>JAZHEH010000929.1:1200000-2400000 GCA_036589455.1 Ateles fusciceps | reverse complement strand
TTTCTGACAGTCTCCCTCTGTCGCCCAGGCTAGAGTGCAGTGGTGTGATCTCGGCTTACTGAAACCTCCACCTCCCTGATTCAAGAGATTCTCATGTGCCTCAGCCTCCCGAACAGCTCGGACTACAGGCGCACGCCACCACGCCTTGTTGAATTTTTATATTTTTAATAGAGACAGGGTTTTGCCATATTGCCCAGGCTGGTCTCAAACTCCTGAGCTCAGGCAATCCACTGGCCCTGGCCTCCCAAAGTGCTAGGAATACGGGCGTGAGCCACAGCGCCCGGCCACAACCTATTTTTATAAACGTTTAAAATTGAGGCTGGGCACGTTGGCTTGTGACTGTAATTCCAGCATATTAGGAGGCTAAGGGAGAAGGATAACTTGAGGCCAGTAGGAGTTCCAGACCCTGTCTCTGGAAAATACATACATACATAAATAAATTTTCCACCTTTTTTCCTTTTCTCTCTTTCTTTCTTTCCCTCCCTCCCCTCCTTCCTTCCTTCCCTCCCTCCCCTCCTTCCTTCCTTCCCTCCCTCCTTCCTTTCTTCCTTCCTTCTTTTTTTCTTCTTTCCTTCTTTTCTTTCTTTCCTCCTTCCTTTCTCTCTCTCTCTCTCTTTTCACTCTCTCTCTCTTTCTTTCTTTTTCTTTCTTTGGAAAAAGGGTATTGCTATGATGCCCAGGCTGGTCTGGAACTTCTGGCTTCAATAGATCCTCCTGCCTCAGCCTCCTCATGTGTTGAGTTTACAGGCATGAAACATGGTGCCTGGCCTCTACAATAAATTTTAAAATTAACACACAAAATGGTGGACACCTATAGTCCAAGACACTTGGAGGCTGAGGCAGGAGGATTGCTTGAGCCCAGGAATGTGAGGCTGCGGTTAGCTATGATCAGGTCACTGGGTAACAGAGGAAGACTCTGCCTCCATAAAAATAACAACAATAAAAATAAATAAGATAGGCCAAGTGCAGTGGCTCCCACCTGTAATCTCAGCACTTTGGGAGGCTGAGGCAGGTGGATCACCTGAGGTCAGGAGTTCGAGACCAGCTTGGCCAACATGGTGAAACCCCATCTCTACAAAAAATGCAAAAATTAGCCAGGCATGGTGGCACACGTGGGAGCCACCACACCTGACCCTGGATAATGCTTTCTTATGGGACTCTATATGGACTAGCTGACTCTCTCAAGCGATGCATATCCTATCTCTTTCCAATTTTTCCCTATGGCAAGCATACTGTAATGGACAGCTCAAAGGAAAATGTTTCCAGGGTGAAGTCGAAGTGCTGGGACTTTTCCTTCCCCTCCCTCCCTCCCTCCCTCCCTTCCTTCCTCCCTTCCTCCCTCCCTTCCTCCCCTTCCTTCCTGACACAGGCTTGCTCTGTTGCCCAGGTTACAGTACAGTGGCACTGTCTCAGCTCACTGCAACCTCTGTTTCCTGTGTTCAAGGGATTCTCCTGCCTCAGCTTCCCAAGTAGCTGGGATTATAGGCGCGCACCACCATGCCCAGCTAATTTTTGTATTTTTAGTAGAGACGGGCTTTCACAATGTTGTCCAGGCTGGTATCGAACTCCTGACCTCAAGTCATCTGCCCAATTTGGCCTCCCAAAGTGCTGGGATTAGAGGCATGAGCCACCGCGCAGGCTTTTTTTTTTTTTTTTTTTGAGACAGAGTTGTGCTCTTGTTGCCCAGGCTGGAGTGCAATGGCGCAATCTGGGCTCGCCGCAACTTCTGCCTCCCAGGTTCAAGCAATTCTCCTGCCTCAGCCTCCAGAGTAGCTGGGATTACAGGCATTCACCACCATGCTGGCTAATTTTTTGTATTTTTAATAGAGACAGGGTTTCTCCATGTTGGTCAGGCTAGTCTCGAATTCCTGACCTGAAATAATCTGCCCGCCTTGGCCTCCCAAAGTTCTGGGATTACAGGCGTGAGCCACCGCGCCCGGCCCTTTTTTTTTTCCTGAGACGGAGTCTCGCTCTGATAACCATGATGGAGGGTAGTGGCACTATGTCAGCTCACTGCAACTTCTGCCTCCTGGGTTCAAGTGATTCTCCTGCCTCAGACTCCCCAGTAGCAGGGATTACACGTGTGCACCACCATGCCCGGCCCCACTTGTCCTTGTGATCTCAGCTCAGTGTCTCCCTCTCTGGGAAGCTGTCACTAACTGTTCAACTTGGCCAAGTGCCCCTGTTATGAGCAGTTGTGGCAGCCAGCCTCCAAGATGGACCCCAGTGATTCTCACCTGGTATTGGCATTGCCTCCTGCATTAGACAGGGTTGATCAGGTACCAGTAGAATATTGTGGAAACAACAGTGTCATAAAAGATCTGAGGCAAGGTCATAAAAGACATAGCAGCTTCTGCCGTGCTCTTTCTTGGATCACTCATTCTTTGGGAAAACAGCTGCCACGTGAGGACATTCACATGTCCTTGTGGGAGAGATCCACGTGGTGAGGAACTGAGGCCTCTGGCCAACAGCCAGCATTCATCTGCCAACCACAGGAGCGAGCCACCTGGAACACAAGTCCTTCAGCCCCAGTCAAGCATTCACATGCCAGCCTGGAAAATACAGCAAGACCTCTTCTTTCCAAAAATTTTCAAAATTAGCTAGGCATGGTGGCGTGTGCCTGTAGTTCCCACTACTCAGGAGGCTGAGGTGGGAGGATTGCTTGAGCCCTGGAGGTTGAAGCTGCAGTGAGGTGTGATTGCACCATTGGATGCCAGCCTGGGTTACAGTGTAAAACCCTGTCTCAGAAAAGAAAAAAAGGGAAAAAAAAAAGATAGCCTTCTTGTAACTGTAGTACTGGCTAATATATTTTTTTTTCTTTTTGAGACAGAGTCTTGGTTTAGAGCCCACACTGGAGTCCAGTGGCGTGATCTCAGCTCACCGCAACCTACCCCTCCTGGGTTCAAGCCATTCTCCTGCCTCAGCCTCCCTACTGGGACTACAGCCACATGCCACCATGGCCGGCTAATTTCTGTGTTTTTAGTAGAGACAGGGTTTTACCATCTTGGTCAGGCTGGTCTCAAACTCCTGACCTCAGGTGATCCACCTGCCTCGGTCTCCCAAAGTGCTGGGATTATAGGTGTGAGCCACTGTGCCTGGTCTTTTTTTTTTTTTTTTTTTTTTTTTTTTTGAGACAGAGTTTCACTCTGTTACTCAGGCTGGAGTGAAGTGGCATGCTCTCAGCTCACAATAACTCTGCCTCCCAGATTTAAGTTATTCTTGTGCCTCAGCCTCTCAAGTAGCTGGGAGTACAGTCGCGCTACCATGCCTGGCTACTTTTTATATTTTTAGTAGAGATGGGGTTTTACTATGTGGGCCAGACTGCTCTTGAACTCCCAACCTCAGGTGGTCCACCCACCTTGGCTTCCCGAAGTGCTGGGATTACGGGCCTTAAATTTATTTATGTATGTCATTTAAGTCCATTTTTCCTGCTACAGTGTGAATGCCGTGAGGATGCGGGCAGTGCCTGTTTTCTGCTGAAAATGCATTCCTTCATTCAACAAATGTTTTTCCTTTTCTTTTCTTTTTTTTTTCTTTTTGAGACGGAGTCTCGCTCTTTTGCCCATGCTGGAGTGTAGTGGCACTATCTGGGCTCACTGCAGCCTCTGCTCCCAGGTTCAAGAGATTCTCCTGCCTTAGCCTCCCGAGTAACTGGGATTACAGGCGTGCACCACCATACCCAGCTAATTTTTGTAATTTTAGCAGAGAAGGGGTTTCACCATATTGGCCAGGCTGGTCTTGAACTCCTGACCTCATGATTTACCCGACTCAGCCTCCCAAAGTGCTGGAACTACAGGCATGAGCCACTGCACCCAGCCCATTCAACAAATATTTATTGACCACCAGACTTGTGCCCAGTATTAAGTTGAGCACTGGACATTAGGACTGGGACTAAGGGGAAGCAAGTGACATGTTCAGGGCACAAAATAGAATGAGGCACATACTCTCAGTCCTGTGTAAGAGAGGAACTGGCATGGAAGAGTGAGGTCCTTTCAAAAACTTTGCAACCTGGACGCTTTGCTTATGTCATCCTAGTATCAGCCCTGCTGGAGACGGAAAAGCACACAAGACAGAAATGATCTCGGGCTTATTTTTGCCCCTGCAATATCCAATAACCATGTGTTGGTTATTCTGCCACCATATCTTAAATTTGCATAATTATTATTATTATTTTTTGAGACAAAGTAGAGATGGAGTTTCACCATGCTGGCCAGGCAACTCCTGACCTCATGATCTGCGTCCCAAAGTGCTGAGATTACAGGCGTGAGCCACTGCCCCTGGCCTGATCTAGAGATTTTTAAGAGTGGGGGAAGCTGACCTTTGTAAGTAGCGTCCTCTAACAGGTCTGTGGAAGTGGTAGTTCAGCGAAAGGAAAGAAACTAGGCCCATCATGGAATGAATGGGAAAAAGGTCTTCAGGGGAATAGCATAGCAAAGGCAAGGCCTGAGGTGGGAAATCCCTGGGCATATCTGAGCAACTGAATAGGAAGTGAGTGAGACAGCTCCCATTACCTGACCTGTGTTAGCAACGGACATTCATCATGTGAACTAGGCCAGGTGGGGGTAGCTAGCGCCTGTAATCCCAGCACTTTGGGAGGCCAAGACAGGCAGATTATTTGAGGTCAAGAGTTCAAGACCAGCCTGGGCAACATGGTGAAACCATGTCTCTATCAAAAATACAAAAGTTGGCTGGGCGTGGTGGCTCACACCTGTAATCCCAGCATTTTGGGAGGCCAAGGTGGGCAGATCACCTGAGGTCAGAAGTTCGAGACCAGCCTGGCCAACATGATGAAACCCCGTCTGTACTAAAAATACAAAAATTAGCCAGGCCTGGTGGTGCATGCCTATAATCCCAGCTACTCTGGAGGCTGAGCCAAGAGAATCGCTTGAACCCGAGAGGTGGAGGTTGTGGTGAGCCAAGATCGTGCCATTGCACTCCAGCCTGGCAACAAGAGTAAAACTCCATCTCAAAAAATAAATAAATAAATAAAAATAAAAATACAAAAGTTAGTGGGGCACGGTAGCAGTGCACCTGCAATTCCAGCTATTCGGGAAGCTAAAGTATGAGAATCACTTCAACCCAGGAGGCAGAGGTGGCAGTGAGCCAAGATGGCGCCAGTGCTCTCCAGCCTGGGTGACGGAGTGAGACTCTGTGTGAACTATTTATTGAGGACTTATTATGTGTCACCACTGTGCTAAGTATTAATACTTTGGAAATGTATCGAAGCTTTAAAACAATCTTACTGAGGTGGTCCCTTGGTTCCTCCCAGTTTTCAGGTGAAGAAATATAGCTAAGAGGTGAAGTCACTGGCCCAAAGTCACATAGCTAAGGTGTACACAATTTGAACACAGGTCCAATTCTCAACTTCATGCTTTTTTTTTTCTTCAGACAGGATCTCACTCTTTTGCCAAGGCTGGAGTCCAGTGGTATGATCTCAGCTCACTGCAACCTCTGCCTCCCGGCTTCAAGCGATTCTACTGTTTCAGCCACCCGAGTAGCTGGGATTACAGGCGCCCGCCACCACTACTGGCTAATTTTTGTATTTGTAGTAGAAATGGGGTTTCAGGATGTTGACCAGGCTGTTCACCAACTCCTGACTTCAAGTGGTCCTCAAGCCTCGGCCTCCCAAAGTGTTGGGATTACAGGCGTAAGCCCCCGCGCCCGGTCGGTCCAAATTCATGCTCTTAAACTGTTGTCTCCCGAGAGACAGATGCAACATATTTTAAGCAAGGCACTGACCTGATGTGGTGGTGGCTCATGTTTGTAATTCCCGTGATTTGGGAGGCTGAGTGTCGCTTGAAGCCAGGAGTTCGAGATTAACCTAGGCAATATATCTAGATCCCTATTTTTAAAAAAAATTAAAGAAAGCACTGGATGAGGAATGGAAAGATTTTCTAGCTCCCCAGGACAGTTTTTAAAAATTTAAAACTACTATTCCCAGCATGCCCTTCTCCCCTGGGTGGGGGGGGTGGGGGCCTAATAGAACTACATTTCCCCGAAAGCAACGCCTGCACCGCTGGTTGTTTAGTATCTCGGGAATTGTAGTCCTATGTAAAGATGTTTGTCCACAAATCCCAGCATGCACCTGTGATCCGACTCGTTTGGTAGGAAAAGGACGGGCTCTTGACTCTTCACCCATCTTCACCCCAGGCTGTCCCCATTGACGAAACTACACTTCCCAGCGGTCTGTGCGCGAGAGGACAGGCGGGTTTTTCTGCCGGAAGTCCGCTCTAGCTCTGGGTCGCCCCCAACTGCACCCTAAGCCGGAGCTGCCCAGTCGCCGCGGGACCGGGGCCGCTGGGGTCCGGACGGGGTCGCCATGGTAACGGGGGCGCGCTACGCCGGGGACTGGCGGAGGGGAATGCACGTGTAAATAGCTGAGCCTCGATCGGGCGCTGACAAGCCCCTCCTGTACCGCGGATGGTCTGGGCCGGGCGCAGGCTCTGGGGATTGGGGCCGATCCAGGGCCGGGAAGGAGGGCACAGGGCGGGGATTTTCTGCGCGGGGGTCACCAGGGGTCTCGCGGCGAGGGGCATTGGGGGTGTGGTTCCAAGGGGAAAGGGTTGTGCAGGTGGGAGACATCGTAGATGGCTGGGAGCTTTGAAACGGGAGGAAACTTGCAAGGCACGGTCTTGGGGTTGCGAGAAGGCATTGGAGGTGGCGAGGGGGCTTCCCAAAAAGGAAGATGCTCTGGGAGTGTGGTGTGAGCGCTGGACAAGAACGGGGACCTTGGAACAGGGGAGGGAGGTTTTCTTGGTGTGAGGAGTCTCTAGAGACAAGGATTTGATTGCAGGTGGAGAGGGGATGTTGAACCAGGGGCAGGAGACTGCCTAGGAGAGAGGGATCATCTCAAGGAGAAGAGACCCGGCACAGGAAGCCAGAAGTAGACAACTGTAGGGAATGAGACTTAAGGGTCAGGGAAAGCGCTGTAAAAGGAGTGAGGGCCTGGAGGTAAGATGGACACTAGGAACGAATGGGGAGCAACTGAGTAGCAGTTGAATAGCAATTGAATAGGTCTTTCCAAGAGGAGAGATCTTGTGGGGTGGGGGAGTAGGCTTGGAAGTGTGAGATCTGGGGAGGGATGTTTGTTGGGGCAAAGACTGGACATTGGATTTAGGAGTGTCCCTGTCCCCCAGGCTGGCGCTTTGGATCTAGAAAAGGGTTGTTTGGGCCGGAAGTTTGGAAAGGGCGTCAGAGCAGGGGGCAGAGTCTCCTCCAGGAGCAGGGTCCTTGGAGGCAAAATACGACCTTTCGAAGAAAGGAGGAGACCTGGGAGTGGAATAAGGGATGTCACCAATTAAAAAGCCCATTGAGGCCCCAGGGAGGGGAACTGAGACTGGGAAAGGGGGAGGTCAAAGGGAACAACTCCAGAGGAGGGGGATTGGAGACCAGGAAGGTTGGGGGGCATCTACAGGGAACAGCAGAGGCTCGAGGATGCAGGGATTCAGGACGGAGGGGACTTCTCAGGGTGGAGTCCTTGAGGAGGAGAGATTCCAGGTGGGGAAGAAAACAGGAAGAGGTATACGAGGGAGTTTGGGAGTAAGAGGCAGAGTGTTTTGTCAGCTCTGTGGGTTTGCCTCTAGTTCCCCTTCTCCTGTATGCATGTCTCTGGCTCTGCTTCTAGGCTGTAGCTACCTTGTGTGGGTCCCCCAACGTCCCTTCCTGCCCGGGACCCCTGCACTGCTAGGAAGTGGTTTTCTCTGGCTCAGCAGAAGGAGTTCTTGGAAGGAGAGTGTAATATCCTGTTCCTGTCCAGTTTGGTTGGTTGGGGGAGGGAGGATAGAGTGTGTGGAGAATGAGGCTTAGGAAAGAGAGTTCTCCTTCCTAAGAGAAGACTCTCAACCTGGGGTGGTGACTCATGCCTGTAATCCCAGCACTTTGGGAGGCCAGGGCAGGCGGGTCACAGGAGGTCAGGAGTTCAAGACCAGCCTGGCCAACATGGTGAAACCCCCTGTCTACTAAAAATACAAAAACTAGCCAGGCGTGGTGGTGGATGTCTGTAATCCCAGCTACTTGGGAGGCTGAGGCAGGAGAATCGCTTGAACCCGGGTGGTGGAGGCTGCAGTGAGCTGAGACCATGCCACTGCACTCCAGCCTGGGCGACAGAGTGAGACTCTGACACCCCCCCACACATACAAAAAAGGACAGGATAAGAGGACTCTCTTTCCTAAGAGAAGAGGCTCCCACAAGTTGGGGTCGGGGTTCAGAGCAAAGCCTTTGGACTCCCACCTCTGCTTTCTGGCTGTGAGACTTCCTTTCCCTGAATCTGTTTCCTCATCTATAAAATGGGCATAAGCATGCCCGTCTCAGACAGAAATGGGCCCAGAGCTTCCAGCAGGATAAGCTTGGCCCATGGTTTTCTGAAAGTCGCATAATGAAACATGTGATGCTGCTAAGAGCTGGTACTTGTTTTTTTTTTTGAGAGGGAGTCTCGCTTTGTCACCTATGCTGGAGTGTAGTGGCACGATCTTGGCTCACTGTAACCTCCGCCTCCTGGGTTCAAGCGATTCTCCTGCCTTAGCCTCCCAAGTAGCTGGGATTACAGGCATGTGCCACCACACCCAGCTAAATTTTTTCTTTTTTTTTTGTTTTTTGTATTTTTAGTAGAGACATGGTTTCGCCATGTTGGCCAGGCTGGTCTCGAACTCCTGACCTCAGGGGATCCACCTGCCTCAGCCTCCCAAAGTGCTAGGATTACAGGCATGAGCCACCGTACCTGGCCCAAGAGCTGGTACTTATATAACACTTTGTACTAGTCACTGTACTATACCTCTATGTTTTTTTTTTTTTTTTTTTTTTTGAGACAGCATCTCATTCTTTCACCCAGGCTGGAGTGCAGTGGCGCCGTCTCAGCTCACTGCACCCTCTGCCTCCTGGATTGAAGCAATTCTCCTGCCTCAGCCTCCCGAGTAGCTGGGATTACAGCCAACCCCCCATCACACCTGGCTAATTTTTGTATTTTTAGTAGAGATGGGATTTCTCCATGTTGGCCAGGCTGGTATCGAACTCCTGACCTCAAGTGATCCACCTGCCTTGGCCTCCCAAAGAGCTGGGATTATAGGCATGAACATCGCGCCCAGCCAGGAATATTCTTTACCCCTCATAGTAAACTCAGGCAACCAAACAGTTAAGTCGCGAAAGTGGCAGACCCTTTGGAAAACAGCAATTTCTGAGAAAGATAAACATAGTGTTACTCTTACACCCAAGAGAAATGACATCCACACAAAAACCTGTACACAAATATTCATAGCGATATTATTCATAATAGCTGCGAAGCAGAAACAACCCACATGTTCAGAGTGGGCCTCATCCATCCAGCAGCATCACTCAGTCACGGAAAGGAATGCAGCTCTGCCGCTTGCCACCCCACGGACGAGCCTGAAAACGTCCCGCCGGGTGAAGGAAGCCAGACACAAAAGCCACAGGGCGCACGATTCCACTCACACGCAATGTCCGGAACAGACACATACACAGAGACAGAAAGGAGACTCGCGGCTGCCAGGGGCTGGGGGATGGAGAGTGACTGCTAATGGGTGGGGGAGGTTTTCAGGGGGAGATGATGAAAATGTTCTGGAATTAGACAGTCAATTAGATAGTGGTGACATTAGGTGGGGTGTGGTGGCTCACGCCTGACCCAGCACTTTGGGAGACTGAGACACAGGTAGATCACTTGAGGCCAGGAGTTAGAGACCAGCCTGGCCAACATGGTGAAACCCCGTCTCTACTAACACAAAAAATTAGCGGGACGCAGTGGTGCGTACCTGTGGTCCCAGCTACTTGGGAGGCTGACGCACGAGAATTACTTGAACCCAGGAGGTGAAGGTTTCAGTGAGCTGGATTGAGTCACTGCACTCCAGCCTGGGCGACAGCTAGACCGTCTCAAAAACAACGTTAGTGGTGATTTTTACACAACTATGGATATACTGAGTATACCAAAACCCATCTAATTGTCTACATTTAAAGTGGATGGATTTTATGGTGTGTGAATTACATTTCAATTTAAAAAAAAATTAGTAAGCAAAGAGAAAAAAAGAAGTAGCAGAGCTGAGAATTACACCAAAGGAGTCTAAACCTCAAACGTTTAGTGAGTACCTGCTACCTGCTGGCCACTGAACTAAGCTTATAAACTTTTTTAACCTTTAAAAGACTCTGGTCGGCTGGACACGGTGACCCATGCCTATAATCCCAGCACTTTCGGAGGTGGAGGTGGGCAGATCACCTGAGGTCAGGAGTTTGAGACCAGCCTGGCCAACATGGTGAAACCCCATCTCTACTAAAACTACAAAAATTAGCTGGGTGTGGTGGCGGGTGCCTGTAATTGCAGCTACTGAGGACGCTGAGGCAGGGGAATCACTGGAACCCAGGAGGCGGAGGTCGCAGTGAGCCGAGATCGCACCACTGCACTCCGGCCTC
Organism: Ateles fusciceps; assembly: GCA_036589455.1. NCBI lineage: Eukaryota > Metazoa > Chordata > Mammalia > Primates > Atelidae > Ateles > Ateles fusciceps. The sequence continues at coordinate 2,389,587 of JAZHEH010000929.1, read as the reverse complement.
GGTGACAGAATGAGACTCCATCTAAAAATTTAAAAAGAATTAAAAAAAATAAAAATTAAAAAAAAAACACCCTGGCGAGATGAATTTTCTTGGGAAACTTGTTTTGCTGGTGAGGAATCTGAGGCCTAGAGAGACAGACGAGGCCGGGTGCGGTGGCTCACACCTGTAATTCCAGCACGTTGGGAGGCTGAGGTGGGAGAATCGCTTGAATCCAGGAGTTCGAGACCAGCAACATAGCAAGACCCCATCTCTCCAAAAAAAAAAAAAAGAGAGACAGATAAGAAGTGGTGGAGCCTGGGACACGGGGCCCTGGAGCTGACTCCAGAGCTGGAGACTTGTGGAGGGGATGTCACTCCACAGAGTGCTGGAGGGACCTGGGATGGAGTGTGTGGCCAGGCAGAGCAGCTGAGACCCACCCCTGGAAGGCAGTCAGCAGGGAGGCCCTGAGCCCGAGCTCCCCCTCTGGGTGGATGGGTGGGGCCGCAGGGCAGCGCCCAGCCCGCCCTCTCTGCCCCTCTCACTTCCTCCTCCTTCTGCTGCCCCCAGATCCGCTTTATCCTCATCCAGAACCGGGCAGGCAAGACGCGGCTGGCCAAGTGGTACATGCAGTTTGATGATGATGAGAAACAGAAGCTGATCGAGGAGGTGCACGCCGTGGTCACCGTGCGGGACGCCAAGCACACCAACTTTGTGGAGGTGACGCCCGCCCCCGTTTCCTGCACGTCCCCCCACTTCGTCCTGCCCTCCTTCCCCACTCCCTGCCCAGCCTCTAGTTGCAAGAACCCCTTGGACCCTCTATCCGTCCCATATGCATTCACTCAACCCGATTTGAGCTTGCTGGCTTCTTCCCTTCCTTTTGTACTTTTCACTGTGAAAAAATTGTAAACACACAGACGAGTACAATGAAGAAAAGTGGGTTGGAGATTCATATTACTACCCAGCGTTCATCAGTATCCATATTTTGCCTTTTTGTTCTGCATTATTATGAATTTTCTTGCCTCAGATTTAAAAAGTTTTTTTTTTTTTTTGCCAAATAATTTTTTTTTTTTTGCTGGTGCCTTTTTCAGACTTCCTATAGAACGTTGCCCTGGCTGATCTCGAGCTCTTGAGCTCTAGTGATCTGCCTGCCTCAGCCTCCCAAAGTGCTGGGATTACAGGCATGAGCCACTGCGCCTGGCCAGGGTACAGATTGGAATGGTTTGGTCAGGATGGCATTGCTGAAAAGGTGACATTGGAGCCAAGACCTGAAGGAGTTGAGGGAGGAAGGAAAGTGTAGAGGAACATTTCAAGCCAAGGGAAGAGCAAGTGCAAAGGCCCCAGGGCAGGAGCATACTCGGGGCGGCCACGGATAGCAGAAATGCCAGTGAGAGGTGGAGGAGATGGAAGAGGAGAGATAACAGGGTAATCTCCTGGTGCAGGGCTGCAGGGAAGACTTGGGCTCTCACTCTGAGTCAGACGGAGACGGAGACGTAGGAAGGTTATTTTTGTTTTTGGTGTGTTTTAGAGACAGGGTCCTGCTGTGTCACCCAGGCTGGAGTACGGTGGTGTAATCACAGCTCAGTGAAGCCTCCCAAGCTCCAGCTAGCCTCCTACCTCATAATTCAAATGGCTGGGACCACAGGCATGCACCACCACACCTGTCTGATTAAAAAAATTGTTTTCTCCCGAGAAGGAGTCTTGCTCTGTTGCCCAGGCTGAAGGGTAGTGGCACAATCTTGGCTCACTGCAACCTCCACCTCCCAGGTTCAAGCGATTCTCCCACCTCAGCCTCCCAGGTAGCTGGGACCACAGGCATGTGCCACCAATGCCCTGCTAATTTTTGTATTTTTGGTAGAGACAGGGTTTTGCCATGTTGCCCACTCTGCTTCGAACTCCCGATCTCAAGCCGTCTGCCCACTGTGGCTTTCCAGAGTACTAGGATTATAAGTGTGAGCCAGCACACCCGGCTAATTTTGAAATTTTTTTTTAGAGACAGGGTCTTGCTATGTTGTCCAGGCTGGTCTTGAACCACAGAGGGTTTCGAGCAGAGGAGGGCCTCGGACCGATTTGAGGCTACCCTCTAGGGCAAGAGCAGAGCAGGAGACTGCTGGGGAGAGAGGTGGCTGCAGTGGTCCAGGTGGGAGATGCTGGTGAGTGGACCAGCATGGAAGCCGTGGGGTGGCCAGGAAAGTTGTGGAGGTGGACCCAGCTGGAGGGCCAAGAACTGGATGTGGAACGCGAGAGAAGGCAGAGCCAGGGCGACAGCTAGACTTCCCACTTGAGCCCGTGGGTAGCATGCAGCTGTCATTCTCTGAGATGGCCAGACGGGAAGAGCAGGTGGAGGTGAAGATCAGGAGGGAGGTGTTCGGGGCGTTAGGCCCACGGTGTCGTCCACATCCCAGCAGAGATGTCCAGAGTCAGGGTTCGCGGAGAGAGCTGGGTAAGATATGGAAATGGCGTTTCTGCACAGAGGGAAACCAGGCCGAGGAACTCGCCAGGGAAGTGAGGACAGACCAAGGAGAGGAAAGAGCAGCGGGCCACGTCTGCAGGCAGAGAGGAGAGGCGGGGGAGGAGAACCAAGAGGTTGGGTGTCCCAGCAGCCAGGAGGGGACAGTGTCGGAGCTGTCTCTCCAGGAGGAGGTTGCTGGTGTCACCAAGAGCAGCAAGTGGGGTGAGGGAGAGGAACTGGGCGTCGGGTGTGCCTACTGTGTGGGTGCCTCGCTGCCAGTGCAGTGGCCGGTTCTGTGCCGAGGGCTGGTGCCTGGGAGGGGTCAGTGAGGCACAATGATATAGAGGCAGCACGAAAGGTTGGCTGGGCAGGTGAGGACGTTGCAGGGGAGGCTGCCCCTCCGGTCTTGGGCTCCTCCGGGATCCAGGCCCGCCCATTCACTCAGCTGTTCATTTGTGCATTTATTTACCAAATGTTGCTGTGAGCCCCCTCTGTGATCAGCCCAGTACTGGGTTCACAGTGATCACCAAGGCAGCCTTGTGCTGGCTTCTTGGGACTCACAGCCCAGGAAGGGACACAAGCCTGTCCCTAGACAGTGACACCCAGAGAGGGCAAGGCTGGGATCAAGGAGCTTGTTTGGGGGAGGGCACCTGACCCAGCCTGGGGGTCTGGAGGGCTTCCTGGAGGAGGGGACTGGTGAGTGAAAATCAAAGGGAGGAGTAGGCAGCTGGAAGATTCTGGGCTATCCCTCTTATTATTTGAGACAGGGTCTCACTCTGTGGCCCAGGCTGGAGTGCAGTGGTGCGATCATAGCTCACTGCAGCCTCTGCCTCCCAGTCTCATGTGATCCTCCCACCTCAGCCTCCCCAGTAGCCGGAACTATAGGTGCACACCCCCACACCCAGCTAATTTTTTGTATGTTTTATAGAGACGGGGTCTTGGTATGTTGCCTAGACTGCTCTTGAATTGAGCTCAAGGGATCCCTTCGCCTTGGCCTCCCAAAGTGCTGGGGCAACAGGCATGAGTCCCCGCACCTGGCCATCTTCCAGTCTCTCTCTGACCCGCACTGTCCTGCCTTCCGGTCTCCCTTATTAAGAGCCCTGCGATGACCCTGGTCCCACCTGAATGATCCAGGATGATCGCCCCATCTCATGCTTCTTAACTTCGTCACAAGTTAAGGGACTGCAGAGTCCCTTTTTGCCATATAAGGTCCCATATTCACAGAGTCTGGGATTGGGATGTGGACATCTTTGGGGGCCATTATCCTGTGCCAGCCCTGTGCAGGGTGGCATTGGGGACAGTGTGACAGCTCCAGGTTTCCTCACAGGCTCAGTCCAGTGGGGAGACAGACCCATCCCAGACAGTGACGACCTGCTGTGGTCAGGCTGGGGTGGGGTGGGGCTGCCGCAGTGAGGTGGGATGTTCGGGGTGGGGGGTCACCTGCCCCACCCTGCAGGAGGAGAGAATGTACTTCTCTGAGAGAATGTAGCTGGAGGAGAGATGGGGGTCTGGGGCAGATCCCTGAGAAGCCTCAACATTTAAAATGGGAAGAGGAGGCTGGAAAGTGGAGAGGTAGCTGGAGGCGGAGGAAAGTGAGAGCAGGAAAGCTGGAATTGCAAGAAAAGAGCACTGATGATAAGTGTCAGGTCAGTTACCCATGCGTTCTATGCAAGCCTTATAGTAGTCACACTAGAAATCGTACTCAGGCCGGGTGTGGTGGCTCATGCCTGTAATGCCAGCATTCTGGGAGGCCGAGGCCGGCAGATTATCTGAGGTCAGGAGTTCGAGACCAGCGTGGCCAACATGGTGAAACCCCATCTCTACTAAAAATACAAAAATTAACCAGGCATGGTGTCTCACGCCTGTAGTCCCAGCTACCCAGGAGGCTGGGAGGCAGGAGAATCGCTTGAACCCAGGAGGTGAAGGTTGCAGTGAGCCAAGATTGTGCCACTGCACTCCAGTCTGGGCGACGGAGTAAGACTCCATCCCAAAACAACACCAACAACAAAAACCTGAAAACATGCTCGGAGTATAGCAACGAACAGGAGATTGAGCTGAAAAAATGCGTTAAAAGCTGAGGACTGACGATGGCACTCATAGCTGCCAGCAGGTGGCGCCACATGCACAGCGCAGACCTAGAGCTGCTGTTTTTGGTTTTTAAGACAAGGTCTCTGCTGCCCAGGCTAGAGTGCAGTGATTCCAGCACGGCTCACTGCAGCCTTGACCTCCCAGGCTCAGGTCATCCTCCCACCTCTGCCTCCCGAGTCGCTGGGACCACCGGTACATGCCATCATGTCCAGCTAATTTTTGTATTTTTGTAGAGACGGGGTTTCACCATGTTGCCCAAGCTGGCCTGAAACTCCTGGGCTCAAGTGATCCTGTGCCTCCTGGAGTGCTGGAATTTTTTTTTTTTAATGAACCTGAAGAACTGAACTGGGATTTTCAGGTTTTGGCCAAAGATATTGTACTTCATAACCCAGTATGCATATATGTGTGTGTTACTTAACACACACATACAATTAGAATCTGTGTCCCTGATCCTGACATATTTGTTCACAGTGTGTGTGTGTGTGTGTGTGTGTGTGTGTGTGTGTGTGTGTTACTGTGCTAACTGTATATATCATGTTTCAGTGAGGGCAGGACCCAGGATCGTCTTGGTGACAGTGGTGACCCTCCTCCCCCGCACTGCCTATCACAGGCCTGGCATAGAGTAGTTGCTCAGGAAATGTTAAAGAATTAATTCCAGGCTAAGGAATGTGACTGTCTTCAGAGGTAGCAGGAAGTCACAGAGAAAGTGGCAAGGCTGCATGGACACTGCTAAACATACCAGACTCAGCCTTGGGCTTTTGCTATCTGCTCGGAACATTTCTGCCTCTCCTCCAGGTCTCAGCTCCGATACCCCCTCCTCCAGGAAGCCCTCCCTGACTCCCCAGGCTCAGAGAGGGTTAGGTGCCCCCTTTAAGTTCTCACAGACCAGTCCTGTCCACGCTGGGGGGGGCCTGCCCCCACTGCACTGTGAGCAGATTTAGGGCTGTCTCGGCCACTGCTGTGACCCCAGCCCAGGGCCAGGCACAGAGCAGGGCCTCGGGACCGCATATGGAGTGAGCACTGGATGTTTTGGCCCCGTCTGCCTGGCACGTTGGGTCCTGGCACGCTCCGTTGCTGACACCCGCTCTGTCCCGCAGTTCCGTAACTTTAAGATCATTTACCGCCGCTATGCTGGCCTCTACTTCTGCATCTGTGTGGACGTCAACGACAACAACCTGGCCTACCTGGAGGCCATTCACAACTTCGTGGAGGTACGGGCGGGGTGAGGGGGAGGTGGGCGGGCAGTCCTGGGGCGGCCCCCAAGGACTGGGAACCCTCCAGGTCCCTCCTGAACCCTCCCCTCTGCGATGGCTGGGACTGTCTGTTTTTCTTCTTTGAGACAGCGTCTCACTCTGTCACCCAGGCTAGAGTGCGGTGGTGCAATCTTGGTTCATTGCAACTGCCACTTCGAGAGTTCAAGCGATCCTCCTGCCTCAGCCTCCCGAGTAGCTGGGATTACAGGCACACGCCACCACACCCGGCCAATTTTTGTATTTTTAGCAGACACCCGTTTCACTGTGTTGGCCAGGCTGGTCTAGAACTCCTGACCTCAGGTGATCCACCACTTCAGCCTCCCAGAGTGTTGGGATTACAGGCGTGAGCCATCGCATGTGATCTTTCGCCATCTCTTTGCGTCGATCTTTGCTTTCTCTCTGCGTGTCTCCTCGCCTCTCTCACCGTCACTGTCCTTCCCTGCCTCCCCCTCGGTCTCTATTTTTCACTGCCTCTGTCTGATGACCTTGTTCCCATCTCTGCATGTGGGGCTCTCTCCCTGCCCGTCTCTTACCATCTGCCTTCCACTCCCAGGTCTTAAACGAATATTTCCACAATGTCTGTGAACTGGACCTGGTGTTCAACTTCTACAAGGTAGGCTCCTGGTGATGAGGAGGATGAAGGAGCCAGAGGAGGGGGGAGAGAGGGGGGCCCCGTGATGCAGTAGCCTCCTGGAGCCTCTGCTGAGGTGTGTGTCCTGGCTCAAGGGGCATCAGAGCCCCAGCTTCCAGGGTCCGGGCCAGCATCCCCAGGGACCTCCTCTCACCGCAGGGTCTCCCTCACACAGGTGTACACAGTCGTGGACGAGATGTTCCTGGCCGGTGAAATACGAGAGACCAGCCAGACGAAGGTGCTGAAACAGCTGCTGATGCTGCAGTCTCTGGAGTGAGGCGGGCAAGCCCCACCCCGACCCAGCCCCAGCCCCTCCTGGACTCGCCTGCCCACTTCTCCTTTTCCAGGCCGGTGGCCAATTCAGCAGCCCCTCCGTCAGCCGCCCATGAGGAAGGGACCCCGCTGGGTCTGGGCCCCGGCTTCGGGCAGAGGCCACCGTGTGTGTCCTGAGTAACTGTGCCGTTGTCCTGTGATGCCATGAGCATGTGTGCGTGGAGCCCCCAATAAACCCGTGGTCCTGCCTGGCCTTGCTTTGATCGCTTGCCTGTCTCCCCTGGGAACCAGATACCCAGGATGCCCTGCCCTCAGTCTATCAGTCAGTCAACAAACACCCCTCGTGGTGCTGAGCAAGATGAGGGACACAGGTGCTCTTCAGACCTGCTCCTACACACAAAGAGCCCCTGAGGCTGCAAGGGGTGGCAGGTTTAGATTCCAGGCACTTGCTGCTAAAATAACAACACTCAGCTGATGCTGAAGGCCACTCACCCTCTCCCAGGCATTGTTCTAAGCAATTGACACGTCTTACCTTCCTTAAAGCTCACAAGATTATGAGGATGGGACTATTTTTTTTTTTTTTTTTTTGAGACGTGGTCTTGCTCTATTGCCCAGGCTGGAGTGCAGTCATAGGATCACGGCTCACTGCAGCCTTGACCTCGCGTGCTCAGTTGATCTCCCCACCTCGGCCTACCAAGTAGCTGGGACCACAGATGTGTGCTACCATGCCTAGTTAATTTTTTTTTTTGAGACAGAGTTTCGCTCTTTTTGCCCTGGCTGGAATGCAATGGGGCAAGCTCGGCTCACTGCAACCTCCACCTCCCAGGTTCAAGTGATTCTCCTGCCCCAGCCTCCTGAGTAGCTGGAATTACAGGCATGTGCCACCACACCTTATTTTTTGTATTTTTAGTAGAGACAGGGTTTCTCCATGTTGGTCAGGCTGGTCTCAAACTCCTGACCTCAGATGATCTGCCCACCTCGGCCTCCCAAAGTGCTGGGATTACAGGCATGAGCCACCACGCTCAGCCTCTTTTTTTTTTTTTTTTTTTTTTTTTTTTTGAGACAGTTTCACTCTTGTTGCCCAGGCTGGAGTGCAGTGGCGCAATCTCAGCTCCTGCAACCTCTGCCTCCCAGGTTCAATCAATTCTCCTACCTCAGCCTCCTGAGTAGCTTGAATTATAGGGGGCCCGCCACCATACCCGGCTAATTTTTAGTATTTTTAGTAGAGATGGGGTTTGACCATGTTAGCCAGGCTGGTCTTGAACTCCTGACCTCGTGATCCTCCCGCCTTGGCCTCCCAAAGTGTTGGGATTACAGGCATGAGCCACCGTGCGCAAACTTCTTTTTATTAATATAAAGTAGTGTGTTAGTTACTGCTGTTGTAACAAATTATCACAATCTTAGTGACTTAAAACACCACAATTTTCTTACAATTCTCGAAATCTGAAATGGATTTCAGTGGGCTAAAATCACGTTGTCAGCTGAGCTGTCTGCAAGTTCTAGGACAGAATCCTTTCCTGCCTTTTCCAGCCTCCAGAGGCCGCCTGCAGCCCTTGGCAGGTAACCCCATCCCCCATACCCCAAGCGAGCTGCGTAGCATCTTCCCATCTCTCTCTGGCTCTGACCGATTTTCCTGCCACTCATTTTTACTCATATGGACACCTGTGCTTACATTCGTCCTACCTGGATAATCTGGATCATCTCCCCATATCAAGACACTGACTAGTGACATTTGCAAAGTCCCTTTTGCTGTGTAAGACAACACATTCACAGGTTCCAGAGAGGAGGATGTGGACATTTGGTGGGGGTCGGGGGAGGCGCTTTAATTCTGCCTGCTAAACAGCAAACACTTATACAGTGTCTATATAAAAATTGGGGGCCAGTTGCGGTGGCTCATATCTATAATCCTAGCACTCTGGGAGGCCAAGGCGGCAGATCATTTGAGATCAGGAGTTTAAGACCAGCCTAACCAACATGGCAAAACCCCGTCTCTACTAAAATTACAAAAATTAGCCAGGTGTGATGTGGGGCAACTGTAATCCCAGCTACTCGGGAGGCGGAGGCATGAGAATCACTTGAACCCAGGAGGCTGGTTGCAGTGAACCGAGATCGAACCACTATTCCAGCATGGGCGACAGAGTGAGACTCTTTTTTTTTGAGGAGTTTCACTCTTGTTGCCCAGGCTGGAGTGCAATGGCGCGATCTTGGCTCACTGCAACCTCTGCCTTCCGGGTTCAATTGATTCTCCTGCCTCAGCCTTCTGAGTAGCTGGGATTACAGGCATGTGCTACCATGCCCGCCTGATTTTTGTATTTTAGTAGAGATGGGTTTTCACCATGTTGGCCAGGCTGGTCTCGAACTCTTGACCTGAGCTGATCCGCCTGCCTTGGCTTCCCAAAATGCTGGAATTACAGGTCTGAGCCACCTTGCCTGGCCAGAATGGTTAATTTAAGAAATAAAATTGGCCAAGCAAGGTCACTCACTATAATCCCAGCACTTTGGGAGGCTGAGCCGGGTGGATCATGAGATCAGAAGTTCAAGACCAGCCTGGCCAACATGGTGAAACTCTATCTCTACTAAAAATATGAAAAAAATTAGCCAGGCGTGGTGGCGCATGCCTGTAATCCCAGATACTGGGGAGCCTGAGGCAGAGAAGTGCTTGACCCTTGGAGGTGGAGGTTGCGGTGAGCCGAGGTCACGCCATTGCACCCCAGCCTGGGCAACAGTGAGACTCAATCAATCAATCAGTCAATTCCATGCATGCACTTGTGAGGATGGAATTGGTTTTTTCGGTGTCTTAGGATCACACCGTACGTGGTTCTGCAGCTTGCTGTCCGTGCATCTTGGAGACGCTCTGTGTCTGTACAGTCCGTGTGGAATCCCATTATGCAGGTGCCTCACATGTTACTTCGCCAGGCCCGTGGCTCCTCCTAATGAACTGAAAGAATGTCTTTGTCCATGCGCGTTTTCACATGCACCTGGAGGATGAGTACCTGGAAATGAATCTCTGGTCTGAAGGGTACACGTATCTGTAACAGGTCGTTTGGTGGATTCAACCCAATTGCTCTCCACACAGGCGGTGCTGATTTTTACTCTCCGGTAGCGGAGGAGCCGGCCTGTTTGCCTGTAGCTTTGCTACTGTGTGATCGCACTGTTATTTTATTGTGCCTGGTTACCAGTGAGGTTGAACATCTCTTTGTATGATTACTGGCCATTCATATCCCTTTTCTGTGTTGGTATAAACCTGTCGACCATTTTCCTCCTGGGCCGATTGTCATTTTCTCCCTCTCTCTCCTTCCCTCCTTCCTTCCTTCCTCCTTCCCTCCTTTTTGAGATGGAGTCTCGCTCTGTAGACCAGGCTGGAGTGCACTGGCGTAATCTTGGCTTCCCACAACCTCCGCCTCCCAGGTTCAAGTGATTCTCCTGCCTCAGCCTCCCGAGTAGCTGGAATTACAGGCGCGCACCACCACGCCTGGCTAATTTTTGTATTTTTAGTTGAGACAGGGTTTCACCATGTTGGCCAGGCTGGTCTCAAACTCCTGACCTCAGGTAATCTGCCCGCCTTGGCCTCCCAAAGTGCTGGGATTACAGGCGTGAGCCACTGTGCCTGGCTGCTGTTGGTCATTTTATTATTTGTAGTAGCTTTTATTGTGGATCCAGTCTGTCATACACGTCACAAACATTTCCCCCAGGTTGCTTTTGTCTTTTGACTTAGTATGTGGTATCTTTTTTTTAGGAAGAAGTGTTCAGTGTTTTGTTTTCTGTTAGTCTTTCTTCAGTGTATATTATGGCCTTTGGGAAGGTTTCTCCAGGACAAAGTGTTTATAAAAATAGAGCAGGCAGTTTATAAAAGAAATGGACGAAGCGAGAGGCTAACGTCAGATTTTCCCTCTTCCCCGCCACATCCTGTAGAAAATGGCTTTAAGGAGCTATTTCTGCTGTTCTTCCCCCTCTCGTATTAAATAAAAAGGGATGTGTTGCAGATAAGAAAACAGGGGGTGTGTGTGTGTGTTGGGGCTGTGTGGACGACGGGGCAGGAGGGAGAGGTAAAAATGAAAGCCGTCTGCCAAGGAATCTCAGGTCCCCAGCCTCTGACTCAGTGACTCTCAGCTCAGGGGTGACTGAAGGAACGTGCTGAAAATGGAGAGGAAGCTCTTAGTGCCTGAGGACAGCCATCAGGGCTTCCAGCACATTCCTGGATACCTGGAGGTAAGGGTGGTCGAAGCCACTCAAGGACAAACCGTGTGGCCTAGACACTCGGCGTCTGAAGGAAGTCCTTGGTATTTAATTGCCTGGGGAAATGCGTTTGTGCCTGTGTTCCAAATGGGGAATCCACAGCAAAGGCGTCTGTGTGTCTCAGTGCATGGAAACTGCATTTCACGTCTGAAATTTACTTCGAGAGAAAAGCTTAAAAGTACAGAACTCGGCCAGGTGCAGTGGCTCACACCTGTAATCCCAGCACTTTGGGAGGCCAATGTTATAGGATCACTTGAGCTCAGGAGTTGGAGACAATCCTGGGCAACGTAGGGAGACATCTCGACATCTCTGTTTTTTGTTTTCCTTTTTGGAGGCAGAGTCTTGCTCTGTCACCCAGGCCAGAGTACAGTGGCATGATCTCAGCTCACTGCAACCTCCACCTCCTGAGTTCAAGTGATTCTCCTGCCTCAGCCTCCTGAGTAGCTGGGATTACAGGCGCCCACTACCACCTATCAAGCCCAGCTTTTTTTTTTTTTTTTTTTTTTTAGTAGAGATGAAATTTCACCGTGTTGGCTAGGCTGATCTTGAACTCCTGACCTTAGGTGATCCACCTGCCTCGGCCTCCCAAAGTGCTGGGATTACAGACATGAACCACCACAGCTGGCTCATCTCTATTAAAAAAAAAAAAAAAAAAGTTAGCTGATGTGGTGGCATGCACCTGTACTCCCAGCTACTCAGGAGTGGGTGGGAGGATCGCTTGAGCCCAGGGGCTGTAATGAGCTATGATGGTGACACTGCGCAGTCCAGCCTGGGTGACAGAGCAAGACCCTGTCTCTTTAAGAAAGAAAGAAAAGTAATGAACCAGTGGTACATGCAACAACACAAACCAATCTTAAATATTAAGTCATTATGCTGAGCAAAAGCAGCCAGGCTCAGAAGCCATGAGCCACTGTGCCCGGCCTCAATAGAATATTACGTAGTTATAGAAATTGGCCAGGCACAGCGGCTCACGCCTGCAATCCCAGCAGTTTGGGAGGATCACCTGAGGCCGAGTTCACAAATCTGTAACCTGAACTTCCCTGTCACTTCCCTGGCTCTTTCTGCTGGCTAAGCTTCATTTCCCCAAAGTAACTGAAGCCTTCTGCCACCGCCCTGGCCACCACGGCTGCTGGGACCGCTGTAGGCATCTTGGTTTCATGTTTTGGCAAAACTTGGCCTCGGTCACCACAGGGGCCAGGGCTTTGCCCACAAACTCTCCTCCCTTCGTGGATCCAAAATTTGAAGACCTATTGTTGTAATGGCCAAAATTACTGCAGCTTTTGCCACCTCCAAAATTGCTTCCGTCATTACCGTGATGGGGTTTCCTGGTCTTTTTTTTTTTTTTGAGACAGGGTCTTGATCTGTTGCCAGACTGAAGTGCAGTGGTTTGATCTCGGCTCACTGCAACTTCCACCTCCAGGTTCAAGCAATTCGCCTGCCTCAGCCTCCCGAGTAGCTGGGACTACAGCTGCCTGCCATCACATCCGGCTAATTTTTCTATTTTGTATCTCTTCCAGAAACGCCCTTACAGACACACCCAGAAATAATGTTTTACTATGTGGGCACCCCTTAACCCAGTCAAGATGACACATAGGATAAACCATCACAGCTGGGTGTGGTGGCTCATGCCTGTAATCCCAGGCACTTTGGGAGGCCGAGGCAGGTGGATCACCCGAGGTCAGGAGTTTGAGACCAACCTGGCCAACATGGTGAAACCCCATCTCTACTAATGCAAAAATTAGCCAGGCATGGTGGCAGGTGCCTGTAGTCCCAGCTACTTGGGAGGCAGAGACAGGAGAATTGCTTTAACCTGGGAGGCAGGGGTTGCAGTGAGCCAAGATCACACCAATGCACTCCAGCCTGGACAACACAGCAAGACTCTGTCTCAAAAACAAAAACAAAAGAAAAATTAGCCAGGTGTGGTGGCACATGCCTATAATCCCAGGTACTTGGGAGGCTGAGGCAGGATAATCGCTTGAACCTGGGAGGCAGAAGTTGCCGTGAGCGGAGATCGCTCCACTGTACTCCAGCCTGGTGACAGAGCGAAACTCCATCTCAAAAAAAAAAAAAAAAAAAAAAAATCTTTAGATGTTGTTCTTCAGTGCCCTCCGATGCCATCAACAAATATCTTTATATATATATGTTATGTACATACATATACAGCCTAGTTATCAAATTTAGAATACTGAAATACTACATTTTATTTAATATGAAATATAAGAGGAAGAAATCATATACACAGTTGACACTTCAGATTTATAAAAAGCATAAAATCAACATAGGTAAGTTTTTATTTTTTTTAAGTTGAGGTTTCACCATGATGGCCAGGCTGGTCTTTAACTCCTGACCTCAGGTGATCCACCCACCTCGGCCTCCCAAAGTGCTAGGATTATAGGCGTGAGCCACCGCGCCCGACCTTAAGCAAGTTCTTGATGACTGTTTAATGACGCTGGGTGTATCTACTATAGAATACACTCACTGTGAATGTGGGTCATTTTTTCTGCCACTAGACGGAGTCATTGAGCACAGAAGATACATCAATTTTACGTTAGCCACATGTACAATTTTTTAATTTCTTCTAAAAAATAAATGGGATCTATGTACAGAACATGCAGGTTTGTCACATAGGTGTAAGTGTGCCATGGTGGTTTGCTGCACCTGTTGACTGTCTTTTAACTTCACTCCCTTCCCTCGATCCTTTTCCTTTTGTGATAGGGTCTTGCTCTGCTGCCCAGGCTGGAGTGCAGTGGTGCGATCACAGCCCACTGTAGCCTCCAACTCCTGGGCTCAAGTGATCCTCCCACCTCAGCCTCCCAAGTAGCTGGGACCTCAGGCATAAGCCACCATGCTTGGGTAATTTAATTTTTATTTTTTTCAGAGAGACAGGGCCTTGCTATTTTGCCCAGGCTGATCTCAAACTCCTAGGCTCAAATAATCCTCCGGCCTCAGCCTCCCAAAGCTGGGATTAGACGTGAGCCACCATGCCCAGCCCAGAACATTTTTATCACCCACAAGACAAACTCCATAAACATTGAGCAATCGCTACATCCTCTCCTCGTCCCCCAGCCTCAGGCAACCACTAACCTACCGTCTGTCTCTGTGGTTTTGCCTGTTCTGCACATTTCATGTGAATAGAATCCTATGCTAGGTGGCCTCTTGTGTCTGCCTTTTTACTCCGCATCACGTCTGCAGGCTTCACTCATGTTGTAGCATGCGTCAGTGCTGAATTTTTTTTCTTTTATTTTTTCATTAAACGGAGTTTCGTGCTTGTCACCCAGGCTGGAGTACAATGGCACCATCTCAGCTCACCACAACCTCCGCCTCTGGGGTTCAAGTGATTCTCCTGCCTTAGCCTCCTGAGTAGCTGGGATTACAGGTGCCCACCACCCCACCCAGCTAATTTTGTATTTTTAGTAGAGATGGGGGTTTCTCCATGTTGGCCAGGCTGGTCTTAAACTCCCAACCTGGGGTGATCCGCCCGCCTCAGCCTCCCAAAGTGCTGCGTGCGATTACAGGCATGAGCCACCGCAACTGGCCAATTTTTAAAATGTTTAGTAGAGACAGGGTGGTCTCTTGTTGCCCAGGCTGGTCTCGAACTACTGAGCTCAAGCAATCCTGCCTCAGCCTCCCGATGTGCTGGGATTACAGGCGTGAGCCACTGTGCCTGGCTGAAAATAACTTGTTTTGGTTTTTCTTTTTGTGAGACAGGGTCTTCCTGTTATGCACGTGCAGTGGGAGATTGGATCTCTACCTTGAAGCATACTCAAAAGACTGGAGTTATAACCTATTTGTAGTTATCAGTGACCTGGGTAAAGACACAGCTGGCAGAAGGGTTTGGGAGCCTCATTAAACCTGGGTGAGAACCAATTCGAGGTGGAGATGGGAGAGACGATTTATTTGCTGGCTGGGGAAGGAAGAGGCAGGCCCAGCCCAGAGGGAGAATGAGAGGCGGAAGATGACATTGGCTCCGTGCCTGACACCTGCCTGAAATTAACCAGAGGCAGCCCAGCCTTTCCTCCCCAGAGATGTCTCCAACGTGGCAGACAACATCCACTTTAGTTAATACAGCACAGGCAGGACACTTCCTGTGTACAGCTACACACAAAGGGCTGTGAGTAACCTAATTTCCTAGAGCTGCAGAGAAACCATCAACTGTTCAAGCGTGCAGTTTGGAAACTTACAAAGGTCTCATGGCTCCTTGCTGCTTTCACACCTACATCCCATCCAGCGGGAAATCCTGTTGACTTGACCTTCAAAATACATCCTAAGTCTGACCAACCCCCACAAGGCTGGGTGCAGTGGCTCACACCTGTAATCCCATTACTTTGGGGTGCCGAGGCGGGCACATCATTTGAGATCAGGAGTTTCCTGGCCAACATGGTGAAACCCTGTCTCTACTAAAAATACAAAATTAGCCTCATATGGTGGCACACACCTGTAATACCAGCTACTCGGGAGGCTGAGGCAGGAGAATCGCTTGAACCCCAGAGGTGGAGGCTGCAGTGAGCCGTGATTGTACCACTGCACTCCAGACTGGGAAACACATAGCAAAACTCCGCCTCTAAACAAAACAAAAACAAAGTCTGACCCCCCACATCTAGTCCAGCCATAATCTCTCCCACCTGGACAATTGTAGTCAGCTCCTCGCCGCTTCTGCCCTTGTCCCCAATAGAAAAGTCCCCACAGGGCAGAAGAATCTTTTCACAGAAGTGACGTGTTGTCACTCCTCTCCTCAAATCCCTCCTGTGGCTCCTGCCTCATTCACTAAAAGACTAAGTCTTTACCACGACTGATAAGCTCCCTATTCCCTCTCTGATCTCATCTTCCACTCGCTCTCCCTCTATTCCATACACACTGGCTTCTTTGCCATTTCTTTTTCTAAGAAAAAGTCTCTCTCTGTAGCCCAGGCTAGAGTGCAATGGCACAATCTTGGCTCACTGCAACCTTTACCTCCCAGGTTCAAGCAATTCTCCTGCCTCAGCCTCCCGAGTAGCTAAGATTACAGGCATCCCACCACTATACCCCACTAATTTTTCTATTTTTCATAGAGATGGGGTTTTGACATATTGGTTAGGCTGGTCTCAAACTCCCGACCTCGTGATCGGCCTGCCTTGGCCTCCCAAAGTTCTGGGATTACAGGCGTGAGCCACTGCGCCCGGCCAAGGGTATTGTTCCTGTAACAAATGACCATACACCCAGTGGTTCCATAGAAGAGAGATTTATTACCTTACTGTTCTGGAGGTCCAATTTTTTTTTGAGACGGGGTCTATCTCTGTGGTGAAAGCTGGAGTGCAGTGACCTGATCATGGCTCACTGCAGCCTCAACCTCCTGGGTTCAAAGCTATCGTCCTGTCTCAGCCACCCAAGTAGCTGAGAGTGCAGGTGTGTGCCACCCTGTCCGGCTAATTTTTACGAAATTTTTTGTAGAGACTCTTCCTATGTTGCCCAGGCTAGTCTCCAAGAAGTGATCCTCCCGCCTCAGCCTCCCAAAGTGCAGGGATTACAGGCGTAAGCCAATGCACCAGGCCCCCAGTGTGGGTTTCACAGGGCTAATATCAAAGTGTTGGCTGGGCTGCATCCCTTCTGGAGCCTCCAGAGCTCTCTTGCCCTGTCCAGCTTCAGGAAGCTGTCCGCATTCTTCAGTGCAAGACCCTCCTTGCATCACTCCAACTGAGGCAGGAGAGCCTAAGAACCTAAGGCTGATTCAAGCTGACCGGATATCAGAGGCTACTCCCCTTTCAAACCCTCCTTTTTCTGCATGGCAGTTGAAAAATGAAAGTACCTCTGATTGATCCTCTCCTGTAATCAATCAGACTGATCATGAGCCTACTCTTCTGATTGGTCCCCTCCCACAACCAATCAGACTGGCCATGAGCCTATGCTTCATTCTGATTGGTCCTCTTCCACAACCAATCAGACTAGTCACAGGTCTACTTTTCATTCCGACTGGTCCTCTCCTGCAACCAATCAGACTGGTCACGGGCCAATGGGAAACTTCCAGAGGGTATTCAAACCCCCAAAAGTTCTATAACTGACACTCTTGAGCTGCTAGCTTGAGCCTGCTCCCATCCTGTGAAGTGTACTTACCTTTAAAATAAATCTCTGCTTTTCCTGCCTTGCTTTGTGCGTTTTGTCCAATTCTTTGTTCAAAACACCAAAACCTAGACAACTACCCTCAACTGGTAACACAACCTCACTTCCCTCATCACACCTGTCTCTCTCCAACCCTCCTGTCTGCTCTTTCCCTCATCAAGACCCCTGTGATTCCAACAGAGCCACCCAGATGATCCAGGGTCATCTCCCCAGCTCAAGCTTCTTAACGTAGTCTCATCTGCACAGTTTTTCCTGCCACTGGGTAACACGTCACAGATTTTTGGAGTTAGGACCTTGACATCTTTGGGGGCCTTTATTCTGCCTACCAAAGCTGGCTTAAATAAAATGTTTTATTAAAGTTCATGTTGCCCGTTTTTATTTTTCGAATGTGACTACCAGAAACTAATTGTCTGCCTATATGGCTTGCACTCTATTTCCATTAGATAGCATTGCTGTGTATGTGCTGCTCATCATTTATCATCCATCTCCCTTCTACTAAGAGAATGTCATCTGAGAAAAATGAGGTTTTTTTTGAGGGAGGTCGGTCGGACAGGATCTCTCTCTGTTGTCCAGGCTGGGGTGCCGTGGTGCAATCTCAGCTCATTGCAACCTCTGACTCCTGGGCTCAAGCAATCCTCCTACCTCAGCGTCACGAGTAGCTGGGATTACAGGCGTATGCCCAGCTCATTTTATTTTTAGTACAGATGAGTTTTCACCATGTTAGCCAGGCTGACCTCGAACTCCCAACCTCAGGTGATCCACCCACCTTGGCCTCCCAAAGTGCTGGGATTACAGGCATGAGTCACTGCATCCGGCCTTATTTTTTGTAGAAATGTTTGTTTTGTAGAATTGAGGTCTCCCTACATTGCTGGGCTGGTCTTGAACTCCTGGGCTCAAGCAATCCTCCCACCTGGATTTACAAAGTGCTGGAATTACCGGTGTGAGCCGCTGTGCCCAGCTGGATTTTGTTTTATTTACCACTAGATCCCTGGCACTGCCAGTTAAGCCTTAAATAGGTATCTGTGGCCAGACTGAAGTAGATACAGAAAATATTTAAATTAAAAAAAAATAGGGGCTGGGTGTGATGGCTCACGCCTGTAATCCTAGCACTTTGGGAGGCTGAGGCCGGCAGATCACAAGGTCAGAGTTAGACCTCATCTCAGAAATAAATATAAATATTTGTTAAGTGAATAAACATTAGGAATTTTTTTTTCCGATGACTTTTTTTTTTTTTTTTTAATAAAAAGACAGAGGCGCCCAGGTTGGAGTGCAGTGGCACAATCTTGGCTCACTGCAGCCTCTGTCTCCCAGGTTCAAGCAATTCTCTTGCCTCAGACGCCCAAGTAGCTGGGATTACAGGTACACACCACCATGCCTGTCTAATTTTTGTAGTTTTAGTAGAGATGGGGTTTTACCATGTTGGCCACGCTGGTCTCAAACTCCTGGCCTCAAGTGATTGGCCCGCCTTGGCCTCCCAAAGTGCTGGGATTACAGGTGTGAACTACCACGCCGGGCCTGCTTATTTATCTTTGGCATGAACTCTCAGACACTTACTATTCCCACCCAATCTTCATGGCTACCTCCTCTTCTCCCAAAATCAGGAATTCAGGGTAGAAAACAGACTGATTGGGGGGAGGGGGGGAGGGATTTGGAGCAATCCCAGAAGGTCTTCCTAGAGGAAGTTATGCCGGTAAAAGAAGGAATCCCAGTGCAGTCAAGATCCGCTAGATGATGATCTTCCCTCCAGGATGTGGGTCTGGCCGTTTCCATGGAAATAGCTGCCAGACCCCACCCACTGATGTGAAATGATGAAGATGTGGTTGCCATGACGACCCCACGTCCTCAGGACAGTGAGGTCTGTACCAACCAGATGCTCTTTGGGTAGAATTAGCGTGATGTGAGATAAAAATAGTGCAGGGGAAGAGCTAAACCCTCAGGGGTGAGGCTCTGGAATCACGTCCTATCACCCATATGCTCGCTGATTACAATCAGTGGCAGACACCTGTCTTTTTTTTTTTTTTTTTTTGAGACAGGGTCTCACTCTGTCACCCATGTTGGAGTGCAGTGGCATCATCATAACTTACTGCAGCCTTAAACTCTCGGTTCAAGTGATCCTCCTGCCTCAGCCTCCCAAGTAGCTCGAACTACACACATGTGCTGAACTAATTTTTTAATTTTTGTAGTGAGGGGTCTGTCGGGCATGGTGGCTCATGCCTGTAATTTTAGCACTTTGGGAGGCCAAGGCGGGTGGGCCACCTGAAGTCAGGGGTTCAAGACAAGCCTGGCCAACATGGCAAAATACCATCTCTACTGAGAATACAAAAACTAGCCAGGCATGGTGACGGGCACCTGTAGTCCCAGCTACTTGGGACTCTGAGGCAGGAGAATTGCTTGTACCCGGAGGCAGAGGTTGCAGTGAGCCAGGATTGTGCTACTATACTTCAGCCTGGGCAACAGAGCAAGACTGGCGGGGGCGGAGGGGGGGGGGAACCAGACTGAGACTCAAAGAGAGAGAGAGGGAGAGAGAGAGCGCGTGCGAGAAAGAGCGGGGTGGGGGGTTCTCGCAGTGTTTCCCAGGCTAGTCTCAAGTCTCGAACTCCTGGGCTCAAACCGTCTACCTGCCTTGGTCTCCCCCAAAGTAAATGCTGGGATTATAGGCATGAGCCACCATGCCCAGCCCCAGCCCCTCTTCCTGTCTTAAGTGTTGGGTATGAATGCACAGAGATGACTTTTTTTTTTTTGAGGCAGAGTCTCATTGTCGCCCAGGCTGGAGTGCAGTGGCACGATCTTGGCTCACCACAACCTCCACCTCCTGGGTTCAAGCAGTTCTCCTGCCTCAGCCTCCTGAGCAGCTGGGATTATAGGTGTCTGCCACCATGCCTACCTAATTTTTTTGTAGTTTTAATAGAGACAGGATGTCACCATGTTGGCCAGGCTGGTCTCGAACTCCTGGCCTCAGGTGATCCACCTGCCTTGGCCTCCCAAAGTGCTGGGATCACAGGCGTGAGCCACCACACCTGGCCAACTCTTCAATTTTCTGACTTCTCAGTTCCTCCACCTCTTCCCCCAGGACCTAGTCCTCCATTTTTCTTCCGCCACTCACTCTGGGGACCAGAGCCAAGACCTCCTCACAACCAATAACCACACTCACTCCTGCCACAATCTCAACTTCAAGCCTCCCAAACAAGCTCCACCATTTGTCTGGTGTCTCGACTCTGAACTCCTTCAAACCAACCAGGACCACCAACCAGTTAATCCAACCACTATTATACTATCTCCAGCCCTGTTACGACCACCCAGCTTAGAGCCTGCGGCTGATCATTATAATTATTTCTTCCCGCATCGTCTGTCACCTCTCTTGTGCCCGTTCACCTCACTGGTCTCAGGAAAAGCCTCCAACTCTGCCCGCTATGGGCTACACCTGCTGGGCTAAGTGGCCGGAGAAAAATCCACAATCCTGTGCACAGGTCTTACCTTAACTTCAGGAACACGACCTCAAGAGGGCGCTCCATGCTGTCTGGCAATTTGATCTTAGAACCCTAGTCCACTCTTCTAATGGCCCTAGATGTTTTTTTAAAAAAATCATGGGCTGGGCAGGGTGGTAGGATTACACCTGCAATCCCAGCACTCTGGGAGGCTCAAGTGGGAGAATCACTTGAACCCAGAAGTTTGAGACCAGCCTGGGCAACACAGTGAGACCTCATCTCTACAAAAACATTAAAAAATTAGCCGAGGCCGGGGGCAGGGGCTCAAGCCTGTAATCCTAGCACTCTGGGAGGCCAAGGCGGGCGGATCACCTGAGGTCAGGAGTTCAGACCAGCCTGGACAACGTGATGAAACCCCATCTCTACTAAAAACGCAAAAAAAATTAGCCGGGCATGGTGGTGGGCGCCTGTAAACCCAGCTAATCAGGAGGCTGAAGCAAAATTGCTTGAACTAGGGAGGTGGAGGCTGCAGTGAGCCAAGACCACACCATTGCACTCCAGGCTGGGCGACAGAGCGAGACTCTGTCCCCCTGACCCAAAAAAAAATTAGCTGTGTGTGGTGGCGAGCCCATGTAGTCCCACCCAGCTACTAAGGGGGCTGAAGCAGGAGGATCGCGTGGGCATGGGAGGTGGAAGCTGCAGAGCTGCAGTGAGCAATAATCGCCACAACACTCCAGCCTAGGCAACAGAGCAAAACTCTGCCTCAAACAAACAAAGAATTCCAGAATGTTTTCCCTGGGTGTTTGCGTCTTGCTTCCTCGTGGTCTGTGATGCCAGCTGTGGTTGTCAGTACAAATGAAACCATAATAGGACAGAGCCAATTATCCCCCCATTCTAGGTCTGAGTTGCTCAGCAAATCTGGAGCTGATTGCTTCACATTTGTTTAACCTGCTGGTGAGGTTTGCAACAATCCCCAGCTCTCCGATCTCAGCAATTTCAAATTCACCCGTGTAATCAAACTTCATCACACAATCAGAAACCAGATGGTGACTTTGCAGCACAGCCAGAGTACAAGAGGCATGATCATCGCTCACTGCAGCCTCCAATTCCTGGGGTCAAGCAATCCTCCCACTTCAGCCTCCCGAGTAGCTAGGACCATAGGTATGTACCAACACACTTGGCTAATTTTTTTAATTGCTTTTTGAGACAGTCTCACTCTGTGGCCCAGGTTGGAGTGCAGTGGTGCGATCACGGTTCACTGTAACCTCTGCCTCCCAGGTTCAAGCGATTCTCCTGCCTCAGCCTCCTAAGTAGCTGGGACTACAGGCATGCACCACCATGCCTGGCTAGTTTTGCATTTTTAGTAGACACAGGGCTTCACCATATTGGTCAGGCTGATCTTGAACTCCTGACCTCAGGTGATCCGCCCACCTCAGCCTCCCAAAGTGCTGGGAATACAGGTGTGAGCCACCGTGCAGGCCCTAAAATTTTTTTGTAGAGACAAGGTCTCACTATGTTTCCCAGGCTGGTCTTGAACTCCTGGCCTCAAATGATCCTCCCACCTTGGCCTCCCACATCTCTCTTTTCAACATTGCTGGTGCTCTTGAGAGCATCACCCAGGATCTTCATGGGCACCATGCTGGCAGCACAGAAATATGGCAGCTCATCTTCATGGCTGAATCATATTTCATCATATGGACATGCCACATTTTGTTTATCCATTCATTTCTTGATGTATAACGAGTTGTTTTTTGCATTTTTTTAATTAAAAAAAATAGAACACCTGTCATGGTGGCTCATGCCTGCAATCCAAGCACTTTGGGAGGCAGAGGCAGGCTGATCACCTGAGGCCAGGAGTTCCAGACCAGCCTGGCCAATATGGCGAGACCTCGTCTCTACTGAAAATACAAAAATTAGCCGGGTGTGGTGGCAGGTGCCTGTAATCCCAGCTACTTGGGAGGCTGAGGCAGCAGAATTGCTTGAACCCGGGAGGTGAAGTTGCAGTGAGCCGAGATTGTGGCACTGCAGTCCAGCCTGTGCCAGAACAAGACTGTCTCAGTAAATAAAATGAAGAAAATTTAAAAAATAGAGGCAGGATCTCCCTATGTTGCCCAGGCTGGCCTCAAACTCCTGGGATCAACCAGTCCTCTCACTTGGGTCTCCCAAAGTGCTGGGATTACAGAAGTGAGCTGCCACACTCAGCCATCTTCCTACATTTTAAAATAACTTCTCTTCTCTCCTCAAACTCCTATACCTCCTTCCTTCCTGCTCACCCTCAATAGGAATCTTCCTTTGTACGTCACTTAAGTAAGAGCCCATAGTAAGAAAACTTCCCCAGACTCCTACCGCCATCTACCCACCTACCTGCTTCTCCTCCTATGACTTGGCAGCCCAGTTATCTGCTGCTATATGACAAACAACTCCAAAACTTCGTGGTGTAAAACAAGCCTTGTATCATGTTCAGGGATTCTGCAGGTCTTGGATCGAGGCCCTGCAAAGACAGCTTGTCTGTGATCGCCAATGTTTGGGACATTAGTTGGCAAGACTTACAGACTGTGGCAGGGTAGGGGGGTGGTGACTCAATGGCTGGGGGTTGGGATCAGCTGGAGGAGTCTTCATGCATGTCCACTGCTGCTGGCTGTTACCTCAGCTGAGCTCATAGGTAAATCACCTTCGTGGGACCTCTCTGTGTGGTCTTTCTGTGCGGGATAGTTGAGCTTCCTCACAGCATGGTGGTTGGGTTCCAAGAATGAATGTCCCAAGAGAACAAGTGAGAAGTGCCTGGTATTTGATGATGCAGCCTTGGCAGCCTCACCTGCACTATACTTTATTGGTTGAGGCAGTCCAAGTTCTGCCCAGGCTTAAGGGGAGGGAACATAACACCCCGCCAGCCTCCACCCACATTCAGTAGGAAGAATGTCAAGTTCACACTATAGGAAGAGTATGTGGGATGGAAAAGGTTGCTGTGGCCATGTTTGAAAGATGCACATTTTGTACCAATGATGAACTATACCCCTTTTTTTTAAGACAGGGTCTCAGTCTGTTGCCTAGGCTGGAGTAGAGTGGCATGATCTGGGTCCACTGCAGCTTCCACTACTCTGGGCTCAGGTGATCCTCCCACCTCAGCCTCCTAAGTAGCTGGGATCACAGATGCATGCCACCACGGCCAACTCATTTTTTGTATTTTTTTGTATAGACAGGGTGTATTAGTCTATTTTCACATTGCTATAAAGAAATACCTGACTGGGTAATTTGTCAAGAAAAGAGCTTTCATTGGCTCACTGTAGGAAGTAAAGAAGTTCCTCTTTAAAGTTTCCTTTCTTGTTAAAGAATAAATCCTAAGTGTGCTATAACTTTGTTAAGCCCCGTCCTATGTAGCTGTTAGCCATGCCATGCTTACAGGCACACAGTACACTCTATGTGCTTGTACCTTAACCAAGATATCTGTGCTGGATGTGCTCACAGCCATGTCCCAGCTCTCCATTGCTTTTACCTGTTTAGAAAAGTTTCAAGTCAGCCGGGCGCGGTGGCTCACGCCTGTAATCCCAGCACTTTGGGAGGCCGAGGCGGGCGTACCACGAGGTCAAGAGATCGAGACCATCCTGGCCAATATGATGAAACCCTGTCTCTACTAAAAAAAAAAAAAAAAATTAGCTGGGCGTGGTGGTGCGCGCCTGTAGTCCCAGCTGCTAGGGAGGCTGAGGCAGGAGAATTGCTTGAACCTGGGAGGCGGAGGTTGCGCCACTGCACTCCAGCCTGGCGCCTGGTGATGGAGTGAGACTTTGTCTCAAAAAAAAAAAAAAAAAAAAAGTTTTAAGTCATTAGCCAATTGGGTTTTAGTTTAGATTGTGAGGTCTGGCTCCAGCCAACAGAGATCAGACACCAAATGCGGAAGGGATAAATATGTCTGTTTTCTTTTATTCACTGTACTCACATGGCAACATGGCTAATGAGAGTACCCTCCTGCAGTCCAGGAAGTAAAAATTGCACTGCTCAAAGATCCTTTGTCTCGGTGCTCATTTTTCTTCTCAGCACCCAGCATCTGTTTCCAACACAGTTCTGCAGGCTGTACAGGAAGCATAGCTGGTTCTGCTTCGGGGAGTTCTTAGGAAACTCAATCATGGTGGAAGGCAATGGGGAGCAGGAGACGTCCTACATCAGCAGGAGGAAGGTGGGTGAGGGGGATGTGCTATACACTTTTTTTTTTTTTTTGAGACCGAGTTTTACTCTTGTTGCCCAGGCTGGAGTGCAATGGCATGATCTCGGCTCACTGCAACGTCTGCCTCTGGGTTCAAGTGATTCTCCTGTCTCAGCCTCCACAGTAGCTGGGATTATAGGCATGGACCAGAATACCCGGCTAATTTTTTGTATTTTTAGTAGAGATGGGGTTTCACCATGTTGGCCGGGCTGGTGTCAAACTCCTGACCTCAGATGATCCGCCCGCTTGGCCCCCCAAAGTGCTGGGATTACAGGTGCAAGCCACTGCGCCCGGCCGGGCTAGACACTTTTAAACAACCAGATCTAGGGATAACTTGCTCACTACCATGAGAACAGCATGGAAAAGAAATACACTCCCATGATCCAATTACTTCCCACCAGGCCCCACCTCCCACAAAGTATTACAATTCCACATGAGATTCGGGCGAGTATACACACCCAAACCCTATCACGGGGATTTGCCGTATTTCCCAGGCTGGTCTCAAACTCCTGGGCTCAAGGGATTCTCCCGCCTCAGCCTCCCAAAGTGCTAAGACTGCAGGCATGAGCTACCATGCCCGGCTGAACTATACTTTTTTTTTTTTTTTTTTTTTTGAGAAAGAGTTTTACTCTGTCACCCAGGGTAGAATACAGTAGTGCAATCTGAAGTCACTGCAACCTCCACCTCCCTGTTTCAAGCAATTCTCATGCCTCAGTCTCCCAAATAGCTGGGATTACAGGTGTGTGCCACCAAGCCCAGCTAATTTTTTGTATTGTTATTATTTTTAAGTAGACATGAGGTCTACGTTGGCCAGGCTGGTCTCAAACTCCTGGCCTCAAGTGATTTGAAAACCTCAGCCTCCCAAATCGCCAGGATTAGAGGAGTGAGCCACTACACCCGGCCTTGTACTCTTGAGGCAGTCTTGCTCTGTCACCCAGGCTGGAGTGCAGTGACACTATCTCTGCTGATGGCAACCTCTGCCTCCTGGGTTCAAGCGACTCTCATGCCTCAGCCTCCTGAGTAGCTGGGATTACAGGTGTGCACCACCACATACAGCTAATTTTTTTATTTTTAGTAGAGACAGGGTTTTGCAACTATGGCCAGGCTAGTCTTGAATTTCTAGCCTCAAGTGATCTGCCCACCTCGGTCTCTCAAAGTGCCTTATACTCTTTAAGACTTCTCCTCCCCTTGAACCTAGTGATGGGTCTCTTGCCTACTCAAACACAACAATCCAGCCACTTTCTCCTCTTGTTTCTCTTCCGGAATCTAGGAATCCAGATCATTCCCATCAGCACACAAACCTGCTGTTTCATCTTCCCAGCTCTTCTGACTTTTCTATCAAAAGAACTGGCTTTTAGCTGGGCCCGGTGGCTCATACCTATAATCTCAGCACTTTGGGGGGGCCGAGGTGGGAGGATCACCTGAACTCAGCAGTTCAAGGCTGTTTTGTGCCTCTGCATTCCAACCTGGGCAACACAGTGAGATCCTGTTTCTACATTTTTTTTTTTCTTTTTTGAGACAGAGTCTCACTATGTTACCCAGGCTGGAGTACAGCGGCACAATCTCAGCTCACAGCAAACTTGGCCTCCCAGGTTCCAGTGATTCTCCTACCTCAGCCTCCCAAGTAGCTGAGACTCCAGTCACCCGCCACCATGCCCAGCTAATTATTGTATTTTTAGTAGAAATGGAGTTTCACAATGTTAGCCATACTGGTCTCAAACTCCTGACCTCAGATGATCCATCTGCCTCGGCCTCCCAAAGTGTCCGGATTACAGGTGTGAGCCACTGTGCCCAGCCTACAAAACACTTTTTTTTTTTTTTTTTTAAGACAGAGACTTGCTCTGTTGCCATGCTGGAGTGCAGTGGCACGATCTTGGCTCACTGCAACCTCCGCCTCCCAGGTTCAAGCGATTCTCCTGCCTCAGCCTCCCTAGTAGCTGAGATTACAGGCGTGTACTACCACACTCAGCAAATTATTGTATTTTTAGTACAGACAGGGTTTCACCATGTTGGCCAGAATGGTCTGGATCTCCTGACCTCACGATCTGCCCACCTCAGCCTCCCAAAGTGCTAGGATTATAAGCGTGAGCCACCGTGCCCAGCCCAAAACATTTTTAAAGCGCCACTGCACTCCAGCCCGGACAACAGAGTGACACCCTGTCTCAAAAAAGAAAAAAAATTAACCCCACACCTGGCTGTAATGAATCAACAATTGGAAGCTGTGCTATTGTAAAGACAGGTGAACATATGGGCCCCTTGGCTGGTTCCCCACCTGGCCTGGCTCTCCTGTTCTCCACCCTGCATTCATGCCTGGGCATCTACATCTCCTCTGAGCCTCTCCCACAGCGGCCCAGCCCACGTGGCGTTGATCTGCCCACTTCAGAGCCTTCACCTCTGGTCTACAGCCCATCAGAGGCGGTTAGAGCTGGGCATCCTCCCCACATGGGCCTTTGAGGATGGGATGAAGAAACCAGACTGAAACCAGTGAGGAGGAGAAATCAGGAATCCCTGGAGCTGCACCCCAGAACAGGGGTGGGCAGCAGGCAGGCAGAGCAAGGGAAGCTTCTTGGGGCTTGCTGGCAGTGCCAGAATGGCCTAGGGATTTACTGAGCACCTCCGTGTGCTCAGGCCTGTGCTAGGTGATGCCAAGGACACAGAGGTGACCGGCCCGGCCCTCACAGGGCTCACAGTCCAGTGGAAAAGATAGGCCAGTGCCCCGAGAGCAAACATCTAGTGAGAACAGGGCTGGGATGGGGAAACCACGCTGATGCAGTCAAGAAGGGCTTCCTGGAAGAGGAGGTGCTTAAGTTCTTCCCAGTCTTTGATGCCCATCTCGACCTACCTCTTCAGCCACATCTGATGACATTTCCTCCCAGTCCCTCAGATCCAGCCACGCTGTTCCTCCTGATTCTTATTTTTTGATTTTTTTTTTTTTTTTTTTTTGAGATGGAATCTCGCTCTGACCTTGTGATCCACCCACCTCGGCCTCCCAAAGCGCCAGGATTATAGGCATGAGCCACTGCACCTGGCCTCTGATTCTTTTTAAAAAAATTTTTACGTTTAAAAAACTTAAATTTAAAAAACTTTTCATTTTCATTTCACTTTTATATATTTTTATTGATTGATTTTTGAGACCCAGTCTTGCTCTGTTACCTAGGCTGGAGTGTGGTGGTATGATCTCAGCTCGCCGTCACCTCTGCCTTCCTGGTTCAAGCGATTCTCCTGCCACTGCCACTGGCCCATTTTATGTTTTTTAATTTAAATATAATAGAGACAGGGGTCTCCCTATGTTTTCCAGGCTGGTTTCAAACTCCTGGCCTCAGGTGATCCACCCACCTCTGCCTCCCAAAGCGCTGGGATTACAGGCATGAGTCACAGCACCTGGTCGCTGTCCGATTCCTGAACACTTCAAGTTCATTCCCACCTCTGAGCCACTGAACTTGCTGTTCCTTCTGCCAGCTTCTCTCTTCTCAGTCCCTCACCAGGCAGGTTCCTTGTCATCATTCAGATTGCAGACAAATTTTTCTTGCAGCACTGAGCTCTTTTTAAAAGATTCCTTGGTCAGGTACAGTGGCTCACATCTGTCATCTCGGCACTTATATCAAGTGCGGGGGCTCACACCTGTAACACCAGGATTTTGGTGAGGCTGAGGGGGGAGGATTACTTGGCCCAGGAGTTTGAGTCCAGCCTGAGGAACATAGTGAGACCTCATCTCAAAAAATAAATAGGCCAGGTATAATGGCTCACGCCTGCAATCCTAGCACTTTGGGAGGCTGAGGTGGGCAGATCACTTGAGGTCAAGAGTTTGAGACCAGCCTGGCCAACATAGTGAAACCCTGTCTCTACTAAAAACAGAAAAAAACTAGCCTAGCATGGTGGTACACCCCTGTAATTCTGGCTACTCAGGGGGCTGAGGCAGGAGAATCGCTTGAACTTGGGAGGTGGAGATTACAGTGAGCTGAGATTCTGCCACTGCACTGTAGCCTGGGCAACAGAGTGAGATTCCATTTCAAAAATAAATAAATAAGATAGATAGATAAGCTTTGGCCGGGCACGGGAGCTCACCTCTGTAATCCCAGCACTTTGGGTGGCTGAGGCGGGAGAATCACTTGAGGCCAGGAGTTTGAGAACAACCTCACCAACACAGGGAAACCCTGTCTCTATCAAAAAAGACAAAAACTGGCTGGGCATGGTGGCACTCAGCTACTCAGGAGGCTGAGGCAGGTGAATTGCTTAAACCCAGGAGGCGGAGGTTGCAGTGAGTGGAGATCACGCCACTGCACTCTAGCCTGGGTGACAAAGCAAGACCCCGTCTCAAAAATAAATAAATGAATGAATAAGCTTTTAAATCAAGCCCATCAGCGCTGGAAAAGAAAACAAAACAAAAGAAAGGAAAAGGAAAGAAGGCCCGGCGTGGTGGCTCACGCCTGTAATCCCAGCACTTTGGGAGGATGAGGCGGGAGGATCACCTGAGGTTGGGAGTTTGAGACCAGCCTGACCAACATGGAGAAAACCCGTCTCTGCTAAAAATGCAAGATTAGCCAGCCGTGGTGGCACATGCCTGTATCCCAGCTACTTGGGAGGCTGAGGCAGGAGAATTGCTTGAACCCGGGAAGCAGAGGTTGTGGTGAGCCGAGATTGCACCATTGCACTGTCACCTGGGCAACAAGAGCGAAACTCCATCTAAAAAAAAAAAAAAGAAAAAAAAGGAAAAATCTCCTTGTTTGCAGTCTCTGTTGACTCCTTTATTTCCTGCCTTCTCCACTAGGATGTAGCCTCTCCTCGCCCTGTGTTCCCCGGTCCCTGGCAGGGTGCCTTGACAGAGAGTTGACGTCTGCCAAGTATTTGTTCCATGAAGGATCCAAGATCTCCAGGACAAAACGGGGTTTGGTGAAGAGACGCAGGGGGGCAGGGAGTTCCAGGCACCCCATTTCAAAAATGAGCAAAGGACCCGATTAGACATTTCTGCAAAGATGACATACAGATGGCCTGTAATGCACAGGAAGAGATGCTCAATGTCACTAATTGTCAGAGAAATTAAAATGAAACCTACCAGGGAACAACATGGGCAAAGCGTGGAGCAGAGAGAGGGTTGGTGTTTTGGGGGCCCTGGAGGAGGTTGTGTCTGGCTGGAAGGAGGGAGGGCGAGAGAGGCAGTGGGAAGAGGAGGGGGCAGAGGAGGAGGAGAGATAGGAGGGGAGGAGAGAGGACAGAGGTGGGAGAAGAGATGGGGAGGAGAGAGAACAAGGGTGGAGGTAGAGGGCCAGACCCGCGTCAGCTCCCACCCTTACAGACCTGGTGTGAAAGATCCAAAGTTTTTATCCACAGGACATTTGGGGATCTTTTTGGGTAGGGGCAGAGGTAGTGGAGGAGTTTGAGACCAGCCTGACCACCTGAACATCCCCGTTTTTACAGAACATCCCTGAAAGGTGGGTGCCTTTCCGGGAAACCCTCAAGTTGCCTTGCGGTGGGGGGGGGGGGGGGGGCCCGAGGGACAGGCCTCATCCACACAGCCTTCTAAGGGCTTTCTGTACGGCATTCCACCGCGGGGCCTTCTGGAACAGGCTATGATGCTTGGCAGCCTCGGCCGTCCCCGCTCCCGGGTCACCGCCCCGGCCTCCTCACGCCTGGACTCACCCTCCTCCTTCCTGCTCCCCATGGTAGCCTGAGGCCGGCACTTTTTACAGAACACTTAAAAAAATGTTAATAGGTAATGGAAGTCACATGGCTCATTTCTACAGTCACAAGACGGGACACGGTGGAAAAACCTTCTCCTCTCCCCCGGTCCCCTCCCCCTCCAGGCCCCTCCTGGGAGGCACTGGGACCTCCACTCAGCCTCTTTCATCCCATCCTCAAAGGCCCATGTGGGGAGGATGCCCAGCTCCAGCTGCCTCTGATGGGCTGCAGGCCAGAGGTGAAGGCTCTGAAGTGGGCAGATCAAACGCCACGTGGGCTAGGCCGCCAGGGGGGAGGCTCAGAGGAGACACGGTTACCAGGCATGAGTGCCTAAGGTGGAGAACAGGAGAGCCAGGGCTGGTGGGAACCAGCAGAAGGGACGGTTCTCTTTTTCTCCCACGGAGTCACAGAGAGTAACAAATGCAAGCGCAGGTGGAGAAACGCTGCCCAGGTCATTCACATGTGTCTGCATCTTACATTTATTTATTTTTGAGACAGGGTGTCTCTGTCTCTGTCACCCAGGCTGCCATGCAGAGGCACAATCAGGGCTCACTTGCAGCCTCCAATTCCCGGGCTCAAGCCATCCTCCCACCTCAGCCTCCCGAGTAGCTGAGACTATAGGTGTGCACCAGCACACTTGGCTAATTTTTTTTTTCCAGAAACCCGTATCAAAGTCATATTCGATGTCAACAAGACGTCACAACTACACAAAGCAAATTGCACACATTGCAATCTCAATGCAGACAGTTAAATGGAACCCCAGCCATTAAAAAAGTCATTAAATGAGCCCGAAAAGCAACCGATTTTTTTAAAAACATCTTTATACATCCAGACAACAAATTAAAATGGTCAACAAGCGCCGGGGTGCCGTGGCTCATGCCTATAATCCCAGCAGTTTGGAAGGCCGAGGTGGGTGGATCACCTGAGGTCAGGAGTTTACTCTTAAGGAAAAGAAACAGTGGCCAGCCTGACCAACGTGGCAAAACTCTGTCTCTACTGAAAATACAAAAAAAATTAACCCAATATGGTGGTGGGCGCCTGTAGTTCAACTATGTGGGAGGCTGAATTAGTGAGGCAGGAGAATCGCTTGACCCTGAGAGATGGACTTTGCAGTCAATTGAGATTGCGCCACTCCACTGCAGCCTGGGCAAAGGGTGAGACTCTGTCTCAAAAATAAATAAATAAATAATAAAATGATTAAAATGCTAATTTTGTTTTAAAAAAGCCGGTGTAGTGGCTCATGCCTGTAATCCCAGCACTTTGGGAGGCTGAGGTGGGAGGATCACTTGAGTCCAGGAGTTTGAGACCAGCCTGGGCAACACAGTGAGATACTATCTCTATTTAAAAAAAAGAAAAATTAAAATTAACTGGGTGCGGTGGTGCGTACCTGTAGTTCAGATGGCTGAGATGGGAGGATCGTTGAGCCCAGGGAGCTTCAGTGAGCTGTGATCGCACCACTGCACTCCAGCCTGGGCGACAGAGTGAGACCCTGTCTCAAAACAAAAATTAAAAAGAGTGAGTGGTGTAGAACCTCCCACGCCATTTCCCAAAAGTTGCCTTTTGCTTTCTCCTCTTGGAGATCCATTTGTGTCTCTGTTAGTGCTCTGGCCAGTTCCCAAGAGCAGATTGCTGCACTTTTGGGAATTTCACAAACCAGCTGTACATAGCTATTTCTTTTTTTCTTGAGACAGTTTCACTCTTGTTGCCTAGGCTGGAGCGCAGTGGTACAATCTCGGCTCACTGCAATCTCTGCCTCCCAGGTTCAAGTGATTCTCCTGCCTCAGCCTCCCAAGTAGCTGGGATTACAAGCATGCGCCACCACGTCCAGTTTATTTTGTATTTTTAGTACAGACGGGGTTTCTCCATGTTGGTCAGGCTGGTCTTGAACTCCTGACCTGAGATGATCTGCCCACCTCAGCCTCCCAAAGTGCTGTGATTACAGGCCTCTGGGCCACCATGCCCAGCCAAATAGAGCTATTACCTCGTCTGGCCAAACAGCTATTGTTAACAGTTAAACGATACAAAGTTACAGATAAATAAATCATGTTAAAAAGAAATGTAACAAATAGTTCATATGTATTGCCTCCTTATTGCTACATTTTTACTAAGATCTATGCTCTCCAGGTTACTTACCTCTGCCTGGTGGAAATCCTGCATGACAGTGAGCGGTTGCTTGTCTCTGCTGAATACCACATCCAACGACATCATGTCAGTAACTTGAAATCTGCCACAGTGGGAATATTTACACTGCAGAAATTGGCAAATGCTACAAATCAGGGCTGTTTCTTCCCTAGAGAGCTGGTGGTTAAATTTTTTTTTTTTCTTTTTGATTTTTGTTGGTTTAAATAAATTTTTTTTTTTTTGAGACAGTCTCCCTCTGTCGCCCAGGCTAGAGTGCAGTGGCGGCATCTTGGCTCACTGCAACCTCTGCTACAAAGAGCCAGCTCGGCGGTAGAGAGACCCAGAGAAAATAATGGCACATTCCTTACGTTAAAAAAAGAGTTTGGGCCCTACTGAGATCCAGCTCAGCCGTAGAGACCCCCACCCAGGCGGCAGTAAAGGAACTGAGAGGCAGACACTCAGAACAGCAAAGTGGGTCTATCCCGGAGGCCAGCAGCCTTCCACACTGAGAGCCTCAGGAGCTGATAGCTTCCCAGGCTGAAAGCCAGGAGCAGCCGCTGACCCCTGCATTTATTCTCTCCGAACAGGTGATCATTATTAACAAACAGATGGTCGGTATTTTCTCATAACACAAAACACGCCACGTAGGCAGCTGGTGCCCACTTACCACTGATCACAAACAACCTATAAGGTATTCTCCACGACGGAGCCACGGGGGCAGGTCAGCTAGCTAAGGAATTGTTTTAACAGGTGTATGATGTTCATACATTGTCCCGCCACTTGGAATGCCCCGAGTAGTATTCTACTCGGGGAAGGGTGAGGGGGACGGCTAGATTTTCCTTACCATCGTTCTTCCTAGCAAACAACATATTCTATCACACACTCAGCATTTCTCAGTATTCATAAACTTAACATTTCTCAACAACTTAATATTTTTCAGCACTCCACCTCCTAGGTTCCAGTGATTTTCCTGCCTCAGCCTCCTGGGAAGCTGGGATTACAGGTGCCTGCCACCGCGCCTGGCTAATTTTTGTATTGTTAGTGGAGACGGGGTTTCACCATCTTGCCCAGGCTGGTCTCGAACTTGTGACATTGTGATTGATCCACCTCAGCCTCCCAAAGTACTGGGATTACAGGTGTGAGGCACTGTGCCCGGCCTTTTTTTTTTTTTTTTTTTTAATATATATATATTTTTGAGATGGTTTTGCTGTGTCACTCAGGCTAGAGTGCAGTGATGCAATCCTGGTTTACTGCAGCCTTGACCTCCTGGGCTCAAGCGATCCTCCCATCTCAGCCTCCTGAGTAGCTGGGAGTATGGGCACATGCCACCACACCCACTAATTTTTGTATTTTCTTTGAGACAGAGTCTAGCTCTGTCGCCTAGGTTGGAGTGCAATGGTGTGATCTCGGCTCACTGCAACCTCCACCTCTTGGGTTCAAGTGATTTTTGTGCTTCAGCCTCCCAAATAGCTCAGATTACAAGCATGTACCACCACACCTGGGTAATTTTTGTATTTTTAGTAGAGATGGGGTTTCACCATGTTGGCCAGGTTGGTCTCGATCTTTGACCTCATGATTTGCCCACCTCGGCTTCCCAAAGTGCTGCGATTACAGGCATGAGCCACCACTGCGCCTGGCCCTGTTCTAGTCTTTCACTACTGCAGGCAGAGCTGTGATGATTTTTCACATGCAAGACAATAGCCGTGGAATTAATCCCTAGAGGAGAACTGCTATGTCAAAGGGTGTGGGAGGATCTAAAAGTAAGGCCTCTTGCCTAATGGCTTTCCAGGGAGGCTGTACCAACTTCCACACCCACCAGCAATGTGTCAGAGTGCAGAAGCTTCTGACAACACAAACCTGATGGTGTCACTCTGCTGCTTAGACCCTTTGATGGTCCCCGCGGTTCCTGCATGAAGCCTTTGGATTTTCCCTTCATGATATAAACTGGTGTGGGCAGGGCGCGGTGGCTCACACCTGTAATCCCAGCACTTTGGGAGGCAAAGTGAGCAGATCACCTGAGGTCAGAAGTTCGAGACCAGCCTGACCAACATGGTAAAACCCCGGCTCTAAAAAAAAAAAAAAAAAATTAGCTGGGCATGGTGGCAGGCACTTGTAGTCTCAGCTACTCCAGAGGCTGAGGCAGGAGAATCGCTTGAAGCCAGGAGGCGGAGGTTGCAGTGAGCTGAGATCCCAACACTGAACTCCAGCCTGAATGACAAAGCAAGACTCCGCCTAAACAACAAAAACCAAGGGTGTCCAACCTTTTGGCTTCCCTGGGCCACATCAGAGGAAGAATTGTTTTGCGCCACAAATAAAATACACGAACAATAGCTGAGGAGCTTAAAAAAAGAAAAATCTCCGAAAAATTTTGTAATGTTTTAAGAAAGTTTATGAGTTTGTGTTGGGCTGCATTCAACGCCATCCTGGGCTGCGTGCGGCCCATGGGCTGTGGGTTGGACAAGCTTAATATTAACCAAAAAGTGACTGAGGCAAGTCTCCATCGATTACAGGTTTATTGTGCTAAGATTGAGAATGCACCTGTGAAATACATGAACCATGGAAGCATCCACTATCTGTACTTCTTCCAAAGAGGGTGAAGAACCTTGGCATCTATCTATCTATCTGTCTATCCGCTATCTATCTACCTACCTATCTATTTTTTTGAGACAGAGTCCCACTCTGTCACCCAGGCTGGAGTGCAGTGACACAATCTCTGCTTACCGCAACCTCCGCTTTCCAGGTTCAAGTGATTCTCCTGCCTCAGCCTCCCGAGTAGCTGGGATTACAGGCATGCACCACCACGCCTGGCTAGTTTTATATTTTTAGTAGAGATGGGGTTTCTCCATGTTGGTCAGGCTGGTCTTGAACTCTCGACCTCATGTGATCCACCGCCTTGGCCTTCCAAAGTGCTGAGTTTACAGGCGTGAGCTACCATGCCCGGCTTATTTATTTTTAAGAGATGGTCCAGGCTAGAGTGCAGTGTGTGACCTTGGTTCACTGCAGCCTCAATCTCCTAGTGCCAAGTGATTCCCAACCTCAGCCTTTTCAGTAGCCGGGACTACAGGGCCAGCCACCGGGCCCAGCTGATCCGTTTAGTTTTTGTAGAGATGGGGTCTCATTATGTTTTCCCAGCTGGGCCCAAGCGATCCTCCCAACTCAGTCTCCCAAAGTGCTGGGATTACAGGCATGAGCCCCATGGCACCTGGCCAGTACTTCAGTATTTAAAGGGGAAAGAGCAAGCAGGAGAGGAAAAGGGGTAGAAGGAGGAAGGGTAAGCAGGCAAGGAGGCAAGTAGTTACATTCTTTAAAGTACTAATTAGTCTCAGTAAATCTACATTGTACATAACAGAAAGTAAAGCTATGCAGGTAGTGGCTCACATGTGTGAGAACAAGGAGAAAGGATAGCCTAGGGCCAGGAGTTCCAGACCAGCCTGGGCAAACATAGCAAGACCGGATCTCTACAAAAACAACAAAAAACAAAAAACAAAAACACACACACACACACATACACTAAAAATTAGCCATGTATGGTGGTGGGTGCCTATAGTGCCAGCTACTTGGGAGGCTGAGGCAGGAGGATCAATTGAGCCCAGGAGTGAGAGGCTGCAGTGAGCCATGATCACTCCACTGTTCTCCAGCCCGGGCAACAGAGTGAGGTCCTGCGTCTTTTTTTTTTTTTTTTTTTTTTTTCAATAAGACAGAGTTTCACCATGTTGGTCAGGCTGGTCTTGAACTCCTGACCTCAGGTGATCCGCCTGCCTTGGCCTCCCAAAGTGCTTGGATTACAGGCGTGAGCCACCACGCCCGGCCGGTCCTGCGTCTTAAAAGAAAAAAAAAAAGAAATGTCATGTGAAAAAGAGAATAGTGAATTAGGCTATGGGCTTGGCATGGTGGCTCATGCCTGTAATCTCAGCACTTTGGGAGACTGAGGCAGATGGATAACATGAGGTCAGTTTCGAACCCAGCCTGGCCAACATGGTGAAACCCCATCTCTACTAAAAATACAAAAACTTAGGCCAGGTGCGGTGGCTCACGCCTCTAATCCTAGCACTGTGGGAGGCTGAGGTGGGCAGATCACCTGAGGTCAGGGGTTTGAGACCAGCCTGGCCAACATGGTAAAACCCCGTCTCTACTAAAAATACAAAAATTAGCTGGGCATGGTGTCGGGTGCCTGTAATCCCTGCTACTCAGGAGGCCGAGGCTCAAGAATCTCAGGAACCCAGGAAGTAGAGGTTGCAGTGAGCTGTGATTGTGCCACTGCACTCCAGCCTGGGCAACAGAATGAGACTCCATCTCAAAATAAATAAATAAATAATTTAAAAAAGCAAATTAGGCTATGATGCGGGGATGGAAAATTACAGCAATCTGTTTGGGAACAAAAGGAAGACAGTATGATGCCTCAGTCCCCCAACTTAACTTTCCCTTTGGCCTAAGGAATTGGGGGTCCTGAGATTCTATTTTTCTTTCACCATAGTCACAGCTTCTCTCTTTCTCTTGCAACTGCAAGGTGGCACCATGACCTCACCATGACCCCTTATACATTTTGCATGACAGCCACCCTGATGATCTGCTGTCTGTCCCCTGGAATGGGTCATATTCCCACTCACTCTTGCACGGTACCGCCTTTCCCCTTTTCCATGAACCCTGCTTCCCATTGCCATACCAGCAGGCTGAATCCACTTTTCAATCCCCCAGGTACATTTAATTTCTTTCTGTTTCTTTTTTTTTTTTTTTGAGACGGAGTCTCACTATGTTGCCCAGGCTGAAATGCAATGGCGCGATCTTGGCTCACTGCAACCTCCGCCTCCTAGCTTCAAGCAATTCTCCTGCCTCAGCTTCCCGAGTAGCTGGGATTACAGGCACCTGCCACCACACCCAGCTTATTTTGTATATTTATTTATTTATTTGTTTGTTTTTGAGATGGGGTTTCTCCATGTTGGTCAAGCTGGTCTTGAACTCCCAACCTCAGGTGATCCGCCTGCCTCGCCTCCCAAAGTACTGGGATTATAGGCCTGAGCCACCGCCCCTGGCCCTCTTTCTGTTTCAAGTGGCTGAAACCTGATTCTAACTGTCTTCAGTGACATCAGGAATCAATGGGCTGGCTTCAGACATAGCTGGCTCCAGGAGTTTGAATGCTACCATGAGGCCCAGGCCAGGCTGTGTGTGTGTGTGTTTTGAGACAGGGTTTCACTCTGACGCCTAGGCTGGAGTACAGTGCTGCCGTCACGGCTCACTGCAGCACTGACTTCCCAGGCTCAGGTGATTCTCCCACTTCAGCCTCCGAGTAGCTAGTATACAGCTACTGTAGTTTTTGTAGAGATGGGGTTTCATCATGTTGCCCAGGCTGTTCTCAAACTTCCCGGGCTCAAGCAATCCACCCTCCTTAGCCTCCCAGTGTGCTGGGATTACGGCTACTCAGGAGGCTGAGACAGGAGAATTGCTTGAGCCGAGGAGTTCAAGGTTGCAGTGAGCTGTGATCATGCCACTGCGTCCCAGCCTGGGTGACAGAACAAGATCCTGTCTCTCATAAATAAATAAATAAGTAAAATTTAGAATAATAATAAAAAGGAGAAAGAAAAAATGGGACTCTATCAATTAACCCGTGAGACCTCGGCCAAGTCACACCACCTGTCTGTACCTCTGTTTACTCAGTTGTAAAATGAGGATATTAATAGGACCCATTGGTGTGCTGAGAAGCTGTACCTCTGGGCTATAGTAAATGTTCAATAAATATTAGTTGTGGAGTCCTAATTAGGGAAAAAGAATCAGGCTGGCAGGACCAGGAGAAAGCAAAGAGATAAAGCAAAGAATCTTTTTACTTTCTTTTTTTTTCTGTTAAAACTCTGTCTCTACTAAAAACAAAAAAATTAGCCAAGTGTGGTGGCATGTATCTGTAGTCTCAGCTACTCAGGAGGCTGAGGCAGGAGAATCGTTTGAACCCTGGAGGTAGAGGTTGCAGTGAGCCAAGATCGTGCCACTGCACTCCAGCCTTGAGGACAGGGCAAGACTCCATCTCAAACAAGCAAATCTATATGTATGTATTGGAGGTGTGCGCCTTTAGTCCCATCTACTCAGGAGACTAAGACGGGAGGATAGCTTGAGCCCAGAAGTTAGAGGCTGCAGTGAGCTATGATCTCACCACCACACTCCAGTCTGGGCAACAGAGTGAGACCTTGTCCCTTAAATAAAAATAAGAATAATAAAGTTTTTTTTTTTTTAATTGGCACTTGGGCTGGGCGCAGTGGTTCACACCTGTAATTCCAGCACTTTGGGAGGCTGAGATGGGTGGATCATTTGAGGTCAGGAGTTTGAGACCAGCTTGGCCAACATGGTGAGACCCCGTCTCTACAAAAAACACAAAAATTAGCCAGGCTTGATGGCATGAGCCTGTAATCCCAGCTCCTCGGGAGGCTGAGGCACAAGAATTGCTTGAACCCGGGAGGCAGAGGTTGCAGTGAGCCAAGATTGGGCCACTGCACTCCAGCCTGAGCGACAGAGTGAGACTGCATCTCAAAATAATAATAATAATAATAGTAAATTGGCCCTTGGAAGAAACAGCAGTGTGGAATGTGTGTTGCTGATCTTCTCAGGCCATGCGAGCCCCCCCCACAGGACTTTGGTGGTTGGAAGCATAGCCTTCCCCGGCTCCTAACGGATTCTCTGGTTTCATTCACTGGCTGTGGGCCTTTGCCATCAGGTTGCCTTGTCTGTATCAGGACAGGATTGGCCTCACTGCCTTCTTTTCTTTTCTTTCTTTTTTTCAGAGACACAGTTTCACTCTTGTTGCCCAGGCTGGAGTACAATGTTAATGGAGTGATCTTGGCTCACTGCAACCTCCACCTCCTGGGTTCAAGAGATTCTCCTGCCTCAGCCTCCCTAGTAGCTGGGATTACAGGCATGCACCGTCATGCCTGGTTAATTTTGTATTTTTAGTAGAGACGGGGTTTCTCCATGTTGGTCAGGCTGGTCTCGAACTCCTGACCTCAGGTGATCCAACTGCCTCGGCCTCCCAAAGTGCTGGGATTATAGGCATGAGCCACTGCGCCCGACTGCCTCACTGGCTTCTAAGGCACCCTCAGTCATGGGCCTAGGCCTCATTGGAGCTGCAGATGGGCTCATCGCTGGAGCCCCTTTGCCCTGCCCCCTCCTGCCCCCAAAATGCCAAGCTCTTCAGCTCTGGGAGGACTTGCCCAGTTCTTGTTAATAAGTACTCACACTGCTCCCCACTTTGTGCTGAAGTGCAAATTCTAACACCTCTCAAATCCAGGCCCAGGCCTCACACTTCTCCCAGAAAGGAGAAGTGGAGGTTGGACCCTTCTTCAGCCAGTTTATTCAAGGCCTGTCTAGCCCCAGGTGGTCTGAGCCAGTGGCAATGTCTGCCAGACTCAAAGTGTGCTGGTCCTTCAGGCCAACTGCCCTCAGTGGTGACACCCACATAGTCACTGGGAATGTGCTGTGTGATTGTTTACTCTCAGAATTGCCCTTTTTTTTTTTTTGAGACAAAGTCTCACTCTGATGGGGTTTCACCATCTTGGCCAGGATGTTCTTCAACTCCTGTCCTCAAGTGATCTACCCGTCTGGTCCTCCCAAAGTGCTGGGATTACAGGCATAAGCCACCATGCCACGTACTGAGAATT
Source organism: Ateles fusciceps (assembly GCA_036589455.1). Taxonomy (NCBI): domain Eukaryota; kingdom Metazoa; phylum Chordata; class Mammalia; order Primates; family Atelidae; genus Ateles; species Ateles fusciceps. The sequence goes on along the minus strand of JAZHEH010000929.1, from coordinate 2,349,528 downwards.
GGCTTTATAGGGCCATGTCCTCTCAGCACTTCCCCCCCAAGAGCAGGCCTGTGTCCCCTCAGACCTGAAACTGCCTTTCCAAAAAAGCTTTTTTTTTTTTTTTTTTTTTTGAGACAGAGTCTTGCTCTGTTGCCCAGGCTGGAGTACAGTAGCACAATCTCTGCTCACTGCAACCTCTGCCTCCTGGGTTCAAGTGATTCTCCTGCCTCAGCCTCACAAGTAGCTGTGATTACAGGCATGCACCACCACACTCGGCTAATTTTTGTATTTTTAGTATTTCTGTATTTTACCATGTTGCCCAGGCTGGTCTTGAACTCCTGACCTCAGGTGATCCACCTCCCTGGGCCTCCCAAGTGTTGGGATTACAGGTGTGAGCCACTGCACCTGGCCTGGCCTGCCTTTGCAAAAATTATATCAGTGAGAAAAATTTAACAGTAAGCTAAGCTAACCCACCCCCTCATCTTGCCTTTCCCTTCATTATTCCTGGGCTATTGGGCCAAGCTAACTTTGGAAGACATTTAGGGTACAATTTGAATGGTAATAGGCTTTGCCTAAAACTCAACTGCTTTTGTAAAGTTAGTGGCTGGGCACAGTGGCTCACGCCTGTAATCCCAGCACTTTGGGAGGCCAAGGTGGGTGGATCATCTGAGGTTGGGAGTACCAGGCCACCCTGACCCACATGGAGAAACCCTGTCTCTACAAAAATATAAAAAATTAGCTGGATGTGGTGGCGCATGCCTGCAATCCCAGCTACTTGGGAGGCTGATGCAGGAGAATCTCTTGAACCCAGGAGGAGGAGGTTGCGGTGAGCCGAGATCACGCCATTGCACTCCAGCCTGGGTAACAAGAGCGAAACTCTGTCTCAAAAAATAAAATAAAATAAAAGAGAAAGTTAGTGGGAGGTCATCAGGCTTCAGGGAGGAGAGGCCCCTGAGTGCTGCTAAGGCGCAGACATAAAAGATTGGCAGCCATTATCCCAGAGCTTATAAGATATGCAACTGCCCCAGCTACTCCTGCAAATAACACCACTGTTGTAGACTGGCCTTTTGAGATAGACAATCTGATCCTTAAATCCCCGGGCAGGCCTTGGACCCCCCAGGGTAGGACCCTGTTCCCTCAGACCCCCAGGCCAAGGCTCTTTCTCAACCTCCCCCCTCCACCCCGATAGGGCTCTCTCCCTTCAGAGGCTGCATTATATGGCCTGACTCACATCTGACCAGGGCTCTCTAAACCAAAAAGTAGCATCACAGTAATAAGCCTCCCCAGCCCCCCAGTATGCTGATCTCATGACATTGCCCAGGCCTATGCCAAGATTTTCTTCAGTGCTGCTGCGTCTGGGGGTAGGTATTACTTTTATCCTATTGCAGAGATGACCTGAGGTACAGAGATGGAAATCTGTTATCCAAGGTCATCTAAGAGGTAGACGGGTGCCAGGCACAGTGGCTTACACCTGTACCTGTAATCCCAGCACTCTGAGAGACTGAGGCGGGAGGATCACTTGAAGTCATGAGTTCGAGACCAGCCTGGCCAAAGTGGTGAAACCGTCTCCACTAAAAATGCAAAAATTAGCCAGGCGTGGTGGTGCGCGCCTGCAGTCCCAGCTACTCTGGAGGCTGAGGCAGAATTGCTTGAACCTGGAGGTGGCAGTGAGCCTAGATCGTGCCACTATATTCCAGCCTGGGCGACGGAGCGAGACTCTGCCTGTCTCAAAAAATAAAAACAAAAATAAAGAAGTCAGTGAGGCCCCCCTCTCTGCCCCCATTCCCCTCTCTGCCATGATTGTATCCTGCCTCCTAGGTAGCATTGAATGTCTTTCCATCCAGGTCACCTGAGCCCTGAAACACCTCTGGGGTCCCAGGCTGGGACCTGACTGTGGTAGGGAAGCAGCCTCTGCCTTGGCTGGATCTCGTGGAGGTGGGGAGGAGAGCGCCTGCCGTCCCAGCTCTGGGCCTCAAGGCTCAGGAACCCGTTACTTTTTTTTTATATATACATATATAATATTGAGATGCAAGTCTTGCTCTTTGCCCAGGCTACAGTGCAATGTCGTGATCCCGGCTCACTGCAACCTCTGCCTCCTGGGTTCAAGCGATTCTCCTGCCTCAGCCTCCAGAGTAGCTGGGACTACAGGCACCCGCCACCACACCTGGCTAATTTTTTTGTATTTTTAGTAGAGATGGGGTTTCACCATGTTGCCCAGGCTGGTCTGGAACTCCTGGCCTCATGAGCCACCCTCCTCGGCCTCCCAAAGTGCTGGGATTACAGGCGTGAGCCACCGCAACCGGCCCCAAGTTACTACTGCACCAGGAGCCTCTGGGGCCTGCCACCCTGCAGCTGGGGGAGATGGGGAGGGCTCAGCCGCCCAGACAGGCCAGCTCTTAAATAAATAATCAGGGAGGTAAGAAGAGAAGGGCAGGACCATTCTCCAGTTCCCCAGGCTGGAATATGTGAAGCTCCTGGCTTCTTCCCTTCTCTCTCCCTCCCTCCCTCCCTCCCTCCCTCCCCCTCCTTTCTTCCTTCCTTTCTTCCTTTCTTCCCTTTCTTCTTAATTTTTTATTTTTTAAATCATTTTTATTTTTATCTTCTTCTATTTATTTATTTATTTTTGAGAAGAGTTTCATCTCCGTCTCAGCCTGTTGCCCAGGCTGGAGTGCAATGGTGCGATCTCAGCTCACTGCAACCTCTGCCTCCCGGGTTCAAGTGATTCTCCTGCCTCAGCCTCCTGAGTAGCTGGGATTACAGGTGCCCACCACCTCTCTCTCTTTTTCACCCTGCTAATTTTTGTATTTCTAGTAGAGATGGGAGGTTTTACCATGTTGGCCAGGCTGGTCTTGAACTCCTGACCTCAGGTGATCCACCCGCCTCAGCTTCCCAAAGTGCTGGGATTACAAGCGTGAACAACCAAGCCTGGCCTATTTTTTTTTTTTGAGGTGAACTCTTGCTCAGTCGTCCAAGCTGGAGTGCAGTGGTGCAATCTCGGTTCACTGCAACCTCCGCCTCCCGGGGTTCAAGTGATCCTCCAGCCTCAGCCTCTGGAATAGCTGGGATTATGGATGTGAGCCACTGCTCCCGGCCCTCCTTCCTGTTTCTGAAAGCAGAACATCAACCCACGTTCCTGGAGATCCTGCCGTGTGCCTGGCCCTGTGCAGGGCCGTGCTTGGGACGCAGTGGAGGTGGAGAAAGCCAGCCCCCACCCTCAGTCCAATGGAGGTGGCAAACCGGTCCTCAGACTTTGACCACCCAGGGTGGCCAGGGCTGGGCTCCGGAGTCCAGGGACCTGGGGGAAGCCTGGAGGGACACATGACTCAGCCTGGGGGGGGTCTGGCAGACTCAGCAGACTTCTGAGTGGAAATGCGAAGATTCTGGAGAAGTGAAGAGAAAAAGGTCTGAGAAAAGGAGTGACGAGGTGAGACTGATGGACCACAGAGGGCTTGGCACACCAGGGTTTTCAAGTGATTTTGAACTACAGACACCTGATCCACAACAGGGCGTATATATTTTATATATCGATTTTATGATTATTTATTTTATTTTTCTGAGATGCAGTCTCACTCTGTCGCCCAGCCTAGAATGCAGTGGTGTGATCTCAGCTCACTGCAACCTTCGCCTCCTGGGTTCAAGTGATTCTCCTGCCTCAGCCTCCAAAGTAACTGGGATTACAGGTGCCCGCCACCACACCTGGCTAATTTTTGTATTTGTCATAGAAACGGAGTTTCACCATACTGGCCAGGCTGGTCTCAAACTCTTGACCTCAAGTAATCTGCCAGCCTCGGCCTCCCAAAGTGCTGGGATTATAGGCGTGAGCCACCGTGCCCAGCCTATTTATTTTATTTTTAGAGATGGGGGTCTCTCTCTGTTGCCCAGGTGAGAGCACTGCAGCCTCCAACTCCTGAGCTCAAGGTATTTATTTTAGAAATGAGGGCTTGCTATGTTGCTTAGGCTGGTCTGAACTCCTAGGCTCCAGGGGTCTTCCCACATCAGCCTCCCACTAGCAGGGACTTGGGTGCAAGCTACCACACCCTAGCTAGGATGTATATTTTTCTTGCAATGCAGTATGTGTGCAAATATGTATATAAATTAAGCAACAATTTCACAAAATAATTACTTTGTGTGTGTGTGTGTGTGTAAGACGGAGTCTTGCTCTGTTGCCAGTCTGGAGTGTAATGGCGCCATTTCGGCTCACTGCAACCGCCGCCTTCCCGGTTCAAGCGAGTCCCCTGCCTCAGCCTCTTGAGTAGCTAGGACTACAGGCACGTGCCACCATGCCCAAGCTAATTTTTTGTATTTTAGTAGAGACGGGGTTTCATCATGTTGTCCAGGATGGTCTCGATCTCCTGACCTCGTGATCTGCCTGCCTCGGCCTCTGAAATTGCTGGGATTACAGGCATGAGTGACCACACCTGGCCATTTTTGTTTGTTTGTTTTAAATGAGACAGGTTATCGCCCCTGTCACCCAGGCTGGAGTGCCATGGCACGATCTCGGCTCACTGCAGCCTCTGCCTCCTGGGCTCAAACAGTCCTCCTGCCTCAGCCTCCCGATTAGCTGGGACTACAGGCATGAGGCACCATGCTTGGCTAATTTTTGCATTTTTGTAGAGACAGGGTTTTGCCATGTTGCCCAGGTTGGAATTTCTCAGACTTTTAATAGAATAAACCCATGTAATTTTAAGCCTCCTACAACCCCCTGGGATATTTATTAAATGCAGATTCTAGCAGTACAGGAATCTGTTTTTTTTTGTTTTTTTTTTTTGAGACAGGGTCTGCTCTGTCACCTAGGCTGGAGTGCAGTGGCATGATCTTGACTCACTGCAACCTCTGCCTCCTGGGTTCAAGTAATTCTTCTGCCTCATCCTCCTGAGTAGCTGGGATTACAGGTGTGCACCACCACACCCGGCCAATTTTTCTTTTTTTTTTTCTGTTTTTTTTGAGATGGAGTCTCACTCCATCACCCAGGCTGGAGTGCAGTGGCGCGATCTCGGTTCACTACAACCTCTGCCTCCCGGGTTCAAGCGATTCCCCTGCCTCAGCCTCCCAAGTAGCTGGGACTACAGGTGCGTGCCACCATGCTCAGCTAATTTTTTGTAAGTTTAGTAGAGACAGGGTTTCACCGTGTTAGCCAGGATGAGATTTTTGTATTTTTTTTTTCCATAGAGACGGGGTTTCACCATATTGGCCAGGCTGGTCCTGAACTCCTGACCTCAGGTGATCCACCTGCCTTGGCCTCCCAAAGGGCTGAGATTAAAGGCGTGAGCCACTGTGCCAGGCCTGCTTTTTTTGGTTCTCACATGAAAGGAAAATAAATCTTGGGTCTGTCCCCCGAAATCACTAAGCCAAGGGAAAAGTTAAGCTGGGAATTATGTCAGACAAACTCGCCTCCCATTTTATCTCCAAAATAAGATAGCTACAAATATTTAAAAAAAGAAAAAAGAAAAAAAAAACTACATATCTCCCCTCACCCTTTGCTCACAAGGAAATTCCTTGTGAGCCTCAAGATTTTTACCTTAAAACGGTTCTGTTGAATTTCACCCTGTCCATGTAAAGTCATCCCTCTGGTCACCTGAGAGGAATGCACATCTGATTACTCCCTCTGCCCTCCTGTAGCCAAGGCTTGAGTGCAATGGGGCGATTTCAGCAAACTGTAACCTCCGCCTCCCGGGTTCAAGCGATTCTCCTACCTCAGCCTCCCGAGTAACTGGGATTACAGGTGTGCGCCACCACACCCCGGCTAATTTTTGTATTTTCAGTAGAGAAGTGGTTTTACCATGTTGGACAGCCTGGTCTTGAACTCCTGACATCGGGTGATCCACCCGCCTCAGCCTCCCAAAGTGGTGGGATTACAGGCATGAACCATTGTGCCTAGCCTTGCCCTATTGTTTACGTAAAGAATACAGATTCACCGAGCCAGACTCAATTGTTTGATTAGTGAAAGGCTGATCAAGGATACTTTTATCTACCTATGACCTGGAAGCTTCCCCCAACCCTTGGAGTTGTCCCACCTTTCCAGATGGAAACAAGGTACATCTTACACATATTGCTTGATGGCTCAGTCTCCCTAAAATGTATAAAAGCAGTCTGGGTGTGGGGTTTATGCCTGTAATCCCAACACTTTGGGAGGCCAAGGTGGGTGGATCATTTGAGGTCAGGAATTCGAGACCAGCCTGACCAAAATGGTGAAATCCTATCTCCACTAAAAATACAAAAAAAAAAAAAAAAAAAAAATTATCTGGGCATGGTGGCTCATGCCCGTAATCTCAGCTATTCAAGATGCTGAGGCAGGAATTGCTTGAACCCGGGAGGCCGTTGCAGTGAGCCGAGATTTCGCCACTACACTCCAGCCTGGGCAACAGAGCAAAACTCTGTCTCGAAAAAACAAAAACAAAACAAACACACTGTATAAAAGCACGCTATATTCCAACTACCTTGGGCACATGTCCTCAGGACCACCTAACGCTGTGTCTCAGGTGTGTTCTTAATCTTGGCAAAATAAACTTTCTAAATTTATCGAGACCTGTCTTAGATATTTTGGGTCATGCTTAACAGGGTCTCACTACGTTGCCCAGGCTGTAGTGCAGTAACATGATCATTGCTCACTACAGCCTCGACATCCTGGGTTCAAGTGATCCTCCTGCCTCAACCTCTGAAGCATCTGGGGCTACAGGCCTGCACCAACAAGCCTGGCTAATTTTTAAATTTGAGGCAGGGTCTCACTATGTTGCCCAGACTGGTCAAGAACTCCTGGCCTCTCTGGGCACACTGGCTCACGCCTGTAACCCCAGCATTTTGGGAGGCTGAGGTGGGAGGATCACTTGAGCCCAGGAGGTGGAGACCAGCCTGGCCAGCATACCATGAGCCCTGTTTACAAAAAAATAAAAAATTAGCTGGGTATGGTGGCATGCACTTGTGGTCCCAGGTACTCGGGAGGCTGAGTAGGAGGATCCCTTCAGCCTGGGAGGTTGAGGCTGCAGTGAGCGATGATTGTGCCACTGCACTCCAGACTGGGCAACAGAGGGAGACCCTGTCTCAAAAACAAAACAAAACAACTCCTGACCTGAAATGATCCTCCATTTTAACACACGAAGGGAGCTGTGAAACTCGGGAAGTTTAAGAAACAGTGCCTGGGCCAGGCACAGTGGTTCACGCCTGTAATCCCAGCACTTTGGGAGGCCGAGGTGGGTAGATCACGAGGTGAGGAGTTTAAGACCAGCCTGGCCATGATGGTGAAACCCCGTCTCTACTAAAAAAACAAAACAAAACAAAACCCTACAAAAATTAGCCAGGCGCGGTGGCAGGTGCCTGTAATACCAGCTACTCCGGAGGCTGAAGCAGGAGAATTGCTTCAACCCGGAGATAGAGATTGCAGTGAGCTGAGATCATGCCACTGCACTCCAGCCTGGGTGAGGTCTGAGGGTGGGGAGGGGAGAGAGGGAGGGGAGGGGAGGGGAGGGGAGGGGGGAACAGTGACATGAAATGATGAGCTTAGAGCCTCCTATGGCGACCACTGTGAACCCAGCCAGACTCAGGGTAAGGACAGGTCCAGAGGGGTGCTCAGGTGAATATTATTAATTATTATTGCCCTTGAAAGCAATGGCAAAAACTGCAAGTACTTTTGCAACAACCTAATATATGTTAAATGAGTGATTTTAACTTCAGCCTTTGAATTAATTTCTTTTTTTTAATTTTTTTTTTTTTTTTTTAATCAAGACGGGGGTTTCACCATGTTGGTCAGGCTGGTCTTGAACTCCTGACCTCAGGTGATCCACCCGCCTTGGCCTCCCAAAGTGCTTGGATTACAGGCGTGAGCCACCACGCCCGGCCTGAATTTATTTCTATCCACCTGATCTGGCTCCTGCCCACTGCCCCAGCCTCATGTCTCTTCAGTTTCACCCTTGAATTTTCTACTTTAACCAAATGGAACTATTCCTGGTTCCACAAATCACCCAAGCGTCTCACATCTTTCACCTTCTTGTTTTTTCTTAACTTTATTTGTTACCCGGGCTGGCGTGCAGTGGCGACATCTCGGCTCACTTGCAACCGCCACCTCCGGGGTTCAAGCCATTCCTGGTGCCGCAGCCTCCCCAAGTAGCTAGTATTACAGGCACCTGCCATCACACTCGGCTAATTTTTGTATTTTTAGTAGAGATGGGGTTTCACCATGTTGGCCAGGTTGGTCTCTAACTCCTAGACCTCAAGTGATCCACCTGCCTCACACCTCCAAAATGCTAGGATTACAGGCGTGAGCAACCGCACCTGGCAGCTTTCACCTAGTTCTTATGTCCTCTGCTTGTAGTCCTCTCTCCTCCCTGCCTTCACTGACATCCTTCGAAGTTCAACTTAGATGCCCCCTCCTCCAGGAAGTTTTCCCTAGACCCCACCCCCCCCAAGCTGGCCTTACCTTCTGGGTTCCCGCATTCCAATCGTCTTCTCTGTTGGCCAGTGAGCCCAGAAGGGCAGGAGTTAGGCCTATCTCAGTCACTGCTGACTTACCAGCATCACCCAGCACAGCGCTGGGCTCAGAAGAAGATTGCCGACAGGGCGTGGCAGCTGAAACCTATAATCCCAGTAATTTGGGAGGCTCTGAAGAGTGGGGATTGCTTGAGTCCACGAGTTGGAGATCAGCCTGGGCAAGATGGCAAACTCCGTCTCTAGAAGAAAAGAAAAAGTTTGTTGAATGCTTGAATGCAAATATGAGGGAGAAGAGAAGCCCTTTTCTTCTGGGAAGAGGCCCCTGAAGGTGTGGAGTTATTACAACAGCAGGCTTCCCAGGGGCATACCATTTAAAACACCTTACCAGGTGCAGTGGCTTATGCCTGTAATCCCAGCATTTTGGGAGGTCAGGGTGGGAGGATCTCTTGAGGCCAGGCGTTCCAGACAAGCCTGGGCAATATAACAAGGCCCTCTGTCTAAAAAAAAAAGTTAAGAAATTTGGCCGGGCTTGAGTGGCTCACGCCTGTAATCCAAGCATTTTGGAGGCCAGGCGGGCGGATCACCTGAGGTCGGGAGTTCAAGACCTGCCTGACCAACGTGGTGAAACCCCGTCTTTTTAAAAAAAAGAAAAAAAAAGAAATTAGCCAGGCATTGTTGCTTGTGCCTATAGTCCTAGCTACTCAGGGAGGCTGAAGCAGGAGGATGGCTTGAAGCCAGGAGTTTGAGGCTGCAGTGAGCTATGATTGTGCCACTGAACTCCAGGCTGGGCAAGAGAGCAAAAGTGTTTCAAAGGAAAAGAAAAGGCACAAAGCCATTTCCTAGGTGGTGAACTGAGGCCAGGAAAGGGCCTCTCTTGCTCTGTGGGATCCAGATTCCCCACTGCTCCATCCAGCCTCCTCTGGCCTCTCTCACCCCCTTCCCTGGAGCCCCCAGGCCTTCCCCCCCCCCCCCCAATGATGAAATCAGAATCTCGGGGTAGGAGGTTTGGCCCAGTGGGAAGAAAGCCGGCTGAGACCAGCTGGTATATTTTCCTCTCTAAGAGGGGGAGGGGCAGGGGAGGAGACGCTCCAGCCAACATGGTCCAAACCCTCAAATAGTGCCCTCTTGGCTTGGACCCACCCCACATTCCCTGAAGGGTCTAGGATTCTGGGGTCTCCTGAGTCCTTGAGCCTCCTTCCTCCAAATTCCCTGCCTGGCACCTCTAGCCTGGGAGTGGCTGAGCCTGGCCTGGGCCACCTCTCCAAAGCCCAGGGTGCTGATTACCTGAAGGCTGCCAGAGCTTCCCCACCCCAGCCCGGTCACCAGCTGCTGGGTCCCTCAGGGGCCTCTCCAGGTCCCCCTTTGCCCAGTTGTCCTTAGGTCCTGAACACTCCAGGGGTAAAGCTCCCAGCTTATGAATCTGTGCCCCAGGGTTACACACAGGAAGAGTTTTCTTTTCTTTCTTTTCTCTTTTTCTTTTCTTTTCTTTTTTAGAGACAAGGTCGTCGGTGTCACTCTGTCTCCCAGGCTGGAGTGCAGTGGCGTGATCTCAGCTCACTGCAACCTCCACCTCCTACGCTCAGGTGATCCTCTCACTTCAGGTTCCAGAATGGCTGGGATCACAGGCCTGCATCACCACGCCCGGCTAATTTTTATATTTTTTTGGGTAGAGATGGGGTTTTGTCATGTTGCCCAGGCTGGTCTCAAACTCCTGGACTTAAACTATCTGCCCATTGTGACCTTCCAAACTGGTTGGATTACATGTGTGAGCTACTCCACCCAGCCTAGAAGAGATGTTTCTTCCTTTTCCTTTTTTATTTTTACTTATTTTTTTTTTTTTAAAAGATGGGGTTTCACCATGTTGGTCAGGCTGGTCTTGAACTCCCAATCTCAGGTGATCTGCCTGCCTTTGCCTCCAAAGTGCTTGGATTACAGGCGTGAGCCACCATGCCCGGCCTTTAATTTTTATTTTTTTAGATGGAGTTTCACTCTTGTTGCCCAGGCTGGAGTGCAATGGCGCGATCTCGGCTCACTGCAACCTTCGCCTCCTGGGTTCAAGCGACTCTCCCGCCTCAGCCTCCCTAGTAGCTGGGATTACAGGCATGCACCACCATGCCCAGCTAATTTTGTATTTTCAGCAAAGACAGGGTTTCTCCATGTTGGTCAGGCTGGTCTTGAACTCAACCTCAGGTGATCTACCCTCTTCGGCCTCCCAAAGTGCTGGGATTACAGGCATGAGCCACAGCACCTGGATTTTTTTTTTTTTTTTTTTAATACAGAGTCTCGCTCTGTTGCCCAGGCTTAAGTGCAGTGGCATGATCTTGGCTCACTGCAACCTCTGCCTCCAGGGTTTAAGTGATTCCCCTGCCTCAGCCTCCCGACTAGCTGAAATTACAGGTATGCACCACCGCGCCTGGCTAATTTTTGTGTTTTTAGTAGAAACTAAAAATACAAAATAGTTTCACCATGTTGGCCAGGCTGGTTTCAAACTCCTTACCTCAAGTGATGTGATCACCAGCTTCAGTCTCGCTAAGGGCTGGGATTACAGGTGTGAACCATGGCTCCTGGCCTAGATCTTTTTCCCCCTGAGACTGGGTCTTGCTCTGTCGCCTAGGTTGGAGTGCGGTGGTGAGGTCAGAGTTCACTGCAGCCTTGACCTCCTGGCTCAAGCAGTCCTCCGCCTCAGCCACCTAACTAGCTGGGACTACTGGCACACACCACCACCACACTCGGCTTATTTTTAAAATTTTTTATAGAGACAGGGGTCTCGCCATGTTGCCCAGACTGGTCTTGAACTCTTGGGCTCAAGTGATCCTCCTGCCTCAGCCTCCCAAAGTGCTGGGATTAAGTGCATAACCCACTGTAAAAATTTTTTTGAAATATTTATTTATTGAGACAGAGTCTTCCTCTGTTGCTAGGCTGGAGTGCAGTGGCACGATCTCAGCTCACTGCAAACTCCAACTCCTGGATTCAAATGATTCTCCTGCCTCAGCCTCCTGAGTACTGGTACTACAGGCACGCGCCACCACGCCCAGCTATTTTTTGTATTTTTCATAGAGACAGGGTTTCACCATGTTGGCCAGGATGGTCTCGATCTCCTGACCTCATGATCCATCCGCTCGACCTCCCAAAGTGCTGGGATTACAGGCATGAGCCATTGTGCCCAGCCTATTTTTATGTTTTTAAAGACAAGTTCTCACTATGTTGCCTGGGATGGAGTCTAGTGGCTATTCATGGTCACGATCATAGCTCACTGCAGCCTTGAACTTCTGGCCTCAAGAGATCCTCCTGCTTTAGCCTCCCAAATACCTGGGACTACAGGTGCATGCTACTGCATCCAGCTTGTTCTTCAATAATAATAAGAATAATAATAATCATAGTAGTAGTACTTGGCTTTCTTCTGGACATTTTTGTTAGAAACAAAAGAAGAAAACAAAAAAATTTAAAACAAAGAAATATATATATATTTTGAGACAGAGTCTCACTCTGTCTCCCAGAGTGGAGTGCAGTGGTGTGATCTCAGCTCACTGCAACCTCTGTCTCCTGGGTTCAAGCAGTTCTTCTGCCTCACCTCCTGAGTAGCTGGGATTACAGGCATGTGCCACCACACCCGGCTAATTTTTGTATTTTCAGTAGAGACAGGGTTTCGCCATGTTGGCCAGGCTGGTCTCCAACTCCTGACCTCAAGTAATCCGCCCGTTCCACCTCCCAAAGCGGTGAGATTACAGGCGGGAGCCAGGGCTCCTTAAATAAATACATCTTATTTAAATCTTACATCAATCATACGAGACAAAAGATTTTATCACCTGCTCTTTACATTCAAGGAATTAAAGTTCTCAGAGGCGACAAAAGATCAAACTCAGGGCTGAGAAGTTCCAAAGCTGAGTTGACTTGCAAATGAATCACCCGAGAACCACCTGCGCTTTCTAGCGACCCTAGCACGGGGGAACAAAACTGTGGTTTAAGGTCTCCAACCCCTAACCCAATTCCTTTGGCGGGAAACAGCACCCTCCCAAGACCCCGCTCCTTTCCGGCCCCGCCCCGCCCCGCCCCGCCCCGCCCGTCCTCGCCCCCTCTCAGTGCCCCGCCCCTAGAGACTGGCTTTTTTTTTTTTAAGACGGGGTTTCACCATATTGGCCCGGCTGGTCTTGAACTCTTGACCTCAGGTGATCCGCCCGCCTCGGCCTCCCAAAGTGCTGAGATTAAAGGCGTGAGCCACCGCGCCCGGCGATACTGGCTTGTTTGTTTGTTTTGGGTTTTGGTTTTTTGTTTTTGAGACGGAGCTTTGCTCTTGTTACCCAGGCTGGAGTGCAGTAGTGAATTTTGTATTTTTTAGTTTCTCCGTGTTGGTCAGGCTGGCCTCGAACTCCCGACCTCAGGTGATCCACCCTCCTCGGCCTTCCAAAGAGCTGGGATTATGGCGTAAGCCGGCCTCTGGGCGTTGTTATTTGGCCTTCTAGGGGTAACCTGGCCCTTCTCGGGTATCAGCCCCGCCCCTACTAGCCCAGGCTCCGAACTCTCTGCAGCCAGTCAGCGCCCGGAAGTTCGTCCCCCGCCTTCTCAAATCCCGCCCCATACCCTTAATCCTGGCAGCTTCCGCCAAACGGGCTCAGAGCCACGCGGCACGCCTTGGGGTCTTTCCTCTGGTCTGGTAACCGCTACTCCCGGACACCGGACCACCGCTTTCTGTACTTAGGGGCCCTTATCCCACCCTCCAGACCTAAGAGCCTGGGTCCCCTGGTCCCGCAGCTCCACTTCCCGGCCCCCCAGATCCTGGCGCCCCAGCCCTCGCTGTCCTAGACCCAGGCACCCCGGGATCCCCGCCTCCCGGATCAAGGCGTCCCGGATCTGCGCCTCCAGAACCCAGCCTCCTGCAGACCTCCGCCATCTGGGCGCATTCAACCTCCTGGAGCCAAGGGCCTCACCTCCCAGCCAAGAAACTCGTATTGCCAGCTCCCAGGGCCAAGGAACCCAGGCGCTCCGAGCTCCCAGTTTTCGGGCACCTGGCACACGGGACAGAGCAGAGGAGCCCCAGCGCCCAGCCTGGGAAACTTTAGACACTCCGGCTTGAACTCACAATTCTAAGGAACCCTGAAAAGTTCCAGTCTCCAGGTGCTGTTACTCAACTCTCAATCCTAGGAACGTCGGGTCCTGGGAAGGAGCCCAAGCGCTCCCAGCCAGCTTCCAGGCGCTAAGAAACCCCGGCTTGCGTCCCATCATGGTGGCCGATCCTCCTCGTGGAGACTCCAAGGGGCTCGCAGCTGCGGAGCCCACCGCCAACGGAGGCCGGGCGCTGGTCCCCATCGAGGACCAAGGCGGGGCAGCAGGCGGCTGCTGCGGTTCCCGGGACAAGGTGCGCCGCTGCCTTCGAGCCAACCTGCTGGTGCTGCTGACGGTGGTGGGCGTGGTGGCCGGCGTGGCGCTGGGGCTGGGGGTGTCGAGGGCTGGCGGCACGGCGGCACTGGGCCCGGAGCGCTTGGGCGCCTTCGTCTTCCCGGGCGAGCTGCTGCTGCGCCTGCTGCGGATGATCATCTTGCCGCTGGTGGTGTGCAGCTTGATCAGCGGCGCCGCCAGCCTGGACCCCAGCGCGCTCGGGCGCCTGGGCGCCTGGGCGCTGCTCTTTTCCTGGTCACCACGCTGCTGGCTTCGGCGCTCGGAGTGGGCTTGGCGCTGGCGCTGCAGCCCGGCGCCGCCTTCTCCGCCATCAACGCCTCGTTGGGAGCCACGGGCAGTGCCGAAAATGCCCCCAGCAAGGAGGTGCTCGATTCGTTCCTGGATCTTGCGAGGTCAGATTCCGCTCGCCCAGGAAGTGGGGAAGGGTGTTAGGGATGGCGGGAGTGGCCACGTAGAGAGGACGGGGTTTTGGGGCCCCTAGAGCCGAGATTTCCCTCTGGAGGATTAGGAAAACTCGACAGGATATTGTGGGGGAGCTTCAGTACCTTGGGAGTGTGAGTCTAGCCTCCTGGGGAAGGGGGTTTCTAAATGTGGGGGCCTGGGTACATAAGTGCGGTCTTATCGAGGGAGAAGAAAGTGGTTTGGGGAGACATAGAGTCTGCCTAGGGGAGAAAGACACTGTGAGGGAGGGGACCCCAGGAGGAACTTTTGGGGAAGGAATCTTTGTGTGGTCAAGGGCCCCAAGATGGGGCTTCTAGATAGAATTTGGGGCCAGGGTTGGCGAGTTTGGGATTCCTAGGTGAAGAACCCATGGAGGATCTGAGATCTGAGTAACTCCCACCAGGGCCTCCTCCCAGCCCTGGGGCGCCCCCCACACCACGTGTCACTGGGACATAACCAGGTTCTGTTCTCAGCCTCCGCTTCCTGCCCACTTCAGCTGGGGCCCGGCGCTTCCCCTTTTTCTTTTAGGTCAGCCCTGCTACCCCTGCCTTTCCCCTCGTGTTTCCTCCTCTGTCTGGGCCACCCCCCCCCCAGCAGGCAGCCCAGAAGAGGACCAGTTAGAAAGGGGGAGCAGACAGTTTTCTTTCTCCTGGACTCTGCCCTGTGCCCCAAGAATGGCCTCCCCGACTTTGAGGAGGGCAGGGTCGGGGGTGGACAGAGACCCCCATGCCCTTGCCTTTAGGGTTTGCTGATTCAGTGTCTCCAGGTTGAGGACTTCCTGGAAGTTGGGGGGAGGAAATGATTAGTCACGGAACAGGGTTTCCCCAGCCTCTGGGCGTCAGTGCGGGCTGAGATGGGAGACTGCGGCAGGCTTGGCGTCCCGAGTTGCATCCTGGGAGCACCTTCTGGTGGGGGGAGATTAAGCTGGGTCCTGGCCCAGCCCTGGCCTGGGTGGTACAGGCTGACCTGCAGGCAGGCACACCCACTCCGAGGCTGCTGATGAGCATAGGCCTCCTTTCTGTGCCAAAACAGCTGTAGCTCACACTTGGCCGGCCACGCAGGCTTATAACCAAATGACACACAGCTGGACACAGACCAGACACTCGGCTGAGGCTGGAACATCCCCACAAACACATGGCCAGGTACCAGCGGTCATACCACGTGCTCACTGTCCTAAGAGCCCTGGAGCACCACCACTCAGTGACGCCACCAGCCGCACCAACCCCTAAACACATGCTCAGGAGCACACAGTACACACTCACACACACACCTGTGTGGCCACACACCAATACACTCATGCTTTTTTTTTTTTCTTTTTTTTTTTGAGACAGTCTCTGTCACGCAGGCTGGGGTGTAGTGGTGCGACCTTGGCTCACTGCAACCTCTGCCTCCTGGGTTCAAGTGATTCTTGTGCCTCAACCTTCTGAGTAGCCCTCAGCCTTCCGAGTAGCTGGGATTAAAGGGGTGTGCCACCACTCCTGGATAATTTTTGTATTTTTAGTAGAGACGGGGTTTCACCACGTTGGCCAGGCTGGTCTTGAACTTCTGACTGCAAGTGAGCTGCCCACCTCGGCCTCCCACAGTGCCGGGATTGTTGGCGTGAGCCACCGCACCTGGCCAAACTCATGTGTTACTTTACTCTACCGTGATGCATGGGCCGTCCATGGACACTGTCCCATACGTCTGAACCCTAACCCGCACCGCAACCCAATAACGTTTGACAGATTGTAAATGCACACACGGCAATGGCTGGACATCAGGTCATTGGTAAGAGGGAGAATTTGGAGTGGTTGGGGCTATGGAGCCAGCTGGCTGGGTTCAAATCCCAGCTCTGCCACTTCCCAGCTGGGGAATTTTCCTTACCCTTCTGGGCCTCAGTTTCCTTTTCTGTAAAATAGGGTAATAGTGCTTATCCCCAAGACTATCGTGAGGATGAAATGGGTTCATTTGTATAAAGCACAGGCCAAAATGCCTGCCTACCACACAGTAGGTGCTGTAGATGGCTTAGCTGCTATATATATTTTTGAGACAGGGTCTCACTCTGTCCCAAACTGGAATACAGTGGTGTGATCTTGGCTCACTGCAGCCTCAACCTCCTCGGGCTCAAGTGATCCTCCCACCTCAGCCTGTAGAGGAGCTGGAACTACAGGCATGCGCCACCACGCCTGGCTAATTTTCATACTTTTTGTGGAGACAGGGCTTTGCTGTGCTGCCCAGGTTGGTCTTTCACCCCTGGCTCAAGCAATCGGCCTGCCTGGGCCTCCCAAAGTGCTGGGATTCCAGGCAAGAGCCAGAGTGCCTTGGCCTTAGCTACTATTTTCATCTCAAGGCAGACAGTGTCACATCAGAGTAGGGATAGCCTCGGAAACACAGAAACACAGATGCATATTCATGAGATGTGAAGCCGTCCTTTGTCCGTCCCCCTACTACCACCCCACACCGCTTCTCAACACACCCAGATCCTCCCCCATACCCTCAGAGCCGCAGGCCAGCCCACTGGAGGCCAGCCCTCCGGGAGGAAGTGGCTGATGCAAGCCGTCCAAGATATTAAGTTTGCTGCATGGGGTGGAGCTGAGGCCCGGGGGTGACCTGCCCTGGCCTGCCGTGGGAGGCCAGCATTCCTCACCCCACCCCCAGCCCACAGTGCCTCATGGCTAGCACGCTAGCCTCTTGGGGCTACAGGCTGCTGCAAAGGGGTACAGGCTGTGACTCCCCCACATCCTGCAAAGGGGTACAAGCTCCGTTCCAACCCTGCCTGGCTGAGGCATGAGCAGGGGCTGCGTTTGGGTGCAAACGGGGCCCCAAAGCTTCCCCTTGCTGCCTTAAAACACAGACCCAGCCCTCAGACATCGCTGCCCTCCACCCAGGGTATCTAATAATTCTCTGTATGTCTGTCTCCGCAGAAATATCTTCCCTTCCAACCTGGTGTCGGCAGCCTTTCGCTCAGTGAGTCCTCAGGGGTGTCCCGAGGGGTGGGGGGAGGACAGGGGAGAGATGCCAGCCATGGGGGGCCCTTGCCACCTGACTTTGAGTTCGTGCCTGGAAAGATGCATGTGCAGTGAGAACATGGGCTTAGAGCCCCCGGTGAGCTGTAATGCTAGCCGTGTCACCCTGGGCAAATGTGCTGACCTCTCTTAAGCCTCGGTTTTCCACCTCTGGAAAATGGGGGTACTGATCGTCCTGCCTCCGTGGGGGGTGACAGCAGATGAAATGAGATCACACTGAAGGGATGTGGAAGGGCAGGCTTTGGGCATTGTTAGCTTGGCACGGAGTTGGGGGGCCCTGGTGAAGATGGACACTGACTCTTTCCAACCCCCCTGCAGTACGCTACTACCTCCTATGAAGAGAGAAATATCACCGGAACCGTTGTGAAGGTGAGAGTGGGGGAGGCAGTGGAGGCCCTGCCTCTTGCGCATTGCTATCATTTTTTGGTTTTCTTTATGCCTCAGTCTTTGCTGTGGAATTTGACTGATGCTTTCTGCGGTCCTTCCCCAGTTTCTGTGTTTTCTGCCTTCTGGATAGGACTCTACTTTGTCCCCCTCTTTTCCTGCCCCAGGCTCATCTTCCTTTGTGGTCCAGGCTCTTTCTTTCTCCCTTTATCCCCTCTACCCCCCATTCCATGCTGCCTGCTCCCCTGTCCCTTCCCACCCACCCTCAACCTGCTCAGCCTGGCAGCCAGCCAGAGGGTCTTTTTTTTTTTTTTTTTTTCCTGAGATAGGATCTCTCTCCATCATTTAGGCTGAGTACGGTGGCATGATCCCAGCTCACTGCAGGCTCCACCTCCCAGGCTCAAGTGATCCTTCCTACCTCAGCCTCCCGAGTCGCTGTGATTATACCACACCTGGCTAATTTTTGTATCTTATAGAGACTGAGTTTTGCCATGTTGCCCAGGCTGTTCTTGAACTCTTGGGCTTAATGATCTGCCCACCTCGGCCTCCCAAAGTGCTGGGATTACAGGCATGAGGCATTGCTCCCACCCTGAGGATGTTTTCAAAACACAAATGTGACCTTACCTCTCCACTACCCAGAGCCCTGCCATGTGCCCCAGTGCCCTCAGGAAAAAGTCCGGTCTCCTTGCTACAGTCTATGACCAAGGGGTCCCTGTGAGGTAAAACCCCTGCCAGTCCATCCAGCTGCCCAGCCTCAACTAGTGACTCTGCCCAGGTCATTCTACTCTAGCCACAGTAGATTATGGCTCTTTGAATGCCCAAGTTGCACTCATTTCTAGGCTGTTGCACATTCTGCGTCCTTTCTCGAGATCCTTCTACTACCCCCTCTTTACCTGGTTCATTCCTCCTGTCCTCCAGATCTCAGCTCAGATGCCCCTTCCTCCAGGAAGTCCCCCCTGACTGCCCCCTTCTCCCCCAAGCTGGTACCGCCCTCTCTCACTTCCCACACTCCTTTATTCCAGCCCCAGCCACTCTGTGCCGTCCCTGATGACTGGTGTATTTCCCCTGGACCTGCACTGGGAGACTTGGGAGGAAGGGGCCCAAGGACTGCCTTGTCTTGCTGGGTCCCAGTGATGCCCGGGACAGGCCGTCAGTGACTGTGCAGTAGACTGAGTGTCCCTTCCACCCCGATCCGTTCCTTGCCCACAGGTGCCCGTGGGGGAGGAGGTGGAAGGCATGAACATCCTGGGCTTGGTAGTGTTTGCCATTGTCTTCGGTGTGGCACTGCGGAAGCTGGGGCCTGAGGGGGAGCTGCTTATCCGCTTCTTCAACTCCTTCAATGAGGCCACCATGGTGCTGGTCTCCTGGATCATGTGGTAGGTGGGGGGGGGGGGGGAGAGGCGGCTGGGGGATGGGCCGGGGCTGAGTCAGTCTGCTGCCAGAGGCAGGCAAGTGGCAGTCTGTGTGGGGTGGGGCGCCCTCCATTCACTCTTTGCAGCCAGATGGTCCGAATTTAGATCCAGCATTGACCATTCCCTGGCTATGTGATTGTAGGCAAGTGATTTACCCCTCTGCTTCAGTTTCCTCATCTATAAAATGGGAATAGCACTTTGGGAGGCCGAGGCAGGTGGATCACTTGAGGTCAGAAGTTCAAGACCAGCCTGGCTAACATGGTGAAACCCCGTCTCTACTAAAAATAAAAAAATTAGCTGGGTGTGGTGGTGCGTGCCTGTAATCCCACTTACTCGGGAGGCTGAGGCACAAGAATCGCTTAAGCCTGGGAGGCGGAGGTTGCAGTGAGCCGAGAGATGGTGCCACTGCACTCCAGCCTGGGCGACAGAGTGAAATTCTCTCAAAAAGAAAACAAAAAGCCGGGCGCGGTGGCTCACGCCTTAATCCCAGCACTTTGGGAGGCCGAGGCGGGCGGATCACGAGGTCAAGAGATCGAGACCGTCCTGGTCAACATGGTGAAACCCCGTCTCTACTAAAAATACAAAAAAATTAGCTGGGCGTGGTGGCGCGCGCCTGTAGTCCCAGCTACTCGGGAGACTGAGGCAGGAGAATGAACCCGGGCAGCGGAGGTTGCAGTGAGCCAAGGTCGCGCCACTGCACTCCAGCCTGGTGCCTGGTGACTGAGTGAGACTCTGTCTCAAAAAAAAAAAAAAAAAAAAGCGCATACAGTACACAGAAGGTGTTAGGACAGTGCCCTGCTTCTTGTATGCCTTTGGTAAATCCTTATAGCTAATATTTATTGGGCGTTTTGCTTGTATAACTTCTGGGCACTTCCCAGTGGCCAGAACCTGGGTATCTAACCTTGCCTTTCTGCGCAAGTGGCTGGTAAGCTATGCATTTCTTTTTCTTTTTTCTTTTTTTTTTTTTTTTGAGACCGAATCTCGCTCTGTCATCTAGGCAGGAGTACAGTGGCAAGATCTCGGCTCACTGCAACAGTCTGTCTCCTGGGTTCAAGCCATTCTCCTGCCTCAGCCTCCCGAGTAGCTGGGACTACAGGCATGCACCACTACACCCGGCTAATTTTTCTATTTTTAGTAGAGACGGGCTTTCGCCATGTTGGCCGGGATGGTCTCGGTCTCTTGACCTTGTGATCAGCTCGCCTCAGCCTCCCACAGTGCTGGGATTACAGGCGTAAACCACTGTACCCAGCTGAAACTATGCCTTTTTTTCTGTGACTTACAAGAAAAGACCAAGGAGATTACTAGTCAGCGATGGCAGACGGGTGCTCGATGATGGAGCAGTCTAGGGAAGTGATGTTGGGAGGCCTCTTGGCTTGGAGCTATCCCTGGGATCTTCACGCCAGGAGAGGGTGATAAAGTAACCCCACCTGAAGTTTATAGATCACTTATTGTCTATAAAAAGCTTCAGCTCCTTTCAGCTGGCGTCTCATTGCATCCTCCCAGCATTCCTGTGGGAAATCTATTGGGCATTGTGTAACCTGCAGATGACTCAGAGGACCTCGCTGGGGCGGGGGGTGGGGGGGAGGTTGTTGGGATTCAGTATCACGTTCAAGGGCAGAGCACATCAAAAATGCTTCATTCCTGGGAGTTGTTATTAAGAGCTGGGTCATGGCCTTTCTAAAATGTGTATTTTAGGCCGGGCGTGGCGGCTCACACCTGTAATTTCAGCACTTCAGGAGGCCAAGGCGGGTGGATCATAAGGTCAGGAGTTCAAGACCAGCTTGGCCAACATGGTGAAACCCCATCTCTACTAAAAAAATACAAAAATTAGCTGGGCGTGGTGGCGGGCATCTGTAGTCCCAGCTACTCATGAGGCTGAGGCAGGAGAATTGCTTGAACCTGGGAGACAGAGGTTGCAGTGAGCCGAGATCATACCACTGCACTCCAGGCTGGGCAACAGAGCTATACTCTGTTTTAAAAAAAAAAAAAATTATTTAATTTATTTATTTATGTTGAGACGAAGTCTTGCTCTGTCGCCAGGCTGGAGGTATTGTGGCACAGCCTTGGCTCACTGTAACCTCCACCTCCCAGGCTCAAGCAATTCTCCTGCCTCAGCCTCTGGAGTGACTGGGACTACAGGTGCGTGCCACCACACCCAGGTAATTTTTGTATTTTTAGTAGAGACAGGGTTTCACCATGTTGACCAGGCTGGTCTCGAACTCCTGACCTCAAGTGATCCACCCTCCTCGGACTCCCAAAGTGCCAGGATTACAGGCATGAGCCACTGCTCCCGGCCTTAAAATTTTTATTTTAAAAATTTGTTTTTTGGCTGGTTGTGGTAGCTCACACCTGTAATCCCGGCACTTTGGGAGGCGAAAATGGGAGGATTGCTTGAGGCCAGGAGTTCAAGACCAGCCTGGCCAACGTGGCTAAAACCTTTCCCTACAAAAAAATACAGATATTAGCTGGTCATGGTGGTGTATACTACTCAGGAGGCTGAGGCATGAAAATCGCTTGAACTTGGGAGGCAAAGTTTGCAGTGAGCCAAGATTGCACCACTGCACTCCAGCCTGGGCAACAGAGTGAGACTCTGTCTAAAAAAAAAAAAAAATAGGCCTTGAGCGGTGGCTCACGCCTGTAATCCCAGCACTTTGGGAGGCCGAGGCAGGCGGATCACGAGGTCATCCTGGCCAACATGGTGAAATCCTATCTTATTAAATAAAAAAATTAAAAAGTAAATAATAATATTTACAAATTTTTTGAGCTAGGATCTTGCTCTAGGCTGCAGTTCAGTGTGGCGCGATCACAGCTCACTGCAGCCCTGACCTCATGGGTTTGGGTGATCCTCCCACCTCAGCCTCGTAAGTAGCTGGGACTACAGACACCAGCTACAAAGCCTGGCTGATTTATTTTTTTAAAAGAAACTGGGTTTTTCCAAGACCAAATATTGGCAGAAAATAAAAATTAAAAAAAAAAAAAGAGAGTCTGGGCCTGGTGGCTCACGCCTGTAATCCCAGTGCTTTGGGAGGCTGAGGCGGGTGGATAATGAGGTCATGAGATTGAGACCATCCTGGCTAACATGGTAAAACCCTGTCTCTACTAAAAATTCAAAATATTAGGCAGGCATGGTGGTGAGCACCTGTAATCCCAACTATTCTGGAGGCTGAGGCAGGAGAATTGAGTGAACCTGGGAGGTAGAGGTTGCAGTGAGCCGAGATCATACCACTGCACTCCAGCCTGGGTGACAGAGCAAGACTCTGTCTCAAAAAAAGAAAAAAGAAACAGACATGTTCCTCAGGTTGGTCTTGAGCTCCTGGGCTCAAGCGATCTGTCTGCCTCTGCCTCCCTACATGCTGGGATTACAGGCATGAGCCACTGTGCCCAGCCTATTTTTATTTTTTGTAGAGATGGGGTCTCACTATGCTGCACAAGCTGGTCTCGAGAACTCCTGGCCTCAAGATATCCTCCTGCTTTGGCCTCCTAAAGTGCTGGGATTATAGGCATGAGCCACTGTGCCTGGTCTCTTTATCTTTCGTCATCTGCAGAGAGCATACTGGTTCGTGGTTCATGTCATGCCAGCCGCCATAGCAGACCACATGTGAATGGCGCACACGGATGGACATTTCTTCCCCGGCTCTTGTGAAGCCCACATCTGGTGACTACTGCTTCACATGGTGATGGCAGCACCAAGGGGTTTTTTTTTTTTTTTTTTTTGAGACAGAACCTTGCTCTCTCACCAGGCGGGGGTACAGTGGTGTGATCTTGGCTCACTGCAACCTCCACCTCCCGGGTTCAAGCAATTCTCCTGCCTCAGCCTCCAGAGTGGCTGGGACTTCAGGCGCGTGCCCGCACGTGCAGCTAATTTTTGTATTTTTAGTAGAGACGGGGTTTCACCACGTTGGCCAGGCTGGTCTTGATCTCCTGACTTCAGTGATCTGCCCGCCTCGGCCCCCCAAAGTGCTGGAATTACAGGTGCGAGCCACCGTGCGTGGCCACACTGAGGCTTTTATCTTCCGGGCTGTTCTATCTTTGAGGGGGAGAAAGAACATGAGGTTGGCACAGGGGCTTCAGGGGCCAGGCCTGGGAGTGGTGCCCATGCTGAAGCGCACGTTGCTGAGGCTCCTCTTGACCTCAGGAAGGTGGGAAGATGTGGGCAGGGTCCTGAGCCTCATGCCTGGCCGCTGGGCCCGTGGCAGAGCCGACAAGCTGTCTCCTGTGTTACTGATCAGGTACGCCCCCTGTGGGCATCATGTTCCTTGTGGCCGGCAAGATCGTGGAGATGGAGGACGTGGGTTTACTCTTTGCCAGCCTTGGCAAGTACATCCTGTGCTGCCTGCTGGGCCATGCCATCCACGGGCTCCTGGTACTGCCCCTCATCTACTTCCTCTTCACCCGCAAAAACCCCTACCGCTTCCTGTGGGGCATCGTGACGCCGCTGGCCACTGCCTTTGGGACCTCCTCCAGGTACGGCCTTGGGGTGGGCTAGGGTGGGATGTCTGAGCTAAGGGGCAGGAGTGGATGAAATTTCCTGTGCCGGGGACATTGGATCTGGGTACAGGGGCCATACTTTAGGAGATTCTCATAAGGTCCTGGATTTCTCCCCACCCTTAAAAAAATAGGAAAACGATTGCCCTAGACATTTACTCCCCCACTTCCGTACACTCCCTCCTCAAGGACCTGGGGGCACTCATTTTTTTTGTCTTTTTTTTTTTGAGATGGAGTCTTGCTTTGTTGCCCAGGCTGGAGTGCAATGGCATGATCTCAGCTCACTGCAACCTCTGTCTCCTGGGTTCAAGCAATTCTCCTGCCTCAGCTTCCTGAGTAGCTGGGACTACAGGTGCAGGCCACCATGCCCGGCTAATTTTTGTATTTTTAGTAGAGATGGGGTTTCACCATGTTGGCCAGGATGGTCTCCTCTCCTGACCTCGTGATCCGCCTGCCTCAGCCTCCCAAAGTGCTGGGATTACAGGTGTGAGCCACCACACCCGGCTATTTTTCTTTTCTTTTTATTTTTTTAACAATAGAATCTCACTCTGTTGCCTAGGCTGGAGCGTAGTGGTATGATCTTGGCTCACTGCAACCTCTGCCTCCCAGGTTCAAGTGATTCTATGGCTTAGCCTCTCGAGTAGCTGGAACTACAGCTAATTTTTGTATTTTTAGTAGAGATGGGGTTTCGCTGTGTTGGCCAGGTTGGTCTCAAACTCCTGGCCTCAGGTGATCCACCCGCCTCAGCCTCCCAAAGTGCTGGGATTGCAGGCATGAGCCACCATGCCCGGCCCCTGGGTTCTTAAGTTCTGGCTGTTAAGTTTTGCTCTGATCCAACCTTGGAACTCCTCCACCCTCTCTCCTGGGCATTTCATTCGTCTCTGCTGGCCCTGTTCCCTTAGAACCTGAACTTCCAAAACAATAGTAATTCTTAGTGTATTATTAGTGTATTATCTGGATGCAGCAGAACCCAGACTTTAGAATTTAGGTGTGAATTGTGTGGGTATTTTGGGGGGGTAGCAGTCTATACTCTCCCAGGGGTTCCAGGACTCATAGATTTTGTAATCCTGGTATTGAGTTCCCTAGTGCTGCCTGCTTGTGGGAAAAGAGCTTAGATACAGCAAGCTAGGGCTGGGAGTGGAGCCTGGACATGGTAGGAGAGAAGGGGGTCTAGGTAGGAGGAGGGCCTTGGACCAGGGGGATGGGCTGGGAAGGTGGGTGGGGTTTCCGCTGGGCAGGTGGTGTGGGCAGGCTCTGGGTAGGCGGGGGCTTTGGCTGGGAAGGTTGTGTGGGCGGGATCTAGGGTGGGCGGAGCTTTGGCTGGGCAGGTTGTGTGGGCGGGGTCTGGGTGGACGGGGCTACTGCTGGGTGGATGGTGCAGGTCATACCTGGAGGGTGGGCAGACTTTGGCTGGTTGCGTGACAGGGCTTTTCTTAGGCAGGATCTGGTGGGGGATCCACCAAGTTGGGTGGGTGGAGCTTTGGCTGGTTGGGGTGGGGTGGGCGGGGCTTTACCTGGGCTGGACCTGGAGGGTGGACTCAGCCCCTGTCAGCTGGTTGACCTAACTCAGCTCTCCTGTCCCTTGCAGTTCCGCCACGCTGCCACTGATGATGAAGTGCGTGGAGGAGAATAACGGCGTGGCCAAGCACATCAGCCGCTTCATCCTGCCCATTGGTGCCACCGTTAACATGGACGGTGCCGCGCTCTTCCAGTGCGTGGCCGCAGTATTCATTGCGCAGCTCAGCCAGCAGTCCTTGGACTTCGTAAAGATCATCACCATCCTGTGAGTGCCAGGGAGGCAGCAGATGGGATCCCCCGGACCCAGCTGACCCCCATCTTCTCCCACAACAGAGGCGTCAGCCTAACCTCCCACCTTCTCCCTCAGGATCACGGCCACAGCGTCCAGCGTGGGGGCGGCGGGCATGCCCCGCTGCAGGTGTCCTCACTCTGACCATCATCCTTGAAGCAGTAAACCTCCCAGTCGTTCATATCTCCTTGATCCTCGCTGTGGACTGGCTAGTGTGAGTGTGGGTCTGGGGACTGGGGCAGGGGCCAGGGGTACCCCTGGGAAAGAGGATGAGTGAGTGTGGGTCCTTAGAGGCTCTGGACAGAAAAGGAGGAAAGGCAGGAAGGAAATTCTGGAGGAAATGGGAACCTTGAGCATCCCTGAGGGCAAGGTATGGCATCTTTGTGGCTCTAAGAGGAACGTCAGAAGAGTAGGGAGTCTGTGTGGCGAATACAGCAGACTCTTGTGCCAGACTGCCCAGGGTCACGTCCCGGTGCCACCATTCGCTGTATGACCTAGGCGAGTGCTTAATCTCCTTGTGTCTCAGTTTCTCCATCTGTAAAACGGGGAGAACAGTCTCTCCCTAAGGATTAGATAACAGACACACCTCCCTTAGAGTAGCCCCAGTAATTAGTGATTGCTACATAATTATTTGCTGTCATGATTAAGCTGTTAAGAGTACAAAGATTGGGCCAGGCACGGTGGCGCGTGCCTGTAGTCCCAGCTACTCGGGAGGCTGAGGCTGGAGGATCACTTGAGCCCAGGAGTTCCGGGCTGTAGTGCGCTATGCCGATCGGGGTGTCCGCACTGAGTTCAGCATCAATATGGTGACCTCCTGGGAGCAGGGGACCAGGTTGCCTAAGGAGGGGTGAACCGGCCCAGGTCGGAAACGGAGCAGATGAAAACTCCTGTGCTGATCAGTAGTGGGATCTCGCCTGTGAATAGCCACTGCACTCCAGCCTGGGCAACATAGCAAGACCCCGTTTCTTAAAAAAAAAAAAAAGAACGTGAAGATTGGAAAGCAACCAGGCACGGTGGCTCCTGCCTGTAATTCCAGCATTTTGGGAGGCCTAGGAGGGTGGATCATTTGAGGTTAGGAGTTTGAGACCAGCCTGACCAACATGGTGAAACCCCATCTCCACTAAAAATACAAAAAAAATGAGCCGGGCATGGTGGTGTACGCCTGTGATCTCAGCTACTCAGGAGGCTGGGGCAGGAGAATTGCTTGAACCCAGGAGGTGGAGGTTGCCGTGAGCCGAGATTGTGCTACTGTACTCCAGCCTGGGCAACAGTGAGATCCCGTCGCAAAAAAAAAAAAAAAAATCTGGGATTAATTATTGGCCATGGTTGCACAAATCTGAATATACTAAAAAATACCAAGATGGACACTTTTAAAAGGTTAATTTTATGGTATGTGAATTATAGTTTAATTTTGTTTTCAGACGGTCTTGCTCTGTGGCCCAGGCTGGAGTGTAGTGACGTCATCATGGTTGTGATCATTGCAGCCTCCACCTCCCAGGCTCAAGTGATGCTGTTGCCTCAGCCTCCTGAGTAGCTGGGACTCTAGGCATGCACTATCATGCCTGGCTAATTTTTTAAAAAATCTATCTAGAGATGGGATCTCACTATGCTGCCCAGGCTGACTCCAACTCTTAATTTTTTCTTTTTAGATTCCAGGGGGAGAGAGGCAGGAGGCTTAGGCCCTTTCCTTCCCTCTGCCCCTTCTCCCCCTCTCCCCCTCCCACTTACTCTGCTGTCATTTCTACCCCTTTAGGGACCGGACCTGTACCGTCCTGAATGTAGAAGGTGACGCTCTGGGGGCAGGACTCCTCCAAAATTACGTGGACCGCACGGACTTGAGAAGCACGGAGCCTGAGCTGATACAAGTGAAGAGTGAGCTGCCCCTGAATCCACTGCCAGCCCCCACTGAGGAAGGGAACCCCCTCCTCAAACACTATCGAGGGCCCTCAGGGGGATGCCACGGCTGCCTCTGAGAAGGAATCGGTCATGTAAACCCCGGGAGGGACCTTCCCTGTCCTGCTGGGGGCGCTCATTGGACATTGGATTATGAGGAATGGATAAATGGATGAATTAAGGCTCTGGGGGCCTGCCTGCACACTCCGGGGTGCCAGGGGCCCCTACCCCCTCCTGGACAGGAGATCTGGGGATGCCTGGCTGCTGGAGTACATGTGTTCACGAGGGTTACTCCCCAAAACCCCTAGTTCTCACTCATCCCCAACTCAAGTCTAGGAAATAGCAAGATGGAGAAATAATGGCCTCCTGCCTCCTCAGCACGACCTACCTGGCCTTCCGTGTCTAAGAGAGCAGGTCACAGGTCACCATGGGGGAATTCTAGCCCCCACTGGGGGGGGAGGTTCCAACACCATGCTGGTGATTTTGGTGGCTGTAGTTGTGTGTGTGTGTGTGTGTGTACATCTGTGGGGTGTGTTCTGTGACCTCCCATCTCCAGGGTACTTCCCACCCTGTCCCCCAAATCCCCTATTCCCTCCACGATAACAGAAACACTCCCAAGGACTCTGGCGAGAGAGCGAGGACAGATAACTGCTGTTACTCCAGAAGACATTTTTTTATCAATAAAATTGAGTGTCGACTATTTAATCAGGTGTCCTTCAGAATTTGACTTAAAGCAGTAGCCACTACGACGACAATATCTGCTCATCAAGAAACACCCCTGGGCTGGCCGTGGGGCTCACGCCTGTCATCCCAGCACTTTGAGATCGTGCGAGGCCAGTAGAGTTCAAGACAAGCCTTGGCAACATACAAAAATGAAGGCCAGGTACGTTGGCTCACACCTGCAATTCCAGCACTTTGGGAGGCCGAGGTGGGTGAATCACAAGGTCAGGAATTCGAGACCAGCCTGGCCAATATAGTGAAACTCCGTGTCTACTAAAATACAAAAATTAGCTGGGTGTGGTGGTGGGTGCCTGTATTTCCAGCTATTCGGGAGGCTGAGGTGAGAGAATCACTTGAACCTGGGAGACGGAGGTTGCAGTAAGTGGAGACCACGCGTTGCACTCCAGCCTGGGTGACAGAGTGAGACTCCATCTCAAAAATAAATAAGAGCGATATTGACCTACTGCGATAGAAATGCATTTCAGATAATTTGTTGAGAGAGCCAGAGATGGTAAATACCGTATAGTTCCATTTAGAGGAGGGCTAGAACATGCTAAACTGGTCTGTGGTGGGAAATCGGAACAGTGGTGACCTATGAGAATGCATATGAGGCCAGGCACGGTGGCTTCATGCCTGTAATCCCAGCACTTTGGGAGGTCGAGGTGAAAAGATTGCTTGAGTCTGCTTGAAGCGGGTGGATTGAGACTAGCCTGGGCAACATGACGAAACCCCTGTCTCTATAAAAAATACAAAAATGAGCTGGGTATAGTGGTGCTTGCCTGTAGTCCCAGCTAATTGGGAGGCTGAGGAGGGAGGATTGATTAAGCCAGGAGACTGAGGCTACAGTGAGCCGTGATTATGCCCCTGCACCCCGGCCTGAGTGACAGTGTAAGATCCTGTCTCAAAAAAAAAAAATTCGTATTGATCTGGAGGGAGCACAAAAGAACATTCTATGATAAAGCAAATGTCTTGATTTGGGTGATGATTCCACAGCTGTATGCATTTGGAAAAGGTAATGAACCTGTACACAAATCATGTGCATTTTTCGCTATGTGTATTCCAGTTAAATGTTTTCTACAATCTGGATGTAGTTTTTCCTGAAGGGAGTTTCCACTACTCAAGAGGCTGAGGCAAGGGGATCGTTTGAGCCCAAGGGTTCAAGGCTGCAATGAACCGTGATTATATGACTGCACTCCAGCCTGGGCAACAGATTGAGACTTTGTCTCTTAAAAAATTCTGTACAGGGAGAATCACTTGAACCCAAGAGGTGGAGGTTGCAGTGAGCCAAGATTGCGACACTGCATTCTAACCTGTGCAACAGAGCAAGACTCTGTCTCTCTCTCTTTTTTTTTTTTTTTTTTTGGCTGTAATGTCCTCTCTTTTATTTCTTTCTTTCTTTTTTTTTTATTTTACTTTTGGTGCATACAATATCTGGCATTTCTCCCCCATGTTATCCCTCCCCACCCTCCCCTCCCTCCCCCACCCCCCCATTGTCTCTCCCCTACCCCCCCCAACTGTCCCCTGTGTGTGATGCTCCTCTCCCTGAGTCCACGTGTTCTCATTGTTCAACACCCACCTATGAGTGAGAACATGCGGTGCTTGGCTTTCTGTTCTTGGGTCAGTTTGCTAGAATGATGGTTTCCAGATTCATTCAAGTCCCTACAAAGGACATGAACTCATCGTTTTTTATGGCTGCATAGTATTCCATGGTGTATATGTGCCACATTTTCTTTGTCCAGTCTATCATTGATGGGCATTTGAGTTGGTTCCAGGTCTTTGCTGTTGTACACAGGGCTGCAATGAACATACATATGTATCTTTACAGTAGAACGATTTATAGTTCTTTGGGTATATACCCAATAGTGGGATTGCTGGGTCAAATGGAATTTCTATTTGTAGATCCTTGAGAAATCGCCACACTGTCTTCCACAATGGTTGAACTAATTTACACTCCCACCAACTGTGTAAGAGTGTCCCTATTTCTCCACATCCCCCTCCAGCATCTGTTGTCTCCAGATTTTTTAATGATTGCCATTCTAACTGGTGGGAGATGATATCTCAGTGTGGTTTTGATTTGCATTTCTTTAATGACCAGTGATGATGAGCATTTTTTCATATGTTTGTTGGCCTCATATATGTCCTCTTTTTAAAAGTGCTTGTTCATATCCTTCGCCCACTTTTGAATGGGGTTGTTTGTTTTTTTCTTGTATATCTGTTTTAGTTCTTTGTAGATTCTGGATATTAGCCCTTTGTCAGATGGGTAGATTGCAAAAATTATTTCCTATTCTGTTGGTTGCCGATTCACTCTAATGATGGTTCTTTTTTTAAATATATATTTTTATTTCTTTTCACGCTCCCTCCACCTCCTCCCAAGACTCTGTCTCAAAAATAACAACAAAAATCTGTGCAACTCGTGGTAACATTTTTTTTGCTGTTGTGACCCCCTACATAGGAATGCAGGCATCCCTTCATATCCCAACTCTCACTATCCAAATTGTCCCAATAGTGATTTTTTTTTGAAACCCCAAAATTGCTATCTGCATAAAAACCTGCCCTGCAACTGTTTTACATCCTGTGTAAGTTCAGAATATGGACGACGATGCTGGCTGGGCACGGTGGCTTACACCTGTTATCCCAGCACGTTGAGAGACTGAGGCTGGCAGATCACCTGAGGTCAGGGGTTTGAGACCAGCATGACCAACATGGTGAAACCCCGTCTCTACTAAAAATACAAAAGTTAGCTGGGTGTAGTGGCGGGCACCTGGAATCCCAGCTACTCGGGAGGCTGAGGCAGGAGAATCGCTCCCAGGAGGCAGAGGCTGCAGTGAGCTGCAATCGCACCATTGCACTCCAGCCCGGGTGACAGAGCAAGACTCTGTCTCAAAAACAAAGAAACAAACAAAAAGGACTGTGCTGCTGTTGCATCTCACCTGTTCTTTTGAGACAATCTCTGTTGCTCAAGTGGAGTGCGATGTGCTATCACGGCTCACTACAGCCTCAACTTCCTGGGCTCAAGCAGTTCTCCTGCCTCAGCCTCCTGACTGGCTGGAACTACAGGTGCACACCACCACACCCTGCTAATTATTATTGTTATTTTTTTTTCACCACGAAGTTTTGCTCTTGTTACCCAGGCTGGAGCGCAATGGCATGATCTCGGCTCACTGCAACCTCCGCCTCCCGAGTTCAAGTCATTCTCCTGCCTCAGCCTCCTGAGTAGCTGGGATTACAGGTGTGTGCCACCACACCTGGCTAATTTTGTATTTTTAGGAGAGACGGGGTTTCTCTGGTTGATCGGGCTGGTCTTGAACTCCCGACCTCAGGTGATTTGCCTGCCTTGGCCTCCCAAAGTGCTGAGATTGCAGGCAGGGGCCACCGTGCCTGGCCTCTGATTTTTATTTGTAGAGATGGGGTCTCACCAGGTCAGGCTGGTCTCAAACTCCTGGACTCAAGTGATCCTCCCACCTCGGCTTCCCAAAGTGCTAGGTTTACAGGTGTGTGCCCCTGCGCCCTGCCCCTACTTCTCACCTGTTCTAACAGGATTCTGTTTTGTGTGTTAACGTGTTAGGCATTGTTGATATTATCTTCTGCTTCTCCACAGCCCGTGTTGACTTTGGCTAGCTGCCTGGAGGCCCCACTGACCTGGGTCCAGTTATAGATAGTATCCTTAGTATCTTTTCGTTTGTTTGCTTAGTTAACACCCCATGATCATTGCACTGTGAAGGACAATGGAATTTTTTTTTTCGAGACAGAGTTTTGCCCTTATTGCCCAGGCTGGAGTGCAGTGGCGCCATCTCGGCTCACTGCAACCTCTGCCTCCTGGGTTCAAGCGATTCTCCTGCCTCAGCCTCCTGAGTAGCTGGGATTACAGGTACCTGCTACCATACCCAGCTAAATTTTTTGTATTTTTAGTAGAGACAAGGTTTCATCATGTTGGCCAGGCTGGTCTCGAACTCCTGACCTCAGGTGATCCACCCACCTTGGCCTTCTAAAGTGCTGAGATTACAGGAGTGAGTGACTACACCTGGCTTCAGACTTTTTTTTTTTTTTTTTTTTTTGAGTCAGAGTCTTGCTTTGTCACCCAGGCTGGAGTGCAGTGGCACGATCTCGGCTCAAGCAAACTCCGCCTCCCAGGTGCAAACCATTCTCCTGCCTCAGCCTTCCAAGTAGCACTACAGGCATGCACTACCATACCCAGCTAATTTTTGTATTTTTTAGTAGAGATGGGGTTTCACCATGTTGGCCAGGCTGGTCTTGAACGCCTGACCTCAGGTGATCCACTGGCCTTGGCCTCCCAAAGTGTTAGGACTACAGATGTGAGCCACTGCGCCTGGCAATTGTTGCATTTTTAGTAGAGAAGTGGTTTTACCACGTTGGCCAGGCTGGTCTCAAACTCGTGGTGTCAAACTTTTTTTTTTTTTTTTTTTGAGACGGAGTCTCACCTTGTTGCCCAGGCTGGAGTGCAGTGGCAAGATCTCCACTCACTGCAATCTCTGCCTCCCAGGTTCAAGCAATTCTCCTGCCTCAGCCTCCTGAGTAGCTGAGATTTCAGGCACCTGCCACCAGGCCCGTAATTTTTGTATTTTTTGTAGAGACGGGGTTTCGCCATGTTGGCCAGGCTGGTCTCGAACTCCTGACCTCAGGTGATCCACCTCCGCCTCCCAAAATGCTGGGATTACAGGTGTGAGCCACCACTGTGCCTGGCCATGCCCAGCTATTTTTATTAGAAAAGTTTTTTGTTGTTTGTAAAGACGGGAAGGATCTCACTCTGTTGCCCAGGCTGGTCTTAAACTCCCAGGCCAAAGTGTTGAAATGTTGGGATTACAGGCGTGAGCCACCGCACCCAGTGTCAAATATGTTTCAAAATTAGTGGCTGGGTGTAGCTCGTGCCTGTAATCCCAGCACTTTGTGAGGCCCAGGCAGGTGGATCATCTCAGGTCAGTAGTTTGAGATCAGCTTGACCAACATAGTGGAACCCCATCTCTACTAAAAATACAAAAAAATTTTCTGGGCATTTGTAGTTTCAGCTACTCAGGAGGCTGAGGTGGGAGAATCGCTTGAGCCCAGGAGGCAGAGGTTGCAGTAAGTGGAGGTCTGGCCACTGCACTCCAGGCTGGTGACAGTGAGACTCTGTCTCGAAACAAACAAGCTATCAAGCAAAGAGTGGACTGTCATTAAAATGAAATCTGTGCAACTCCTGCGTGAAAGATGAAAATGGTGGGCTGGGGCCCCCTCTGCCACCTCCTCCAAATACTGGAGCTTGGACCTGGAACACACCAGTGTGGACCCTGCGGGTGGAGAAACCCGGATGCCAGGCCAGGCCTGACCGGTGGTGATACATTAAGAGCCTCATTCACTGGAGAGCTTGGGGACTTTGGGTTCCGTGGGGTTGGCTCTGGCCTGATGCTGGGGAGCCCCGGGCCTGCTGAGGGGTGCAGGAGGCCAGGTTGGTGCAGGGAGTCTGGCTCCAGTCACGTACAGGACAAGCCATTTTATTTCCCTTCCCTGCTATGCCCTCCTTCTATCTGTCATACCCCACACTCAAGCTACCAGAAATCTCATTTCTTCTGCCCTCAAACCTCAAATCTGGCCCCTTCTACACCTTCCACACTGAGCACCACCCTGCACAGCTGCCATCGTCTCCCACTTGAGCCTTCACGCAGGACTCCTGAGC
Source organism: Ateles fusciceps (assembly GCA_036589455.1). Classification (NCBI taxonomy): domain Eukaryota; kingdom Metazoa; phylum Chordata; class Mammalia; order Primates; family Atelidae; genus Ateles; species Ateles fusciceps. The sequence continues at coordinate 2,315,916 of JAZHEH010000929.1, read as the reverse complement.
CCCAGCCTCTTCCGTCTGTTCCCCGCAGGGCCTCTAGACGGCATCCGTTCCCGTCATGGCAGCTCGTGTCCCTCCGCAGTTCGGAACCCAGAGAAAAAGCCAAGGTGCGCCGGGCGTGTGGCTCCCGCCTGTAATCCCAGCATTTCGGGAGGCCGAGGCGGGCGGATCATGAGGTCAGGAGATGGAGAGCATCCTGGCTAACATGGTGAAACCCGCCTCTACCAAAAATACAAAAAATTAGCTGGGCATGGTGGCGCGCACCTGTAGTCCCAACTACTCAGGAGGCTGAGGCAGGAGAATCACTTGAACCCGAGAGGCGGAGGTTGCAGTGAGTCAGGATTGCGTCACTGCACTCCAGCCTGGGTGACAGAGCAAGGCTCCATCTCAAAAAAAAAAAAAAAAAAAGCCAAGGTGCTCTCCATAGCCTCTGTAGGATGCTCCTTACTTCATCAACCTCACCTCGCCCGCTCTCCTCCTCACTTGCTCACTCCAGCCTCTGCTATTCCTTGAACATGCCAGGCCTCCCTGGTGCCTCAGGGTCTTTGCACGGGCTGTTCCCTTCCTGGCTCCTGTGCCCCCAGATCCCCACTGGCTCTTCCCCACACCTCCCTCTTGTCTTCGCTGCGATGTCACCTCGGTGAGCCTTCTCTGACCGCTTTATTTCATTCTACAACCCCTGTTTCCTGCCCGCTACCCTCACCCACCCAATGCATACCCTGTTCTACCTTTTTTCTTTTTCTTTTTGTTTTGAGGTGGAGTCTTGCTCTCTTGCCCAAGCTGGAGTGCAATGGTGCCATCTTAGCTCACCGCAAGCTGTGCCTCCCGGATTCAAGCAATTCTCTTGCCTCAGCCTCCGGAGTAGCTAAGATTACAAGCATGCGCCACCACGCCTGGCTGATTTTGTATTTTTTTTTTTTAAGTAGAGATGGAGTTTCTCCATGTTGGTCAGGCTGGTCTCAAACTCCGGACTTCAGGTGATCTGCCCCCCTCAGCCTCCCAAAGTGCTGGGATTACACGCCCAGACCTTTTCTTTCTTTCTTTTTTTTTTTTTAAAGAGATGGGGTCTTGGCCAGACACAGTAGCTCATGCCTGTAATCTGTGCATTTAGGGAGGCTGAGGCAGGCGGATCACTTGATGCCAGGAGTTCCAGACCAGCCTGGCCAAAATGGTAAAGCCCTGTCACTACTAAAAATACAAAAATTAGCCAGGTGCGGTTGCTCATGTCTGTAACCCCAGCACTTTAGGAGGCCGAGGCAGGCGGATCATTTGAGGTCAGGAGTTCGAGACCAGCCTGACCAACATGGTAAAACTCGTCCCTACTAAAAATACAAAGATTAGCCGGGTGTGGTGGCAGGTGCCTGTTATCCCAGCTACTCTGGAGGCTGAGACATGAGAATCGTTGAACCCAGGAGGTGGAGGTCGCACTGAGCCAAGGTCACGCCACTGCACTCTACTGCACTCTAGCCTGGGTGACAGAGAGAGACCTTGTCTTAAAAAAAAAAAAAGAGATTGAGAGAGATGGGTCTTGGCTGGGGGCTCGTCTTGCTCTATGGCCCAGGCTGGTCTCAAACCCCTGAGCTCAAGCAATTCTCCCACCTCGGCCTCCCAAAGTAATGGGATTACAGGAGTAAACCACCACACCAGGCCTGTTCTACCTTCTTCTTTTTTTTTTTTTTTAAAGACAGGGTCTCACACTGTTGTCCAGGCTGGAATGTAGTTTCATGATCATGGCTCATTCAGCTTTGACCTCCCAGGCTCAAGTGATCCTCCCACCTCAGCCTCCTAAGTAGCTGGGACTACAGGCCCATGCTACCATGCCCAGCTATTTTTTTTCAAGTTTTTTGTAGTGACTGGGTCTCTGTATGTTGTCCAGGTTGATTTTGAATTCCTGGGCTGAAGGGAGTTCACCTACATCCCCAAAGTGTTGGGATTACGGGCGTGAGCCACCGGCCGGCCCTGTTCTCCTTTTCAATAGCAACAATCCCCTCCCCAACGGGCTATAGAATTCACTGGTTTATGATGTTTATTGTTTCCTGCCTGTCCCCACTGGGAAGGTCACTCCATGGGGGAACCGTCTCTTGAATTGTTCACTGCTGTATGCTCAGAGCCTAACACAGAGCCTGGTGCATGCGTATAGCACATGCTCAATAAACACTGGTGGAATGGTGGAAGAGGCTGGTTCAGTCCCGACTCTGCTCCCCTGGCAACTATCTGACCTTGGGTGAGCACTGCCAGGCCTCACCCACTGGTGACAATGGCTCCGTATGCCTCACCCAAAGGCTGCTGGTGCAGGTTACGTAAGAGCAGGAGAAAAAACACTTTGATGGGCATTCCCTGGGTCCCAGTTCCCAGCTTCCGTCTTCTCTCCCTTTCCCCCACTGCCCCTCCCACCCCTCTTGCCTCTCTGAAGGAACTTGGCCCGGGAAGAAGAGCCCAAGCTGGCCCGGGATTGGGGTTGGTCCTGGGTTCTAGGCTCAGAGTGGCACTATGGGGACAGAAGGCAGAGGGCAGCGACTCAGTTTTGTCTCTCTTAGAGATGGGTCAATGTTCTTAGGCCTGTTATTCTGCTTCCCATCTGCTCTTCTGAGGCCAACCCTATTGAGGTGTAATTTACATATAATAGGTTGGGCGAGGTGGCTCACACCTGTAATCCCAGCACTTTGGGAGGCCAAGGCAGATCATTTGAGGCCAGGAGTTCAAGACCAGCCTGGCCAACATGGTGAAACTCAGTCTCCACTATAAATACAAAAATTAGCCAGGTGTGGTGGTGCACACCTGTAATCCCAGCTACTCAGGTGGCTGAGACATGAGAATCACTTGAATCCAGGAGGTGGAGGTTGCAGTGAGCCAAGATTACACCACTACACTCCAGCCTGGGCGACAGAGTGAGACTCTGACTCAAAAAGAAAAATTTTTATATGATAAATTGCACCCATTAAAGTCAATTAGGCCGGGCTCAGTGGCTCATGCCTGTAATCTCAGCACTTTGCGAAGCCCAGGCAGAAGGATCGCTTGAGCTCAGGAGTTTGAGACCAGCCTGGGCAACACTGGGACCCTGTCTCAATAAAAAAAAAAAAAGAAAAAAAAAGAAAATGCAGTTAAATGAGTTTTGACAGATGCATATACTGTGAAAAACCACTCTCATAATCAAGGTACATGATATTCTCATCATCCCCCAAATTTCCTTGTGCCTCTTTGCAGTCTGTCCCCTCTTTGCAGTCTGTCCCATCAGTGTCCCTGTCCCAGGTAACCACTAATTACTAGTACATATATATATATATATCCTTACAAATCAGCTGGGTGTGGTAGCACGTACCTGTAGTCCCAGCTACAAGGGGGGCTGAGGTGGGAGAATCTCGAGCTTGGGAAGTTGAGGTTGCAGTGAGCCGAGACTGTGCCACTGCCTGCCAGCCTGGGTGAGAGTGAGACCCTGTCTCAAAAACAACAAAAACAATCCTTTATTGCCCTAAATGTAATAAAGAGGAGCAATAGGAGGATAGTAACTTACAATATACATTTCCATATGCAAATGTGTGGAGCCACCTCCCCCAGAACCCAAGGAGGTAGGCAGATGTTTACGCCTGTGATATAGACAGTTCCAACACGCTGGAAACACATGGACTGGTGTCTGATTACCAAGAGCCATGGGCGATGTGAGTTTTTTTCACATGGTGGACAACCTTTGGCCAAGTTTTGAACAAAACCCGATACAAGCTTCCCTCGTTTTATATGGTAATTGTACTTCCTGGAAGATTCCGAGACCATTTAAAAACAAAAAGGACTTTGTATTTACAAGAGAGAGATTTTGGGCTCGGATAATTATTACCAGGGTTTTCACCTCCAAGTAAGGCTAAAATTTAGTTGGTCTGAACTAGTATGGAAATACTGGTTGTTAAAATACTGAAATACTTCTCTTCTGGTTGGATAATCGTATAAGAGTAGCCGAGAAAGCACTAATTAATAATTCAACACGTATTCGAATAAAAACTAGTTCAAGTTAATTGTGATAGATCTTCTGTCATATCATAACTTAGGTGACAATGAAGATGTTTGTTTTTTGAGACAGGGTCTCACTCTGTTGCCCAGGCTGGACTGCAGTGGCATGATCATGGCTCACTGTAGCCTTGACCTCCTGGGCTCAGGTGATCCTCCCACCTCAGCATCCTGAGTAGCTGGGACTGCAGGTGTGCACCACAATGCCAGGTAATTGTTGTATGCTTTTTTAAAGATGGAGTCTGGCTCTGTCACCCAGGCTGGAGTGCAGTGGCACGATCTCGGCCCACTGCAACCTCCGCCTCCTGGGTTCGAGCCATACTCCTGCCTCAGCCTCACCAGTAGCTAGGATTACAGGCACACACTCCACGCCCAGCTAATTTTTGTGTTTTTGGTAGAGACGGGGTTTCACCATGTTGGCCAGGCTGGTCTCAAACTCCTGACCTTGTGATCTGCCTGCCTTGGCCTCCCAAAGTGCTGGGATTACAGGTGTGAGCCACCGTGCCTGGTAATTGTATTTTTAGTAGAGACGTGGTTTCACCATGTTGGCCAGGCTGGTCTCGAACTCCTGGCCTCAAGTGACCTGCCTGCCTAAGCCTCCCAAAGTGGTGAGATTACAGGCCTGAGCCACCCTGCCTGGCCCCCAGGCTGGTCATGAACTCCTGGACTCAAGCAATACACCTGCCTCAGCCTCCCAAAGTGTTGGGATTAATGGTGTGAGCCACCATGCCCTGCTCGATTTTTGCAATGTTTTGTAGAGATGAGGTCTCTCTTATGTTGTCCAGGCTGGTCTCGAATTCCTGGCTTCAAGCCATCCCCTTGCCTTGGCCTCCCAAGGTGCTGGGATTATACTATGCCTGACCTAAAAGAAATATTTTAAAAATTTGATGCATATATTGACATATATTAATTTATATTACAGTGGCAAAATATTACCAGTGGCAAAATATTTTGACTATGACCCTTCCTTCCTGAATGTCCAATGAGAATCTGGAAACTGTAGGAAACAAGGGATGGTGCTGTGCTGTGTGGAGATTCCTGCACATTACAAAATATCTGCATCCCTGGACCGCGCCTGCCAGGAGCCAAGACCACTGCCAGCCACGATGATAACGCACATCATCCCCCACACATTCCAGAATCCTCCCTGGGGACCTGCCAAGTCTCTGTGAACCATTTGTGGGGTGAGTGGTTAAAAGCAGGGGCTGGGTTACAAGAAGTCAGGTTCTGGATGTCTGAGCCTCAGGGGACTGGGTCAAACATTAATCTTCTCTTGCTGGTCTATGAAGCCTGCTCCTTCCCCAAGGAATGCACAATTGTGGAATATTACCAATCTCCTCAGTTTACAGGTTCAGAGAGGCAGTGACTTGCCTGAGATTACAAAGAAAGCAAGTGGCCAAGCTAGGATTCAAACCCAGCCAGACTCCAGATCCCCTTCCTGTGAACATCTTTCATTTCTTGGAGGCACACAGAAACGGCGACGCTCCCCTAGGCCCACCTTTCCATTGAGACGAGGTCTTGTCCTATTGCCCAGGCTAGTCTCAAATTCCTGAGCTGAAGTGATCCTCCTGCCTCAGCCTCCCAAAGTGCTGGGATCACAGGTGTGAGCCACCGTCCCTGGCCAGCTTATTTTATTTTTTATTTATTTTTATCATTATTATTTTTTTGTCTTCAGCTTTTTTAACCTGTGGTCTTGGTGCCAGGTGCTCACTCCTGGGGGTGCAAAACAAGTCATTGGGATGAGACAGAAACAAAAAACCCCTATTCATGTTCATAATTTTAAAATGGAATAATTTCAGCTTTATTACTAACATACAGATAGTAGTATCTGTACGTAGTTATAAATAAATACACACATATGGGGAATACATGCCCAGATATCATTTACTCTTAGGTGCATAACCAAAAACAGAAGACCGCCATTGCTTTCACCGGCTAAGTGGGTCTCTGAGCCCCTCCTGGGGCCCATGACTAGAGAGGGGCATAGTGGGTAAGACAATTGTGGGGCTCCAGAGCCTGACCACCTGGGTTCAAGCCCCTGATCTGCCCCTTCCTAAGCTGCCTGACCTTGAGCAAGTGATTCGCCATTCTGCCCTCAGCTTCCTCATCTGTATAATGAAAGTAACAGCAGCTGTGACTTCAGAGGGCTCAGGTGAAGGAATGCATCAGTTGACCCAGGTGAAACACTGAGAATGGTGCCTGATACCCAGTAGGTGCTCAGTGAATGTGAGCTATGGTTATTGCTCTACCCTGCTGCGCACGTGGGGAAGCAGGTGCAGACAGCTGAAATAATGAGGTAATCACCATGAGTAGAGCTGAGATCCAGAGCTCGGTTGTTTTTCTGTTTTAAAATAGAGACAGGGTCTGGCCATGTTGCCCAAGCTGGTCTGGAACTCCTGGGCTCAAGCTATCCTCCCACCTTGGCCTCCCAAAGTTCTGGGACTACAGGCGTGAGCCCCGGCTCCAGGGTCAGCACCGGGTTCTCGACCATAGCCGCACCTCGGAACTCTTGAGAATTTCCTCCTCTGCAAGACGGCGTTAGAGCAGCATGCAGGTCACGGCTCTTCCAGGAGGGAAGGAGGTCGCAGTCCGAAGGAAGGTGAGGTCTCAGTCACTGCTGTCCCGCCTCCCACAGGGACTTGGAGGGGAAGTCCAAAGGCTCGAGAGTAGATGGCTATGGAACAGAGGCCCCGGGCGTCCTGTCGACCCGGGAGCCACAGTCAGCCACCAGGAGCGGGACCGGCACGCCCTCTAGTGGCGGAAGCAACCCCTGCAGCCAAGGGTCCCATATCTTGGAGGCAACTGAGGCACAGAGAACCGGCGACGCTCCCCGAGGCCCACCTGACTCATAAGCGATATAGAGCCAGGATTTGAATCTTGCCACTCTGGCTCCGGAGCCTGCACTCTTTCTCTCTGTTTCCAAAACTCTTCCCCCTGCCCCAGAGCGCAGGGCTCTCGGAATCTTGGGCAGGACACTGTTTTTGGGTCTGAGGCCGTACTCGGCCCTGCAGGATGGCGTGGCATCCCTGGCTCCCTCAATGACTGGGAACGTCCCAGCATGTCTCCATGCATATCCACGGCTCCCAGTGGGCATGACCATTTGAGAATATCTGGAGGTCGCTTTCCATCCTCGTCCTGGTGCTCTCCTCCTGCCAATGTCAGCCTTCTCTGAAGCTCCCCCTCGAATTTCTTTCTTGGTCAGTTTCCCCCTCCCCGTCTCGGCCACACACCCCTCCACCCCTCACCCCTCACACAAAGCTTCTCCACATCCAGACAGACCCCGGAAAAACAAAGGCGAGGGCGTCAGGGCTTCACCCACTTCCCGTCAGACTCAGCAGTGCCGGGTTGGGGTACTGGGGGTTCTCGATGACCCCGGGCCCCAACTTGAGCTCCAGGAAGCGGCGGTAGTTGTTGGGGAGCCTGTGCTACGAAGCCTGCAAAGGGCAGGGGCACGAGTGGCTGCAGGAAGTGCTCGGGGAACTCCACATCCTGCCGGTGGTCCAGCCACGTGTCCTTGGTCATGATGCCATTGCGGGGGTAGAAGGGCCACAGGTCCACATGCAGGTGGTTGCTTTCGCTGTACTGCACGCGGAAAAAGTCGCCCTCAACCGCCTTCTCCCATACGAAGCCGCGCTCATCCACCACCGAGCCGGCCTCGGCCCCCCCGCAGCTGCTCGCAGTTGCCCACGTCCTCCAAGTAGATGCCCAGGTCCACGTCGTAGTCCCACGGGATGATGTCCCCGTGGCGGGCAGCCCCTAGCAGTGAGCCGCCCTCCAACCAGTAGCGCACGCCGGCGGCCTCCAGCACGCCCACCACGTAGCGGGCGGTCTCGCGCAGCGCGCGCAGGCAGCAGGGGGGCGTCCAGCGGTCCTCATAGAGGTAGGCGGGCGTGTCACCTACAACGGTTCCGAAGCAGCGCGTGGTCTCCTTATTGCAGCCAAACCACTCTAGCCGCCCGCCGTCCCAGCTCACCAGGCGGATGCCCAGTGCGCGGAGCAGCGCCCCCCGCCTAGTGCGCCCCTCGCGCTCCGCCTTCCAGCGCGCGTGGGCCGTGGCCAGCGGGGGCTGGTGCGCTGTGGCAAAGGTCAAGTCCAGCAGCTGCACCGCCCAGCCGCGAAGGGAGGTCTGCAGGAAGAGGCTGGTGCCCACCGGCCGGGCCAGGGGCTCCGAGAGGTTGAAGAGGTCGCGGGCACGCAGAAGCACCACTGCGTCTCCGTCCAGGGCGTCGCAGCGGGGAGCGGCGGGGGCTGCGCCATAGCGGGCAGTCCACTCTCGCAGGCTACGTTCAGGGCCAGGCACCGGGCAGGGTTGGCCGTGGCGACGGGGGCGGCCACTAGGCGTGCGTTCCCGCGCGGAGCGCCTCCACCATGTGCTCCAACTGGCCCGGTGCCTCAGCCCGCGCCCCATCAGGTACCAGGGCCACAAACTCGGTGGTCACGTAGGTCTCTGGGCGCGAGGCCGAGGCTGGCCGGTCCAGGGCTGGCTGGAGCAGCGCTAGACGAACGTTGGGGATGCGGGGCAGGGCCAGGGGCGGGTAGGGGAGTGTGTCGGCTGCCACCACCACGGGCTGGGCTGGGTCTTGCTGCAGGAAGGAGTCCACCAGCTCGGGCACTGCGTTGTCAAATGCCTCGAACTCCCTCACCAGGACGGTGACGTGGGGGCCGGCAGCAGAGGCACGGCGGGGCCCCGGGCCCGAGAGTTCCTAGGCTGGTGCTGCAGCCATGAGACATAGAAGAGGACCAGAAGGTTGAGGGTGATGGCGGCTGCCAGGGCAGCCTGGCAGCGGGTGAGCCGCATGGGGCCGAAGTCTGGGGGCTAGCTGGGCCTCCGGGGCATCCTGGGGAGGGGGGACGAAGGGAAGACTGCAGCTCATTGTCAGAACCGCCCCGTTCTGCCACCCTCAGCCTTGCCCCCTTTCCCCCAGCTCTTTCTCAATTCCCCTTCTTTTCCTTATTTGGCTTCAGGTTTGATTTCCCCTCCTCCAGGAAGCACTTCCTGACCTCCCAGGCTGGGTCATGCACCATCTCTAGGTGCCCTCAGCCCCGTGGGCTCCCCCCACCGCAGCCTGACCACTCTTAAGTCATGAGTGCTGGGGGAAAAGCGTGTGTCTCTACTAGCTTTCAAGACCCAGGAGAGTGGGACCTGAGCCTGGCTGGGTCCCCCGAAACCAAAACAGAACCAGATACACATTAGGTGCTGGAGAAGTTTTGTTTTGTTTTTTTTTTCTTAAAGTGAATCACCTTCCCTTCTTCTTCATTCAGTGTCACCCTCTGCCTATTCTCTGTCAACTTATTCAGATTCAGGCTCAGTTATAAAGACCCTAACCCCATTCCCACTCTCACCTCCCCTCTCTACCATTCCCTCCTCCAGGAAGCCACCCCGGTCTCCTCCTCCCTGCCCCCTAACACCCTGGCCCTGGCTCCAGAATGAGGCTGAAGCCACAGCCCTCAAGCCCCTTCCCTGCCACCTCGTCACTTCACCAAATCCTGTGCCATCCCATCGTCTCCCTGATGCTCAGCCTGACAGCTCTGGTTTTGCATGAAAAGCCAGAAATGATTTTATTTTTAAAAATCAGAATTATCCCAATTTTAAAATGTTGGCCACTAAGAAAAAAATTTTTTTTTTTTAAAGACTGGGTCAAACTAATAGAAACAAAAAGTAGAATGACAGGAGCCAGGGGTTGCAGGCAGGGGGCAGTGGGGGAGTTGTTTGATGGGTACAGAGTTTCAGTTTGGGAAGATAAAAAGGTCCCAGAGGTTCATTGGCGCATCAGTGTGAATGCACCTAATACAACCAAACCGTGTGCTGAAAAATGGTTCAGATGGTACATTTAATGTTACACATATTTTATTAGAATTAAAAAAATTTTTTTAAAGCAGGGTGCTGAAAATAAAAACATGCCAGGCATGGTGGCTCATGCCTATATTGTCAGCACTTTGGGAGGACAAGGCGGGTGGATCACCTGAGGTCAGGAGTTTGAGACCAGCCTGACCAATATGGTAAAACTCCTTCACTACTAAAAATATAGAAATTAGCCAGGTGTGAGGGCGGACGCCTATAATCCCAGCTACTCAGGAGGCTGAGGCAGGAGAATCACTTGAACCCGGGAGGTGGAGGTTGCAGTGAGCCGAGATTGCACTCCAGCCTGGGCAACAGAGCAAGGCTCCATCTAAATACATAAATAAATAGAGAAACAAAATGAAAGTGGGGCGGGCCGGGTACAGTGACTCATACTTGTGATTCCAGCAATTTGGGAGGCCAAGGGAGGAGGATCACTTGAACCCGGGAGGTGGAGGTTGCAGTGAGCCAAGATGGCACCATTGCACTCCAGCCTGGGTGACAGAGCGAGGCTCCATCTCGGAAAAAAAAAAAAAAAAAAGAAAAACAAAGTAAAAGTGGGGAGGTGGGGACAGGTATAGTGACTCACGCCTGTGATCCCAGCAATTTGGGAGGCCAAGGCAGGAGGATCACTTGAGTCCAGGAGTTCAAGATCAACCTAGGTAACATAGGGAGACCTCATCTCTACAAAAAATAAAAAGTTAGCTGGGTGTGGTGCTGCTCATCTGTGGTCCCAGCCACTCAGGATGCTGAGGTGGGGGGATGGCTTGAGCCAGGATCATGCCACTGCACTCAACCTGGACGAGAGTGAGACCGTCTCAAAAAACCCAACAACAACAAAAAAGTGGGTTGGCTTGTATTAAAAGAGGCGGCCAACCAGGACACTCCACTCCACATTCATTGGCCACACCCTCAAGCAAGACCTAGATGGCGCTGTCTCCTTGTCCCCATAACGACTTTGAAAACTTGGCTGGCCGGTCTCCAGCACAGGTGGTGTAGCTTTGGGTTCCAAGCAGATGCTCAAATCAAGTTTCCCCATGAAGGCTTTTTGTAGTTCCTGCCCTTCCTGGAGAGAGGGGGGACATCCAGCTAACCTTCCTATGTCCTAAATCCTCTGTCCCCTCCTCCCCCATTTCCATAGCTCCATCCTCAATCAGGGCCACCCACATTCCATCCCACCTCCCCCGGATCTCCTGCCAATTCCACTCGTCGTGACAGCCAGAGGAGTCTTCCTAAAGCACAAGTTGGGCCTCTCCTTCCCCTGCTCTGAACTTGCCATGGCTCCCCAGTGCCCAGGGGGAGGAAGTGGAAGCTTCTTCTGACATTCCCCTTGTCTGTCTGCCATTCCACCATCATCTCTTGCCATGCTTCCCCCAACCTGTATGCTTACGTCACCCTGAACATTTTCGCAAACTGTTCTTATTTCTTTTTCTTTTTTCTCCCATCCAAGTACTAACCAGGCCCGACCCTGCTTTGCTTCCGAGATCAGACGAGATCGGGCGCGTTCAGGGTGGTATGGCCGTTCTTCTTTTTTTGAGATGGAGTCTCCCTCTGTCCCCAGGCTGGAGTGCAGTGGCATGATCTCATCTCATTGCAACCTCTGCCTCCCAGGTTCAAGCGATTCTCCTGCCTTAGCTTCCTGAGTAGCTGGGACTACAGGCCCGTGCCATCATGCCCAGCTGATTATCATATTTTTAGTAGAGATGGGGTTTCACCATGTTGGCCAGGCTGGTCTTGAACTCCTGATCTCAAGTGAGCCGACCGTCTTGGCCTCCCAAAGTGCTGAGATTACAGGCGTGAGCCACTGCACCCAGGCACTAATCTTGATTTTTTAAGTTAAAAACTTTTTTTTTTTTTTTTTAAAAGAAGGGACAGGGTCTTGCTCTGCTGTCCAAGCCTGAGTGGAGTGGTGCAATCATGGCTCACTGCAGCCTTGAATTCCTGGGTTCAACCCATCCTCCTGCCTCAGCCTCCCAAGTAGCTGGGACTACAGACATACACCACTGTGCCTGGCTAATGTTTTAAACACATTTTTGTGGAGACTGGCTCCCACTATGTTGCCCAGACTGGCCTCAAACTCCTGACCTCAATTGATCCTCCCGTCTTGGCCTCCCAAAGTGTCAGGATTACAGGCGAGAGTCACCATGCCCAGTCCTTTCTAACCTTCAGAATCTTGGAATTGCTTTCTGGGCCTTAGATCGATCCTTCAATTTGCTGAACTCCTACAGCACGCCAGGCTCTGTTCTAGGCAGTGGAGATAGAGCGACAGACACTCAGAGATAGATGGCATCTCTGCCCTTGTGGAGTTGATTACTGCAGGGGCACGAACCTTTGCAACCACAGAACCTCAAGCCCTCAGAAATCTTAGAATCTTAGAGTTTAGGCTGGGCACAGTGGCTCATGCCTGTAATCCCAACACTTAGGGAGACTGAGGCTGGCAGATCACGAGGTCACGAGTTCAAGATCAACCTAGCCAACATGGTGAAACCCCATCTCTACTAAAAATACAAAAATTAACTGGGCGTGGTGGCATGTGCCTGTTATCCCAGCTACTCAGGAGGCTGAGGCAGGAGAATTGTTTAAACCAGGACCTGGGAGGCAGAGGTTGCAATGAGCCGAGATCAAGCCACTATACTCCAGCCTGGGCTACGGAGTGAGACTCCGTCTGAAAAAAAAAAAAAAAAAGATAGGGAACCTGGACTGGGTGTGGTGGCTCACTCCTGTAATCCTAGCACTATGGGAAGCTGAGGCAGGAGGATTGCTTGAGCTCAGGAGTTCAAGACTAGCCTGGGCAACATAGTGAAACCCTGTCTCTACAAAAAATACAAAAATTAGCCAGGTGTGGTGGTATCTACCTGTGGTCTCAGCTACTTGGGAGGGAAGCTGAGGTGAGAGGGTCCCTTGAGCCCAGGAGTTCGAGGCTGCAGTGAGCTGTGATCCAGCCACTGCAGTCCAGCCTGGGTGACAGAGCAAGACTGTGTCTCAGAAAAGAAAGATAGGAACCTCTGGCCCAGAGAGTTGGGAAGGATGCAGGGACCAGAACCTAGGTCTCTGCTTTCGAGGCCCTGGCTCTTGCCACACTGTCTGACTGACTCTGGGCTGGCCAGGAGGTACCCAGCAGGGCAGAGGACAGCAGCCAGGTCCTGGCGACCCTCAGGCCCACCACAGTCCTTGGCCCTCGCAGACCAGACACCAGCTGGTTTGATGGTCAGATGAAGAGGTGCCGCCTGCTGGTGAGGGTCTGAGAGAACTGAGGTGGGGGAAAGGAATCACCAGGAAAGGAATCATCTAGTACCCTGACAAGGTCATCCAGACTCCACCACCTCTAAGGGCTACATACCCCCTTTTTGGGGCAAAGCAGACGCAATGATTTTGAAGGTCAGAATGTTCTACATTTTTCTGAATCGGGAGGATAATAATAACAATTCTAGCAGCTCGCCACGTGCCAAGCCCTGTTCTAAGCACTTTATGCGTATTCACTGGTTTAATCCTTATGTTATGATCACATTTAAAAATGGAAGCCAGCCGGTGCGGTGGCTTATGTCTGTGATCCCAGCACGTTGGGAGGCCAAAGCCGGGGGAGACTGCTTGAGCCTGGGAGTTTGAGACCAGCATGGACTGGTAAAACCCCGTCCCTACAAAAAAATTTAAAAATTAGCCTGGCATGGTGGCATGCACCTGTAGTCCCAGCTACTCTGGAGGCTGTAGTGGGAGGATTACTTGAGCCCAGGAGGCAGAAGTTGCAGCGAGTCGAGACTATGCCACTGCACTCCAGCCTGGGTGACAGAGTGAGACCCTGTCTCAAAAGATAAAAATAAAAAAAGGAAGAAACAGAGCCACAGAGAGTTAAAGTCTCTTATTCAGAGTCACACAATGGGAAGTAGTGGACCCAAGAGTTGATCCAAGAAGCTGGCTACAGTGTCATGCTTTAAACCAACGAACTTTGCCTTTTCTCAGGTTCTTTCTGAAGCCTTGACTCTCAGCCCATCTTTAGTGAGCCTTCCCCAGCCCTAACCTGACAGGTGCTTTCAAAGCTCGACTATGGCACATTAATAAATTAATCCAACTCAGTAACTCAACAAACTCAAGTATTCTTTGTGGCGGACCCTGCGTTTTGAGTATACAGAATGAATGAGGTACTCATTAGGTCAGCCCTCCAGAAGATAGAAAGATTGACAGGGCCAAGTGTGGTGGCTCACACCTGTAACCTCAGTACTTTGGGAGGCCCAGGCAGGTGGATCACCTGAGGTCAGGAGTTCCAGACCAGCCCGGGCAACATTGTGAAACCCCCTCTCTACCAAAAAATACAAAAATGAGCTGGGTGTGGTGGTGCGCACCTATAATCTGAGCTACTGGGGAGGCTGAGGTGCGAGAATCGCTTGAACCCGGGAGGTGGAGGTTGCAGTGAGCCGAGATTGCACCACTGTACTCCATCCTGTGCGAGACCCTGTCTCAAAAAAAAAAAACTGACAAAAACCACACAACTTACAGACAGGGCAGGAGACCAGCTGAGGGTGTGAGAGAGAAACAGGGAACTTACTTTAGAAATGGTGGTCAGAGGCTGGGCGCAGGGGCTTATGCCTGTAATCCCAGCACTTTGGGAGGCCGAGGCGGGTGGATCACCTGAGTTCGGGCATTCGAGACCAGCCTGACCAACATGGAGAAACCCCGTCTCTACTAAAAATACAAAAAAATTAGCTAGGCGTGGTGGTGCGTGCCTGTAATCCCAGCTACTCGGGAGGCTGAGGCAGGTGAATCGCTTGAACATGGGAGGCGGAGGTTGTGGTGAGCCGAGACCGTACCATTGCACTCCAGCCTGGGCAACAAGAGCGAAACTCTGTCTCAAAAAACAAACAAACAAACAGAGATGGTGGTCAGAGACGAAGAGGACAGTGAGGCTGAGCGCTTGTCTCTCCAGTCCCCACAGAACAATGTAAATGAATCCAAATTCTCTTCAGGCCTTGGGGTCACCGAGCCTGAGCTCTGATCTGCCCTGAGCCTCAGCCCCTGCATCTGCAGAATTGGGATGTGATGGGTAGAAAAGAACGAGACACATGGGAAAGACTTAGGGAATGAGGGAAGGGCGGCTTCCATGAGAGTGCGGGCGACACTAGGGACGGCTTACCTCCTAGGTTGCAGGCTGGGGGAGTTCCAGAAGGGCAGTTCCAGCCCAGCTGAGCTGCACTCCTGAGAGGAGGGGAACCAGAAAACCCCAAATCAGCCATTTCTGCACAATACAGCACAATTTCATCTTATCCACAAAAGCGGTAAGGGAAAGGTCAGGGAATCCTTTCTCTTGAAGTCCCATAATCTCGGGCACCACATGGAGTGTCTCCAGACTGGGGTGGGGTTAATGGGAGGGATGTCAGTTATCATAGCAACCTATAAGCATCCCTCTAGCATGAATGTGTCCAGAAAAGGTAGGGCTAGAAGCCGACAGAAGCTGTTACCATGACACACCCCTCCCTAGACACACTGCGCCCCTGAGAGACAATCTTAAAACATTCCCTACTTGATTGGGCTTGGTTCCTAGGGTCACTGGAAGAGGGCTGCCCTATTACCATAGTAACCAGGCCTTGACCTTGCCTGTTTCTCCTCTCGGGGAGGATGGTCCAGGCCTTGTAACCATAGCAACTGCCCCTCAGCTGAGCATCTCCTCCTCCAAATAAAAACACCTGGTTGGTTTGGTGAATGGGCTCCCACGATGGGAAAGGGAAGATGGTTACCATGGTAATGCCAACTAGGTGGTTGTGGGGGAGAGGCTGGGGAAGAGGTGCTTCTCTTAGAGATCAGTGTCCTTGGGGCTGGGGTCCTTTCTACCTGAGTGCTAGATGGGAGGGTGGTTGCCATAGTAGTCAATGAGGGTAGGAGCAGAAGGACCAGCAGGGACTTAGGTTACCTTAGCAACCTTCTCCTGGTGCAGAGTCCGAAGAGTTTTGGGGTTCCATAACCACAAAGATGTAAGGGAGGGGGAAGACTGCCCCCACCAACACGCCCCCACCGCTGGGGAAGGGTTACCATGACAACCGACCTGGCCAGGAATCAGAGAGGAGGAGGCCACTGCTGGTTTGCCCTTTATCTCACAGTAAAAGTAATTGTCCAGGAGAGTGGTGGTGTTTGGGTGGGGGAAGGGGTAAGGCGCTTTCTCCGGGGCGAAGTGAAAGGAGGGGGTCAGAAAGCGGCCCCTTCCTCAGTCTCACTCCAGCAACCGTCGCGCAGGGCTTGGGTCTCCCTCGCCCTCCTGGGGCGCGATGTCCCTCCCGCCGCCCCCCGCTCGGGCACGCTCGCCTTCGGGGTCGACCCGGGTGGGCGAGGCTCGCCCCCGGCCTCGCGCTCGCCCCCGGCCTCGCGCTCGCCGCCGTCCCCCTTCCCACCGTCCCCCTCCGGGAGCGCGCGCGGGGTGGTTGTTGGTGGGTGTGGGGGGGGGGGTTGGCGCGGCCGCGCAGGCGCGCGAGGCACAGCGGGCGCGCGGGCCGGCCCTGGGGCCTCCATGATGGAGGAGCGAGCGGCCGCCGCGGTCGCTGCCGCCGCCTCCTCCTGCCGTCCGCTCGGCTCAGGCGCGGGCCCTGGCCCCGACTGGGGCGGTCCCGGTCTCTGCCCCTGCCCCTGGGCCGGGTCCCGCAGGTAAGGGAGGCGGCGGCGGAGGCAGCCCCGGGCCCACGGCGGGCCCGGAGCCCCTGAGCCTGCCGGGGATCCTGCACTTTATCCAGCACGAGTGGGCGCGCTTTGAAGCCGAGAAAGCCCGCTGGGAGGCCGAGCGCGCTGAGTTACAGGTGAGCGCCGCCCCGGGACCCCCGACCCCCCACCCGGCCCGGCCCGGCCCGGCCTCACCCGCCGCTGCCGCCGCCGCCATCTTGGAGCAATGGCCGCCGGGACGGCTGTGGGGGGGGGCGGAGGGGACCGCGACGGTCCCGGAGGGCGAGTGAGGGGCCGTCCGAGGGGTGTCCTGAGGGCACCCCCGGAGTGGGAGGGGACCGGGACGGCCCGAGGTGGAAGTGGAGGGACAAGGAGGTGGGAGGAATCACCGGGACCGACCGAGAGAAAGGGGCGGAGGGACCAGAACCGGCTGGGACTGGGACTGGGACTGGGACTGAGCGCGCCGGCAGCGGGGCTCCTGAGAGAGGCGACTCGGGGCATGGAGGGGAGCCTAAGAGAACTCAGGAAAGGATGTGGAGAGAAGCCGAAGGGGTCTGGGAAAGACCTGAGTGGTTTCCTGTGGGAGTGAGCAGAAGCTCGCCGGGTGCCGAGGGACTCCCGACCCCGACCCCGGCCCTAGACAGGTGCAGGTTGGAGGTGGGAGTGTCCGGGGGGTACTTGGGACCCGACGGGAATGAGAGCGGTTCCTGACTGGGAACCGGGAGGAGTTAGGGAGAGGAAGTCCGGGAGCCTGGGATGGGTGTGTTTCGAGCTACTGGACAGTGGGCGTGGAAGGATGGCTGTTGAGGACCCTAGGAGTGGGAGGAGGGTTTCGAGGGGTCCGGGATGAAGGTGTGTACCCTCCCCCTCTGAGGAGGAAACTTTGGGGGATCCTGGGTATGAGTGGCTGCGGAGTGCAGTAAAGGATCCTTGGAGTGGAAGTATGGACAGGGCAGGGATGTGCCCTAGGAGGCTGGGTGGGAGAGCTTGAAAGTGGAAGTCCCACTCTGGGGGTGTCCAGGAGTGGGTGCGATGGCACTGAGATGGGACGTGTGTGTAGGATGTAGGTAGAGAGCCCTGAATTGGAGTGTAGGGGGCTCGGGCATGTCCAGTATGGAGGTGAGGAGTCCTGGGATGGCGCCAATGAGGACAAGTTAGGGGGCTACCCTGGGATGATGCTTTAGTGGGGGAGAATTTTGTAGAACCGGAAAGTAACAAGAGGAGGCATCTCAGAGGGAACGGGGGCGGGGGGGTGGGGTGTTTGGGGATGGAGATGTTTGTGGAAGTCCTGGGGAAAAGACCCTGTGTTTTGTGGGGTAGCTTGGGACAGGCATGTGCCTCCTGACTGATGTATGGAAGAATCTGAGGAGTTGGGCTGGGGTTTGTGACCTTGCGGAGCGTCGGGTCCGTTGGCAGTGACTGTCTGGAGGACGGTGGAGAGGTGAGGATTTGAAGGGATGAGGCATAGCCCGCTGGAAGTCTGAGGATTCTTGGATTGAGGTGTTATTAGCAGAAATTGGCAGTCCTTGCTTGTAGCAGCCCACCTTTCCCCTTCTGAATTGCCGTTTTCTATCTAGTGGACGTTGGTACCCAAATAAATAACTGAGGAGAATTTTGACTGTAGGGACCGGGTGTGGTGGCTCACGCCTATAATCCCAGCACTTGGGGAGGCCGAGGCGGGACCCCATCTCTATGAAAAAATACAAAAATTAGCCAGGCGTGGTGACGTGTGCCTATAGTCCCAGCTACTCGGGAGGCTGAGGTGGGAGGATTACTTGAACCCCAGAGGTTGAGCCTGTAGTGAGTCATGATTGCACCACTGCACTTTAGCCTGGGTGAAAGAGTGAGATCCTGTCTCCAAAAAAAAAAAAGAAAAAGCATTTTTGTCCATCGAATGAGTAAAGACCCTCTAGTAACTCTCCCACTGCGCCCATTTGCCATGGCTGAGGCTTGGGGCTGGGGTGGGAGCAGAATCCCTACGTAACCGCTCTCACTTCTGTCCCACTCTCTGCTTCCGAACTCTTTCCCATCATACATGTCGTTAGATCTTCTCAATGCCCCATGATGTAGGCAGAGACAGTGTTATTACCTCACTCAGCAGTAACGATACCAGCTGCGATTTAGTGAGCACATAACATGTCTGCAGTGCTGTATCAAGCACTGTCAGACGAGCTGTTGTTGAATTCTTGCAGCATTCTGGGAGAGTAAATGATACTCTCCCTCGCCTTTAAAAAAATAATTATCACAAGAGGAAATGGAGGTTTTGAGAGGGTAAGTGATTTATCTAGGATTCCAGCAGTTGAGCAGAAGGGCTGATCTGTGGACCTTTTTTTTTTTTTTTTTTTGAGACAGGGTCTCACTCTGTCGCCCAGGCTAGAGTGCAGTGGCATGATTTCAGCTTATTGTAACGACTGCCTCCGGGGTTCAAGTGATTCTCCTGCCTCAGCCTCCCGAGTAGCTGGGATTACAGGCATGCACCACCATGCCTGGCTGGTTTTTGTATTTTTAGTAGAGATGGGGTTTTGCCATGTTGGCCAGGCTGGTTTCGAACTCCTGACCCCAACTGATCCACCTGCCTCGGCTTCCCAAAGTGCTGGGATTACAGGCATGAGCCACTGTGCCTGACCATCTGTGGACTTTTTAAGCCCATGTTCTGTACCTGTCTGCTACCCAGTACAGATGAGAAAACTGGTTCAGGCAAGCGTAGTGGCCTCCCCATGGTCGCCCAAGCAGTCATAACAGAGCTTGGACTGAATCTTGGCCTCTGGGACTTTGTGGGAGTGCACTGTGCCCACCGCACTTGTCATCCTGGAGGCTGAGAGAAAAAATGTATATCCCCTCCCTTAGTGAGTCTTCGTGGAGTTTGAGAGGAACTTGTGCCTGGCATGGTACCAGCACTGTCACTTTGTGCTTCCGTTTTCTTTTACTCTGTGACATTAGTAAAAATTCAAACATTTCAGAGGGGTGTGTGTGTGTGTGTGTGTGGATGTATACACATATATATGTGAGTGAAAAAGGAACGTTCGCTCCCTTGGTCCCTTTCCCACTCTTCTCTTCTGAGAAAGAAGAGTTATTGTGCTTGCGTAGCAGATGAACTGCTGTGTGTACATTTTGTGACTTTCACATAATAATGCGTTTTGGTTTTCCTTTCGTGGCAGCACAGAGAACTCTTATTCTTTTTCATAGCTGCATAGCATCCCACGGGATGGCCGCACCGTAGCTGACTGAGTTCGACCCTGGTTGGTGGACTTTGAGATTTTTTCTAGTTTTTCCCCCAGCAGACATGGCTGCAGTGAATACCCCTTATTCCTGTGCGAGTATGAAGCAGAACGTTTGGGTGGAATAGTAGAGGGATGTGTTTATGAAACGGTGATTGACTCTCCACCTTGACACCCCCCACCGCATTTACTCTCCCATCAGCGGTACCTCTGTTACGCACCGTTACTCGAACACTTACTGCTAACAGACGGAGTGACTTCTCCTGTGAGAACCCTTAAGACCTCGGCAGTATCAGGTTTTCCTGATGGACTCTGAATAACTTTTCTCTAAAGAGCTGGATACAGCTGCTCCTAGCAGAAGACTTCTCGTGTGCCCGTGCTTGGTACATGTGTGTTGAATGGCAGAGGAGGCAGCCCCTCAGGAGGTCCTGCCAGCAGGCACCGTAAGTTCGGAGCAGGAAGGTGCCAGAGCTGCGGTCTGGTAATGAGTAGGCATTCGCTAGGTGGGGAATTCTGAGAAGCAGGTGATGTAGTTTCTGCCCATCCCCCAACTTCCAGACTGGCAGAGGAAGCTTGTTCACGCAGGGGACCGCAGAGCTGTAGACGTCCGTGCACAGTTGATAGTGTGGCTCTGCCCATGTTCTGTGGCAGCTCTGAGAGGGGAAGCTTTCTGAGGATGCGAGGGACGTTTTAGTGAGAGATCTGAACTGGAGACTCGTGTAGGAGCAGCACAGGGAGCTGCGGTGAGTGCGGTACCGCCGGAGGATGTGAAGCTGTCCCTTCCCCACTCCAGCTTCCTGGGGCTCATCCCTGCCGGCAGCTGCTGAAGCTTGGGAAGAAGGCCCTTAGGAGATGCAGGGCTAGATGGCACAAAATGGGAACTCCTCCCCCGGCAGCTCGGGCAGGAAGCAGTGGTTTCAGAGAGGCATCAGCTCCTGGGAGGACTCCATTGCCAGGACTTCTCCCAAGCCTTTAGATGTTGCCTTGCTGGGAATAGCTTGAGGGGCAGAGAGGCAGGAGCTGCCAGGTATCAGAAGGTTTTGGGGGTGTGTGCTCTGCAGCTGTGGCCAGAGGGAGTGGCAGTGGGTAGATGTGGTGAGCGGTACTTCCAGATCCTGGAAGGCCCACCACAGCCCTTGGGCCTCGCAGACCAGGCAGCCAGTGGAGGCTGCTGGCGTTTGCAGCGAGGGAGAGACTGACTGGCCAGCGATGCTTCCTGTTTTTGGTGGATTCCACCTCCCTGAGATGCTCCAACCACATCTTTCTGGTTCTCTTTCCAGAGGCACTGGGAAGGGGACAGCAAAGCAGAGTGAGTGGCAGAGACCCTTGCGTCCTCTTTAGCAGGAGGGAGACCACGGCTCGATGAGGTGGCAGGGGGATGAACGGGAAGCCGAGCCAGTGAGAGGTCTGGGTGGGATGCCCCACTCTGCCTCCTGCCCCCACAGATAGACCACCACTGTGTCCACTGCCCCCATCCTAGTCCAGGCCACTGCGGTTCTGTCCTGGGATTTCTAGGACTGCCCCCTTCCATGACAGGGGTCTCTGTGTCCAGCTCTGCCACCTCCCGCGCCCTCCAAGCAGTTCTCCGTGTTTTAGCTGGGGCTGCCTTCGTGACATGCGAATTGGTTCCCTCTCTGCCCGAAACCCTTCCATGGCTTCTCTTCATTCCCTCTGTCGGGCCTCTGCACTTCTCTAACTGCCCTTGCTGAGCCTTTCACATGTTCTGAAGCAGCCATCCGGGCCTTTTTAGCGTTCCTTAGCCCACCGTGTAGCTCGTCTGTCCTCTGCCAGCAGGGCCCTCCCCCTCCCTGGCTAACTTCTCTTCAGCCTCAGGCCTTAGCTGAACTGTTGCTTCTTAGCCCTCCTCCCATAGCGTCCTTCGCTCCTGCAAGAGGGTCCTAGTCACGTTGCGTGTGAGTTACTGCTCATGTCTGTCTCCTGCTCAGGACTGAGTCCTGTGGGGGGCAGGAACCACGTGGCTCCTCTGTTATTCCCCGGTGCCTTACTGGGGCACCCTGACACGAGTGGGCAGTCACCAGACAGTGGCGGGTGTTGACCAAGGTATAGGCTCCTGGCAGGCTGGACTGCCCCTGGGAGGTTGAAGGATCAATCACCAGAGCCCAGGAGGGCGGGGAGGACAGTGAGGAGAAAAGTCGGGGCTTCTTTTGGTGGTCTGTCCGCCTCTCCTCACACCTTCTCCAGTGATTCAGAAAGTAGATTTGGAGGACCGAGAAGATATACAAAGGACAGAAACTCATGCTTCAGAGATGTTGATGTCGCATAAGTAGTTTTCCTGTTTGGCCTCGGGTGTTTATATAGATATGTGTTGGTCAAAAGTGTTAAGAGGGGAAAACAGTTCTTATTCTTGAAGCGGACAGATGAGGTTTCTTCTCTGGAAGGTAACTCGTGATGTGTGTTTCTTTTTTTTTTTTTTGAGACAAAGTCTCACTCTGTTGCCAAGCTGGAGTGCAGTGGCATGATCTCAGGTCACTGCAACCTCCACCTCCGAGGTTCAAGCAATTCTCCTGCCTCAGCCTCCTGAGTAGCTGGGACTACAAGTGTGCACCACCACGCCTGGCTGAGTTTTTTGTATTTCTAGTAGAGACGAGGTTTCACCATGTTGGCCAGGCTGGTCTCGAACTACTGACCTCAAGTCATCTGCCCACCTCAGCCTCCCAAAGTGCTGTGATTACAGGCGTGACCCACTGTGCCTGGCCAATCTACAGACATTTCTCATTGATCTGGGGTCTCCGAGGGATCCTACCTCCCCTAAGGAACTGGGCCCATTTTGGAGTTGTGAAAAATGGACAGGGAGAATAAAAATGATGAGAGAGGTAGAAGCTGGCATTTGTTCGCTAAACTCTGCCAGGCCTTGGACCGAGCAGAGCCTAGCACATGAGGGGAGGGCACTCTCATGAGTCTCATTTTCTAGAGGGGCAAATGGAGGCTCAGAAGGCCGATGACCTGCCTAAGATCATGTGGCAAGCCAGTGTCTAAGTTGGGCCTGGAGCTCTGGCTGTCCTGGGCTGGAATGCTGGAGTGCTTGGGGGGGAAGCCAGGGATGAGCCCTGGGCTAGGGCTTTGGCACAAGGGCTTCCAGACCATGGTCAGGGGCCAGGATCCTGCCTGGAAGGCAGCGGGCCCAGTGTCTCCAAATGACCTGTTGACAGACTGGAGCAGACGGGGCAGCTCAAACCAGCAGACGGTGTGAAGTGCTTGGCAGGAGCCCAGGGTCATGTCTGTGGCACATTTCTCTCACACCCTGGGGTGGAATGCAGCGGGACGGCTAAGGCTTGGCTAGTAAAGCTTTTGTATTGGAGTGGGAGCTGAGCCGAGCTACCCACTCTCGTCCTTAAGCTCCAGAAGTAGCTTCCTACGCCTCCCAGAGACAGATGCTCTGGTAAGAATAGTGGAACGCCACCTCCACCAGCAGCCTGAGGGACAGCACCTGCCAGAGGGTGTCGGAGGGAGTCCAGGCGGTGAATGCCCACCCTCCTCTCCACTGCCATCCCTGACCCAACTTCCCCCAAAAGGCAGCCACCAAGTGAGGCTCGAGCTGGCCCCATTGTCATCTCAGGGGTTAAGGGCTCCCCTTCAGCTCTCATTGTGGGTGACGCGGCAGGGGGCCCTGGAAACAGACCCAGCCTGTCCTCTCAGTGCTCCCTGAACCCTGACTCGGTGTCTTTGTGCCTGAGGAAGTGGCTGCTGCCCATTACTGAGTGGTGCCTGGGGGCTGGCACTGTACCTGGGTGAGTGATGGACACACCAGCAGTGAGCCTGAGCCCCAGTGTCTTCCTTTGCCTCCTGTCTGCCCTCCCAGGCGCAGGTGGCCTTCCTCCAGGGAGAGAGGAAAGGGCAGGAGAATCTCAAGACAGACCTGGTGCGGCGGATCAAGATGCTAGAGTACGCGCTGAAGCAGGAAAGGTGAGCCTTCGCCCCGGCCTGGGCCTGCCTTCTGGCTACATCTCAAGCTCAGAGTCAGGAGGCCACCAGCCACGCCTGCTTCCAGCTGAGGGAGATTTGGGATCAACATTCTTTTCCATCATCGCAGTTCCATAAGGTTCTAGGGGGAGAAACAAGACAGAGTAGGTGGGATTTGGGCTAGACACCAGGAACGATATTCACGATGCTGGTGGCCCGCTGTGCACCAGGTACTGTATATTCCCTACCCATGTTATTCCTATCCCTTCCAATAGCCTAATGGGTATTGTTCGCCCTGTTTCTGATAAGGAACTGGGGTTTCCAGGGCTGATGATTTCTTCAAGGACCCCTGAGAGCAGCCTAGGTTGCCTGACTCCAGGGAGTGGTCTCTTCCACCACGCCAGGGGTGTTGGGGGGACAGTTCCGCTTCAGTGGTAGGAGAGTGGTTAGGAGGAGGCCCTGCGATTTGGGATTTGGGATTCCAGATTCCTCAGGTAATGACTGATCCTGTCTGCTCTCCCACATCTCTTATTCATTGATCATTTGCTCTTTTAGGGCCAAATATCATAAACTGAAGTTTGGGACAGACCTGAACCAGGGGGGAGAAGAAAGCAGATGTGTCAGAACAAGGTACCCACCCTCTGATTCTCGCACTGTGGGCACCCTCCCGAGGAAGCTGAGTGTGCTGGAGAAGCAGGAAGATGGGGTGCCTCTTTCTCACTTTGCTCCTTAGAAGGCAGAATCACCCCGGGGCTGGGGAGGGCAGAATCTCATTCTCAGAGCCCTGCCCATGAGCAGGTCCTGTGCCGGACCCTTGGGGCCAGTCCTGCTTGCCGTCCCCCTGTGCACCAGAGGCAGACACACGAGCAGCTCACAGGATCTCTCTGCAAGGAGTGGGCGCCAGGGCTATTTATAGAGCGCCAGGGACGGTGCGGGAAAGCCGAGGAAGACGTCACCAAGGAACAGGGTTGCCATTCAGTCGTTCTTCCAAAAAAGACATTTATTTGTGGGGCGCAGGCTTTGTATCACAGATCAGGGACCCAGCAGAGAGTACGGGAGACATGGTCCCTACCCTTTGGTCCCTTAGAGTCTAAGCTCCTTGAAAGATGACTCAGTTCCCCAGCAGGAGAGTGAGGGGAGAGAGCACAGACGCATAGATGCACGCTGAAAGAGTTAGGGAACAGGAAATTGGTCACTGTGACTGGGCAAACGTGTAGAGAGGGCAGAGGATGTGGGAGGGCAGGTCAGGTGAGGGGGAAGCTTGGCCAAGGCAAGCTGGGAAGACCTTGTGTGCTAGGCTGATAGTGATGGTCGTTACCTGCTGCCAGCTTCTCTCACTAGAATGGAAGTTCCACAAGGGCAGGGATCTCTGTTTACCCATGTAGCCCAGGCCCTTGCCAGGCACAGCGTAGATGTCCAGGAAGGACTTGAAGAAAACACTAAGCAAATTATCTAATTTCATTCAGCAGTCCCAAGAGGTAGATGCTGTTATCATTCAGCTCATTTCTCAGAAGAGGAAACTGCCACGTGTTACACTAGCTCAGGGACACACAGCTAGGACGGGGCAGAGCCGGGCTTGAACCCAGTTGGCCCTTCTCTCAGAACCAGGCCAGCTTGCTGTGGAGGAAGATGACAACTCACCCAGAGTTCTGAGATAAACCCTTGTCTTGTCGGGGGCCAGTCTGGGGAATGACCAGTCAGCAGACTAGAGATGAGGACTGCTTCAGGGAGGAGGAATCCCCCGCATGGAGGGGGAGCAGGGTTCCAGCACTCAGGGAGTGGTGGCACAGGACCCGTGACAGTGACCGATTTGGGATGGAGGAGGTGATGGGTAGGTGGCAGTGGCCTGACTAAGAGAGCCTCCATTCTCTCCATCTGCCAGTCTCCAATGGCCCCGTGGAATCGGTCACCCTGGAGAACAGCCCGCTGGTGTGGAAGGAGGGGCGGCAGCTTCTCCGACAGTGAGTGTGCTCGGGGACGGGGGCTGGGGACACGGGGCACGTTTGGCTTGAGAGATGAGTCCAAACACTACATAGTCCTTTCGTCCCCACTGGGGGACACTGAAATATCAGGATCTTAGCCAGCCATGGCTGGAATGGCCTTTCCCCTGTGGGTGGAGCCTGGCCTGGGGAGCGGGAGGGAAACTGCTGCAGGAGGCAGACGCCCCCCTTGGACGTGTCCCCGAATACCTCTTTGGCTTTTTGGGTTTTTTTGTTTTTGCTTTGGTCTCACTGGCTGTAGGAGCCCTGAAGTGTGGCTTTAAAAAAAAAAAAAAAAAAAAGTGTGACTCTTTGTTCCCCAAGGGTAATGTTCAGTTATTTTTTATTTGTTTTTTTTTTAAAGACTAACCAAATGGAGCAGTGAGAAGTGGGGAAAGGGGCAGATCTGTAAGTGGGTTTGTAATCAACTGTGAATGATCACAGTCACTCACCATGTTTGGACCAACAAATTATTAATATTATTTAGTATTATTTTTTGAGACAGTTTTTGCTCTATTGCCCAGGCTGCAGTGCAGTGACACGATCTCAGCTCACTGCAACCTCTGCCTCCCTCCCACCTCAAACCATTCTCCTGCCTCTGCCTCCTGAGTACCTGGAATTACAGGCACGTGCCATCACGCATGGCTAATTTTTGTATTTTTTAGTACAGCCAGGGTTTCACCATGTTGGCCAGACTGGTCTCAAACTCCTGAGCTCAAGTGATCTGCCCACATCCGCCTACCAAAGTGCTGGGATTACAGGCATAAGCCACGATGCCTGGCCAAATTATTATTATTTTAGTTTTATTTTTTGAGACAGAGCTTCGCTCTTGTTGCCCAGGCTGGAGTGCAATGGTGTGATCTTGGCTCACTGCAACCTCTGCCTTCTGGGTTCAAGTGATTCTTCTGCCTCCCGAGTAGGGATTACAGGTATGCCAGGCTAATTGTGTATTTTTAGTAGAGACGGGGTTTCACTATGTTGGCCAGGCTGATCTTGAACTCCTGACCTCAAATGATCCACCTGCCTTGGCCTCCCAAAGTGCTGGGATTACAGGCATGAGCCATTGCTCCAGTCCTCAAATTATTATTTTTTAATTGCTGAAGAGATTTGTGCATTTTAGAAAACTTGGAAAATACAGGAGAGCAGAGAGAAAAAAATCGCTCATATTCCTCCACCCAAGAAATTTCATACCCCTATAAACATTTTGCCATATATAGTCTCAATTTCTTCCATGGCTATATATTTGTGCCTCTGTTGTCTTAATAAATAAACAAATTAATTAATAAGACAGTCTCACTCTGTTGGCCAAGCTGGAGTACAGTGGTGCAGTCACAGCTCACAGTAGCCTTGATCTCCTGAGCTCAAATGAATCCTCCTGCCTCCGTCTCCTGGGTAGCTGGGACCACAGGCATGAGCCACCCTGCTCAGTTTATGTATTCTATTTACTTACGTTATTTATTTATTTTTTATGTTTTGAGACAGAGTCTTGCTCTTTTACTCAGACTGGAGTGCAGTGACACAATCTTGGTTCACTGCAACCTCCACCTCCTGGGTTCGAGTGATTCTCCCGCCTCAGCCTTCCAAGTGGCTGGGATTAGCAGCGTGCATCACCATACCCAGCTAATTTTTGTATTTTTAGTAAAGACAGAGATTCACTAAGTTGGCCAGGCTGTTCTTGAACACCTCAGCTCAAGTGATCTACCTACCTTGGCCTCCCAAAGTGCTGGGATTACAGGCGTGAGCCACCGCGCCCAGCCCTGCTTATATATTTTATAAAAACTGGGATTTGTTTTCACTGTTAAGAGTTGGGAACATCTCTCCATATAAATTAGTAATGCTGCATCATTTTGAGGACCTTATAATTTCCTTCCTTTGGTCCTGTGGAGAAGAAGAAACCCAACAGAGAATTGTCTGTCATAGGAAAACCGTAACTCTCCATGGCCAATTCCTTCTTGTGTATTTCGTTGAAGTTGTTTGTAATTTTTTAGTATTACAGACAATGTGATGAGAATCAAGAAGGTATTGTGCGTATTCTTGGTTTCCTCAAGTAAGATACCTGGAAGTGCAGTTGCCAGCTTAAGTATGTGCACACAGTTACCCTAAAACGATAATAGGAACACTAACAGGCTACACTCACCAGGTACCTGTTCTGCGCCTGGCACTGTGCTAGGCATTGTCCACATGTTGGCTCCTCACTGACATCTCTGTGTGGTGCAACTGCCAGTGTTCCCCTCACGAGAAAACTGGGATGCGGAGAGGTGACATGTTTGCACAAGGTCACGTGGTTAATTTGTGAGCTCTTGGTCAGTCTGCCCCGGTGCCCGACTTTAAAGCCCCATGCTTCACTGTCTCTCTGTTGGCAGGTGATGGGAGCCTCAGACACACGGCCGCGCACAGGATGAGACGTGCATACAGCCTCACATGGGAGAGGCAGGGTCAGGGCTGCGAAGGGACGGGACGGCAAAGGCTTCCCTGCCTGGAAGCCTCCTGAGGACTAGCAAGGGACTGTTGTCTCTGTATTTTGAAGCCACAGACCCCAAATTGATTTTTGTTCTTTTTCTCCTCTTTTTTCACTTGTAGTCCAGTCCCAGCTGGCTTCAGTTTTTTAAATTGCACAAGTAGTAAGTGCTCATTTGTAGAAGTAAGTAGAGTCAGTTGCACAAGTTCCTCTTATGCCCCTAATCCCATTCTCTGGAGGTCGCTGCTGTTACGCTTTTGATGGATCTTTCTAGGCCTCTTGGGGGACATAATACAAGTGTGTGTTTGTGTGTAGTGTAAGCTTATATGCACATTAACACCTCCTTGTTTTTTCTACAAACACTGGCATCATGTGGATCATAGAACTTAGCGTTTTCGTTCTGCTGTTTACCGTGGCCAGCTTTCCTTCAGGCTCTGCTGCGTTGATCTTCTGCCTCGCGGCCCTATGAGCATTTTGCTGACACAGTCCATCATTGGGTGCTGAGGCTGGTCCCTGTGCTTCGGCTTCCCTGGACAGCAGTGCGGGGGAGCACCCTCACGCCACAGCACTGTGCGTGTGTACAAGGGCTTCCGCTGGAAATAGCCTTGATGGGAACAGCCGCAGCGAGGGTGTGCTTACATCAGATTTTGGTGTATGCTCTTAACTGGCCCCTTACGAGGTTCTCTCAGTTTGCATTTGCCCCTGCAGTACCTGAAGAAGCCTGGGGATGTCTGACCCACATGGCTCTGCACCCTGCAGGTACCTGGAAGAGGTGGGCTACACAGACACCATCCTCGACATGCGGTCCAAGCGCGTCCGTTCCCTGCTGGGTCGCTCACTGGAGCTCAACGGGGCGGTGGAGCCAGGTGAAGGGGCCCCCAGGGCTCCACCGGGCCCTGTGGGGCTCAGCGGTGGGGAGTCGCTGCTGGTGAAACAGATCGAGGAGCAGATAAAGAGGTGAGCCCTTGGGCCTCGCAGGTGTGTCTCTCTGTTCCTCCTGACTGCTGCTGAGGGCCAGGGACAGAGCGTCAGCTGATGTTCCTGGGTGCCCTGGTGGCCCCTTCTCCTGGAGTATGCTGTGGGCTCCCTTGTTTCAAAATCCTCAGTCCCTTCACTGCTGGGATCTCCTGGATTCTGTTCTGAGTTTCCTCCACACACTTTCCCATGGCCTCATCTCCAGCCCTGCTCCCATCCTGATACTCAGACCTGCATGCTCCTCGGTCACGTGGGGGTGCCTCGCCAGCAGGGGAGCGGAGAACATGAGGTGGCCACCTTTGGGAAGCTCTGACTTGTTCACTGTCTCATCAATGGTTGTCAGTTAAGCAGAACAAGCGAGGCCATATAGGTGATGCTAAGTGCACTGAAGCCCACGAGGGCCAATATGTGCTCAACGAAATAGGGCTCCACTGTGGTGGGTGGGCAGGGAGGGCCTCTGTGGAGGTGACAGTCGGGCAGAGATAAGCCGCATGAGTAGCTGGGAGGAGAATATTCTAGGCAGAGGGCACAGTGAACCCTGGGGTCCTGAGGCAGGAGAGGCGCAGCCCATGCAGAAGCAGCATGAGACTGGCGTGACTGCAGACAGTGAGGCATGGGCCACGGGGGAGGTCACCATGGAGTCTGTTACCCGGCCTTGGGCTGGGATAGAGTCACCACCCTCGGGAAGCTCTGGCTTGTTCACTTCCGGTCACCACTCTCAGGAGTCAGTTGCCCGGACCTTGGGCTGGGTTAGAGTCTGGATTTGAGTCGGGTGTGGGAAGCCAGTGGTTTTGAGCAGGGGAGTGACATAATCCCACATTCTTGATTCACTCTGAGAGGGGAGAGGCTGTAGGAGGGTCCCCTAGGAGGCAGGGGGGACCAGTTGGGAGAGGATCTCGATGTCCAGGCCAGAGCTGATGGGCCTTAGCAGTGGCGAGGCAAGAGGTGTCCGGCTTCCCCAGAGGCTTTCGGGCAGTTGACGCTAAAGGACTGCAGCTAAGGGGAGAGGAAAGAAACGGGTGACTCCCGGGTTTGGTGTGAGCCATTGGAGCAGCGTCCCCTGAGACGGGGGAAGCCTGGGAGTGGAAGTTCTGGGGGCTGCCAAGGTCATGTGAAGCGTGAGGGGCCTGTTGACCCCCATGTGGAGATGCGGACTCCAGTCTGGAACTCGGGCACATTTGGCCCCTAAACATAGCTCTAGTTGAACAAACACATGGGCATTCTTTGGAAAGCCACGGGCCGTCTGCAGTGCCTGGAATGAGTATAGATGGTCAGAGAAGAGATCTGAGGACTGAGCCCGGGTGCTCCCCCGCTTAGAGGCTGGAGGGAGGAAGAGGAAGCTGAGAAGGAGACTGAGCCCGTGCAGCTGGTGTCGGTGTCTGGGAGGAAGTCCCATGAGAGCGGTGTCCCGTGTCCCATGTCCTACTGGGAGTGCAGGGGGTATTCTGGGCAGGTGTGTAAGAGGATGGAGCGGAGATCTGGGGATGGCAGCCGTGAAGCGAGCGGGTAGATCTGCCGTGATCTCTGCACCAAGTGGTAACTGCACCCTTGGGCAGTTGACAAGACCTCCAGGGCATCAACCTGATGGCAGAGAGGGGGATGTTTGCGTCGATCTGTACTTCAGATTCCACCCTGCCTTCTCCCGCAGTCAGGCTCGGTCAATACCTCCTCTGCTAAAACCTGTCATGAAGTTGGAAGCCAGGAGGTGGAGGGAGGAGTGCCATCTGTTGCTGAGGATAGTGCAGGCTCCTGAGTAGCAGGGATCGCCGGCACCCCTGCTCATGGGAGGCTGGCTGGCTCTCGGTGCCTTGCTGAGCATTTGTAGAATGGCCAGCTCGTCTTTCCTGCAGGAGGTATCTGCCTCCTGCCTGACCTGCCCTTGTGGTCTGACTGGGCTGTGGGAGATGGGGACTCTGAGTCAGTGGCACTTTCTCATCCAGCTTTCCTTCTGACTCAGCATAGGATGTAGATTTGTGGCCAGAGTTGGGGGCTGGCCCTCTGGAACTCGGGTCGGAGGTGATTGAGGAGCTGGGCTCCATCTGTGGTCCGAGTGAGGCTTCCAGTTGGAATGAGCATTTGTTGGGCAGAGGCTGGGGTTGGGGCTTTGTGTCTGACCAGAGTCAAGGCTTCTCGAGGTTTAGGGGGTTAGCTGGGTCTGGACTCTGGCCACCAAGCCTGGGCGGGCACCTTCCCATCTGAGATTTGACACCTGGCAGGACTCATCCCTCCTCTGCTCTGCTGTCTTGGGCAGGAACGCGGCAGGCAAAGATGGCAAAGAGCGCTTGGGCGGCTCAGTGCTGGGGCAGATCCCCTTCCTGCAGAACTGCGAGGACGAAGACAGCGATGAGGACGATGAGCTGGACAGCGTGCAGCACAAGAAGCAGCGTGTGAAGGTGAGCCCCCTTCCTCCACGCCCCCGCAGCCTGGCCGGGTGTGACCTGGTCCAGGCCCTTCCCAGAGTCAGCTTGGGCCTCAGGGGCTGCACTGTGTCAGCAGCAGGGATGTGGAGACACACAGGCCCTAGCCTGGAGGAGCTCTGGCCAGCAGCGGCCTTGTAAATAGTAGTGTGCAGAAAGACACATTGTGGTGGAGGCTGCGGCATGTGCCCGTGAAGGAGGGACCTGTGGGAGATGGCCTCGGGGCTTTCCCTGGGCCCTGGCCTTCCCATTAGCGGGTCCCTTTGCCTGGGTCCCCTTCCTTTCCTCCTTTAGACTCAGCTCAGATACCCCCAACCCCAGGAAGCTTTTCTTTAACTCACCCTGGGCCCCCTTCCCCTGTTCCTGGACACTCTGGGGTCCTCCCTGTCTGGTCTGGGAGGGCCTGGGCTTGTCTGGGCCTCCACTCCTTCTGCAGTGTCCCCAGTGTGGCTCAGCACAGAGTCACACCCCAAATGGAGTGGTGTGCACGGAGCTGCAGTGCTGCAAGAGGCCTAGAGGAGGAGCAGGAGGCTACGTCCAGGGCCTCAAATGCTGGCCCCTGGTCCAGACGCTGGCTCCTTCCTGCCCCTCTGGGAATTTCCAGTCCTTTTCCACTCTCCACCCGTCCCTTCAGGAATCATCCGTGGTGTTTACAGCCCCGCAGGCCTGCACCCTTGGGGCTGGCTGGTTGTGTAGGGCTCTCTGTCTCCACATGGTAGCCCTCCAGTAAGGCCCGGCTGGGAACCCAGGGGACACCCAGGGGACTGCCCGTGTCTCCCAGGTGGCCCCAGCCCAGCTGCGTGAGTTCGGGCCCACGCGGCTTTGTCTTGGCTTCAGTCTCCTCACCCTTCAGATGGCGCTGAGTCTCTGTGTCTGGTAGTTGAGGATTCATTAGAATGAGCTGGTGCCCAGGAAGCCCTCAGCTGCACGGTGGCCGTCCCCCAAGCGCTCATTAGGTGTTAGTCAGTGGTGCTGGTGGCATTGGTGTGGTGGAGCCCTCGTGGTTCCAG
Organism: Ateles fusciceps; assembly: GCA_036589455.1. NCBI lineage: Eukaryota > Metazoa > Chordata > Mammalia > Primates > Atelidae > Ateles > Ateles fusciceps. Next base: position 2,283,470 of record JAZHEH010000929.1, on the reverse strand, counting down.
GCACTGCTGGCGGAGCACCATTGCTGCTCGCTTGTGTGCCCCTCAGAGCGCCTGGGGCAGTTCCCTCCTTTGTGGTCCTAACCCCCGCCTCCCCATTCTTTCCCCAAGTATTGAATAAACCTTGACTCTAGTTCTTCTCCATGTCCCGTCTGTCTGGTCCCCCCATGCTGGTCAGAGGCTGGCCCCTCACTGGTACCCAAGAGGTGTCGCCAGACTCAGCCTGGGTGCTGACATGTGGATGGGGCCAGCCACACCTTGGAGGAATTGATGGTGGGCTGAGCTTGGAGGAATTGACGGTGGGCCGAGCTTGGAGGAATTGACGGTGGGCCGAGCTTGGAGGAATTGACGGTGGGCCGAGCTTGGAGGAATTGACGGTGGGCCGAGCTTGGAGGAGATTGACGGTGGGCCGAGCTTGGCCTTGACCTGGGGCAAGTGGTTTCCCCTGCTCAGCCTCAGTCTCCTGGGCTGTAATGCGGAATGATAATGAGAGTGCTCACAGTGGCTGCTCACAGGGTTGGGGTTAAGTAAAGCCGTGTCTGCGAGGCGTAGTCAGTGCTCGTTCAGTGAGTGGCATTTGCTCTTGAGCCTGCACGGTGGCCGGTGCCATGTTTATGGTGGCAATGCTGTGGTCCGTTTGTCCTCACTTCAGTTTGCACCTCCATGTGCTCACACATGGACACCAGTGCGTATCTGCTCTCCCCCGAAGGCAGATTGTTGCATTATGTGACTTTCTTCATTCAAGGCTCGGTGCTGGGGGTCTGGAACTGGCTGAGCTGGGGCCAGGCCAAGGGCTACGTGAGGGTGGGCCAAGCCAACCAGCTCTAGTGGTAGCAGCTGTCCAAGACCCGGCAGGGGGCGCTCCAGGGCAGCCAGCTGGTGGCTGAGGCAGCTCCGTGAGCAAGTCCGGAGCCCCGGATTATCTGTTCTCAGGCATGGGGGTGGCTTAGTCTCTGGACAAGAGGGCCCCTGACTTGTCTGGCTTTCTCTGTGCCCCAGCTCCCATCCAAGGCCCTGGTGCCCGAAATGGAAGACGAGGACGAGGAGGACGACTCCGAGGATGCTATCAACGAGTTTGACTTCCTGGGCTCAGGAGAGGACGGGGAAGGGGCTCCAGACCCTCGGCGGTGCCCTGTGGATGGGAGCCCCCATGAGCTGGGTGAGCTCAGATTTTCTGGCCAGCCTCCGCTTGCCTTCCCCACTGAGGGGGCAGGATCAGGCCCAGCTGCCCACAGCTGCTTCCTGTGCAGGGTCTCTCCACCGGACGGATACACTTCCTGAGAGGAGGGTAGCCAAGGAGAGCAGGAGGCCCAGGCCATGGCGGCCAGCCCCTCACCTCTTCCCTGGAAAATCCCCCGTGGAGACGCAGGCAGGCCTGGCTCTTCCTGAAGCAGGGCCGCCAGCCCTCTAGGGCGGGTGTCCAGCTCTGGCAGGCCTCAAGGAGGGAACAGGATGAGGACCCAGTGGGGGGAGAAGCAGGTGGGGAGGGCTGCGTCTTCCTCCTTGTCCTGTGACTCCCAACTAGGAGGGCCCTTGGGTCACATGGGATGGATGGCTGGGGCCTGAGGCCCAGGCAAGGCAGTGACCTGCCTACTGCCCCACGGAGGGGCCCAGTCAGCCTCCCCTCCTCTGCCCATACCCCCCACTGGGGCCAGAGCTCACAGCCCCCCAAAGTGGCAGGGGGTCCTCGGTGTGGGGAAAGGCATCACCCGCAGCAGGCTGGGTTGGAACTGCTGGGCAGCTCCGGCCCTATTCCTTGATCCTGCAGAAAGCCGTCGGGTCAAACTCCAAGGCATCCTGGCTGACCTGCGGGATGTGGATGGGCTGCCCCCAAAAGTGACCGGCCCACCTCCTGGCACACCCCAGCCCCGGCCACACGAAGGTAAGAGGCACCCCCCCACCGGGCCCCAGTCCTGCGGGCCCACGGCAGAGGGAGGCTGCAGAGCTGAGCCCAGGGCTTCTGTGTCCTCAGGGTCGAGGCCCAGCCTCCAGTCTGCAGCCTCCCTGCCCCAAAAGTTGGTCTGTCTGTCTGTCTCCCCTCTCTTTGTCTGTCCTGCCCTGTCTGTCTCTCTGTCTCTTTCCAGCTGTGAGTCTTCATCTTGTCCTCTCCCTGTCTCTCTCTCTTGCTCCTTACCTCTCTCTGCCTCTCTCTGTCATTCTCTCTCTCCCTGGCCCTCTCTGTCCCCTCCCTCCCCTCCCCTACCAGGTTCCTTTGGCTTCTCCTCAGACGTCTTCATCATGGACACTATCGGGGGCGGGGGAGGTGAGCCTGGGGGACTTGGCAGATCTCACCGTCACCAACGACAACGACCTCAGTTGCGATGTAAGTTCTCCAGGTGCCCCCTGCATTGTCCCCATTGGGCATCATGCCCAGGGCCAGCCCCTGCAAGCTCTGACTGGGTGCCGCCCGTGCCCTGCTCACCCCGTTTCACAGAGGGGTACAGGTGTAGACGGTGGAGGGACTTGACTACGGTCACTGAGGCACAGGGCCTGGAAGACTCTGGAGCCTGTGTCTTCATCACAGCTCCTCCCACTCAGTGCCCCTCCCACCCCGGGCGATTTGGGGACGCAGGAAGATGACCTCCCGCCACCTCCTGCTCCGCCACATCAGGCCAGTCTAGTGTGAATGGGCAGCTGGGCTGAAATGAGATGCTCCAGGGCTGAGATACGTGGATGGGCCTCTGGCCAGCTGGGAGCCTTTGGCCACCTAGGAGCTTTTGGCGTGGGTGCCTGTGCCCAATTTCCGTGGCAGAATGGGATCTCCAGTGTTGGTGACCCCAGTGAGGCTGGTGGGGGACTGCTGTGAGATTTGGGAAGTGGGGTCAGAGCAGAGGCCTGCGCATTGGAGTGTGCCATGGGGCTCCTCTGCACGCCCTGAGATGTCACCCCTTCTTGGGGAAGTACAGTGTTCTGAGCTCTGCGCCCGGCCTGTGGCTGCTTTTCCCTGCCCCAAATCTGAGCCTCTCAGGGGTGGCAGGAACAAGCCATGTCGTTCCCCTGCTTTGAGTTCCCGGCTCCTGGTTTCTCCGAGGCTTTTTCTTAGGATGAACACACGTTCCTCCGGGCTTACCACCCAGCGCCTGCCTCATCCCCTGCCGCTCTCCTCCTCGCCTTCTGCTGCCTGCTCCACTGGCCTCTCAGACCTGGGCCATCCGTGCTCCTTGGGGCCTCTGCACAGGCACTTTTCCTCTCCAGGGCCCTCTGCTTATCTGGTGAAGTCCTGTTCACTCGTGCTTCCTCAGGAAAGCCTCAGTGGCCCTGGGAGGAGGGCAGGCTGCCTGCCGTCTCCCTGTGCATCTTAATCCACTGCCCTGCTCATGGCTCGTCATCCCACACACGTGTAGGATGGTCCAGTTTTCTCTCAGTCCCCTTCCTCTCAACTGCAAGACCCCGAGAGGTCAGGCTCACCTGCCTCTCCAGAACCTAGCCCAGTGTGGAGACTTGTAGGGCACGCGTGGAGACTCTGCCCTGCAGAGGAAGGGGAGAGGTCCCGGTTGGAGCCCAGCCTCTGAGGGCATTCCTGCCAGGGCCATCTGGGGGGGAAGGGAGGGGCCTGAAGCCTTGGGTGTCAGCGTCTGCGTGACACTGAGGCAGCTCCCCCCAACCCCAGCTGTCTGACAGCAAAGATGCTTTTAAGAAGACATGGAAGCCCAAGTTCACCCTGCGCTCACACTATGACGGCGTCCGCTCTCTGGCCTTCCACCGCAGCCAGTCGGCTCTGCTCACCGCCTCCGAGGACGGCACGCTCAAGCTCTGGAACCTGCAGAAGGCAGCCACAGCCAAGAAGTGAGGGCAGCAAGCCCAGAGCCGGGGGGCAGGGGCATCTGGGGACCAGGGTGACAGGGTCTCAGTGACATCAGGCTCATCTGTTATCCCACAGGAATGCGGCGCTAGATGTGGAACCTATCCATGCCTTCCGGGCTCACAGGTAGGGAGGGGCCCCTGAGCCTGCTAGAAACTTCGTCCCAAATGTGCATCCCAAATGCGGTCTGACCCCTGACCCACTCACTGCCATGCTAGGAGGCCTGTGGCAGGAGGCAGGACAGCAGGGGGCTCAGTCCCTGTGCCCCTCCGTGATACACAAAGCCCTGGCTCCTGGGGCTCTGTGCTGACTTTCTCATGCCCTGGCAGCTGGTGCCCAGCACAGCCCTTTAGGGAAGGTGGGGTAGGGGAGGGCAGGGGATAGGCATCCTACCCAAGTGGCACGGCCAGAGCCCCAGTCGCTGAATTCCTTTTGGCCATGGTTGAAGAGTGCTAGTAGGAACATAGGTCCTGTGGCCAGGGGGAGGCTCTGAGCTTGTCTCATCCCCTTCTCGCATCTTTGTCCTTTCCAGGGGACCAGTGTTGGCCGTGGCCATGGGCAGCAACAGCGAATACTGCTACAGTGGAGGGGCGGATGCCTGCATCCACAGCTGGAAGATTCCAGACCTCAGCATGGATCCCTACGATGGCTACGGTGAGGACAACGCTGCCTGCCTTCCCCTCACATCTGCTGGGGCCTGGCTGTCTCTCCACGCGTGCACACACGCACGTAGGCACGCACATGCCTCGTCCACCTTGCCCAACACTGCAGGCGTTGGGAGTGTGTGTGAGGGCTCCACGCTGCTCTGTCGTGAGCAGCGAGATGCAGTGTGTGGCTGAGGGCTGGGCCAGCCAAGTGGGAATGATGGTTGTGGAAGGAGGTGGTGAAGCTGACTGAGAATCCACATGAGCTGGCGTCCAGAAGGTAGAGTTGGGGCCACTCAGGCCGGGAGCAGCCCATGCACAGGCGTGGCCGGCCCTGGCAGCCTCTGCTCTGCCACGCTGTGTGCTCTGCCTGTGGGGATCCGCCAGGGTCTGCATGGTTGGGTGGAGGGCATGTGAGGAGAAAGTAGAGAAGGTGGAGTTAGCTGGGCCAGGCTGGACGGAGTTGGGGCTTTCTCTTTGGGGCAACTAAGAGCTAACTAGGGAAGTGATCAGACTGCCACTTCCATTTCAACATCTGTCCCCCTGCTCTCTGCCACCTTTTTTTTTTTTTTTCTGAGACAAGAGTTTTGCTCTGTGGCGCAGGCTGGAGTGCAGTGACGCGATCTTGGCTCACTGCAACCTCTGCCTCACAGGTTCAAGTGATTCTCATGCCTCAGCCTTCTGAGTAGCTAGCATTAGGTGTGTACCCCTATATCCGGCTAATTTTAATATCTTTGGTAGAGACAGGGTTTCACCGTATTGGCCAGGCTGGTCTCAAACTCCTGACCTCAGGAGATACACCTGCCTCCCAGAGTGCTAGGATTACAGGCGTGGGCCACCGCGCCCAGCTCTGCCTCTTTTGATCATGCACCTGGCCCTGTGCTCCATCTGGTCCGGGCAGAGTTCAGAGGTCTGTGTCTGCTTTCAAGGGGAGGACACGTTAGAGAACAGGCTCACCTGCACAAGGTCAGGGGTCAGTCCCAGACACATTGGCCACCACACCTTCAGTGTCAGCAGGCCAGAGCTGCCAGTGTGGACTTCAGCAACCAGGGAGGCAGTGGTCGGACCTCTGAACCACCAGGGGGCTTTGGGGACACCAAGCAAAGCTCAGGCACTGGGCCATGGGCTGAAAAGACTGCATAGGCCGGGGCTGGGACAGACCCTCAGCCAGCACAGGCTGCGTGCCTCTCATGGGGACACAGAACCACACTGTTCCTTTTTTCTTAACGGAGACTGAAAAATTCTGTATTGAGCTTCCAGTTTCTGGGCCCTACTTGGGGGGACAGCCGTGAATAGAGGGAAATCCCTGCCTTCGGGAGCCTTAGAACCTTCCTTGGAGAGCTAGTGGGCAGTGTGAACGGTTTCCCGGGCTGTCCCGGTGGTGGACAGTTCTGAGGGGGAACCAGGGGGGTGAAGTGGGTGCATGGGTGATTCGAGCCCAGCCACCTGGGGCTTGGCAGAGCTGGGGCTCCAGGCTGTCCGGGGAGGAGTTGGCAGCCCTGACACAGCCCATTTCCTCCCTGCGGTGGGTGCAGACCCAAGCGTGCTGAGCCACGTCCTGGAGGGCCACGGGGACGCCGTGTGGGGCCTGGCCTTCAGTTCCGCCTCCCAGCGCCTGGCCTCCTGCTCTGCCGATGGCACCGTCCGCATCTGGGACCCCAGCAGCAGCAGCCCGGCCTGCCTCTGCACCTTCCCCACAACCAGCGGTGAGTGGGGGCTGCGCCTCACCCTGGAGCTCTGCGGGGCTGGAGGCTGTCGGGGTGGTTCCCCCTCTGAGGCCCCAGGCCTCCCACCCACAGTCTCCCACCCTGGGGCAGGGCTGGGTCTGAGGGTCCCTTCAGCAGCCCTCTCTCCCCTGTGCCCTCAGAACACGGGGTCCCCACCTCAGTGGCCTTCACCAGCACCGAGCCTGCCCACATCGTGGCCTCCTTCCGCTCTGGCGACACTGTCTTGTATGACCTGGAGGCTGGCAGTGCCCTCCTCACACTGGAGTCCCGGGGCAGCAGCGGTAAGCGGGCCGACAGCAGCTCATGGAATTGCTCTGTGTCTTCCGGGCCCCCGCTTCCTCCTGGGGCTTGGATGACCCCCTTGCCAGTCAGCTCAGATGACTCCCCTGCACCCTTGGGCCCTGAGCAGGAAGGAAGTCGGGTCCCAGTGCAGGGCCCCCACCCTCACAGTCAGGGCACTTGGGAGGCCAGGTGGGGAGAGTGCGTCAGGGATGCCCTGTTGGGCCCTCTTGCTGGAGTAGTGGAATTTCACGTTTGTTACTCCTCTTCCCCCAGCCCCAGAACGGCCCAGGGGCTCCTTGTGCAGAGAAGCAGCACTGAGGTCAGGGATGGGAGTGGCCTCACCTAGCCCCTGTCAACATCCAGGCAGAGGCTGGTGTGGGGCTGTCACGCTGCACTCGGGCCTCTGTCTCGGTCTCCCTGATTTTCCCCTTGACATCCTTCTCACCCTGTTTTTCTTTCAGGACCAACCCAGATCAACCAAGTGGTGAGTCATCCAAACCAACCTCTCACTATCACCGCCCATGACGACAGGGGCATCCGCTTCCTGGACAATCGGACAGGTGAAGCCCAGCCCCTTGTGCTCGTGGAGGGTGGGGAGGGCCAGAGGCAGGCGTCAGAGATGCTCGAGTCTCAGTGGGAGGCCCTGGGAGGGTCTCCTCCAGTTCTTTCCCTCTCCCAGGGAGGCCCAGAGTGGGAGGGGAACCTGCCACCCACCCCCTCTCACCTCAGGTAAACCCGTGCACTCCATGGTTGCACACCTGGGACGCGGTCACCTGCCTAGCCGTGGACCCCAATGGCGTATTCCTGATGTCAGGAAGTAAGCTGGGCACACTAGGCCCACCAGGGTTGGGGAGAAGGGGAGGAAGAGGCCTGGGCACTGGCCCGGGCAAGTGCTCGGGGGCCTGGGGGCCAGGACTGAGGGAAGCCGGTTTGGGCGAAGTGACGTGGAGATACGGGGCAGCACAGCACTCCGGGCTCAGCCCCTGGGGCACTGGAGCTGCAGCATCTCCTTTGGCCTCTAAACAACCTGCGCGGTTGGTACTTTTATCCCCAGTTTACAGATGTGGGCCCTGGCGCTCAGACGCTTTGTAACTTGGCACTGGGGCTTCGTAGCATTGTTCCAGGTCTGCCTGGCCAGTCCCTGCAGGGACTTAACGTGCTCTCACCCTGCCATCTCTGGATAAGGGCATCCAGGGCAGCAACAGGCTGTGCTTAGAAGGGATGGAGTGGGATGTGAGTGGGTGGAGAAGGGGGCTGGAGCTTGCTGCGGGGTGAAGGGCGAGGCCTGCCTGGTGAGGCCTGCAGTAAGTGAGGCATGAGTGCGTGTGTGCGCATAGAGGCGCAGGCCATGGTGGTGGAGGCTGTGGCTGGTTCTGCCTCCAGGCCTGTGCTGGCAGCCTCTGGTGGGTGAGGGGCTGGTCAGTGAGATCCAGCCCAGTGCAGAGGTTAGTACAGGGTCCGGGGTCCCCCACAGACAGGCCTCGATTCTGGGGACTGCTAGACAGTGGAAGAAGCTGAGCCTTTGCCCTGCCTGGTCTTCCTGACCCTAAACCGGACGTCTCCTCACTAGGGCCCTGCTCAGGCTCTTGTGGCCACCCTTGCCTCCTGCCTTGGGACCTTCCCCCGCCTGTCCTGCCTGGAAGGCTCCCTGCATTCCTCCTGGGGCCATTCTGTCCTCACACTGACCCCTGGGTTGCTTTCTTCTTTCTCTTCCTGTCTCCGCTGCAGCCTCAATGCTGCTGGGCAGGGAGTTGCCTGTTTTGTCGCTCCCTGCCCCCGGGGCTGAGTGTGCAGTAGCTGCTCAGGAAATGCTGGGGGATGAGATGGACCATGGACAGGAGGGGATGGGGGTTCTCCTTTGGGTGGGCCTCAGGAGGTGATGGGCAGAGGGTGAGGGAGAGGGAGAGTTGAGCCCTACTTCCCCCCAAGGCCTTTGGACAAGGCCAGGTGAGGGCTCCAGGGCTGAGTCTGAGCGAGGAGACCGGTGACCACCCCTTCTGGCCCCCCAACATCTGCGCAGGCCATGACTGCTCCCTGCGTCTCTGGAGCCTAGACAACAAAACGTGCGTGCAGGAGATCACGGCGCACCGCAAGAAGCACGAGGAGGCCATCCACGCCGTCGCCTGCCACCCCAGCAAGGCCCTCATCGCCAGTGCTGGCGCCGATGCCCTGGCCAAGGTCTTCGTATGATGCCCACCTGGCCCTGCCCTGGCCGCCACGCTGGCTGGGGGAGCGGGGCTGGGCAGGTGGGGCTGAGGTGAGGGCAGAGACCCCGCATCCTGAGCCCTTGCACGCCCCTGGGCTAATATCCCCAGGTGCTGATTCCCAAAGTGCAGTCGGGCACCCTGTGAATCACGGGGGGGGAGCCCTGGGCATGCAGGGGAGGGACTGAGGCCTGAGAGCACCCTAGAGGCAGCAGCTCAGCCTCCCTCTCTTCTCTCTCCTGCAGGGTCTCCCAGCCTCACTGGAGGTGCAGAGGCCTGGCCTCTGCCTGTCTGCCGTGGAGCCTGGTGGTGCTAACGGCCCTTTCCCAGGAATCCCTTCCCCACGGCTGCCTTCCCCAAGCATCCAGCCTGGGGATGGGCCCCTTTCAGGAATCACCCCCGAGGATGGCCTCGGGGTTTCCCCTGTGCCCTAACAGCTGTTCCTCGTATCAGAGCTGCCTTCGGGAGGGCAGCACAGCCAGGGCCAGGTGTCTTTAGGGATCAGTTTCTCCAAGACGCAGAAGGTGCCAGGTTCTCCCCTTGAGCTCCTGCTCCCCCCAACCCCATCCTCCCAGAGCTGGGCAGGAGCTGTGCTGGGAGAATGGGTGGCAGCTGGGGAGCCTCGGGCTGGCCGCCCCTCCCCCCAGCCCTCTCCACTGCTTTCCAGACACTAACCAAGGCCCAGGGATGCCCAAGACTCCTAGGGCAGCCCTCCCAGTACTCCACGGGGTCGCCCATGGGCAGAGATGGCCTTGTGCCCCTCCCTGGGGCGTGGAGGGTGGAGTGGGCCCCTGGGTCCACCCGAACTCCCTGTATATCTGTATAAACAAGAGGATTTTATGCCGCCCCCCGCGTTGTCACTGTGTGATGGTCTCGGTCTGTCCCTGCCTCCACTCTTTCCTCTATTTATTTCACTTTCTTGTTTCCTGCACCCTTTGTCCCCTTCCAGGTTCCTGTTTATAAGCCCCATCCTCTCTGCCCCATCTTGTATGTGAAAACTTGTCTCAATAAACCCTTTGGAGTAAGATGGGTGACAGTGCCATCTGTTGAGGGGACTGAGAACTTTGGGAGAGGAGTGACCGGCTCTGGCTTTGTTGGGTGGAGTTTGGAGAGGTGATATGATGGGTTGGGTTTTGTGGTAGGGCAGCAGGGGCCAGAGAGGGGGCCCAGAGCTTGGGTGGGGTGTGGGTGGAGAGCCAGAAGGGGCACTGGACCGAATCTCCTTGTGCCCTTTCTGTCCTTAAGTGCTCCCTCCCCCAGGGGCAGAGCCCTGGGGAGCAGACGCTGTGATGACAGTTCAGCTGACAGCTCGGCCTGCTGGGATGTGTGATGGGTGGGGGTGAGGCCAAAGGGCTGGTGCCCAGAGGACATAAACCCACCCTCCTGTTCCCATCCCAGGCCCACAAAGAGCAGGGAGGGGAAAGGCTGCACCTTCCAGCTGTGGATGATGGCTTTGGGGCACAGATTGCAGGCTCCTCCGTGCTGGGAGGAGGCACCTGTCCTGATGAGTCCCTCCTTCCCTTCTCAGAGATCCGTGTCTACTGTGCAGGGTGCTTTACATGGCATTTCACTGGGTCCACAGCCTTGAAAAGAGGAAACGGCTCTCCACATGGCTCCAGATGAGATGGAGGGGGACGCGCTCCCATCTCCAGAAGGAGGCTTCCACCACCTACCAGCCAGGCAATACCAGCTCCTCTGCCACATGCCACTAATGCCCACTTCCTGGGATGTAAAGGGCTGTGTCCCCAGCCCCCCAGCAGGCCCCAGTGAACATAAAAGGGAGGATTGAGGCTTCTGCCTGCACACTGGAGACATGGCAGTGTTGCGCTGGGACAGTCATCTTCCTCTCAGGAAAAAGGGTGCAGGAGGGCAGGAGGCCCTTAGGTGACGCCCACAGGAGCCTGCGTGGGCTCCACGTGGCGTGCTCCCTGCTCATTCCTCTGGGCTGATGCAGTTCCCCAGGTGGTGGTTTGGGTTTTCGCTCCAGCCTCAGACTTCCTTCCCCAGCCCCAGCCCCCGGATGTGGTGACAGAATCGATTCTGTACCGACCTCAGCAACCCCCCAACGGCCCTACACCAGGAAGAGGGGCTGTTCTGGCAGCCCCCATCCCCAGCCAGCCCTGCCATTTCCAGTCCTAGGGCATCCCAGCCAGACAGGTGGCCCTTCTCTTAGTGCTCAAACCTAGGCCTTGACTTGTCAATCAAAGGGGTGGGTGGGGCAGCGTCCCCGGAGCAACTTCGCTCTGGGATCTCCACAAGTCGCTTTGCTTCTCTGAGGCTTCAGCTTACTCTGTGTACTCTGTGTACACTAAACGGTAGCCACTAGTTGATTATTAGCTGTGGGGGGGAGAGATCAAGACTGACTCCTGTAGCGGCTGTTTATGTCAGGGCCCACCCAGGACCCAGTAGGTCCTCACAGATACTTGCTGGATGACTAAATGGACGTGCCCACCCATCAGAGCCTGAGTGCTGGAGGCGCCCACCCCCTTTCTGCATATTATTAGAGACAGCCACTACTTTCTGAACTGCTGCGCTCCAGGCACCTGTATACCACTGCATCGGTCCCCACCATCCTATGTGGGGTCAGTCCTATTACAGTCCCTTCTAACAGACGGAGGGACTGAGGCTCACAGAGGAGAAGACAATCACCCAAAGTCACATAGAGAGAAAGACACGCACACGTACTGCACATCCCCAGGAGACTCTCCATCTATGAAGTGGTGTGGGTGTGCTATCTTCCCTTCCAGGCAGCCCCACACCGTCCTAAGGCGGGGTTGGGGTGGGCGTGGGGATGGACCCTTCCCACCCATCCTCCAGTGAGCGCCATGCACCTTGCCCCGCATCGCTGCAGACAGATCTGAAGCGAGGCCTTCCTGCCCATCTGGAGGCCTCGGTCTTCCCCATCTGTGAAATGGGCTGGGGAGGTGGGGGGAACGCTCCGCAGCACCCCCTCTCCTGGGCTGGGACGCGGCGGGGAGGGCAGGGCGAAGCTCGGAGAACACAGAGGCCGAGCCCAGGGCGCTGGCCGAGACCTGACACCAATTTCCCACTCCGTCCCCTCCGGTGGGCGCCGGACGCCCGCCAGCCCGAGAAGGCGCCCCTCCTTAGAGGGCTAGTGGCCTCCAAGCCCGACGCCCGCGACCGGCGGTGGGTGAGAGTGTCTCCCCTCCCCGTCCAGCCCAGGAAAAAGTTAACTTTCCAGACTTAGCTGTGTTCAGGGAAGGAGTCGGTCCCGCCTGCCTGCCCTCCATCTCCCACACCATCCCTGGACCCCGACCCTGGCGGCGGAGGTCCAGCCCCCAACTCGGAGGCTTCGGGCCCGCCCTCCCCTTCCGCCCCCCCTTCCGCCCCCCTTCCGCCCCGGCCACTCGGCAGGCTCCGCCCCTCTCTGACGTCACCGAGGCCCGCGCCGATTGGTCGACTGCGCTGTCGCTCCGGACACTTCCTCCTGGGTCGCCGCCGCCGACTTAAACTTTGGAAGGGGAAAAAAGAGCTACCCGCGCCTGGCGACCCTCCCTGCCCTACACCCCACCCCGCCGCCGGCAACGCCCCCTTCCTCAAGGCTCCCGACGGAACTTTTCTCCAACTTCCGCGACCCGCGAGATTCCCTGCTGCCTACCCCGGCCCTCGGGACCCCTCTGCCCATCCCCGGGCCGGTCGGGGTTCCTGCGAACCCCTTTATCTCTGGGATCCACTCGGTCCCCGACTCAGAGACTCCTGTCCTCCACCCCTAAGGTAAATCCCCCGGGCCGCCTTCTGAGTGGGATCCTGTTCTTGGAGCACTGGATCCTGGGATTCCCTCTGCCCCCTTCTCAATCCCTCCTCTAGGGAAGGGGCCTTTGAATCGCGGGCTCCCGTGATCCCTGCGACCCCCGACCTACTAGATTTCCCCTCGGGCTTCTTGGAATCTCTCAATCGCTGGGACCCCCAAACCACTACTTTTCTCCTTTCTGATCTTCTGGGAGCCCTGGATTCCGGGCCTCTGACCCACGACAGTGCCTTTTTCTCTTTCCCAGGACCCCGCCATCCTCAGGTCCCCGCCGCCTGCCAGATCTCTTCTAGGATCCCCGCGCTCCCACCACCTGCTCACGAGATCCCGCGGATCTAGGACCCGTGGTCCCCGGGGCCCCCCAGCCGGGTCCCGGGTGGGCGCCGGGCGGCCGGTCCCGGGTCTCCCCGCATGGCCGCCGCCCCCTCTTATCCCGCGGGGCTCCCTGGCTCTCCCGGGCCGGGGTCTCCTCCGCCCCCCGGCGGCCTAGAGCTGCAGTCGCCGCCACCGCTACTGCCCCAGATCCCGGCCCCTGGCTCCGGGGTCTCCTTTCACATCCAGATCGGACTGACCCGCGAGTTCGTGCTGTTGCCCGCCGCCTCTGAGCTGGCTCACGTGAAGCAGCTGGCCTGTTCCATCGTGGACCAGAAGGTGAGGGCACTGGCTCACCGATCCAGTTTGGGGAGAGGTTGAAGGAGGGAGTGCTGGCAGAGGGGTCTTCGGCCTGGGGTGTGGAAGAGGAAGGGTGGGGACCTGAGCATTGGGTGTGATGGAGGGATAGGGGCATTGCTCCCCCGCCATTTTCCCCTCACCCCACATCCCTTTGAGAGAGGACTGGGCAGGGGTGGGGTGCCCCAGAGGCCTCCCCAAATTTCATGTCCCTGCATGTTGTTTTCTGCAGCAAACAGGGAGGAAGGGAGAGGCCAGCCAGGTGTAGGAAGGGGAGGAAGGGGCAGCAGATTTCGGGGGACCTCCACGTCCAGGCCCATTCCGGGCCTCCCATTTGGTGGAAACAGGAGAAATTGAAGCCGGGCTGGCCATGGTGATCCGGTGACATGTGTGAGTGCAGGTGCTTGAGTTAACTGCCAGGGGCAAGTGAGGTCTCAGAGCCCAGTTCTGCCCTTCCCTAAGCCTGAGATGCGTGTGGAGGGGCAGCCACCCCTTCTGCACCCCTAGAGGCTCTGGGGACTCTATTCCCTTTCCTACTCACAGTGCTCTTACCCTGCTCTTAATTTTGGACACCACAGTCCCCAGGGTGGGCAGCTGGGCGTTATAAGGGGGACCAGGTGGAACTCCACATCTGAATCCTAAAATGTTAAAAGTTCGAATAGGGCTTCTGTGTTGGAGTAGTGGACTGTACAAATGTAAGAATATTAGAATCACAAACTGTTGGACTAGGCATCCTGGGCCATTATGTTAGTGTTCAGATATTAGAATCTGAGGTTTGTGAAACAGTAAAACATTAAAATGTTGGAATGTTAGATTCCTAGAGTGTTGAATCCTAGAGACTTAAAATGTTAGAATTTTGGAATGCTGGATGGATGAAGTCCGTGAATGCTAAAGAATTCAAATACTAAATACCACAGTCCTGGCTTGTCAGAAGCCTAGAACACTAAACTATTAGATTACCGCTAATGTAGGTTATTGAAATCCTAAAATATATAGTGATACCAGGTTGGAATCTAGAATGTAGAATTCTGTAATGTGAGCATGTTGGAATCCCAAAATATCCAAATTCCAGAATCTTTGCAGACTCCTGGAAATGAATCCTTTGGGCTTCAGAGAAACATGAGGAACTAGACCAGCCCCCCATTCTCCAGACAAGGAAACTGAAGCTTAGACAAAGACTTCCCAGGGGTCAGAGCCAAGGCAGTCCTGTCTTCTGTGGGCTGACTCTTAGCAGGGAGAACAGATAGGGTTTTACCCACCAAATACCCAAATCTAGCAGGCCCAGCTCCCCACCCCAACTCAGCCCACTTTATGGGAAGCTGGTGGCGGTGGGGGTAGGGGGCAGATTGTCCCTTGGGTGAACTTTGTCCAGTGCTCACGTCCCCAGCCTGCCCCGCTCAGGCTTCACCCCAGTTTTATTTTTCTGCCAGGTCCAGGTGTGTTAGAGCCCCATACCTTCCTTCCCCGAGGCCCCACCCGGGCAGTTTCACTTTCTGTTCTATCAGGTTTCATTTCCTGCCCCCTTGGCCCCCCAAGCTGAGGGACCCAGACACCTGGGTCCTTTGAGCATCGGGTGGGAGGCACCCTCCTTATCTCCAGCCCCTTCGAGTCCTAGACCCCCGCCCCGCCCCCCACTTTCCCAGGAGGCTCGAAAAGTCCTCCTTCCAGCTTGCCCCGCCCCATTGCTGGGCCTCGAGCCAGGTAACTGGGACAACAATAGACAGATCCAGGAAGGAAGCTGGGGGGGCGGGTGTGTGAGCCTGGGTGGGGGGGCGCAGGGGAGGAGGTGTTCATTCAGCCTCACCCCCCTGGCCCCCACCAGGTTCCGGAAAATTCGAGGTGTCCACGCTCCCGGAGCCACACTCCCTCCCACCCCAGCTCCCCCGTCCAGCCACCAAACCCACGCCGGCGCCCCCTCCCCGCACACTTGGGGTGCTGGCATCCTGCCCGGCTCGCGCTGGGGTTGGGAGGGGGCAGGCAGGAAGCGAGGGCCTGCGGGGTCTCTGAGTTTCCGGGGGAAACAGCCGGCCCTGCCCTGGGTGGGTCACAGTCCGCCCGCTGCTGAAGGCAGCTCTGAGCCTTTCCATCGCCACATCCCTCTCCCCACCCCTCAGTTCCCTGAGTGTGGCTTCTACGGCCTTTACGACAAGATCCTGCTTTTCAAACATGACCCCACGTCGGCCAACCTCCTGCAGCTGGTGCGCTCGGCCGGAGACATCCAGGAGGGCGACCTGGTGGAGGTGGTGCTGTCGGGTGAGAGGCGGTGGCCGGCCTGGGGGCGGGACCTCCGGCGGGGGCGGGATATCTGGAGGAGGAGAGGGTAGCCGGGTGTTGGGATGAGAAACGTCCTAGAAGTTCGAGGCCAGTAGTTCTGCAAATTAGACTCATGTGGGAGAGCCTTTCCCACCTACCACTCCTGAATGGGTAAATGCATTGTGGTGCATTCACGCTGCGGCCTTCGCATTGAGCATCAAGGAGCCACAGCAACTTACATGCGTCTCACAAACGTAACGCTGCGAGAGAAACTAGATGCCAGACTACAAACCGTGTGATTTCCTGTGAAGCACGAAAAAGACAGATGCAATGTCTCTCTGGAGTTAGTAGTCAGGAGAGGCCGGGTGCAGTGGCTCACGTCTGTGAGTCCAGCACTGTGGGAGGCTGAGCTGGAGCTGGGAGGATCGCTTGAGCCCAGGAGTTCAAGATCAGCCTGGGCAACACAGTGAGACTCCATCTCTCTCTCCCTCTCTTAAAAAAAAAAAGGAGGGTGGGGGGCTTTGGGGAAGTGGGTTACTGAGTGGGGTTGTAAAGGGGCTTTTTAGGGACTGGTCTGAACTTCCATTTATGGATCAGGATGTCAGTGACACGATTTGCACAGTTTGAAAATTCATTGGGCTGTGCACTTGTGATGTGTGTTCTTTTCTGGACATGCGTTATGCTTATTTATTTATTTATAAGACTAGTCAATTGCAGTAGTGAGAAGAGAGAAAGAGGTCAACAAGGAGTTCGCTCCATAACTGATTGTGTTAAACTTTAATATAATAGTAAAAAATGGGCCGGTTGCAATGGCTCACACCTGTAATCCCAGCAGTTTGGGAGGCCAAGGTGGGAGGATTGCTGGAGCCCAGGAGTTTGAGACCAGCTTGAGCAACATTGGGAGACCCAGTCTCTACCAAAAAAAAAAAAAAATTAGCCAGGCAAGGTGGCACATGTCTGTCGTCCCAGCTACTTGGGAGGCTGAGGCAGGAGGATTTCTTGAGCCTAGGAGTTTGAGGCTGAGGCTGCGGTGAGCCATGATCATGTCACTGTATTCCAGCCTGGGCTGGAGAGAGAGAGACCCTGTCTCAAAAAGAAAAAAAGTAGCAAATAAATAAATAAATAAATAAATAAAATGTTACAATGCCAGTGCCTCCTCCCATGGAAATGCTAAATTAAATCAGAATCTCTGCAAAGTGAGATGAGACCTGCACGTTGGCATTTTCAAAAGCCCTCTCAGGTGATTTTCTAAGACACAGCCGGAAGCCATTTCACCCACTCACCATTCTCGTAGTACAGATGGGCATGCTTTCAGCACCTTAGACTAGTCTATGGCCCTGGGACCCACTTGAGGGTGGGGCACCTGCCTTTTTCATGGATGTATTCCCTGCTGTTCCTGTGTACTGCAGTGCTCAGTGAAACTGGCTCAATGAATGAATGACAGTTAGAAGTCTGGATTTACAGGCCGGCATGGTGGCTCACGCCTGTAATCGCAGCACTTTGGAAGGCCAAGGTGGGTAGATCACCTGAGGTCGGGAGTTCGAGATCAGCCTGGGCAACATGGAGAAAACCCATCTCTACTAAAAATATAAAATTAGCCGAGCGTGGTGGCGGAGGTTGTAGTGAGCCAAGATCATGTCATTGCATTCCAGCCTGGGCAACAAGAGCGGAACTCTGTCTCAAAAAAAGAAAAAAAAACAACATAAAAAGGCAAACAAAATTAGCCGGGCGTCGTGGCGCATGCCTGTAGTCCCAGCTACTTGGGAGGGTGAAGCAGAATTGCTTGAACCCAGGAGGTTGTGGTTGTGGTTGTGGTTAGCCAAGATGGTGTCACTGCACTCCAGCCTGGACAATAAGAGTGAAACTCAAAAAAAAAAAAAAGTCTGGATTTACACCTTTAATGACTTTGTTCAGGCTTTAAGCACTCTTTCACATTATAAGCTTGAATTTTTATCTTCATCCTGTCCCTCCCCTAAACCTGAGTTTTGTTTTGTTTTTGTTATTTTTATTTATTTTTTTAAGATGGAGTCTCGCTTTGTCACCCAGGCTGGCGTGCAGTGGCGCAGACTCAGCTTGCTGCAACCTCGGCCTCCCGGGTTCAAGCAATTCTCCTCCCCAGCCTCCTGAGTAGCTGGGATTACAGGCATCCGCTACCACATGCAGCTAATTTTTTATTTTTAGTAGAGACGGGGTTTCACTGTGTTGGCCAGGCTGGTCGCAAACTCCTGATCTCAAGTGATCCTACCGCCTCGGCCTCCCAAAGTGCTGGGATTACAGGTATGAGCCACCACTCCCAGCCTGTTATTTTGTTTTCAGGCAGGGTCTTGCTCTGTCACCCAGACTGGAATGCAGTGGCATGGCCACCACTCACTGCAGGCTCGACCTTCCAGACTGAAGCAATTCTCCCTCCTCAGCCTCCCAAGTGTATGGACTACAAGTGTGCACCACCACACCGGGCTAATTTTTTGTGTTTTTTTAAGACAGAATCTGGCTCTGTCACCCAGGCTGGAGTGCAGTGGCATGATCTTGGCTCACTGCAGCCTCTGCCTCCCAAGTTCAAGTGATTCTCCTGCCTCAGCCTCCTGAGTAGCTGGGGTTACAGGCATGCACCACCAGGCCCGGCTAATTTTTATACTTTTAGTAGAGATGGGGTTTCATCATGTTGGCCAGGCTGGTCTTGAACTCCTGACCTCAAGTGATCCGCCTGCCTGAGTCTCCCAAAGTGCTGGGATTGCTCCCAGCCTATCCATGTTTTTTTGTTGTTGGTGGTGGTATTTTTAATTAAAAAATGTTTAATTTGGTAAAATATACATGAGAGTTACCATTTTAGGCCAGGTGCAGTGGCTCACACCTGTAATCCCAGCGCTTTGAGAGACTGAGGCAGGTGGATCACCTGAGGTTGGGAGTTCAAGACCAGCGTGGCCAACATAGCGAAACCCCCATCTCTACTAAAAATAGAAAAATTCGCCAGGCGTGGTGGTGGGTGCCTGTAATCCCAGCTACTTGGGAGGCTGAGGCAGGAGAATTGCTTGAACCTGGGAGGCAGAGGTTGTGGTGAGCCGAGATCACACTACTGCACTCCAGCCTGGGTGACAGAGCAAGACTCCGTCTCAAAAAATAAAAATAAAATAAATTACCATTTTAAGCACTTTTAAACGTACAGTTCAGTAATGTTACGTTCATGCACACTGTTGTGCAGCCCAGCTCCAGACCTGTTGTCATCAGGCAAAACTGAAGCTCCCTGCCCATTAAACAGCTACCCAATTCCCTCTCTGTTCCTGCCGCGGGCATAGGGATATAGGTGTTTTGTCCAGGGGTGGAGCTGGGATTTGAACCCAGGCAGAATGTAGTATGAGAGCAAAATAATAAAGGAAGGAAAGACCAAACCTTGCGTCTGGGAGGACTGTAAGAAATCTGGCAGCTTGGGGGTCTGAAAACGGCTCAAGCATCTGCCCCTATTTGCCGTCTACAGCCTCGGCCACCTTCGAGGACTTCCAGATCCGCCCGCACGCCCTCACGGTGCACTCCTACCGGGCGCCTGCCTTCTGTGATCACTGCGGGGAGATGCTCTTCGGCCTAGTGCGCCAGGGCCTCAAGTGCGATGGTGAGAGCGAAGGGGTTAGGGGCGGGGCCGGGGGTGGGGCTCAGCTCCGGGGGCGGAGTCTAATGGTCCGGGCCTGCGGACCGCGTGGGGAGGAGGGGCGGGGCTCGGAGCTGGGGCGCAGCCTAGGAAGTAACAATGGGAAAAAGTAAGGGCCCAGAAGCAGAGCCTGGGGAAGGAGGGGTGGGGCTGGGCTGGGGCTCGGATCTGGGGGCGGAGCCTAGGAGGTGGAGCTGGAAGGGACAAGTAGGGACCTAAGAACTGAGTCTTGGTGAGTAGAAGGGTGGCTGGGGAAGAGGGTGGGGGCTTGTATCAGTCAGAGATCAAGCAGAGAAATAGATCCTGTAGGAGATATATATTAAGATATTTGTATGCAGGGAATCAGCTTACAGGATTGTGTAGGCTGGTTAGGCAAGTCAAATCCGGCCAGGCACAGTGGTGCAGGCCCGTAATCCCAGCACTTTGGGAGGCCGAGGTGGGTGGATCCCCCGGAGACCAGGAGTTCAAGACCAGCCTGGGCAACATAACAAGACTCCGCCTGTACAAAAAATTATTAGCTATGCATGGTGACACACACCTGTGGTCCCAGCTACTTAGGAGGCTGAGGCAGGAGGATCACTTGAGCCTGGGAGGTTGAGGCTGCAGTGAGCCCTGATTGCACCACAGCACACCAGCCTGGGTGACAGAGCGAGACCCTGGTTCAAAAAAAAAAGAAAAATCCATTCTATCAGGAAGGGAAGGTGGGAAGTCTCAGGCACAAGCTGAAGCTGATGTCCACTGGTGGAATTTCTTCATCCGAGAAGTCTCTGATCTGCTTTTTAAAACATTCAGCTGATTGAATCAGGCCCACCTACAACAAGAAGGATAATCTCTCCCACTTACAGTCAACTGATTATGGATTTTAATCACATCTAGAAAGTACCTCCACGGGGCCTTCTCTTCCTAGTTCTTCCCAGAGTTGGGAGAAGCTGGGTTGAGAGGGTGAAAAGTAAAAACAAACCTTCATGGCAACATCTAGATTAGTGTCTGAATAACCGTGGATCTTGCCTAGCCAAGCTGACACATAAACGTGACCATCAGGGTCCACCGCTCGTCAACCTGGGACCTGTCTCAGTTTGTCAGGAATGCCATAACAAAATACCACCGGCTGCGTGGCTTAAATGACAGCTGTTTACTTCTCACCATTCTGGTGGCTAGAAAGACCAAGATCCAGGTTCTGGCAGGGTTCTGTTTCTGGTGTAGCCTACTTTCCTGCCTTAAATAGGGCCAGTGTTTCACTGTGTTCACATGGAACACAGAGGGAGAGAGATCCCTGGTATCTCTTCCCTTTATAAGGAAGGCTGGGCACGGTGGCTCATGCCTGTAATCCCAGCACTTTGGGAGGATGAGGTGGGTGAATTGCTTGAATCCAGAATTTGAGAGCAGCGTGGGTAACATGGTGAAACCCTGTCTCTAAAAAATACAACAAATTGGCCAGGCATGGTAGGGCATACCTCTAGTCCTAGCTACTCAAGAGGCTGAGGTGGGGGGATCACCTGGGCCCTGGAGGTTGAGGCTGCAGTGAGCCGTGATCGTGCCACTGCACTCCAGCCTGGGCGATGGAACACGATTCTGTCTCAAAAAAAAAAATGGTCACCAGTCCCATTGGATTACAGCCACATTCTTTCGGCTTCAATTAACCTTAATTACCTCCATAAAGGCACCATCTCCAAATATAGGGGGAGACACAGACATTTTAGTCCATAACAGCACCCATACACGTCTCCTTAAATCATAGTTTAAAAACATATAATTTTTTTTTTTTGAGACAGCGTCTTACTCTGTTGCCCAGGCTGGAGTGCAGTGGTGGGATCTTGGCTCACTGCAACCTCTGCTTCCCAGGCTCAAGTGATTCTCTGCTTTAGCCTCCCTCATAGCTGGGATTATAGGCGCGTGCCACTACCGCATGGCTAATTTTTGTATTTCTAGTAGAGACGGGGTTTCGCCACATTGGCCAGGCTGTTCTTGAACTCCTGACCTCAAATGATCCGCCCGCCTCAGCCTCCCGCAGTGCTGGGCTTACACAGTGTGAGCCACCGCGCCTGGCCAAAACAGAGTTCTTTAAGCCAAGATGTCTCAAGGTTCAGCCCAAGTGTCAAGATCTATAGGTCCTCTGTCCCTCTTACTCATGCTTGTGAGTGAGAATGTTGAAATCCGGGCTCTGCCTACAGATGAGGGCCATGTACCTGCATTGGCTATGAGGATACACGACAGGTGAGGAGCATCCATTCCTTCATGAGACCCTGTGTCTCCATTTTTTTTGACTCTGTCACACAGGCTGGAGTGCAGTGGCGCGATCTTGGCTCACTGCAGCCTCCGCCTCCAGGTTCAAGCAATTCTCCTGCCTCAGCCTCCCAAATAGCTGGGATTACAGGTGCATGCCACCATTCCTGGCTAATTTTTTATTTTTATGTCTTTTTTTTGTTTGTTTGAGATGGAGTCTCACTCTGTCACCCAGGCTGGAGTGCAGTGGCACCATCTCAGCTCACTGCAACCTCTGCCTCCCGGGTTCAAGCGATTCTCCTGCCTCAGCTTCCTGAGTAGCTGGGATTATAGGCATGCGCCACCACGCCTAGCTAATTTTTTTGTATTTTAAGTAGAGATGGGGTTTCACCTTGTTGGTCAGGCTGGTCTCAAACTCCTGACCTTGTGATCCGCCTGCCTCAGCCTCCCAAAGTGCTGGGATTACAGGTGTGAGCCACCATGCCTGGCTAATTTTTGTATTTTTAGTAGAGACAGGGTTTCACCATGTTGGCCAGGCTGGCCTCGAACTCCTGTCCTCAAGTGATCCACCCGCCTCAGCCTTCCCAACTGCTGGGATTACAGGCATAAGCCACTGCGCTGGGCCCCATGCACCTCCATTTTTATACAATGTGCCCTGCCATTAGAGGCATATTCTCTGATGTTCCATTGGGTATTAGGTCTGAGATAGCATCTGCAGCTCCATGGCTGCCACACTTGTACAGAAATCCAGATTCTGGGCCGGGCATGGTGGCTCACGCCTACAGTCCCAGCACTTCGGGAGGCCAAGGTGGGCAGCTCATGAGGTCAGAAGTTCGAGACCAGCCTGGCCAACATGGTCAAACCCCATCTCTACTAAAAATACAAAACTTAGCTGGGCATGTTGGCGGGCACCTGTAATCCCAGCTACTCGGGAGGCTAAGGCAGGAGAATCATTTGAACCTGGGAGGCAGAGGTTGCAGTGAGCAGAGATTGTGCCATTGCACTCCAGCCTGGGCAACAGGGCAAGACTCCGTCTCAAAAAAAAAAAAAGGGAAAAAGAAATCCAGATTCTCCAGTAGCCTATGTTTCAGAGCATCATGCAGTCCTATGTGTACTTGTATTATTTAAGGACTCTAGGCCTGGAGAAACTGATTCAGTGCATTCAAAGCTCTTAAAAATATTGCCATCGTCCACACGCCATATCCAGCTCTCAAGGTCTCAGCATATCCAGTCTTTGCCGTGCTATAGCCCTGATGCCGTCCAGTCCTAATGGGTTCTCAGCACAGACTTCACTGGCCGCATCACAGATGATGGTCCCAGTTCCTGCGGCGTCAAGAGAAGCCCAAATGACTGCATTCCGACGGGAGTTTAACTCTATCCTGAGATTCATTCTGGGAGTTACAGATTCTGAAATTCTGGGAAGCCTATGAGCAATTCAAGGCCAAAACTGGGAAATGGTTCCTGTAGGCGAAGACCATTTGCCCTGCGGAAGCTCCTGTTGCGGGGACATGGTTCTCCAAGCCTGCTTTCGCGATGACAGCCCACAGCCAAGGCAGTGCCTACAATGAAGCATGGAGCTGGAAAGCCCAGAGCAGGCGGGTACCAGAAGGGCACGCAAAGGCTGGAGGCACCCCCTTCCCTCCAGAATGGAAAGCGATCCTAGAATCGTCTGGAATCGCTGGGGATGTGTTAGAGCACGCGTGTAGGAGGGCCAGTGGGAAACGATGACTTGAGCTGATTTCTCCATGGATGAGGATCTTAAAAGATAAAACAGGCAGGCACAGTGACTGACCTGTAATCCCAGCACTTTGGGAGGCTGAGGTGGGAGGATCGCTTGGGCCCAGGAGTTCGAGAGCAGCCTGGGCAACACAGCGAGACCCCATCTCTACCAAAAATAAATAATTATCCGGGCATGGTGGCACTCACCTGTGGTCCCAGGTACTCAGAAGGCTGAGGCGGAAGGATGGCTTGAGCCTGGGAGTTGAGGGCTGCAGTGAGCTATGATTGTGCCATTATGCTCCAGCCTGGGGTACAGGGAGATCCTGTCTCTACAAAATAAAATAAGGATAATAACAAGTCATACTTCTGCCTAGTATGGTACAATGAAGCGGAGTGCAACTGAAAAGTCTTTTTTTGTTTTTTGGTTTTTTTGTTTGTTTTGAGACAGAGTCTCGCCTGTGTCGCCCAGGCAGGAGTGCGGTGGCGCCATCTTGGCTCACTGCAACCTTTGCCTCCCAGGTTCAAATGATTCTCCTGGCTCAGCCTCCTGAGTAGCCGGGATTACAGGCGTGTGCCACCTTGCCCAGCTAAGTTTTGCATTTTTAGTAGAGATGGGGTTTTGCTATGTTGGCTGGCCTCGTCTTAAACTCCTGACCTCAAGTGATCCTCCCACCTTGGCCTCCAAAGTGTTGGGATTACAGGCGTGAGCCACCATGCGTGACACTACGAAGATTTAATCACACTACTTAGGGATCTCCTGGATTCCAGGTCTACAGAAAGAGAAAGTGGGGTGTGGGAGGGTGGGTGAGCAGACCTGGAGGGGACGATGGTGACCTTAGGGGTGGGGGGTGAGGAGAGGATTTTCTCTTGGAAAGTTGGGGCTGAGGAAGAGGGGGAACCAGAGGGGCCTCAGAAAAAGGAAGATCAGGGCTAGAAGAGGGAACAGGTGTCTCCAGGGAGATGTTAGGAGTTTTGGGGAGGACTGGGAGGAGGGTGCTTACCATAGAGGATTGGAGCTGTGTCACAGCTTTGGAGGGGACGTTTGATGGCGGGGCTGCAAGACAGAACTAGGCGTGGAGCTTTGGCGGGGACCTTTGAGGTGTCCCTTGTTGGAGTGGGAAACGTGGGATGTGGGGCGTGTTCAGGGGCCGAGTGACAGATGGGGTGATGGTGGGGGCTACAAGCTGGAACTTGGGGCGGAGCTCTAAGGAGGGGCGGGCCTGGGGGGGGTACCGGTCGGCTTAGGAGTAGTAGTGCCTTTTGGAGGAGATTGTGCTGGGGGGTGAGGGGACAGGACCAGGTGGGAGATTGGGTGGAGAGGGCAGAGCTTCTCAAGAAGGGACCTAGGAGGGGCACACGCCAAGTCTCCTACTCTCTGGCGCCCCCTACAGGCTGCGGGCTGAACTACCACAAGCGCTGCGCCTTCAGCATCCCGAACAACTGCAGCGGGGCCCGCAAGCGGCGCCTGTCATCCACGTCTCTGGCCAGTGGTCACTCAGTGCGCCTCGGCACCTCCGAGTCCCTTCCCTGCACGGCTGATGAGCTGGTGAGGGGATGGGGGATGAAACGGGTTGGTGGCTTGGGGGGAGGTGACGGGGCCCAGGCCTGGGGGCAACACACTGATGTGTCCCTTCCATTCTTGCGCATGACAGAGCCGTAGCACCACCGAACTCCTGCCTCGCCGCCCCCCGTCATCCTCTTCCTCCTCTTCTGCCTCATCCTACACGGGCCGCCCTATTGAGCTGGACAAGATGCTGCTCTCCAAGGTCAAGGTGCCACACACCTTCCTCATCCACAGCTACACACGGCCCACCGTTTGCCAGGCTTGCAAGAAACTCCTCAAGGGCCTCTTCCGGCAGGGCCTGCAATGCAAAGGTTAGCCTGCCGGTCCGGGAGGACAGACAGGGTCAGAGCCTTCCCCCAGCCCCAACCTGGGCTTGTGACGGAGGTCGTACAGGTAGTAGTGCCTTTTGGAGGAGATTGTGCTGGGGGTAGGGGAACAGGACCAGGTGGGAGATAGGGTAGAGAGGGCAGAGCTTCTCAAGGAGGGACCTAGGAGGGGCAAGGTCCCTTCCTGAGGATCTCAAGCCAGGTATTCTGAGCCTTGGGAGCCCAGGGCCTCAGAAGGGGAGAGCCCTGAATCCTGGCATTCTGGGACCTTTGGAATTCTGGAATCCTGGAACCTCAGTTGGGGTGTGTGTGTGTGTGTGTGTGTGTGTGTGTGTGTGTGTGTGTGTTTGGAGACAGGGTATCACTCTGTCACCCAGGCTGGAGTGCAGTCACGCAATCACAGCTTACTGCAGCTTCAACCTCTTGAGCTCAAATGATCCTCCTGCCTCAGCCTCCCAAGTAGCTAGGACTACAGGTGGTGCCACCACACCCAGCTAATTTTTAAATTTTTTGTAGAGAGCAGGTATCACTATAGTGTCCAGGCTGGTCTTGAACTCCTGGGCTCAAGCAATCCTCCTGCCTCGGCCTCCCAAAGTGCTGGGATTACAGGTGTGAGCCACTGCACCCAGTTGAACCTCAGTCTTTAGAACCTAGGAATCCTAGATTCATAAAGTGCTTAGCATGGAATTCTAGCGCTGTAGAATCTGAGAATTCTAGAATCAGAACCATAGGATTTAAGAATTCTGAATGATAGAATTCAGCTAAAATAACCACAGAACTTTAGACTACATATCTTAGATCTCCCAAGTTTTAGATTCTCAGAACATTATAATGTTGTAACTACAGGGTTTGAGGATAATAGAAACAGGAGCATCACATTTGAGAGTCTTAGACGTCTAGAATCATATAAGCCTAAAACCACTGTAACCTAGAATCCTGGAAATTCTAGACTCCCAGAACTTTGAACTATCAAATTCAGAATCCAGCCAGGTGTGGTGGCTTGTGCATGTAATTGCAGCACTTTGGAGGCCAAGGTAGGTGGATCACTTGAGCCCAGGAGTTTAAGACCAGCCTGGGGAACATGGTGAAACCCTGTCTCTACAAAAAAAAACAAAAAACAAACCAAAAAAAACCCTAAAAATTAGCCAGGTGTGGCAGCATGCATCTGTGGTCCCAGCTACTTGGGACTCTGAGGACGGAGGATCGCTTGAGCCCAGGAGGTTGAGGCTGCAATGAGCCGTGATTGTGCCACTGCACTCCAACCTGGGTGACAGAGCAAGACCTTGTCTCAAATAATAATAATAATAATAATAATAATTCTAGAACCTCAGAAGTTTAGTATAAACTTAGAAACATCCAACTCAAGAATTTATTGGAACAATCGAATTCTAGAATCTTAGAAGTCTAGAGCTAAAGAAGCATAGAACAGCAAATTCTAGAATCTTAGATGTATAGAATCCTAGAACCTTGGAGTCTGCAGATTCTGAAGTAGAGAAGTCTAGAATTGTAGAACTGTAAAACTGTCAAATTTTAGAGCTGAGATATATGAAATCCTAAAATCTTGGACATTAAAAGAGTCTTACAAGTATTGAATCATAGATGTCTAGAGTTCTAGAAACTTGGACATCAAACTCTGAAGCCCTAGAAACACAGAATCAGGCCAGGGGCCGAGGCTCACACCTGTCATCCAGCACTTTGGGAGGCTGAGGTGGGTGGATTGCTTGATCCCAGGAGTTCAAAATCAGCTTGTGCAACACGGAAAGACCTAGTCTCTACAAAAAATCCGAAAAATTAGCTGGGTGTGGTAGTGCGAGCCTGTAGTTTCAGCTACTCAGGAGGCTGAGGTGGGAGGATCGCTTGAGCCTGGGAGGCAGAGATGGTAATGAGCCGAGATCGTGCCATTGCACTCTCTAGTCTGGGTGACAGAGCCAGACTGTTTCTCAAAAAAACAAAGAAATATAGAATAATAGAACCTTCATAAAATAGGTTTTTAGTCAACTCTAGAATGTTTGATGTGTAGTGTCCCTAGAACCATGGAAATGTCGAACTCTATAGCAGTGGTTCTCAACCAGGGACAGCTTTGGTCCTAGGGAGTGTCTGGCAAGGGTTGGAGATGGTTTCGTTTGTGATACTGGGATAGTGCTACTGGCATCCGGTACGTAGAGGTCAGAGATGAAGCTAAACATCCTACAGTACACAGAGCAAGTACCCTAAAACAAGGAACTATCCTGGGTACTGTGTTAGTAGTGTTAAGGGTTGAGGAACCCAGCCGTAGGGTATTCAAAGTCTAGAGTCACAGCACATTAGAACTAATTACACACATGCATGCACACACACACACACACACATACATACACACAGACACATATACACACATACACATGCACACACACGCACATACACACACAAATACACACATACACATACACACATACACAGACACATATACACACATACACATACACACATACATACACACACATGCACATACACACGCACACACACAAAAATACACACATGCACATACACACATACATGCACACACAAATACACACACATACACACATACACACACAGACACACACATGCATGCACATACATGCACAAACACGCACACACATACACATACACACATACATGCACACACATACACATACATGCACACACAAATACACACACATACACACACACACACACACACACATACACACATACACAGGCTAGGTGCGGTGGCTCACACCTGTAATCCCAGCACTTTGGGAGGCTGAGGCAGGTGGATCACCTGAGGTCAGGAGTTCGAGACCAGCCTAAACAACATGGTGAAACCCCATCTCTACTAAATACAAAAAAATTAGTTGAGCGTGGTGGGGCACACCAGTAGTCCCAGCTACTTGGGAGGCTGAGGCAGGAGAATCCCTTGAACCTGGGAGGTGGAGGTTGCAGTAAGCTAATATTGAGCCATTGCACTCCAGCCTGGACAACAAGATTGAAACCCTGTCTCAAAATAAATAAATAAAATAAAGAACCAATTACATTCTGGAATTGGAGTCTAGATTCATGGAAACTTAGTATTAGCACATTTAGTTGTAGGGTTTTTTTTTTTTTAGATGGAGTCGTGCTTTCAGGCTGGAGTACAGTGGTACGATCTTGGCTTACTGCAACCTCTGCCTCCCGGGTTCAAGTGATTCTCCTGCCTCGGCTTCCCGAATAGCTGGGATTACAGGCACCTGCCACCACACCCGCCTACTTTTTCTATTTTTAGTACAGACGAGGTTTCAACAGGTAGGCCAAGATGGTCTCGAACTCCTGACCTCAAATGATCCGTTTGCCCCGCCTCCCAAAGTACTGGGATTACAGGCGGGAGCCACAGCGCCCAGCAGCCGTCGGGATTTTGAGTCTAGCCCTCCCACTTAATCAAGACTCCTCACCATAGTTGGGGAAACTGTGGCTCAGTGTTGGAAAATGACCAGGAAAGGGGCAGCCAGTGTTCTGAGCAAGGCAGCAAGAGTAGACTGTTCTGAGCCTGGGGCTCAGGGGTCAAGGTTCAGGCCTTCCAGGTAACCTCTCTTCCCCTTCTCACCCATCCGCTTGTTCCCTGTCCTGCCAGACTGCAAGTTTAACTGTCACAAACGCTGCGCCACCCGTGTCCCTAATGACTGCCTGGGGGAGGCCCTCATCAATGGAGGTGAGAGGCTGGTGGGGGTGCTGGGGGAAGGGGAGGGGCAGGACTGGGTGGAGTCCCCTCTGATGCCTCCGTCCCCCGCAGATGTGCCGATGGAGGAGGCCACGGATTTCAGCGAGGCTGACAAGGGTACCCTCATGGATGAGTCGGAGGACGCTGGTGTGATTCCAGGCTCCCACTCGGAGAATGCGCTCCACGCCAGTGAGGAGGAGGAAGGCGAGGGAGGCAAGGCCCAGAGGTACACCTGGAACCTCCAAGAGACCCTGGGGGAAGACCGCCCTACGTAGCGAACCTCAATTTACTGCTTTCTACAATGGGCTGACATCACCTCATATTTGTAAATTTTCCCAGTTTCTGAGGCAAACCTTTTAAAGTGCTAAAACTTTTTTTAAATAATTTTTTTGTGTGACAGGGTCTCGCTCTGTCTCTCAGGCTGGAGAGCAATGATCAGTCTTGACTTACTGCAGCCTTGACCTCCTGGGCTCAAGTGATCCTGCCACCTTAGCCTCCCGAGCAGCTGGGACTACCGGCTTGTGCGACCCACACCCAGCCAATTTTTGTATTTTTGTAGAGACAGGGACTAACCTATGTTGCCCAGGGTGGTCTTGAACTCCTGACTCCTGAGCTCGAGATTGCAGTGACATAATCTCAGTTCATTGCAAGCTCCGCCTCCCGGGTTCAAGCAATTCTCCTGCTTCAGCCTCTGGAGTAGCTGGGACTAGAGGTGCCTACCACCACACCTGGCTAATTTTTTTTTGTGTTTTTAGTAAAGACGGGGTTCCACCATGTTGGTCAGGCTGGTCTTGAACTCCTGACTTCAGGTGATCCGCCCGCCTTGGCCTCCCAAACTGCTGGGATTACAGGCATGAGCCACCATGCCTGGCCTATATTATTCTTATTTTTTTATTTTTATTTTTTTAGAGATACGGGTCTTGTTATGTTGCCCAGGGTGGTCTTGAACTCCTGCTCTCAAGCAATCCTCCCACCTCAGCCTCCCAGAGTGCTGGGATTACAGGTGTGCACCACCATGCCCCCAGCCTATACATTTTTAAACTATACGCAGAGTTCATATTCAGGTTCACTGGAATGTGAGCTCAGGTGCGTGAGGGCAAGGATATTTTCTGCCCTCCCAGGTGCCTAGGACAGGGCTGGCTCAGATCAGGTGCTTCCTACTTATGTGTGGCGTAAATGTTTATTGAAAAAGCTGGGAAGCAGCGTGGTTCACGCGGGCGCTGGGGGCTGAGAGCCCAGATCTCAGCTCTACCAATTCACTTGCTAGGTACTTCCCTGGCTGCTGTGTTTTCCTCCTGGGGTGATGAGGTACCTACCCCGCAGGGTGGTAAACTTGGTGTAGGGGTAAGGGGGCACCCTCAGAGGTGCATTGGAAAATATTTAATGAGCACCTGCTGTGTTCTGACTCGAAGCTCACAGCTATGAACAAAAGAGGTAAGTCTGCCCTTCTGGAGTTGATGATTTCAGTGGGGAGACAGCTAATAAATGCATGCATAGCATCGGATATTGGTAATGGTGATAAAGAAAAATAAAACAAGAGGAGATGGAGAATGGGAGATGTGCTTTCTTAGTTAGGGTCAATCAAGGAGACCTCGCTGAGGAAGTGGCAGCTGAAGGGAGTGGAGGGTAGGAGCCTTGTGGGGCTTTGGGGGAAGAGGCTTCCAGGCAGAGGCAACAGTAAATGGAAAAGCCCTGGGGTAGAGCCACACGTGTTTTGTCGTTTTTTTTTTTAGACAGGGAGTCACCAGGCTGCACTCTGTCACCAGGCTGGAGTGCAGCGGCGCTATCTTGGCTCACTGCAACCTCTGCCTCCTGGGTTCAAGCAGTTCTCCTGCCTCAGGCTCCGGAGTTGCTGGGACTACAGGCTCGCGCCACCACGCCCAACTCATTTTAGTATTTTTCGTAGAAACGGGTTTCACCATATTGGCCGGGATGGTCTCGATCTCTTGACCTCGATCTCCCAAAGTGCTGGGATTACAGGCATGAGCCACTGCGCCCGGCCTAGAGCGAGACTCTTAAAAGCAAAGAAACAAAAACAACTCCCGGGGACGTGGCGGGTGGGGGCGGGGGGGGATTGGCAAAACAAAACAAAAAATTCTCCAACTCCCTAGCTTCCCAGAGATGCCTCCTGCGGCCCCAAGCAGCATGATCATTTTCTGCATGTGACTTTTCACCCCTTCCTCTTCCTCCGCAGCTCCCTGGGGTACATCCCCCTAATGAGGGTGGTGCAATCGGTGCGACACACGACCCGGAAATCCAGCACCACGCTGCGGGGAGGGTTGGGTGGTTCATTACAGCAACAAGGACACGCTGGTGAGTGGCCGGGGCAGGGCCAGGTGCAGCGGAGCGAGGGTTGGAAGAGGGACGGCTCAGCTTGGGTGGGCGGGGCTAGGTGGGCGGGGCTGGAGCTAGGCGTGGGCGGGGCCATGCTGGAGGCGGGGCTAGAATTAGGAGTGTGGGTTTTAAGGGTGGGACGAGGGGCAGGAGTTAGGGAAGACGCGGGGCTAAAGGCAAGGCGCGGTGGGGGAGAGCTAGAGTTAGGGGAGGAGCTTGGCTGGAGGAAGAGGGCTAAGTGGGGCGAGGCTGGGGTTAGGGCGTGGGGGCTGGGCTAGGGTTAAAGCTAGGGGCGGGGCTAGGGTTAGGGCGTGCACGTGGTGCTCCAGGCACCTGGAGCCCCGAACAGCACCACGGGACAGGGACTGGGGAGGAAAGTCTGGCGGTTCGCCTGACCCTTCAAACATCTCTACAGAGAAAGCGGCACTATTGGCGCCTGGACTGCAAGTGCATCACCCTCTTCCAGAACAACACGACCAACAGATACTATAAGGTGAGTCCCCTGGCCCCCAGCTCCCCCGGCCTTCCCTCTGTCCCCCACAAACTTCTCCACACCTCCTCCTACCCCCAGTTACTCCAGACAGATCCTGCAAATCACGCCCTCCCTGCCTCAGCTCATCAGCAAGTGCTGCCCATCTGATTCTGGCCCCACCACTTTCCATTGGGGGTGGAGGGTGGGCGGAATCCCGGCCGGTTCCCTTACTTCTTGGTGCCTCAGGCTTCTCACCTGTAAAATACCTCAAATGCTAATATCTCAGGGCTGGTGCAGGAATTCAAAGAGCCAATAAACTAAAGCAGTCAGCTTAGGGCATGGTATGTGTTAAGCTCCCAGTAATTCTAAGGCTGTTCTCACTATTCCTTTATAATTAATGTATTGCATGATGTGTGCCTATTCATTACCCCCTCCCGTGCCCACACCGTGTCCCAGCCACTGTCTTCCACCTGGATGGTTGCAGTCTTCTTGCAGGGTCCTTCTGATCTCCATACCTCTGTCATTTCCCCCATAGCAGCGGGAGGAGTCTTTATTAAAAGCATCAAGGCCGGGCACCGTGGCTCACGCCTGTAATCCCAGCACTTTGGAAGGCCAAGGCAGGCAGATCACCTGAGGTCGAGAGTTCGAGACCAACCTGACTAACATGGAGAAACCCCATCTCTACTAAAAATAAAAAATTAGCCGTGCCTGGTGGGAATAGCCTGTAACCCCAGCTACTCGGGAGGCTGAGGCAGGAGAATCTCTTGAACCCAGGAGGCAAAGGTTGCATTGAGCCGATATTGCATGATTACATTCCAGCCTGGGCAATAAGAGGGAGAATCTGTCTAAAAAAAAAAAAAAGAAAAGAAACCGTCAAAACCCTCCAGTGGCTCCCATTGTCCTTAGAGTAAGAAAACCTGGACTCCAGCTGTTACCTGCCCTGGAGTGTCTTCCTTGGATTTTCCACGGCTGGTTCCTTCTCATCTTCCCATTTTGCTCAGACAACAGCATCTAAAATGTTGTGCTCGGCCAGGCGCAGTGGCTCCTGCCTGTAGTCCCAGCACTCTGGGAGGCCGAGGCGGCGGATCACTTGAGGTCAGGACTTTGAAACCAGCCTGGCCAACATGGTGAAAGCCTGTCTCTACTAAAAATACAAAATTAGCTAGCTGTGGTGGTGGAGGCCCGTAATCCCAGCTACTTGGGAGGCGAGGCAGGAGAATAGCTTGAACCTGGGAGGCGGAGGTTGCGGTGAGCTGAGATCGCGCCACTGCACTGTAGCCTGGGCAACAGAGCAAGACTGTCTCAAGAGTAAAATAAATAAAATGCTGTCCTCACCCCCCATGGGTCCATGTCACCACCTGGTTTTATGGGCTACCTGAGTCATTCATCTTCCCTCCCCTCCTTCCTCCTTTGACACGTTTCCTACTCCATGGTCCCTGTGCCTTCTGTCCCACCTGGGTCCCCTAAGCCTCCCTCCTGGTTCCCTGTCTCCATCTCTTTCTATTCCATCTGCCCTCCGCACACAAGCAGATGATGCTCAGAAGCCTTCAGTGGCTCCCTAGGGCCCTTGGACAAAGCCCAGGCTCCTCCCTGTGGCCTGTGAAGCCCTGTGTGGCCTCATTTCCTTCATTTAGTATCAAGCATTTATTTATTTTGCGATAGAAGCTTGCTCTGTCTCCCAGGTGCAGTGGCATGATCGTGGCTTACTGCGACTTCTGGGTCCCCCACTCCAATGATTCTCCCACCTCCCTAGTAGCTGGGATTATCAGCTCTCACCAGCGTGCCCGGCTACTTTTTCTGTTTTTTTGTAGAGATGGGGGTCTCACTGTGTTGCCCTGGCTGGTGTCAAACTCCTGGGCTCCAGCGATCTGCCTGCCTTGGCCTCCCAAAGTGCTGAGATTACAGGCTTGTGGCACCATGCCTAATTTGTAAATATTTTGTAGAGCCGGGGTCTCACTATGTTGCCCAGGCTGGTCTTTTTTTTTTTTTTTTTTTTACTCTTAAGGCATTTATTTATTACAGCATTCTCTGATTTCACATTAGCTTAAAATTCAGTTCAGTCTTGACATTCCTCCACTGAGGTCACCGCCTCAGCATATGACATAACCCCTCCTCCAGCACTCAGTGTGACCCGCATGCGAAGGGTCAGCCCCACGGTCAGCCGCTTTGTTTCCCAGGTGAACCAACTAGATGTTGATACTGCTTGCTGCAAGGTGAAATCTCCTAACTCAAACTTACTGGAAAAGGAGTGTAACGTCTGCAAAGCACACTTAAAGAGGTACTTTTTGCTTATGAAAAGAAACCAGTGAGGCCTCTAAGGATGATCAAAGGGAGTATTTTACAGTGAAGCACACGGTTAGGAGTGAAGAATCCGGACATTGCTCTGCTGCTCCAGGCTGTCCATTCTTCTTGCTCCTCCTGTGGGCCCCCTTCCTCAGGTCTCACAAAGCCTCCATCTGTGGTCTACACAGTCCTCTGCAATACTGGGTGGTTTTCCCCCTCATTCTCCTGGCCAATCAATTCAGTGTTCCGTGGTGTTCCGAAGCAGGAAATCCCTCTCTTTCTGCAAGTCTTTAGCAGTAAGTTTCAATACGTTGACCAGCTGCATCAACTCAGCGGCCTCGTCATCATCAGCGTTCTTGCGCACCACACCAGGGCCAGCCTGACGAGCCGCAGCAGTTCTGTGTTGAGATGGGCCTCTGGGGGAGCTGCACTGCTAGAGCTGAGAGGTTTCTTGGGTTTATTCAGAGCTGGAGCGCCGAGGGAAGGGGCACTGCAGTTTCTTGACCTCGTCTGACACCACAGGGTCATAGTCTTTTCCATCATCGTTTACGGCAGAAAACTTGTTGAATCACTGAACGAATTGACAATTGTCCTGAAACTTTCCTTTAAGTCATTTGTCCACAGGAATTATTTCGTCAACACCCATCCTTTTAAAACCCGCTTGTATTTTGAAGTTCTGGATGTATTCGTGTTCTAGCTTAGCTTGTAATTTCACTTTCTTCAAGGCAGTGGAGCCAGGGAACAGCAAGTCCATAAACTGACAATAGGCAGCCCCTGAGCACAGCTGTTCGATCTTTGTCAGAGTCAACTACACAGACTCATTGATCCAGGCCAGATGTCGTGTGGACTTAGATTATCACTGGTCACTGGCGTTGAGTATACGTTCACCACCGTCTTCGGCTCTCAGCAGAACCTCGTCCACAGCCCGCACCCCGCTCCGATTCCGTCTTCGTCTCGTTCCCCAGGCTGGTCTTGGACTCCCGGGCCATCTGCCCACCTCGGCCTCCCACAGTGCTGGGAGTACAGGCATGAGCCACCGTGACCGGCCATCAAATGTTTTCCAAGCTTTTACTGTGTCCAGGCCCCACCCCACGTGATGGGGATGCAGCTTGGCCTTTGAGCACAGCCTTTCCTCAGGGCCTTTGCACGTGCTGTGGTTCACCCACTCCTTGCCAGCTGGCCTCTTCTTACCTTTCTGGTCTCTGCTTCAATATCACTTCTGCCAGTGATTATTATTACTATTATTATTTCTGAGATGGAATCTCGCTCTGTCACCCAGGCTGGAGTGCAGTGGCGCAATCTCGGCTCACTGCAACCACCATCTCCCGGGTTCAAGTGATTCTCCTGCCTCAGCCTCCTAAATAGCTGGGATTACAGGCGCACGCCACCACGCCTGGCCAATTTTTGTATTTTCAGTAGAATTGCATGGTCTGCTTGGCATCCTTACCTGTGCTGGTTCTGTGTCCTGCAGGAAATTCCACTGTCAGAAATCCTTACGGTGGAGCCCGCCCAGAACTTCAGCCTCGTGCCACCGGGCACCAACCCACACTGCTTTGAGATCATCACTGCCAATGCCACCTACTTTGTGGGCGAGATGCCTGGCGGAGCTCCGGGGTGGGCCAAGTGGCCAGGGGGCCGAGGCTGCCCGGGGCTGGGAGACAGCCATCCGCCAGGCCCTGATGCCCGTCATCCTTCAGGATGCACCCAGTGCCCCAGGCCACACACCCCACAGTAAGTCCCCAACTTCAGGTCCTTGAGACAATGAGTCTAGATGGTTGGACAGGATTCTGGGAAATAGAAGGGCCAAAGAGGAAGGTGGGTGGGCTGTGGTGGGGTTGAGAATGTGGCTTCTGGACTCAGCAGGCCTGGGTTCAAACTCTCACGCCTGTTAATCCCAGCCCTTTGGGAGGCCAGGAGTTCAAGACCAGCCTGGGCAACATAGCGAGATTCCATGTCTACAAAAAACAAAAACAATTAGCCAGGTGTGGTGGCGCACACCCGTGGTTCCAGGTACTTGGGAGGCTGAGGCAGGAGAATTGCTCGAGGCTGGGAGGTTGAGGGCCTGTAGTGAGTCGCGATCACACCACTGCACTCCAGTCTGGTGACAGAGCAAGACGCCATCTCCAAAAAAGAGAAAACAACCAAAATCCACAAAAAATCTCTGCTAAGCTCCTGGCCTAATATGTGGCCTTGGGCATGTCACTTCCCCTCCATGAGCCTTGTTCCAGGTGTTGATAAGTCCTCATGCACTTACCAAGTGCCTCCTCTGTGTGAGACGGTGCTGGGGACAACGGTGGCCAGGACAGCCCAACACCTGTCCTCATGGGGCTTAGAGTCCAGTAGGGCACAATACCCATCTTCAGAGAGTGACAGTATAGGGTGGGCAGGGTTGGGACAAGGGAGCCAGGGGAGCTGGAGGAACCCAGAGGGGTACCTAATGGGTTAGGTATCTGGGAGGGTTTCCTGGAGGAGATGACATCTGAACTGAGACCTGGAGGCTAAGGCGGGGTGAGATGTGGGAAAGCAAATGGGAGCTCATTTTAGCTAGAGGCAAAAAGTGATGAGAGTACCAGGCTCCCACCCTCTGGATCTTATAATCCAGTGTGGGTGACAGACATTGATCATTAACCCATACAAGCAACGAGTGTGATGCAGAGCACTTGTGAGTGTAATCCGACTTGGTCTTAGGAGTGATACTGGAGGATGAGGAGGATTTAGCTAAGTGTAGGATGAAGGAAAGAGTATTCCTGGCAGAGGAAACGGCATCTGCAAAGACCAGGAGAGAGAAGAGAGCCGGCTGCATGTGAGGCCCAGCAGGAAGGCCAGTGTGTCAGGAATAGCATGTTAGGGGTTGAAGTCACTGGCAGATGAGGCTCTAGGCCACGCCTTTTAGGCCCTTTACAGGGCTCGGGCTTCTTCCTGAGGGCACTGGGGAGCCACGGGAGAGTTGTGAGCAGAGGAGGGACAGGGTCAGTGTTCTGCCTCAGTAAGATCCCTCTGGCTTCTCTGTGGAAGTGAATAGGAGCAGGCAGGATTGGGACAAGAGACCAGGGAAGGGCCTGTGGGGTGAGGACCCAGAGTAGGGGGCGAGCAGGGGCCTGGACTAGGCTGTAGAGAGGTGGAAGGGAGAGACACTCAAAGGGCAGAAGGATCAGGAGCGCAGAAGTGTCTGGCTCTGGTTGGGTTTGTCGGGGGGCAAGCTCGGGAAGACACAGGAGTCCATCTGCACTTTCCTTCCGAGACCGTGTCCTCGTCTCCGTCCCCTGTTGCTGCAGTCCTGGGGTAAAACGCTCGGCGAAATCATCTGTGACACTACTCCTTAGCCGCCCCGCGTGCCTCATTTACGTCCCCAGCGGCCCCGTGAGGGGAGGTCCTTTTATTATTCCCGTTTTCTAGATGGGGAAACCGAGGTTCGTAGTGACAAGTCACCAGCCTGAAGTTGCACGTGGTATTGAACACTGGATTCAAACCTGGGTGGGCCTGACTCCCGAGTCTGCCTTTGCAGGTATGGGTAGAGATAACCCTGAGCCTGGAGTCGCCTCACCTCTGTGCCTCCCCCTCTGTCTCTCCCTCTCCCCAGGACAAGCTTCTCTGAGCATCTCTGTGTCCAACAGTCAGATCCAAGAGAATGTGGTGAGACTCCTGCCCACACCTGATGCCCTCCCCCTCGCACACACTCTCCCCCAGCTCTCCCATCTCCTTGATTCCCCCTCCCCCCATTTCCATTCGCACCCCTGACCTGCCCTGTCTTCACCCTGCAGGACATTGCCACCGTCTACCAGATCTTCCCTGACGAAGTGCTGGGC
The DNA here is from genome assembly GCA_036589455.1 of Ateles fusciceps. NCBI lineage: Eukaryota > Metazoa > Chordata > Mammalia > Primates > Atelidae > Ateles > Ateles fusciceps. The sequence goes on along the minus strand of JAZHEH010000929.1, from coordinate 2,246,062 downwards.
TCAGGGCAGTTTGGAGTGGTATATGGAGGTGAGGACACTTCAGAGCTAACCCAGAGGGGGCCTGGGTCTGGGGGAAGCCGTTCTGGCTCCAATCATTTCTTTCTGGCTCCAGTCCTTCCTTTCTGATTGGTCACATGCTCACCTCCTATGTTGACTGTCTTAGCTAGATCCTGGGTGGACTGGTTGCAGTTATTAATAGGAAGGGTCAATTCGGCACTCTGGTCACAGAGGTAGATTTTGATTGAATAGGGAAGGTAGATTCTGCACTCTGATTGGCCACAGTAAAACCTAGATTCTGATTGGAGGGTAGATTTTGCATTCTTATTGGCCACAGAACTAGATCCTAGATTCTGATTGGATAGGAGGGGGTAGATTCTGCATTCTGGTTGGCCACAGGCTAGATCCTAGATTCTGATTGGATAGGAGGGGTAGATTCTGCATTCTGGGGTTGGCCACAGGCTAGATCTTAGATTCTGATTGGATGAGGGGGGTGATTTGCCACAGAGCTAGATTCTAGAGTTTGATAGGTCATGGAGGGTAAATTCTATACTCTTGGAAGTGTAGAATTTGGGTGGAGATAATCCTGCGCCTGGAGTCCTCTCACATCTGTCTCTCCCCCTGTCCCCCAGGACTCTTACGGGCCACACAAAACTAGATGCTAGATTCTGACTGGCTATAAATCCAGTTCCCCATGTTATAGATTCTCCTCTTTGGAGCTTTTTTTCTTTCCTTCTTTCTGCCTTTACTCCCAAGGTGCACCTCTCATGGCCTTTACACATGTCTCCTGGGGCCTTCCAACTCTGCTCCACTCTGTCTGTCTCCATAGTGGGGGGGCAGAGGTCAGCAGAGTTGGGGATACTCCTGCCAGGACTGAGTGGTCTTGCTCTCTCATCTCTCGTCTCTCCTACTCCCTGCCCAGGAAAGCACCGGAAGACAGGCCGGGACGTGGCAGTTAAGGTCATTGACAAACTGCGCTTCCCCACCAAGCAGGAGAGCCAGCTCCGGAACGAAGTGGCCATTCTGCAGGTGACCACTAGGGCGCCTTCCCTTTCTCCTTCTTCCTTTCAGGGGCCAGCTGACCCAGGGTAGGGGTGGTCAGGGAAGGCTTCCTGGAGAAGGGCATATGCATGTTGAGACAGAAGGGGAGGAGAAGGTGTTCTTAGTGGAAGGACCACATTGTACAAAGGCCTGGTAAGAGGGAGCATGAGGTTTTCTAGGAAGGAGGTACTGGGAGAAGAGGCCAGGGACGAGGGTGGAGCCAGACTTTCTCCTGAGGGCACTGGGGAGCCATAGAACGCTTTTGAGCAAGGGAGGGGCAGAATCAGGTGTGCACTTTTAGGAAAATCCCTTGACTGCCACCTGGAGGGTGGGTGGAAAGGGAAGTGACTGTAGCCAGGAGGCTGAGTGGGGATCTGGGTGGGAGAGAGGGGTTAGGCCAGGACAGGATTGGGGGCATGGAAGTGGAGGGGGGGAATGGATTTAAAAAATACAGTCGTGCAGAGCTCTCCCCATTTCCCCGAGCTCCCCCTCCTCCCTCCTGAAACCCTGGGCTTCCACCAGAATTTCAGGATGTAAAGATCCTTCTGGGCTGGGCATGGTGGCTCACACCTGTAATCACAGCACTTTGAGAGGCTGAGGTGGGAGGAACACTTGAGGCCAGAAGTTTGAGACCAGCCCGGCCAACACAGTGAAACCCCATTTTTATATATTTCTTTTTCTTTTTTTCTTTTTTTTTTTTTTTTTTGAGACAGATTCTCGCTCTGTCACCCAGGCTGGAGTGCAGTGGCGCAATCTTGACTCACTGCAACCTCTGCCTCCTGGGTTCAAGCAATTCTCCTGCCTCAGCCTCATGAGTAGCTGGGAGTACAGGCATGCACCCCATGCCCAGCTAAGTTTTGTATTTTTATTAGAGACTGGGTTTCACCATCTTGGCCGGGCTGGTCTTGAACTCCTGACTTGAGGTGATCTACCTGCCTCGACCTCCCAAAGTGTTGGGATGACAGGCGTGAGCCACTGCGCCCAGCCCCCATCTCTATATTTCAAAGGAAAGGAAGAAGATCCTTCTCGGCACCTGGCAGGTGGGGTGGAGGTGGGCCTGTTCTGCCTTGGCCTGTGGGAAGCCTCCTTCCCTCCCCCCACTGCCAGCACCCCAGCGACAGCCTTCTCCTTGTCATACTCCTGCTCCCATGCCTGACCCTCTGGGGTCTGAGTCTGTGGACGACCTGGCCCTGACTCTGTGCCCCACCCTGCAGAGCCTGAGGCACCCGGGGGATCGTGGAACCTGGAGTGCATGTTCGAGACGCCTGAGAAAGTGTTTGTGGTGATGGAGAAGCTGCATGGGGGATATGTTGGAGATGATCCTCTCCAGTGAGAAGGGTCGGCTGCCTGAGCGCCTCACCAAGTTCCTCATCACCCAGGTGCGCCCGCCCTGCCCGCTGCCACCCGCCCCTCCCCATCAGGTGTCAGCTTGGAGAGGCCCTGCATGCCTAGGCGGCCAGGCAGACACTGGTGGGAGTCACAATAGCAGATGATAGAAACTGTAATCAAAAACACAAGCTGGGCATAGTGGCATGTGCCTGTGATCCCAGCTACTCCGGAGGCTGAGGCAGGAGGATCACTTGATCCCAGGAGTTCTGTGCTGATCAGGCGTCCTCATTAAGTTCAGCATCCACGTGGTGACCTCCCGGAAACCGGGGACCACCAGGTTGCAAAGCAGCCCAGGTTGGAAGCAGAGCAGGTCAGAGCTCTAGATCAGTACCTGACCAGTAGTGAGAGCGCATCTGTGAGGAGGCATTGCGCTCCAGCCTGGGCAACACAGCAAGACCCTGCCTCTTAAAAATAATAGAGTGACAGTAACAATTAAAAAGAATAAAGAGTAGGCTGGGTGTGGTAGCTCACACCTCTAATCCCAACACTTTGGGAGGCTGAGGCAAGTGGATCATGAGGTCAGGAGTTCGAGACCAGCCTGACCAACATGGTGAAACCCCGTCTCTACTAAAAATACAAAAATTAGTGGGGCATGGTGGTGTGCGCCTGTAGTCCCAGCTACTTGGGAGGCTGAGGCAGGAGAATTGCTTGAACCCAGAGGCAGAGGTGGTGGTGAGATGAGATCATGCCACTGCCCTGCAGCTTGGGCGACAGAATGAGACTGTCTCAAAAATAATAATAAATAAACAGTAATCATAATAGAAAAATAATAGAGTAATAGTAATGATAGCTGTTTTTATCATAAAAAATAATAAATGATCAGTCAGGCTCCTTGGACCTGACTTGACTCATCTAGAAAAAGGGACCGGAGGCTGAGGCCAGAGGATTGCTTGAGCCCAGGAGTTTGGGCCAGGCTGGGCAACATAGCAAGACACCATCTCAAAAACAGGCTGGCTCATGCCGGTCATGCCAGCACTTTGGGAGGCCAAAGTGAGAGGATCTCTTGATGCCAGGAGTTGGAGACCAGCCTAGGCAACATAGTGAGACCCCATCTCTACAAAAAGAAAGGAAAGAAACTAACTAGATGTGGTGCCTGCTAGCACGTCTATGGTCTGAGCTGCTTGGGAGAAGGGAGGGAGAGGACCCCTTGAAGCTAGGTGGTCGAGGCTGCAGTGAGCTGTGACCGTGCTACTGCACTTCAGCCTGGGTGACAGAGGGAGACCCTGTCTCAAAACCAAACAACAGAAAAAAGGGGCAAGCAGCCCTTTTTCTTTCATTCATTCATTCGGTCAACAAACACTTCCTGGTCCCGCTCTGTGCTTGGTCCTGTGCTGGGCGGCGCTGAGGACACAGTGATGACCGATACAGCCCCAGCCTTAGACAGTGAGCACTCAGGTGAGCAGGGCTCGGGCAAGGGAGGCTGATAGTGGTGATGAGAAATAATGTGGTCACTGACATTTATTGAGCGCTTACCATGTGCCAGGCACTCTTCAAACTCATTCAATCTTCATAGTAACCTACGTAGGTATGATAACCTATGAAAACAGTAGCAATTATTGCCGGGCGCAGTGGCTCACACCTGTAATCCCAGCACTTTGGGAGGCTGAGGTGGCTGGATCACAAGGTCAAGAGAGCAAGACCATCCTGGGCAACATGGTGAAACCCTGTCTCTACTAAAAATACAAAAATGAGCTGGGCATGATGGCGGGCATGTAGTCCCAGCTACTTGGGAGGCTGAGGCAGGAGAAATGCTTGAAATCAAGAGGCAGAGGTTGCAGTGAGCTGAGACTGTGCCACTGCACTCCAGCCTGGTGACAGAGGGAGACTCCGTCTCAAAAAATAATAATTATGGGGCCTGGTACAGTGGCTCATGCCTGTAATTCCAGCACTTTGGAAAGCTGAGGTGGGAGGATCACTTGAGCCCAGGAATTCAATGCCAGCCTGGGAGACAGAGACCCTCTCTCATTCATTCATAAATAAGTACATTTTAATACATATATAATATATGTTATATATGATATATATGTACATTAATATAATATATAAATGTACATATATATAAAATGGGTCAAGTTGAGCTGTTTTCATGTTTATTGGCCTAGGCTGTATTACCCTTTGTCCGTTTGTCAACTGATTGTTGTCTTTTGAATTGTAGGAGCTCTTTGTATATGAAGGACATTAGATTCTTTTTTTTTCTTCCTAGACATGTTCTGCATTTCTGTGTTTTTGGGGGGGGATACATTTCGGGGGGGACACATCACTTACATTGTTCAATCAGTGGTTTTATCCCAGGGTTTGGCTCTTTGTTTTATATTTAGCTTTTATTTACCATAGGGTTTTATTTTATTTTTTTTTGAGACAGGGTCTCATTCTGTCACCCAGGCTGGAGCGCAGTGGTGTGATCCCAGCTCCCTGCAGCCCCAAACGCCCAGGCTCAAGCGATTCTCCTGTCTCAGCTTCCTGAGTTACCTGGAACCACAGGTGTGGGCCACCACGTCCAATAAGTTTTTGTAGTTTTTGAGACAGAGTCTCACTCTGTTGCCCAGGCTGGAGTGCAGTGGCGCAGTCTTGGCACACTGCAACTTCCACCTCCTGGGTTCAAGCAGTTCTCTGCCTCAGCCTCCTGAGTAGTTAGGATTACAGGCGTCCGCCACCATACTTGGCTAATTTTTTTCTATTTTTAGTAGAGAGGGGGTTTCACCATCTTGGCCGGGCTGGTCTTGAACTCCCGACTTCGTGATCCACCCACCTCTGCCTCCCAAAGTGCTGGGATAACGGACGTGAGCCACCGCGCCCAGCCTGGACTCCCTTTTTTTTTTTTGTTTCTGTGGAGACAGCATCTCTCCATGTTGTCCAGGCAGGTCTTGAACTCCTGGACTTAAGTGGTCCTCTTGCCACAGCCTCCCAAAGTGCTGGGTTACAGGCATGAGCCACTGCATCCGGCTTGCCATAGAATTGAACTCGTACGATGTTAAATATCCCCTTTTGTGGTTTGTGTGTTTCATATCCTTCCTTCCCCCTCTGGTGGGTGCCTTGCCTTCTGAGACATCTCTGTTGGTCTCAGAGTGATCGTTGCTGGGCTTCCTTTACCCTGGCCCAGCACCCTTATCCTCTCAGGCAGTGTGTCTGTGTTTGTCAGGCTGGCTTATGGGGTGGGGACAGAAACCCACTGATGCAGCCTCAGCCAGACTTTATTTATTTTTGAGACAGAGTCTGGCTTTGTTGCCCAGGCTGGAGTCCAGCAACACGATTTTGACTGACTGCACCCTCCACCTCCTGGGTTCCAGCGATTCTCCTGCCTCAGCCTCCCAAGTAGCTGGGATTACAGGTGTGTGCCACCACGCCTGGCTAATTTTTTTAGTTTTAGTAGAGATGGGGTTTCACCATGTTGCCCAGGCTGATCTCGAACTCCTAACCTCAAGCGATCCTCCTGTCTCATCCTCCCAAAGTGCTGGGATTACAGGCATGAGCCATCATGCCCAGCCGTATCCACACTTCAGGTGTGGAGAGGAATCATGGTTCTCACAGATGACTGCTTTTCGCAGCTGAGGAGGTTTCTGTTTCTGGCCTTCTGTCTTTCCCTTCCTTTTTGCCTGCTCGCTCTTCTGTCTTTCTGTCTGCAGATTTCTGCTTTCTGGGCTCTTGCCTGCCCCACACTCAAGCCCTGTGCTAAGCCCTTTACTTCACGAGCTTATCTAGGCCTCACCACCATCCTGTGAGGTAGGTGTTACTATAACCCCCATTGTATAGATGAGGAAACTGAGGCTCAGGGAGGTAGCGGTCTCTCCCTCAAGGTCACAGCGGAGCAGCTATCCAGCCAAGATTTTAGCCTGGATCTATCTAGCTGCCAACCCGTCCTCTTTGTTCATGTGAACTGGGAGAAGATCAGCTGACAAAATCTGGAGATGGGCTGGGCACGGGGACTCACACCTGGAATCCCAGCACTTTGGGAGGTTGAGGCAAGTGGATCACCTGAGGTTGGGAGTTTGAGACCAGCCTGGCCAACATGGTGAAACCCTGTATTTACAATAATACAAAAATTATCTGGGTATGGTAGCACATGCCTGTAATCCCAGCTACTCGGGAGGCTGAGGCACAAGAATTGCTTGAACCTGGGAGGCAGAATTGCAGTTAGCCGAGGTCATGCCACTGCACTTCAACCTGGGCAACAGAGTGAGACTCCGCCTCAAAAAAAAAATCAGGAGATGACATATCACATGTATCTTTCCAGCCTGGTCTCCCAGTGTGTAGAATGAGGAGGTTGGCTGGCATGGTGACCGGCCTGGGCAACATAGTGAGATGCCATTTCTACCAAAAACAAAAAACAATGAGAATAAACACAAGTATTTAAATTCTGAGACATAGATTCGAGTTGCACTAGGACAACACTCGGTGCTTCTGGGGTATGTGGCATTTTGAGTTACAGAGAATCAAGAAATATCTGGGCTCAGTGGCTCACACCTGTAATCCCAGGACTTGGGGAGGCTGAGGCGGGTGGATCGCCTGAGGTCAAGAGTTCGAGACCAGCCTGACCAATATGATGAAACCCCGTCTCTAGTAGAAATACAAAAATTAGCCAGGCATGGTGGTTCACACCTGTAATCCCAGCTACTTGGGAGGCTGAGGCGAGAGAATTGCTTGAACCCAGGAGGCGGAGGTTGCACTGACCCGAGATCACGTCATTGCACTCCAGCCTGGGCAACAAGAGCAAAACTCTGTCTCAAAAACAAAACAATTATCATAGTTCTCACAGATGAATGGTTATAAATGGTAATGATTTTTTTTTTTTTTTTTTTTTTTTTTTTTGAGACAGTCTCACTGTGTTGCCCAGGCAGGAGTACAGTGGCACAATGTCAGCTCACTGCAACCTCTGCCTCCTGGGTTCAAGCGATTCTCCTTGCCTTAGCTTTCCAGGCAGCTGGGAATACAGGCATGCACCACCACACCTGGCTCATTTTTGTATTTTTAGTAGAGACATGGTTTCACCATGTTGGCCAGGCCAAGGCCGTAAGTTCGTAAGTGTGGAGCCAGGTTCTTTCTCCACCTGGGCAGATTGCCTCCAGAATTTCCCCTGCCCCTCTCTCTTTTCTGGGGTGGGGGAGGCAGAGTCTCACTCTTTCACCCAGGCTGGAGTGCAGTGGCTTGACCTTGGCTTACTGCAACCTCCATTTCCCAGGTTCAAGTGATTCTCTTGCCTCAGCCTCCTGAGTAGCTGGAATTACAGGCGTGCACCATCATGCCCAGCTAATTTTTATATTTTTAGTAGAGATGGGGCTCCCCATGTTGGCCAGGCTGGTCTAAACTCCTGAGCTCGGGTGATCCACCCTCCTCGGCCTCCCAAAGTGCTGGGATTACAGGTGTGAGCCACCACGCCCGGCCTCCCCTGCCTCTTAAGAGAGAGATGTATAACTCATGTCATAGTTGTATTGTTAAGGATGAAAACTATTTTTCATCCTTAAAAAAACTTAAGCCAGGTGCAGTGGCTTACGCCTGTAATCCCAGCACTTTGGGAGGCCAAGGCGGGCAGATCACCTGAGGTCAGGAGTTCAAGACCAGCCTGACCAACATGGAGAAACCCCATCTCTACTAAAAATACAAAATTAGCTGGGCGTGGTGGCACACACCTGTGATCCCAGCTACTAGGGAGGCTGAGGCAGGAGAATCGCTTGAACCTGGGAGGCAGAGGTTGCGGAGAGACAAGATTGTGCCATCACACTCCAGCCTGGGCAACAAGAGCAAAACTCTGTCTCAAAAAAAATTGAAAAAAAAAAAAAAGGTGAGGTGGGGTGGCTCACGCCTGTTAGCCTAGCACTTTGGGAGGCTGAGGCAGGCAGATCACTTGAGTGCAGGGGTTTGAAACCAGCCTGGGCAACATGGCGAGACACCGTCTCTACAAATACAAAAATTAGTACGGTGTGATGGTGTGTGCCTGTAGTCCCAGTTACTAGGGAGGCTGAGGGGGGAGGATGGATTGAGCCTGAGAGGTCGAGGGTGCAGTAAGGCTTGATCTCGCCACTGCGCTCCAGCCTGAGTGACAGAGCGAGACTGTCTCTGTCTCAAAAAAAAGAAAAAAAAAAAAATGGAATCACACATTGGATGTTGAAAATGCCTGCTCTGTTAGTAGCATTCAGGAGATGACCACAGGCAGAGTTCGTAGCCCAGCTGATCTAGCCCAGCCTTTGCAGTTTACATGTAACTCTTATCTCTCAGGTATAAATGGTTTTATGATTCTGAGATTCTTTGGTATTCCAGTGCCTCCTGTTTTCCTGGGGGGGGGGGGGGGGGGGGGGGGCGTGTCTGCAGGGGTGTGTAGGAAGGCATGGATGGGCCCAAACACAGTGGCTCGCTCATGCCTGGAATGCCAGCACTTTGGGAGGCCAAGGCGGGCAGATCACTTGAGGCTAGGAGTTTGAGACCACCCTGGCCAACATGGTGAAACCCCACCTCTACCAAAAATACAAAAGTTAGCTGGGCATGGTGGCGCACACCTGTAGTCCCAGCTACTTGGGAGGCTGAGGCAGGAGAATTGCTTGAACCCAGGAGGCTGGGGTTGCAATGAACCGAGATCAGGCCACTGCACTCCAGCCTGGGCCACAGAGCAAGACTCTGTCTCAAAAATAAATAAGAAAAAAAGAACGGTGTGAATGGGTTTGCAGGGCTGGCTACTGAGGGTGGTATTTGGCTGAGTTCTACCTTTCTTACTCACCCCCACGTGCTCCCCTTAGATCCTGGTGGCTTTGAGACACCTTCACTTCAAGAATATCGTCCACTGCGACTTAAAACCAGAAAATGTGTTGCTGGCATCAGCTGACCCGTTTCCTCAGGTCAGTTATGTCCCCTCTTGATCTGGGGAAATCCAGGCAATGCTGATGGCTGGGGTTGGGCTGGGGAGGGGGATTATACTAATCAAGATGTGGGGGCCAGGTGCAGTGGCTCTTGCCTGTAATCAGCATTTCGGGAGGCTGAGGCGGGAGGATCACTTGAGCCCAAGAGTTCAAGACCAGCCTGGGCAAGAGAGAGACCTCATCTGTACAAAAAATGAAAAAAATTAGCCGGGCGTGATGGCGTGCGCCTATAGTTCCAGCTACTTGGGAGGCTGAGGTGAGAGGATTGCTTGAGCCCAGGAGTTGGTGGCTGCAGCAGCTATGATCATGCCACTGCACTCCAGCCTGAGTGACAAAGCAAGGCTCTATCTCTTAAAAAAAAAAAAAAAACTAAAAAGAAACAGATGAAATTAATTTTTTTTTTTTTTTTTTGAGACAGAGTCTCACTCTTGCCAGGCTGGAGTGTAGTGGTGATCTCAGCTCACTGCAACCTCCGCCTCCCAGGTTCAGGTGATTCTCATGCCTCAGCCTCCCAAGTAGCTGGGATTACAGGCACATGCCACCACGTCCCGCTAATTTTTGTGTTTTTAGTAGAGATAGGGTTTCACCGTGTTGGCCAGGATAGTCTCGATCTCTTGACCTGGTGATCTGCCTGCCTTGGCCTCCCAAAGTGCTGGGATTACAAGCGTGAGCCACCTTGCCTGGCCAAAATTAATTTTAATAATATAGTTTATCCCAACATGTAGCACTTTATTCAACATGTAGTCAACATAAAAATTATTAATGAAGGCCAGGTGAGGTGGCTCCTGCCTATAATCCTAGCACTTTGAGAGGCCAAGATGGGCGGATGGCTTCAGCCCAGGAGTTCAAGTCTGCAGTGAGCTATAATTGTGCCACTGCACTCCCGCTGGGATGACAGAGCAAGACCCTGTGTCTTAAAAAAAAAGAAACAAAACTCCATTAAATATTCTGCTTGTTTTTCATACCATGTCTTCAAAATCTGGTGTGTATTTTACACATAACAGCATATCTCAATTCATATGTGAAATTTTTATCAGAAATACTTGTGTTCAGATTTTATAAAATTTAACAGTTGGGAAGATAGATTGACATACCCAAGTTGTTTGAAACATATTTAAAAGTTTTCTGGTTGGGAGCAGTGGCTCATGCCTGAAATCCAGCACTCTGGGAGGCTGAGGCAGGAGGATCACTTGAGGTCAGGAGTTCGAGACCAGCCTGGCTAACATGGCAAAACCTCATCTCTACTAAAAATACAAAAATTAGCTGGGCGTGGTGGTGGGTGCCTGTAGTCCCAGCTACTTGGGAGGCTGAGACAGGAGAATCACTTGAGGTCAGGAGTTCAAGACCATCCTGGCCAACATGGTGAAACCCTGTCTCTACTAAAAATACAAAAAGTAGCTGGGCATAGTGGCGGGCACCTGTAATCCCAGGTTCTTGGTAGGCGGAGGCAGGAGAACCGCTTGAACCCAGGAGGTGCAGGTTGCAGTGAGCTGAGATCACACCACTGCACTCCAGCCTGGGTGACACAGCAAGACTCCATCTCAAAAATAAACAAAAATTTTAAAAAGATCTGTAGGAGAAAAGGCAGATCCTGGAAAAGGGAAAGATCTGTAAGATCTGTAGAAAGGGCAGAGGACCTAAGGAAAGGGTCACATTGAGATGCAGCTCAGGGGTTGGGGCGTGGCTGGTTTCAAAGGTGACAGAGGCTTTAGCCTTCAAGGATTTGGGGCTCTATCCTGCAAACAACAGTGAGCCGAGGAAGGGTTTTGAGCTGGGAAGGGACAATACATGAACAGAGGGGCAACTGAGGCTGACTGGTGAGCAGCACAGCAGGACGTTGAACCCAGGTCTTGCTGGCTCCAAACCCTGTCTGTGACCTTAGACTGCAGCCATTAACAATGAGGGAAAGGGGCCGGGCGCGGTGGCTCACGCCTGTCATCCCAGCACTTTGGGAGGCTGAGGTAGGTGGATCACCTGAGGTCAGGAGTTTGAGACCAGCCTGGCTGACATGGCGAAACCCTGTCTCTACTAAAAATACACAAATTAGCCAGGGGTGGTGGTGGGTGCCTGTAATCCCAGCTGTTTGGGAGGCTGAGGCAGGAGAATTGCTTGAACCCAGGAGGCAGAGGTTGCAGTGAGCCGAGATGGTGCCACTGCACTCCAGCCTGGGTGACAGAGCAAGACTCCGTCTCAAAAAACAAAAAACAAACAGAAGAAACAACACAGTGAGGGAAAGGTAGGCATACACCCTACTGTCTGCTGGATACCACAGTCAGCACCCGCTCCTACCTAATCCCCAGGAGAGCCTGAGAGGGGTCTGCTATTAACATCCCCCCCAATACAGACGACAAAGCCAAGGCCTGCAGAAAAACTGAGGCTCATTCCGTGCTAGACACCGCTCCTAGTGTGTTGCATATGTTTATCTTTCAATCGAAGCAAGCACCCTTTAAGGTCGGGGCCGTTAAGATCTCTATTATGTTTCATGTTTGTTTTTTTTTTTTTGAGACCGAGTCTCAGTGTTTTGCCCAGGCTGGAGTGCAATGGTGCGATCTCGGCTCACTGTAACCTCTGCCTCCTGGGTAGAAGCGATTCTCCTGCCACAGCCACCCGAGTAGCTGAGACCACAAGCGTGCGCCACCACGCCCAGCTAATTTTTGTATTTTCAGTAGAGACGGGCTTTCACCATGTTGGCCAGGCTGGTTTCGAACTCCTGACCTCAAATGATTCGTCATCCTCGACCTCCCAAAGTGCTGGGATTGCAGGTGTGAGCCACCGTGGCCGGATCATGTGTATTTTAACGCTATTAAACAAAAAAAATCTGTGTTGTTCAGAAAAGGAAACAGAGGCACAAGGAGGTTGAGAGACCCACTGGAGGTGGCAGAGGTATAGCAGCAGCTAGCATTTATTGTGCACCAACTGCATGCCAAATACTGTCCTATGGGCTTTGGATGGTTTAACTCACCATCATGGCAGTCCTCTGAGACAGGCACTTTTCTGCTCATCTCCTTCCTACAGATGGGGAAACTGAGGCACAGAGCGGGGAAGTCACTTGCCCAGGGTGCTCAGCTAGTGAGCCGAGGTGCCTTGCATTCAAACCAGCATTCAGCTTTGTCTGGAATACCGTGGAGGGTGGCACGGTGGGTATGCTGGGACAGGTGCGGCTCCATCGCCCGCTAGATCCTCCACCCCTCGCCCTCCGCAGGTGAAGCTGTGTGACTTCGGCTTTGCGCGCATCATCGGGGAGAAGTCGTTCCGCCGCTCCGTGGTGGGCACGCCGGCCTACCTGGCACCCGAGGTGCTGCTCAACCAGGGCTACAACCGCTCGCTGGACATGTGGTCGGTGGGCGTGATCATGTACGTCAGCCTCAGCGGCACGTTCCCTTTCAACGAGGATGAGGACATCAATGACCAGATCCAGAATGCTGCCTTCATGTACCCGGCCGCCCCTTGGAGCCACATCTCAGCTGGAGGTGCCTGGGGCCCGCCTATCCCGCGGGTGGGTGGGTGGTTGTGGGGTGGGGCTGGAGGAGTGGGCGGGGCCACGGTAGGGGTGGACCCGGAAACAGCTTGTCACCTTGGGGGTGGAGCCTAGTGCTGGGGCGGGCCTACCAGAGGGGCGGTGCCACAGGAGGGGGCGGTTCTGTAAACTGTGGGCTGGGACTCAGGCCTACACTAGCTTACTTGGGCTGGAAACGAAGTGCCCCAGAAGCGCTAAGGAGGACATTGGAGCCTTAGGGGGCTGAGTGAGACTTGGCTTGTCTAGGGTGGGACCAGGAGAGGGACTGGACTTGAGGGTGCCGAAGGGCTGGGGTGACCAGGAGTAGGGGCCGAGCTTCTCAAGGCATTGGCTGAGACCCGGAGCCTTTGGGTTTATGACCCCTGAAGGGTCATCCATGCAAAAAGGAGGCACCAGTGGGTAGGACTGAGGAACAAGGGCGCGGCTACTTTGCTGGGTACTAGGGCCATGACTTGGGTGAAGATGGGCCTGAAGCCTGGGGTAGAGCGGTGGCTGACACCTGTAATCCCAACACTTTGGAAGACCAAGGCAGGCAGATTGCTTGAGGTCAGGAGTTTGGGACCATCCTGGCCAACATGGTGAAACCCCATCTCTATTAGAAATAGAAAAAGTTAGCTGGATGGGGTGGCGCACACCTGTATTCCTAGCTACTCAGGAGGCTGAGGCAGGAGAATCTCATGAACCTGCGAGGTGGAGGTTGCAATGAGCCAAGATTGTACCACTGCACTCTAGCCTGGGCAACAGAGCGAGACTCCGTCTCAATAAATAAGTAAAAATAAAAAGAATAGTACAAGTGTAATTGTGTGTACCTGTGTATACAAAAAGGAAAATAGAGATGACAGCGGAATGGGGGAAATGGAAGTAGAGAACTGGTGAAGAGAAGGAGCTGGTGTGCACATGGGTGGGCAAGAGGAGGCAAATTTGTAACAATGAGGAAATGGGTGGGTGAGTGACTGGCACAGGTGAGGTCTGAGTCCCCTGAGCTAGCGCAGAAGGAAGGTGTTGATGGCAGGCAGGCTAGGGGGGCCTATTGGAGGAGGAATGACTCCTTGTCCTGCAGCGCTTGAACTGTTTCTCTCTTTGCTGTGCAGCCATCGACCTCATCAACAACCTGCTGCAGGTGAAGATGCGCAAACGCTACAGTGTGGACAAATCTCTCAGCCATCCCTGGTTACAGGTGATGCAGGGGGCAGGGCTGGTCCATTGGCTGGGTTGGAGGAAGGGATGGAACTAGACCACTTACTGGCTAGGCAGGTAGTGAAGGATGTAGGTTTCTTTGGGTCTGGAATGTGGCTAGGCCTCCCATTGGCTGGGTGCAGGAGGAGGGGGTGGAGCTAAATGTCTACTGGCTGGGTGGGTTGCAGAGGGTGTGGCTTCACCTTCATTGGTACCCAGATCTCCGTGGCAGAGCAGATGGCATCCAGGCACTGCTCCAATGCATACCCCAAGCTAACCCCAGTTCTCTCGGGCCCAGGAGTACCAGACGTGGCTGGACCTCCGAGAACTGGAGGGGAAGATGGGCGAGCGATACATCACGCACGAGAGTGACGACGCGCGCTGGGAGCAGTTTGTGGCAGAGCATCCGCTGCCCGGGTCCGGGCCACCCACGGACAGGGATTTCGGTGGGGCCCATCCACCACAGGACCACGACATGCAGGGGCTGACAGAGCGCATCAGCGTCCTCTGAGGCCCTGTGCCCTCGTCTGACTGCTGCCCTCCACAGCATCTCTTCAGGGGATCCCAGCAATGAACCGTTCTAGGGAAAGTGGCTTCCTGCCCAAACTGGATGGGACACGTGGGGGAGTGGGGTGGGGTGAGGAAGCTATTTCTAAGGCCCCTCCCCTGTCTCCCCAGCAATTAAAACGGACTCATCTCTGGCCCCATGGCCTTGGTCTCAGAGCACACGGCACTCTTGAATCATTAATTAGTCTGTTGTACCAAGATGGGGTCCATCTGGAAGGAGGACTGCCTGAAAAGAGGAAGGATGGAAGGGGTGGGGGAAGAGGACTGATGGGAGAGGAGTCTTGGAAGGAGGATTAGCTGGGGTAGAGAATATAGAGGATTGTCAGGACAGAAGGCGAGAAGCGGAGGGAGGAGTAATGGAGGGAGAGGTGGAAGGAATGTGACTGGAGGGTAGAGAACTTGGAGAAAAGGAAGCAATCTAATGGTTTGTGATGACTGATTTTTTATTTGGTGGTGGTTCTCCTGCTAATCACAACTATTAATAACACTTCAGGCTGGGCACTGTGGCTCACACCTGTCATCCCAGCACTTTGGGAGACTGAGGCAGACAGATTCCTTACATCTCAGGAGTTTGAGACCAGTCTGGCCAACATGACGAAACTCCTTTCTACAAAGAGTTAAAAAAACTAGCCTGGTATGGTGGCTTGCGCCTGTGGTCCCAGCTACACGGGAGGCTGAAGCTGGAGGATCGCTTGAGCCCAGGAAGCAGAGATTGCAGTGAGCCAAGATCACACCAGTGCTCTCCAGCTTGGGCAACAAAGTGAGACCCTGTCTCAAAAATAAAATACTAAAATAAAATGCAGTTAGCCCAAGTCTGATCCATAGTAGAAAACTGATATGTAACACTTAGTATTTTATTTTACTTTGGGAGGCTGAGGTGGGTGGATCATGAGGTCAGGAGATCGAGACCATCCTGGCTAACACGGTGAAACCCCGTCTCTACTAAAAATACAAAAAATTAGCCAGGCGTGGCGGCACGCACCTGTAATCCTAGCTACTCGGGAGGCTGAGGCAGGAGAATCGTTTGAACCTGGGAGGCAGAGGTTGCAGTGAGCTGAGATGGCCCCATTGCACTCCAGCCTGGGTGACTAGAGAGACTCCGTCTCAAAAAAAAAAAAAATTTTTCATTTTATATTGATGTGATGACTTCTCTATATGCTGAATATATAAAGAAGTATATATTCACTCATTCCTTTGTCTCACTGAGGTGGGTCATGCTGAGGACACAGTGGTGACTGAGATAGCCGAGGACTTCCTGGGGTTCACCGTCCAGTGGACAGACATACCTGCCCCTAGACAGTGATGACCCAGAATGGGAAGGGCAGGGCTGGGGGAGTTCAGGAGGCCTGGGCAGCCTAGAATGAGCTCTCAGAGGTCAGAGAGGGTGGGTGGTCGGAGGTGACCTCTTAAGCTTCACCTTGGCCTTGAAAGACTGAAGGCAGAGGGAACGAACTGGAGGGAACGCATATCCACCTCCCTCTACCTTTGACTCCAGCCCTCCAGCTTCCCAGTTCTGCAGTAACAGCCTAACCCACGGTCCTCCACCTTCCACAGCTGAAGGGGAACCATCAGAGCATGCACCTGAACAAGAGCAAAACTCCATCTCCAAACAAAAATAGAATTAAAAAGTGAAGACCTACCTGAAAGCTGGGCACGGTGGCATGTGACTGTATTCCCAGCTGCTTAAGAGGCTGAGGTGGGAGGATCGCTGCAGTCCAGGAGCTCGAGTCCAGTTTGGGCAACATAGCCTAAGAAAACAGGAAAACAAAAGAATTTAGCAGCCAATTTAGGCTAATATTGAGAGCTTACTCTCTGGGATTTTCCAGTTTGATTTGTATCAACTTGTCCATCTGATGATTCCCAGAGCTGCAGCCTTTTTTTTTTTTTTTTTTTTTTTGAGGCAGGGTCTTACTCTGTTGCCCAGGCCGGAGTGCAGTGGCGTGATCACAGCTCACTGCAGCCTTGACCTCCTGGACTCCAGTGGTCCTCCCACCTCAGTGTCCTGAGCAGATGGGACTACAGGCATGTGCCACCATGCCCGACTAATTTTTTATATTTTTTGTGGCGGTTTTACCATGTTGCCCAGGCTGGTCTCAAACCCCTGGGCTCAAGCAATCTACCTGCCTAGGCCTCCTCAAGTGCTGGGATTACATGCATGAGCCACTGCACCTGGCTGAGCTGCAGCTCTTTGAAGATGCTAAATGAGCCTCAGTAAATGAAGGTATTCACATGAGCAGGATACCTCTGAGGTATAGTCGAAGCTAAGATTATTGGGGAAAGTCTCTTAGACTCCATCCCCAATGCCTATGTTTCTATTTAGTCTAAGGGCTAAAACGGTAGGCAACAGAGATGAATCCATCTCCTGTGACAGACCCAGGCTGGAAAATGTATGGAAAAGACTATAAGCCTTGACCTGCTTCTGTCTTGCCACTAGTTAACACCCCGAGACCAGAAACAAGAGACATGATTTAAAAACATCGAAACTCGTCGATTACAGAATTCCGAGATAGCGTAACATCATGAGGATGCCACGAAAGATAAAATCAGGCCGAGCGCACCTATAATCCCAGCACTTTGGGAGGCCAAGGCGGGCAGATCACAAGGTCGCGAGTTTGAGACCAGGCTGGCTAACACAGTGAAACCCCGCCTCTACTAAAATACAAAAATTAGCTGGGTGTGGTGGCATGCTCCTGTAGTCCCAGCTACTCAGGAGGCTGAGGCAGGAGAATCCCTTGAACCCGGGAGATGGAGGTTGTGGTGAGCTGAGATCGCGCCACCGCACTCCAGCCTGGGCAACAGGAGCGAGACTCCATCTCAAAAAAAAGAAAAGGTGAAATTAAATCCACACAATGAAAACTTGGGGCCCTACCACTCAAATCATTAGAGACAAAAAGTTTATCCTATGGGGACCCCTGGAACCACAAAACCTAATTTTGCTTGTTAGAGACAGGGTCTCGCTCTGTCCACTGCACCCGGGCTTCCGTGCAGTGGTATTGTCATAGCTCACTACAGCCTCAAACTACTGAGTGGGTTCAAGCCATTCTCCCCGTCAGCCTCTTGAGTAGGTGGGACTACAGGCATGAGCTACCACACCTGGCTAATTTTCTGTTTGTTTTTTAATTTAGTTTTAAATTTTTAATGTATTTATTTTTTGAGATGGAGTCTCACTCTGTTGCCCAGGCTGGAGCGCAGTGGCATGATCACAGTTCAGTGCAGCCTCGACCTCCTGGGCTCAAGCGATCCTCCCACCTCAGCCTCCTTGAGTAGCTGTGATTGCAGGCACAAGCCACCATGCCTGGCTAATTTTTGTATTTTTAGTAAACATAGGGTTTCACCATGTTGGCCAGGCTGGTCTTGAATTCCTGACCTCAAGTGATCTGCCTGCCTCGGTCTCCCAAAGTGCTGGGATTACAGGCGTGAGCCACTGTGCCCGGGCATGTGTTTTATTTGTTATAGAGATGAGATCTCACAGTGTTGACCAGGCCGGTCTTGAACACCTGGCTTTAAGAGATCCTCCCGCCTCCACCTCTCAAAGTGCTGGGATTACAGGCGTGGGTCACTGCAGAGCCTCCAAACCTAATCTTGATAGACACTTGTATATACTGTAAAGAAAAGGGACATTGGACTTGATGCTATTTAGCTTTGACATGCAAAAGGAATTTGAATCTAAGATTCAGTCTCCCAGCGACTCACTTCCAGCCAACTCTCTCCTCTGTGTCTATAAGCACTACTTAACCTTCAGGGGGAAATGACCATCAACCCCCTTAATGAGCATCCTGCCATGGTTTTTGTAGACAGGGGCTACACGCTCTGCAGTGCAGTGGCATGATCACAGCTCACTGCAACCTCCGCCTCCCGGGTTCAAGCGATTCTCCTGCCTCAGCCTCCTGAGTAGCTGGGATCACAGGTGCATGCCACCATTCCTGGCTAATTTTTGCATTTTTAGTAGAGAGGGGGTTTCACCATGTTGGCCAGGCTCGTCTCAAACTCCTGACCTCAAATGATCTGCTCGCCTTGGCCTCCCAAAGTGCTGGGATTACAGGTGTGAGCCACTTTGGGAGGTCAAGGAGGGGGGGTGGATCATGAGGTCAGGAGTTCAAGACCAGCCTGACCAACATAATGAAACCCTGTCTCTTTAGCCAGGTGTGGTGCCAGGTGCCTGTAATCTCAGCTACTCGGGAGGCTGAGGCAGGAGAATTGCTTGAACCTGGGAGGCGGAGGTTGCAGTGAGCCAATATTGTGCTACTGCACTCCAGCCTGGGCGACAGTTCGAGACTCTGCCTCAAAAAAACCAAACGAACAAATTTCTGTCGTTTAAACCAAGTCTGTAGTGCTTTGTTATGGCCACCTTAGCAAATGAAGAACGGCTGGAACAAAATCACCACAAACGTAGTGCCTTAAAACAATAGAGATTGGTGTTCTGTCTTCAGCAGCACATATACTAAAATTGGAAGGATACAGAGAAGATTAGCATGGCCCCTGCACAAGGATGACATGCAAATTCATGAAGCATTCCATATTTTTATATAAAAAAATAGAGATTTATTGGCTCAGAAATGGGCAGGAAAAAAAAAAACAATAGAGATTTATTTCATTTTTTGAGACAGGGTCTTGTTCTGCCGCCCAGGCTGGAGTGCACTGGCACAATCACAGCTCACCCCAGCATCAGACTCGTGGGCTCCTGATCCTCCTCCTAGATAAGTGGGGCCACAGATGTGCTCCATCATGCCTGGCTAATTATTTATTTTTATTTTTTTGTAGAGACATGATCTCACTATGTTGCCCAGGCTGGTCTCAAAGTCCTGGCCTCAAGCGATCCTCCCACCTCAGCCTCCCAAAGCTTTGGAATTACAGGTGTGAGCCGCTGTGCCTGGCCCGGCCTCTAATTCTATATTTACATACTTCTCTGATTCTAATGTTCCTGCCTCCATCTTATAAGGAAATTGTGGTTATACTGGATCCACCAGGATAATCCAAGATAAATCTCCTTATCTCAAGATTCTTAATCACAAGAAGTTCTTTTTTCCATAAAAGGTATTATAGTCATAGTTCCAGGGATAAAGATGAAGACATCTCTGGGGGGCCATTACTCTTCCTACCAGAGCACACATCAACAATCTTCTTATGAAATAATCACTCAAAGACTCACGAGGATTCTACTCCTATTGGGCCCTTGAGGACTCTAATCTACTATAATCAGACTTTCTCAGGTGTGATCAAGGACTAAGTAGACGCATGCTTGTCACTAACAGGTGCAAGCTGCCTTCCCCTCCAGATATTCCATCACAGCCTCTTTATCCTCTTCAAACAGAGAATTTAGCCCTCTGGAAAAGACACTGCAGAAGACTCACCTTGAACTCAGATGGAATGGACCCTATACTATTTATTTATTTATTTTTTTAGATGGAGGAGTCTCACTCTTGTTGCCCAGGCTGGAGTGCAATGGCACAGTCTTGGCTCACTGCAACCTCTGCCTCCAGGGTTCAAGCAATTCTCCTGCCTCAGCATCCCAAGTAGCTGGGATTACAGGCACATGCCCAGCTAATTTTTTTGTATTTTTAGTAGAGATGGGGTTTCACCATGTTGGCCAGGCTGGTCTTGAACTCCTGACCCCAGGTGATCCGCCCACCTCAGCTTCCCAAAGTGCTGGGATTATAGGCGTGAGCCACCATGCCCAGCAACTTTTGCCTTTCATTTGCATTCTCTCTCTCTCTCTTTTTTTTTTTTTTTTTTTTTTTGAGACAGAGCCTCCCTCTGTTGCCCAGGTTGGAGAGCAGTGGCGCCATCTCAGCTCACTGCAAACTCCACCTCCCAGGTTCAAGCGATTTTCCTGCCTCAGCCTCCCAAGTAGCTGGGATTACAGGTGTGGGCCATCATGCCTGGCTAATTTTTGTATTTTTAGTAGAGATGGGGTTTTGCCATGTTGGCCAGGCTGGTCTTGAACTCCTGACCTTAGGTGATCTGCCTGCCTCGCCCTCCCAAAGTGCTGGGATTACAGACGTGAACCACCGCTCCTGGCTAATTCTCCAGAAATCTTTTGGCATCATCATTAATAAAAACAGCAAGAAGTCAAAAAGGAAATCTTGACAGAATTGCTACAGCTCTTTGGACTCCACTAACCAAGGATGTCTCTTCACCTCCTTCCTGGAATCCTCCCACCTGCTGCCCTCCGGCCTGGCACCTTCACTTTACTCTCTTATTCTCTTTCTACTTATCTTCCTAGGAATATCCATCTTCAAATGCCTGGTGACCAGAATCCTAAATCAGCTCCAGATTCAACATTGTACTCAGCAAATGGTTCAACTGATCTTGTACATACAGCAGGGATGGAAAACGAATACTGATGTCACCCCAGACACTTATCAATCCTTGACTGTCTCCCTATTTTTGGAAAATGAGGGCAGTCTAAGAGCCCCCCCCGCCCCCGTTTCTTTTTAGACAGATTCTGGCTCTATCTCCCAGGCTGGAGTGTAGTGGCACGATCTAGGCTCACTGCAATCTCCACCTCCTGGGCTCAAGCGATTCTCTTGCCTCAGCCTCCCCAGAAGCTGGGATTATGGGTGCGCACCAGCATGCCTGGCTACTTTTTGTATTTTTAGTAGAGACGGGGTTTCACCATGTTGCCAAGGCTGGCCTCGAACTCCTGATCTCAGGTGATTCACCTCCCTCAACCTCCCAAAGTGCTGGGATTATAGGCATGAGCCACTGCACATGGCCCCCCCCACTTTTTTTTTTGAGACAAGATCTCGTTGTCACCCAGGCTAGACTGGAGTGGCATCATCATGGCTCACTGCAACCTCTGCCCTCCCCAGGCTCGAGCGATCCTTTTGTCTCAGCCTCTCAGGTAGCTGGGGCTACAGGCCAGCACCACCACATCCAACTAATTTTCTATTTTGAACAAGAGATAAGACTGAACAAAGGTTGTCTCTACTAAATTTCAAGACTTTTTTTTTCCCCCCGGAAACTTTCTAGATTATTTTAAAACTTATTTATCAAACCCTTCTGTGGCTCTTGATTCACAGAAGCCACTGCTTCAAGTACAAGATACATTTCATTTAATCCTCAGGAAAATTCTATGAGGCAGCCAGTATTATGATCCCGTGATCAGATGAAGAAACGATAGCACAGAGAGGTTAAGTAAGTTTCCAAGTTCACACAGCTGGAAAGTGGCAGATGTGTGACTCACCCTGAGGAAGTCTGGCTCCCGGGAGACTTTGCTGTCTATCGGCACTACCATTTTCTTTCCATCTCACCACCAGAATGTCACTTCGTGCACGGGGAATCATAAAGAGGGAATTTCTCATATGATCTTCTGGGCCTTGGCTTTTAGGGAGCCAAGGTCTGTCTGAGAAATGGGTATGAATATTAGAGCTAGGTCTTCGAAGTTGGTAGAGGCACGCTCGGCGTAGTGACACAGGTTGGCCGCCTGAGGGTGCCCCAAGCCCTGCTCGCGGAGGCTGGGGGACACAGCAGGAAGCCGGGACACAGCAGGAAGCCCTGGAAACGAATGTCAGGCTCAGACTCCTAGGACCAGAGAACGTTGAGCATACAGCATCATAGAAGGCTGAGAACAAAGCCTCTTAGAAACGTAGAACAAAGGCTCCTGGAATGGAAGAATGATGAGCATAGAAACTCACAGCACCTGGGAGACAAAAGCTGCTTAGACTCTCTTCTGGTCAAAGAATAGAATCTTCCAGCCAGGGTCTTATAATTCCAGAATTTGGAATGCAATCGATCTTAGACTTTTAGCTGCAAGGCCGGCTACATATTTGGCCTAGTGCAAAGTGAAAACAAGGGGTCTCTTGCTCAAAAACTTAAGAATTTCAAGACAGCAACTGCAGAACATTCAACCAAGCACGAAGACCCTTCTAAGCGGATTCCAAGCTGGTGAAGCCAGCCCTAAGTAGAAACATAATTTTATCGGAGGACGTACGTCTCGTTTTACAGCTGAGTGTCTGGGAAGGCTTCTTGGAAGAGGAGGCGAAGTCAGGGCTCGACCCTCTAACCCTTTTCTCCTCCTGCGCAGCCTCAGAAGCTGAAGGCTGGGCGTGGTGAAGGGGTAGGAGCAGCTGCCAAACTGTCACGTGGACTCATTCCCTATTTATAGATCACCCTTCCCCTCGTGCCGGACAGTCCAATGGTAGCCAGAGCTCGCCCGCAAGAGGGTGGAACCTGCTGCAAGACCGGCCAGGCACAGACCAATGGCATTGAAACAAGGGCGGGCTTGTTTCATTGTGACGCGTGGGGGGGGCGTGACCAGGGCCCCAAGGCAGTTGCACGGAGGGGGCGTGGCGAGAGGAGTGAGTAGGCAGCTGCGAGCATGCGTCGTGTAGGGCGGCGCGGGTGCACGGCCGAGGATCTTCGTCAGGGAGGGTATCCGCCAATAGGCGGCTGTTGCTCGGTCGCCGGGGGCGTGGCCATGCAGATAAGGCGCCGGTGGGCGGCCCAATGGGCGGGCGCCTATGCAGATGAGACGGTGACAGCCCGGCCAGCGGGCGGGCGGGCAGGCTGCTGGGCCGGGGAGGTGGGACCGGGAGAGGGGTGGCCGCGGGGCCCGGCCGGGCTGGGGCGGGGGCCGCAGCCATGATCCGGGCCTTCTCGTTCCCGGTGAGCCCCGAACGGGGCCGGCTGCGGGGCTGGCTGGAGGGTAGCCTGGCCGGGCTCTGCGAGTTGCACTGGCTCCGGGAGAGGCAGGAGTACCGCGTGCAGCAGGCGCTGCGGCTGGCCCAGCCCGGAATGGGGGGCGCCGAGGCCGAGGACGAGGAGGACGCCGATGAGGATGAAGATGCGGCGGCGGCGCGCCGGGCCGCAGCGGCCCTGGAGGAGCAGCTGGTAAGGGGCTGCCTGTCCATCCGTCCCTCCACCCCCGTCTGTGTCTGCCTGTCTCGGGTGGATGCTCAGACACCCCAGGGGGGGGTTGGGACCCGGGTAGGCAGGGGAGTGAGAAGGACAGGGGGTGGGGCTGGAGACCCTGGAGTTCCGGCGGCGGACGAGGCCTGGCTTCCCCGCCCCCAAATCGGGGGAGGGGGAAACTGCATCGTCCCCACTGGGGCCTCGTGAGAAACACAGGCCCCATCCCTTACACCCCTTTCCCAAAGAAAATCCTTTTGGGCGCCAAGTATGTGTCAAACCTGGGACCAGGTACTTTGCAGGCGTTGTCTTCTTGCAGCTTGGGAAACAGGGGGTGATAGTCCCCCATTTAACAGAGAGAGACATTGAGCTCAGAGAGAGCAAGCGACTCACCCAAGGTCACACAGCCAGGCTCCAAACATGCCCTTCTCTGGGCCCCGCTACCAGGGCTCCATCTTCCCTAAGTCCTGGTGTGCTTGGAGATCTCTGGAGGGGGGCGGGGGTGGGAGGGGGGTGTCTCAGGGCCTCCGGAGGGGAGGGACCACTGCTGAGAGGAAGCTCACAGTCCCTGAGTACCCCCCCACTGGCATCTTGACCCTTCGGTGACACTTCCCCTGCTTCCTAGGTGGCCCTGGCTCTCCTTGACCCAAGGGCAGGCAGGTCGAGGCAGCGCCTGGAGGATACTTCTGGACTCTGGGTGTTCTCATGGTGCAAGCTGGGCAGAGGTCTCCGGAATGACTCGCGGAGGCTCCATTCCTCTCCCCTTTCTGTGTCATTCCTTGAGTCTCCCGAGCTCGTCCTGGGGTTCTCTCACTCTCTCGGTCCTGCCACATCCTGGTGACTTTCTGTGTCTGCTTCTCTTTCTCCACCCTGCCTCTCCATCTCTGTGTCTCTGTGTCCCTCTGCATCTGTCTCCCTGGCCTTCCCTTCCTGCCCGTCTGCACCTCGCTCTCTTGCTGCCCGACGTCCCAGGCTCGGTCTCTCTTCCCCTCCCCCCCAGCCCGCACACCCTGGCTCCGCGGCAGATCCCCATCCCTAAGCCTGTGTGTGGCCAGAGCTTCCCGTTTCGGGAAACCTGAGCCGAGGTGGCGGTGGCGGGGGCTCTCCCCGCCGCTGACCTCGACTGCCCCCTCCCCAGATGGGGACTGGGGAGAAAGACTGAAGCCAGACTCCCGGGGCTGCACGCCCGGCCCCTCCCCCTCTCAGGAGTGGGACCCCCCTGCACATTCTTTTCTGGAAACAGAAACAGCTGTGGGAGGCCCCACCCCCTCCCAAAGTTAGAGACGGATTGTGGGGGCCTTCGCGAGCTCCCCCCACCCTAAGCTGGCTGGGCTTGGAAGGCGCCTTCCATCCTGACAAGGAGAAGGCGAGGCCAGAGGATAGGGTAGCTGTGTCCTCTCCCCCTCGGCCCTCCGTCTCTCCCCTTCTCACCCTTCACCTTCCCCATCTCTGCCCTTCAGTCTCCCTCTCCTCAGTCCCCCTGTCCCCCTCCTCCCCCCAGCCCTCTGTCCTCCCGGCTTGAGATGGTAGTGGAGAGGCCTGTCCCCCCACCCCCCAGTCTCTAGGCAAAGCTTGTCCCAGCATCAGGGAGGAGGCGGTGGCAGGCGGGGGAGGAGGAGGAGCAGAGAAGCGCTAAATATAAACTTCTCTAGTGCTGGGGGTTCCTGGGTCCCTCTGAAGAGCGGGTGAGGGCTTCCTCTGATCCCCCGGCCCTTGTCTTATGACTTACCGCCCCACCCCCAACCCCTGCCAGAAATATGCTCCCTTCAAGGCAAGAAAGACTGAAACCAGACTTGATTACTTTCTAATAGGAATGATGGGAATACCAGGTAAAGATCAGGGGGTGTTGCAGAGAAGGGAGGCAGGAATCCTGGGTGAGGGAAAGGTCCTGCTTTCTCTCAAGAAGGAGAAAGGATCCTTTCAGCAAGAAGGACTTAAGGTAGACTTGAGGAAGGACTTCCTAATAGAGATAGATGGGCATTGGAGACCGACGAGGGGCATGTGAGGAAAACAAAGTCAGGGAAATTTGGGCAAAGGGGTCTCCACGGGTCCTAACCGCACACTTATGAAGCCTGCAAAGAACGGATGAGAGGCACGGAGGGGAGGCAGGGAGCCAGACTCAGGCCAAGGACTCTCTAAATCTTGTAAAGATTCATCCTTTTGCAACTGGAAGGAATGAGGCCAGACTTGCAAATAGAGGGGTGTAGACTTGAGATATTTTGGGGGGGGGGTGTCTAGGTGCTGGGGAGGAGGAGGCATCTCCTGTCTGTCTCCCTAATTTCTGCTCTTCCTTGTAGTGGAAGAACTGGAATTAGACTCCCATAACTTACCAAAAAGTCCACCCTTTCCTGTTTATTTATGTATTTTTAAATGATATATTGATTTATTCATTTATTTTTAGAGACAAAGTCTCTCAGGCCGGAGCGCAGTGGCACGATCATAGCTCACTGCAGCCTCTAACTCCTGGCCTCAAGCAATCTTCCTGCCTCAGCCTCCCAAGAAGCTAGGACTACAGGGTCATGTCACCACACTCAGCTAATTTTTTTTTCCTTTTAGATATGAAGTCTTGCTATGTTGTTCAGGCTGGTTTCCAACTCCTGGGCTCAAGCTATCCTCCTGCCTCAGCCTCTCAAAGCACTGGGATTACAGATGCGAGCCACTGTACCTGGCCTTTATTTATTTATTTACTTGAGACAGAGTTTCACTCTTGTTACTCAGGCCGGAGTGCAAAGGCGTGATCTCGGCTCACCGCAACCTCTGCCTCCTGGGTTCAAATGATTCTCCTGCTTCAGCCTCCCAAGTAGCCGGGAGTACAGGCATGCACCACCATGCCCAGCTAATTTTATATTTTTAGTAGAGACGGGGTTTCTCCACATTGGTTAGGCTGGTCTCGAACTCCTGACCTCAGGTGATCCACCCATCTCTGCCTCCCAAAGTGCTGGGATTACAGGCGTGAGCCACTGTGCCTGGCCTATTTATTTATTTATTGAGATACAGTCTTGCTCTGTCGCCTAGGCTAGAGTGCAATGGCACAATCTTGGCTCACTGCAATGTCCATCTCCTGGGTTCAAGCGATTCTCCTGCCTCAGCCTCCCAAGCAGCAGGGATTACAGGCACGTACCGCTACCCCTAGCTAATTTTTGTATTTTTAGTAGAGACGGGTTTTCACCGTGTTGGCCAGGCTGGTCTCAAACTCCTGGCCTCAAATGATCCTCCCGCCTCAGCCTCCCAAAGTGTTGGGATTACGGGCGTGAGCCACTGTGCTGGACCCCTACATTTATTTTTAATTAAACAGTGGAAACATTTTCTATTTTCCTTGTAAGAAATGCATAGCTTTCATGTAATCATACAAACTGGCATTTATTATGTGTCAAAAGAAACTCATTTAATCCTCACAATAACCCCTAGGAGATGGTGTCCTCTGATGCCCAGTTATAGATAAGGAAATTGAAGCCCAGAGGTCACACCCAAGGTCTCACCGCTGAGGAGCTGCAGAGCTTAATGTGATGCCGAGTCACGCCTCCTTAAACACTTCCTTCCGCCATCCAGTCCCCCATCCCTCCCTGGAGCCCCTAAATCCAACCTCCCCCCCCCTGAGGTCACCATCACTGTCACCCTAGTGTCACCTCCCAGACCTCTTCCAACCTATCTCCTAAGAGAAACAGCTTACATACCAAAAAACAGTGGCGCTTTTTCAGAGCTTTTTTACAAATTCTAGTTTCTTGGGTGAGGTCCCAGAGACTATGCCAGTCAAAACGTGGCCCCCTGGCCAGTAGTACCACGTCACACGGAACTTGTTTGCCATACAACTACTTGGGCCCGACTCCAGGCTGAAATCAAAAGCTCTGGGAATGGGATTCAGTAGTCTGGGTTTTCACAAGCCCTCCAGGTAATTCTGAGTCACTCTCACTCGTACTATATATATTCTGCACTTACCTCTTTCTGTTCAATGCTATATCTTGGTGATGATTCTATACAGAAACTTGACTCATTCCAACTTAACAGCTGTATAGTATTCCATTGTATATATTCATTCCTTCATCTAATATTTCTTTTCTAAAAATAGAGAGCTGTTTGGCCGGGTGCGATGGCTCACGCCTGTAATCCCAGCACTTTGGGAGGCCAAGGCAGGTGGATCAGGAGGTCAAGAGATTGAGACCCTCCTGGCCAACACGGCGAAACCCCGTCTCTACTAAAAATACAAAAATTAGCTGGGTATGGTGGCGCGCACCTATAGTCTCAGCTAATCAGGAGGCTGAGGCAGGAGAATCGCTTGAACCTGGGAGACAGAGGTTGGAGTGAGCCGAGATAGTGCCACTGCACTCCAGCCTGGGCAAGACAGCAAGACTCCATCTTAAAAAGAAAATAGTGTAGGATCCATCCCATCTGAGTGCAAGGTGAGTCTTCCTGCAACTGTCTCAAAAAAATAGAGAGAGCTGGGTGCAGTGGCTCATGTCTGTAATCCCAGCACTTTGAGAGACTCAGGCGGGAGGACTGCTTGAGCTCAGGAGTTCGAGACAAGCCTGTGCAACATAGGGAGACCCTGTCTCTACAAAAAAACACAACAACTAGCTGGGCGTGGTGGCACACGCCTGTAGTCCCAGCTGCTTGGGAGGCTGAGGTGGTAGGATCACCTGAGCCCAGGAGTTGAAGGCTACAGTAAGCTATGAGCGTGCTCCTGCAATCCAGCCTGGTGAGAGAGTGCGACCTTGTCTCAAAAATAAAATAAAAAAGACCAGGCGCAGTGGCTCATGCCTGTAATCCCAGCACTTTGGGAACCTGAGGTGGGCGGATGACTTGTGGTCAGGAGTTTGAGACCAGCCTGGAAAACATGATGAAACCCTATCTCTACTAAAAATACAAACATTAGCCAAGTGTGGTGGCACATGCTTGTTATCCCAGCTACTTGGGAGGCTGAGGCAGGAGAATCACTTGAATCTGGGAGGCGGAGGCTGCAGTAAGCCCAGGCTGTGACACTGAACTCCAACCTGGGCGGCAGAGCTAGACTCCATCTCAAAAATAAATCACACACACACACACACACACACACACATATAGAGAGAGACTTGGTCTCACTACATCATCTAGGCTGGTCTCGAACTCTTGGCCTCAAGCGATCCTCCCACCTTGGCACTCCCAGAGTGCTGGGATGGCAGGCGTACCCCACCATACCCAGCCCATTAAATATTTCCTGAGCACCCACTTTGTGCCAGGCACTGTTCTAGGCACTGGGTGGGGGTGCACCTGGGAGCTAAACAGACAGAAATCTCTGCATTCCTAGGGCTGACATTCTAGTGAGAGACTCAACAAACAAATGACACGTTGATGTATTATTTTATTTCATTTTATTTGTTTTTGGAAATGAAGTCCCACTCTGTGGCCCAGACTGGAGTGCAGTGGCGCGATCTTGGCTCACTGCTACCTCCACCTCCCTGGTTCAGGTGATTCTACTGCCTCAGCCTCCTGAGTAGCTGGGATTACAGGCGCGCGCCACCACACCTGGCTTCTGATGTATAATTTTAAATCAAGAGGTCATTACTGATACGTAGAAAAAAAGTGAAAAGCAGGGCAACGGGGTACACAATGGCAGGGAAGCTATTTTGGAAAGGTGTCAGAGAAGGGACCACGTCACCCAAGACCTGCAGGAAGCAAGGATGGTATGTGTGGGAAACATTCTCCCAAGGCAGGAGCACACGTTGTATGTTGGAGGGACGGCGGCGAGGCCAGGCGTGGCCGGAGCGGAGACAGCATGCCAGTGATTTGTGGGGGACATGACATGGGGTACAGGGGCGGTCTGAGAGATTTTTTTTAGCTACTTCCTGGTGCTGCACAATTCAGCTGCTTTTTGAGTTCCACTCAAAGATGACTTCACCGTGAGCGTCTCAACATGCCCAGGGCAAGAGCCCAAAGAGGAATGATTTGTTGACCTTCCTCGAATAAACAGGCCCGGATGGGGGCTTCTGCTGTCGGGGGAGGGGAGAGGCGGCGCCCTGGAGAGACTGGGATTGGGGGGGGGTTGTGGCGGCCGGGAGCCGGCCAGTCTTTCTGCCCTAAATAGGCAGGGCTGGGTGGCTGCCCTCCCAACCCCTCCTCCCTGCTTCCCTCCCTCCTGCGGTCCAGACAAGCCGCTTTTGTCTGAGGGTCAACCGCCAGCCCGAGGCTGCCTGCTGCTACCCGGCCTCACTCAGACCCATGTGAGACTTTTTCTAGCTCTGGCCCTCTTTTCTAAAATGAGGTTAAGTCCTAATGTCTTGGAGACCCCATCCGTGTTGCTTCAGCCCTTACCCCACCTCCTGTCACCGTCACACCCCTAAAGGGTTTTCACCTTAATTAATTCACATCTGATGAGAAGGGCTCTTTTCCTGCAGCGAGAAGGATCCAGGGTAGACTCAAGGAAATCAATCAATCTTTCCTTCCTTTCCCTCTCTTCCCTTTTTTTTTTTGAGACAGAGTCTTGCTCTGTTGCCCAGGCTGGAGTGCAATGGCACAATCTCAGCTCACTGCAATCTCTGCCTCCTGGGTTCAAGTGATTCTCCTGCCTCAGCCTTCCCAGTAGCTGGGATTACAGGCATGTGTCACCACGCCCGGCTAATTTTTTTATTTTTAGTAGAGATGGGGTTTCACCATGTTGGCCAGGCTGGTCTTGAACTCCTGACCTTGTGATCCACCTGCCCTGGCCTCCCAAAGTGCTGGGATTACAGGTGTGAGCCACCGCGCCTGGCCACCAGACCTTCCTTCCTTCCCTCCTTCCTTCCTTTCTTTCTCTTTCTTTCCCTCCCTCCCTTCCTCTCTTTCTCTTTTCTTTTCTTTCTTCCCTCTTTCTCTCTTTTCTTTCTTTCTTTCTTTTTTTTTTTTTTTTTTAAGACAGAGTCTCGCTGTGTTGCCCAGGCTGGAGTGCAATGGCTCACTGCAATCTCCACCTCCTGGGTTCAAGCGATCCTCCCACCTCAGCCTCTCGAGTAGCTGGGATTACAGGAGCAAACCACCATGCCCCGCTAGTTTTTGTATTTTTAATAGAGACAAAGTTTCACCATATTGGCCAGGCTGGTTCGAACTCCTGACCTCATGTGATCTGCCCGCCTCTGCCTCCCAAAGTGCTGGGACTACAGGCGTCAGCCACCGCACCCGGCCTGACTCCCGGAAATTTCTTATGTTGATGAGGAACGGTATGCCCACTGGAGCTTCCTGGTGGGAATGGACCAAAGGCAGAAGGGGGGATGTGGTCTCTGGGGCAAAGGAACGTACTAGCTGCTGTGCCAGTGAGGCTAGACTCACAGGATTTTCCAGGAGGCTTGGGAGGTTCTTTCTGAGGGGAGAGCAAAGAGGTATATGAGTCATGGTCAGCCTATTTTATGCCTATGGTGGAAAGAGGTAATCTGTAGCAGGAAGGACTTAAGGAAGACTGGTAAAAGGACCTTCTATTGCTGATAAGGGGCAACAGGTATATCTGAGAAAGGAAAGTCAAAAACAGGGAGAGGCCAGGCACAGTGGCTCACGCCTGTAATCCCAGCACTTTGGGAGGCCAAGGCGGGTGGATCACCTGAGGTCAGGAGTTCAAGACCAGCTCGGGCAAGATGGTGAAACCCCAGCTCTACTGAAAACACAAAATCATCTGGGCATGGTGGCGGGCGCCTGTAATCCCAGCTACTCTGGAGGGTGAGGTGGGAGGATTGCCTGAACCCGGGTGGCAGAGGCTGCAGTCAGCTGGGATCTGCACTCCAGCCTGGGCAACAGAGTGAGACCCTGTCTCAAAAAAACAAAAAAAAGGAAAAGAAAAAAAAAATTGGGAGAAGGCAGACCCATGGCTAAGGGATCTGGGGGTCCAGATACCACCTTTTAGCAGTGAACTGTCCTTACAGCAATCCCTGAAGTTAGACTCAAGGAGGGGCATTCTAATTGGGGTCGAGGGGCTCTGAGCACAGACTTGGGGGGAGCAGCTAATAAAGAGTGGCCAAGAGATGGGGGTTTTCTGAGGCCTTATCACACCTAAGAGAGAATGAGGTGGGGCTGCAGCAAGGAGGACTGGCGTTAGACAGAAGGACTTTCTAATGGGGTCAAGGGACAGAGATCTTGAGGGGTTCTGGGACTCAGGTGCTGCTTTCATCCTTTTGAAGCCAGAGCCTCATTGTCAAAGTGAAACTCTGCCCATGAGCTCGTGGAATATGGGACCAGTCGGCAGAGAACTGGGGGCCTTCTGACCATCC
This sequence comes from Ateles fusciceps, assembly GCA_036589455.1. Lineage (NCBI taxonomy): Eukaryota > Metazoa > Chordata > Mammalia > Primates > Atelidae > Ateles > Ateles fusciceps. Next base: position 2,214,476 of record JAZHEH010000929.1, on the reverse strand, counting down.
TGCTCTCCCTATGCCTTCAGGAAGCCCTGCCTGGGCTCGTCTGGGACCTGGGACAGCAGCTGGGAGACCTAAGCCTGGAGTCTGGGGGCCTGGAACAGGAGAGCGGGCGCAGCTCGGGTGAGCATGGGTGGAGGGGTAGGGTCTGCCTGGGACACCTCCATGTTCCCCGTCTTCCTATTTCTCAGGCCCCCATGTCTCTCCCCACCCCATCTCCTCCTTTCCCTGCGCCTGGCTTTCCCAAACCCTCTGAAGTCTCCCTGCTTCTCCTGCAAATTCAGGCTTCTATGAAGATCCCAGCTCTACAGGAGGCCCAGATTCACCACCCTCAACCTTCTGTGGGGACAGTGGCTTCTCCGGATCCAGCTCCTATGGTCGCCTGGGTCCCTCTGAACCCCGGGGCATCTATGCCAGTGAGAGACCCAAGTCCCTAGGTAAGGTGGGTGAGGGTGGGTCCCTGAGGCCAGGGAGAGGACAGCAAGAGGATAGTTGTGGGCACAGACTTCTGAATCGGGCCTGGATTCCAATTCCGGCGGTGACATTTCTTTTTCATGTGATTATGAGCTGGTCTCTTATTTCTGGGCCTCTGTTTTTCCACCTGTTAAAATGAAATATGGTCAGGTGAGGTGGCTCACACCTATAACCCCAGCACTTTGGGAGGCAGGCAGATCACTTGAGGCCAGCAGTTTGAGACCAGCCTGGCCAACATGGTGAAAGCCTGTTTATACAAAACTTAGCTGGACGTGGTTTGGAACACTTGTAATTCCAGCCACTCAGAGGGCTGAGGTGGGAGGATCGCTTGAACCCAGGAGGTGGAGGTTGCAGTGAGCCAAGATTGTGCCACTGCCCTCCAGTCTGGGTGACAGAGCAAGACTGTCTCAAAACAAATAAAGAAATAGGCTGGACATGGTGGCTCACGCCTGTAATCCCAACACGTTGGGAGGCCAAGGCAGGTGGATCACCTGAGGTCAGGAGTTCAAGCAAGACCAGCCTGACTAATATGGTGAAACCCCATCTCTACTAAAAACACAAAAAAATTAGCCAGCATGGTGGTGTGCACCTGTAGCCCCAGCTACTTGGAAGGCTGAGAGGTGCACCTGTTGTCCCAGCTACTTGGAAGGCTGAGAGGTGGAGGTTGCACTGAGCCAAGATTGAGCCACTGCACTCCAGCCTGGGTGACAGAGCGAGACTCCGTCTCAATAAATAAATAAATAAAATAAAAATAAATAAAATGGGATAATAACAGTGCCTCAATAGCTGGGCATCGTGGCACATGCCTGTAATCCCAGCTACTCAGGAGGCTGAGGCAGGAGAATCACCTGAACCCGGGAGGTGGAGGTTGCAGTGAGCCGAGATCGTGCCCCTGCACTGCAGCCTGGGCAACAGAGCGAGACTCTGTCTCAAACAAACAAACAAAAAACAAAACAGTGCCTGCCCCAAAGGATGTTTTTGAATATTCAGTGAGCTTCTGCTCTAAGACATGGGACGTGGTACATGGCAGTCACTGGTAAACAGAACTGCTGTCATTCATTCACACAAGGACGTTTTGGAGCCCCTACTGCGCCCTATGTAGCAGTATCCCAGGAGCAATGAACAAAATGAACAGTAACAAACAAAACAGGCAAATCCTTGCCCTTAGGAAACCAACAGTCTAGTTGGAGAAAATAGAGAAAATACAGGATAAATAAGTAAAATAGCTAGGATATGAGCTAATGCCATGTGCTGAGACAAGAAATAAGCCAGGGAAAGGGACTCAGGAGTGTCCCTTTGAGTTTGGGGGAGGGAAGTGCAATTTTAGAAAATATGGCCAGGGAGGGCCTCACTGAGGCTGTGACATTTGAGTTGTGCCCTGAACTAAGTGAGGGAGTGGACCTAGCAGAATCCAGGAGGAAGAGTTTCCAGGAATCTGGAAGGGGAAGCACAAAGGCTCCAAGGCCAGAGTGTGACTGGCCCGGGCTTCCAAGAGGCCAGTGTGGCTGGAGCTAAAGCCCTATAAACAGAGGAGGAGGGTCAGCCTGGTGGCTCATGCCTGTAATACCAGTATTTTGGGAGGCTGAGGTGGGAGGATTATTTGAGCCCGGGAGTTGGAGACCAGCCTGGGCAACACAGAGACCCCAGCCCTACCAAAACTCAAAAAATCAGCAGGCTGTGGTGATGCGTGCCTGTAGTCACACCCGCTCAGGAAGATAGGGCTGGAGGATCCCTTGAACCCAGGAGGTGGAGACTGCAGTGAGCTGTGATCGCGCCACTACACTGTATCCCGGGTGACAGAGCAAGCAAGACCCAGTCAAAAAAAAAAAAAAAAAAAAAAAAAAAGGAAGAAGAAGAAAGAAAAAGAAAAGAAAAAGGAGCAGGGTAAGATGTGAGAGTTGAAGAGGCAGAGGCAGGACAAGTCATGCAAGGTCCTGTAGGACCCTGTAAAGATTTTATTAGGAATTTTACATGAGGGAAGGGGTGAAAGCCAGGGTTTACGCTGAGATGGGGGATGGGAAGGGAAGGAGGCATCTCGCCCCTTCCAGGCTGGATGGGAAACGGAAAGGCCTTTGAGAGCCTCTCCACTCTTTCCTTCTCTCTTTGGCATTCCTTCCCTAGGAGACGCCAGTCCCAGCGCTCCGGAGGTGGTGGGCGCGCGGGCAGCGGTGCCGCGGTCCTTCTCAGCGCCCTACCCGACGGCAGGGGGGTCCGCCGGCCCGGAAGCCTGCTCCTCAGCGGAGCGGCGGGCCCGCGCGGGGCCCTTTCTGACGCCCAGCCCACTGCACGCCGTGGCGCTGCGCAGCCCACGGCCCTGCGGCCGCCCTCCCACCAACTCACCCGACGCTGGGGGCGCGGGGCGGCCCCTGGACGGCTACATCTCGGCGCTCCTGCGCAGGCGCCGCCGCCGGGGGGGCGGGCCAGCCCGGACCAGTCCCGGGGGGCGCAGACGGCGGCCCGCGGCGCCAGAACAGCGTGCGCCAGCGGCCGCCCGACGCGTCTCCGTCCCCCGGCAGCGCGCGACCCGCACGGGAGCCCTCGATGGAGCGCGCCGGGGGCCTCCCCCACCAGCCCTGCCGCCTTGAGCCGCGCCTGGGTGTCGCCGTGGGAGTCGGAGGTCGCACCGGAGCCCACCGCGCCGCCCGCCGCCCCCTCACCCCCTGACAGCCCGGCCGAGGGCCGCCTGGTGAAGGCACAGTACATCCCCGGCGCGCAGGCGGCCACCCGAGGCCTCCCCGGCCGCGCCGCCCGGCGCAAGCCGCCGCCACTGACCCGCGGCCGCAGCGTGGAGCAGTCACCGCCCCGGGAGCGCCCCCGGACCGCCGGCCGCCGTGGACGCATGACCGAGGCCTCGGGTCGCCGGGGCTCGCCTAGGGCGCGCAAGGCCTCGCGCTCCCAATCCGAGACCAGCCTGCTGGGCCGCGCCGCCTCGGTGCCGTCGGGGCCCCCCAAGTACCCCACGGCGGAGCGGGAAGAGCCTCGGCCGCCACGGCCCCGCCGCGGCCCAGCGCCGACGCTGGCGGCGCAGGCCGCAGGGTCCTACCGTCGCTGGCGCTCCACGGCGGAGATCGACGCTGCCGACGGGCGCCGCGTGCGGCCCCGAGCCCCTGCAGGGCGCGTTCCCGGCCCCAGCCCGTCCCCATCAGTTCCCCAGCGCCGTCTGCTTTACGGCTGCGCAGGCAGCGACTCTGAATGCTCTGCTGGGCGCCTGGGGCCCCTGGGACGCCGGGGTCCCGCGGGAGGCGTCGGCGGGGGTTATGGGGAGAGCGAATCGAGCGCCAGCGAGGGCGAGTCGCCCGCCTTCAGCTCCGCCTCCAGCGACTCAGACGGCAGCGGTGGCCTCGTGTGGCCGCAGCAGCTGGTGGCGGCCACCGCGGCCTCCGGGCCTGGGGGCGGAGGCAGGTGCAGGGGCGCCCGCGGGTCCCGCCAAAGTTTTCGTGAAGATCAAGGCTTCCCACGCGCTCAAGAAAAAGATACTGCGTTTCCGTTCGGGTTCTCTCAAGGTCATGACTACAGTGTGAGGTTGGGGATTTGCTTGGGCTCCCCCTTCATGGCCTCTGCACCTCCACACTCCCAACCACTGACCCTTCCACATCTACCTTCCAAAGACCATCGTTTTCTCTGCTTCCAAAGACCCTCCTCACTCTCCCCCACTCCTGGCAGTCTTGGTTGAAAAGGCTCCCCCTCCACCACGGAGAGGAAGGGGGAGGGGCCCTGTTTGACCCATTCCAGCTTCTAGCTCGGAAGCCCTTGGGCAAGACAGTTCCCCCTTCTCTGGGCGTCACTTTCCTCATCTGTACAGTAAGTGTCCATGTATGCAAAAGGGGTAACTCGGTTTGAATTTCCCCATTTTAGTTTAGAAGCCTAGTCTGTTCCCCTTCACCGCTCTCATTCCTGATGAGCCCTCTCATTCCTCCTTTCCTTGCCCAGCGATGGCCCCCCCTCTCATTCACAAAGTGCCCCCTCCATGTCCCTGGACCCTTAAGATATCCCCTTGGCACCCTGGTCAGAGACTCTGTGTCTGACTCAGGTGGTTCCTGCAGAGTGCCCTGGGAAGGGAAGGAGCACTGATTTGGGGGTTTTGAGGGTCACGTAGGAGTTGGCAACACCTGGAAAGATGGACTCTTTCACCTCGATCCCTGGACAATTATGGAGGATTCAGAGGTAGAAGAGGGGGAAGGAAGATGGTTTCTATCTCGTGCCCCCCAACACTGTGAGAGGGAATGGGGGAAGCCTGATGACCCTCAGCTGTTCCAATCTATTATATTTTTTTCTTTTTTAAAATTACTGTATTTATTATGACGATGGTGACTCCCCAGTGCAAAGGGGGGCCAGATTCTGTGTGTTTCTCTAACCTCTTTGTAAATAAATGCACAGTGTTACATATGCGGTAGACTCTCATTGAATGATGAAATGGGAGAAATGCTCTTTTCCTTTGGACTAACATTTATTGAACAACTTCTGTTTGTTGTGGATATGGCAGTTTCCAGGGAAGTCCCAGGGTGAATCAACATCATCTTCCTACCATTGGCTGTTTTACATCAATGAATCTCATCTTTGATTGGGTTATGTTTGGTCATAAATACTATTTCAGGCGGGATATGATGGCTTGTGCCTGCAATCCCAGCACTTTGGGAGGCCGAGGTAGAGGGATCGCTTGAGTTCAGCAGTTCAAGACCAGCTTGGGCAACATCGTGAAACCCCATCTCTACAGAAAACACAAAAATTAGCTGGGTGTGGTAGGGCATTCCTAGAGTCCCAGCTACTCAGTAGGCTGAGGTGGGAGAATTGCTTGAGCCTGGGAGGCCCAGGCTGCAGTGACCCATGATTGTGCCACTGCACTCCAGCCCAGATCACAAGTGAGACCCTGTCTCAAAAAACAATTTTTTTAATGGTTTCACAAAAATGGGAACAGCACAGGAAACGGCCAGCCCCTAAGTCCCCTCTCTCACAGTCATCATAGCAGTTTGATGTGTGTCCTCCCATGTTTATTTATGTGTTTGGATACATATATGAATCTAAATAACTATATAAATATATATGTATGAATATACATATAGTTATACTATATATGTAATACACGTGTGAAACTATATTTTCATAAATTGGAATATATGTATGCAGTGTTCATCACTTTTTTGTGTGAAATCATCTCTGCCTGGAGATTTCTTTATGGGGAGGATTTAAATTAAGGATTGAATTTCTTTGATAGTTATAGTGCTATTTAGGTTTTCTATTTTTTCTTGTGTCAGTTTTGCTAAGCCCTATTCACCTAAGAATTTGTCCATTTCGTCTAAATCTATTTATTTTTTCTTTTAATTTTTGAGATAGGTTCTTGCTCTATTGCCCAGGCTGGAGAATAGTGGTGTGATTGTGACTCACTGTAGCATCAGCCCCTCCGGCTCAAGCAGTCCTCCCACTTCAGCCTCCTGAGTAGCTGGGATCACAGGTGAATGCCACCCTGTCCAGCTATTGTTAAACTTTTTATAGAGATGGGGTCTGCTTATGTTGCCCAGGCTGGTCTTGAATTCCTAGGCTCAAGTGATTCTCCTGCCTAGCCCTCCCAAAGTGTTAGGATTACAGATGTGAGCCACCATGTCTGTCCCATTTCATCTAACTTTGGTAGCATATTTCCTATCACTATATTATTGATAGCTGCATATAAGACTCCATTACGGCTGGGCGAGATGGCTCACATCTGTAATCCCAGCACTTTGGGAGGCTGAGGCAGGTGAATCACCTGAGGTCAGGAGTTCGAGACCAGCCTGGCCAACATGGCGAAACCCTGTCTCTACTAAAAATACAAAAATTAGCCAGGTATGGTGGCATGCACCTATAGTCCCGGCTACCCAGGAGGCTGAGGCAGGAGAATCAGTTGAACCTGGGAGGTGTAGGTTGCAGTGAGCTGAGATTATGCCACCGCACTTCAGCCTGGGCAACAGAGTGAGACTCCCATCTCAAAAAACAAAACAAAACAAAACAAAACTCTATTATGGGGATTCTCATAATCTAACCCTATTGTCAGCTCTCCAGTTCTCTTGCTATTGTGAATCTTGCTACAATAATGTCTTTGTATTTGCCTCTGTGCATATATGTTTGTATTTTTGTAGGATCCATTCCTAGAAATAGAGCTGCTTGGTCATTAATAGTATGCCCATTTAAGAACTTTTAGTGGACACTGCTACACTTCCTTCCATTAACACTGCACCAACTGACATTTCTAACAGCAGTTTTTGAGATGCCTGTTTTCCGCCCCTTTGCCAAATGATAGATGCTATTGATCATTTTCATTTTGCAAATCTTATGGGGAGAAAACTGTGTTCCGTTTTAATTAGCATGTTTCCTCCCTTTCCCTTGAGGTAACACAAGTTTTGTATGCTTACTGGCTCTTGTATTTTCTCTTATGTGAATTGCCTTTTTACTCTCTCCCTTCCTCCCTTCTTTCCTTCCTTCTTCTTTTTTATTATTATTATTATTTTTTTGAGATAGGGTCTTGATCTGCCACCCAGGTTGGAGTGCAGTGGTATAGCTCACTGTAGCCTTGAACTCCTGGGCTTCAGCAATCCTCTCACCTCAGCCGTGCCCCCCTCCCAGCAGCTGGGACTACAGGCATGCACCACCACACCTGGCTAATTTTTCAATTTTTTGTAGAGATGGACTCTTACTATGTTGCCCAAGCTGGCCTTGAATTCTTGGCCTCAAGCAGTCCTCGCACCTTTGCCACCCAAAGTGTTAGGGGAGCCTGGGAGGCTTTCAGAATTTCAGGCATGAACCACTGTGCTCATCCTGTTTTTCTATTGGGTATGTAAAATTATACTCTGTTCTTAGATGGGTAAGTGGAGGCTTAGAGAGGACCGTTGCTTGCCCTGGTGACACAGCAAGGGGGGATCCAGCACTAGGACCCAGCCCCCCACCTGATTCCACAGTCAGAAGGATGTGTGTTTGTTGCTGCTTTTACCTTTGAGTCTGCATGAGTAGATCTATCTCCCTTTTGAGTTTGGAAACAGCAGAGACCAGGCCTGCTGTGTTCACCTGTATCTTCAGTGCCCAGCCAGGCACTGGGGTTAGAGCGGGGTCAAAACAGAAAGAAAGCCCCTGTCCTACAGAGCTTCTATGGGGGTAGGGGGCGGGGTGAGCCATAGACCTATGTTTCACTTAGAGTAATAATGAATAAAAGTTATTTTTAAAAGTTTTCCAGGAAAAGCTATTGCTAGGCAGTCCCTTGGGAACAATTACTCCAACTTCATTCCATAAAAGGGGCAACTGAAGTCAGAAAGGAGAAGAGACTTGTCTAAGGCTACATAGGTCACTTAGTGGCCAAAATGGCGGAAGTAAATATGGATGGGTATTTAAGGGCCTCCCTTTTAAGATTTTAGTGCTTACAAAAAGAAACAGCTGACACTTATTTGAGCACTTATGACTTGCTGGACTCTATTCTCACCACTTTAAGCATATTGACCCGTTTAATCCTCTCCACCTGTATTAGTCTGTTTTCATGCTGCTGACAAAAGACTTACTTGAGACTGGGTAATTTATAAAGAAAAAGAGGTTTGGTAGCCTCACAGTTCCACGTGGCTGGGGAAGCCTCACAGTCATGGTGGAAAGCAAAAGGCACGTCTCACGTGGTGGCGGGCAAGAGAGAATAAGAGCCAAGCAAAAGGAGAAACCTCTTACAAAACCATCAGATCTCGTGAGACTTACTCACTACCACAAGTATGGAGGAAACTACCCCCACAATTCAAATATCTCCCACCGGGTCCCTCTCACAAAATGGGGGGGGTCATGGAGTTACAATTCAAGATGAGATTTGGGTGGGGACACAGCCAAACCATATCACCAGCTTTCTTTGAGAAATGGAGGCACCGGGAGGTTAAGTAACTTACTTGGGCTGGACTCAGTGGTGCTTGCCTGTGATCTCAGTACTTTGGGAAGCTGAGGTGGGAGCATCGCTTGAGGCCGGGAGGTTGAGAGCAGCCTGGGCAACATAGGGAGATGTCCTCTCTAGTAAACAAACAAAAAATAGCTGAGTGTGGTGGTGTAGATTGGTAGCCCCTGCTACTTGGGAGGCTGAGGCAGGAGGATCGCTTGAGCCTGGGAGATTCAGGCTGCAGTGAGACATGCTTCTTCCACTGCACTCCAGCCTTGATGACAGAGTGAGACCCTTTCTCATAAAACAACCATGCAAACAAACAGGCCGGGCGTGGCGGTTCACGCCTGTAATCCCAGCACCTCGGGAGGCCGAGGCGGGTGGCTCACTTGAGGCCAGGAGTTCAAGGCCACCCTGGCCAATGTGGTGAAACCCCGTCTCTACTAAAAATACAAAAATTAGCTGTGCTCAGTGGCTGGTGCTTGTAATCCCAGATGCTTGGGAGGCTGAGGCAGAAGAATCGCTTGAACCTGGAAGGCGGAGGTTGCAGTGAGCTGAGAGGGCGCCATTGCACTCCAGCTTGGGTGACAGAGCGAGACTCCGTCTCAAAAAAAAAAAAAAGATTTTAGTATATTTACAGAGTTGTGCAAATATCACCACAATGAACTCTAAAACATTTCCATCACCACCTAAGGAAACCCTGCACCACAGCTGTCATCCTCCAACCTTCCCAGCGCCTGGCAACCAATAATCTATTTTTACCTTCTATAGATTTGCTAATTCTGGACATATCATATAAATGGAATCATAGAATACATGGCCTTTAGTGACTGGCTTCTTTCACTTAGCTTATGTTGGAGAGCAGTGATGCAGTCACGGCTCCCTGCAGTCTCTAACTCCTGAGTTCAGGTGATCCTCCCAACTCAGCCTCTTGGGAAGCTGAGATTACAGGTACATGCTACCATGCCTGGCTAATTTTTCGATATTTTTTGCAAAGACAGGGTCTTGCCATGTTACCTAGGTTGGTTTCAGACTTCTGGGCTTAAGCAACTTGCCCGCCTCGGCCTCCCAAAGTGCTGGGATTACAGGTGTGAGCCACAGTGCCTGGCCTGCCAGGTTGTTTTCTGAAGTGACTGCACCCTTTTGCATTCCCACCAGCATATGAGGGTTCAGATTGTTCCACATACTCACTTGCGATTATATGGGGACAGTTTGAAACAGGGTCCTTTTGGCTGCTCTGTGGGAAACAGGCTGAGGGGGACAGGTAGAAGGTCGGAGGTCAATGCAGAGGTCATTGTAATAGTTCAAGCAGGAGGGAACAGTGTCTGGACCCAAGTGGGCACAGCAGAGGAAGTGACAGGGACTGGATTCTGTAGTTGCTTTGAAGATAGAGCCAATAGGATGTCCTGCTAGGTCAGTTGTGGAGTGTGAGAGAAGGAGAGGAGTCAAGGATGACCCAGGCCGGGCGTGGTGGCTCACACCTGTAATCCCAGAACTTTGGGAGGCGAGGCAGGAAGATTGCTTGAGCCAGGAGTTCAAGACCAGCCTGAGCAACATAGCGCGAGACTGTCTCTACAAAAAATAAAAAGGCTGGGCACTGTGGCTCACACCCGTAATCCCAGCATTATGGGAGGCCGAGGAAGGTGGATCACTTGAGGTCAGAGTTTAAGACTAGCCTGGCCATCATGGTGAAATCCCATCTCTACTAAAAATACAAAAAAATCTAGCCCAGTTTGGTGGCACATGTCTGTAATCCCAGCTACTCAGGAGGCTAAGGCACAAGAATGGCTTGAGACTGGGAGGCCGAGGCCGATGACAGTGAGACTCTGTCTCAAAAAAAAAAAAAAGTTAGCTGTTTGTGGTTGTGCATGCCTGTAGTCCCAGTTACTGGGGAGGCTGAGGCAGGAGGATCACTTGAGCCCAGGAGTTCCAGGCTGCAGTGAAGTATGACTGCACCACTGCAGTTCGGTCCCGACAGGCAAGACCCTGTTTCAAAACAATAAAAACTCAGATTTACCGTCACTTGAGAAGGGTAAGCCTGAACTAAGAGCGAATTTGGTCGATGGAATCAGCTCAGTGTTGGATGCGTTGAGTTTGAGAGACCCACTAAACACCCAGGCGACTGGGTATTTGATCCTGGAATTCACTCTTACCGGTTTTTGGTGATTTCTTGAATAATTAAAGTTAGAACGGAATCCGAATCCAGGGCCTCAGTTTCCTCCTCCAAAAAATGGGGGACCATAATACCGTCAAGCGCTAGGTTGTCATGAGGCTGGGGGCACAGGGCAGGAACTGAGGTCATCTGCTGCGCTCTGCGGCTCGGGAGTGGAACGGAGGCTGCGCTCTCGGCAGGCAGTGTCCGTCTGTCCGTCTGCCCCCTTCCCCCAGCTTCCGGCCGCGGTGGAGGAGCGGGAGGGAGGATTGGGGTCGTTACCCTGTCTTCCCCCCGCTCTGAGCTGGGTTTCCTCCTCGGGGTCTGCCCAGGCCAGACTGCTGATAGAAACCAGCTGCGCCAGGCGCGGAGGCTCGGCGCACGCCCAGGCCCCTCCTCGGCGCCGGCGGACCCCGATAGGAGGCGGGGAGCGCCTTGGCTCCCCTCCCCTCTTCCGCAGCCCGGCCTGGGGCCCTGGCACGTCCGGCGCGCCTGATGCTTTCCAGATGTGGGCTCGGTTTCCTCCTCTACGTGGCCCCGTTGCGCCCGCAAGGGGAAGGGGCGGGGAACTAGGATCCGAGACGCAAATCTCTACCAGGGACTCGGGTCAGGGTCTCCTCCCCGCCCGTCTCCCTTCCCTAATTTTGGTGAAAACCGAATTAAGGTGGGCTGACTGCGGTAGAGGCGCTCCTCCCCCACCTCCACGTCTTCCCAGGACTCCCGCCTTCTCTAGGTTCAGAAGAGCCCCAAGCCCCGCCCATCGGGACACGCCCCCACCAGGACACGCCCCATCTACACCCAGGGACACGCCCCTTAAGTCCCCGCCCCTGAACCCCGCCCATTCGGTCGTGCCTCTGCAGGCCCCGCCTCTGCCGTCGGGTCCCCACTGGAAGGCGCCCTCTGTGTGTCTCTCTGTCTCTGTCCGCCTCTGCCTCCGTCTCTCTGTGTCTGTGTCTTCGTCTCTGTCTCTGACTCTGCATTTCGGCTTGGGCATCTCTCTCCTACCCGCGTCTGTGTCCTGTCTCTGCCTCTCGTGTCCCTGTCTCTGCAGTGCCCTCCCCCGTCTCTGTCTCTCTGGGTCCCTAGCTCTCTCCCTCTCTAAATCTGTCCCTATACTGTGTACTGTCCTATAGCTCCTGGCGTCTCTCTGACTCTCCCTGCATCTCTCTCCCCCGTCGGTGAATTTCTCTGCGTCCATTTTCTGTCCTCTCCCTCCAGTCCCTGGCTCCCTCCCGTGCCTCCTCTGGTCCCGAGTCTCCCCTTCATCTCCCGCCGGGCCCTCTCCCTGTGGCCACCTCCTCCAGAGACCTCGCGGGGCCGGTGGGCGGCTGGGCGTGCTGCGCGCGCCCTCGTGTGGCCGGCAGGGGCTGCGTGTGAGCGCCAGAAGGGGAGTGCTGGGGAGCGGGGGACGCTGGTGTTCGCGGTGACACCGGGAAATGGCGTGTGACACCGGGAGACTGTGTGAGTGTGTCCTGACGTGAGATGGTGTGTGACACTGAGAGATGGCGTGTGACATCTGGAGAGTGAGGGTGCACTGCCGTGATGGCATGTGACATCTGGAGAGTGTGTGAGTGTGTACTGCTGTGATGGTGTGTGACTCCAGGAGATCTGAGTGTGCACTGCCGGGAGATGGTGTGCGACGCCAGGACACTGTGTGGGTGTGTACTGCTGTGATGGTGTGTGACTCCAGGGGATCTGTGAGTGTGCACTGCCGGGAGATGGTGTGCGACGCCAGGACACTGTGTGGGTGTGTACTGCTGTGATGGTGTGTGACTCCAGGGGATCTGTGAGTGTGCACTGCCGGGAGATGGTGTGCGACGCCAGGACACTGTGTGGGTGGGTACTGCGTGATAGTGTGTGACTCCAGGGGATCTGTGAGTGTGCACTGCTGGGAGATGGTGTGCGACGCCAGGACCAGGACACTGTGTGTGTACTGCTGGGAGATTGTGTGTGACATCTGGAGAGTGTGTGAGTGTTCACTGCTGTCAGGTGCTGTGCAATGCCAGGATCAGGACACCCTCAGTGTGTACTGCCGTGATGCTGTACTGGTGAGATGGTGTGTGATGTTGGGAGTCTGTGTGTGACTGATATTGTGAGATTATGTGCAATAAGGAGAGGCTGAGTGGGACTGCATATGTCAGAGATGACATGTCGCTGGCTGTGACACTGTGAGATGACTGGCGATGCTGAGAGATGGTGGGTGACTGTGTGTGCGGATGAGAGGTTGTGTGTGATAGGGTGTGGGAGAGACACTCTTTGGGGCTCTGTGACACTGAGAGACCATCTGTGGGAGTGAGACATCAGTGTGTGTGAGGGGGCAGTGTGTGTGACGGTGAGCATACGGTGCTGTGTGTCACACAAGCAGACTGCATGAGAGAGTGAGACTGACGACCAGTGTATACTGAGAGGTGGTGTGGGCAGTGTCATGAGAGGCTCACAGGGGGCCTGGGTGGGGACAGACTGAGTGTGTCAGACAGTTTGTGTTGGCCACACTGTGTATGGCTTGTGAAAAAGTGCATGATTTGGGCACCGTGCTGTAATCCCAGTACTTTGGGAGGCTGAGGCAGGAGGATCCCTGGAGGCCAGGAGTTTGAAGCCAGCCTGGGCAAAATAGGGAGACCCTCGTCTCTTCCAAAATAAAATTAAAAGAAAAGAGCCAGGTGTGGTTACGCACGTCTGTGGTCCCAGCTGCTGGGCAGCTCAGGTGGGAGGATTGCTTGAGGCTGGGAGGTGGAGGCTACAGTGAGCTATGATCGTGCCACTGCACTCCACCCTGGGTGACAGAGAGAAACCTGTCTTGAAAAACAACAAAATCCAAAACTGTGTGACTACGTGTGACACTGAGCTCGTGAGAGATGGTGGTGCTGTGACAGCGAATGTAAGCGTGTGCAGCTGTGCAGGGCATTCAGAAGCGAGTGTGTGAGGGAGGCCACGTGTGTAGAAGGCAAGAAATTATGGACAGGCGGGAGTGAGTGTGTGAAACGCTGCGAGATTGTGTGGGACTCTGCGAGACACTGAGCCATCGTGGGTATCCAGGTATGACACCAGGAGATGGGGTGCGTGCATGTGTGTGACAGGGACAGACTGTGTGTGGAGGGAATGTGTCAGATGCGAGTGACATCAGGAGACTGTGAGAATGTGACCTTCCGTGGGTGTCACTGAACAGGCGGCTGTGTGTTACTATGAAATACTATAAAATAGTGTGTACTTGACAGGTCGCATGGGTAATTACATGCCACCGTGAGACACAGACAGTGTGAGACTGGGGCAGGGTGTGAGACTGAGGGAGAAGTTTAAATGGCATACAAGGCCGGGCGCGGTGGCTCATGCCTGTAATCCCAGCACATTGGGAGGCAGAGGCAGGTGGATCACCTGAGGTCAGGAGTTCGAGACCAGCCTGGTCAACACGGTGAAACCCTATTTTTAGTCTCTACTAAAAATACAAAGATTAGCCAGGTGTGGTGGTGTGTGCCTGTAGTCCCAGCTACTCAGGAGGCTGAGGCAGGAGAATTGTCTGAACTCGGGAGGTGGAGGTTGCGCTTAGCCGAGATCCTGCCACTCCAGCCTGGGCCACAGAGCGAGACTCCGTCTCAAAAAAAAAAGAGGGGGGCATGCAAATGTGTGTGACATTTGGAGATATTATATGTGACACTGTGACAAACTGCTGGCACGTTTGATGTTCTGAGATGGTTTATCTAACTGTGCAGCCCTGGGGTCGCCATTGGTGGTGGCTGTGGGTGGCATTTGGGGCGACCGTGTGAGGTTGTGTTGAGCAAGGTGATTTGTGAAGCTGAGTGGTGCTACGGCGTGACAGAGCAAGACAGTGTATGTCTGTGTGAGGACAGTGAGCAGGAGGCTGGTGGGGTGACACTGACGTGGCGAGTGTGGCTCAGTGAGAGGCTCTGTGGGACACGCTGGGGAGGTTTGTGTGACTGTGGATCAAATGCAGCGATGCCCGGGGCCCGTCTTTCTGGTGAGTGTGACAGAGGCACAGAGAGAGTCACACACAGAGGACAGCAGCGGCAGAGACACAGGGGAGAGGGATAAAGATAGGACCGCCAGACAGGAGAGTAGGCCCAGAGAGGCAGCCCCAAGGCGGGTGGCGGGGGACGCTGGCAGCTGGGACAGTGGCTGCGGGAGGAGGCGGGTCCGTAGGGGCTGCACCCCAGGGGAGGGGGCGGGACAGGCTGGAGGGGCCCAGACGCTGCCTCTCAGCCTCTGTCACTGCCACCAGCTGGCCCAGAGCAGCAACAGGTAGGAAGCTCCGGTCCTGGCCCCACCTGGTCCCTTTGCCTGCTCCGTGCCCACCGTCTTTAGCCTGGGAATGAATGAATGAATGAATGAGTGAGTGAATGAATGGCCTTATTCTTCTGCATCTCCATCAGCCTGTCTCTCGCTTTGTTCCTCTCTCCCAGGTCGTGGATCCATCTCTCCTCAACCCTCCATCTCCTTCTCTGTCCTGTCCCTTCTGTCCTCTATCCCCTATCTCCCCGTCTCTGTCCCTTTATCCCCTTGGTATCTCTCTGCTCCTTCCTCCATCCCCCACTTCCTCCATCTCCCCTTCTCTCTCCTTCCCCCTCTCCCTCCATCTCCCCATCCTCTCCCACCCCACACCTCCTCCCTCCATCACCCCATCCTCTCCCACCCCACGCCCCCTCCCTCCATCTCCCCATCCTCTCCCACCCCACACCTCCTCCCTCCATCTCCCCATCTTCTCCCACCCCACACCTCCTCCCTCCATCACCCCATCCTCTCCCACCCCACACCCCCTCCCTCCATCTCCCCATCCTCTCCCACCCCACACCCCCTCCATCTCCCCATCCTCTCCCACCCCACACCCCCTCCCATCACCCCATCCTCTCCCACCCCACACCCCCTCCCTCCATCTCCCCATCCTCTCCCACCCCACACCCCCTCCCTCCATCTCCCCATCCTCTCCCACCCCACACCTCCTCCCTCCATCACCCCATCCTCTCCCCACCCCACACCCCCTCCCCTCCATCTCCCCATCCTCTCCCACCCCACACCTCCTCCCTCCATCTCCCCATCCTCTCCCCACCCCACACCTCCTCCCTCCATCTCCCCATCCTCTCCCCACCCCACACCTCCTCCCTCCATCTCCCCCATCCTCTCCCACCCCACACCCCCTCCCTCCATCTCCCCATCCTCTCCCACCCCACACCTCCTCCCTCCATCACCCCATCCTCTCCCACCCCACACCCCCTCCCTCCATCTCCCCATCCTCTCCCACCCCACACCTCCTCCCTCCATCTCCCCATCCTCTCCCACCCCACACCTCCTCCCTCCATCACCCCACCCTGTCCCACCCCACACCCCCTCCCATCTCCCCATCCTCTCCCACCCCACACCCCCTCCCTCCATCTCCCCATCCTCTCCCACCCCACAGCCCTCCCTCCATCTCCCCTGCTCTATCCTCTCTGTCCCTTTGTCCCCTCGGTGCCAGTCACCCTGTACCCCGTTCCTTGCTCCCCTCCATTTGTCCTTCTATTTTCTCCCATCACCTCATCCATCCCCCAGCCTCTCCCTCCCAGTATCCCTCCTCATCTCGTCATTTCTCCCGTGCCTCACTCTCTCCCTCATCACTTTGTCCCTGCCTCTGCGCCCCCCCTTGTCCCTCTGTCCATCCGATCGGACTCTCCTCGGGTGCCATGGTTGGGCTTCCTTTGCCCTCTCCCCTGGCTGCTAATGAGCAGAGGAGCCTTTGAGGTGGCCAGGGCTGGGTGGGGGGGGGCTCCCTGAGGGGGGGCGGAGGGGGGCAGCTGCTGCCAAGGCCCTAATGAGGCCCCCTCTGTGCCCCTCCTGCCGTGATCTTAATTCCCGGTTCTCCCTGGAGCCACCACTAATTGGCCTGGGGGAGGGGCCCCCTCCTGGCTCCACTCTGCCCCCAGGGGGTGAGGACACCTGGATCCTGATCCAGCACCTGTGGCCCTGTGCTTCTGTCTCAGCCTCTCATCTGTGCGCCCCCTCCTTCCCTCCCTCGCCCCTCCCTGCTCTCGCCCCACCTGCCTGAGGTACCTCCATCTGTGCACCCCTCCACCACTCTTGTTCCTGTCCTCTTCA
Organism: Ateles fusciceps; assembly: GCA_036589455.1. Taxonomy (NCBI): domain Eukaryota; kingdom Metazoa; phylum Chordata; class Mammalia; order Primates; family Atelidae; genus Ateles; species Ateles fusciceps. Next base: position 2,197,908 of record JAZHEH010000929.1, on the reverse strand, counting down.
TCTGTCCCTCCCTCCACCTGCCTCTGGCCTTCCCGTTCACGCGCCCTTCCACTCTTGCACCTGTTACCGGGGCCCGCCCCCTCGCCCCCACCTCGGGACCCAGACGTGTCCTAACCTGCCTCCACGGCCCCCACTCCCCCGCGGCTTTTAACCCCCTTCCCCGCCGCAGCCATGTCCAACAACATGGCCAGGATTGCCGAGGCCCGCAAGACGGTGGAACAGCTGAAGCTGGAGGTGAACATCGACCGCATGAAGGTGCCGAGTGGGGGGTGGGGGATAGGGCGGGGGTTCTGGGCCTGGGGTCTGCTCCGGGTTGGGTAGGCCTGGAGCCACAGTGCAAGGATGCTTCTTGCAACAGGGCTGGGCAAGGAGGGGCCAGGGCGAGGGGGAGGGGCAGGACGAGGGAGGGGCCTGTATAGGGGCTGGGCAGGGTGGGAGGAGGTGCCAGGGCAAGGCGCGGGGCCTGAGGGGGCGGCCCCGGGGAGCCGGGCGGGGCGTTGACATCTCCACCCGTGTACTCACAGGTGTCGCAGGCAGCGGCCGAACTCCTGGCTTTCTGCGAGACGCACGCAAAAGACGACCCGCTGGTGACGCCAGTACCTGCGGCAGAAAACCCCTTTCGTGACAAGCGCCTGTTTTGTGTTCTGCTCTGAGCCCTCCGGACGGCTTACCCTCCCCTGCCAAAGTATGGATCTAATAAACTTGGTCACTGTGGTGGTGCCTGTGCTTTCAGGGAAACTGAGGCACACAGAGCTTGGGGCCACCGTGGGGGAAGCTGTGTCCGTTCTCATTCCTTCCGAGTGTGTGTGTTGGGGGGTGGGGGGTGGATGTGGAGGGAGTACGACTCCACTAAAGCCTCCGAGGAGATGCGTATTCCGTTCTGTCTCCTCCACGATCGATCCTGAACTTAACGGTCCCGACAGCCCCAGAAAGCAGCAGATTACTTGTATGATACCCAGGAGGAAACTGAGCCAAAGGAAGTCCCTTATTCAGTGTCACAAAGCTAGGAGGTAACAGGGTGTGGACGGGGTCCTTCAGTGCTTCCTGAACCCCTCTGCTGGCCTCTCTTCTCTCCTCCTCAGTGGGTTGGACATTCTTAGGGTCCCAGTCCCCATCTCACACTTCTCACTCCTGAACTACTCCTTTTTTCACACCTGGTTCCCCCTCTACCGCAGGCTCACTTCTGTCCTAAAGCACTGCACTTTTTCTCTGCTCATGTGTTCATTCATTTATTCTTCCAAACACTCCCTGAGTACCTACTCTCTGACCGGCCCTGTGTCGGGCAATGCTAGGGACATGGCTGTGACCAAGACAGCCCTGACCCTGCCCCGCCCTCTTGGGGCTGAGAGTCCAAGGGGAGCAAAAAGCCTGTCCCCCAGATGGTGAAAACCCAGAGTGGGCAGCGCTGGGTGGGAGAGTGCAGAGGGGAACTCCTGACTCAGCTTGGAGGTAAGGGAGGGCTTCCTGGAGGAGGCAACATAACATCTGAGCTGGAACATGCTGATAATAAAACTTGGTGACCCAGAGAAGAAAGAAACATGGCTAGAGCATATGTGTGTGTGTGGGTGTAATTATTATTTTTTGAGATGGGGTCTTGCTCTGTTGCCAAGCTGGAGTGCAGTGGCATGATCTTGGCTCACTGCAACCTCCGCCTCCCGGGTTCAAGCAATTCTCCTGCCTCAGCCTCCTGAGTAGCTGGGACTACAGGCGTGCACCACCATGCCCAGCTAATTCTTTCTGTATTTTTAGTAGAGACGGGTTTCACCATGTTGGCCAGGATGATCCTAATCTCTTGACTCACCTGTCTCAGGCTTCTAATGTGCTGGGATTACAGGCGTGAGCCACTGCCCCTAGCGGCTTGCAGTTATATTTGTATGGCTTTACATGATTTTCTTCTTTTCTTGAGACGGAGTCTCTCTGTCGCCAGGCTGGAGTGCAGTGGCACAATCTCAGCTCACTGCAACCTCTGCCTCCCAAGTTCAAGCGATTCTCCTGCCTCAGGCTCCTGAGGACTATAGGCACATGCCAACACGCTCGACTAATTTTTGTATTTTTAGTAGAGACAGGGTTTCACCATGTTGGTCAGGATAGTCTCTAACTCTTGATCTCATGATCTGCCTGTCTCGGCCTCCCAAAGTGCTGGGATTACAGGCATGAGTCACCGCGCCCAGCTGGCTTTACATGATGTTTAAAGATGTTCTTGGCCAGGCGCGGTGGCTCACACCTGTAATCCCGCACTTTGGGAGGCCGAGGCTGGCGGATCATGAGGTCAAGAGATCAAGAGATCAAGACCATCCTGGCAAACATAGTGAAAACCTATCTCTACTAAAAATACAAAACATTAGCCAGGCAAGGTTGCACACCCCTTGTAGTCCCAGCTACTCAGGAGAATGAGGCAGGAGGATTGCTTGAACCTGGGAGGCGGAAGTTGCAGTGAGCCGAGATCATGCCACTGCACTCCAGCCTGGCGACGGAGCCAGACTCCATCTAAAAAAAATAAAAAAGATGTTAATTTGGCTGCCAAAATGAAAAACAGGGACGTTTCACATGGCAGTCCGTATTTCTCTGGAATTGCAAAGTCTCCTCTGGAATTGTAAGGACTTCTCTGAAATTGTAAGGTGTGGTGACTCACAGGCTGTAAGATAGGACCTGGGGTTTCCAGCTCCCCAAAGTCCACACCATGCCCGATTGCCTGCTAGTCAACCAAGCTGGGGCCAGTTGCCATTTAACCTGAACCCTGGGTTGGGGGCTTCTTCCAGAGAAATGAAAAATGAAATGACTGGGTGCAGTGGCTCATACCTATAATCCCAGCACTTTGGGAGGCCGAGGTGGGCAAATTACTTGAGGTCAGGAGTTCAAGACTAGCCTGGCCAACATGGTGAAACCCCGTCTCTACTAAGAATAATTGGCCAGGCGTGGTGGCATGCACCTGTAATCCCAGCTACTCGCGAGGCTGTGGCAGGAGAATCACTTGAGCCTGGGAGGTGGAGGTTGCAGTGAGCCGAGATCACACCACTGCACTCCAGCCTGGGCGATAGAGACTCCATTTGAAAAAAAAGAAAAAAAAGAAAAATGTTCTGTGCCTCCAGTGAAAATGGGGAGAATGCAGGCTGGGGAAGCTGTGGGTTTGGCCAGTTATTTTATCTGGTTGGCTCAAGGGCCTGAGAGTCACTCCCTCTCCTCTCCCTCATCTCCTCTTACCTTGTCTAATACTCAGGGTCTCCAGCTTGGGGCTGGTGGAGGCTGGACCTTGGGTCCGCTGGAGGTGGCTTGCTGGGCCTCCCCCTCCACAGGCAGAATGTGCACAAGTCTGCTCCATTATTGACATCGGATCAGGGTCCCCTGGGTCCCTACTCAAAGCTTCCTGTAGGATCCAGGCGGGAGAATCTGTAATTACATCTCCCTCCTGCCTCCCACCTCTGAGCCCACTTGGCTCCGGCCTGGTTGCATCATGTCTGTGGGAGCCCCGCGGGAGACGGGGGACAGGGAGTGAGCCAGGGATGAGCTAGGGTGTGGAGGAGGAGGGAGGAGAGAAGCTGAGCGGGAAGGAGCTGGAAGGATTCTGGAATTCACAGATTCTACATCCTTACAGCTCAGAACCTGAACTGCAAGGAATCTAGGATCCCAGGACCTCTAAACAGCTGGAATTCCAAGATCCTGGGGTCCTGTGCTAGATCCTTCCAGCCCTGGAATCTCGGAGCTGTCTAGCGCAAACCCCTTCTCCCTCACATCTCTAGTCTCGGGGGGACAGCAACTATGGAGATGTAAGCAGCTGAATGGGCCCTGGGTTGGGGGGCGGGGAGGGCTGGCAGGATTGGGGCACAGAGCGGATCGCAGGAGGTGTCTTTCTGGAGGAGGAGGGAGGATGGGGAACAGAGGCTGGGGGAAGAGAGCCAGAAGTCACAATCCAGGAAGGACAGGGCGGGTCCCCGTGTGCCCAGCCTCCATGAGAACAGATCCGAATAATCTTATTAGCCTTCCCGCCTGATAGCAGCACCAGCTTCTGGTCACCAGCTGCTGTTTCCTGCCACCCCCGGGGTGAAGTCAGCTCTGGGGCCAGGCCCAGGCTGGGGTCAGAGACAGGCCAAGGGGTAGAGCTGGCCGGAAGGCGAGGTGCTTGTTCCTCCAGAACCTGAGGGCTTTCAGCTGCCCTGTTCCAGGCTGTCTTCCGTCTGCACCCACATCACACACTGCACCCCAACCCAGGTGTTCAGAGTGCGGCTTGGCTGGGCTGAAGGGGTAGGGCAGGGGAGGGGGAGGCCTAGAGCCAGCATGAGCTGCAATCTTGGCCATCATTTCCTACGGGAACCGTTCAAACAAGTCCCGTCTCGCTCAATGCCCACAGCAGCCCTCAAGGTGATTCTGTTTATCCCTCTTTTTTTTTTAAGATGGAGTCTCGCTCAGCCGCCCAGGCTGGAGTGCAGTGGCGCCTCTCGGCTCACTATAACCTCTGCCCCCTGGGGTTCAAGCAATTCTCCTATTCAGCCTCCTGAGCAGCTGGGATTACAGGTGTCTGCCACCATGCCTGCCTAATTTTTTGTATTTGTAGCAGAGATGGGGTTTCACCATGTTGGCCAAGCTGGTCTTGATGTCCAGACCTCAGGTGATCCACCTGCCTCGGCCTCCCAAAGTGCTGGGATTACAGGCATGAGTCACCCACCGAGCCTGGCCTGTTTATCCCCATTTTACAGACAAGAAAAACAGGCATGGGGCCAGGTGCGGTGGCTCACACTGTAATCCCAGCACTTTGGGAGGCCAAGGCGGGCAGACCATTTGAGGTCAGGAGTTCAAGACCAGCCTGGCCAACATGGTGAAACCCCATCTCTACTAAAAATACAAAAATCAGCTGGGTGTGGTGGTGTGACCTGTAATCCCAGCTACTAGGGAGGCTGAGGCAGGGGAATAGCTTGAACCCAGAAGTCAGAGGTTGCAGTGAGCCGAGACTGCACCACTGCACTCCAGCCTGGGGACAGAGCCAGACTCCATCTCAAAAAAAAAAGAGAGAGAGAAAAACAGGCATAAAGAGGTAACCAGCTGGGATTTGAGACTGGAGTGGGAGAATCTGATGGACAAGCACTTTGAAGAGGGTCAGGAAGTGGCCAGGCAGACCTTGAAGGCTGGGAAGTGAGGGGATCTCTAGGTGAGGGGCATGGCCTAGGCATAGGAAGGGTAGGCAGGAAACTGGGTAATGTCCTCCAGAGCAAGGTGAGGTGCAGCAGCCAGAAGGTAGGCCAGGGCCCATTTGGGGTGGAGGGCAGTGAGTGGGTAGAGAAAAGGCCTCTGGCTCTGGATGCCGGAACCAGCCAAGGCAAGACAGGTCTGGATGGACACATGGCAGTTTCTTGAATCGGTGAGAGGGCACAGCAGGCAGATGGCAGGCCTGGCAGGCAGGAGCAGCTGGTGGTGCATGTGTGCAGAACGTGAGATGGAGCCTGCCTCCTCCCAGGGCCAGTGCCAGGAGGACGGAAACCAGGGAGTCTGGAGCGGGTCAGGCCCAGGGCAAGCCAGGATCTTAGGTCTGCGGCACTTCCAGATACAGGCCTGGGCCGGGAATGGTTGGTCACGCCTGTAATCCCAGCACTTTATGAGGCCGAGGTGGGCAGATCACTTGAGGTCATGAGTTTGACATCAGCCTGGCCAACATGGCAGGTGCCTATAATCCCACCTACTCAGGAGGCAGAGGCAGGAGAATCGCTTGAGCCTGGGAGGTGGAGTTGCAGTGAACGGAGATCTCACCACTGCACTCCAGCCTGGGCGACTGAGCAAGACTCTATCTCAAAGCAACAATAACAAGCCCCCAAAAACAGATGCAGGCCTCGGCTGGCGGGTGTGGGAGACACCCATCACAGCCCCACTTCTGGTCTGCTGGTGCTGGGAGTCCTGGCTGGGTATGGGATGACTCAGCCGCAGGCCCCCTGCTTGGGCTTCCCACGCCAGGTGGACAAAGCTGTTTGAGAACACTCTTCCTGGGTTGTGCCGTCTGAGCCCCTCTGTGTCCCCAGCTCTTGGCACCATGGTAAACTGCTGGTTAGGGTTTGCTGACTGAATAACAACACCAACAGCGATTTAAAGGCTTCCTGAGAGGCAGGCAGGGTAAACTGTCTCTTACCTTCACATAACGCCCCAACAAGGTCAAGGCGGTCATTTGATAAAGACCATCAAAGCTTTGCTAAGGAAAATCATTTTCTCAGGGTCACAGGGTGACTGACTGGTGAGTGGTGGAGATGAATTTCAAAACTCATCCTCAGCTGGGTGTGGTGGCACACGCCTGTAATCCCAGCACCCTGGGAGGCCAAGGCAGACAGATCACTTGAGGTCGGGAGCTCGAGACCAGCTTGGCCAACATAGCGAAATCCCATCTCCACTAAAAATACAAGATTAGCTGAGTGTGGTGGTGGTGTGCCCCCGTAGTCCCAGCAACTTTGGAGACTGAAGCAGGAGAATCGCTTGAACCTGGGAGGCAGAGGTTGCAGTGAGCTGAAACAGCACCACTGCTCTCCAGCCCGGGCAACAGAGTGAGACTCTACCTCAAAAAAAAAAAAAAAAAAAACCCTCAAAAAATCCCATTCTCAGCCAGGTGTCGTGGCTCATGCCAGTCATCCCAGTGCGTTGGGGCGCCAAGGTGCGAGGATCACTTGAGCACATGAGTTTGAGACCAGCCTGGACAACATCGTGGGATCCTGTCTCTACAAAACCATAAAATATTAGTTGGGCATGGTGGCGAGCACTTGTGGTCCCAGCTATTTTGGAGGCTGAGGTGGGAGGATTGCTTAAGCCTGGGAGGTAGAGGTTGCAGTGAGCTGAGGTCGTGCCAATGCATTCCAGCCTGGGTGACAGAGTGAAACCCTGTCTCAAAATAACTAGGCTGCCCACAGTGGCTCATGTCTGTAATCCCAGCATTTTGGGAGGCCGAGGCAGGCAGATCATCTGAGGTCAGGAGTTCGAGACCAGCCTGGTCAACATGGTGAAGTCCCATCTCTACCAAAATACAAAAATTAGTGGGGCACGGTGGTGGGTGCCTGTAATCCCAGCTACTTGGGAGGCTGCGGCACAAGAGTAGCTTGAACCTGGGAGGTGGAGGTTTCAGTGAGCCGAGATCACGCCACTGCACTCCAGCCTGGGCAACAGAGCAAGACTCCATCTCAAAAGCAAACAAACAAAACCACAACATAGCTGTGTGCCCATGTGCACACAGAGTTCCATGAGCGTGCAATACACAAATACTCACACACACAAACACAATCACAATGCTGAGAAAAATGCTCACTTAGGTCACGTGGGCTGCACTAATCTTACACAGAGTTACAATCCGTTTACACACCCACAGTCCCCAGCACACTAGCTTCTCCTGGTCCCATTCTTTCTCCCCTCCTGGGTGCTGTGTGTCCCTGGGTCCATCCTTAATCTCAGTAATCCCTGAGCTGTCCTTCCTCTTCCCGTCCCCACTGCCTCGGGGTCCTCCCAGGGAGGACTGAGTCCTGTTCCTCCTCTCTGCCGGGGATGGAGAGAGGAGGGCTGCTGACTCACGCTCCCAGGGCAGTTCCTTCCATAGCTCCTCCCACCCTGGAAGCCGCCCCTCACACCACACACTGTGGGTGATTCCTCACCCCAAGGCACCTGGCCAGGGAGCAGAACCTCTTGAGGACCCTGCTGTGGGCTTGGCCCATGGGCGCTAGCTGGGACCACAGTCAAGCAGGAGGCTGGGTGTCGGAGGAAGGTGATTGAGGCTTATCTGGGGCCAGTCAGACCCTGAGGACCTTAGTCCCCCTCATTAGGAGGGAGTCACAGTCACTGCCACCCCTATCTGCTCCTCACGCAGGAGCACAGAACCGATGCTGGGATTGCCAGGGCTCGTGGCTCCTAGTGGCATCAGTGGGGAAACTGAGGCCTGGGCCCAGGCGTGGTGGCTTGTAATCCCATAACTTTGTGAAGGCGGGGTAGGCAGATTGCCTGAGTCCGGGAGTTCAAGACCAGCCTGGGCGACATAGTGAAACCCCATCTCTACAAAAATACAAAAATTAGCTAGGCGTAGCAGCAGGTGTCTATAGTCCCAGCTACTTGGGAGGCTGAGGTGGGAGGACTGCTTGAGCCCCAGAGGTGGAGGTTGCAGTGGTCCGAGATTGTAGCACTACACTCCGGCCTGGGTGACAGAGCAAGACCGTGTCTCAAAAATAAAAACAGCCAGGCGTGGTGGTTCACGCCTGTAATCCCAGCACTGTGGGATGCCGAGGCCGGTGGATCACCTGAGGTCAGCAGTTCAAGACCAGCCTGGCCAACATGGTGAAACACTGTCTCTACCAAAAATACAAAAATTGGGCGCACTGGCACATGCCTATAAGCCCAGCTACTCTGGAGGCTGAGGCACGAGAATCGCTTGAACCTGGGAGGCGGAGATTGCAGTGAGCTGAGATCAAGCCACTGCACTACAGCCTGGGTGACAGAGCGAGACTCCATCTGAAAACAAAAACAAAAACAAACAAACAGATTTAAAAAAAAAAAGAATCTGAGGCCTTGAAGGGACGGGGGTTTGCCTGAGGTCCCACTAGGCACGGGAGCAGAGGGGACTTCCTGAAGTTAATCGTCCTTGTGGTGACAGGAAGTGAGAAAGGAGGAGGCTCGGGGAACGAAAGCCCGCCTCCCCCTCCGCGGCCGCAAATCCCCTGATGCCGAAACAAGACGCACGCCTGCCGGGCATTACCCTTCATTAACATGATATGACTTCCTGAGTTCCCTCTGGCCTGTCTGCGGACCAGACAGCATGAGACCGGGCCATGTGGCAGGACCTGGAGCCCCCATACACAAGCGCCCCCAGAGAGGGGCTGTGGGGTCCCTTAGGGAGCCACAGTGGCGCTGGAACTTGGGCGTCCATCCTGCCGGAAGCTGTGGATGCCAGCTGGACATGGGTGATAGGGAGATGGAGGGAAGGGGCAAGGGGTTGTGGTCACACAGCAGGGGGACAGAGACGGCATGACTGCAGCTGCCCAGTCCAGTCCTTGGGTCGGACTCGTCCTTCCTGGCCTTGGACACGAGACATCTGCAGAGGCTCTCTCCTTGTTACAAAGATCAACCTGGGGCTGGGCACGGTGGCTCACGCCTGTAATCCCAGCACTTTGGGAGGCCAAGGCAGGCGGATCACGAGATCAAGAGATCGAGACCATCCTGGCCAACGTAGTGAAACCCCGTCGCTAACAAAAATATAACAATTAGCTAGGCATCGTGGCGCGTGCCTGTAGTCCCAGCTACTCGGGAGGCTGAGCCAGGAGAATCACTTTAACCTGGGAGGCAGAGGTTACAATTAGCCAAGATCATGCCACTGCACTCCAGCATGGGTGACAGAGCAAGACTCCGTCAAAAAAAAAAAAAAACACAAAAAAACCCCACAAAGATTAATCTGGGATGCGCTGCAGGCCAAGGCTGGCCACCAGCCCTGTGAGGCCTGTGCTACCCCGTGTACAGAGGAGGAGGCTGAAATCTATCAGCTCCCTCTCCTTGCCTGGGAACATCACACAGCAAGCAAAAAGATGGCCAGATGGAAACAGGAAGCCAAGTCGAATGGATTCGAGACTGCCTCCCTGACAAACGGCTCGGCTTAGAGAGGATCTCCAAGGTTTTATCTGGCCCTTTTGGGCTCGGAGGCTGCCTGGAAGCCACAGACTCCATGAGAGGGGGAGACCCGTGAACACTGTGCGAGCAGCAGGAACACGTGGTCTGTCGCACTGCTCCCCGGCTACAACTGCGGTGGCTTGGCTGTGTTGGGGATGGTGGGAGAGACACGGCAGCAATGTTGGAGCTGTAGACAGCTTCCTGTGGTCCAAATAGGATTCTTGAAGGCCAAAGTCACCAGAGCTTAGCCTGGGGCCTAGGGGTGAGTAGAGGTGGCCCAGTGCTACCCTTTCATCATCTGCCATGGAAATCGCCCAAGCCTGTCCCTGACACCTGGACACCAAATTCGCCCCTTCATGTTTCCTTCTTGGGTATCTGCAGGGCGAGCTGGGTGCCCAGGGACAGGCTCGAGGGACTGGCATGCCTTTCTCTGGCCAAGCTTCCTCCTCAGCTTTCTGGAAGGAGTGAATTGTGTCCAGGGACCAGAACTCTCAGTGGTGTCTGGAAAATACTACATCAGGGAGGAATTTCCTGGTCATTTCTCAACCCCCGGGAAATGTCCTAAGCCCCGGGGCCTGGAGCCCAGAATAGATCCGAGAGGCCACCCTGAGACAGGCCAGGCCAAGGCCACCCCATTGAAGCCTGGTCAACTGTGCCCTTCAGGTCCCTCCTAGTGGCCCCCTACCACCCCAGGAGGCTCCAAGCCTAAGTGATGATGACTCAGGAATTCCTCACCCAGGCCAGCGAGGGAGACACTGGGGGAGGGAGGACACCTCTGTGTAGAGAGGTGGCAGGTGGCTCAGTGATGGGAACCAAGAGAGGATGTGGGAAGGAGGGTGGAGGCAGAGGCGGGAGATGTACGTCCTGGGTCGAGCAGGCAGACGGGGAGTGGGGAGCGTGCCAGGGGGGCCCCTGGAGAACAGTGAGGGAGGGCGGGGCACAGAGAGGAAATGAAAAAGCTGGGGTGAGCAGGCAAGCTGAGGAGGGTGGGAGGGAGGGAGGGAAAGAGGGAGGGAGGAGAGAAGGAGAAGCTGACACACAGACTGACACAAACAGCGAGCGACACGCGGAGCAAAGCGAGTGAAGGGACAGACGTGCACGAGGGACAAGACGGCCGGGGCGAGGCTGGAGAGGTGCGGTGAGGAGGGGCTGGGGTGGCAGTGGCGCAGAGCAGGAGTGGGCAGAGGGTGTGGAGGTAGAGGGAGAAAGGTACTGGGAGGACAAGGACAAAGGAGGGGACAGAGACAGGGAGATAACAGCAAGAGACAGAGAGACAGAGAAGGAAAAAACTGGCAATGCCTGGATGTTCTCTGTCTCTTTAATGGCAGAGACAGAGCTAGAGAAGGAAAGAAATAGGAGGTGGGGGGTGCCAGGCGCAGGGGCTCACGCCTGTAATCTCAGCACTTTGGGAAGCTGAGGTGTATGGATCACCTGAGGTCAAGAGTTCGAGACCAGCCTGACCAACATGGTGGAACCCCGTCTCTACTAAAAATACAAAAATTAGCTGGGCGTGGTGGCTGGCGCCTGTAATCTCATCTACTCCGGGAGGCTGAGGCAGGAGAATGGCTTGAACCCAGGAGGCGGAGATTGCAGTGAGCCAAGATCATGCCATTGCACTCCAGCCTGGACGACAGAGACCCTGTCTCAAAAAAAAAAAAAAAAAAAGAAAGAAAGAAAGAAAGAAATAGGAGGGTTGGGAGAGACACACACAGAGAGAGATACCAGAGAAGCTAGAGGGGAGAGGACCACATAGGCACACTACAGGAGAACCGGGGGTTGGCGGGGAGGCCCCAGCTGCCATAAGGACGGGCCAGCAGGGACATGTGAGTGGGCTGGGCGGTGGGGGGCAGCCCTGGCTCCCTCTACCCCCCCACCTCCCACCTTGGGAACCCTCCAGCCCAGACCTGGGATGGCAGATTCGTGCAGGAACCTCACCTACGTTCGGGGCTCGGTGGGGCCGGCCACCAGCACCCTGATGTCGTGGCCGGCGTGGTGGGCAACGGGCTGGCCCTGGGCATCCTGAGCGCACGGCGACCGGCACGCCCCTCGGCCTTCGCGGTGCTGGTCACCGGGCTGGCGGCCACCGACCTGCTAGGCACCAAGCTCCTGAGCCCGGCCGTGTTCGTGGCCTACGCGCGCAACAGCTCCCTGCTCGGCCTGGCCGGGGGCGGCCCCGCGCTGTGCGACGCCTTCGCCTTCGCCATGACCTTCTTCGGCCTGGCGTCCATGCTCATCCTCTTCGCCATGGCGGTGGAGCGCTGCCTGGCGCTGAGCCACCCTTACCTCTACACGCAGCTGGACGGGCCCCGCTGCGCCCGCCTGGCGCTGCCCGCCATCTACGCCTTCTGCGTCCTCTTCTGCGCGCTGCCCCTGCTGGGCCTGGGCCAGCACCAGCAGTATTGCCCGGGCAGCTGGTGCTTCCTGCGCATGCGCTGGGCGCAGCCGGGCGGCGCCGCCTTCTCGCTCGCGTACGCCGGCCTCGTGGCGCTGCTGGTGGCGGCCATCTTCCTCTGCAACGGCTCAGCTACCCTCAGCCTCTGCCGCATGTACCGCCAGCAGAGGCGCCACCAGGGCTCGCTGGGTCAGCGCCCCCACACCGGAGAGGACGAGGTGGACCACCTGATCCTGCTGGCCCTCATGACGGTGGTCATGGCCGTGTGCTCCCTGCCTCTCACCGTGAGTCGCCTCCCGAGCTGGGGGGGAGTGGGGGAGAGGAGGAGGGCAGCAATGCGGGTTGTGCCCGTGTCACAGATGGGGAGACTGAGGCTCAAAAGAGGTCAGACTTGGCAGGCCTGTAGTGGCTCACGCCTGTAATCCCAGCACTTTGAGAGGCCGAGGCAGGCACATCGCCTCCTGAGGTCAGGAGTTCCAGACCAGTGTGGCCAACACGATGAAACTCCGTCTCTACTAAAAATACCAAAAAAAAAAAAAAAAAAAAAAAAAAAAAAAATGCTGGGCGTCGTGGCGCATGCCTGTAGTCCCAGCTACTTGGGAGGCTGAAGCAGGAGAATCGCTTGAACCCCAGACGCAGAGGTTACAGTGGGCCGAGATCGTACCACTGCCTGGGCAACAGAGTGAGACTCCGTCGCAAAAGAAAAAAGGAGAAAAAAGAAAGGTGAGGCGGGGAAGATCAGTTGAGCCCAGAGATTTGAGACCAGCGTGGGCAACATGGTAAAACCCTGTCTCTAGCAAACATTTAAAAATTAGCGTGGCATGATGGCCTGTGGTCTCAGCTACTTGGGAGGCTGAGGTGGGAGGATTGCCCCGGCCTGGGAAATTGAGGCTGCAGTGAGTTACACCACTGCATCTCAGCGTAGTTGGCAGAGCGAGACCCTGACTCAAAACGAAAACAAAGAAAACAAAAACAGATCAGACAGAGGCTTGGTCCTGTGTCAGACAGCTCTTGGCTTTCTGGAGAAGTCTCTGCATCTGACTTCTTCTGACACCTGGTCTCCCAGCTTCGGCATCTGGAGCCCCCCATAAGCAGATGCATCCCCCATCCTTCCCCTACCCCTGTAATGACAAGATCACCCTCACTGAGCGCTTCTCTATGCCCGCCTGTGCTTAGTGGCTTACAAATACTTTCTAAGATAATCTTCAGAATGACCACAGGCACCCATTCTACAGCATTTGGCAGGAAACTGAGAGAACGCTCTCTCCTGTCCTCACTGCAGATGAGGGGCAGTATCTCTTGCCCAGAGTCACACAGACCTGGGTCTTGATCCTGGGTCCTTCAAGTGCAGAGCCTGATCTCCCCGCCCACCTGGCTCCCTCTGCCTCAGCGCAGGCGCCACCCTTGCCTCCACACCTTGGTTTCCTGGGGGGGACTCCCGTCCTGCCCCGTCCCAAAGGGAGTGGCACAGACCCCATTACACACTAAATGTCTGTGACACCTGGTCATGCCACCTTTCTTCTGAGCCTCAGTTTCTCTTTCTGGAAAATGCAAAAGTCCAGGCTGGATTGGGGGGGGGGTCCTTAAATCTTTTTGGGGGGGTTACCCTGACTCAGAGACGCAGATGCTGTGGACAGATATACACAGGCATCACCACAGCTCTGCGGCAGTTTCAGGGGGGCCCAGGAATGTGACACTCGAAAATCTATGTCACCTGAGAGTCCTCCCCAGCTTCTAAGGGTTGGGGGGGGGCACACATACCAGCCTCCCTCCCTCACCCCTTAGGCATCTCTGGCAATTTCCTGGGGCTTTCTCTCCCTGTGTTCCCCGGATGCGTTTGTTACTTAGTTTTCATCTTATCTTATTTCCTTCCCCTCTGCATGCCACCCCTCCCCCTCATCCCTGCCAGTAAGCAAGTGGGAGGAGGGAGGAAGGGTGGGGAGACTGAGGGCTCCTGGGGTGCTCCTTGACACCCTCACCCTGCCCTCAGATCCGGTGCTTCACCCAGGCCGTCGCTCCTGACAGCAGCAGCGAGATGGGGGACCTCCTCGCCTTCCGTTTCTACGCCTTCAACCCCATCCTGGACCCCTGGGTTTTCATCCTTTTCCGCAAGGCGGTCTTCCAGCGACTGAAGCTGTGGCTCTGCTGTCTGTGCCTTGGGCCTGCCCATGGTGACTCGCAGACACCCCTTTCCCAGCTCGCCTCAGGGAGGAGAGACCCAAGGGCCCCCTCTGCTCCTGGGGGAAAGGAGGGGAGCTGGGTGCCTTTGTCGGCCTGGGGCGAGGGACAAGTGGCACCCGTGCCTCTGGCACAGCAGTCCGGCGGCAGCACTGTGGGAACATTGTCCAAAGCAGAGGCCAGTGTCGCCTGCTCCCTCTGCTGACATCTCGAGCCAACCCTGTGATCTCTGCCCTGTCTTTGAGGGACAGGAGCCAGGAAATCAGGGACATGGCTGATGGCTGTGGAAGCTGGAACCTTGGCCCCCAAACTCTGGGGCTGATCGGCTGCTGTTTCTCCTGCTGCAGGGCGGTCGCTGCTGGCTCTGGGAGGAGAGTGAGGGACAGAGGAAACGTTTATCCTGGAGCACAGAAAGAACGGTTCTCTCAAAATAGCCAGTGGCCTGGCCGAACTGCTCCGGGCCCTGGATTCCCCATCCATCTCACTGTCTAAATATTTAGAAGGCGGAGAAGTTCCCAGCGGCTTCTGTACACTCAGATCTGCTCCGCTCTGGGTACTGGCTCCCATCTACATCCACTTAGGGGGCCCAGCTGCACACCCCAAGTCCCCAGGGGGATGCCCCCTCCCCCTCTCCCAAGCCACTCCAAGAGCCAGCCCCTCTCTGCTCCACAAAAGCCAGCGTTCTCGGAAAAACTCCCTGCCTTCCCTTGCCTCTGGTCCCCCATCAGACTTGGGAGCCCTCGCACCCCAAAGGGGCAGTAGGGGGAAGGGGAGGCTTCAGCATCGTGAGTGACAACACAGGTCATGTGCTTGGTACCAAAAGGGCCTGAGACATTCCCCCTAGCTTGATGGGCTGTGAGATGGGAACTGTGGAGCTATGGGTGGCGGGGGAGATGGAGACACTGGCAGATGAAGGCTGGGGGCTGTGGATTCCAGGGACAGTCCCCAGAAGGCAGACCTAAGTCCTATACCTGTCCCCCAGGGTCCTGAATTAATAAACGCCTCCTTACAGAGTCTGACCTCATGTTATATGTCCTTGGAACTCTCCAAAGATTTCATTCATTCAGTCATTCAACAGCTACGTTGCTGGGCACCGTAGCACATGCCTGTAATCCCAGCACTTTGGGAGGCTCAGGTGAGAGGATCGCTTAAGCCCAGGAGTTTGAGACCAGCCTGAGCAATAGATCGAGACCTTGTCTCTACAAAAAAATTTTTTTAATTACCTGGGCGTGGTGGTGCGCACCTGCAGTCCCAGCTCCTGGGAGGTTGAGACAAGAGGATCGCCTGAGCCTGGGAGGTTGAGGCTGCAATGAGCTGCGATCATGCCACTGGGTGACAGAGTGACACTCTGTCTCAAAAACAAAAAAGAAAAAAACCTTCAAAACCCCCCAAAATTCAGCAGCGCTGACTGCCTGGTGTTGAGGACACAGACAAGCCTCTGCCCCCGCCCTGGGCCATGCCAGGGTGATTTTCAGCCTCCCAACCCCACCCCCTTCTCATGACCACTCCCTGCCCTCCGAGAGGCCCAGGACGGAGGGTGCTCAGGAGTGAGCTGACTGGCATGGAAGGAAGTGAGTAGGCGTTTAGGGTGGGGGAGGGGGATGGGAACTCCCCCCCACGCAGCCCCACTGCACTGCCTGCCCAAGTTCCCCTTTCTTTCTCGCCCCCTGTGTTAAAACAAAAAAATCCACACTTGGGGAGGGGCGTGATAGGTGAGGCCTGAGCCTCCCAAGAGGACAACAGCAGTCAACTCCTCCAGGGGTGGGTGGTGCCTCCTCTCACTCCATCCACAGCGCAGCCTATTATAAATCCTTTTTTTTTTTTTTTTTTTGTGAGACAGAATCTCGCCCTGTTGCCCAGGCTGGAGTACAGTGGCACCATCTCGGCTCACTGCAACCTCCGCCTCCCATGTTCAAGTGATTCGCCTGCCTCAGCCTCCCCGAGTAGCTGGGATTACAGGCATGTGCCACCACCCCTGGCTAATTTTTTGTATTTTTAGTGGAGGTGGGGTTTCGCCATGTTGGCCAGGCTGGTCTCGGACTCCTAACCTCAAGTGATCCTCCCACCTCAGCCTCCCAAAGTGATTGGATTACAGGCGTAAGCCCCTGAGCCCGGCTGTAAGTCCTTTCTATGGAAGTTGGAGTCCAGGTCCAGAGATGATAATCCACCAGCCCCAGCTCACACAGGGAGTGGGTGTGGGCGTGGAGCAGGCCCGTCTACCCACTCCGGGGCACCTCGGTTTCCTTATGATCATAACCTAGTATTTAGCTTACAGGGTGGCTTTGAGGATTAAGCAATTCCCTCTGAAAAGCAGTTTAGCTCGGGCCTTGGAATAAAGCCCAGAAGAAATGTCACTATGATTGCCATTGCTGTAGCTGTTGCTATTGTTATTTGGGCGGATACAATTTAAAAACAAACCACCTTCCAGCTCCAGCTTGGGTGTTTTGACTTTTTTTTTTTTTGATCCCCTCAGTAACCATGTTTCAAATCACCATAAAGCAGAATAAGAGTTGTCTGGGAGGTTAAAAACAGGTTAAGGTGATGGGTGAATGAGCTTGGGATTTCCCTTTGGGGTGATGAAAATGTTCTGGAATAGGATAGTAGTGAGGGTTGCTCAACTGTGCGAGTGCACTAAATGTCACTGAATTGTAACTTTGAATAGTTAAAATGGCAACTTTTATGTTTTGTGTATCTTACTGCAATTTAAAAAAAAGTAAGTAGCAGATTGAGGCGGTTCCGACCAGTAATCCCAGCATTTCGGGAGGCTAAGGCGGGAGGATCCCGTGAGCCTAAGAGTTCAAGACCAGCCAGGGCAACATACTGAGACCCTGTTTCTACAAATAATAATTTTAAAAAAATTAGTCAGGTGCTGGCTGGGCGTGGTGGCTCACACCTGTAATCCCAACACTTTGGGAGGCTGAGGTAGGTGGATCACCTGAGTTCAGGAGTTTGAGATCAGCCTGGCTAACGTGGTGAAACACCATCCCTACTAATAATACAAAAATGAGCCAGGCATAGTGGTGGGTGCCTGTAATCCCAGCTATTTGGAAGGCTGAGGCACAAGAATGGCTTAAACTCAGGAGGCAGAGGTTGCAGTGAGCCGAGATGGTCACTCCAATTTGGGCAACAGAGCAAGACTCTGTCTCAAAAAAAAAAAAAAAAAAGTCATGTGTTAAAAAGCACAACACAACAGGTTGACAGACATCAGATTGGGACCTGCCTTTGTCACCAAGCCTGGCCAGACCTTGGCCAACCCTCCGACCCCCAACAGAGGATGGTGAGGAAGGGTTGGGGGTTCTGGAGACGAGCATTGAAGGGTGCTCACCTCCTTCTCTGTGTCACCCCGAAGGTGGGTCATTTCTGCCCATCTGACCTCTGAGGGCTCTCTGGGTAGCAGGGCAGAGCCAAGCATTGAAAACACAGCATCCTTGCCTAGGTGGGTGCCGCTGTCATTCCCATTTTTTCAATGAGGATTAAGGGGAAGTGAGGAGGCATTACAGAAGCTGGGGTTCTGCAGGTTCTTGGGCTCCAGGCCTGACATCGCACTGTTTATTGCAGACCCCCTCCCCCTCACCCCCACCTCTGACCTGGGTGTCTACACTAACAGGCCAGGGGTTTTCAGACAATGTCCCCATCCAGCGCTTGCCCCTCGGGGGTGATTTGGAAACACCTCCTAGCTGGGATCCTGGCCCCTGACTGCCCAAGTTCATCCTCTCTGCCAGCTGCCCGGTTCCTGTCCGGAGAGCTCCATCTGGCAGTCACTGCCAGCCTTACAAAGCTCCCAGGGCTCAGGCGCCCCTGGAGGCTCCAGGCCAGCCCCCGTGCTCCCACTCCCCTGCAGGCCTTGGCTGAGGCCACATCAGATGGTTGTGGTTTCCCCAGAGAAGCCACGACAGTTTGGGCCCCCCACATCTTTGCTTATTGAGCTCACTCTTCCTGGATCCGTTTTTTTCCTTTTCCATCCGTCGAAAACACCCTTACCCTTCAAATTCTTTCTTGAGCTTTTCCTCCTTGAAGATGCAACCACTCCTCTCTTGACTGGCCCTCAGCACTTTTTCGGCTCCACGATGGCATTGGCCTAGCCTCCCATGAACGTGTGTCTGCTCACCTGCTCCACAGGGTCTTGTTGAGGGCCTGTTGTATGTCAGGGCTTGTCCCTGCGACATTGGGGGATATGGCAGTGACAGAGATGGACCTGGCCATAGTTCAGTGGGGGGAGACAGCCCTGTCCTCAGAGTGGGCAGGAAGCAGGGTGGAAGGGTGTCTAGGCAGGAGGGCTTTTAGGAGGAGGGGATGGCTGAGCAGGGACCTGAATTTTAGAAGAAAGTGAGCCAAGTTGAGAGAAGTGTTTCTGGCCAGGCACAGTGGCTCATGCCTGTAATCCCAGCACTTTGGGAGGCCGAGGTGGGAGGATCACAAGGTCAGGAGTTTGAGACCAGCCTGACCAACATGGTGAAACCCCATCTCTACTAAAAATAAAAAAAATTAGCCGAGCATGGTGTCGCACGCCTGTAGTCCCAGCTACTCAGGAGGCTGAGGCAGGAGAATCGCTTGAACCTGGGAGGCAGAGGTTGCAGTGAGCCAATGTCGCACCATTGCACTCCAGCCTGGTGACAGAGTAAGACTCTGTCTCAAAAAAAAAAAAAAAAAAAAAATTAGCCGGACATAATGGCATGTACCTGTAGTCCCAGCTATTCAGGAGGCTGAGGCAGGAGAATCGCTTGAACCCGGGAGGCAGAGGTTGCAGTGAGTCGAGATTGTATGACTGTACTCCAGCCTGGGCAACAGAGCGAGACTCTGTCTCAAAAAAAAAAAAGAGAAGTGTTTCTGTCGTGCTTCCATCTCCAACTTGAGCATCTAATGTCTCCCTCTTCAGCCTCTGGTATATTCGTTAACTCAACATCCTTTCCCTTGAGCCTGCTCTGGTCTGGACCCGAGGCTGCCTCGAGCCCACTGGAAATGTAGGGGTGACTAACATAGCCTTGGCCCTACCTCAATCACGATCCACTTGGGTGATTCGACTAATCACATAAAAATGTGTTACAAAGGTTGGGCACAGTGGCTCATGCCTCTAATCCCAGCATTTTGGGAGGTCAAGGCAGGTGGATTGCTTGAACCTAGGAGTTCGAGAGCAGCCTGGGTGATATGGTGAAACCTGTTCGCTACAGAAAATAAAAAAATTAGCTGGGTGTGGTGGTGCACGCCTATGGTCTCATCGACGTGGGAGGTTGAGGTGGGAGGACTGCTTGGGTCTGGGAGGTTGGCGCTGCAGTGAGTTATGATCATGCCACTGCATTCCAACCTGGGCGATAGAGTGAGACCCTGTCTAAAAAAAATGTGTTTTAATCAGCAGCTGAAATACAAAATTACAAGCTGTACTAAGAGGGCACAGTGCAAGGATCTGTGAAAATATAGACGGTCATCCCTTGGTATCTTCAGGGGACCGGTTTCAGGACCCTCCTGGGATACCAAACTCTGTGGATGCTCAAGTTCCTGATATACAGCGGTGTCATATTTGCATATAACCTACATACAGCCTCCTTTATACCTTAACTCATTTCTAGATGACCTATAACACCCAATTCAATGCAAATGCTCTGTAGTTATTATACAGCAGTGTTTTAAAATCTGTATTATTTCATTTATTTTTTATTTCATTATTATTATTTTTTGAGATGGAGTCTCTCTCTGTTGCCCAGGCTGGAGTGCAGTGGACAAGCTTGGCTCACTGCAACCTCTGACTCCCGGGTTCAAGCGATTCTCCTGCCTCAGCCTCCTCAGTAGCTGGGACTATAGGCACATGCCACCATACTGGGCTAATTTTTTGTATTTTAGTAGAGATGAGGTTTCACCAAGCCAGGATGGTCTCGAGCTCCTGACCTCATGATCCACCCACCTTGGCTTCCCAAAGTGCTGGGATTACAGGTGTGAGCCACGGCACCCAGCCAACTATTTATTTATTTTTGAGATGGAGGCTTGCTCTGTCACCTGGGCTGGAGTGCAGTGGCACGATCTTGGCTCACTGCAAGCTCCACCCGCCGGACTCAAGTGACTCTTGGGCCTTAGTCTCCCAAGTAGCTGGCATTACCAGCACCCACCACCATACCTGGCTAATTTTATTTTTATCTTTTTGGGACAGGGTCTCACTCTGTTGCCTAGACTGGAGTGCAGCAGTGCCATCTTGGCTCACTGCAGCCTCTGCCTCCCACGTTCAGGCGATTCTCCTGCCTCAGCCTCTTGAGTAGCTGGGATTTCAGGTGCGTGCCACTACTGCCCAGCTAATTTTTGTATTTTCAGTAGAGCCGGGGTTTCACTATGTTGGGCAGGCTGGTCTCAAACTCCTGACTTCAAACGATTTTGCTGCCTTGGCTTCCCAAAGTTCTGAGATAACAAGTGTGAGCCACCATGCCTGGCCTACCGGGCTAATTTTTGGGTTTTTAGTAGAGACGGAGTTTCACCATGTTGGCCAGGCTTGTCTCAAACTCCTGACATCAGGTGATCCGCCGGCCTTAGCCTCCTGAAGTGCTGGGATGACAGGTGTGAGCCACCGCACCTGGCCTGTTTTGAATTTTTTTGATCTGCAGTTGGCTAAAACCAGCAGACACAGAGGGTGACTGCTCCGGGTGCCTGCCGTAGTCTGGGGTGGGGCTCAGGAAGTGATGTGCTGGGAACTGGGGGACTCCAGGGGACTTGATTCATTTATGATTTATTTCTTTTTATTCATTCCCATCTCCCTAGCCCCCCGGCCTGACCCACAGATGGGACTTAAACACGTGCACACACCCTCTTGCCATGGGCTGGGCCTGGGAGTTGCAGCTCTTCAGGGTCTTCTGTGGTCATTGCCCCACCTGCTGGTCACACTGGGAGTGACACACAGAAGTGGCCCCAGAGCCACCCTCTGGGAAGTCAGGGGACCCTGAGAGTCCTCAGACGGCCCTCGTTGGGCATCTCTGGTATGTCCCCTTGTCTAGTCACTTCCTTAGGGCAGGCTTTGAGCTGGTGTAGTTGACCTGCCGGGCTGAACTGGAAATGACTCCCCGGTCCAGACATTTCTCTTCTTTGGGCTGGAGCCGGCTCCCCTCAGCGCTTGCCCAGGGGCCATCAGAAGCTGAGTGCGGTCTGTGGGTCTTTGATTAATAAAAAATGGGAAAGAGAAGTCATGATTATTTAATAATGTAGCCTGTCTGGGAGTAACAGTCTTTCAAAAACATAGGGCCCAAGGGGGAAACTACTGATAGGCAGCTGAGAAGCATGGGTACCGGGATGGCAGTAGGAGAAGGCTTGAGGGTTGCGATCCGAGTGCGCTTGGCTCTGAGACCCGGCTCAGCTGCTTCCAGGAAGTGTGGTGTGATGCAAGAGGCTTCACCTGTCCGGCCTCCACTCCTCTACTGCCAGATTTCTCCAGTGAGTCCTGTTAGCATGCCCGGGGCAGGTGTACCTTGAGCAGGTGCTGCGTTTTAGTATGAGTCCATCCAGCATGGATGTGAACTAAGTGAGATGATGTCTGTGAAGAGTTTGGCATGGCTGGGTGCGGCGGCTCACGCCTGTAATCCTAACACTTTGGGAGGCCAAGGCAGGCAGATTGCCTGCGCTCAGAAGTTCAAGACCAGCCTGGGCAACATGGTGAAACCCCATCTCTACTAAAATACAAAAGAAATTAGTTGGGCATGGGCTGGGTGCAGTGGCTCATACCTGTAAACCCAACACTTTGGGAAGCTGAGGCGGGCAGATCATGAGGTCAAGAGATCGAGACCAGCCTGGGCAACATGGTGAAACCTTGTCTCTACTAAAAATACAAAAATTAGCCGGGCATGGCGGCAGTTGCCTGTAATCCCAGCTACTCGAGAGGCTGAGGCAGAAGAATTGCTTGAACCTGGGAGGCGGAGGTTGCAGTGAGCCGAGATCCCGCCATTGCACTCCATCCTGGGCGACAGAGCAAGACTCCGTCACAAAAATAAATAAATAAATTAATTAATTAAATGAAATTAAATTAAAATACAAAAATTAGCCGGGTGTGGTGGCGGGCTCCTGTAATTTCAGCTACTGGGTAGTCCGAGGCAGGAGAATCGCTTGACCTTGGGAGAGAGAGGTTGCAGTGAGCTGAGATCGCACCACTGCACTCCAGCCTGGGTTGTATCTTAAAAAAAAAAAAAAAAAAAAAAGGTTCACACCTATAATCCCAGCACTTTGGGTGGCCGATGCAGGTGGATCATCTGAGGTCAGGAGTTTGAGACCAGCCAGGCCAATATGGAGAAACCCTGTCTCTACTAAAAATACAAAAATCAGCCAGGCATGGTGGTGCACCCCTGTAATGCCAGCTACTAGGGAGGTTGAGGCAAGAGAATTGCTCGAACCTGGGAGGCAGAGGTTGTAGTGAGCCAAGATCGCACCATTGTACTCCAGCCTGAGCAACAGAGTGAGACTCCGTCTAAAAAAAAAAAAAAAAAAGTTAGGCACAACCCGAGTTGGCAGATATTTATATCACCTTCCTTAACAGATTATTATCATTTGCCATTTTGCAGACTTGTAAATGGAGGCCGAGTGAAGTGAAATCGCTGCTCCAAGGTTATTGATGTGGCAGAGGTGGCCCCTTGAGACTTAGTGAACACAAAGACTCTCTAGCAAGTGAGTCTCAAACTGGGATTTGAGCTCAATTCTGTGGACACCACAGCCCATCTTTGACTCAACTACCAGACCAGAGTTTTCCCCAGGCACCCTGACTGCTAAGGGGGCAGCTCCCATTTCAGACCCCACCGCTGTGATGCCAGCCTCAGCCTGGCCTCCCTACTGGCTCTTGCCTTCCTGAAATCCGTCTTTTTTTTTTTTTTTTTTTTTTTGAGACGGAGTCTTG
Source organism: Ateles fusciceps (assembly GCA_036589455.1). Classification (NCBI taxonomy): domain Eukaryota; kingdom Metazoa; phylum Chordata; class Mammalia; order Primates; family Atelidae; genus Ateles; species Ateles fusciceps. The sequence goes on along the minus strand of JAZHEH010000929.1, from coordinate 2,174,884 downwards.
CTTTGTTGCCAGGCTGGAGCGCAATGGCGCAATCTCGGCTCACTGCAACCTCTGCCTCCCGGGTTCAAGCGATTCTTCCACCTCAGCCTCCCAAGTAGCTGAGACTACAGGCGCATGCCAACGCCCAGCTAATTTTTTGTATTTTTAGTAAGAGATAGGGTTTCACCATGTTGGCCAGGATGGTCTCGATCTTCTGACCTCGTGATCCACCTGCCTTGGCCTGAAATCTGACTGTTTTTAAACTACCATTTACCCTGTTAAAGCCCAGCTGTTTGGTGCTTGGACTCCTCAGAGTCAGATCTGGTTCAGATTCTGGCTGTGTCACTTCCTACTTTGTAACCTTGCAGTAGTGACTTCACTCCTCTGGGCCTCGGTTTCCTGGTCAGCAAGATGGGAACTAATAGCATCCAGCCCAAGTGGTTGCTTTATGGCTTTGATGAGCTCATGGATGCAGAGCTTTGAAGGCAGCTGTGAAGTAGGAAGCACCCAGCCAATGGTGGCGGATGCTCACTTTCTGAGCACCAGAATGCTAAGCCAGGTGGTTGTGCCCAGACCCCAAGTTCTTGTCCACTACACTCTACCGTCTTCACTGTGCCACCAAATGCTGAGCGACAATCAGGTGGGAGGAAAAGTGGGGAGAGAAGCTGGAGCTCTGGAAAATGGCCTGCTACTCCCAACATTCGGTTCGGCCAGGCTTCTCCTGCCCTCTGAGGCCAGGTGGAGATGAGTGGAAGGACCTCTTTTTATTTCACTGACTTCTGTCTCTGCTCCACCCTTGCCCAGCTCCTATGGTTGTGTGAGAAGCTCAGAAGTTAAAGACAATGCTTATTAATCTCTCATTCCCCATTCCCCTGAAGGAGAATACGAAAAGCCCCTTGAGAATTCTGACCTATCCCCTCCACTATAGCCCCACTGGACTGGGAGGGTCTTGCTATGTTGCCCAGGCTGGTCTCAAACTCTTGGGATCAAGCAGTCCTCCTGCCTCAGCCTTCCAAAGTACGGGGATTACAGGCATGTGTTACTTGGCCCGGTTAAGGAGGCCTTTCTTCTTTACATCCCCCACTTTTCATGAGGAAGTTGAGCTTTCTGTGGTTTGTAATTTGGCTGTGACCGCACAGTGGTTAATACTCTGTCTTGTGTGGTTTGCAATTGTTTTGGGCTTTTGTTTCTAATCTTCAAGCCAACAGAGTCCCATGCCCTCCTTGTGAGCTCAGGACTGTGCCTTTCTCACCACTGCAGATCCAAACTTGGCATGTTTTGGCAGCCTGTGAAACTAAAGCAGTGAATGCCACCCCTCTCCCAGAGCACCAAGAGGCTCACCCACTGCAGGGCCCGCCCATGCCTTCCTCTGTTTGTCCAGCTGGGCCCCACGGGGCTGTCACCCAGCCTTGCTGGATTTCCTTTGGTTCCTCAGTGTCTGGGCTCCTATTGCTTCAGGTCTTCCATACAGGCCGTCCCCTCCAACTGGAACGCTTTTCCTTCCCCTACGCAGCTGCGGGTCAGCCCATCTTTCAGGTCTCAGCTCAGTCCTGCTACCTGACTGGGCTGACCCCTTCTCTGTGGGCTCCTGTGGCACGATGGGCCTGCCTTGGACGGAGCCCTCTCAGTCCTCTCCTTTCAGTCCACTTGTGCGACTATCTCTAGGGCAGGATCCTGCCCTTGACGACCTTGCGGTCTAGTTGGGATCAGAACCGTGATTCTAAGGCGCCCACTGGGCTGTATTGATTGGACACAGCTTTAGAGCCAGCTTGGAGGAGAGGCTCTTCCACGTCTGAGCAAAGGAGTCTGTGCCGAGGTCGGAGGTGGCGGGGGCAGGCCCAGGAACCGAGACAGGATAGGAGGAGCCAACTCAGGTAGTCACTGTATTTTATTGGAAAACATTGATATATATTTTTCTTCACAGCTTGAACTGAACACAATATTGCCCGGTTTAAAAAAACAAAACCAAAACATTCCGAAAATGTCCACAGCCTCACGCCTACCTGCCCTTACCCTCAGCTCTTGGCTGGGTCTCCCACTATGCCCTGTCCCTCCCTCCCTCAGAGGCTGGGTGCCAGAGGGTGGATGAGAAGAGATTCTCAAAGCTGGGCAGGTCCCAGGAAAAGCCACTTGATCGACCTGGGCAGTGAGGGGAAGCGGGGGTGGGGGGGGGGGTTAGGTGGGGGGAGCCAGATGAAATGAACAGAAAAAGGAAAAAAAACCCAGACGACTGAACTGCCCACATTGACTTACTTGTCCCAGAGGCGAAAGTCAGAAGCAAGGGCACGGATCATGCTCTCCGCTGCAGAGTATGGGGGCAGGCAGGTGGGCGAGGGGGAGAGGAGGGCACGGAGCACAGATGTGAGGAAGCGGCACCAAGTCACCACGAAGTGGGAGGTGCTGGCGGACCAGGAAGCAGAGGCTGCCATAGCTGCCGTCCCCTGGGCAGCTGGCCGACAAGATTGTTTTATTGCAGGTGCGTTCTCTTGATAGTCTGGTGGGGCCCATCTCCATCTTCTCTCTCCCCACCCTTTAGCTAGCCCGGCATGGTTTTGGACAAAATGAAAGTTTTAAGGGCCGGAGAGGGGGAAAGAAAAAAAAGAGAACCAGCACATTACAAAGCGACCATCCCCACACCCATTCCTAGGATGGGCCCTCAGGGCGGTGGGTGCTAGTAAGGAGGGAGCGGCATGGGATGTTAGCACCAGGTATTTACAGAACAGCTCGCGAGCGCTTCAGGAACGCGGGCAAGTCCAATTTGCAGAGTGGCCAAATGAGCAGTCCCTACCCAGCCAAACCTCAGAAAGCCAATCGGATGGTTTCAAAACAGCAGCCAGCGGGATGTGAGTGTTACCCACTGTCAGTCCCCTTCTGTGAGTCGGCCCCCTCGACCCCGTCCTGGGCCATATCCAGTCAATGCCACAATTCCGCAGCGCCCCCTCAGTCCTTCTGGAATGCCTCTCTTGGCACCCCTGCCCCAACAGGCTGCTGGGATCTGCACACAGAGTCACAGGGCTGGTTGCATGCAACAGCAAAGGGTATGCTCTTCTGCCTGGGGGAGGGCCTCTTGTCCCTCCCAGCAGGTCCCGGGACAGGGCTGGCAGCCACCCCAGCACCCAAAATAAGATGACAAACAGGAGGAAACAAACCAAAATGGAGGAGAGCCACCCGGGCTGGAGGAGGGCAGAGGCTCCCCATGGGGAACTGGGGGAGGGCTTCATCTTATGAATGCATCAGGCCTTGGAAGACATGGATGGAAGAGGCAAGGGCAAAAGGAAGAGATGAGAGGGCATGGAGGGAGACTCAGGGAAGAAGGAGAAAGAGCAATCATGCAGCTTGGGACAAATCTTTTGTTGCTTTATCAGATTCTCAGTCAATCAATTGGTGTTTGCTAGAACCGGGGTACGCAGGGGAGTGTTGAAGAGAGAGTGCGCGCGCGAGAAGAGAGAGATCAAGAGAATGGGCATCGCCAGCTGCCCGGGGGGCCTTCACTTTGCAGTCATCATCTGTACAAACTCTGTGGAGTGAAGCAGAGAGAGGAGGTCAGGTGGGCCGGCTGAGTGGCAACCGGCCCTCCCCAACACGAGGGATGTGGGGGCTTGTTCCTGAAGCTTCAATTCTCTTCTTGTCCTGGAGATCAAGCCTGGTCTTGACTCACCTTCATAATTGACCTGGCCGTCTCCATCAATGTCAGCCTCTCTGATCATCTCATCCACCTCCTCATCGGTCAGCTTCTCCCCCAGGTTTGTCATTACATGACGAAGCTCTGCAGCACTGATGTAGCCATTCCCATCCTGGGGGTTGGGGATAAAGGCTTTCACTAGGCACTTCTCCCAGCGGGGAGAGAGGCAGTGAGAGGGGCGGCTGTCATCACCATCCCTCAGCAGTGAGCACAGTGAGGGAGGCTGCCTGAGGTGGCAGAGCAGGTTGGCAGCGAGGCTGGCACCGGGACCTGGACCTCCTGGAAGCGGTAGCTCTGTGGCTCCAGTTCCGTCTGCCTGCCCGAAGGCTGGCGTGAGTCTCAGAACCGTCCCTGGAGAGGGCTCTTACCTTGTCAAAGACACGGAACGCCTCTCGGATCTCCTCCTCACTGTCTGTGTCCTTCATCTTTCTGGCCATCATGGTCAGGAACTCTGGGAAGTCAATGGTCCCGTTCCCTGGAAGGTGGGGAAAGGATCAGGGAATGCTCTTGGCCTGGGCCCTGGAAGATGACCCTGGGCCCTGACAGATACAGGCTCATCCATAACCCTGAGGGAGGCTCCCTGCAGTCACTTGGGGTGACCAGGAGCGGGGCTGCCCAGCGCTCTGTGGGGCTCACCGTCTGCGTCCACCTCATTGATCATGTCCTGCAGCTCTGCTTCAGTGGGGTTCTGCCCCAGGGATCTCATCACGGTCCCCAACTCCTTGGTGGTGATAGTGCCATCTCCATCCTTGTCAAAGAGGGAGAAGGCCTCCTTGAACTCTGGGGGGAAGAAGGGGAAGGACTCAGAGGTCACAAGGCCCACAGGAGAATCCTTACCTCTGGATGCTGGACTCCTTCCTTGGTGGAAGGCCAAGGGCATCAGTCCCACCTAAAGAAACTGAGACAGACTTCAAGTCCCACCCAACCAGCTCGCTCTCCTCAGTGGTCAGGGCAGAGCCCTTCCAACCTTCATTCAACAGTTATTGAACATCTACACCATGGCAGGTAAAGCTATTTCTCTCACCAGCCAGTGAAGACAGTAGGGACAAATGGGCTGACAGCTGTCCTTAGATTATTCTACATTTCTATTTGGTCTCTGGCTTTAGCTTCTCCCTTAAATGATGAAAGGGACCAAAGTCACGGAGTGAATGAGAGCTGAAAGGACTCTTCATCTGAGTGTGTGAGCCAGGGTCGGTTGGCTGGGGTGAGGAGGGGGGAGGCTGCAGAATGCCCCTGGCTGGCCTGAAGAGGAAATACAGGCATCCACTCCCTTTTGACTGGTACTGCCAGCCTTGTTCCCTGCCGTGGGTGCTACCGGCTTCCAGAGGAGCTGAGCCACTGTGTGGTAAGCGTGGGGGTGGTCGGCAGCAGAACATGGCTGACGGACGGTGCGTGGGGTGGGTGGGGGGATGGAAGGCGAGGGGACGGCTGCCAAGCCAGGAGGATGAGGAGCTAGCGATGCTGAGTGGGAAGGCCACAGCTGGGGCCGCATCAGGAGCAGGGAGAGAAGCACATGGCTCTTGCCCTCCTACCGGGCCCATTTTGGCACCTGGTGCTCCCCTACCCGCAAGCCCTCAAAGAACAGATGCCTAGCAGCCTATTCCCAGAGGGTGTGGGCTGGGGTGAGGCAGTGGGCAGTTTGCTAATGGGGGACAGGGTGAAAAGCAGACTGTTTATGCACAAGGCCAGAGAGTTGGTACCTGGGTGGCAGGTGCATTGGGAGGGGACATGCACAGCTGGGCAGCTGTGGCCCTGAGCCTCTGGGCCCTAAGGATATGGCAAGAGTCTCTTTGGGGGAGGCTGGCGCCTCTCTGGGCTGAGGCCTTGTCGTTCTTGGGGAGGGCAGGGAATGGGTCATGTGGGCACCCTGAGCTCATGATCACTAAACCAGGCCATCCTCTGGCTTTTCTCAGGGGTCTCCATAGCCACCTGGGGACAAAATTTTGAAGTTGCAAACGTGACTCTGTGTTGGGGGTTGGGGGGAGAAAGGAGAGAAGGCAAGTCCATTCCTGCCTCCTCCCACTGAAGCTGGGCCTTCAGTACTTGTCACATAGCCAGTTGAACCTGACAGCAAAGGTAGGGACTGAGTAGCTGGTGGGGAACAGAGGCCCATTCTCTGGATTGCTCTTCTGCTCTACTGTGTGCTAGCCCCTGGCTATGGAAATAAACCAAGAGTTGTTCTCTGTCTCGGGCAGCTCAGTTTGCGGGGGGGTGGGCACTGATACATGATTACATAATCGGTTCCTGTAGCTGACCCTTCTGGGGTTTTGGAAAGGCTAGAAAAATGAATTAGATGGGATCCAGGGATTTATTCTAGCTTGCTGAGAGACAGAGATGATCCTTTATTTGTTTAGCCTATGTTCTGCGCACTCTAGGCTATAGCAGGGACCAACAAAACCAAGTCCCAAACTCATGGAACTCACATCTAGTGACAGGAGATACAACAGGTGAAGGCATAAGAAAACAATTTCCGACAGCAGAAGTGGGAGTGATTCACTTCCCTGCTTGGTCAAGGGAAGGTCCCAGCTCCAAGCTACAGATCTCAAGCAAGATTCTCGCCCAGAAAATAAAGAAAAGAAAGTGATGTGAAGGAGAGTAAAGGAAGGCTGTGTACTTGAGATGGGGGTCAGGGAAGGCCTCTCCAGGGGGGACATCTGAGCTAAGGGATGAGAAGGAGCTGCCCATGCGAAGTGCTGGGGAGGCATTTCCACTAGCAGAACAGGCAGGCGCCGGCACATGCAAAAGGAAGTGCAAAGCGCAGGCAAGTGCAGAGGTGGGAGTGCCAAGCCAGCTCCTGGGCGGCTCCTAAAGTGGGACAGGAGCTCCATAGGCCCACAGGGAGGCAGGGAGCTCACCTTCTAAGCCAATCTAGCTGAAGCTGGGAGAGAGAGCTGGGTTCATCCTGTAGCCACCAATATCAAGCCCCTAGATGACCCAGGCCCAGGAGAAGAAGACAGCCTTTGGTGTCTGGTAAAGGCCTGTCTCAGGGCCATGGGGCTTGGTGTCATCAGGGCAATGGTGTGCTCTTACACATTTATCAGCATTCTAGGCACAAGGCATAGTGTTAGGTGACACAAGGGATACACAGGTTCACCTATCAGATGTCACTCCTCGGTGGCTAAGATTTGGCTGGGGATGTGGAGGCTTTCCTGAGCTAAGATGAGGGGGGACAGGGTAACACTCACCTGCGATCTGCTCCTCAGTCAGCTGGTCAGCCTGGAAAAGCAGGAAGGCGAAAGTCAGTCACCAGGCTGGATAGCAAGGATGCATCTTCTCACTTAGCCCAGGCCCCAGGCCCTGGTGAGGCCAGTTCCACATGGCATTCCTGCCCAGCCAGGGGAGGGTCTGAGGCAGAGCCAGGGCCTGATGATAAAGTCTGGTGATTCAGAAAGCTGAGTTCCAGGGTGGGCTGGACACTCAGGCCTGCTGGATGCAGGGCCCAGTGAAGCTTCTCAGACCCATGGGCTTCCAATTTCAACTCAGCATGTGAGAGCCACAGGGGCAGGTGAAATGCCTGCCCCAGCCCCAAACCAGCACCACGGGCGTGGTACAGGTTTACATCTCACCAGTGGGAGCCCCAGAGGCTGAGTGAAGGGAGTGGTTGCCCTGGAGGCCTCATCAAGAAGCTCTAGAAGGCTCCAAACTGAAGCAGGCCAGTCCTTGGGTAGGGCAGAGGGACGATGTCTGGGGCTATCTTTGCTAGTTTCTGTGTCACCTATTTGGAGGCGCTTGGCTCAGGCAGAGTTGACCCGAGTGGCAAAAATTCTCCTAACTGGCAGCCCCGAGTTGCTTGAGCGCCTGGAAGAACTCTGGTCAGGCTGGAGGTAGCCCCTCCACCCCTCTGCGCACAGTAGGGGCACAGGGCATCATTCGGTTCCGTTTCTTTTGGGCAGGAGGGGACAAACATCAGGGAGGGGACTGCAGCGGGCAGCAGCAGCAGATGACTGAAGTCGGCTTGCACTGCAGTTTTTAACCCTTTCCGGCTTGGCCACTCTGGGGACTGGCCAGTCGGTGGCAGGCAGCCCTTGCTGCATGCGGGGTTTGGGGGGTGGGGAAGAGATGCAGGGACTGGCTTCTCCTGCACTGGTGTGCTGGGCATCAGCCAGGCATAACGATTCTATGGGGCAAGAGCTAGACCGGGGGGGTGGGGGAGGATGAATCCCAACATTTAGCTTTTAACAGCTAAAAGACAGATTTTCCCTGGTTTTTGTTGATGCTGTGAAAAAGGCACCACCATCCCGGGACCACAGTGGGTCTGTTCCTCTTCCTTTCCCAGTGAGGGAAAGGGGCTCCAAGACTACAGCAGGTTCTAGTCTTGAGTCTGAGAGCCTCAGAAACGGAAGTAAACTATTACATGAATTTGCAGTATTCTACGGAGAGGTTCAGAGGCTGAGAACAAACCACCGCTGCCTCCCCCCCACCCCCACCTCTGTCCCAAATATTAACAATCACTGATCTAAAAAAGTTAGAAAAAAAACTCCAAAAACAAAAACTAAAGGAAGAGGAACTTGAGGCCAAGCCCCAAATGGGCAGAAAGGGAGGGGCAATCAAAGTGAGGGTCACAGAGGGGGAGAGGGCTGAGAGAGGGGCAAAGAGGAAGGTAGAGAAGGAAAACGGCACACATGCACATTCTGGGCAAGTCCAAAGTCTAAAGGGGAGGTGAGGAGCCAAATGAAGATTCTTCTACATTGCCTTTAAAAAAAGACAGCATGGTTGGGCTCTTAAATGCCAACCTGGCAGCCCCAGGCCCATGAGCCCCTTGCTCTACCCAGCCCCCACCTCCCGTCAGGGGCAAAGAAGCCTGGGGCCATCCCTTAGGTCCTGACACCTGAGGAAGAGGCTTGAGGAAAGTGAGAAGGGAGGATGGGCTTCTGGTTACTGAGGCCAGGCAATGCCCGGGAGGGGCAGGGGAAGAACAGAGAGGAAGGCAGCAGTGTGGGGAGGCGGCTGCCATCCCATCTGCTTTTCATTCTTTCCCCTGGCCTAGAATGGAAAAGCGAGCCTGGTCAGGGCCTTCCCACCCCACTGCTCCGCCCTGCAAGTTCAGCTCTCCTGACCTCTGGGCAGCACTGTAAGGGGCTGGAGATGGGGGCGAGGAGGCTGTGACAGGCTGCAGACTGCCCCGAGCAGCTCTGAAGGCCAGTGTTTGCCAGTCCCCACCAAAAAGCTGGAAGCTGCAGATGAGGCACTGCCATGTTCAGTTCTGTCACAGGGTTGCTGCAAATAGGCGTGGCTCTGCATGGAGGGCCTGTCAGACACTCTCCCTCCCATGTAAGAGACCCATTTCCCTGCTTGGTCAAGGAAAGGTCCTACCTCCGAGCTACAGATCTCAAGCAAGGTTGCCACTCAGAAAACAAATCACCTAAGAGATCATTGATCCTTGCCCAAGGTTTTTTCCCTTTCCAGACCTGAAGACTAAGCTTTCAACAAAAACCGTTTCCAAAATAACTCAGATGGTCTCCTGCTTCCTTATCCCTCATCTTAGGCTCCATCCAGCAAGGGGCTGACAAGAAAAAAAAGCATGAGGTGGGGGGAGGGAAGAGGGTATGATTTATCTGCCTTGCCCCAGCCCCCAGCCAATGCCAGCAGTGTTAGATGAGATCAGAAACCAAGGCCAGGGCCCCTCACCCGGGCCAAGGAGGAGCTACAGAGCTCAGGCCAAAGTCCAAGGCCAGTTAACAGTGACTTGTCCCACCTCTACCTTGCTGATTACAAACAGAAACTAGTCCTGGCCAAAGCTCTGGTCCTATTCTGGGGGTAGTCAGCCCACTAGCGCTTCAGGGCCCCTTTAGCCAGGTTCTGCTGGGGGAAAATGGGGTAGTGGCAAGAGGAGCCATCAGGTCTGTGTCAGCAAGTATGAGATCTGATACACAGCAGCGGCTGCCTGTTCTCCCCAGCCTTGCCAGGGAGGATGGCTGTGCACGGTTGGTTCCCAGGCTCAGCCTGGGGGGGGCTGTGGGTGTTGTGGGTGGCAGGGAGTAGGAAAGAACTAGTCTGCTGGTTTTCTCTCAAAGCCCTAGCTGTGAATTCACAGACGTGCTCAGTGAGGGTCCTGAATGGAACAAGTGGCCCTTGGGCCGATCAAGGGGTCCCCCCCAGAGGCAATCTCTGATCAAGCTCTGCAGCCCCCACCCCGAGGGCACAGGAATAGGCATCTGATTGACACTGACGCCACACTGTACTGCACTGTCATTTGGCACGAGTGAGGAGGTGCAGCATGGTGTGTGGGGCTGGGGATCATGAGAATACTGGCGCTCCTGCTGGGAAAAGGCAGTGCTCTTGGCCTGAAACGGACAGGGAGGGGGTGAGGCTTCTAGGCTTGAAAAAGCTGGCTTATTTGAGGCACCCCAAACTTTGATCTCCCATCCCCATTTCATGAGGCTTCAGTGCGCAATAGGGGCCTGAACAGCTCCGCCCACCTGCTCCCACTGCCCAGTGCCTTCCACCCAGCCGCGTTCTTCCTGGGGAAGGGGGATAGCTTCCTCCCGGTCCCTGCAGCCCACTCCCAATCCACACTGAGCCATCTTTGTCCTGGCCTGCCCCGGAGACTGGCAGGGTGCTACCCACACCCACCCCCAAACCTAGGCCCACCCTCGTTGCCATTCATTTTCTCCTTCCACTTCACCTCCCAACCACCCCAAGCCCAAGTCCTCCCCCACCCCTCACCTTGGAAACCCATCTTCTCCTGGACCCAAACACAACACTCCTAGCCCATTAAAAAAATCCTGTCTTACCAGTGCAACAGTCTTAACCCACGAGTAACCTCGGAACCTTTCCTAGCTACCTCCACATTTACCCCAAGGGTCCCTGTCCCCCGACCCCTGGCAAGCCCCGCTCTCACTATCACTTTTCACCACCTCCACGACCCCGATCCTTCTCCGTCCCGGAAGCCTTCAAGAGCATCTTCTAATCTCTGCTGCCACCCACCCCAAGGTCTTCCTCCTGTAAACTTGTACCTCACCCTCCTCCTCCTCTGCAGTGCTGGGCTTTGGAGACCACCCTCCCCCACCCTCGGGACTCTCATCCGTAGAAGTGACCGCCCATCCCTGACCCTCTCCTTTGCCTCCCAGGAGCCCAGGGGCCGCCCCTCCCCGCCCAGGCCCAGCTACTCTCCGCCACCCCATCCAGGAGCAGCCCAGCCTCCCTTCGTCCCCGGTTCCCCCGCATCCTCTCAGGACCAAACGCCTCCATCGGGGCCTAAATAGCTCCCCTCCCCCAGCCCATCTTTCTTATTCCGTCCCCTGCGGTCCAAACACCTTCATTCTGAGACCTATCGCCCCATCCAGGGTCCAAAATCCTTTTGAGGGGTTCCCTTTGAGGGTTCTGATCCTCCATTCGGCGTTCAAATATCCCCTTTGGTGCTCAAGTCGCTTCTGGAAACCTTTGGGGATCCAGACGTCCCGCTCTGGGTTCAACGGCCCCGACAACGGGGCTAGAAAGGGGTGCCGAGGCTCTCGCCGGCCCGGCCGCCCCCCACTCTGGGCTCCGTCGCCCCCTCAGGGGTCCTGCCGCGCCAAGCCCGCCTCAGAGCTCGCAGCCTCGGCGGCCTCCCAGCCTCACTCACCATGGCGAGGCCCGGGGTATCCGGAGCACGGGGATCAAGGTTCCTCCGGCGGCGGCAGCAGCTGCAGCAGTTCCAGCTCCGCCGCGCGTCCGCGCCTCCACACTCACTGCCCGCAACGCGCGCCGCCGCCGCCGCCGCCGCCGCCGCCCGCCCCAACGGTCCCTCAACGGCCGCCGCGCGCGCCCTGCCTCACTCGGCCCGCCCCGCCCCGCCCCGCCCCGCCCGGCCCGCGCGCCGCCGCACTGCGGCTCCCACGGATCCCTCCGCGCCCCGCTCCGCACCGGCGGGCCCGCGGATCTCTCGTCCCCACCCCACACAGGGCCGGGATTTGCCACCGGGCGCGCGCGCACTCGCTCCCGCCGCCGGACTACTTTCCCTCGCCGCGTGCCCCGCCTCCCGGTCCCACTTCACTTTCCTCCCTGGCGGAGGGGCACTGCTCGGCGGTGCGTAACGCGTCTCTCTGTGAGCCGGGTAGCTATTGGGACCAGCCCATGGCGGAAATGAGAGCGCGGCGCCCATTGGTCCGGCCTTCCCTGCAATGCGTCAAACTGGGGTGAGCCACTACGAGGTGGTGGTGGGGAAGTCTGGACTCTGTGGCCGCGTGGGGCTTTGAGGGGTAACGAGGCGAAGGGGGAAACGGCGTGGCGGTTAGAGAAGCAAATATATCGTTTGTGTTGCCGGGGAGTGGTAAAAGGCTGGCGACAGATGCCGAAAGGCTTTCTCGGCTCCCCCTTTAACTGCTGGAAGATGGTTTAATCCAAATGCTGGGGTTTTTGAAGCCCCGCCCCTGACTGGGCCCTTCGAGGTGGCGGGGTCTCCAAGGTGTCACCTAACGCCCAGAGGTTCCGCCCTCCCCCGGTCTAGTCTCGGCGTCCTAAGACGCACTCAACTGGTGGGCGGGACCCCTGGCCCCGCTTCATTCTTAATCCGTTCATGTTGTGTGAAATTAGGACTGTTCCAGGACAGCCTCTGGGAACAGGGTATTCATTCATTCATTCTATAAGCATTAAATGGACGCCTGCTGTATGCAGGGACCTGAGCTTGACTGGGCTGGGGGAGACCATACTCCCCAACCATTCTCTTGACGGACGACCTCTTTCCTTATTCCACTGTTCCAGCCATAGGAGGAGAAAGAGTTGATGCGACGGTTAACTGAAACTTTGTTTACCGGAACTCAGAGAATGATCACCCTCACCCCCTCCCCCGTTTAGGATAGGAGCTGACCGTCTCCTGCGTGCCCCCTCCCCACCATGGTGATGAGTGAGAGATGGGCAAGCGAGCCAGGCTGGACCAATCATCATGCTCCACCTGGAATGTAGACTGAACCAATGAGAGTCCTTTCCTGGGTTTTTGGATCTGCAGCCTGGGCACAAGAAGCCTTTTCCTTTTGGGTGGGTCCTACCCATAGGTTCTGACTATGGTCATTTTCCCACTCTGCCCCCTATCTTGAGGAAGAAAGTGTCTAGAGAAGAAGAGAAAAATAAAACTGACACAGGGGAGAGGTAAAGAAGATGGGGCGAGATGTCAGGCGAGGTGGCTCATGCCTGTAATCCTAACACTTTGGGAGGCTGAGGCGGGATTGTCTGAGGTCGGGAATTCGAGACCAGCCTGGCCAACATGGCGAAACCCCGTCTCTACTAAAAATAGAAAAATTAGGACAGAGTGCAGTGGCTCATGCCTGTAACTTTGGGAGGCCGAGGTGGGTGGATCACCTTAGGTCAGGAGTTCAAAATCAGTCTGGCCAACATGGTGAAACCCCATCTCTACTAAAAATACAAAAATTAGCTCCGTGTCGTAGCGTGCATCTATAGTCTCAGCTACTAGGAAGGCTGAGCCTGGAGGATTGCTCGAACCCGGGAGGTGGAAGTTGCAGTGAGCCAAGGGCACTCCACTGCACTCCAGCCTGGGCAACACAGGGAGAATCCATTCCAAAAAATAAACAAATTAAACAAAAATCTATTAAAGACCTAAATCTAAGACCTGAGGCCGGGCGCAATGGCTCACGTCTGCAACCCCAGCACTTTGGGAGGTCGAGGCAGGCAGATTACGAGGTCAGGAGTTAGAGACCAGCCTGGCCAACATGGTAAAACCCTGTCTCTACTAAAAATACAAAAAATCAGCTGGGCGTGGTGGCGGACACCTGTAGCAATCCCAGCTACTCGGGAAGCTGAGGCAGGAGAATTGCTTGAACCCGGGAGGTGGAGGTTGCAGTGAGCGGAGACCGCGCCATTACACTCCAGTCTGGCGACAGAGCAAGACTCCATCTCAAAAAAAAAAAAAAAAAAAAAAAAAATCTAAGACCTGAAACTATGAGATTACCAGAAGAAATCACTGGGGAATTGCTCCAGGACATTAGTCTGGGCAAATATTTTTTTGTGTAAGACTTCAAAAGCACTGACAACAAAGTGAAACTAGACAAATGGGATTACATCAAGCCAAAAAGCTCCTGCAAAGTGAAGGGAACAATAAAGTGAAGAGGCAATCCACAGAATGGAAGAAAATATTTGCAAACTGTCCATCTGACAGGGCATTAATAACCAGAATATATAAGGAGCTCAAACAACTCAAAAAGAAAAAAAATCTGATTAAAGAAAAAAAATCTGATTAAAAAGTGGGTGTGGGCTGGGCACAGTGGATCACACCTGTAATCCCAGCACTTTGGGAGGCTGAGGTGGGTGGATCACTTGAGGTCCGGAGTTCCAGGCTAGCCTGGCCAACATGGTGCAACCCCATCTCTACTAAAACTACAAAAATTAGCCGGACATGGTGGTGGATGCCTGTAATCCTAGTTACTCAGGAGGCAGGAGAATCACTTGAACCCAGGAGGCAGAGGTTGCAGTGAGCCGAGATCCTGCCACCCAACTCCAGCATCAAAAAAAAAAAAAGTGGGTGTGATGGTTAATATTGAGTGTCAACTTGACTGGATTGAAGGATGTAAAGTCTTGTTCCTGAGTGTGTCTGTGAGGGTGTTGCCAAAGGAGATTAACATTTGAGTCGGTGGACTGGGAGAGGCCGACCCACCCTCATTCTGGGTGGGCACCATCTAATCAGCTGCCAGCACGGCTAGAATAAAGCAGGAACAAGAAACTGGAATGCGCAGACTCGCTAAGTCTTTCAGCCTTCGTCTTCTTCCGTGCTGGATGCTTCCTGCCCTTGAACAGCAGACTCCAAGTTCTTCAGCTTTTGGACTCTTGGACTTAACACCGGTGATTTGCCAGGGGCTCTCAGGCCTTTGGCCATAGACTGAAAGCTGCACTGTCAACTTCCCTACTTTTTTTTTTTTTTTTTTGAGACGGAGTCTCATTCTGTCACCCAGGCTGGAGTGCAGTGGCATGATCTCGGCTCATTGCAACCTCCACCTCCTGGTTCAAGCAATTCTTCTGCCTCAGCCTCCCGAGTAGCTGGGACTACAGGCACGTGTCACCATGCCCAGCTAATTTTTATATTTTTAGTAGAGATGGGGTTTCACCATATTGGCCAGGCTGGTCTCGAACTCCTGACCTTGTGATCCACCCACCTCGGCCTCCCAAAGTGCTGGAATTATAGGTGTCAGCCACCATGCCCAGCCTTTTTTTTTTTGAGATGAAGTTTCGCTCTGTCACCCAGGCTGGAGTGCAGTGGCACCATCTTGGCTCACTGCAACCTCTGCCTCCCAGGTTTGAGGGATTCTCCTGCTTCAGCCTCCCGAGTAGGTGGGATTACAGTCATGTGCCACCACGCTTGAGTAATTTTTGTATTTTTAGTAGAAGTGGGGTTTCACCATGTTGGCCAGGCTGGTCTCGAACTCCTGACCTCAGGTGATCCCCCTGCCTTAGCCTCCCAAAGTGCTGGGATTAGGCATGAGCCACCATACCCAGCCAGCTTCCCTACTTTTGAGGTTTTGGGACTCGGACTGGCTTCCTTCCTCTTTAGCTTGCAGATGGCCTATTGTAGGACTTCACTTTGTGATCATGTGACTCAATACTCCTTGATACACTACCCTTCATCTATACATCTATCTTACTAGTTCTGTCCCTCTAGAGAACCCTGAGTAATAGAGTGGGCAAAGGATTGCAATAGACATTTCTTAAAAGAAGACATTCAAGCCGGGCGCGGTGGCTCATGCCTGTAATCCTAGCACTTTGGGAGGCTGAGGTGAGTGGATCACCTGAGGTCAGGAGTTCAAGACCAGCCTGACCAACATGGTGAAACCCCATCTTTAAAAAAAAAAAAAAAAAAAAAGAAGACATTCAAATGGCTAAGGGGTATATACAAAAATGCTCAGCATCACTAATTGTCAGAGAAATGCAAATCAAAACCACAATGAGCTATCACCTCGCCCCAGTTAAAATGGCTTTTATAAAAAAGTGGATGCTGGTGAAGACATAGAGAAAGGGGAACCCTCATACACTGTTGGTGGAAATGTAAATTCCTACAGCCACTCTGGAGAACAGTATGGAGGTTCCTCAAAAAATTATAAATAGAACTCCCATATGATCCAGCAATCCCATGCTATGTATATATCCAAAAGGAAGGAAGTCAGTGTATCCAAGAATTCAACAAAAATCTATTAAAGACTCAAATCTAAGATCTGAAACTATGAAACTACCAGAGGAAAACATTGGGGAACTGCTCGCTCTTTGCACTCACGTGTTTATTGCAGCACTATTCACACTAACCAAGATAGGGAGTCAATCTAAGTGCCCATCAGTGAGCGAATGGATACAGAAAATGTGGCATATAGCTGGACGCGGTGGCTCATGCCTGTAATCTCAGCACTTTGGGAGGCCAAGACAGGTGGATCACTTAAGGTCAGTTTAAGACTAGCCTGGACAGCATGGTGAAACCCCATCTCTACTAAAAATACAAAAATTAGCCAGGCATGTGACTCCTGCCTGTAATTCCAGCTACTTGGGAGGCTGAGGCACAAGAATTGTTTGAGCAGCGGTAACAGTGAGCTGAGATCACGCCACTGCACTCCAGCCTGTGTGACAGAGTGAGACTCCATCTCAAAAGAAAAAAAAAAAGAAAAAAGAAAATGTGCTACATATAAAACAATAGAGTATTATTCAGCCATAAAAAAGAATGAAATTCTGACATTTGCAGCATCACATTAAGCAAATAAGCCAAGCACAGAAAGACAAATACTGTATGGTCTTATTCATGTGTGGGTGCTAAAAAAGTGGATCTCATGAAGATAAAGCGTAGACAGGGGATTCCTATCAGAAGCCAGGAAGGGTTGGGTGGAGGGGGAATGAAGAGAGATTGATTAGTGGGTACAAATGTATCCTTACATTTGGAAGACATGTAAGATGGAAGAAATAAGATCTGCTGTTTGATAGATGAGTATAGTTTGCAATAATCTGTTGTACATTTCAAAATAGCTAGAAGAGAAGAATTCATGTTTTTAGCACAAAGAAAAAAATGAATATATAAGGTGATGAATATCCTAATTACCCTGATTTGATCTTTACAAATTACATAAATGTATTAAGTTACCACATGCTCCCTGAAAATATGTACATATGTTATGTATCAATAAGAAACACAATTTAAAAAGGAAAATTGCAACCCAACACTCCCAATTCCCTTTGCCTGGCTTTAATGTTTTTCATAGCAGTGACCACCAGCTAAAATACAATATTATCTTCTTTTTCATTATATTTATAGTTTGATTCTTCCACTGGAATATAAACTCCGTGAGGTCACAATTTCCTGTCTGCTTGGTTTGCTGTTGTATCTCCAGTGCCTAAAATAGACCCAGGAACCTAGTAGTGCTCAATAACTATTTTTTTTTTGAGCCAGTGTCTCGCTATGTTGCCCAGGCAGGAATGCAGGGGTGCAATCTTGGCTCACTGCAACCTCTGCCTCCCAGGTGCAAGCGATCCTCCCACCTCAACCTCCTGAGTAGCTGGGACTACAGGTGCGTGCCACGATGCCCGGCCAATAACTTTTTTTTTGGAGATAGAGTCTCGCTCTGTCTCCCAGGCAGGAGTGCAATGGCGTGATCTTGGTTCACTGCAACCTCTGCCTCCCGGGTTCAAGGGATACTTTTGCCTCAGCCTCCTGAGTAGCTGGGATTACAGACACCCACCACCATGCCCAGCTAATTTTTGGTGGAGATGGAGTTTCACCATGTTGGCCAGGTTGGTCTTGAATTCCTGACCTCAGGTTACCCACCCGCTTTGGCTTCCCAAAGTGCTGGGATTGCAGGTATGAGCCACCATGCCTGGCCAATAACTATTTTCTGAATGAATAAATAAGTATGGGGGAGATGGAAATTCTCATACAATGCTGATGGGAGTATTGATACAATCATGTCAGCGAGTATATAATTTAGGATAGAGTAGGTCACAGTGCAGTAACAAATAACTCTAAAAATCTCAGCACAGTTAATCTCTCATTCACACAAAGTCCAATGTAAATCCCAGCTACCCTTCAGGGCAGCTCTCCTTCATGTGATAACTCTGTAACCTAAGCTCTTTGATCTCTCCTAAAGGCCTCTATGTTTTCAGGGTTGGGGAAGAGAGAGATGAGAGAATCTCTTAGGAGGTTTTCATTGCCTCGGTCTAGAAGTGACATATGTCACTTCAACTTATATTTCCTTGTCCAGAACCGGTCATGTGGTCTCATCTCACTGCAAGCAGATGGAGAAATATGTTTTCTCATGCGCCTTTGAAGAAGGAACAGGAAACAGAATTTGGTGAGTGTATACCATGGTCTCAGCCACAGAGAGCCATTTGACAATCTGTATAGGCAAGTTGAACATGTATGTTTGCTAAGACCTAGTAATTCTCCTCTTGTATACATCTTTAGTCAGTGGCTTCAAAACTTTTTTGAATGAGATTCACAACAAAAACTACATTTTACATCACACCTGGTCATATACATATGCACACGCATATACGCATATATATGTTCTGAAACAAAAGTTTTAGAAACAGAACTAACCCTATGTACCAAGCATTCTGCTATTTTCTTTTCTTTTCCATTTCATGTTTCAGAAAAGAAACTTATTGTAATCTCCTGATTCCACTAACCTCTAGTGGGTTGTAACTTAGAGTTTGTAAGATATTGCCTGTAGTGGACTGAATGTATCCCCCCCAGAAACCCTAATCCTAATGTGATGATTCTTGGAGGTAGGGACTTTGGAAGGTAATTAGGTCAGGAATGGGATGTGTGGTCTTATAAGGAGAGGCCAAAGAGTTAACTTGCTCTCTTTCTTTGAAAATTTATTATTATTATTATTTTAGAGATGGGGGTCTCATCGTTTCCTAGGCTTGTCTTGAACTCCTGGGATCAAGCAGTCCTCCCTGCTTGGTCTCCCAAGGTGCTGGGATTACAAGCGTGAGCCAACACACTTAGCAGCTTGCTCTCTCTCTACCATATGAGCACAGAGCAAGAAGGCGGCTGCCTGTAAACCAGGAAGGGAGCCCTTACGAAAAACCCAACTCTCATGACACCCTGGTTTCAAACTTCCAACCTCCAGAACTCTGAGAAATAAATGCTTGTTAACATTAAATTATTCGGTTTATGGTATTCAGTTTACAGTAGCCTGAGCTGACTCAGGACATTCCCTAGACAGAACTCTCTCTCTCTCTTTTTTTAGTTTGATTTTTAAAAAATCTTTTTTAAGCACACACCACCTTTGGGACAGAACTCTCACTCATGTAATATGCCTAGGATATGTGCCCAGGGTTTTTGGTCTTTTATCTTCTTGATTCACAGAAATATTTTTAAATCTTTCTTGATATTTATGTAACAACCACAGAAAGCATTTCCAATGTGCCAGGAACTGTCTCAGTTCCCCAATACTGTACTTCGGGGCTCTGCTATCCAGTTTGATAGCCACTAGCCACACGTAGCCATTAATCACTTGAAATGGGATTAGTGCTACATGTTGACAATATGGTAGTTTGAATATATTGGGATAAATAAAACATATTATGAATATAAATTTTATCTTTTAAAGTGTGGCTACTAGAAAACTTGCTATTACACATGAGGTTTACATTATATTCACAGTGCAAACACCACTCAAGAGATAGAACTTAACTTAATCATCATATTTACCCTATGTGGTAGGTACTAGTATTATATTCATTCTAAAGATGAGAAAACAGACGCTGAGAGGTTAAATTATTTGTCCAAGATCACACAGCTAAGTGACAGAAACAAAATTTGAACCCAGACAGGTTGGTTTCAGGTTTCATGCTTCTAACCACTACGCTACTCTAATTCATGGTAGAGTCTTATATATATAAGCATTTAAAGCTGTAAATTTCCCTTTAGGCACTGCTTTAGATGCATTCTACACATTTTTGTTATGTTGCATTTTAAATTTTATTGAGTCCCAAATATTTTCTAATTTCCATTGTGATTTCTTCTTTGATCCTGGATTATTTATAAATGTGCTTAATTTCTAAATATTTCCAGTTTTCTTGTATATCTTGCTATTGATTTCTAATTTAATTCCATTTTAATCAGATAAGATACTCTTTAATCCTTTAAAATTTATTGAGGATTCTTTTGTGGCCCAGCATGTATGTACAGTTGGAAAGAATGTGGTTGTTGTTTGCGGTATCTTGTGGATGTCAATTAGGTAAAATTGGTTGACACTGCTACTCAAGTCTCATATATCCCTATGGACTTTCTGTTTATTTGTTTTAGCAATTAACGAGAGGGTAGTGTTAAAAATCTCTAATTCTAATTGCGGATTTACATATTTTCCCCTTTAGATTTGTCAAATTTTGCTTCATATATTTTGAAGCTCTTTTACTTGGTGCATATACATTTGTGATTGTTATGTCTTCTTGACAAATTAACCATTTTATAATTATGAAGTGACCCGTCTCATTATGTTGCCTAGGCTGGACTCAAACTCTTGGGCTCAAGTGATCCTCCTGCCTCAGCCTCATGCGTAACTGGAATTAAAGGTGCATGCTATCATGCCTGGAAGTACCTGTTATTTTTTATTGCATTTTATTGGCCGGAACTCTGCCCATGCCTACTGCAAGAGAGGCTCAAAACATATCTTGGCATTTGTCGAAGAGGGAGAGGGGAATACATTTGATAAACACTGAATATTCTCTGCCATAGGAGATGGCTCAGGCATTACAAACATCACTTCTGCTCACATTTTATTGGCCTAAATCTTGGTTATGGCCACCCCTTTGTTGTAAGGAAGGCTGAAAAATGTGGCTGACAGCCATGTTCATCTCAAACTTCACCAAAAGGAAGAAGGGGATGATGGAACATGAAAGAAAGTTATCTTGTTTTGAGACAGAGTCTTGCTGTGTCGCCCAGGCTGGAGTGCAGTGGCAGAATCTCGGTTCACTACAACCTCTGCCTCCAGAGTTCAAGCAATTCTCCTGCCTCAGCCTCCAGAGTAGCTGGAATTACAGGTGGCTGCCACCACACCCGGCTCATTTTTTGTATTTTTAGTAGAGACAGGATTTCACCATGTTGGCCAGGCTGGTCTTGAACTGCTGACCTCAGGTGATTCACCTGCCTCAGCCTCCCAAAGTTCTGGGATTACAGGCGTGAGCCATTGTGCCCAGCTGAAAGAAAGTTATCTTAAAGGGATTGGTAGGGGCCAGGGAATGGGAAACTCAGATATACTTAACTAAGGAGTGTGGGTCTTAGGGTGCTATGATCCGAATGTTTGTGTCTTCCCAAAATTCATATGTTAAAACCTAACCTGCAATGTGATGGTATTAGGAGGTGGGGTGTTTGAGAGTTGATTACCGCCCTTATAAAGAAGCTTGAGGGAGCCTGTTTGCTCTTTCCATCATGTGAGTAAGTACACATAGAAGGCCCCACCAGACACCAAGTCCACTTACAACTTGATCTTGGACTTCCCAGCCTCCAGAACTGTAAGCAATACATTTCTATTGTTTACAAATTATCCAGTCTGAGATATGTTGTTATGGCAGCCCTAACAGACTAAGACATAGCATGAGAAAGAGGGACTGGATTACATTCAAAGGGACGTAGGGAGTCCAAATCCTAGTCCTAGTTCTGGCTGAAGGTTGAGCTCTTTCCTGTGCTCAGATTTGGCGTCTAGGGAAAAAGTGCGTATGACACTGTGGCCCTTTGTCCTCAGTGACCTTAGTAGTGTGACTGTGGCCCTTACTAGGTTGTGCTGGGCCTCCTGGCCAACAGAAACTGTGAGATAATAAATATGTATATATTAAGCTGCTGAGTTTGTGGTAATATTGTTATGCAATGGCAGATAACTAATACAATATCACTGTTGTGTGTACTTAGAAGGAAAAATATAAGCAAAATAAATTGGTTAAGGTTTTTTTTTGTTTGTTTGTTTTTATGCCTCTACTAAAATATATGTCACTGGAAGGTATTCTTTCTTTCTTTTTTTTTTAGAGGGGGACAGAGTCTCACTCTGTCACCCAGGCTGGAGTACAGTGGCGTGATGTCGGCTCACTGCCCCTTCTGCCTCCTGAGTTCAAGTGATTCTCCTGCCTCAGCCTCCTGAGTAGCTGGGATGACAGGCATGCGTCACCATGCCTGGCTAATTTTGTATTTTTAGTAGAGATGGGGTTTCTCCATGTTGATCAGGCTGGTCTTGAACTCCCAACGGTAGGTGATCCACCCGCCTTGGCCTCATAAAGTGCAGGGATTATAGGTGTGAGCCACTGCGCCTGGTCAGGTATTTGTAATATTTCTTTACATTCAGAGATTTAACTTTTCTGATTCTCCCTCCCTGCCTTCCCTTCCTTCCCTTCCTTCTCTTCCTTCCCTTCCTTTTCTTCCTTCCCTTCCTTCCCTGCCTTCTCTTCCTTCCCTTCCTTCCCTGCCTTCTCTTTCTCTTCCCCTTCTTCCCTTCCTCCCCTCCCCCGCTCCCTTCCTCCCCTCCCCTCCCCTCTCCTCTCTTCCTCCCTCCCTCCCCCTCTCCTCCTTTCCTTCCTTCCTTCCTGTTGTTTGTTCATTCTCACCATTATAGTTAACTATTGCAACTATATAGAATTCACTTTTATTTTTTTTTTTGAGACAGAGTTTCACTCAGCCACCCAGGCTCAAGTGCAGTAGCAGGATCTCAGCTCACTGCAGCCTCTGCCTCCTGGGTTCAAGCGATCCTCCTGCCTCAGCCTCCTGAGTAGCTAGGACTATAGGCACCTGCCACCACACCTGGCTAATTTTTTGTGTTTTTAATAGAGACGAGGTTTCACCATGTTGGCCAGTCTCGAACTCCTGACCTCAGGTGATCCGCCCACCTCATCCTCCCAAAGTGCTGGGATCACAAGTGTGAACCACTATAGTGACCCTCTTTATTTTTGGTAACATTCTTTGTTCTGAAGTCAGCTTGGTCTGATCTTAATATAGCAACTCCACATTGGGTTACAATTTTGGCCACTTTGAATAATGCTGCTATGAATCTTTGTGTACAAGCTTGTATGTGGACATATGTTTTCAATTCTTTTGGGTATACATGGATTTAGGATTGGAATCACTGGGTAATATGGCATCTCTATGGTTAACTTTTGAGGAACTGGAAAACTGTTTTTCAAAGCAGCAATGCCTGAGGGTACCAATTTCTTTGTATCATCACCAATACTTGTTATTGTCTGTCTTTTTCATTATAGCCATCTTTAAGGGTATGAAGTACTATCTCATAATGATTTTGATTTAATTTCCCTAATGACTAATGATGTTGAGTGTATTTTTATATGCTTCTTGGCCATTTGTATATCTTCTTTGGAGAAATGTCTACTCAGATCTTTTACCCATTTTTAAACTGAGTTATTTGTCTTCTTTCTGTTTAATTGTAAGTGCTCTTTATATATTCTGGAATCTAGACTGCCTTATCAGATGTATGATTTGCAAATTTCCCATTCTGTAGGTTTTGTTTTCACTTTATTAATAGTGTCTTTTGAAGCACAAAAATTTTAAATTTGATGAGGTCCAATTTATATGTATTTTTTTATTGCTTGTACATGTTATGTAATATCTAAGAAGCCATGATGTCATATCTAAGGTCACAAAGACATAGAGTCATGCACCACATAATGACATTTTGGTCAGTGATGAACCACATACATGATGGTGGTCTACAAGATTATAATACTGTGTATTTACCATACCTTTTCTATGCTTAAGTGTGCAAATACCCATTGTGTTTTCATTGCTTACAGAATGGTGAAATCACCTAATGATGCATATCTCAGAATGTATCCTCATTGTTAAGCAATATATGACTGTACATCTATGTTTTCTGAGAGTTTTCTAGTTTTAGTTCTTAACATTTAGGCCTCTGATCCATTTCAGGTTTAATAGTATATGTGGTGTGAGGTAGGGGTCCAGCTCCTGTTTTTGTCTGTGGATATATAATTTTGCCAGCAGCATTTGTTGAAAAGGCATTGAATTTCTCCATTGATTTTTTTTTGGCACCCTTGTTGAAAATCAATTGACTATAGACATATGAATTTTTAAAATAGACTCTCCTTCCTCTGTGTTTATGTAAGTACCACAAATCTTGAT
This sequence comes from Ateles fusciceps, assembly GCA_036589455.1. NCBI lineage: Eukaryota > Metazoa > Chordata > Mammalia > Primates > Atelidae > Ateles > Ateles fusciceps. The sequence continues at coordinate 2,151,182 of JAZHEH010000929.1, read as the reverse complement.
TATTCAGCTTAGTAGTAAGTTTTAAAGTTGGGAAGTGTAAGTCTTCCAACTTTGTTCCTTTTCAAAATTATTTTGGCTATTCTGGGTCCCTTGCATTTTCATATAAATTTTAGAATCAATTTGTCAATTTCTACAGAAAAGACAGCTGTGATTTTGGATTGTGTTGAATCTGCAGTTTAATTTGGGGAGTATTGCCATCTAAACAATATTAAATTTTCCAATTAATAAACATAGAATGTCTTTCCATTTACTTATGTCTGTTAACATTTATTTTGATGTTGGTTTTGTGCATTATAGTGTAAAATTCTTACAAAGTTTACTCCTAAACCTTTAATTCTTTTTGATGCTATTACAAATGGATTTTTTTTTAATTTTATTTTGAGATTGTTAATTGCTGGTGTATACAGAAATACTACTGATTTTTAGATATTGATCTTGTATTCTCAAACATTGCTAAAATTATTAATTAGCTCTACTAGTTGTGTGTGTGTACATTCCTTAAGACTTTCCTATGTGTAAGATTATGTCACCTGCAAATAGAGTTTTCCTTCTCTTTCTAGTCTGGATGCATTTTTTTTGGAGACAGAGTCTTGCTCTGTAGCCCAAGCTGGAGTGCATGCAGTGTCACTATCTCAGCTCACTGCAGCCTCCATCTCCTGGTTCAGGCAATTCTCCTATCTCAGCCTCCCAAGTAGTTAGGACTACAGGTATGCACCACCATGCGCAGCTAATTTTTGTATTTTTAGTAGAGACGGGGTTTTACCATGTTGGCCAGGCTGGTCTAGAACTCCTGACCTCAAGTGGTCAGCATGCCTTGGCCTCCCAATGTGCTGAGCTTACAGATGTGAGCCACCACGTCTAGCCTGGATGCTTTTCTTTTCCTTGCCTGATTTTCCTGGCTAGAACCCCCAATACAATGTTAAATAGACACAATAAGAGTAGACATCTGTATCATGTGGCTGATCTTAGGGGAAAGGTTTCAGTCTTTCATAATTAAGTATAATGTCAGCTGTAGGTTTTTCATAAATGCCCTTTATTAGGTTGAAGAAATTTCATTCTATTCCTAGTTTATTGAGTTTTAATTTTTTATCACAGAAGGATGTTGGGTTTTTTGTAAAATGATTTTTTTTTGCATCTACAGAAATGATCATGTACTTCTAGTTCTTTAGTTTGTTAATATGGTTTATTACATTGATGAATTTTCATGTCTTGCATTCTTAAAATAAATCCCATTTGGTCATGGCGTATAATCCTTTAATCCTTTTTCTATGTTTCTAGATTCAGTTTGATAGTATTTTGTTGAGAATGTTTTTTTTTTTTTTTTTTTGAGACGGAGTCTCTCTCTGTTGCCCAGGCTGGAGTGCAGTGGTATGATCTCGGCTCACCGCAACCTCCACCTCCCGGGTTCAAGTGATTCTCCTGCCTCAGTCTCCCAAGTAGCTGGGACTACATGCCTGCACCACCACTCCTGGCTAAGTTTTGTATTTTTAGTAGAGATGGGGTTTTGCCATGTTGGCCAGGCTGGTCTAGAACTCCTGACCTCAGGTGATCTGCCCACCTCAGCCTACCAAAGTGCTGGGATTACAGGTGTGAGCCACTGTGCCCGGCCGAGAATATTTTCATCTATATTTATAAAGGATATTAATCTCTTTTTGGTTTTCTTTTTTTTTTTTTTTTTTCTTCTTTTTTTCCTTTCTTAAGGTGTGTTTGGTTTTGATATCAGGGTAATATTGACCTCATGGAATGAGGTAGGAAGTGTTCTCTCCTGTTCTATATTTCAAAAACATTCAAGAGGGATTTGTGTTAATTCCTCTTTGAATATTTGGTAGAATTCTCCAGTGAAACCATCTGATTGTGGACTTTTCTTTGTGAAAACTCTAAAAATGACCAGTTCAATCTCTTGATTTATTATTGGTGTATTCAGATTTTCTATTTTTTTTCAGTCAGTTTTGATAGTTTGTGTCTTTCTTGGAATTTGTTCATTTTACCTAGGCTGTCTAATATGGTGGCACACAGTTATTCATAGTATTCCCTTGTAATTCTTTGTATTTGTGTAAGGTCAGTAGTGATGTCTCCTCTTTCATTCTTAACTTTAATAATTTTAGTCCTTTCTTTTTTCCCTTGGTTAGTCTAGTTAAAGATTTGTCAATTTTGTAGATCTTTTCAAAGAACCAAACCTGGTTTTGTCAATTTTCTCTTGTTTCTCTTTTCTCTGTTTAGTTTATTTCCATTCTAATCTTTATTATTTCCTGCCTTCTGCTGGCTTTGGGTTTAGTTTGCACTTCTTTTTCTAGTTTCTTAAGATGAAAGATTAGATCATTGATTTAAGACCCTTTTTCTCTTTCAACATATGCAACTTGCAGCTGTAAATTTTCCTCCAAGCACTACTTTGGTATATCTCATATATTTTTGTATATCATGTGTTCATTTTCATTGATCTGATTTGTCTTTCACTTAAAAAATTTTTAACTTTTTTTATTTTTCAGAGACAGGGTCTTGTTCTGTCACAAAGGCTGGAGTGCAACGGTGCAATCACAGCTCACTGTAGCCTCAAACTCTGGCTTCAAGCAATCCACCCAACTTGGCCTCCTATAGTGCTGGGATTATAGGCATGAGCTACTGTGCCTGGCCTTATTCTTAGATATTTCAATTTTTTTTTTTTTTTTTGATAGAGTTTTTCTCTGTCACCCAGGCTAGAGTGCAATGTTGTGATCTTAGCTCACTGCAGCCTCCGCCTCCTGGGTTTAAGTGATTCTCCTGTCTCAGCCTCCTGAGTAGCTGGGACTACAGGTACGTGCCACTATGGCCAGCTAATTTTTTGTATTTTTTGTAAGGACAGGGTTTCGCCATGTTGGCCAGGCTGGTCTCAAACTCCTGACCTCAGGTGATCCACCTTCCTTGGCCTCTCAAAGTGCTGGGATTACAGGCATTAGCCACTGTGCCTGGCTGATATTTCAAAAACTTTTGTTGACAATATGAATGGGATCCAAATTTCCACAACATTTTCTGGATGCCTGGTGTGTATTAAAATTTTGTCTTTTTTTTTTTTTTTTTTTTTTTTTAAACCAGATGGAGTCTTACTCTGTTGCCCAGGCTAGAATGCAATGGCATGATCTTGGCTCATGCAACTTCCATCTCCTGAGTTCAAGCAATTCTCATGCCTCAGCCTTCTGAGTTGGGATTGCAGGTGTGTAGCACCATGCCTGGCTAATTTTTGTATTTTTAGTAGAGACGAGGTTTCACCATGTTGCCCAGGCTGGTCTTGAACTCTTGACCTCAGGTGATCCACCCACCTCGGCCTCCCAGAATGTTGGGATTACAGGCGTGAGCCACTGCGCCCAGCCAAGTTGTGTTTTTTTATAAGTGATCTTGAATTCAGCCAGGGTGACCCAGTTGGAACAGCTAGTGCCCCTACAGGGGCAGGCGTTGATGGCACAGATGGAGACAGATGCTAGCCACAGAGGACCTGAGGCAACACTAGTACTTGGTTTTACTCTGGATTCTGCTCTGGTTCATACACCACCAGGCCTCAGGCTTCACCTAACCTCTACTACATATTATTTTATCCCCATTTTACAAATGAGGAAACTGAGGCTGCAGTGGGCAAGGATACATAGATAGTAGCAGAGCTGGAATTGGGACAGTTGCCTACCTGGCCCCAATGTCTAGGATCTTGACTTTGGTGCTATTCTGCTTCCAGAACTAGTCATGAGTTATCTAGAGGTCTTTAGTAGTCATTTAATAAAAGGCAGGTCCAGCCCATGGATCCTTAAACATCCCCCAGAGAGACACCTTCTCTCCAAATGACACTTTTGTCCTTAAAACTATTCTTAGATTCTTGGATTTTTACAGCTTCAAGGCCAAGACTTTGCTGGGTCTTCAGCCTCCCATCCTCTGCAGTCAAACCTTTTTCCCAGAGAGTGTACAAGGAGAGAGTAAGTGGGATATTCCACTCTACCCTACACTGCCTTTAAGAGTATGTTAGATTTTACTTTCTAAAGGTTGCAAAAATAATATCTCCTATTCCACATGCTCTTCTAGAATCAAGAGGTGGAGTCTGTGTCTCTTCCCTTGAGCTTGAGCAGTCCTTGGTGACTGCCTTGACTAATAAAGTAGAATCGACGGTATGACTTGCAAATCTGGATCATACAAATGCCATGCATAGGTCAGGCATGGTGGCTCACATCTGTAATTCCAGCAGTTTGAGAGGCTTATGTGGGCAGATTACATGAGCCCAGCAGTTCAAGACCAGTCTGGGCAACAAAGCGAGAACCTGTCTCAAAAAAAAAAAAAAAAAAAAAGCCATGCCTTGTTCTCTTAGGATGCTTGCTCTTGAAATCCAGCCACCATGTTGTGAGGAAGTTCAAGCAGCCAGAAGAAAGGCCCATATGAAGAGGAATGAGGTTCCAAGCCCACACTTCCCAGAAAATGGCTAGGAAAGTAGTTGTCTTCTTGTAAGCAGATTCTGATGCTATCTAGCTAATACCTTGTAGAGCAGAGAAATGTCCGTTGCAAACCTCCACACTGCAGATTTGTGAGAAAAATAATTGTTGTTCCTTTAAGTCGCCAGGTTTGGGGCGTGATTTTTTATTCTCTTAGCAATTTTCAAGAGTAAAATACTTCCTGAATATTATAGTATAATTAGATAATTACAGAATAATTGTAGCTGTAATTAACCGTAGTGACCATATAATACAATAGATCTCTTGAACTTATTCCTCCTATCTCATTAAAAATTTGTGCCCTTAGATCAACATCTCCTCAACTCCTCACCCCCCATAACCGTTACCTTTCTACTCTCTACTTAGTTTAACTTTTTTTACATTCCCCATATGAGTGAGATCATGTGGTATTTGTTTTTCTTTGCCTGGCTTATTTCGATTACAGTATCCTCCAGGTTTGTCTATATTGTTGCAAGTGACAGGACGATTTCCTTCTTTCACTTCTGTCACTAAGGCAGACTAGTACTCCATTGTGTCTGTGTACCACATTTTCGTTATCCATTCATCTGTTGATGACCACTTAGGTTGATTCCATATCTTGGCTAGTTTGAGCAGTGCTGTAATGAACATGGGAGTGCCGAGATCTCTTTGACATAGTGATTTCATTTCGTCCGGGTGTACACTGAGTGGTGGGATTGCTGGATCTTGGGGTGATTTGTTATACAGCCATAAATAACTAAAACAAAAAACGAAGCAGCAAATTGGAAAATGGCAGGGCCTGTACCTGGGCCCAGAAAGCACTTTCTGCATGGACTCAGCCCACACCCATATCCAAAGGTGATCTGTCTTTCTAAATAGCAGACTGGAGAAGAGTAGAAGCTTTGGAGCCAGGCAAACACGAGTTCACAAACCTGGCTCCAATGCATCCCAGCTGTGTGACCTGGGGCAATTCGACGGGCCTCTCTGAACCTCAGTCTTCTCTTCTGTGAAATGGGCACAATTGTAATTTTTCTCCCAAAATTTGTCAGGAGGATTTAGTGGGATTATACATCTAAAGTACTTAACCCAGAACATAGCATGTAATGAGAGCCCAATAACCATTAGCCATGAATTACCCTGATTATTAGATAGCTGGGTGTTGGATGCCTCTTGCTGATAAACCCAATCCGTCCTGAAAAGTCTCTCTTGAGGGTAGATTTGGAACCTTTTGAGTCCTACCAAATTCCCTCTACATTGAAGTTTTCTGCCTACTGTCAGAGAGACCTGGTTTTAACTCGTAGCTCCTCCCGTTTCTGGCTGTGTGACCTTGGGCAAGAGACTTAACCTCTCTGGTTTTGGAGTCCTCCTCTGCAGGTAGGGTAGTCGGAATTCCCCACTTACGGGGTTGCAGTGAGCATGGAGATTGTGGAGGGCATAGAGCAATGCCTGGTACACAACAGGAGACCATGATGGGGGCGGAGAGCAGGAGGGACCATCCTCCCACCCTTGGCAGAATATCCAGCGATTTCTGTCCCTAGTTCTGCCCTCCACTGCAAGCCTGGCTAGTTGGGGTGGTGAACCCTCCAGAGAGGAAGGGAGGGAAGGGAGTCTCCTAGCTGGGCTAGCCATGCTGTTCTGTCATTTCCCACAGTGGGCGCTCTGATGAAGTTGAGATGACAGCCGACCACAACGGCGATGCCCACAGCTACCACCATTTATGCCTATCTGTGTGCGGGGATGAGTGCTTTGATTCATTTAAATGAGACAGGACTCTCAACGTCTTTGTTTAAAAAAAATCTAGCAGAGTCACAGGCTTTTATTTCCATTATGTTTGTGGGAGAAAAATGCCAACAATCCTTTTCTGGTTTAGAGAGAGAAAACCTACAGGCATTTCTTCCTTTTAATAATAGAGGGAGACGATGGCTGTCACCATGGCAACAGATGATCAAGGAAGACAACCAATCAGAATTGCAGGCTTCGCTCTGAGACTATTTTTCTCAAGATTGGCAACAATTTCTAGGAGAATCGCACAAGCCTCTTTTGTTCCAATTATCTTTCCAAGGACAGTCTTAAATGAACAGACCAGGTGGTGACAGGAACTCAGGGCTCCTGACTGCACAGCAAAACAAGATGGGCGTTCTGGGGAACATTTTCAGCTACGCTATCAGGACAGATTCTTTAAACGGTTTTATCATGCAAAACAGTATCTCTTTCTGTGTGGTTGCAGGGAAAAAACATATTCACTTCTATTTTACATTTTTAAAATTACCTTTATGTTCCTTCAATATTTTTAAAGCCCTTTTTTTTCGCATTACTTTTTGACACTCCCTTTGTTAATGGTTGGATACTTGCATTTTATTTAATTTTAAAATTAATTTATTTATGTTTTTGAGATAGAGTTTTGCTCTGTCGCCTAGGCTGAAGTGCAGAGGCATGCACATGGCACTGCAGCCTTGACTTCCTGGTCTCAAGCCATCCTACTGACTCAACCCTACCACGTAGCTGGGACCAAAGGCATGCACCACCATGCCTGGCTAATTTAATTTTTTTTTTTTTTTTTTTTTAGAGACAAAGTCTCACTATGTTGCCCAGGTGGCTCTCAAACTTCTACGTTCAAGCAGTTCTCCTTCCTCTGCTTCTCAAAGTGTTGGGTTACAGGTGTGAGCCACCATGCATGCATCCCAAGCTGTGTGACACTAGGCAAGTTACTTAACTTCCCTGTCCCTCAGTTTTCTTGTCTGTAAAATGGGCATAAAATAGTACCCCCATGATTCAATCATTTTTAAGACTCTGTCCTAAAAGAAAAAAGAAAAGAAAAAAGGCTGGGTGGGGTGGTGCATGCCTGTAATCCCAGCACTTTGGGAGGCCAAGGCGGGCGGATCACCTGAGGTCTTGACCTTGATCACAAGGTCAAGAGATCGAAACCATCCTGGCTAACATGGTGAAACCCTGTCTTTACTAAAGATACAAAAATTAACTGGGTGTGGTGGCCCGCACTACTCGGGAGGCTGACACAGGAGAATCGCTTGAACCCGGGAGGCGGATGTTGCAGTGATTCGAGATCGCACCACTGCATTCCAGCCTGGGCAACATGAATAAAACTCCGCCTAAAAAAAAAAGTATAAGTACATCCCAAATGCTGCATGGGATATACTGATACTAAAAATGTATTTGTTGTTTATTTGAAATTCAAATTTAACTGGCTTACATTTTTTTTAATTCTTTTAAAAATGTTTTTATGGGTACATATTAGGTGTATACGTTTATGGGATACATGAGATATTTTGATATAGGCATGCAATGAATGTGTAATTATCACATTAGGGTAAATGGGGTATTTATCCCCTCAAGTATTTATAATTTCTTTGTGTTACAAACATCCCAGATATACTATTTTAGTTTTTTAAAATGTACAATAAAGTATGGGTTTTTTTTTTTCTTTTCTTTCTTTTCTTCTTCTTCTTTTTTTGTTTTTTTTTTTTTTTTTTTTGAGACAGAGTCTCACTCTGTCATGCAGGCTGGAGTGCAGTGGTTCGATCTCGGCTCACTGCAACCTCTACCTCCCGTGTTCAAGCAATTCTCCTGCTTCAGCCTCCTGAGTAGCTGGGATTACAGGTGCACGCCACCATGCCTGGCTAATTTTTGTGTTTTTAGCAGAGACAAGGTTTCACCATGTTGGTCAGGCTGTTCTCAAACTCCCTGCCTCAAATGATCCGCCCGCTGTGGCCTCCCAAAGTGCTGGGTTACAGGCATGAGCCACTGCTCCCTGCCCTAAAATGTACAATAAGCTATTGTTGACTGTAGTCACCCTGTTGTGCTATCAAATACTAGAACTTCATTTTATTTGACTATATTGTTGTACCCATTAACCACCCCCACTTCCCCCTGCCCCACTACCCTTCCCAGCCTCTGGTAGCCATCCTTCTACTCTCCATCTCTATGAACTGAATTGTTTTAATGTTTAGCTCCCACACATGAGTGAGAACATGGGACGTTTGTCTTTCCGTGCCTGGCTCATTTCACTTAACCTAATGATCTCTAGTTCCCTCCATCTTGTTGCAAATGACAGGTTCTCAATCTTTGTTATGGTTGAAAAGTACCCCATTGTGCACAGGCACTACATTTTCTTTTCTTTTTCTTTCTTTCTTTCTTTTTTTTTTTTTGAGATGGAGTTTCACTCTTGTCGCCCAGGCTGACGTGCAGTGGCATGATCCCGGCTCACTGCAACATCCGCCTCCTGGGTTCAAGTGATTCTTCTGTCTCAGCCTCCTGAGTAGCTTAGATTGCAGGCACCCACAACCACACCCAGCCAATTTTGTTTTTTTTTAGTAGAGATGGGGTTTCACCATGTTGGTCAGGATGGTCTCGAACTCCTGACCTCAGGTTGATCCACCCACCTTGGCCTCCCAAAGTGCTGCGATTATAGGCATGAGGCACCGCGCCCAGCCACATTTTCTTTATCCATATGTCTGTGGATGGAAACTCAGGTTGCTTCTAAATCTTGACTGTGGTGAACTGTGCGGCATCAAACATGAGAAAGCAGATATCTCTTGGATACAATGACGTTCTTCCTTTTGGGTATATACGTAGCATGGGCTTGGTGGATCCCATGGAATTGATAGTTCTATTTATAGTTTTTATTTTGTTTTGTTTTGTTTTGTTTTTGAGACAGAGTCTCGCTCTTATGCCAGGTGCCAGGCTAGAGTGCAGTGGCACGATCTTGGCTCACTGCAACCTCTGCCTCCCGGCTTCAAGTGATTCTCCTGCCTCAGCCTCCTGAGTAGCTGGGACTACAGGCACATGCCACCATGCCTAGCTAATTTTTGTGTTTTAGTAGAGATGGGGTTTCACTATGTTGGCCAGGATGGTCTCGATCTCTTGACCTTGTTATCTGCCTGCCTCAGCCTCCCAAAGTGCTGGGATTACAGGCATGAGTCACCGCACCGGGCCTATTTATAGCTTTTTGAGGCACCTCTGTACTGTTCTTCAGAGTAGCTGTACGAATTTACATCCCCACAACAGTGCATAAGGGTTCCCTTTTCTCCACATCCTTGCCAGCATTTGTTATTGCATATTTTGGATAAAAGCCATTGTAACTGGGGTGAGGTGATAGCTCATTGTAGTTTTGATTTGCATTTTTCTGACGATCAGTGATATTGAGTACCTTTTCATATACCTGTTTGCCATTTCGTGTGTCTTCTGAACAATGTCTATTCTGATCTTTTGCCCTTAGGTTTTTTCCAAATATAAGATCATATTATCTGCAAATAAGGATAATTTGACTTTTTCCTTTCCATCCTGGATGCCCTTTATTTCTTTCTCTTGTCTGATTGCTGTAGCTAGGACCTCCAGTACTATGTTGAAGAACAGTGCTGGAAGTGGGCATCCTTCTCTTGCTCCAGATCTTAGAGGAAACACTTTCAGTTTTTCCCCCATTCAGTATGACACTAGCTGTATGTCTGTCATATATGACTTTTATTGTGTTGAGGTATATTCCTTCTATACCCAATTTTTTGAGGGTTTTTATCATGAAGGGATGTTGAATTTTATTAAATTCAGTAAGCATCAATTGAAATTATCATTTTTTTGTCCCTTATTTTATTGATATGATGTATCACATTGACTGATTTGCATATGTTGAACCATCCTTGCATCCCTGGGATAAATCCCGCTTGGTCATGATAAATGTGAGTGACCTTGCTTTATCTGGCAATACAACTATGAAGTCAGACTGTTTAAACTAAGGCCTGGAGTGGTGGTTCATGCCTGTAATCTCAGCACGTAGGGAGGCCGAGACGGAGGGATCACTTAAGGCCAGGAGTTGGAGACCAGCCTCGCCAAGATGGCAAAACCCTATCTCTACTAAAAATACAAAAATTAGCTGGGCGTGGTGGCAGGCACCTGTGATCCCAGCTACTCCGGAGGCGGAGGCAGGAGAATCACTTGAACCCGGGAGGTAGAGGTTGCAGTGAGCCGAGATCGCACCATTGCACTCCAGCCTGGGTGACAGAGTGACACTTGGCCTAAAAAAAAAAAAAGAACAGTTCAGACTAAAACTTTCCACCTCATCACGTTGTCTGCCATTGTTTCCCACCAGGTGGAGCCATGGTCGTATTTATTATCATAACATCTTAGTATGTTTGCTTATGGTAGGATGACCTCCAGTGGTCCTGCCTCCTGGTATTCCTCCCCTTCTGGGACCTATGCCCCTTTGTTTGTAGATTGGGCATAGTGACAAGCTTCTAACAAACAGCATATGGCAGAAGGGATGGGATGTTACTTCTGGGAGACAGGTTACTGGGAAGACTGGTTTATGTCCTGCTGGTCCTCCCCACCTCGACTTGCTTGCTCTGTGGAAAAGGATGCCATGCTGGGAACTGCCTGGGGGACAGGCTCATGGGGCAAGGACTGAGGCCTCCAGCCAATAGCCAGCAAGGATCTGAGGGCTGCCCACTGCCATGAGTGAGTTTGGAAGCGGATTTTCCACCGTGAGATGCCTGTAGCTCCAGCCAGCCCCTTGACTCTAGCCTTGAGGAACCTACAGCTAATGGCACCCAGTTACCCTCCCCCAGATTCCTGACTGTTGGAACTAGAGCGATCATAAATGTTTCTTGTTTTAAGACAATACATTTTGGTGTAATTTTTGTTTTGTTTTTGTCTTTTTGAGACCATGTCTCACTCTGTTGCCTGGGCTGGAGTGCAGTGGTATGATTATGGCTGACTGCAGCCTCGGCCTCCTGGGCTCAAGTGATCCTCCTGCCTTGGCCCTGCAAAGCGCCAAGATTACAGGCATGCATCACGATGCCTGGTCTGGTGTAAATTGTTATATGGCAGTAGATAACTAATATATAACTAATAACTAATATCCTTCTCCCCAACCCCTCTCCTTCTCCCCTCACTGGACTGTGATGTCTGTGAGGGTGGGATCATTATCAGTATTGTAACGTGTGTGTTGTCAGACAGCACAGCACAGCACAGGGTACGCTTGTGCATGGTGTTCAAAAGTCCGTGGAGTAGGCTGGGCGGAATGGCTCATGCCTATAATCCCAGCACTTTGGGAGGCCGAGGCGGGCGGATCGCCCAAGCCCAGGAGTTTGAGACCAGCCTGGGCAACATGGTGGAACTCCATCTCTACAAAAATTACAAAAATTAGCGGGCCTGGAGGCACATGCCTATAGTTCCAGCTACTTAGGAGGCAGAGGTGGGAGGATCACTTGAGCCCAGGAGGCAGAGGGTGCAATGAGCCAAGATGGCACCACTGCACTCCAGCCTGGGTGACACAGTAAGACCCCATCTCAAAAAAAAAAAAAAGTTTGTGGAACAAATGAAGGAATGCATGAACAAGAGTTGTTAGTTCTCATATAAGCTTTTAAAAGATAGACGTTCAAGAGCAAGTAGAAAAGTGCAATACCAGCAAAGTAAAATATCTCCTCTGGGTCTGCTCTGCAAGAGAGCAGAGTACCAGCCAGGGGTCAGGAAGAGAAAGAGAAGGATGAAGAGTAAGATATGGATATATAAGAGTGAGATATATGTAGCCAGGTGTCCCTCGTGGTTTTCAGAAAAACAGAACCACTAGGAGATATAGATATGATATATACATGTATGCATATACATACACATATATGCTGGTAGAGTTTGGATATTTGACTTGCCAAGCCTCATGTTGCATTTTGATCCTTAATGTTGGGGGTGGGGCCTAATGGGAGGTGTTTGGGCCATGGGGGGTGGATTTCTTATGAATGGTTCGGTGCTGGCCTCTTGATAATGAGTGAGTTATCTCTCTATTAGCTCCTGCAAGAGTTCCCCTGGGAGCTGGGTGTTAAAAAGAGCCTGGTATGTTCCTGTTCTCTCTTGTTCATTCTCTTGCCATGTGATTTGCACATGCCAGCTACCCTTCCACTTCTGTCATGAGTGGAAGAAGTCTGTGGCCCTCACCAGAAGCAGATGCTGACTTCATGTTTCTTGTACAGTCTGCAGACTGGTGAGTCAAATAAACCTCTTTTCTTTGTGAATTACTCAGGCTCAGGTTTTGTTTTTTTTTTTAAGATGGAGTCTTGCTCTGTGGAGTACAGGGGTGTGATCTTGGCTCACGGCAGCCTCTGCCTCCCAGATTCAGCCAATTCTCCTGCCTCAGCCTCCTGAGTAGCTGGAACTACAGGCGCCCACCAACCACATCCTGCTAATTTTTTTTTGTATTTTTAGTAGAGACAGGGTTTTACCATGTTGGCCAGGATGGTCTCGATCTCTTGACCTCGTGATACACCCATCTTGGCCTTCCAAAGTGCTGAGATTACAGGCGTGAGCCACCATGCCTGGCCTAGGTAATTTTTTTATAGCAAAGCAAAACAGACTAAGATATATGCACATAAACATATATACATATACATGTATATATGCATGCATGTATGTGTACATGTATTTATTTATTTATTTTATTTTTTGAGACAGAGTCTTGCTCTGTTGCCCAGGCTAGAGTGCAGTGGAGCAATCTCAGCTCACTGCAATCTCCTTTTCCCAGGTTGAAGCGATTCTCCTGCCTCAGCATCCCAAGTAGCTGGGATTACAGGCACTTGCCACCACACCCAGCTAATTTTTGTATTTTTTTTAGTAGAGACAGGGTTTCGCCATGTTGGCCAGGCTGGTCTCTAACTCCTGACCTTAGGTGATCTGCCTGCCTTGGCCTCCCAAAGTGCTGGGATTACAGATGTGAGCCAACATGCCTAGCCTTATATATTTACTTGTTGCAAATGAATGGGCTTCTGACATTTTGGGGACTAGCTAGGTAAGTCCAAGATCCACAAGGTAGGCTGGGAACTCTCAGGTAGGAATTGATGTCTTTCTAAAGCAAAACTGCTTCTTCCTCAGGGAAACCTCAATTCTGCTTCATCAAAGGCCTTTCAACTGATTGAATCAGACTCACCCAGATTATCTAGGATAATTTCCTTTACTTAAAGTCAACTGATAGTAGTATGTCAGTCACATGTACAAAATACTTTCACAGCAACACCTAGGTTAGTGTTTGATCGAATAACTGGGTACTAGGTCTAGTGTATTAGTCTGTTCTCACATTGCTGATAAAGACATACCCAAGACTGGGTAATTTATAAAGAAAAAGTGGTTTAATGCACTTACGGTTCTACATGGCTGGGGAGGCCTCACAATCATGGTGGAAGGGAAAAGGCACATCTTACATGGTGGCAGACAAGAGAGAATGAGAATCAAGTGAAAGGGGAAACCCCTTATAAAATCATGAGATCTCATGAGACTTATTCACTACCATGAGAACAGTATGGGGCAAACTGTCCCCGTGATTCAATTATCTCCTAGCAGGTCCTTCCCACAACACTTGGGAATTATGGGAGCTACAATTCAAGATGAGATTTGGGTGGGGGACACAGCCAAACCATATCATCTAGGTAAATGGACATAGGAAGCTGCATATCACAATTCATAAGGGATTGGTGATAGGGATTTGACTGTATGCATTGTTGCATAAGCTGGTTGAGCCATGTATATAAGGCTGCTCTCTCTGCATCCACTGGTACAGCCTGAAGTCAGCAGGGCAGGTGTTGGGAAGGGAAGATGGGATATGAATTGGAGAAGCCAGGGCAGACTGGAACTGAGAGGATCAGTGGGAACCCATGCAGACAGATGGAACCCTCAAAGTCTCCAGGACTCAAATTTCCATGAGAGTGACTTCTTCCAGGAGAAAGATAAAACAAGAGGTGTCAATTGCACACAGAGGCCTTCTTGCTGTATGGTTAGTAAATCTAGAATTATGAGGTGGTGAGCACTGCTAAAACCAGATAATTAGCTTCTGTCTGGAAATTATGTAAGGGATCCAGAGTTGTATATTTGGACTGGACTCTATTAGTCTGGAACTCTTTCTTTTACTGCCTACTTTTTTTTTTTTTTTTTTGAGTTGGAGTCTTGCTCTGTTACCCAAGCTGGAGTTCAATGGCGCGATCTTGGTTCACTGCAACCTCCACCTCCTGGGTTCAAGCAATTCTCATACCTCAGCCTCTGGAGGAGGTGGGATCACAGGCATATGCCACCATGCCCAGCTAATTTTTGTATTTTTTGGTAGATTCGAGGTTTCACCATGTGGCCAGGCTGATCTCAAACTCCTGCAGGAGCCTCCCAAAGTGCTGGGATTACAGGTGCGAGTGACTGCGCCCTACTGCCTACATTTATGGGTGAATTCTTCTCCTTCAAGATCCTTTAAGTCTGGGCTGAGATCCTGTAAGCCACAGCATATGTACTGGTTTAATTTCCTGGGAGGGCTTGTAGGATCTCGTTCTACAAGTGGAGTTCTACATATCAGCCTTTGTTCCATAATGGTGGGCTCTTCATACTAGATTAACTGGCTTTATTCTCACTTACGATATTGTCAGGATAGCCTTGCTAATACAATTGATTTGTCTAATTATATCCTTGCAACAATGGGAGCCAATGCGAATGAAATCCATGAAAATGTTGCATTGTCGTGAAGGATGAAGTTATTTGTAATAATATCTACCCATTATTCTAAGTAGTTACACAGACAGGGTCAATTGATGTCTTTCATATTTTTGTCAGAATCATTATGGATCTCTCCAGAGATAACATATGTAAATATGGTTCAGTTATTTATTGATACATTATAACCATAAAATTCAAGCACAACCCATGTTCTTGGTTAAGGAGCAGTTATAATTTTTCTAAGCCTGACCCATCATAAAAGCATTCATCTGCATTCTGATTTGAACTATTATTTCAGTCTCTGATGATTTGTTAGCTTATAATTTTTTTTTTTTTTTTTTTGAGACAGTCTTGCTCTGTTACCCAGGCTGGAATGCAGTGGTACAATCATGGCTCACAGTAGCTTCAATTTCCTGGGATCAGGCACTCTTCCCACCTCAGCCTCCTGAGTAGCTGGGACTACAGGCGTGTGCCACCACGCCTGGCTAATTTTTTTAAAAAAAATGATGTTTTGTAGAGATGGGATCTTGCTATATTGCCCAGGCTGGTTTCAAACTCCTGGGCTCAACCCATCATCCTACCCCCTACCTTCCAGAGTGTTAGCATTACAAGCGTGAGCCACCGCACCCAGACAGTTTATAATTTATACTGAGATTTGACACAGGATATGTTTTCCAGAATTTGGAAGAGTCACATGGAAAAATACTACCGAAAGGCATTCATTCCAATTTCCACAAGTATAAATGTTAAATTGAGAGTTGGCAGTGGGTCATGAAGAAAGGAAAAGAGCTTCTTCCTATCCCTATAAAAAGACAGAACAGTTGTAAAGCAAGTCTCAATAATATTAAAAATAAATAACCACATGTAGATTTCCTTCATCAGTTTCATTTTGTTCTATGTAAATAGGAGTCTGGTTTTTTTTTCTTTTTTTTAATATATATATTTTTTATTGCATTTTAGGTTTTGGGGTACATGTGAAGAACACGCAAGATTGTTGCATAGGTACACACATGGCAGTGTGATTTGCTGCCTTCCTCCCCATCACCTATATCTGGCATTTCTCCCCATGCTATCTCTCCCCAACTCCCCCACCCCCCCCCGCTGTCCCTCCCCTTTTTCCCCCGACTCACCCCAGTGTGTGATGCTCCGCTCCCTGTGTCCATGTGTTCTCATTGTTCAACACCCGCCTATGAGTGAGAATATTCGGTGTTTGATTTTCTGTTCTTGTGTCAGTTTGCTGAGAATGATGGTTTCCAGGTTCATCCATGTTCCTACAAAGGACACGAACTCATCGTTTTTGATGGCTGCATAATATTCCATGGTGTATATGTGCCACATTTTCCCTGGCAGGAGAATCCAGTCTATCATCGATGGGCATTTGGGTTGGTTCCAGGTCTTTGCTATTGTAAACTGTGCTGCAATGAACATTCATGTGCATGTGTCCTTATAGTAGAACGATTTATAATCCTTTGGATATATACCCAGTAATGGGATGGCTGGGTCAAATGGAATTTCTATTTCTAGGTCCTTGAGGAATCACCACTCTGTCTTCCACAATGGTTGAACTAATTTACACTCCCACCAACAGTGTAAAAGTGTTCCTATTTCTCCACATCCTCTCCAGCATCTGTTGTCTCCAGATTTTTTAATGATCGCCATTCTAACTGGTGTGAGATGATATCTCAGTGTGGTTTTGATTTGCATTTCTCTAATGACCAGTGATGATGAGCATTTTTTCATATGTTTGTTGTCTTCTTTTGTAAAGTGTCTGTTCATATCCTTCGCCCACTTTTGAATGGGCTTGTTTGTTTTTCTTGTAAATCTGTTTTAGTTCTTTGTAGATTCTGGATATCAGCCCTTTGTCAGATGTGTAGACTGCAAAAATTTTTTCCCATTCTGTTGGTTGCCGATTCACTCTAATCTCTGTTTCTTTTGCCATGCAGAAGCTGTGGAGTTTGATTAGGTCCCATTTGTCTATTTTGGCTTTTGTTGCCAATGCTTTTGGTGTTTTGGTCATGAAGTCCTTGCCTACGCCTATGTCCTGAATGGTTTTGCCTAGATTTTCTTCTAAGGTTTTTATGGTGTTAGGTCTTATGTTTAAGTCTTTAATCCATCTGGAGGAGTCTGTTTTTTTTTTTTTTTTAAATCTTATTAGATATAGGTTAGTTGTCATGAAATAATTTACTTATGGACTAGAAAGGATTCTGGAAATCCTGGTTCTGCTCCTGGTACAAATATCACAGGTGTCCACTTGGGGTGACAATGCTGGTTTACACGGTGATATGATTTGACTGTGTCCCCCACCGAAATCTCATTTTGGATTGTAGCTCCCACAATTCCCACGTGTTGTGGGAGGGACACAGTGGGAGGTAATTGAATCATGTGGACAGGTCTTTCTTGTGCTGTTCTCGTGATAGTGAATAAGTCTCATGAGATCTGAAGGTTTTTGTTCTATTTTTTGGCTGAGCACAGGGGACTTTATTGATGGTACATGACAAAGTGGAGCTCCCTAGGCCCCTCCCTCTTCAGGGGATCTGCATGGAAACTGTGAGGAGGGAAGATTCTCAGTGTGGTGGGGGACTGAGTGTGGCAGGGACTTCCCAGCAGTGAGGGCCTCTCTCTTCCTCTCATGCTCTCGCTGGGGCTGGTGGTCCGGGGGTCTTACTCCTTGGAGGCCATGTGGGCCATGAGGTCCATCACCCTGTTGCTGTGGCCAAATTCATTGTCATACCAGGAAATGAGCTTGACAAAGTGTCATTGAGGGCAATGCCAGCCCCAGCATCGAAGGTGGAAGAGTGGGTGTCACTGTCAAAGTCAGAGGAGACAACCTGGTGTCAGCGCAACCCAGGATGCCCTTGAGGGGGCCCTCCAATATTTGCTTCACCTCCTTCTTGATGTCATCATATTTGACAGGTTTTTCCAGACGGCAGGTCAGGTCTATGACTGACATGCTGGTGGTGGGGGATACGGAAGGCCATGCCGATGAGCTTCCCATTCAGGTCAGGAATGACTTTGCCTATAGCCTTGGCAGTGCCAGTAGAGGCAGGGATGATATTCTGGAGAGCGCCGAGGCCATCACGTCACAGTTTCCTGGAGGGGCCATCCACAGTCTTCTGGGTAGCAGTAATGGCGTGGACTGTGGTCATGAGTCCTTCCATAATACCAAAGTTGTCATGGATGACCTTGACCAGGGGCACTAAATAGTTGGTGGTGCAGGAGGCATTGCTGATGATCTTGAGGTTGTTGTCATACTTCTTACGGTTCACACCCATCACAAACACATTGGGGTGTCAGCAGAGCAGGCAGAGATGATGACCCTTTTGGCCCCTCCCTGCAAGCTAGCCCCAGCCTTCTTCATGGGAAAGCCTGAACCCAGTGAGTCTATTTCTTGAAGGTTCAATAGCTCAGGGTATCAGGTATTATCTATTCATCGAGGCACTTTGATTTTTCTTTGTCCAAGACCCAATTTCTGGCCTGTAGTTTCCAGCTAACCTTCAGGAAAGCATGAAAGGAAAGCAGAAGTCACCTATTGATTATGGGACTAGATAATGATGGGGAATTTACTACAGTGACTAATACTATCTAATAAGAAGAAGTAGAATGCTCTACTAGGGCATACTACATAATTATTCCAAGAGAATTACATCAGTGTTTCTCCTGGGGGCAGGAACAGATTATGGCCATTGAAGATATTGACACATCACCATTCTGTAAAAGTGAAGAATCTTTGAGATATATTTATAATAGTGACATTTAATGCACAAAATTAAGGAAGGCTGGGCTTGTCTTTTTAATTTGAAAGCATTTTTCACATTGTGTGTTCAAAAATCAGAGAAGTTTTATGCTATTGTTGAATCATTTTAAAAACAGAAGCATATCAAACATAGGCTGGGCATGGGGGCTCACGCCTGTAATCCCAGCACTTTGGGAGGCCAAGGCAGGTGGATTGCTTGAGCCCAGGAGTTCAAGACCAGCCTTGGCAGCATTCTCCAGCAGAGGCAGGAGAATCGCTTGAAACTGGGAGGCAAAGTTTGCAGTGAGCCAAGATCACGCCACTGCACTCCATCCTGGGTGACAGAGTGAGATTCCATCTCAAACAAAACAAAACAAACCTATCAAATATATTTAAGATTTCTAGCATCCTGCCCTGTGTGTGTATTTCCTATGGTGGGTTACAAGGTAAGGGAATGAATCTTTGGTGCTTTGGCCACCCAGGAAGGGCCAAAGATTATTTTGAATGTACACATATCTTGATGGTTTTTAATTTTTCTGAATTTATAGTCTGATTTTATGAAAGGCAATATTGGCTGGGTGTGGTGGCTCATACCTGTAATCCCGGCACCTTAGGAGGCCGAGGTGGGTGGATCATGAGGTCAGGAGTTTGAGACCAGCCTGACCAATATGGTGAAACCCCGTCACTACTAAAAATACAAAGATTAGCTGGGCGTGGTGGTGCACTCCTGTAATCCCAGCTACTTAGGAGCCTGAGGCAGGAGAATCTCTTGAACCTGGGAGGTGGAGGTTGCAGTGAGCTGAGATGGTGCCACTGCACCCCAGCCTGGGTGACAGGGCCAGACTCTATCTCAAAAAAAAAAGAAAAAGAAAAAAAAAAAGACAACATCAAAAAGAATTGTCCTCTGAATGTACAAGCATCTTGATGGTTTTAAATGTTTCTGAATTTATAGTCTGATTTTATGAAAGGCAACATCAAAAAGAATTGTCTAAGATACTGATCACTTGACTAAGATAGGTGCATAATTGCCTAAGAGAAAGAAAGAATTATAGCTTGGCTACCCTATTAACCATAATGACAATCAAGATATTAAAAAATAGGCCAGGCACAGTGGCTCATGCCTGTAATCCCAACTCTTTGGGAGGCCAAGGAGGGAGGATCACTCACACTCAGGAGTTTGAGATCAGCCTGGGCAACATAGGGAGACTCTGTCTCTACAATTTTTTTTTTTTTAATTACCTGGGCATGGTGGTGCATGCCTGTGGTCCCAGCCAAGGTGGGATTGTCACTTGGCTCTGGGAATTCAAGGCTTCCCAGAGCTGTGATTGCACCACTGCACTCCAGCTTGGGTAACAAAGTGAGACCCTGTCTCAAAAAACAAAAAAATTAAAAATAAGTATAGGCCAGGCACAGTGGCTCATGCCTGTAATCCCAGCACTTTGGGAGGCTGAAGTGGGCAGATCACCTGAGGTCAGGAGTTTGAGACCAGCCTGGCCAACATGGTGAAACCCATCTCTACTAAAAATAGAAAAAATTAGCTGGGCGTGGTGGTAGGCACCTGTAGTCCCAGCTACTTGGGGAGGCTGAGGCAGGAGAATCACTTGAACCCAGGAGGTGGAGGTTGCAGTGAGCCAAGATCACACTACTGCACTCCAGCCTGGGTGACAGAGTTTCACTCTGTCTCAAATAAAATACAAATAAATACAGTAGAAGTAACTATAAGGGAATTTAGCTCTTTCTAACTGAGAATCTTTTACTGCATGTTTTAAAAATAAACAATTCAACAATATGACAAAAGTCAACAAAAAGAAAGAAAAAGTTATCTTCTCAAACAAGAGTATTTAGTAAGGCAAGAACCTCTGCTACCTGGACAAATTTCACAAAAGGTAAAGAATGACTTTTCACTATGTCCTATTGAGAGCAGACTGAATACTTTAAGATCCCTTTGCCATTTTAAAGACAGAAAAAAAATCAAATTCTAGTTTTACTGTTTCTGCCCATCATCCAGATAGTATGATACAGTCTATTCTTCTTTCTCATTTTCTTTTCAAAATCTTATATGTTAACCCATACTTATAAATTATCTAGGTGTTCAAAGATTATTCATTAAGTAACTCAATATTAGTTTGAGGTCATAAAGTTAAAAAGAATCCTTGCATAGTATGTTTAGCTGGGACTAAAGTATGTCATAATCTTATTTTCACTGAGTATATATTCTAGGTTGGCATTTACTTTCTCTCAGCACTTAAAAAATAGAATTCATTGTCTTCTGGTTGAGAAGTCAGCTGTCAGCTTTAACGCTCCTCCTTTGAAGGTAATGTACCCTCTTTTATATGACTGCTTTTAAGACTTTTCTCTTTGCCTTTGTCTTTTAGGAGTTTTACTATAATGTGTCTGTGTTTGATTTCCTTTTTGTTTATTTTATCTTGGGTTTGAAAAACTTCTTGAATTTGTGGATTGGTGCCTTTCATCGGTTCTGAAACATTTGCAGATGTTATGTCTTCCAATATTGCTTCTGCACCATTTCCTCTCTGGATGTCTTCAGAGACTCCAATTACATGTATGTTAGACCTTTATGCTGTGTGTCACATATTCCTAGTGCTTGTTTCTTTATTTCAATTCTTTTTCTTTTGGTGGTTCAGTTTGGATATTTTCCATTGACATGCCTTTGAGTTACATGGCTTTCAGTTAATCTTTTCTTCTGTTATGTCTAATTTGCTGTTAAAACCATCTAATAAGTACTTAATTTCAGATATTAAAATGTTCTGTTCTAGAACTTCCATTTGAATTTTTTACACATACCAATTCTTAAAAATTTTATTTTTAAAATTTTTATTTGTGGGGCTGTTTCTAGTGTCTGTTTTTTCTTTTGGTATTCTGTCATATGATCATTTCCTTGGTATGTTTAATAATGCTTGACTGAATGCTGATCATTGGGTGTAAAAGTTGTAGATATTTTAGATAATTTATCTTCCTTGAGAGGAGATTTAGTCTTCTATGTTAAGTTTATTAAGTCGTGGATGCCTATCTTAGCCCAGTCAGAAACTGTAGTAAGTCAGGGGTGGTTGCAGTCCTGGTAATGCTTACTCTACCTCTTATTAATGTACAGTTCTCTCAAGTTTTCATCTGAGAATCTGGTATCTCAGATTCTAGGCTCTTCTCCAGTGAATCTGAAACTCTAAGCTTTATCTGTGAGACTACTGAATGTTCCATTCTGCTTTCCAGAGACTTTTGCTTAGATTTTCAATGTCCTGCCTCACCTGGGTGTAGGTTTTACAGCTATCCTAAGGGGAAAATACCTCTTCCCTTGAGCCGTCTCAAGTCTCTGCCAAAGCCTCAGAGTATAGCTCTGACCCCACTCATCCACCAGTAGGTGGCTATCTGTTGGTAAAAGGCCCAGATTCTCTGCCTCCTGCTTGCTCACAGAATAAGCAAGTGCCCTATGGCAAAAGCAACTGCAGAAGTCAGCTCACCTCTCTGAGATATAGATCTTTTGTAGATCAGGCTTATGGTTGCCTTAGTAAGAAAATTTTCTCAAATGCTTATTAAGTTTTTGGTCTGTTTGATTCCAATCAATTCCATTAATGAGTCCCACCCCTCAAGATCTCTTCTAGATATAATTCTTAATCATTCAGATTTTTTCTTTTTCTTTTTGTTATGAGCAATTTTGAACTGTCCAAAAGCAGAGAAAATGTATAATGAACCTTCTTATGTTCAACAATTCTCAATATATGTCAGTCTCATTTCATCTATATCCTCCTACTTTCTGTTATGATTTGATTATTTTAAAGCAAATTTCAGACATAGTATTTAACCCATAAACACTTCAGTATGTATCTCCAAGAGATAACTACTATTAAAAACATAATTACAATATCATTACAATACCCCCCCCCAATATTAAAAATATTTTCTCTTAATTTTTTTTGAGACAGGGTCTTGCTTCATTGCCCAGGCTGGGATGCTGTGGCATGATCATGGCTCACTACATCCTCCACCTCCTGGATTCAAGTGGTTCTCCCACCTCAGCCTCCCAAGTAGCTGGAACTACAGGTGTATGCTGCCATGCCTGGCTAATTTATTATTATTATTATTTGTAGAGATGGGGTCTTGCTATGTTGCTCAGGCTGGTCACAAATTCCTGGGCTCAAGCAATCCTCCAACCTTGGCCTCCCAAAGTGTTGAGATTATAGGCATGAGTCACTGTGCCTGGCCAATACTTTCTTAATATCACCAAGTATCTAGTCAGTTAAATTTGTCCAAATGTCTCATAATTTAAAACATTTTCAATCAGGATCAAAACAAAGTCCATATATTTCATTCAACTAATACATCTCCCCTTCTTTTTTCTTTGTGATTTTTAACCAGCTTTATTTAGAGAAAATAATGTAATCCATCCATCTAAAGGTTACAATTCAATGGCTTTTAGTATATTCACAGAGTTGTGCAACTATCACCATTATCTAATTCTAGAACATTTCATCACCCCAAAAAAGAAACCCCAAGCCAGTTGGCAGCCCCTGCAACCACTCACTTTCTTCCTTTTCTACAGATTTGCCTATTATGGTTATTTCATATAAATGAAATCATACAATATGTGGGCTTCTGTGTTTGGCTTCTTTCACTTAGCATAATGTTTTAAAGATTCATCCATATTGTAGCATGGATCATTATTTAATTTCTTGCAGTTATTTTTTGGAGAAACCAGGTCATTTTCTTCTATAGTTTTTCCACATTCTGAATTCTGCTGACTGCATCCCTGCAGTGTTTCTTAATGTATTCCTCTGTTCCCTGTTTATCCTGTAAACTAGTGTTTAGAATTAGAAGCTCAATCAAATTTAAATCTCACTCTTTGGCAAGACAACTTTACAGATGGTGCAGTGAGCTTGCATAAGGTGTCTGTAAGCCATTGATAGTTCCTGTGATCACCCCATATTTATAGCAGCTATTTGAGACCATTGGAAACAACAGTCTTGAATGGAACAATAATATATGGAATCAGATTTTTGCTACTGGTCTGATTCTCATTTTCTGGCCATGAAATCTTAATGTCAGTCCTCAAAAGGCTTGAAGTCGCTCTCTTGTTGCTTAGAGGTAGTAACCTTGTCAATCTGTAAGACTCCAAGCCTCAAGACTCACAATACATTTAGATGTTAGGCTAAAGAAAGAAAATGCCTCTTTCCTTTGCTGAATTTTACTTCTGTCCATCATTGTTTGTGAAGTCGCCAGTTCTTGCCTGGGAGCATTTCTGACCTATTATTTGTTAAAAGCAGCAGGAAGTAGCCAAAATACATCAATATCCTGCCTTTTAAAAATCATTCCCCTGCAGACATATAGATCGATGGAATAGAACTGAGAGTCCAGAAATAAACTCTCACATTCATGGTCAATTGATTTTCAACAAGAGTGCCAAGATCATTTAATGGGGGGAAGGAATAGCCTTTTTAACTAACGGTGCTGGGATAATTGGATATTCACAAGCAAAAGAATAAAGCTGGACCCCTACCTCACACCGTATACAAAAATTAACTCAAAACAAATCAAAGACCTAATTGTAACAGCTAAAACTATTCCATCTTAGAAGAAAACCCAGAGTAGGTCTTGATGATCTTAGACTAGGCAATGGTTTCTTAAATATATCATGAAAGGGATAAACAACTACAGAAAAAGATAAATGGGACATTATCAAATTGTAAAACTTTCATGCTTTAAAGGGTACGATCAAGAAAGTAAAAAGACAACAAACAGAATGGGATAAAATATTTGTAAATTATATGTAAAGTTAGAATCTAGCATCCAGTATATATACTATATGTGTATTATATATATTATAACTCTTGCAACTCAACAACAACAAAATATTAACAATCCCAATTTAAAATGAGAAAACAATTTATACAGACATTACTTTGAAGAAGATATACAAATGACCAAGAAGTGCATGAAAAAAAGGCAACATCATTAGTCATTAGGAAAATGCAAATCAAAATCACAATGAGATACTTTACACCCACTATGATGGCTATAATAAAAATGACAGACAACAACAAGTCTTGGAAAAGATGTGGAAAAATTATAATTCTCTTACATTGCTGATGGGGATTGTAAAATTGTATAGCAACTTTGGAAACCAACTTGGCAGTTCTTCAAAAGTTAAACATAGAGTTACCATATGGCCCAGCAATTCCACTCCTAGATATATACCCAAGAACATATGTTCACACAAAAACTCATACATGAATGTTTAGAGCAGTATTATTTATAAGATTTCCAAAATAGAAGTAACCTAAATACCTCTCAACTGATGAATAGATAAATAAAATTTAGGATACCCATACAATGGAATGTTATTCAGTCATTAAAAACAGAATGAAATTTGGACACATGATACAACATGGATGAACCCAGAAAACATTATGATGAGTGAAAGAAGCCAGACACAAAAGGCCACATACTGTATGATTCTATCTTTATAAAATGTCCAGAATAGGCAAATCTACATAGACAGAAAGTAGACTAGGGTTGCCAAGGGCTGGGGGGTGGAAGAGAATGGAGAGTGACTCCTAATGGGTATGGGGTTTCTTTTTAGATCAATGAAAGAGGTCAAGCATTAGATTGTGGTGATGGTTGCACAACTTTGTGAATATATAATATACTAAATTGTATACTTTAAAGGAGGTGAGTTTTGTAGTAGATGAATGATACCTCAATTTAAAAATTATAACAACAAATTATTCCTTAAATAACGGTTACAGAGTTCTGTTTGGGGTGATGACAAGTTCTAGAAATTGATAGTGGTGATGGTTTCACAACATTGTGAATGCAATTAACACCACTTAATTGCACACTTAAAAGTGATTAAAATAGCAAATTTTATGTTATATATATTTTACTACAATTTAAAAAACCCTATTTTTAAAAAGCTCCCTAAACCAGAGACTTCATAAGCATGTGAACTGTCTTCCATGTTATTATAGATGACTTTTCTTTTTTTTTTTTTTTCTTTTTTTTTTTTTTTTAAAGACAGGGTTTCACCATGTTGGTCAGGCTGGTCTTGAACTCCCGACCTCAGGTGATCCGCCCGCCTTGGCCTCCAAAGTGCTTGGATTACAGGCGTGAGCCACCGCGCCCGGCCTATAGATGACTTTTCTATCAAATGATTTTACACAGCCCCATGGGGTCATTGGCCATGAGGTCTGCAAAACCTGTTTTATTTTTTTGGAGATGGAGTCTTGCTCTGTCACCCAGGCTGGAGTGCAATGGCACTATCTGGTCTCACTGTAACCTCTGCCTCTTGGGTTCAAGCAATTCTCCCACCTCAGCCCACCAAGTAGCTGGGATCATAGGCACCTGCCATCATGCCCACCTAATTTTTGTATTTTTGTAGAGATGGAGTTTCACGATGTTGGCCAGGCTGGTCTTGAACTCCTGACCTCAGGTGATCTGCCCACCTCAGCCTCCCAAAGTGCTGGGATTACAGGTGTGAGCCACTGTGCCCAGCCGAAAATCTGTTTTTTAAATTACCTGTTGCCTGATTGTTAAGCTAATGTCACATATTTTAGGGTTTTGTTACTGCAGCACCATTACCAGGTGCCAAGTTATGTGTTAGTCAGGGTACAGGCTAAGCTATGAATACCAAAAATCTCAAAATACAACAACCCATGATTCTAGACATGATGAAATCATCTGTGAAAGACCAATAGTGCTGCTAGGAGTAATCTGAAAAACCAATCAATAATGTAAAAAGTGGCTGGGCATGGTGGCTTACGCCTGTAATCCCAGCACTTTGAGAGGCTGAGGCAGGTGGATCACAAGGTCAGAAGACTGAGACCATCCTGGCGAACATGGTGAAACCCCATCTCTACTAAAAATACAAAAATTAGCTGAGTGTGGTGGCGTGTGCCTCTAATCCCAGCTACTCGGGAGGCTGAGGCACAAGAATCGCCCGAACCCAGGAAGCGGAGGTTGCAGTGAGCCGAGATCGTGCCACTGCACTTCAGCCTGGCAATAGAGCAAGACTCTGTCTCAAAAAAACAAAAAAAAAATGTAAACAGCAGCAATTATTATTTCAAAGCATTAGTGAGCTGCTGAGGCAACTAAGAGTCAAGAGAACAAAATCCCAAATATGGGGGAACAGTATAGTGAGGTGAGCTGAGCCAACATTCTGTAGTTCCTGCCTCCAGGGCATTTGATGCTTCTGGGCATGGGGAAGAAGACTGAAGTTCTGAGCAAATGAGTTGGGCAGAAGAATCCTTCTCAGACACTCACAGAGGAGGAAGGACAAAATTAGGCTTGAAGGACTAGGACCCGGGGGAAAGCAGAAGTTAAAAAGAGTCTAATGATTTTCTGGTTCTTGTTTTAGGACATTGCAGAACTCTGAAGCTACATGGGGTAGAGTCTAATATGCCAATAAGAAAGCCTCTGAAAAGCAGAATAGACTTTTGGCAGACTTATAATGCTGGAGAGACAAGAAGAGTTCAAGAACTGCCAGGGCCATGGACCCCCAGGTTATAACCCAGGCTCCAAGTTGAAAATTCATGAGCAAGTGCAAACTACGTATGCACAGAACCTTTCCAAAATGGCAACCCAGTCTAGATTCAGCCCAGTTTTTGACTGAATTAAAGTGACGAGCCCCACTCTATCTGCATAAAGAGAATTCCTGGAGGAATATGTACAATTTTTCATATACTATTCCTGGCATTCAATAATAGCTAGGCATGCTAGAGGCAAGACAAAATGACTGAAAAGCAAGAGAAAAAACAGATAGTATAAATAGACCCATGGATAATCTTAACATTGGAGTTACCAGACAAGGATCTTAAATAGCTAGAATTAATATGCTCAAGACAAAGAAAAAAAGTAGGGATTATATGAAAGGATGGGTAATTTTACCAGAGAAATGGCAATTCTAGAGTAGAAAAGTACAATCACTGAAATTAAGAATTCAGTAAGTAGAACACTTACATGCTGTTGGTGGGAGTGTAAATTGGTACAATCTCTATAGAAAACAGAAAACAGTGTGGAAATTTCTAAAAAAATAAAAATAGAACTACCATTTGACCCAGCAATTCCACTATGGGGTATATACCCAAAGGAAAATAAATCATTACATCAAAAAGATAGCCAGGTACTGTGGCTCATGCCTGTAATCCCAACAGTTTGAGAGGCTGAGGAGGGTGGATCACCTGAGGTCAGGAGTTCAAGACCAGCCTGGTCAACATGGAGAAACCCTATATCTACTAAAAATACAAAAAATTAGCTGGCCATGGTGGCAGACACCTGTAATCCCAGCTACTCAGGAGACTGAGGCATGAGAATTGCTTGAACCCAGGAGGCAGAGGTTGCAGTGAGCAGAGATCGCACTACTGCACTCCACCCTGGGCAACAGAGCAAGACTCCATCTCAAAAAAAAAAAAAAAAAGAAAGAAAGAAAAAAAAAGACACTTGCACTTGTATGTTTACAGCAGTCCTATCCACAATAGCAAAGATATGAAATCAACCTAAGTGTTCAGCAATAGATGATTGGATAAAGAAAATGTTATATATATATATATATATATATATATATATACACACACACACACATATGTATATATATATGTGTGTGTGTATATATGTATATGTGTGTGTATGTGTGCATGCATACACATACACACACCCATACAATGGAATACTACTCAGCCATAAAAAGGAATGATATCATGTATTTTGCAGCAGCATGGATGGAAGTAAAGGCTATTTTCTTAAGTGGAATAACTCAGAAACAGAAAGTCAAATGCCCCGTGTTCTCACTTATTAGTGGAAGCTAAATAATGTGTATACACAGATAGAGTGTGGAATAATAGACATTGGAAACTGGGAAGAATGAGGCCCTGGTAGGGGATGAGGGAGGAGAAGTGACTTAAAGGATACAAAGTACACCATTCAGGTGATGGTTACACCAAAAGTCCAGATGTCACTACTACGCACTATATCCATGTAACAAAACTGCGCTTGCACCCCTTAAAATTACACAAATAATAATAACAAGTAATTCAGTCAATGTGCTTAACAACAGATTAGACACAGCAGAAGACAGGATCAAGTCAGGCCACTAGAAAATATCTAGACTGATGCACAAAGCAAATAAAAGATGAAAAATACAGAAGAGAGCTTCAGACAGTGAAAAGATCTAACGAAAGACTATGGCTTAACTAAGATACACTTTTTTTCTCTCTCTCCCCTCTATCTAAAAGTAGGTGACCTGCCTGGGGCAGGCAGACACTTTTGCTTCATGAGGGTGTTCAGGCTGGTGAATTGGTTTTGATATCTTTAACAAATGGCTTCTATCTTAGATATGTTCGTGCTGTAATTGCTCCCCAGCCAGGAAGGAGAAAGGAAGGCAGTCAAGGGCCAGCATCTTTATTTATAAGGAGCCGACCAGAAGCTGTACACATCACTTGACTTCTAAGGGCTTGAACTTAGGTGCATGAGCATACTTAGCTAACAGGGAGGCTGGCAGATGTTGTTTATTTGTTTGTTTATTTGTTTGTTTCTCTGTCTCTCTCTCTTTCATAGAGATGGGGTCTCACTACACTGCTAAGGCTGGTCTCGAACTCCTGGGCCCAAATGATCCTCCCACCTTGGCTACCCAAAGTGCTGGGATTACAGGCATGAGCCACCACGCCCAGCCCAGAGGTTGCTTCTAATTGGGCAGCCACAATCATCTTATTACTAAAGGGAGGAATGGGAGAATGAATTTTAATAAACAGAAAGTGTTTCTGCCAGTTGGATTACTATGCAGGAGGCAGACACACAGGGCTCTGTAGACCACAGTAATAAGTGTGGATTAGAGCCAGGGAAGGAGGAATTGGGAGTGCCATCAAAAGAGACAGGATTTCCCAGACTAGAAGCTTGCTCCTTGGGCTCCACACTGGGTGAGGTTTCCTACTCCCAGATTTAGTGCTAGTGGTGAGATCCCAGATGCGGTGAGTCTGTGGCATGGTGGCACTTAACTCCAGTGACCCTGATGTGAGCTCCTGTGAGTCCCACTGGGTCTTTTGCAGACCCAGTCAATGCTACCTTTTTGTGAAGGGGACTTCTTTGTCATCCATGAGGACCCAGGGAAGACGGAGGCTGAGGACTGCTGGAGCTACACTGGAAAGAGTCTTAGGCACATCCTCACCTTCTTAGAGGTCTCTTTCTCTTCTCCTAACAATATCTCCCCTCTATACTGTCTTCAGTCAGCTCAGAGTGCTGTGAGCCAATACAACAGACTGGGTGGCTGAAGCAACAGAATTCTGTTTCTCACAGTTTTGGAGGCTGGAAGTATGAGGTCAGGGTGCCAGCATGTTCAGGTTCTGAGGAGGGCTGTCTTCATGGTTTGCAGACAGCCACCTTCTCACTGTGTCCTCACATTGTCAGGGAGACAGCTTTCTCTACTCTTTTAAAAAAATTATTTTTTATTTTTTTGGAGGCAGGGTCTCATTCTGTTGCCCAGGTTGGTCTCGAACTCCTGGGCTCAAGTGATCCTCCAGACTCGGCCTCTCAAAGAGCTGGGGTTGAAGGCATGAACTGCTGCACCTGGCCCCTTCTCTTCTTATAAGGTCATAGTCCTATCAGATTAGGATCCCACCTTGGGACTTCATTTAACCTAATTACCTCCTAAAGACACTATCCCCAGATACAGTCATATTGAGGGTTGGGGGCCTCAACATATGAATTTTGGGGGATAAGGGGACACATTTCAGTCCATAGCATGCATAAGACCTCTGTTCCCTGCCTGCAGCAATTTCTGGCCTCTTGTTCCCAAGTGGCTAAACTGATGTTGGGGAACAAACCTTTAAGGACCCTTTTGGCAGTGCCCTGGTGTATTAGTCCATTTTCACACTGCTATGAAGAACTGCCTGAGACTGGGTTGGTTATTTATTTATTTTTTCTTCTTGCACTGATATCTTAACTATTTTTTTTTTTCTTTCTGAGACTGGGTAATTTATAAAGGAAAGAGGTGTAATTGACTCACAGTTCCACATGGCTGGGGAGGCCTCAGGAAACTTACAATCATGGCAGAAGGCAAAGGGGGAAGCAAGGCACCTTCTTCCAAGGCGGCAGGAAGGAGAAGTGCCCAGTGAAGGGAAAAGAGCCCCTTATAAAACCATTAGATCTCATGAGAACTCACTATCGTGAGAACGGTATGGGGAAACCACCCCCATGATTCAGTTTATCTCCACCTGGTCTCTCCCTTGACACATGGGGATTATGGGAATTACAATTCAAGATGAGGTTTGGGTGGGGACACAAAGCCTCACCATATCGCCTGGGGAGGTGTCCATGAAAACTACTTGCACCAGAGAACATTTATTTCTGCTTTCAGGTAACAAGGAAGAGTTTGGGACCCTGAGGAGTATGGCTGCAGCAGTCTTAAGCTTTGGACAGGGACTGGGAGTGGTGTCTCGTGCCTGTCATCCAAGCACTTTGGAAGGCCCAGGTGAATGGATCGCTTGAGCCCAGGAGTTTGAGACCAGTTTGGGCAACATGTGGAGATCTAGTCTCTTAAAAAATGCAAAATTTAGTTGGGTGTGGTGGCATGCACCTGTAGTCCCAGCTACTTGGGAGGCTGAGACAGAAGGCTCACACTTGAGCCTGGGAGGTTGAGGCTGCAGCTACTGCACTCCAGCCTGGGCAACAGAGTGAGGTCCTGTCTCTTAACACACACACACACAAACAAAAACCTTTGGACAGCAAAAGCCCGTCTCCCCTTCTCCTCAGGCACATAGCTGCCTGGCTGGGGGCTACATTTCCCAGCCTCCCTTGAGGTTGCTGTGATCACATGACTGGGTCTTCCCCAGTGGCTTGCAAGTGAATGTGACTTGTGCAATTTCCACTTTACCTGCTTACAAGGAAATCTCTTGCTCTGGACTTTCTCTTCTTTCCCTTTCACCAAGTCACTCAGAGGTGGCAGCTTCAATTATGCAAATGGTGATGGGGCATGAGGTCAGTGGCTCTCAAACTGGGCATCAGAATTCCCCAGAGAGCTTGTTAGGGTACAGTTTTCTGGGTCCTGCCCCCAGAGCTTCTGACTTAGTAGACCTGGGATGGGAGCTGGGAATGTGCATTTCCTGTGAATTTCCAGGGACTGTTGCGGGTCCCAGGACTACACTTTGGGCAACAATCTGAAAGAATCTGGGTTCCTGAATGATTGCCACATGCACAGCCTTGAAAGATATTCACCCTGGAGCTACTACAGAAAAGAGAATTCAATTTGTTTTTAATCTTTAAGCCACCCTATTGTCTTACAATAAGATGGCCAGTGAATTTTCCTTTCTCCTTTAGCCAACTTGACTTGGACTTCTATTGCTTGAGACTGAAAATGCCCTGATCAACACAGGTAACATTGACAGCTTGTGATTTACTCATTTAGTAACTATTTATTGAAAATCCCAGACCGGGTGCTTTTTATTTATTTTTATTAATTTTAATTTTTTTTTTTTTTTTTTGAGATGGAATCTCGCTCTCTTACCCAGGCTGGAGTGCAGTAGCGTGATCTCTGCTCATTGCAACCTCTGCCTCCTGGGTTGAAACAATTCTCCTGCCTTAGCCTCTTGAGTAGTTAGGATTACAGGTGTGCACCACCATGCCTGGCTAATTTCTGTATTTTTAGTAGAGACGGGGTTTCACCATATTGACCAGGCTGGTCTTGAACTCCTGATCTTGTGATCTGCCTGCTTCGGCCTCCCAAAGTGCTGGGATTACAGGTGTGAGCCACCGCACCCGGCCTTTTTCTTTCTTTTTTTAAGACAGGGTCTCACTCTGTCACCCAGGCTAGAGTGCAGCAATGCCATCATAGCTCATTGCAGCCTCAACCTCCTAGGCTCAAGGGATCCTCCTGCCTCAGCCTCCCAAGTAGCTGGGACTTCAGGTGCACACCACCATGCCAGTCTATTTTTAAGAGTTATTTTTAGTGGAGTTGGAATCTTTCTGTGTCACCCAGCCTGGTCTTGCACCCCTGGGATCCAGCAATCCGCCCACTGCTGCCTTTCAGTGTTGGGATTACAGGTGTGAGCCACCATGCCCAGCACAGTGTCATATCTGTCATATTCTATGGGTCAAAGCAGTCAAGGGTTCTGTCCCAATCAGATTAAGACCAACAGGAACAAGCCTGTTGTATTAATTTGCTAGGGCAGCCTTAACAGACAGGAAGGGAGTAGAGTCTCCTTTCAGTTACAGTAGATACGGTCATGCTGTTCTCTAACTGACCACCATGTGGCGCTCTGTGCCTAATATTAGTACATTTCGTAATTGCCCTTCGGAGAGCGATCACCGCCACTCAAGCGACTGGACGCGGGACTAAGTGCTTCTGTTAATTTGGATAAGATGAGACTCTCACTTTCTTTGATAAAATATAAATCTAGAAGAGCCCTAGGCTTTTATTACATCATGCTCCTGAAAGTAGAGAAATGATCCTTTTTGATTTGCCGGAAAAAAACCAACCAGTATTTATTCTTTAGGAAATACAGAAATGCGATTTAACCTCGGTCACCATGGCAACAAACAATCAAGGAAGACCAATCAGAATGCAAGTTTCTTTGGGAGGTTTTTTTTTTTTTTTTTTTTTCAGATATTGCAACAATTTCTAAGATAATCTTAGACTCTTTTGTTCAAATTATCCTTTCAAGGAAAGACACAAATCTGCAGTTAACAAACAAGGTTGGTAACAGGAAAATTAACTGGAGCCTCCTGGCTGCACAGGAGAACAGAATGAATGTTTAGGGAATGTTCTCAATGTGCCACTCTATTAAAACTAATTTTTTTTTTTTGAGACAGAGTCTTACTCTGTCGCCCAGGCTGGAGTGCAGTGGCACGATCTCAGCTCACTGCAAACTCTGCCTCGCGGGTTCAAGCGTTTCTCCTGCCTCAGACTCCCGAGTAGCTTGGATTACAGATGCCTGCCACCACATCTGGCTAATTTTTAAATTTTTTATAAATTTTTAGTACAGATGGAGTTTCACCATGTTGGCCAGGCTGGTCTCAAACTCCTGACCTCAAGTGATCCACCCTGCTCGGCCTCCTAAAGTGAAAACTGATTCGTTAGAGCAATTTCATGATGCAAAACAGAACCTCTTTTTATATAGCTGCAATAGAGAGGGGCTCTTTTTGTGTGTGTTTAAAAACACTGTATTTGCTAAGCATGCTGGCTCATGCCTGTAATCCCAACACTGGGAATCTGAGGTGAGAGGATCGCTTGAGCCCACGGGGCCAAGCCTGCAGTGAGCTATGTTTGCACCACTGCATTCCAGCCTGGGCGACGGAGCGAGACCCTGTCTCAAAAAAAAAAAAAAAAAAAAAAATGCAATAATTAAATATAACAAACACTTGAAACAAACTTTATAGGAACCGTAGTCTCAGGATGAAGAGTTACATTCCAGAAGGAGTCAACACAAGATCATTGGCTTAACCTGCCTTCTTATGGGCAAACTTTTTGCTTACAATTCACCCAGGAAACAAACATAAAGTAAAATGTGTATAGATCCAATGATCCAATGTCTTTTTTTTTTTTTTTTTTTTTTGAAATGGAATATCACTCTTGTTGCCTGTCTGGAGTGCAATGGTGCGATCTCAGCTCACTGCAACCTCTGCCTCCTGGGTTCAAGCAATTCTCCTGCCTCAGTCTCCCGAGTGGCTGGGATTACGGGCACCTGCCACCACACCTGGCTAATTTTTTTTTGTATTTTTAGTAAAGACGGGGTTTCGCCATCTTGGGCAGGCTGGTCTCAAACTCCTGACCCCAGGTGATCTGCCTGCCTCTGCCTCCCAAAGTGCTGGGATTACAGGCGTGAGACACCGCACCTGGCTTCATTTTTTCATTCATTCAATTTACATTTACTGAGCATCTCCTCTGTGCCAGTACAATTCAAGAACATAGAAGTGAACAATTTGAACACAGGTTTCTGCTCATATGGACCTTACAATCTTGTAACCTAATTAGAACCTTCCCTCGCCTGCCTGGGAAACACCTGTGTCCACAGTCTCTCCAGTTCTGAGTTTCCCATTGTTATGGGTTTAATTGTGCTCCCTCCAAATTTTTGTGTTAAAGTCCTAACCTCCAGCACTTCAGAATATGACTGTATTTGGAGAAAGGGTGTTTAGAGAGGCAATTAGATTAACATGAGGTCTTTAGAGGGGGCACCAATCCAACATGGTGAATGTCCTTATAGGAAGAGGAAATTTAGGCTGGGCACGGTGGCTCATGCCTGTAATCCCAACACTTTGGGAGCTGAGGAGTTCGAGACCAGCCTGGCCACCATGGCGAAACCCTGTCTCTACTAAAAACAAAAATTAGCTGGGTGTGGTGGCGTGCGCCTGTAGTCCCAGCTACTGGGGGAGGCTGAGGCAGGACAGTTGCTTGAACCTAGGAGACGGAGGCTGCAGTGAGCTGAGATCCCGCCACTACACTCCAGCCTGGGTGACAGAGCGAGACTCCATCTCAAAAAAAAAAAAAAAAAAAAAAGTAAATAAGTAAATAAATAAATAAAATTTCCAGCAGTAGATGAGTGATGTATCCCCAAGCATAACACAGTTTTCTGTTGGCTTTTCCACAGATGGGAAGTGCGTGTATATTATACTCTTGGGAAATGCTTCCCAAAAGGCTTCTGGGTTTGCCGTTTCCTGCTCAAATCACAGATCTCTATTTGGTTTCCTCAGCCATATCTTCTGACACAAGAAATCCATTTTAGGTGGGGTCCTTCAGCTTCCATCAAATGCTACAGTGTGGTTAAGGGTTCAGTATTAGTTTCCACACCTGCAATACTGGGTACTGATATGGTTTGGCTGTGTTCCCACCCAAATCTCAGCTTGAATTGTAGCTCCGATAATTCCCCTCCTGTTGCACCAGAAACCCAGCGGAAGATAATTGAATCATGGGGGCGGTTTCCCCCATACTGTTCTCCTGGTGGTGAATAAATCTCATGAGATCTCCCATACTGTTCTCGCGGTAGTGAATAAGTCTCACGAGATCTAATGGTTTTATAAGGGGAAACCCCTTTTACTTGGTTCTCACTCTCCTCTTGTCTGCTGTCGTGTGAGCCATGACTTTTACCTTCTGCCATCATTGTGAGGCCTCCCCAGCCACGTGGAACTGAGTCCATCAAACCTCTTTTTCTTGTAAATTGCCCAGTCTCAGGTATGTCTTTATCAGCAGTGTCAAAACGGACTAATACAGGTACTACTGATGTCAGCCTTACGGAGTTGTGAAGATTAAATGACATAATAATAGTAGCTCATGGTTACTGTGTTCTAAACACTAAATACAAACTACCCCAGAATGTTGTGGTCTAAACAATAATTATTGGCCAGGTGCAGTGGCTCATGCCTGTAATCCTAGCACTTTGGGAGGCTGAGGCAGGTGGATCGCTTGAGCCCAGGAATTCAAGACCAGCCTGGGCAATATAGTGAAACCCCGAAAGCCGCACTGTTCCTTGGTTGCCTTTGGCATATTTGAATTTCCTGCCTTCCCAGACGTTTCCTCCTTCCCTCTTCCCCAGGTGGCGCTCCCAGCTGCAGCCTGGGTCTGAACCGCCAGGTGCACGCCAGTAGCTTCCTGAGCCTTGCCTCACTCTTTTTGTCTCTTTTAATCCTTGCCCCAGCCCCTGAGGAGGCCAGGCTCAGCCTTCCTCCCCTGGGGGAGGGGATCTGGCTGTGCCAAGGTGGAAATGACTCCAGAAGGTTCCCGTCGTCTGGGGCCTTCCACAGGACCACAGTGTCCTTGGATAGGACAGACAAGACCTCCGCCTCCCGGGTTCAAGCAATTCTCCTGCCTCAGCCTCCTGAGTAGCCTCCTGAGCGTGCCACCACACCCCGCAATTTTTGTATTTTTAGTAGAGATGGGGTTTCACCATATTGGTCAGGCTTGTCTTGAACTCCTAACCTCGTGATCCACCTGCCTCGGCCTCCCAAAGTGCTGGGATTACAGGTGTGTGCCACTGTGCCGGGCCATCTTCTTGTTCCTCCAGCCCAGAGAGTCAATCACAGAAGCAATTCCCTTCCCCTCAACTCCCCTTCCCTTTGTTCCTTGAGACTGAGTCTTGCTCTGTCGCCCAGGCTGGAGTGCAATGGCACCATCTTGGCTCACTGCAAACTCTGCCTCCCAGACTCAAGCGATTCTCCTGCCTCAACCTCCCGAGTAGCTGGGATTACAGGTGCCCACCACCACACCTGGCTAATTTCAGGTATGTCTCTGGTGGCCAGAAGAGCCACCATGTGGGAGTGACTGCTCCTGCCTTCTTTGACAGTCAAGTGCATCAAATCAGAGGCCTTTTCTTTTCGTTTCTTTTTTTTGAGACGGAGTCACTCTGTCACCTAGGCTGGAGTGCAGTGGTGCAGTCTCAGCTCACTGCAACCTCTGCCTCCCGGGTTCAAGTGATTCTCTGCCTCAGTCTCCCAAGTAGCTGGGACTACAGAAATGCGCCACCACACCCGGCTAACTTTTGTATTTTTAGTAGAGACAAGATTTCACCATCTTGGCTAGGCTGGTCTTGAACTCCTGACCTCGTGATCCACCCGCCTCAGCCTCCCAAAGTGCTGGGATTACAGGCGTGTGTCACTGCGCCCGGCCAATCAGTGGCCTTTCTTCCATCTCATGTTGGGCTTTGTCTGTCCAGGTCACCAGGGCCAAGAACTCCATGGGACCATCCACCTCGTCCTTGTAGCTTCAGAGGGTCCACTTCTTGTGAACTTGCCCTCTGGCTGCTGCCTGGAGCGCTGTGTACAGCCTGCTGTCATTGTCATCCCTGCTCAAGCCCCCTCATCTGCCTCCTCCATCTTGATGTCCAGGCTCTCCTGGGAAACTTCCTCCAATTCCTTCTTTGCCGAGGGAAATGGACATGTCCTTCGGGCTCTCTTTTAGCTTCTGGCTCAATTTCTGTGACCCCTCCTCTTCTTGCTACTCTGCTTGTAGCCCCGGGAGGGGGGCCAGCTTTCCTGACGACTGTCCTGACCCCTGGGCCTGGGTCTCCGAAGTGGGAGGGGTGGTCGCCCCCCCCCGGGGGCCCGTCATCCAGCAGCAGCATCTCATCTGCCTCAGGACCCTCGTGTCCTGCGCACGGTCCTTCCACAGAACCCTCCAGACCACATCCTTGCCCGGGATCTCCTTGGGAATGGCAGCATGATTGACGTCCTCCACAAACTCCACCAGGGTGGCCTGGGCCTTCTCTGTCGTCAAGGCCTTCATGTGTCACAGCCTCAACGTGCCCAGGGGCAGGAGGGAAGGCTGCAGGGCGGCTTCGACGTGCGCCTGCGACGTGCGCCTGCTCCAGGCCCTCCGGGATGCCCGTGACCAGCAGGGCCCTGTGCGCGTCCATGTCCAGGCCCCGGCACCAGTCCTGCAGAAGGCTCATGGCCATGGTGCCGCCCACTGGGCGCTAATCTTGGGGCAGGAGGGAGCCTGAGATGGGGTGGGCTGCAGCGCACGGCGTCAATGCCACCCCGAAAAGCCACCCACAGGGTTTAGAATCCTGGTTCCGGTGAATGTGGCGAGGCTGGAGTGGGGATGAGGGCTCGGGGTCCTGGCTGCCTGCTGGCCGGCTGGACGCAGTGACCTTCCCCCGGGACCCCTCCCCAGAGCTGTCTGAGGATCCGCAGGGACTACGGATCTGTTCTCCAGGGATGCACGTGGGTCCCTTTGAGAGCAGGGGCTCCCTCTCAGAGCTACGAGATGAGGCAACCCCTCCCACTCCAGCCACGTGGGGACACCCCCCTCCCCATCGCCCCTTAATCCTGATGGTTCATCGGTGCCCCATCAGCCAGGGCAGCAGGCCTGGGCTATGGTAGAGGCCTGTCTCTCCCTCCTCCATTGGCTACTGCTGTTTCCATGGCAACCGTTTTCAGGCTGTTGCAGGGACTGACGGTTTTTTAAGAAGCCCACTGAAAAGGAGAATATGCATCTTGTTTGCTTACTGAGGTCTTTCATGACTTGGGGAGACAGGCCTCACACAGAGAGCTAGGCTTAGTCGGTGGGACAGGGCCCCCTCTGGGGCTCCAGGTCTACGGTGAGTTCGATGTTTAGGGCCCAGGGTGGGCCAGGTGAAACAGGCCAAGTGAAGGTTGTGCTGTGGGCCGGGCCTGATGCAGGCGCACAGATTCTATCCAGGTGAAAAAAAAACCACAACCGGCCGGGCACAGTGGCTCACGTCTGTAATCCCAGCACTTTGCGGAGGCCGATGGGGGCAGATCACTTGATGTCAGGAGTTCGAGACCTGCCTGACCAACATGATGAAACCCTCTCTACTAAAAATACAAAATTAGCCAGGTGTGGTGGTGCACACCTGTAATCTCAGCTACTCAGGAGTCTGAGGCAGAAGCATCACTTGAACCTGGGAGGTACAGGTTGCAGTGAGCCAAGATCGCACCATTGCACTCCAGCCTGGGTGACAAAAGCAAAACTCCGTCTCAAAAACAAAAACAAACAAGCAAAAAAAATCACAACCGGACAAGCGTGGTGGCTGACACCTGTAATCCCAGCACTTTGGGATATCGGGACAGGTGGATCACTTGAGATCAGGAGTTTGAGACCAGCCTGGCCAACATGGTGAAACCCTGTCTCTACTGAAAATACAAAAATTAGCCAGACATGATGGTGCACACCTGTTAGGAGGCTGAGGCAAGAGAATTGCTGGAACGTGGGAGGCAGAAGTTGCAACGAGTTGAGATCATGCCACTGCACTCCAGCCTGGGTGACAGAGCAAGGCTCTGTCTCAAAAAACAAAAATGAGGCTGGGCGTAGTGGCTCATGCCTGTAATCTCAACACTTTGGGAGGCCAAGAGGGGTGGATCACCTGAGGTCAGGAGTTGGAGACCCACCTCGCCAACATGATGAAACCCTGTCTCTACTAAAAATAAAAAAAATTAGCCAGGTGTGGTGGTTTGTGCCTATAATCCCAGCTACTCAGAAGGCTGAGGCAGGAGAATCGCTTGAACCTGGGAGGTAGAGGTTGCAGTGAACCAAGATCGTGCCACTGCACTCCAGCCTGGGTAACAGAGCGAGACAAAAAAATGAAAAATCATGACCTTTGGGCAGCCAGTGCCACCATGACCCTGTTGGGCCTGCTGTGTAGTGGGAAGTGGGCGGCTTGCTCAGAGGTAAGGACTTGCTGGTGGGGGCGGGAGTCTTTGGGCTTCAGGAAGAGCCCCTGGGACACTTGCAAATGATCATGTCATGACACCAGGAGGTCCCTTTCATGTCTTGTTAACTGTCCCACCAGCACCCTAAGTGTGGCCCCAGTATGTTCCTGGGCCGCACCGGTGTCTGGGAACACTGTCATGGTGAGCCAAGTCCCAGGCCCTAGGATGAGCCTCAAGTGAGACACACTTATCCCATCTTCCACCTGGGCACAATAACAGGGAGAAAATCAGCTGTTTCTTATCATCAGCCCACCCCATGGCTCAGCTGCTGATCTGCCCACTGTGTGAGCTTGGGTCTGTCCTGCAAATGCAGGGGCTGAGAATATGCCTGCCAGACAGGGATGGTGATATCATCTCTGCCAGGCACCTGTCATCTTGTTTCCTGCTGACAAGAGACCCAGAGCCCCAGGAGCAAGGGAAAAAGACTCAGGAACATGGAAAATGATGGTGCCAGGTCTGAAAACTCCGAAAGACCCTTTCCCTGTCCGCCTAACTCCTGGTCCAGCATTTGGAGCCAGAGGTACTCTCTGGCAGGGCACTGAGAAGCCCCCCACCCTCCTTCCCTTGGGGGCTTGGACAATGTTTTGAGAAGTGATACACACAGGAATCTTTAGGTTCCAAATACAGAAACCCAAGTTAGCTTTGTTTAAGCAGTTAGTGAAAAAGGAATTCATTGGCTCATGTTACTATAAAGTCCAGGACCTGAACTGGCTTCAGGCATGGCTGGTTCTGGGGCTCCTTCATTCATTAATTTAGCCCGGGGGATAGGGTGAGCTCTGCAGGGGTCACCTGGAGGGAGAGTGGGGGAGGGGGTTTCCCAGAGAGAAATGGAGGTGAATCACTCAGGAGAGGGGGAGTGGACTCTGGGCTGGAGAGCAGGAGAATCTAACCTAAAGGCATGATGGCATTAGTGACACTCACTGTGCCTGGATCGGGGGAGGGACTGAAGGGGGTATGGGATCCTCTCCAGGACCCCTGGGGCCTTGGCTTCCAACAGACTCCTGGCAGCATCACCCCGAACAGCCTCAGCAGGATGAATTTTGGGGTCCTGGGAGCCTGAACATGCACCCTTGGCTAGCAGGTCCAGGATCTCTTCTTGGCTGTGGGTGTTCGTTGGAGAATGTCTCGATTTCTGGCTGAGGGAGAGGGAGAGGGTGTCACTCATCCAGTGCTCACTTATTCAGCCCCATAGACTGATCTTTCTTTCCTTCCTTCCTTCCCTCCCCTCCTTTCCTCTTTCTTTCTTCCCTCCCTCCTTCCCCTCCCTCCCTTCTTTCTCTCTTTCCCTTTCCCCTCCCTTTTCCTTCCCCTCCTTTCTTTCTCTCGCCTTCCTTCCCGTCCCTTCCTTCTTTCTTTCTTTCCTTCCTTCCTTCTTTCCCTCCCTCCCTTCCTCGCTCCCTTTCTTTCCCTTTCCCCTCCCTCTTTATTTCTTTCTTTTCTCCTTCCTTCCTTTCTTCCTTCTTTCCATCCATCCTTCTTTTCTGGGGTCACTGTGATGACTGAAGCCCTGCCTCCTGGAGCACAGGGAAAGCCTGGATTCTTAGGGGAAGTGGGTCGGAAGAGCTGGAGCTAACCCTGGATCAGGACAGGCTTCTCAGAGGAGGTGATTTGTGGGAGGTGGGGGTAGGGAAAGGGAAGAGGTGCTTTTGAGGCACCCAGTGGGCTAAGATCCCAGTGACTAAATGGAGAACAGAATGTTTAAGGAGCTGGGGGTGGAAGGGTGTGTCTGAGCAGCAGGATTGGGGTTGGGTAGGAGGTGGCAGGGCCAGGCACAGAGGGTCTTGTGGGTTGGTCACGTCACCAAGGCCAGAGCTGGAAGCCTCTCTGCAGCTTATGTGCTGTGTGACACTGGAAAGTTAAATGACCTCTCTGAACCTCACTTGCCTCATTTACAAGCTACTCTCAGAGTTGCTGTGTTGAGTTAGGCACATGGAGGATTTAGCACAGGTACTGGTCACCATAGGGCTTTAAGTATCGATTATTGGTGTCAATCCTTGTTTTCCTAATTCCCTTTTGTGTGTAGAACGGGCTGTTGCTGTATGAGGAATTTGCTGGGCCAGAGCGCCCTCTGGTGGGCATGGGGAGTCAGTTCAGGGAGAAAGATGGAACTAGAGATTTTGATTTTAAAGGGCACCACCCTCCCTCCCCCCTCTTCCTCTTGCCCTACCCTCCCTCCCTCCCTCCCTCTCTCCCTCCCTCCCTCCCTCCCTCTCCTTCCCCTCCAATGCATTCATCAGGGTCTGATCCTGCCTAGATAGGGACCGAAACAACTCAGGCCCTACCTTCCCGGGGGTTTACAGCCCGGTAGGGGGAGACACAGGAACCCCACCTGAGTAGAGCTTAACACTGCGGAGAGGATGGGACTGCGGGATACAGGCCTTCATAGGAGCCCAACTTGTTCCCGGGGCACTGGAGAGCCACAGAAAGCTTTAGAGTGGGAGAAGCAGGGTCAAGTTTGCGATGTCATGTGGATGAATGGGACAGGTGAGGCTGAGACTGGAGCCAACGGGGAGGCTGCCGAAGGGGTGGGATGGGGTGGCAGAAGGTGTGCAGGGTGTGGGAGGGAGATGTCCGGGCAAAGTCCAGGACCCTGGCCCACTCCTAGTTTGGGAGAGGGGTTTCTTTCTCTCACCCTCGGGGGTCGTCCCCCAGCCAGGTGGTCTGCTGGGAGCTGCCAGCCATTCATCTCCTGACCAGGCCCAGGCCTGGAGCCCTGTGTCCCCACACAGAGCTCCTGTAGGTCCCCTTCAGCCTAGAGGGTCACGGCTCCCCAGTCCCCCAGGGTGGGTCCTGCTGCTGGTGGGCCCTGGTGGGCCTGAGGGAGAATCTGGTGGGCCTCCTGGGGTGGGCTCTGTCCCCAAATGGTCAGAAACAACCTTTCAGCTCTCACAGTGGGATGAGAGAGTGCATATGAGGTGGGGGGATGCTGGGCCTCTGGACGCATGCCTGGGGTTCTCTCTAGGAGGTCAATAGTTTTGACCTTCAGGCAGAAGGAACCCCGTGGGAAAGTCCCAGAGGTGAGGAGAGCCTGGCTCAGAGGTGGTGAGCGTGGAGAGCTGCAGCGTGGAAGGTGGGAGGAGGTTATGATGAGGCTAATGGGAGCAGATCACACAGGGCTGTTGGGAGAGGCAGGACTTTCTGCGGGAGGCTCTGGGGAGCCCTGTGAGGTTCTGAGTAGGGAAAAGACAGGGTCAGGTTTCTGCATTAGGAACACTCCTCTGGAGGGGCAGGACGGGAGGCTGCAAGGTCAGGTGGAGGCTGAGGCAGGAACCTGGGCAGGAGAGGCCGTGCCAGGGCTGGGTGGGACTGGAGGGTGAGAAGGGAGTGGCTGGATCTGAGATGCTCAGGAGGCTGACTTGGCAGAAGAAGTGAAATGACTGCCGGGCTTTGGGGGTTGAGTCCAGGACAAGGCTTAGTGTCAGCTGGGTGGAGGGGTGGAAGGTAGACTTCCCTGGAATGGGAGCAGCCTGCATGGGGGTTGCTGCTTAGGTCGAGTCAGAATTCTGGTCCACAGCAGCCACTGGGAGGAGCCCTTTGCCCCCCAGGACCTGGGATCCAGGCTCTCAGGAGTCCTGGGGCTGGGCAGGCAGCCAGAGGGGCCTGGCACTGAACTGGCGGAGGAGAACGGCCCTGCTGGCCCAGGCCCCTCTGGACTGGCAGGCAGTAGCAGGCACAGAGCCCCAGGCTCCAGGGCTGTGGGAATAACAATAAAAAGAATAATTACAGCTCATCTTGGCCAGGTGCGGAGGCACATGCCTGGAATCCTAGCATTTTGGGAGGCTGAGGTGGGCAGATCACTTGAGGTCTGGAGTTTGAGACCAGCCTGGCCAACATGGTGAAACCCCCATCTTTACTAAAAATACAAAAATTTGCTGGGTGTGGTGGTGGGTGCCTGTAATCCCAGCCACTCGGGAAGCTGAAGCAGGAGGAATCACTTGAACTTGGAAGATGGAGGTTGCAGTGAGCCGAGATTGTGCCACTGCACTCCAGCCTTAGTGACAGAGTGAGACTCCATCTCAAAATAATAATAATATTTTGGGAGGCCAAGGCGGGTGGATCATGAGGTCAGGAGTTCAAGATCAGCCTGGTCGAGATGATGAAACATTGTCTCTACTAAAAATATAAAAATTAGCAGGGCATGGTAGTGGGTGCCTGTAATCTCAGCTTTTCGGGAGGCTGAGGCAGAGAACTGCTAGAACCTGGGAGGTGGAGATTGCAGTGAGCTGAGATCTTCCCACTGCACTCCAGCCTGGGTGACAGAGCAAGACTCCATCTCAAAATATAATAATAATAATAATAATTACAGCTCACCTCGAATTGAGCCCTACGGTGCCCAGGTACGCCATGGGGTTTCACCTCCCTGGGGGCTGGGAGATGGCCAGGAACAGCCCTGTTGGTTTCATAGAGGAAGTATATTAATCAGAGTTCTCCAAAGAGACAGAATCAATAGGGTAAGTGTAGAGAGAGACGATAAAAGGGGTTTATTGGGCAATTAGCTCCCTAAGGCTGAGAAGTCCTGAGGCTGTCTGCAGGCTGGAGACCCTGGGATGCAGGGAGCATGGCTCAGACCAAGTCCGAAGGCCCCAGAAGCCAAGGGTTTCATTCTCAATTTGAGGCCAAAGGCCTGAGAATTGGAGAGGCTGCTGGCATAAGGCCTGGCGGTGTTACAGCCTGTGCTGGTTCCCACAGGGGACCTGGAGCTGAGCCTGTGGTCCTCAGACCGGCAGACGTTTGATTTTAAGGTAGTTGTAGCTAAGGTCGATGAAGTGTGCCTGTGTGACCAGCTTAGCTATGTACAGTTTTGGGGTGCAGAAACCAAGGCTTGGAGATTAATTAAACATGTCCAGGGTTGCATGGCCAGCACCTGGCAGCCTGGGCGGTGTGACTTCAGCGTTCATGGAACTCAGGGCTGGGCAGCCTCTGTGCCCCCACCTCGGCCTCACCGTGCACACTCCTTCCCTCCCACCCAGGTGGTCAAGGTGAAGCCCCACGACAAGGACGCCAAAATGAAATACCAGGAGTGCAACAAGATCGTAAAGCAGAAGGCCTTTGAGCGGGCCATCGCGGGCGACAAGCACA
Source organism: Ateles fusciceps (assembly GCA_036589455.1). Lineage (NCBI taxonomy): Eukaryota > Metazoa > Chordata > Mammalia > Primates > Atelidae > Ateles > Ateles fusciceps. Next base: position 2,106,335 of record JAZHEH010000929.1, on the reverse strand, counting down.
AGCGCTCCGTGGTGGGCTCCCTGGACATCGAGAGCATGAGTGAGCTGGACCCAGGCGCCCTGTGCTCCAGCCCAGAGCATTCCACGTGGGCCCTCTCTCTTCCCTGGGCTGGGAGTGGGCTCGGGGGTAGCCCCCTTGTTCTGTTCCCCAGGCTGCTGTCTGTCGCTCCTCTGCCTGTGTGCCAGGGGCGCTCCATCCACAGACTGAAGCTGGGCCTCACGCTTCCCAGGGGCGAGATCAGGAGCTGTAACACCCCCTCAATATGGCTTGGCTGTGTCCCCGCCCAAATCTCGCTTTGAATTGTAGCCATAATTCATACATGTCGTGGGAGGGACCCGGTCAGAGGTAATTGAATCATGGGTGCGCCTCCCAAACTGTGCTCCTGCTAGTGAATAAGTCTCACGAGATCTGATGACTTTATAAGGGGAAGCCCTGTTTGCTTGGCTCTCAGCAGCCACTCATGCAACCAGTGATCCCCATCTGGATGAGACAACCTGGAAAACCTAAGGACCCTACCACACATGTCTAAGATGACTGTGCGGCTATCAACAATGACTGTACACCCATCTGTCCCGGTCGGTGGTGCTCCCCGAAAGTAATGCTGTACTATCTCATCATCTCCTCAGCTTGCTATGTCAAAAGGGGAAAGTTGTTAAAATAAAATGAGGGAGCCAGGCGCAGCGGCTCACACCTGTGATCCCAACACTTCGGGAGGCCAAATTGGAAGGATCCCCTGAGCCCAGGAGTTTGAGACCAGCCTGGGCAACATGGCAAGACCCCATCCCTACAAAAGAAAAAAAAAAGTTAGCTGCACAAAGTGGTGCAAGTGCATGCCGGTGTTCCCAGCTAGTTGGGAGGCTGAGGCAGGAGGATCACCTGAGCCCAGGAGGTTGCGGCTGCGGTGAGCTGTGATCATGGCATGTCACTCCAGCCTGGGCAACAGAGTGAGACCCTGTTTCACACACACACACACACACACACAAGTAGCGGGGTGGACCAGGACTGAGAATTCCCCAAGCAGACAGAATCAGGCCACATAAGCAAAACCTAATGCACTTTGACTTTTGAATGTAAGCGAAACTTAACTGAGGTTTGTCCTTCCCTCCCTCCCTCCCTTCCTCTCTCTGTCTCTCCTTCTTTCCTCCCTTTCTCTCTTAATTCCTTCTTCCCTTCCTTTCGTTTTTTCTTCTTTTTTTGAGATAGACTCTCACTCTGCTGCCCAGGCTGGAGTACAGTGGCACAATCTCAGCTCACTGCAGACTCCATCTCCTGGTTTAAGCGATTCTTCTGCCTCAGCCTCCTGAGTAGCTGGGATTACAGGCACGTGCCATGACACCTGGTTCATTTTTGTATTTTTTTTTTCAGTAGAGACAGGGTCTCACCATGTTGCTCAGGCTTGTCTCAAACTCCTGACCTTAAGTGATCTGCCTGCCTCATTCTCCCAAAGTGCTGGGATTACAGACATGAGCTACCGTGCCCAGCCAATTTAGGTTATTTCTTATGAATGCCTCTGATAATCATAAACGAAGCTTAAGTTGCCTTCCCCAAATGACATAAAACAATTGCTTTTAAGCAGTCCCTTGCAACCTGGAAACCTTCACTGTCACAGGCTCACTGTAAAGGTTAAACCACTTCCTGAGTTTTGCTTTTTCAGCCATCCTTTAACAACATGCCTCTGAGCTTTACTACTTGGGTTGAAGTCTCCTGGATCGTGCTCTGTCCCCCATCCCGGCACCTTTTTTTTTTTTTTAGATGGCGTCTCACTCTGTTGCCCAGGCTGGAGTTCAGTGGCGCAGTCTCGGGTCACTGCAACCTCCGCCTCCCAGGTTCAAGCGATTCTCCTGCCTCAGCCTCCCAAGTAGCTGGGATTACAGGTGCCTGCCACCACGCCTGGGTAATTTTTTGTATTTTTAGTAGAGACGGGGTTTCACTATGCTGGCCAGGCTGGTCTTGAACTCCTGACTTTGTGGTCCGCCCGCCTCTGCCTCCCAAAGTGTTGGGATTACAGGCGTGAGCCACTGTGCCCAGCTGTCTGTGTTAGTTTTCTAGAGCTGCTGTAATAACTTCTCACAAAACTTGGTGGCTAAAAATAACAGAAGCTTATTTTCTCGCAGTTCCGGAGGCCAGATGTTCAAAACAAAGATCCCAGCAGGGCCCCGTCAGCTCTGAAGGTTCTAAGGAGAGTCCTTTCTTGCCTCCTCCAGCTCTGCTGGCTCTTGGTGTCTCTTAGTGCCAGTCTCTGGCCTTCTCCTCTTCTCTGTGTCTTTTCTTCTGCTATGCCTTTTGTTGGGGGTGGGGAACAGAGTCTTGCTCCGTTGTCCAGGCTGGAGGGCAGCGGCATGATCTCGGCTCACTGCAGCCTCTCCCCTCCCAGTCTGAAGTGATTCTGTCGCCTCGGCCTCCCGAGTAGCTAGGATTACAGGCATGTGCCACCACGCCCAGCTAATTTTTGTATTTTTAGTAGAGACAGGGTTTCACCATGTTGGCCAAGCTGGTCTCAAACTCCTGACCTCAAGTGATCCACCTGCCTCCACCTCCCAAAGTACTGGGATTACAGATGTGAGCCACTGCGCCCAGACTTCTGCTGTGTCTTAATAGGACATCTGTCATTGTGATCTAGGAGGCAGGGCTTGACTCTGGAGGCAGGACTCTGACACCAGGCTAAATTGAGAACTAGCTAAAACACAGACAGGGCAGAAGCAGCTTTGGGTAAGCCATGCCCACCAGTGCCGTGTCAGTTTACCATTGCCATGGCAACACCCCGGAAGTTACCACCCCCTTTCCATGGCAACCACCCAATGACCTGGAAGTTGCTGCCCTTTTCCTAGAAATTTCTGCATAATCTGCCCCTTAATTTGCACATAATTTAAAATGGGCATAGATATGACAGGAGCGCTGCCTCTGAGCTGCTCCTCTGGGCGCACTGCCTCTCAGGCAGCCCTGCTCTGCAAGGGGCAGTCCCTGTGCTGCAGCTGTGCACTGAGGGTCCAGTAAAAGTTGCTAACACCACCAGCTTGCCCTTGAATTCTTTCAAGGGCAAAGCCAAGAATCTTCCTGTGCTAATCCCCCAATTTGGGGGCTCACCTGCCCTGCATCAATTAGATTTGGGACCTACACAGAGAATCCAGGATTATCTCATCTTGAGATCATTAATTACACTTGCAAAGACCACCCTTTTTTTTTTTTTTTTTTCAGACGGAGTCTTTCTCTGATGCCCAGGCTGGAGGGCAGTGGCACAATCTCTGCTAACTGCAACCTCTGTCTCCCCGGTTCAAGTGATTCTCCTGCCTCAGCCTCCAAGTAGCTGGGATTACAGGTGCCTGCCACCATACCCAGCTTTTTTTGTATTTTTAGTGGAGACAGGGTTTCACCTCATTGGCCAGGCTGGTCTCAAACTCCTGACCTCCAGTGATCTGCCCGCCTCGGCCTCCCAAAGTGCTGGGATCACAGGCGTGAGCCACCGTGCCTGCTGTAAAGACCCTTTTTGTTAATAAGGTCACACTCACAGGTTCCGGGGATTAGGGTATGGATTGTGTTTTTGAGGGGTGTCCCCATTCAGCTCACTATAACATATATGTCTATTACCGTCTACATTTACATCCTTGCTATACGCAAATACACATCAACGTCTGTATGTCTATGTCCTTACCTACATTGGTTTTCAATTCCCAGTTATATCTATATTCTAGCAACATCCGTATCTATCTCTGTATCCTTATCACATCTGAATCTGTGTCTATGTGACAGAAGGTTGTTAGTATACAACCAAATAACAATGGGGACTATCATGTTTCTGCTTGAAGAATTCTAGCTGATTATTATTTTCTTCATAATGGTTTTATAAGGAATCTGTATCTGAATTCTTTCTAGGAGCATACATTACTATTGTGATAAAATATAAGAAAGTGGCCGTGTATGGTAGCTCATGCCTGTAATCCCAGCACTTTGGGAGGCTGAAGTGGTTAGATCATCGGAGTCAGAAGTTTGAGACCAGCCTGGCCAACATGGCAAAACCCCATCTCTACTAAAAATATGAAAATTAGCTGGGCGTGGTGGTGCACACAGAGGCCAAGGCAGAAGAATCACTTGAACCTGGGAGGCAGAGGTTGTGGTGAGCCGAGTTTGTGCCACTGCACTCCAGCCTGGGCTACACGGCAAGACTCCATCTCAAAAAAAAAAAAAAAAAAAAAAAAGGAAAAGGAATCTATTGCCATATTGGGGATTATGGGAAAACTTTCGCTGGGTCTAACACTGTGACATTGTCCTGTCATCTCAAGCCTCCTCCCATGGTGGAGGCCTTATCCTGGGTCTTCCCTTCCCTCCCATATGGCTTGCTAGCCTGCAGCCCTCTCATCTTCCCCTACATTTGCCCCAGCTAAAGCTCAGCACTCTAGAACACCAGCAGAGGTTTCTTTCCCAGATGGAAGGTGGATGTGCCTTTCCCCCTCTCCTAGGAAGTTCCCTGGCCCTTGATGTTCTCAGCAGAAACCCCCAACAGAGCCCAAAAGGACTGATACAGTCTGACCTCACCTTTCCACAAACTCTTCAGCCCAATTAAGCATAATTCAAGAATTGGGTTTCCTTTTCTTTTTTAAGACAGGGTCTCATTCTGTCGCCAAGACTGGAGTGCAGTGGTGCAATCTCGGCTCACTGAAACCTCTGCCTCCCAAGTTTAAGCAATTCTCCCACCTCAGCATTCCAAGTAGCTGGAATTACAGGTACCTGCCACCATGCCTGGCTAATTTTTGTATTTTTAGTAGAGACGGGGTTTCACCATGTTGGCCAAGGCTGGTCTCAAACCCCTGACCTCAAGTGATCTGCCCACCTCAGCCTCCCAAAGTGCTGGGATTACAGGTGAGCCACCGCACCCAGCCAGGTTTCACTTATTTCTATAGATTCTTGGTCCAATCAACAAGTTTCCTACAATTTATTATATTACACCTTTACTGTCATAAAAAATAATACATATCCAGCATTATTTTTCTATAATACTCTAGGCATTATTATGTAATATTCCAGGCAGTATTATTACTGTAGGCATACTAGAAAACACAGAAAGACACCGAGGTCAGCTGCCTTCAAAAATGGCTGCCAACAATTTCTTCCCTTTACGCTCTCATCACTCCTCCCACCACCAGGGGCGTCTATTTCCCCACCTCTTCATTCTGGGCAGGCCTCATGACTTGTTTTGACCAATAGAATGCACCAGAGTGATGTGTCAATTTCAAATAGCCTAGGCCTTAAGAGGCCAGATGGCTCCCACTGCTGCTCACTTGGATGCCGGCCGCCATCTTGCAAGGAAGCTAAAGCTGGGTTACCAAATAGGGAAAGCCCAGGTGAATGCTGAGAGGCTGTGTGGGGAGAACCAACTCATTAGCAGCTGACATTAGCCACACAAGTGACCCAGGGAGAGACCAGCAGCAGAACCACCCAGTCAGCCCTCTGAATCCTAGTAAGTCATTGTTTGAAGCCACTAAACTCTGTTTGGTTGTGAACAACAATGTATGTCTGAAGCAGATGCCCCTCCCTTAAGCCCCCAGCCCAGAGAGGAACCCTGCTAACCTGTTGGTGTAGGTCCTACCAGATTTGTTTTTTCCTGTAGTAAAAAAAAAATCCACATTTTTTTTTCCTATAATTAAAAAAAAATCCACAAAATAGACATCTTGGCTTATTTTTACATTTCAGGAAAGCTGTTCAGAATGATTTTATTAATAGTTCAACTGCAGCAGGAAGAGGAAATAGACCAAAGCTTGCCTGTTAACCACCAAGAGTCATGCTGAGCTCTTCATGGCTGTGAAAATCAAAGACCCAAATTTACAAACTTTGCACATTCGTGCTGAGGTACTTTAGCCCTTTGTCCACAAGTCTCCACAGACCCAGTGGGGAGGAACAGGTCTTTCTTCAGCGCCTTTCAAACATATTTGAGCCAGAAAAAAAGTGTTGGTTTCAAAATACAGAAGAAACCAGCAAAATCAAGGTTAACTAATGCCTCATTAAACATTTCATAGTAAATCAAGTCAAGTAATTGTTAAATAACTCTACCATGTCTTTTTTTAGATGGAGTCTCGCTCTGTTGCCAAGGCTGGAGTGCAATGGGGTGATCTTGGCTCACTGCAACCTCCACCTCCCGGGTTCAAGTGATTCTCCTACCTCAACCTCCCGGGTAGCTGGGACTGCATGAGTGCACCACCACATCCAGCTAATTTTTGTATTTTTAGTAGACATGGGGTTTCACCATGTTGTCCAGGCTGGTCTCAAACTCCTGATCTCAGGTGATCCACCCACCTTGGCCTCCCAAACTGCTGGGATTACAGACGTGAGTCACTGTGCACAGACCTTTTTTTTTTTCCTGAGACAAGGTCTCGCTCTGTTACCCATGCTGGAGTGCAGTTGTGTGATCACAGCTCACTGCAGTCTCAACCTCCTGGCCCCATGTGATCCTCCCATCTCAGCATCCCAAGTAGCTGTGACCAAAGGCATGCGCCTCCACACCTGGCTAATTTTTTTTTTTTTAATAGAGCTCTCCCTATGTTGCCCAGGATGGTCTCAAACTCTTGGGCTCAGGCAGAACGAGTACACGGAAAACACAGGCAAGTTCCTGTTAAAGAGTTACCTGTGGCCACAGTTCCTTTGGAATTTTAACATGGAGTCACCATACTATGCTATCGCCATCCCCAAATTCATATATTGAAGTCTTAACCCCCAGTACCTCTGAATGTGACTGTATTTGGAGGTGGGGGTCTTTAAAGAGGTAATTAAGGTAAAATGAAGCTAGGCACGGTGGCTCACACCTGTAATCCCAGCACTTTGGGAGGCTGAGGCAGGCAGATCACCTGAGGTCAGGAGTTCAAGACCAGCCTGGCCAACATGGTGAAACCCTATCTCTACTAAAAAAACACAAAATTAGTCTGGCATGGTGGCACGTACCTGTAATCCCAGCTACTGTGTAGGCGGAGGCAGGAGAATTGCTTGAACTTGGGAGACGGAGGTTGCAGTGAGCTGAGATCATGCCATTGTACTCCAGCCTGGGCGACAGGAGCAAAACTTCAGCTAAAAAAAAAAAAAAGATAAAATGAGGCCCCATAGGTGGGCGCTTAATTCAGTCTGACTGGTGTTAATACAAGAGGAGACCAAGACACAGCCCCATGCAGAGAGGAGACTACGTGAGGGACACGGGAATAGACGGCCATCTGCATAGCCAAGGAGAGAGGCCTCAGGAGAGTGCCAACACCTTGATTTGGGCCTTCTGGCCTCCAGAATTGTGAACGCATTAATTTCTGTCATTGAAGCCACCCATTCTGTGATAGTTTGTTACAGCAGACCTCAGTGTGTAGAATACGATGCCATTCACATGGCAGAAGGTCTCATTGTACACTTGCAAGTTCACGTGTGACTTTCCCTGTGGGATGGAGAGGTGGCTGGGGGAGTTCCCCGATGCTCTGCTCAGTAGGTGGAGCCTGCCCTGCCCACCCCTTTCCTCCACCTTGGCTCAATCACTGTGGTCTTTATAAGCTTTTCCTGCCAGTTCCATCTGAGACTTCTTTCCTCCCAGGACTGGGTCCTGCACTTCTGTCTCACTTTAAACTAAGTAAGAACATTTATAGAAAGTGCAAGGCCTCAGGAGAGAGGACTTCAAGCTTTATTTTATTTTATTTTTATTGATTAATTGATTGAGACGGAGTTTCACTGTTGTTGCCCAGGCTGGAGTGCAATGGCATGATCTCGGCTCACCGCAACCTTCACCTCCCAGGTTCAAGCGATTCCCCCTGCCTCAGCCTCCCGATTAGCTGGGATTACAGCATGTGCCACCATGCCCAGCTAATTTTGTATTTTTAGTAGAGACCGGTTTTCTCCATGTTGGTCAGGCTGGTCCCAAACTCCTGACCTCAGGTGATCCAACCGCCTCAGCCTCCCAAAGTGCTGGGATTGCAGGCGTGAGCCACCGTGCCCGGACCCTTGTTTTTGTGCCACCAAAAGTGTATTTAAAAACTCTCCTCATCATATCAAATATTTTAATCATATACATTGAAAAAAGTTTATTTTTTGAAATAGGAGAGAGAATATGCATACAACATTTGTTAGGATGATGTACTCAAGTCATTGGCTAAGGTGCTATGACTAGAGTTGATTGACGTGAGTGGCTGTGGACAGGTTCCCCCTGTTACTTGTTTTCTCCCATTTGCTAGTTCAGTGTGTTGGGACCCAGCTTGTGCTTTTTAATAATCAGTCATGCAACAGTCCAGAGAGTTGACAGGCAGTAATCAAACTGGGAGAGGATTGCAAACTAAAACGAGGCTTTTAAATGAAAAACATGGCCAGGCACGGTGACTCAAGCCTGTAATCCCAGCACTTTGGGAGGCCGAGGCGGGCGGATCACTTGATGTCAAGAGTTCGAGACCAGCCTGCGCAACATGGTGAAACGCCGTCTCTACTAAAAATACAAAAATTAGACTGGGCATCTTGGTGCACCCATAATTCCAGCTAGGCAGAAGGCTGAGGTGGGAGGATGGTTTGAGCCTGGGAGGCGGAGGTGGCAGTGAGCTGAGATTAGACCACTGCACTCCAGCCTGGGCAACAACCAGACTACATCTCTAAATGCATAAATAAATAGAAAACATTTACGTTTGGTTAATCCCGCTTCCTCACCTGTCTTCACTCTTGTTCAGGTTCTGGCCACCTGGTGGAGGTCGGGCAGGCGCCTTCCCGGGGCTGACAGTGGGGAACAACATGAAGTCAAATTCTCATCCCATTTCCCAGATTAGGAAACTGAAGCTCAGAGGTGGGGAAGAGCTCGAACCCCGGTCTGTCAGCCCCTCTGATCGTCACCCACTTGTCCCGCGGGCGGGTTAGACCCGATATCGCGCTGGTCTCTACACTACCACCCCCAGGGGCTGAATGCTCAAGTCCCTCCGGCGGTTCAAGCAGGAAGAGGAGCGGCCAGGAGGAGAGTTACGCGGACAGCAGGCGACCTCCTCCCCGCCACCCACAGCCGGACCAGACCCAGGGGATCCTTGGAGTCAGCCCGCGCGAGTCGCGGCGCTCGTGTTCCCCACCAGAGGGCGCTGCAGGGCCGCTGGCTAAAGCGCTGGCTCTGCGCTTGCCGAGTGAGAATCAAATCATCCCAAAACCCCCTGGCCCGTGGGTTGGCCCAGTGGTTCTCAGCCTCGCTTGTTTTTTTTTTTGTTTTTTGAGACAGAGTCTTGCTCTGTCACCCAGGCTGGAGTGCAGTAGTGCGATCTCAGTATTCATTACAACAATAAGTATTTGTATAGCTCTTACTATATTACAGGCATTGTATGAAGCACTGAGATTGTTTTAACACAAATTTAGGTGCTCTTACTGTGAACATTTTACAGGTGGGGGAAACTGAGGCTCAGAGATGGTAGATGTCATGCTCAGGGTCACATAGTGCTGGAATCTGAACATAGGCAGTCTGACTTGATTGAAACCCCATCCATGTGATTCTAGAGTCTGTACCTGGACGAATGCCAGTCGGTGCCCCTTCTCCCCCCACCCCACAAGCCTCAGGCAGAGGGAAAGCAGGGTGTGGGAGAGCGAGGGGATGCGTGAACAGATCTTTAGGGAACCTGAGGCGCTGGCCTGAGAGAGTGCACGGCCCTGAGGCTCGAAGTGGTCTCTACACCTCCCCCTCTCCCACTTGCCTGCTCTAAGAGGGAGAAAGCTTCCATCTTCCTGACGATGCTAACAGCACGAGATCCCTATTTTCAGGTACATAAATGAAGGCACTGACAGGTAATTAAACAGCCCAAGGTTGTAAATGACATTGGGGGCTGGAGGTGGGGTGAGCCCAGGCAACAGCACTGCAAATACCCCCTCCCCGCACCAAACTCTGTCCCCCATCTCTTGTATGCCCCTTCCCCACACCCAGCTCCCACTTTAGAACCAGGAATGTCCTCACTTGTCCTCTTCCTGAGATAGGTAAAAGCTAATCAGGAGTCAAAACTCCAGTTTTCTGGGGCAATTTCCTTGAAAATCCTGCTGTCTGGGCTGGGTGCAGTGGCTCATGCTTGTAATCCCAGCACTTTGGGAGGCTGAGGTGGGCAGATCACTTGAGGTCAGGAGTTCCAGACCAGCCTGACTAACATGGCGAAACCCTGTCTCTACTAAAAATACAAAAATTAGTTAGGTGTGGTGATGCCCACCTGTGATCCCAGCTACTAGGGAGGCTGAGTCAGGAAATTTCTTGAACCTGGGAGGTGGAGGTTGTAGTGAGCTGAGATCACACCACTCATTGCCCTCCAGCCTGGGTGAGAGTGAGACTCTGTCTCAAAGAAAAGAAAAAAGAAAATCCTGCTGTCTGAAACCATAACCCTGAATTTGGGAATCAAATTTAATCCTCCTTGCGTTAAAATAATGAACATTTTTGCTGCCATCTCTAGGTTACAAAAGTGCCCATCTCGTAGCTGAGCCCTTGGCTGACGCTCTCGTGGTAACCCAGGGGCGGATATGGTTGTGTCTATTCCTGAGAAACACAGATTCAGACTCTTCAGGTCTTTTCTCTGCCAGCCACTGCCACAGGAAACACGGTGGGCCATGGTATCCGAGACGATCGCTATCAATTCTCCTCCCCCTGTGAGCCTACTACTTCTGCCATGAAGAGATGGGATCTGTTTCTCCTCAGCTTGAATCTGAGCTAGCCTTACGACTTGGTGGAACCAATAAAAATCAGCCCAAATTCCAGGTGTAGCCCTTAAGCGACATGGTAGGATTCACTGCCTCCCCTCTTAGAAGCCGGTTACCATTGTTAAAATAAAAACTTCAGCTGAATTAAATGTAAAGGAGTTTAATTGAGCAATGAACGATTCGTGGATCGGGCAGCCCCCAGAATCACAGCAGATTCAGGGAGACTCCGGGATACCTGTTCTAGAACTTCATACAAATGGACTCATAAAAAGAGGTACAGTTTTGTGTCTCGCTTCTTCACTCGTGAGGCTAATCTTGAACTTAAACCAGGGGCTTTTTCCAAGGAAAAGCTTTTTCTGGCATCGGCCACCTCATGATTAGTTTCTTCCTTCTCAGGCCAGTGACCCGAGGGTCCAGTTATGCAAACTATTTTAAAAACTAAAGACTTTTTTATGTGGTCCCCTGGGATCCTCTGGTCTTTGGAGGTCTTTGAAGATCTCTTCATTTCTTGTCTTAAAGCAGACCCTGGTCAGCTTGGGTCTCTAGCTGTTTCCTCGCAGGGGCCGGGGTTTTTTTTTGTATGTTTTGTTTGTTTGAGAGGGAGCTTCCCTTTTGTTGCCCAGGCTGGAGTGCAATGGCGTGATCTCAGCTCACTGCAACCTCCGCCTTCTGGGTTCAAGGTTCTGCCTCAGTTTCCCAAGTAGCCTCCTGTCTCAGGCTCCCAAATAGCTGGGATTACGGGCATACACCACCATGTCCAGCTAATTTTTGTATTTTTAGTAGAGATGGGGTTTCACCATGTTTGCCAGGCTGGTCTCAAACTCCTGACCTCAAGTGATCCTCAGCCTCCTAAAGTGCTGGGATTGCAGGTGTGAGCCACCATGCCCAGCCTCAGTAGGGGGTTTTATCCCTTGGGATCTTGACTTTGTTTCTCAGGTTGGTCTTGAACTTCTGTGCTCATGGGATCCTCCAACTTCGGCATCCCAAGTTGCTGGGACTACAGGTGTGAGCCACCACGCCTGTCCTTTCTAGGTTTCATAACCCCTGAAAGTATTTTGAGAAACTATGTCCTCCCCCTCACCACATTTTAAGTTGACATCCACAATTTTTCATTTTGTAAGTTGAAATAAGCTTTTTGTTTTGCTAATAGGAGGTTAACACTCTTCAACCTTTTTTTTTTTTTTTTTTTTTTAAGAGATGGAGTCTCGCTCTGTCGCCCAGGCTGGAGTGCAGTGACATGATCTCGGCTCACTGCACCCTCTGCCTCCCAGGTTCAAGCAATTCTCCTGCCTCATCCTCCTGAGTAGCTGGGATTACAGGCACCTGCCACCATGTCCAGGTAATTTTTTGAATTTTTAGTAGAGACGGGGTTTCACTATGTTGGCCAGGCTGGTCTCGAATCCCTGATCTCATAATCCACCTGCCTCGGCCTCCCAAAGTGCTGGGATTACAGGCATGAACCCCCATGCCCAGCCCCAGTAATTTACTCAGTCTTTTCATCATGATGAATTAGACAGTTATTAGTGGTTCATATCTGATCCCCTATAATGTCAGCCAGGCCCTGGTCTTACATGGTCACGGCCATATCCCACAGGTGTAGGTTCTCTGTGTTAAATGATTAATGAAGAAATGAATGAATGAGTGCTGGGGAGGGATGGTGCTGCTGAAAGGCTGCCTGGTATCACTGTTAGAATCAGAGGTTTGGAATCACAGAGACCTGTGGTCAAATTGATGTCTCATCACTTCCCAGTTGTAAAAGACCTTCCACCCTGCATGTGCACGTGTGCACACACACACATACACACACACCTCAGATTTCTCATCTGGATAATAGAGATGGTAATGGGGCTGACTTTACATGACTATGGTGAAGATTAAATGAAGCAATATATTAAAGGCTGTTCTATCCATTGTCTAGCATGGGAGGATCCCTTGGCATGGTGTGTGTGTGATGTTACAATTCCTTCTTTCCTTTCTTCCTCCATCTGTTCAATACAAGATTTACTGAGCACCATGCTGTATTACCTCTTTGTATGATAGAAATGTTATTCACATGTAACAGTGTATTATTGCAGTAACAGAAAGAGCTAAAACACCTTTAGGAGTTGCACTGGACTATTAAAAAGTCAACAATTGTGGTGGCAAAAGCAGAAACAGTAATGAGAAAATGCGCAAAACGCCATGAACAGGCTATTTACTGAAGGGGATTTCCAAATAAACTAAAAGAGAGATGTGCAAACTCATTTGTAGTTGGAGAACAATGAGTTTCCCACCTTATGCCCATGAGATGGGCAAATCTTAGAAGCCTGGACAATCTCCAGAGGTGGGAGTGGGCATTGGGGCACAGGAATCCTCATACATGAGTAAATAGGGACATTCATTGCACCAAGTGACTTGCAGGACTTGGTAGAGCTAGGAGTATGCAGACCCTAGTCAGGCCCTGTGGCCCATGGCCATAATCCCAGCATTTTGAGAGGCTAAGGCAAGAGGATCACTTGAGTTCAGGAGGTCGAGGCTGTTGTGAGTCATGATGGCTACTGCACTCCCTGATGGCTACTGTCACTGGGTGACAAAAAAAAAAAAAAAAAAAGAATATGCAGACCCAAGGAGTCTGCTCCTGGGCCCTATGCCAAAGACAGTCTCAGTGTCTCATTTAACATCATAAGAAAATGTGTATAAGAACCTTTATTGTAGCGTCTTTGTGCTGTGTGTATGTGGGAGCAGGAGATGGATATGGGGATGCACTGGTTACTTCTGCTGTGTAACAAACCAACCCAGCTTGGTGTCATAAAGCAGCAACATCTCATTATGCCCATAGAATCCATGGGACAGTAGTTATGAAAGGGGATGGCTTCTTTTAGTCCCACAATGTGTGGGGCCACAGCTGGGATGACCCCGAGAGGTAGAGTCTGGAATCATCTGGAAACTTCATCACTCATATATATGTCTGGTGCCTGATTTGAGATGATGTGAAGACTGGGCTCAGTTGGAGCTGTTGACTTGAGCACCCACATGCAGAGCTCTCTGTGTGAGTTGGGCTTCCTCACAGCAAGGCAGCTAAGTTCCAAGCAGTAATTATTCCAAGAGAACCAGGCAAAAGCCTTTTATAATTAACCTTGGAAGACACCTAGCATCCAACTAACCTTGAAAGACACAGAGCAAGTGGACATACTCTAGCAGTTGAGATGGTCACAAACTCACCCAGATTCAGCTTCAAGGAAAGAAGACATAGATTCCCACCTCAGCGGAATTGAAGAATTTGCGACCATGTTTAACAACTACGCAGCCCCATTCAGCAGGTGAAATTATGGACAAGCTACAGAACTGGGATCAATCTTAGACACGTCACTGCTGAGTTCTTAAAAAGAGAGAGAAACAAAAAGAGATAGATCATAGAAAACAAGTTATGCAAATTTAGCCTAATGCCCCCAAATGGCAGTGCACATTTTGCAAGAACACATGAAAATAAAAGGGGAGCCATCACAAAATGAAAAGCGAAAAGGAATGGGATTGGGGGGTAAAGATAAAATGGCATTTTAAAGACAGGGAGGCAGGTGGAGTCGACAGCTCCTTGGATGTAAACATCTTGAAAGGCCCTCCAGACACATGGGAGATAAGCCGATTTTGTGTTGAGGATGTGCTGATCTGGTTTCCCTGGCAACACTGCTGGTGAGGCTGAAAAGAGAGGAGCAGAAAGACAGCGCAGGGCAGATGAGTCTGCAGTGCACTGAACTCCCACAATGCAATTGTAACTTGCTGGAGAAACACACACACACACACACACACACACGGGCACACACACACATGCACACCCTGCTGAAAAACATTTTTTTTTTCTATTTGGGGACCCTGGGGAACACTGTGTGTGTATTCTCCAACTATTTGGACTCAGGACCTCTCAAATTATTCAAAATTATCAAGGACCCTAAAGAGCTTTTGTTTATGTGGGTTATATCTGTCAATATTGACTCTATTAGGAATCTCCCCGTGATAAGTTAAAAGAATATGGTACTTATTAACTCTTTCAAAAATAGTGAGCCATGATTGAGCCAATACACACCAGCCTGAGTGACAGAGTAAGATCCTGTCTCAAAAAAAAAAAAAAGGGTAGACCTTGAACCCCAATCCCTATGTACATAAGATCTAACAGGGACCAGCCAGGTAGGGAAATTGGGAGCCCAAAATGTCCTGCCTAGTAACAAACATGTTACACACTCATGTAGATAACACACACATACATATTTTAATAGGAATATATATTTTTTGAGACAGGGTCTCACTCTGTCTCTCAGGCTAGAGTGCAGTGGCACGATCATGGTTCACTGCAGCCACGAACCTCTCAGACTCAAGCAATCCTCCTACCTCAGCCTCCCCAGTAGCTGGTATTACAGGCACGGGCCACCACATCTGGCTAATTTTTGTATTTTTTGTAGAGATAGGGGTGGGTCTCCCTATGTTGCCCAGGCGGGTCTCGAACTCCTGGGATCAGGCAATCCTCCTGCCTCAGCCTCCTGAAGTGCTGGGATTGCAGGTGTGAACCACCTTTCCTGGCCCTAAAAATAGACATATTTTCCAAAACAAAACAAAGTTAGTGAGAAGAAGAGTGGCATTGTTGTATTTTGGTGTCTTTCAACTCATTTTCATGTCTGGCTCAACAATCCTCGTACTTCTGGTTCAGTCAGCTGCAATATGGCACTCTGTGTAGCCTCTAGAAAATTCCACTCAACACTGGTAAGAGAGTAAGAGTGAAAAGACTAATGGTTTAGTATTATAAAAACTTTTTTTGGCTGGGTGCGGTGGCTCACGCCTGTAATCCTAGCACTTTGGGAGGCTGAGGTGGGCAGATCATGAGGTCAGGAGACAGAGACCATCCTGGCTAACACAGTGAAACCCCATCTCTACTAAAAATACAAAAAATTAGCCGGGCATGGTTGTGGGTGCCCATAGTCCCAGCTACTCAGGAGGCTGAGGCAGGAGGATCGCTTGAACCTAGGAGGTGGAGGTTGCAGTGAGCTGAGATTGTGCTATTGCACTCCAGCCGGGGTGACAGAGCAAGACCCCATCTTAAAAAAAAAAAGAAAAAAAAGAAAATGTTTTTTTATCTCATGGCCCCCTGGAATGTTCTTGCAACCTTTAGGGGTCCCCAGACCACACTTTGAGAACCCTTGCTCCAAAAGTGCTATTTCCAGTTAAACAGATTCACTTGTATTTTTCTTAAACACAAAATGAGGGGGAGAAGAATTTTGAACAACTTTTTTTATTTTTTTGAGACAGAGTCTCTCACTCCATCACCCAGGCGGGAGTGCAGTGATGTGATCTCGGCTCACTGCAACCTCTGCCTCCTGGGTTCAAGCGATCCTCCCACCTCAGTCTCCTGAGTAGCTGGGACTACAAGTACATGCCTTCAGGCCCAGCTAATAATTTGAGTAGAAACAGGGTTTCACCATGTTGTCCAGGCTGGTCTTGAACTCCTGGCCTCATGTGATCCGCCCGCCTCTGTCTCCCAAAGTGCTAGGATTACAGGTATGAGACATCGCGCCCGGCCTTGAAAATTTTATGTGCTCTTTCTTCCAGCTGTTTCCATTGGAACCTTAGAGAAAATGGCTTAGTGAGTCACAGGCTCATCTCTGCCTAAGCAGAGATCATGATTCCAGGAGAAACACCCAGGCGGGACTCAGCGGGACATGTTGGAGCTCCCTGATGTCCCTGCCTGGCTCGTCCCTGTTAGATCTTCTGAGCACAGGGGTTGGGGTCCATGGTCTATCTTTTTCTTTTTTTCTTTTTAAGACAAGGTCTTACTGTGCCTCCCAGGCTCAACTGCAGCCTCAGTACCCTGCAGCCTCAACCCCGCAGGCTCAAGCCATCCTCCCATCTCAGCCTCCTAAGTAGCTGGGATTACAGGCGCCCACCACCATGACCAGCTAATTTTTGTATTTTTGGTTGAGACAGGGTTTCACCATG
This sequence comes from Ateles fusciceps, assembly GCA_036589455.1. Lineage (NCBI taxonomy): Eukaryota > Metazoa > Chordata > Mammalia > Primates > Atelidae > Ateles > Ateles fusciceps. Next base: position 2,089,730 of record JAZHEH010000929.1, on the reverse strand, counting down.
TTGGCCAAGCTGGTCTCGAACTCCTGGCCTCAAGTGATCTGCCTGTCTCAGCCTCCCAAAATGCTAGGATTACAGGTGTGAGCCACTACACACAACCCGACATATGAATTTCGTTTTATTATTTTTTGAGACAGAGTCTTGCTGTGTTGCCCAGGCTGGAGTTCAGTGGTGTGATCTCAACTCACTGCAACCTCTGCCTCCCAGATTCAAGCAATTATCCTGGCTCAGCCTCCTGAGTAGCTGGGATTACGGCCATGCACCACCACACCGGGCTAATTTTTGTATTTTTAGTAGACACGGGGTTTCACTGTGTTGGCCAGGCTGGTCTCGAACTCCTGACCTCAAGCAATCCACCTGCCTTGGCCTCCTGGAGTGATGTGATTACACTCCACCCAGGCTCCAACATAGGAATTTTAAAGAGACATAATTCAGCCCCTATACCTGTGGATTCTCCTATAAACCAAACACTCTCCTGGCGAGTCCCCCTCTGTGTTCCAGCATGCCGCCCTGTACTGTCCCATGGTGAGAATAAAATCTTCAGCCCAGTAACACTCAGGGCCAGGCACTGTTCCAACACACACACACCCCTCTTGTTTTTTTTTTTCTTTTTTTCTTTTTTTAGATGGAGTCTTGTGTTGCACAGCCTGGAGTGCAGTGGCATGATCTCGGCAACTGCAACCTCCACCTCCCAGGTTAAAGCGATTCTCCTGCCTCAGTCTCCCAAAGTAGCTGCGACTACAAGCATGTGCCACCACGCTTGGCTAATTTTGTGTATTTTCAGTAGACACAAGGTTTCACCGTGTTAGCCAAGATGGTCTAGATCTCCTGACCTCGTGACCTGCCCACCTCGGCCTCCCAGCGTTCTGGGATTGCAGACGTGAGCCACCGTACCTGGCCCACACCTCCTCTCAGATCCTCATAACCTCACTATAAACTGGGGTCACAGAGCCATGAAGAGACACTGACTTGCTTGGTGATTGGGTGAGTGTGAAAAACTAAGCCAGATGGCACTGAAACTGTGAGAAAATAGATTGCTCTTATCTAAGTCACCCAGCCTGTGACACTGTTGAAAAATCAGTCTCCAGTGATCTGGGTCCAGAATCTAACTCTTTTAGCACTTATAGCGCCTTTGTGGGAAGTAGGAAAGACTCTGCTCTGCATTGGCCATTGCCAAAAGCACCCCTTCAGCCCCTCAAATGACTAAACACAGGGTAACCATATGCCCCGGGATTCCTCTCCTAAAAGTGTCTACCCAAGAGAAATGAAAACATATGTCTACACAGAGCATATTCATCATGTGTCTGTGTCTCATAGAATATTCATGATAGCCAGAAAGTGGAAACAACCCAAACGGCCATCACCTGATCAATGGATAAAGAAAATTTGGTTTATCTATTCCATGGAGCATTGCTCAGCCATAAAAGGAATGGAGGCTGGGTGCAGTGGCTCACGCCTGTAATCCCAGCACTTTAGGAGGCTGAGGTGGGCAGCTCACCTGAGGTCAGGAGTTTGGCCAACATGGTAAGACCCTGTCTCTACTAAAAATACAAAATTAGCCAGGTGTGATGGTGGGCACCTGTTATCTCAGCTATTTAGGAGGCTGAGGCAGGAGAACTTGGAGAACTCCTTGAACTCCTTGAAAACTCCTCATGTTTTCAGCGTGTGTGGCATGTGTCATCCAATCTTCTCATTCCATTCATTCATTTATTCATTCATTCATTCATTCAGAGATGGAGTCTCACTCCAACACCCAGGCTGGAGTGCAGTGGCATGATCTCTGCTCACTGCAACCTCCGCCTCCTGGGTACATGCGATTTTCCTGCCTCACCCTTCCAAGTAGCTGGGATTACAGGCATGTGCCACCATGCCTGGACTAAATTGGAGATTCAAATGTCAAAAATGACACATTAGGCTGGGTGTGGTGGCTCACACCTGTAATCTCAGCACTCTGAGAAGCCGAGGTGGATGGATCACCTGAGATCAGTGTTGGCTGGCCACAATTAGACATTTCAACATTACACATGCGGTTCAGATTTGAGGCTAGCATTCTATTTCTGTTGGACAACACTGCTCTGGAGAGAAGAGTAACATTACATCCATCTGTGGGTCAGGAAGGTCGAAAGAGGAAAAAGTAGGGAAAACAGGAGTAAGCGGTTGCTCGAGTTGCCATGGTAACCTTGCAATTAAAGTCTCCTTAAAGGTAAAAAAAAAAAACAAAAAAAAACTCTAACAAACACAAAAATAGGATGGTGGGCCTGGTGGCAAAAACAAAAACAAAGCGTGGGGTGTTTGGGTTTCCTGTTTATTTGTTTGTTAACAGATGCTTTTGGCTGGGCACGGTGGCTCACACCTGTAATCCCAGCACTTTGAGAAGCCAAGGCAGGTGGATCACCTGAGATTAGGAGTTCGACACCAGCCTGGTCAGCATGGTTGACACCCATCTCTACTAAAAATGCAAAATTAGTCCGGCATGGTGGTGAATGCCTGTAGTTCCAGCTATCAGGAGCTGAGGCAGGAGAATGGCTTGAACCCGGGTAGCGGAGGTTGCAGTGAGCTGAGGTCACACCATTGCACTACAGCCTGGGTGACAGAGCAAGACTCCATCTCAAAAACAAACAAACAAAATCATATGTTTTTATAATGGTAGGTTCTCAATAAATACTTAGCTTAGCCATCTTTCATGGAGCAACAGCTGTGAGCCAGCCTCTCTTCTAAATGCTTTCCTGGATTATTCCCTTTACTCTCCATGAGAGGCCAGGCATGGTGGCTCACCCCTGTAATCCCAGCACTTATGGAGGCAAGTGGATCCCTTGAGGTCAGGAGTTCAAAATCAGTCTGGGCAATATGGCGAAATCCTGTCTTTACAAAAAATATAAAAATTTGCCAGATGTGGTGGCATATGTCTGTAATCTCAGCTACTTGGGGGCCTGTAATCCTAGCTACTCAGGAGCCCGAGGCAGGAGAATCTCTTGAACCAGGGAGGCAGAGGTTGCAGTGAACCAAGATGGTGCCATTGCACTCCAGCCTGGATTATACAGCATGACTCCATTTCAAAACAAAAACAAAAACAAAACAACCCTTTGAGGTAGGGATGTTGCAGTAGGCCTACAGAGCCAGATTCATATAGCGTAGGGGACAGCCTCATGGTCGACAAGGGACAGAGAAGCAAATGCATGCTTACAGTAGCTATGCTGACGTTCACAAGCCCCAGTCTGCTGTCCCAGTCAAGGGAAATGCTTTCTTGCAAAATTCATGGCTGGCCTCACTCATGATCATTCATATGCTGAAAGCGTGTGCAGAACCACAGGGTTCATTGTGCATGCATAGTTCAGAATACAGGAACATGTTTGGGAGTGAGGGCCCGTCCCCACTGAGTGGGGCCTGTACCCCGCAAGTGAGGTCCATATACCCCAAATGGTGTCTGTTGCTCACACATGGGGCCTAGGCCTCCTTATTTAATACTGAGACTCATATACTGTGAATAAGGCCAGTATCCCAAGTGAGTCCTAGTCCCACGGTGCGAGGCCAGTGCCTCTTGATTTAGGCCTATGTAATCCTGAATTCCACCTCTCCACTGGAAGGGGGAATTGTAACCCCCAGTGAAGCCCGTACCCTCTGGAAGGAGGCCTCTATCCCCTGAATGAGATCGGGTCTCCTTGAGTGATTTCTGGCCCTCTGTGGTTTCGGCCTTGTTTTTTGCTGATGAATAAGTGGTGCTTTAGGCCCCCAGTCCTCCTTCCCATCGGGACCTTTAAGAGAAGCGTCTCAGGCCACAGCGACGCAGACCCCCAGCTCCAGGCTGCACTGTTGCCATGGAAACGGTTGGGGGGGGGGACGGGGAGAGCGTGCGGCTCCGTCTGCGCAGGCGCAGGTCCGAGCAGCAGCGTCGCAGCGGAACTGCTGAGATTCAGGCCGAGGGTGCGCGCTCAGACGCGGCGGGAGCACCAGGCAAGCGGCGGCTCCCACCTCCCACGCCCCTCCAGGTGCACTCGGCGCCGCCCCCTGCACCTGGCCGCGTTGCCCAGGCACTCAGGCCTGTGTCAGAAAAAGAGGGAGGGAGCTGCCCTGGAAAGCAGAAACGTAAGCCCCCCTGCGGATCCTCAGACAGCTCTGGGGAGGGGTCCCGGGGGAAGGTCACTGCGTCCAGCCGGCCAGCAGGCAGCTAGGGCCCCGGAGCCCCGAGCCCCACTCCAGCCTTGCCACATTCACCGGAACCGGGACTCTAAGCCCTGCGGGTGGCTTTCCAGGGTGGCACTGACGCCCGTGCGCTGCAGCCCACCCCATCTCAGGCTCCCTCCTGCCCCAAATCAGCACCCAGTGGGCGGCACCATGGCCATGAGCCTTCTGCAGGACTGGTGCCGGGGCCTGGACGTGGACGCGCACAGGGCCCTGCTGGTCACCGGCATCCCGGAGGGCCTGGAGCAGGCGCACGTCGAAGCCGCCCTGCAGCCTTCCCCTCCTGCCCCTGGGCACGTTCAGGCTGCGACACATGAAGGCCTTGACGAACGAGAAGGCCCAGGCCGCCCTGGTGGAGTTTGTGGAGGACGTCAATCACGCTGCCATTCCCAGGGAGATCCCGGGCAAGGATGGGGTCTGGAGGGTTCTGTGGAAGGACCGTGCGCAGGACACGAGGGTCCTGAGGCAAATGAGACGCCTGCTGCTGGATGACGGGCCCACGCAGGCCGCGGTGGCTGGGACCCGGGGGAGGCACCCACCCCCTCCCGCTTCAGAGACCCAGGCCCAGGATTCTGGGGAGGTGTCAGGGCAGGCCGGCTCGCCTCTTGGGGCAGCCAGGAACGCAAGGAGGGGCCGGCGGGGTCGCAGAAACAGAACCAGACGCAACAGGTTGACCCAGAAGGGCAAGAAGAGAAGCCGAGGAGGGCGGCCATCCGCTTCCGCGAGGAGTGAGGCCGAGGACTCTTCCGATGAGAGCCTGGGCATCGTGATCGAGGAGATCGACAAGGGTGACCTAAGCGGAGACGAGGACCAGAGCGCGCTGTACGCCACGCTCCAGGCGGCCGCCAGGGAGCTGGTCAGGCAGTGGGCGCCCTGCAGCTCCAAGGGGGAAGAAGACGTTCCCCGCGAGTTCTTGGCTCTGGTCACTGTCACCGATAAAGCCAAGAAGAAGAGGCAGAGAAGGAGCCAGCTGGGGCCGAATCCATCCCCTTGAACACCAAAGAAGGCAAAACTGCATCCCCGACTTAGTGGCCCTACTGGCTGTGAGGGACACCCCGGAGGAGGAGCCGGTGGACAGCGACGCTTCGGAGAGCGACTCGCAGGGAAGTGAGGACCAAGAAACAGAGGGATTGGACAATCCTGAGTTCGTGGCCATTGTGGCCTATACCGACCCGTCGGATCCCTGGGCCCGGGAGGAGATGTTGAAAATCGCTTCTGTGATCGAGTCGCTGGGCTGGAACGACGAGAAAGACAAGCAAGACGCGCTCCGACAGGTCCTGTCCGTCATGTCCAAGGACACTTGCGGTACCCGCGTGAAGGTGGAGGAGGCGGGCCGCGAGGTGGACGCCATGGTCCTGCGCAAGGCCGGAGACGACGGGGACCTCCGGGAGTGCATTTCCACCTTGGCGCAGCTGGATCTTCCTCCCCAGGTGAAGAAGGCTGGGCGTGGCCTCTTCGGGGGCTGGGGCGAGGACGGTGAGGATGAGGGGGCCTTCTGGAGCTGGTGGCGCTCCTGGCTGCGCAGGATATGGCGGAGGTGATAAAGGAGGAAGAAAACGCCTGGGAAAAGGCGGGAGTACAAATACCCCAAAGGCAAACTGGGGGAGGTATTGGCGCTCCTGGCCGCCAGGGAGAACTTGCGGTCCAACGAGGGGTCGGAGGAGGCTTCGGACGAACAGTCCGAGGAAGAGTCGGCGGACACGGAGAGCGAGGCGTCGGAGCCCGAGGACAGGGCATCCACGAAGCCCCGGGCCAAGAGGGCGCGCACAGCCCCCCGGGGCCTGACTCCGGCCGGCGCGCCCCCCCACTGCGTCCGAGGCCCGCAAAACGCGCGGGGGCGGCAGAGGCCGAGGCCGGGCATCACTCCCGAGAAGAAAGCTGGGAGCCGGGGCTCGGCTGTGGACGACGCCGCGGGAAGCAGGAAGAAGAAGGGGAGCGCGGGCGCCGGTGCCCACGTCAAGGCCGGCGAGGCCAAGGGCCAGGCGTCCACGGGCTCCAAGGCCGCGCGCGGGAAGAAGGCCCGTCGGGGCCGGAGGCTGCCCCCCCAAATGCCCGCTAGCGGCCCTGCAGAGCGCCCGAGTGCGCCCCCCCCCCCCCCGCCCTCCCTTTCCCTCCCCTCTTCCCCTCACTCCGCAGACGCGGCCTCCTCGCTACACCAGGCGCCCGGGCCGCGTTTGCCGGTGTCACGTTCCCCTCTCGGGCCCTCACGGGCCTGGGGCACCAGCGATCCCGACGGAGGAAGCCCAGATAGATGGAGGAAAGAGAAGTGCGCTCGAAGCAGCGGCGAGGGGCCGAGACGGGCACCAGGGTTGGGGGCCCGGGTCGCCCCTGGCGGGGATGTGGGTGGACACTGGGCATCTGCGGAGGTGAGCAGGGCTCTTCGTGGCGCTCCCGGAGCCCGAGCCTGGCAGGGGCTGCCGGTCACTGTCGCCCCCTCCCCCAGTCTGAATCGACCCAGGGTCTGTGATGGAGGTTTGGTCACCTGAGGCGCAGCTCCCCAGCCCGGGGAGGCCCCAGCTCCTACCCAGGAGAGGAGATTATTCCAGCAAGGAAACGTCTGAGAGACTGAGGGGGGATGGGAAGGGGAGGAGGAGAAAGGGGAGAGGAACGGTGGGGGAAGGGAAGGAGGAGGAGGAAGAGCAGAGGGAAGACACACAGCAGCTCTGCCCACCGGCCGCCCCTGATACAAAGGAATCAGCCCCAGGCCAAGGCCACCTGCCTCTGATCACGAGTTGAATTTGTCACTTAGACTGCAGTGTTTCCCCAACATTCTAATTATTTGCCGACATGTTCCATTTGGGGGAAATTCACATAAAATCCAGAGTCTTGGCTCCTCTGGGCTAAGTGGCCCTGGCCCCCTCCCATTGGTTATGGTTCCCCTGGGTCCCCACTCTCCTGTGGAGCTGACCCACCGCTCAGCGCTGGCCTTGCAGCCCTAAAGACCTTGAAAGTCTTTAGGTTCACCCCCTGAGTGAATTAAAAGCCAGAGGGGTCCCTGAAAGGCGCGGTGAGGGGCAGAGGCTCACCTCGGCAGTGCAGAAGCTGGCAGTGTGTCCCCTCCTTACAGGGGATGAAAAGACCTGGGAGGAATCCCAACCCTGCCGGGGAGGTTTCCGAGTAGGCGGGGCCGGGGCTCTCCAGCTTCAGCACCTGCTGTCCCAAGTGCAGACACTTCAGCTTTGTGTGATTCCGTGCTGTGCCGTTCGCTTCAGCTCCCCCAACCCCTGCTGAACTTGATATTTCCCTAGATATCGGTCTCCACAGGACCCCTTGTTCGTTCCTGCCTTCCTGTCCCTGAGGCAACGTGTGTGCTTCCTGGTCCCAATTTCCAACCCCTGGCAGTAAGGAGCTCAACGTACAAGGAGGGCCCTGCCCTGCTTGTCTCTGGGAAAAAACGGGGGGCCTGCGTGTGGCCTCGAAGCCTGGACTGGACTGTCAGGGACACCCAGATGCAGAAGCCACCTGGGAGCTGCTGCAGGGCTTGGGTGCTCCTTCCTGCAGAGGCTGCCCCGGACAGTGACCCACCTACCAGGAGCAGGCTGGGTATGCGGAGGGCTGGGCACAGCAGCCTGTGGTGTTGCCCGTGGGTGGGGAGGGCCCTAGGTGTGCTTCTCCCATGCGATTCTAAGCTCTTTCCCTATGCACTGTAGCAGTTCTAGGCTTCTCTCCCTGTGCGCTGTGTCACCTGGATCCTCCAGTAAACTGAAATTCAGCATTGTGCTCTCTGTGTTCTGGGCGATGGGGCAGGGGAGTGTGGAGCGTGGGCCACACGTGTCCACAGTCTTGACAGTGGCTCGCCCAGAACAGCTGGGAACTGCCCTGTCACTGGTTTACACACACTGTCCTTTGTTGCTTCAAGGTTTGTGTGCCCTGCCTGGCCCTCCCTACGCCCCAGCATCATCTCACCCCTTGCAGATCTGGGCTTCCGCCCCCACCCTTGACGCCTCGCCACTTCCAGCCTTAGCCCTCAGTCTCAGCTCCGAAGCCCTTGGACACCCATGGAGACCCTAAGTCCCTCCCGGAGTTCCCCTGTGGCCCTAACCCCACCCAGCCAATCCCCACCCTAGCTTCCACCCAGATACACTGCCAGGTTGGAGCTGCATGCACCCACCCCCCCAGCCTCCACCCCTAGCCTCTGCCCTGGACCTCAGACTCAGCCTTCCATTCTCACCTGGGTTTTCTGCCTCCCTCCATCCCGTGTCCCCCTACCATACATGGCTGCCAGAGGCATCCTCTCAGAAGTCACACCTGGGGTCTGATTGTGTCCCCTCCCTTCCCCAAATCCCCCAAGGGCTCCTTCATGTGCCATCACATCTGCAGTTCTTATGACTGTCTAGACATTCTTTGTCCAACTAAATAATCACAGGGGGTACACTGGATTTACGTGTAATTAAGATTAAATAAAATTATACATCCATGTCCCTCAGTCTTCCCAGCCATGTCACAAGTGCTCAAGAGCCACACGTGGCCAGCGGCTACCACACTGCTCAGAGCTGGTGCAGGACATTGCCACCATCACAGGCAGCTCTCTTGCACAGCTCAGGTCTACACACTGCCCGCATCTCACCCTCTGCCTCGTCTCCCACTGCCCTCTCTGTGTCTTGCGTGACTTCAGCCACCCAGGTATCCAGGACACATGAGGCATATTCCTGCCTCAGGGCGTTTGCACTGCTCTTTCTTTGCACTGGAGTGCCCTTCCCCAGGCTGTGGGCATGGCTCCGACCTGGACGGTCATTTGGACCTTTCTTCAAATGTCACATTCGCAGGGAGAGCTTCCCTGACCACCTACAAAACCGTAACCCTTGGGCCAGGTGCGTTGGTTCATATCTGTAATCCTAGCGCTTTGGGAGGCTGAGTGGGTGGATCACGAGGTCAGGAGTTCAAGACCAGCCTGGCCAACATGGTGAAACCCCATCTCTATTAAAAATACAAAAATTAGCCGGCCGTGGTGGCAGGCACGCCTGTAGTCCCAGCTACTCAGGAGGCTGGGACAGGAGAGTCGCTTGAACCCGGGAGGCAGAGGTTGCAGTGAGCCGAGATCATGACACTGCACTCCAGCTGGGGCGACAGAGCCAGACTCCGTCTCAAAAAAAAAAAAAAAAAGGAACCCTTTCTGCACTTCCTCACTTTATTTTTCAGAGCTACTACTGTCCCCTGATGCACTCATTTCTCAGTAGCACACCTACTGTACCTGTCAGGGAGGTTAAAAGAGGAAATTGGTGACTGGGGTATTGCAATCAGAAAGTGCAAAAACAGGGGAGGTCGGTTTGTCCCGATATTAGCAATGCAGGGAGCTGCTCCCTCCCGAGGGCTGGGGGGAGCGCGTGGGAAATGCTGCTGCCCAGAGCCCGGGTGTAAGGCTGCCAAGTTCCACGCACGGGACTGGCTTGCCTGAGGAGGGACCCCGGAGCCCCTGGTTCACCGCAGTGACGGCCAGCTGCTCTCGCCACCACGGCCGAGCATCCCTCAGATGGTGTCCCCTTCCTCCTGCTTTCCAACTCCCCCCCAGCGCCCTGTGGGCTCGCAGCTGCATCAGCCGCTGCAGGGGACCCTGAGCGGTTGCTGTGGGGACAGGTGGGCGTGGCGGGGAGAGGCCCCGCTGAGCGGCTCAGGGCCAGCTCCATAGGGAGAAAGTGTAGCCTGGCCTGTCCCCTTCTTGTCCCCAGACCCAGCACGGTGCCTGGCACGCGGCGGCTGCTATTTGTGGAATGACTGACGGTCGGAATGAACCACGGGGACCGGGGGAGTCAGACCCCAGATACGTCTCATGGGGAATGTGCTGGACAAAAAGCATTCTTTTCATTCCCTCGTTCCTGGAGGGAGTGCGCTGAGCGGGTGGGGAGGAGCGTTTGGGGTCGAAGGAGCAGCCGCGTTAAGGCCTTGAGGTCCCGCAGGGAAGGGTTCCGGCGCGCAGAGACCAGCACAGGCGACAGCAGCTGGGTCTGTCCCGCGCGTGGAGCCTCTGGCGGCGGGTGGAACGGAGCGCGGCTGCCCCCTCCTGGAAGAGAAGGCGACGGTCTGGGAGGAGCCCGCAGCGCAGTTTGAGGAATCCAGATTTATCCGGGACCGGCCGTCCCGCCTGTTCTAGGTGCAGGAAACAGGACCCTCCCGCAGGGAGCATGCGGTGGGGGAGGCTGCGGTTAGCTCCCTGGATGAGGACGAAATCCACGCATTAAGGTGTGAGATCTGCTGGGGACAAAGTCCGGCAGGCAGGAGCCCGAGGAGGGCCGGGGCAGGAGAGGGTATAAACCGGGTGGACTGGGAAGCCCTCACTGAGAAACTGACAAGTGTAGTGGCGCGATCACGGCTCACTGCAGCCTCGAACTCCTGGGCTCAAGCGATACTCCCACCTCAGCCTCCCTCTTGAGTAGCTGGGACCACAGGTGCGCGCCACCAAGCCTCGCTACTTTATATATGTACATATATATAATTTGTTTGTAGAGACGGGGTCTCTCAATGTTGCAAAGACCCGAAGGAGGTGAGGGGGGTGCGGTCAGCGGATGCCTGGGGGAAGCGCATGATGGGGACAGGAAGAGCCAGGACAAAAGTCCCAAGCCACAGGTCTGACTATGGGGCTTATTAATGTGTAATTACTGCCCCTCCCAAGTCAGGCTAAATGCTGGTGCAGCGCGGGCAGAGTGTCGCCAAAGAAAGCCTCCTGCCTCCATGGGGGTCGCTGTCTGGCTGGATTTTCACGTGAGGCAGCAAATGCGTGTGAAGAGGTTGCTGGGGCGCGGGTGGGAGGTGTGCAAACTGGCAGGGCCTTTGGGGCCCATTAAGCTCTGGGGGAACCACGGGAGGGTTTGAACAGGAGCGGGAGAGGTTTGTGTTTTAGGTCGGCCGGGTGCAGGGTGCAAGGCTGGAGCAGGAGGAGGCCGAGGCAGGAACCTGGGGGAGAGGGCTAAGGCTGGCCCGCCGCAGGGTGGTGGGGATGGCAGGCAGTGGGTGAAGGGGTTTGCAGGAGCCTGATTTGAGCTGAGCAGGTGACTGGCGGGCTGAGGTTGTGTGTGCGTGTTTGTGTCTCTGTGTGCATCTACAGGTGAGCACGTTGGAGTGTGTATGTCTGTGCGTCTTTATTTGGCTCTGCAGACAGGAGGGCAGGATGAAGGAGGGAAGAGGATGAAGGCAGATTTTCACCCCCCATTTCCCAGATAGAGAAACCGAGGCTCAGAGAGGCAAGGAAGGGAGCTCGAACCCAGGTTTGTCTTACTCTAGGGCCCCCTCGAATAATCGGCCTTCCCGGCCCCAGGGGAGGGACGGAATGATCCTCTTTGAGAGTGAGGCCGAGCCATCCCGGGGTCCAGACCCTTCCTCTCTCCTCTCCTCCCCCAGCCCACCTCCCCCACCGCGAGGTATACCTGGGTCCGGACCTTCCCATTTGCCGCAGAGGCTGGACGTGTCTTGGCTCCTCGGCCTGCTTAAGCGAGGAGAGAGGAGCGATCCCCAGACTCAGGGGAATGTGGCCACATCCTAGAACTGCCGGGAGGGAAGAGGGGCCACAGACGCGACCCTTTCTGTCGTCCCTGCCAACCTACGACTCCAGAACGGGAGAGGAGTCAGCGCGACTTCCTGTGCCCGCTATTTCCACCAGGGGTCGCGCCAGGACCGCAGTTTAAAATCGTGCGCGCCACCGCTCTTGCTTCCGTAGCGCTCAGGTGCTCAGGGCACTGCTCCAGTGCCTTAAAGGGACAACGCTCCCTGGTCTGTGGACGCCAGGCTGGGGAAAGCGAGCTTTCCTGCAAGACAATGGTTCTCAAAGTGAGGTCCAGGACCAGCTGCGTCTCCTAGGGACTATACAATTCCAGCCCATCCCAGACCTACAGAACCCCTTTGGGTGTGGGGCCCAGCGAGCTGCGTTTCAAAGGACCCCCAGGTACCTGCGATGCGGGACCAGTTTGAGAACCACGGCTGTGGGGTCTGATGGTCTGTAGGACCCCTAGGGTCGCGCTTGTCAGCCTTGGTTGCCCATTGCTTGGAATCATCCAGGAAGCTTTAGGGACTATTGCTACCCCAGCCGTGCCCTCCACCATTCAGAGATTCCGAGAGCTGTTCCCATGTGCAGGCTGGGCATAGGCTCTGGGTCATTCCAGGGGCAGCCGGGGTGGGGATCGCTGCCCTAGGGTCCCTGTCAGGGCTGAGGTGTGCAGTGAAGAGCTGGCCGCTGCTGATACCTAGACAGAAATAAGACGAGATGGCTTCACAGACACATCACACCCTCTTCAGTCCCTTGAGCAGTGCTGGGAGGAAAGCTCTGCTATGATCCCCATCCCATTTTCCATGAGGATGTGGAGGCACAGAGAGGTCAAGTAACCAGCCCAAGGTCACACAGCTTGCAAGGGGCGGTGTAGGGGGTCAGGCAGCCGGGCTCCAAACCCCTCCCCCCATCTCTAACCATTTCCTCTTCTCTTGTCACACCCTGTGAGCCTGGGAGGGGGGGGGGACCCAGAAATCTCCCCCAACCCCATCTCAGGGCAGCATCTCTCCCTGTCATGTCTGAGTTCTGGAATCACCTGTGGCCTCTCACTTTTCTTTTAGCGACAGTGAGGGGTGGCTGGACTGGTCCAGATGAAGGCTGATTTGGAGTCAAGTCTCTGATTTGAAACCATACCCCAGAGGCATCGGCTGGCTGCCTCGCAGGGACTGGCTCTGCAGGCTCCATTTGAAACCCCCCTTGATTTAAAAATACTGAAGCCTCTATTACCGTCTCACCTCGAGTTACTCAAGGGCTCACACTGAAGATGCTGGAATGGAGTGCAGAACGTTCCGTTCACTCAGGAGGGGAACAGACTCTGGTGGGAGACAGATTTGGTCGAAGTGTCAGGGATACTCAGAGGGGGTGGAGGATCGAAACCTTGTGTGTGATTGACACGTGTGTCTCTGAGTGTATGTGTGTGTGTGTACGCTTAGGGGTGTGTGTGTGAATTGTGTCTGAGTGTCCCAGTGTGCATATAGGTGTGTGTTCCTTCTTTGGCCATTAGGTGTGTATGGGATCTGTGTCTATGTGAGTGAATGTGTGAGTGTGTAAATGAGTAGGTGTATATATCTGCACACAGTGTGGGTATCTGTATTGATCTGTGTGTGTACGCAGGCTTGTATGCATGTATGTGTCTAGGCTGATGAGTCTCGGAACACGGTGTTTAACATTGTGGGTTTGGAACTTTGTGAACACTTTTTGGTTTTTTTTGAGACAGAGTTTTGCTCTTGTTGCCCAGGCTGGAGTGTAATGGGGGATCTTGGCTCACTGCAACCTTTGCCTCCTGAGTTCAAGCAATTCTCTTGCCTCAGCCTCCAGAGTAGCTGGGATTACAAGCATCCTCCACCATGCCTGGCTAATTTTTGTATTTTCACTATGTTGGCCAGGCTGGTCTAGAACTCCTGACCTCAGGTGATCCACCCACCTCAGCCTCCCAAAGTGCTGGGATTACAGGCGTGAACCACCACACCAGACTCATAAACACTTTTCTATGTGCTGCTGTGAGTCTGTGTATCTGTGACTTTGTGAATGTGTGTATGTATGTTTGTGGCATGCCTGCACGTGTGTGTTTGTGATGGGGGAGGGTCTTGACTATAATGTGTGTGCATGTCTGTGTCTGTATGTGCATCTGTGAGTCCTTGTATGGGCCATAACTCGTGTGTGTGTGCATGTGTATGCCACTGAGCAGAGAGAACAGTCTACTCACAGAGTGGCAGATACGAATGAAATCCGCACAGCTCACACTTTGAATCTGATTTGGTTCCATCATTCAGGGACCCGCCCTACCTCCACTGCCTTCCTCTCCCACCCAGGTCACCCTGGTTCCAGGACCAAGAGACAGGGAGATACACTCAGCTGGCTTTGGACGAGGTTTTTGGAAAAGGCCATTGTATACCTCCTCACTCAGCCGCTGACACAGGTCCTCTGTCCCAGCTGTCTGAACCTCTCCTAATGTCTCTCACCATCTCTGCTTCTCCCCATATCCTTCCACCTTGCAGATCCCCAGCAAGGTGAGGCCTCCTTGGTCTATGGGAAGCAGTCCTCCCACCCCCAGCCTGGCACCCAGAGCCTCCTCCACAGACAGCTCCAGATGTTCTATAAAGAACTACCTGGGGGGCCGGGCACAGTGGCTCATGCCTGTAATCCCAGCACTTTGGGAGGACGAGGCAGGCAGATCACAAGGTCAGGAGTTTGAGACCAGCCTGGCCAATATGGTGAAACCCCGTCTTTAATAAAAATACAAAAATTAGCCAGGCATGGTGGCATGCACCTGTAGTCCCAGCTTCTCGAGAGGCTGAGGCAGAAGAATCGCTTGAACCCAGGAGGCGGAGATTGCAGTGAGCCGAGATCGTGCCTCTGCACTCCAGCCTAGGCAACAGAGCAAGACTCCATTTCAAAAAAAAAAAAAAAAAAAGAACTACATGAGACTGGGTAATTTATAAAGAAGAAAGGTTTAATTGGCTCACGATTCTGCAAGGCTGCATAGGAAAGCTGCTGGGGAGGCCTCAGGAAACTTACAATCATGGTGGAAGGCAAGGGGAAGCAGGTGCGTCCTATACGGGCCTAACAGGAGGAGGGCAGGCGTGAGCTTCCCGTTATCTGTTCCCAGGGGGAGCTGTGTGGACAGTGCTTACTTCTCTCTTCTTCTCTGTAATACACTGTAACCATGAGCACAGCTGCTTTTCTGAGTTCTCTGAGTCTTGAGTGGTCTTGGGGAGCCCCCTACACCATCTGCCGAGCACATGCCTTGTGGTGGGCACAGCTGGAATTCAAACCTGTGTCTCTGTCTCTCTCTCTCTCTTTTTTTTTTTTTTTTAAGATGGAGTCTTGCTCTGTCGCCCAGGCTGGAGTGCAGTGGGACAATCTCAGCTCACTGCAACCTCCGCCTCCCGGGTTCAAGCGATTCTCCTGCCTCAGCCTCCTGAGTAGCTGGGATTACAGATGCGCACCACCACGCCCGGCTAATTTTTGTATTCTTTTTAGTGGAGACGGGGTTTCACCATGTTGGTCAGGCTGGTCTTGAACTCCTGACCTCATGATCCATCCACCTCAGCCTCCCAAAGTGCTGGGATTACAGGCATGAACCATTGTGCCCAGCCAAATCCCTGTCTCTTTGTCCCTTGTTGCTTCTAAGAGGAAAACGAAGGTAGGATTTCAGCTCTGGGCAGAGGAAGGAGGTGAAGTGGGGAAAGAAAACCTTTTCAGTCTTTGTTCCCTTGGTTCCAGGATCGCAGAGGTGCTGCCACAAACCTTTCCATCTTACACTTTTCACAGAGGACGTTTTCCCCTCGTGTGCCTGTAGCCTTCTCTCTCTTATAGAGAATCCCCTATTCCCTGAGATAATTCAGAATCACTTCTGCTTTTTAGAAAAGTCCCCTGGTACATTAAAAAATGAAGATGTGTCAAAGCATTTCAGTCATACCACTGAACAGTGGCATAATTCAATCAGTGACATTTAGCGAATGATGGCTTTCACACACACACAATGTAAAGTGACATAACCGCCATGGTGCACGAGCTGACTGGCTTCATGAAGACGGAAGATTTCTAGCATACCACAGGCTGTCACAGGCTCACGTGTGAAGCATCAGGGTGACTTCACTGTGCTGGAGAGACAGACCAAACCCTGCGAATGCCCACGGATAGGGGCATGATCAAGAGAGCCACGGTCCAGCCACACATGGGATCTTCTGCAGTCTCCAAAGGATGGACTGGAGAGTTTCCACTGGGACCTTTTGAGTGAACACAATGAGAGGCAAGAAAAGTTTATACACTATGACCCTTCCCCCTTTATTTGATAAGAAATAAAATGCTCCCAACAACCTCTGTAAGTATCTACAGAGGTGTCTAAGATTTATTATTATTAATTTGTTTTTGAGATGGAGTCTTGCTCTGTTACCCAGGCTGCAGTGCAGTGGCATGATCTCAGCTCACTGCAACCTCCACCTCCCGGGTTCAAGCAATTCTCCTGCCTTAGTCTCCAGAGTAGCTGGGATTACAGGTGTGCCCGCCACCACACCTGGCTAATTTTTGTATTTTTAGAAGAGACGGGGTTTCACCAGGTTGGCCAGTCTGGTCTCGAACTCCTGACCTCCGGTGATCCGCCCATCTTGGCCTCTCAAAGTGCCGGGATTACAGGCATGAGCCACTGTGCCCCACTGTAGCTCTCCTTTTACTAGGACCCAGTCATTGGATCTACAGCATATCCCACTTCAGCATGACCTCATCCTCACTGAGGTTCTGAGTAGACATGAACTTTGAGGGACACAATTCAACACAGCACAGCCCTGTTCTAAAGCTGGGGGCACAACAGGGAGCCGAACAGATAGAAAGTCCCCACCCGCAGAGCTGACAGTCTATTGAGAAGACACGGACAATAAACAAGGTAAAGAAATAAGCTATTTATTGTGTCAACCTGGAAAAAAAATACATCAGAGAAAAACATTTTAATAGCAGGAGTTCATTCAGGAGTAAGCACAAAAGATCATAACCCGGGATGCAGAGCTACGGCAAGCCACAGATGCGTCTGAGGAGGGGAAGACAAAGGGAGGCTTTTCTTGGCCAAAAAGAGCGATCATATAAGCTGCTTGAAAGCAGAGTTTATTGATTTCAGAGGCTCAAATCCAGAGTTGCTGTGATTGGTGGAGATGCTGTTACTGGGTAGGTGTTCTTTGTTTTCTTCTTTTTTCTTCTTTTCTTTTTGAGATAGAGTCTTGCTCTGTTATCCAGGCTGGAGTGCAGTGGTGTGATCTCAGCTCACTGCAACCTCCACCTCCCAGGTCCAGGCAATTCTCCTGCCTCCACCTCCCGGTAATCCTCTCAGCTAGGAATACAGGCGCTCTCCGACATCCCCCAGCTAATTTTGTGTGTGTATTTTTAGTAGAGATAGGGTTTCACCATGTTGGCCAGGCTGGTCTTGAACTCCTGATCTCAAGTGATCCGCCTGCTTCGGCCTCCCAAAGTGCTGGGATTACAGGCGTGAGCCACCGTGCCCAGCCACTTCCAGATATTTTTAATGCTTATAAAGCATACATGAATACATGCAATGTTTTCCTTACTTTCTATACAAATAGTAGCATTCTATGCATAATGATCCTTACTTTGCTTTTTTCACTTAACATTATAGCTTGGACATCTTTATCAGCACATTGAGACTTTCCTCATGGTTTTTTTTGTTAAATTGTGTAGTAGTACACTGTGTGAATGAACCGTATTTGAAATCAGTCCCCTATTACTGGACATTCAGGTTGTTCTCCATCTTTTTCTTTTCTTTTCTTTCTTTTAGACACAGTCTCACTCTGTCACCCAGGCTGCAGTACAGTGGTGTGATCTCAGCTCACTGCCACCTCTGTCTCCCAGGCTCAAGCAATTCTCCTGCCTCAGCCTCCCGAGTAGCTGGAATTACAGGCATGTGCCACCACGCCCAGGTAAGTTTCGTATTTTTTTTTTTTTTTTTGAGACGGTGTCTTGCTCTGTTACCCAGGCTGCAGTGCAGTGGCATGATCTTGGCTCACGGCATCCTCCGCCCCCGGGTTCAAGTGATTCCCCTGCCTCAGCCTCCTGAGTAGCTGGGACTAGAGGTGTGTGCCACCATGCCCGGCTAATTTTTTTGTATTTTAGTAGAGATGGGGTTTCACCATGTTGGCCAGGATGGTCTCCATCTCCTGACCTCGTGATCCGCCCACCTTGGCCTCCCAAAGTGCTGGCATTACAGGCGTGAGCCACTGTGCCCGGCCAAGTTTTGTAATTTTTGTAGAGATGGTGTTTTACCATGTTGGCCAGGCTAGTCTTGAACCCCTGACTTCAAGTGATCCTCCTACCTTGGCCTCCTAATGTGCTGGGATTACAGGTGTGAGCCACCTCATCCAGCCTGAGTTGCTGTGTTTAAAAGAAAGCAGGGAGGCCAATGGGCCTGGCAGCTCATCGTGGTTTTAATCATATCTCTGATGATGAATGATGAGGATCTTTTTATGTGCTTTGAATGAATAGACATATTTTTAGAATCTAGGCTTAGTTTAAGTTTGTAACTATATATAAGAAAGACATGAAACTCCTGCACCCCCCCCAGTTAAAACCTTTTCCTTAATTTTAATAGTGAATCTTTACAGAGAGCCAACAAGGCGTCCCGTTTTATAAGGGGCTGTTCCAAACACTTTGTATGAATGAACTCACTTCATCCTTACAACACCTCACATGGATGATAAGTATAGCCCACATTTGTTGGGTATTCGCAATGCACTGTTCTAAGACCTGTACTTGAACTAACTCCTTGAATCCTCACCTCCTTGTAAGTTTGATACTAGTCTAATAATTACCATTTTATAGATGAGGAAACTGAGACACAGAGAAGTTAATTACTCGCCCAAAGCCACACAGCCAGGAAGTGCTGACACCCAGGGAGTCTGACTGCTGATATGACATTCCTTTTTGTGTGTATGTGAGATAGGGTTTTGCTCTGTCACACAGGCTGGGGTGCAGTGGTGCAATCATGGTTCACTGCAGCCTTGAACTCCTTAAAACCAATATTCTAACTTTAATAAGCAAAACATTCTACAGTGAAATGGTAATGATGTATGTTGCGGCAAAATGATGGGTAATCCCGCCCCCCAAATGTATCAAGTTTTTCTGCAGTCATCATACATCACTTTTGTGGTCAGATAAAGGATGTCTACGGCCGGCCGCGGTGGCTCACGCCTGTAATGCCAGCACTCTGGGAGGCCGAGGCAGGTGGATCACCTGAGGTCAGGAGTTCAAGACCAGCCTGGCCCACATGGCGAAACCCCATCTCTACTCAAAATACAAAAATTAGCCAGCTGTGGTGGCAGGCTGTAGGGTCCAGCCCTACAGGGTCCCGTGAGCCCCTCCCTGCTGGTGTGGAGAGGAGAAACTGTAAAAATAAAAGACGCAAGACACCGAGAAGAGAAAAGAGAGTTTGGGCTCGGGGATCCACTGCCAACCAAAGCGCGGAGTCCGGCAGTGGCACCGAGCGCCTGGACACTCTGACTTTTTTTTTTTTTTTTGAGACAGAGTTTTGCTCTTGTTGCCCAGGCTGCAGTGCAATGGTGCAATCTCTGCTCACCGCAACCTCTGTCTCCCGGATTCAAGCGATTCTCCTGGCTCAAACCTCCTGAGTAGCTGGGACTACAGGTGCATGCCACCACACACAGCTAATTTTTGTATTTTTAGTAGAGATGGGGTTTCGCCATGTTGACCAGGATGGTCTCGATCTCTTGACCTCCTCCTCCACCCACCTCAGTCTCCCAAAGTGCTGGGATTACAGGCGTGAGCCACCGCGCCCGGCTGGGATGCTCTGACTTTTATTGAGTACAAAGCAGGGGGCAGGGAGGGTAGGGTGAGGTAATGGTGGTCGGTGAGAGGGTCAGGTAAATCACGTGCCTTGGAGATAGGGGGCCCAGGACTTTCATGTAGCCGAGGCGAGGAGAAAACCTAATGCATCAGTGCTCTTCGCATATTTGTTAGAAATATCAAGGACATTAAGATTATGTTACTATTATTAATTCTTATCTTCTAAGAAAAAGACAAACCAGGTGCAGAAGCAGGGCGTGAGAGTGGACACGGAACGTGACCACTGAAGCGCAGCATGACATAGAGACAGTTAAGCCCCCAGCTGTCTGTGGGCCTCCCTGACAGCCGTCAGGCCTACCACAAGAGCTTGGAGAAGCGGAGTTTTCTAAGTTCCCCCAGGAAGGAGATGTCTCAGCCATTTTGGACGTCTCCTTCCCTAGCTGGCTAAACAGCGGGCGCTTTCCCAGCGCTGGCACTGCCGCACAGCCGAGGTGCCCTCCAGCAGCCCTTATGCGGGCGTGACACAGGGCTTAGGGCATCTTGCCTTAGGATCACTTTGTTCACAATGTCACCTCAGTTCCATGCTTCATAACCCGATAGTCATTAGTACAATTAAAGGTTATATTGAGTATATATCTTTATGATTATAAGTAACTATAAGATTATATATGATTATATAAATATATGTAAAAAAATGTGCCTATATTTCTAATTCTTTTCTAAATCAATATTTATATAGAACAGGGTGAGGCTCGGACCCTTGCCACTGCACTTTCAGGGTTCCCCCCCGCCCCCCACAGCAGGCGCCTGTAATCCCAGCTCCTCGGGAGGCTGAGGCTGGAGAATTGCTTGAACCAGGAGGTGGTGGATGCCGTGAGCCGAGACGTCCCCGCCTGGGCGGCAAAGCAAGACTGTGCCTCAGAAAAAAAAAAAAGAAAGAAAGAAAAGAAAACAGAATGTTTATATAAATGGTGCCGGGGAGTTAAAAAAAAAAAAAAGCCAGGAGACTAAGTAGGGTGAGATGAACATGGAGCATTTTAATGGAAATACTTGCTGTAGCCAAGGGGGTGGGGAAAAGAGGAAAGATGTCCAAATGATTCATTTTTCTCTTCAACCTCTAAGCTAAAAACCTTTCCCCAGGGTGAGTGGGTGGCTCTGAAAGACGGCCTCATTCCTGCGGAAATCTTGTTTCAGTTGGAAAGAGATCTCTCTACTCCTGGATCAAACGTTTCTGTTTCTAATTAGAATGACCCCTGGGTCCTAATGTCCTACGTAGCCTATTTCATTTAGGGTTTAAATGTATGTGATTCTTTTTTTGTTTGTTTTTGAGACACAGCCTCACTGTGTTTTTCAGGCTGGAGTGCAGTGGTGCGATCTCGGCTCACTGCAACCTCTGGCTTCTGAGTTCAAGCGTTTCTCCTGCCTCAGCCTCCCGAGTAGCTGGGATTACAGGGATGAGCCACCACACCCGGCTGATTTTGTATTTTTTGTAGAGACAGGGTTTCATCATGTTGGCCAGGCTGGTCTCGTAAATGTATGTGGTCTTATTTCCTTTGTGTGACATCTTCCAAGCCCACAATATGATTTTCCCCATAACAAGAGGATATGATTTTTCCCATAACACAATGTAAACTGTTTATTACATTTATTAAATTTGGTTTACCAGTTGTCTTTCTCCTGTGTTACATCTTCAAGTAGATATTTATAACTTTTGCCAAACAGAAATTACATTTAGAATTCAAGAACTATGATACATACCTTTCTTTTTAAAAAAAAATAAATAGACTCATTCATTCTTTTTTTTTTTTTCCTTTGGCCAAGAATTTCAGCCAAAAATCGGGAACTGTCACCAGAAGACTGTGCTGACCACGTGACGTCTGCCAGGCATCAGGAAGATGACCAATCTCCCTAATGAATGAAAGAAGCTTCACCTGACTGTGTTTGGTGCATTCGGTTTGGGAGTCTTTTTAAAAATGGGTACTTGTACTACTGGGTTCAGGTTTTCAGCTGTGGAATATTCTAGAAAAAACAGTGATAACTTTTATTTCACCGCTGTAACCCTGAATGTGTAGCTGTGTTTATTTAAAAAACATTTTTTTTTACCATTGTAGAATATGTAACATGCACACAGAAATGTGCCCTAAACACAAACATATAATTTGGCAAATGATTACATAGCAAGTGTCACGTTACTGTCATTGCATCTAGAAATAATCGTCCTCCCAGAAGCCCCTCATGTGCTCTGCCCATCCTAAAACCCCTCCCTGCCCCAGGGATAAATAATATCCCATTTTGTGATGAACGCTGCCTTGCTTTTCGTTAGACATCTGTGCTTATTAACAAATTATGAATTTCTCAACACGTAGATTTGATTACTTTTGAATCTTATTTGAATGCAATCTTATTGGTGGATTGTTTTTGCTCTGTGTGTGTGTGTGTGTGTGTGTGTGTGTGTGTGTGTGTGTGTGTGTTGTGTTTTAGAAAAAATACATTAAGAAAAGAAAGAAGACGTGGGGCCTCTCGTTCTCCTCGCCACAATTCCTTGCTTGGAATGTTGTTTCCTTACTGCAGAGAGTGGAGACAGCTGCCGGCGTTTTTCTGTCTGAAGGAAATTCAGCGCCTGCAGCTGTGGCTATAACCCGAGCCCCAGCTCAGATGAGAACACGTCTCTTCTCCCGCCAAATAATCCTAAGGCTTTATTGGTTATTTCCAGAGAGGGAGAGAGAACAAACTTAGAATGGCCCAGGATAGAGTTGCTGTGTTTGTGGAATAAAAGCGCTGGGTTTTATGTTCTTAATTTTTTTTTTTTTTTTTGAGACTTGGGAGATCCTCCTGCCTTAGCCTACCAAGTAGCTGGGACCACCGGCACATGCCACCATGCCTGGTTAATTTTTGTATTTTTTTTTTTTTTTGGTAGAGATGGGGTTTCGTTGTGGTGCCCAGGCTGGTGTTGAACTTCTGGGCGTAAGGAATCCACTCACCTTGGCCTCCCAAAGTGCTGGGATTACAGGTGTGAGCCACCGTGTCCTGACAAGTTGACTTTTTAAAAGCATCATAGTTTCAAACAAGTTAGAAGTCACACCTGAATCCAAGCAACACCGATGTCTACAGGGCCCTCCCAGCTCTTCATCTGAAATACCAGAAAATGGAAAACAACCTACATAGCCATCCATAGGGGGGGGACTAAGTAATTAACCTATGGCTGTGGTGGTCACAGGTGATTGATCACGAGCCATGATAAGAAATACATTTTGCTGTGATCTGGGAGACACACACACACACGTATATATAATAGGAAAGCCAAGCATGGTGGCTCACCCCTATAATCCCAGCACTTTGGGAGGCTGAGGCTTGTGGATCACCTGAGGTTGGGAGTTGGAGAACTTCCTGGCCAACATGATGAAACACTGTCTCTACTAAAATACAAAAATTTGCTGGACATGATGGCACGTGCCTGTAATCCCAGCTATTTGGGAGGCTGAGGCAGGAGAATTGCTTGAACCTGGGAGCTGGAGGTTGCAGGAGCTTAGATCGTGCCATTGCACTCCAGCCTGGGGGACAAGAGCAAAACTCTGTCTCACAAAAGACAAAAAAAGGCCCAGCACGGTGGCTCACGCCTGTAATCCCAGCACTTTGGGAGGCTGAGGCGGGCGGATCACGAGGTCAGGAGTTTGAGATCAGCCTGGCCAACATGGTGAAACCCCATCTCTACTAAAGATATAAAAAAAAAAAAAAAAAAAAATGAGCTGGGTGTGGTGGCACGTGCCTGTATCCTAGCTACTCAGGAGGCTGAGGCAGGAGAATTGCTTGAACCTGGGAGGCAGAGGTTGGAGTGAGCTGAGATCGTGCCATTGCACTCCAGCCTGGGAGACAAGCAAGGCTGTCTCAGAAGCAAGAAGAAGCTCTCGCAGAACAAATCGGACAGAGCGAGCCAGGGTGAGTCACAGAACCACGATGGTGGGTTGTTACAACTGACTCAGGAGGAAACATCTAGGGGGGGCCCCAGAGCCCCGTGGACTTTCTTTGGGTTCAGTGTTTATAGAAACGTTGTGGGTTCTCATTGAAAATACACAGCAGGGCAAAATAAAAACCCAAAGGTGAAACAGAGCGGAAGAGGATGGAAGGAGAACCCTATACTGGAAGTGCAGAGATGGGTGGGAGGGTTGGGGCTGCAGGGATGCTTTGTCATGGAAACCAGTGCCAGTTGTTGCCTTGGAAACCACAGTACAGAGTGTTGTCATGGAAACCACTGTAATGATTCCTCTAAGGGTCCTTCAACTATTTTTAAATCTGCTAGCAATCACCATGGCTCTTTAATGGGAGAGCAGGCAGGCAGCTGATGCCACTTTCTCTCTCTCTTTCACATACACACACACACATACATATATACACATATAGTGTCACATTTATAATATTTAGGCTGATGCAAAATTAATTGCAATTTTTGCCATTGAAAGTGGCAAAACTATAGTCCCAGCTACTTGAGAGGCTGAGGCAGGAGAATTGCTTGAACCTGGGAGGCGGAGGTTGCAGTGAGCCGAGATCATGCCACTGCACTCCAGCCTGGGAGACAGAGTGCGACTCTGTCTCAAATAAAATAAAATAAAATAAAATAATGGCAAAAACAGCAATTACTTTTGCACCAACCTAATTTATATATTTACATATTCCTTTTTATATAAAAATAAATTTTTTCTGTCTTAAATATTTATGTCTTAAGTATTTTGGAATGCATTTTGTGTGTGTGTATGTATACACACAATATTGTTTTATGTGCATTTATTTAAAATTCTTTTTGAGACAAGAACTTGCTTGGTCACTCAGGCTAGAGTGTTGTGGCATGATTCTTGCTCACTGCAGCCTCGATCTCCAAGGCTCAAGTGATCCTCCCACCTCAGTCTCCCGAGCATCTGAGACTATAGGGATGTGCCACCATGCCTACCTAATTTTTGTGTTTTTTGAAGAGATGGAGTCTTGCTATGTTGCCCAGGCTGGTCTTGAACTCCTGGTCTCAAGCAATCCACCTGCCTTGGCTTCCCAAAATGCTGGGATTACAGGCATGAGCCACCATGCCAGGCCTATTTTAAATATTTTTATGGCTCAATTTTTATTTACAGTAATTCATTTTCTTTCTTACCCATTAAAACCACATAGGGCTGGGCATGGTGGCTCATGCCTGTAATCCCAGCACTTTGGGAGGCCAAGGTGGGCGGATCACGAGGTCGGGAGTTCAAGACCAGCCTGGCCAACATGGTGAAACCCCGTTTCTACTAAAAATACAAAAATTAGCTGGGCATGGTGGTGTGTGCCTGTAATCCCAGCTACTCAGGAGGCTGAGGTAGGAGAATCATTTGAATCCAGGAGGTGGAGTTTGCGGTGAGCCGAGATTGTGCCATTACACTCCAGCCTGGGTGACAGGGCGAGACTTGGTCTCAAAAAACATAAAATACATATTGTTTTCTTCAGCCCCACACTTCACTGAGGCAGTTTCATTCAAAAGCTTCGTTTTTGCCTTTGATGCCTCTGCCTTCTGAACATTCTTAGATCCACTTGGGAAATCTCAATTTCCGGGACCTCAGGTGTTTCCCTTCTGCTTTATTTGTGTTCTGTTATTTGTGATATAGTTGGTCAAATTGAAATATGATACTGGCTGTGGAAAATTTTATTCAAGCTGCATTTACCATTTCCGAACCTCACATTTTGAACTGTTACCGTAAACAAAACCTTTCCGTTTATTTTTTACAGTGGTGGCACAGGCCAGGTGCAGTGGCTTATGCCTGTAACCCCAGCACTTTGGAAGGCTGAGGATTGTTTGAGGCCAGGAGTAGAAGATCACCCTAGGTGACAGAGTGAGGCCCGTCTCTACTAAAAACTTAAAAAATTAGCCAGGCGTGGTGGCACATGCCTGTAGTCCCAGCTACTTGGGAGGCTGAGTCAGAAGGATCACTTGAGCCCAGGCGATGAAGGCTGCGGTGACCTATGATTGAGCCACTGCACTCTAGCCTGGGTGAAAGAGTGAGACCCTATCTCATAAAATAAAATAAAATAAATTGTGGAATATTCCAAACTCAGAGTCAAGAATATAGAATTGACTGGCCATGGTGGTTCATGCCTATAATTCAAAACTTTGGGAGCTGAAACAGGAGGATCACTTGAGCCAGGAGTTGGAGACCATCTTACCCAACACAGTAAGAGCCTGTCCCTACAAAAAAAATGTTGAAAATTAGCTGGGCATGGTGGTGAGCCGAGATGGCACCACTGCACTCCAGCCTGGGTGACAAAGGAGATTCTGTCTCGAAAAAAAAAGACCTGGCCAGGTCTGGTTTGCTCAGACTCTGCACATCACAAAGACCTTTGACCATCTCCTAGGAAGCAAGCTCTAAGCCCTTGGAGGAGCCTGTGCTAACAGTGTGACCTGTGGTGGAGGCCTTGGGCCACATGGCATCAGTTCGTCTGAGACTGAGTAATTAAGGCCAGTCACACAGGTGCTCAATGCCTATGGGATCAACCCTCTCCCCTTCAAGAAAGCTCTGGACATCAGCCGGATGCAGTGGCTCATGCCTGTAACCCCAGCGCTTTGGGAGGCTGAGGCAGGCAGATCACGAGGTCAGGAGATCGAGCCCATCCTGGCTAACACAGTGAAAACCTGTCATTTATTCTGATTGCTCAGTGTCTTATTATGTGAACATACCACAACTTATTCTTCTGTGAATTGGCATTTGGGTAGCCTCCAGATTTTGGCTATTATAAATAGTGCTGCAAGGAAATATCATTGTCCATATCTTTTAGTGAACATGTTTCTGCTGGGTATGTACATGGAAGAGTAGAACTGCTAGGCTGTAGAGTCTGCACATGTTTTGCTTTAGGAGAGTTTTCCATAGTGGATGTACTAATTTATGTTCCCACCAGCCATGCACAGATACAAGAGTTCTGATTTCTCTTCTCATCCACTCTTAGTATTTTTTTTGACTTTTTCATTTTAATCCATTCTCAATCAGCAAATGTGCAACAACTCCCTGTGCCCGTGCTAGATTTGAGTTTCATTTGACACAGCGTTCTGACAAGAGCAGTTATGCCATACCCTCTTGTTACTTCCCTGGACCAAATGGTTGACAACCCCAGAACAAACTCCAGGTCACTGGAAAGACAGAATAAGAAGAATGCTGCTCAATCGTGGGAAGATCCTTTGTAATTCTGTTTAAATGTGTCAGGACCAAATATAAATTTTGCCAGAACATTGAATGGTCGTGTATTTGGTCAAAGGCAAAACAAAAGTCACCATCATGGCCGGGCACAGTGGCTCACACCTGTAATCCCAGCACTTTGGGAGGCCAAGGTGGATGAATCATGAGGTCAAGGGATCGAGACCATTCTGGCCATCATGGTGAAACCCTGTCTCCACTAAAAATACAAAAAAGTTAGCTGGGCATGGTGGTGCGTGCCTATAGTCCCAGCTACTCCGGAGGCTGAGGCAGAAGAATTGCTTGAACCCGGGAGGGGGAGATTGCAGTGAGCCGAGATCGTGCCACTGTACTCCAGCCTGGCAACAGAGCGAGACTTGCTCTCAAACAAACCAAAAAAAACCACCTTCATAAAATGAACTTTAGGAATAAGAATAAATCTGAAATTCTATTACAAACTTAAAATTTGCATCACAATTTTACACTTTAGACATCTAGCAAACAAACTTTAAAAGTCTGGCAATAATTTCAGCTACTCTACGTCCCATTTATAATCCTAAATGGCTGCTGAAGGAACAAGACAGTTTTTATTACCAGCTCTGCTGATGGTGACATGTGACCTATCATGCTTTCCTTCCTCAATACAAGTAACTGACTGAAGTGGAAGATTTATCTCTTCTTCAACTCAGGCTTGATGATCTGGTTGAGAGTGAGGATGCTATTTCGCTGAAACAGTTTCACGAATTGAAGCTTTGTGCACTGCTTGAGAAGTTGCTTTGGAGAATCTTTTCGGGAGCACACTTCAGATTGTTGCTCTCATTTTGCCGTAAGAATGATTTGCTGCTCATCCTCAATTCTTGCTGCATTCTACCTTTGCAATATCTTCCATCTATCTGTTGCTTCATAATAAGGTACCCCAAAACTTAGTGGTATAGAACAGCAACTGTTTGGTTGTACTCATGGATTCTACGCATCAGAAATTCACACAAAGTACAGCAGTAACTGTTTGTTTCTGCTACATGATGTCTGGGCCTCAGTTGGAAAGATATAAATGGTTAGTGTGGAGTCCTGATCAGATAAGTAAGCAACAAGGAGGAAGGGGCCCCAGGTTGAGGAGGGCCCCAGGCTGGGAAGAACAATGAACAATTTTTCTGAGAGATGGCTAATCACAGTCCTCCGTGGTCACACTGACCTCTTTCTGCATGTAGCCCCCCTCCAGCATGGCCCTATGAAACTTCCTTGCAAGGCCGGGCACAGTGGCTCACGCCTGTAATCCCAGCGCTTTAGGAGACCAAGGCAGGCAGATCACCTGAGGTTAGGAGTTCGAGACCAGCCTGACCAATATGGTGAAACCTTGTCTCTACTAAAAATACAAAAATTAGCCGGGCATGGTGGCAGGCGCCTGTAGCCCTAGCTACTTGGGAGGCTGAGACAGGAGAATTGCTTGAACCCAGGAGGTGGAGGTTGCAGTGAGCCGAGATTGTGCCACTGCACTCTAGCCTGGGCAACAGTGTGAGACTGTATCTTAAAAAAAAAAAAAAAGAAAGAAAGAAACATCCTTCCAGTCCCTGCTTCTCTGCAGACAGTCCCTTCTCTGCTGTGCTGCCCATTGTAACCTTGCAATGTATTTTCATATCTTCTCTAACAAATCTGCCTTTCTTTACCTACAACTGTCTTGGTAAATACCTTTACTGCCCACAACACCCACCACACCTAGTTGCATCCATGACAGTTGGGGGTGACTCAAATGGCTGAGGGCTAGAACCATCTGGAAGTTTCTTCACTCACGTATCTGGTGCCTGGGCTGAAATCCTTTGAAAGCTGGGCTCAGCAGGGGACTATTGATAGAAGCACCGACGTGGCTTTTCCATGTGACCTGGGCTTCCTCACAGCATGAAAGCCAGAGGGTAGCTCACTGAACTTCTTACTTGGAAGCTCAAGGATACAAGAATGAGTGTTCCAGCGAATGAGGAAGAAGCTGTGCGGGCTTCTGTAACACAGTCTGAGAAGCCACATAGCTTTCCTTCCACCAAACTCTACTGGTTAAAGTAGTCACAAGTCTGCTCAGATTCCAGAGGAGCGGACATAGATCCTCACTTCTCAATAGAAGTGTCAGAGAATTTATGGCTATGTTTTTAAACCACTGCCTAAAAATATACACTCATTCTTCCACTGATACATAGAATTTCAACATATAAAGCACATGAGATTTAAAAACTTTAATTAGGTTGGGTGCGGTGGCTCATGCTTGTAATCCCAGCACTTTGGGAAGCCGAGGCAGACAGATCATTGGGTCAGGAGTTCGAGACCAGCCTGATCAACATGGTGAAACCCAGTCTCTACTAAAAATACAAAAATTAGCCGGGTGTGGTGACAGGCGCCTGTAATCCCAGTTACTTGGGAGGCTGAGGCAGGAGACTCACTTGAACCCAGGAGGCGGAGTTTGCAGTGAGCCAAGATCATACCACTGCACTCCAGCATGAGACTCCATCTCAAAAATAAAAACTTTTAATTATAGCTAGAGTGTTTATAAACAGAGTGTTTATCTTTATTGGAATATTCAGATGTGAATTATGTGAATAATCAGATGTTAACAATTTGAATAACACGACTTTTAGCACAAAATATGATGGGAACTGGGGCAATCACACAAATATTGATGACGCCCAAATTTAGGGATGCCAGAGATGACAGCGAAATGAACATTTGGCTGTTTGGCCTCACAAAGGCCAATTTCTTTTGGTTGAATACCAAGGCCAAAATTGTACTTCAGTGCTTCTTTCGGATGAGAGCTCCCTGAATCTTCAAAACTTCCAAATCAGGGAGGTTTTTTCATTAGAACTCCTACTATAGAGAAAAGGAATGAGCTCAGAGGGCTCAAATTATTTGTCTAAGATCACACAGCCAGGAAGGGGCACTGGTAGGTGGATCACTGAGGGCCTGGCAAAAAAAAAAAAAAAACAGATGGCAAGTTCACCCAAGTCACATAGGGGGGCTTAATTACCTTTTTTGTTCTGTTTTGTTTTTGAGACAGGGTCTCGCTCTGTTGCCCAGGCTAGAGTGCGGTGTTGCCGTCTTAGCTCACTACAACCTCTACCTCCTGGGTTCAAGCAATTCTCCCACCTCAGCCTCCTGAGTAGCTGAGACCACAGGTGTGGTGACTGCTACCACACCTGGCTAATTTTTGTGTTTTTGGTAGAGACGGGGTTTTGCCGTTTTGCCCAGGCTGGTCTCAAACTCCTGAGCTCAAGTGATCTGTCCGCTTCAGCCTCCCAGAGTGTTGATATCACAGGCGTGAGCCACACCGCCCAGCTTTAATTAACTATTAACAAAGGTCTTGGCCATGGGCAGCAATGTTGAGGTAGGAGGCCCAGGGGACTCCACTGAGGGCCACACTGAAGACCGGCTAAAACCTGGAGAAGGCACTGAAAGCCACTCTCCATAAGACATGCCTGCCAGCACCATGACAGTTTTCCACTGCCATGGAAACACCCTAAGTTACTGCCCATTTGCTGGTTAATTCTGAATAACCCACCCCTTAATTAGCATGTCATTAAACGTGGGTATAAATGTGACTGCAGCCTTGCCCCTGAGCTGCTTTTCTCAGCACACTGCCTATGGAGGGGGTAGCCCTCTTTGTTAGGTTTTGGAGGGAAGGTGAGGGTTAAAGAAAGACACAGACAGACGGCAGCTCAACAGCAACCCAGGTATGGCGCAGACACGTATGGAAGTGGAGGACCAGCTTAATGCCAAAGCCTACCGCTGCCTATAGGCTGCGAGTATTTATAGTTATGGGTGGGAGGGGGTCTGGGCAGTACACTTGCTGTCCAGCAGGATACTGACAAGATGGTCCCATGATGAGGTGGTTCTGGCCCTTGTTCTGGTAGAATGTCGTGTTCTCTGCACTTTCTCCCAGCAGAATATGATAGGGATGTTTCTTAGCTGGGCCTTTGCCTGACAGGGTATGATAATGTTTCTTTTCTTTTCTTTTTTTTTTTTTTTTTTAATATTTCTTTTTTTTTTTTGAGAAGGAGTTTCACTCTTGTCTCCCAGGCTGGAGTGCAGTGCCGGGATCTCAGCTCACTGCAACCTCTGCTTCCCGGGTTCAAGCGGTTCTCCGGCCTCAGTCTCCCAAGTAGCTGGGATTGCAGGTGCCCGACACCACGCCCAGCTAATTTTTGTATTTTTGGTAAAGACGGGGTTTCACCATGTTGGCCAAGCTGGTTTTGAACTCCTGACCTCAGGAGATCTGCCCGCCTGTGCCTCCCAAAGTGCTGGGATTACAGGCGTGAGCCACCGCAGCAGTCTGATAACGTTTCTTTAGTTGGGCCTTTGTCCGCTTTGTGGTCAGGTGGGTAGGCAGGATGTTGCTCACGGCCTGAACCCCCATGGAATATTTCACTTGGACCAAGGTCTGCAAAATAGTTGGGCGGGGCCCTAACAAAATTGTTGTAGTTTGGATTAACACTCCTCTGTAGGGTCGGTCACCGAGTTGTAACATTGCCCCCCCCCCCCCCCCACCACCGCTGCCTGGAGGACACCAAGAACCCACCCTGCATCACGTTAAGGAAACAAGGAAAGGCGAGGCATTCTCCTCAAGCTAGAAGGGGTCGGATAGGAAAGTGAGAAGTTTCTAGAAGTTTCTGGAAATTCCTGGAAGAACCCAGGAGCTTGTTGTAGAGAAGGTTACAAAGCCAGCAGGAGCTGTGGGTTTTGTTAGAGAAACCCAAGATTAAAGCCTCTTTTTCTTCCTTCCTTCCTTGATTTCTAGTGTCTCCCAAGAATCACGTTGGGTGAATGCAACAGGTGGGGGCAGAGAATGATAAAGTTAGCGGATGTTGGCGCTTCTCCCCGACCTGACCCCCGTTCCCGAGGCCCACTTGGGTGGAAAGGTTGGGCCGCCACGGAGGCGCCATCGGAGCGTATCCAAACCCCTTGCTCTGCGACCTGAAGAGCCGCTCTTGCACCGGCTCTCAAAGTCCAATTGCAGCGCCGGCGCGTAGGCGGGCTCGGTCCTAGCAACCCACGGCCGGTTGCCATGGAGACCTCGGGAGCTGCGCAGCCCGAAGACCCCCGAGCGGCGGTGCGGGAGCAAGTGCGCAGGCGCGCGCTGCGACGCCAACCTCGGCTTCGCGCAGCTGCCGGGATTGAGGCTGGAAGCCGCGTGACCCGCCCGGGCCGGAGCCGGGGGCGGACGGCGTCTTTCTGGTTCTTTCTGCCTCGAGCAGCTGCACCGGGGTACACGGAGCCAGCGACTGGGCAACGGCTGCATCCCAGCGGCCTCTCCTTCACCTGGCTGGGCGGTCGGAGGCTGGGCTGCCAAGTAAATCCCGGCCGCGCAGGGACGGAGGGCCTTTTGCGGCAGATTCCGGGACACGTGTGAGCACCCGGGGCCCAGGTTGGGGAGGAGGGTGTTGGGAAAGCTCGAGGCCTCCTGCAGGCCAGCCGCGGAGGGGGCAGCTGGGATCTGCGAGCTTGGCCGTCTTCCCGAGAGCCTGACTTCACTCCCTTGTCACCTTGCAGGATTACGGTTTGGGGACCACTGCAACCCCACGTCCACCTGATAGACTCTTTACTACGCGTAGTAGGGTCAGAGCTGCTAAATGTCCAAGACCATGGCGATGAACCTTCTGGAGGATTGGTGCAGGGGAATGGAAGTGGATATCCACAGGTCTTTATTGGTCACAGGCATCCCGGAAGACTGTGGCCAGGCAGAAATTGAGGAGACCTTGAATGCGGTCCTCTCCCCCGCTGGGCCCGTACCGCGTGCTCAACAAGATTTTTATGAGGGAAGAGAATGTTAAAGCTGCCCCTCATTGAGGTTGGTGAAGGTGTGAATCTGAGCACCATCCCCCGTGAATTCCCAGGAAGGGGTGGTGTCTGGAGAGTGGTATGTAGAGACCCCACCCAGGATGCTGAGTTTTTAAAAAATCTGAATGAATTCCTGGATGCGGAGGGGGCGCACCTGGGAGGATGTGGTCCGCCTGCTCCAGCTCAACCACCCCACACTGTCCCAGAACCACCATCAGCCCCCAGAGAACTGGGCAGAAGCTTTGGGGGTGCTCCTGGGAGCAGTGGTGCAGATTATTTTCTACATGGATGCTGAGATCCGCAGCCGGGAGGAAGCCAGGGCACAGGAGACCGCTGAGTTCGAGGAGATGGCAGCCTGGGGTTTAACAGGAGGGAGGAAGATCAAGAAGGGAACCGGGGCTTGTAGCAGAGGTGGGTTCTACCTTAAAGACGGAGAACCCCAACAACTGGAATGCCACGGAAGACCAGCATGACCCTCCCAAACCGTTGGTTCGCAAGGCTGGAGCCAAGACTCGCTCCAGGAGAAAGAAGCAAAGAAGAACCCTAAGCAGGAGAGCAGTGCCCTGGAAAAAACCCAAAGGCAACGATTCCAGCAGCACGGCTGACTTGGAGGATCCTGAGGCGGGTGATGATGAAAGCATGGCCATCTCAGAGTCAATCAAGGGCAGCAAGAAGCCCTGTATGAAACAGGAGGAGTTCGCTTTGAAGAAGCCTGGGGCGAAAGGTGCCTGGAAGGGTCCCAGAGACCCATCTCAGGATGTCCAGGCAGAAGCTGAGAGTCCAGAAGGTGCCTCTGAGTCAGACCAAGATGGTGGCCACCAGAGTCCACCAAAGAAGAAGGCGATGGCCTGGGTTTCCACCAAGAACCCCGCCCCCATGAGGAAGAAGAAGAAGGTGAGCTTGGGCCCTGTTTCTTACGTCCTGGTTGACTCAGAAGATGCCAGGAAGAAACCGGTGATGCCAAAGAAAGGGCCGGGCTCAAGAAGGAGGCATCAGTTCAGAAGGCGCCTCGCAGTCAGCAGCCTGCTGAGCCAGCAGCCTCAACCTCTAAGGGTCCAAAGGCCAAGCCAGAAGGCTCTCCTCGGCGTGCCACCAATGGTGAGAATGACAACAGAAGTGACTGGACTCATGCCAGCAAGTGGGTGAGGCAGGAGGAGCAGGAGTGGCAGGCGGGGGCAGAGGAGCCTGAGGAGGTGGTGGGTCAAGCGGGTGATGAGGAGGATCCCAGTGCACTGCAGGAGGTGGATGACACGCCAGTTGAGGAGGGTAAGAGCCCAGACCCACCCCCCCCAGGAGCCCCGGAAGGCCGATGCTGGGGACATCTGGTGGGCAGGAGGCAGCAGAGCAAACCCCCTGACCGATTGTTTATCAATGAGTGTCGCTGTGGTCATTTGTCAACTCCATCTGACCCATCTTCCTAAGAATGAGAATTGAATGGTTTGGGGCCAGGCTTGGTGACTCACGCATATAATCTCAGCACTTTGGGAGGCCGAGGTGGGCAGATCACTTGAGGTCAGGAGTTCAAGACCAGCCTGGCCAACGTGGTGAAACCCCATCTCTAACTGAAAATACAAAAAATAAGCCGGATGTGGTAGCACGTGCCTGTAATCCCAGCTACTTGGGAGGCTGAGGCAGGAGAATCTCTTGAACTCTGGAGGCAGAGGTTGCAGTGAGCCTAGATCGTGCCACTTACCTCCAGCCTGTGTGACAGAGTGAGACTCTGTCTCCAAAAAAGAAAAGAATGAGAGGCTGAGGCGGGTGGATCACTGAGGTCAGGAGTTCGAGACCAGCCTGGCCAACATGACGAAACCCTGTCTCTACTAAAAAAACACACACACACACACACACACAGTTAATGCTTTGAAGTTATGGTGTTTGCCAGGTATGTGGCTTTAAGGGTGAAGTTTTCCAGAGGCCTGGCTGGGGAATAGAAATGTTCAGGGACCGAGAAATTTCTTGGAAGTAACACATTTCCTGATGACACCTGTCTCTGTTCCCTTCTTGAGCTGTTCTCATTTATTCACAGAATCCAGAAATAAACTGGGGGACCACCCATACCTGAGGAGTTGAAAGAACAAGGAAGAAGTTCCAAGTCAGCAAAATTTCCTCTTCTCACTGAATGAAATAAGACTTGGGACTGTCTTAGGGACCCTGTTGATAGCGATCTGGCTGTGAGGTAAATATAGGTGAGGTCTCGGGTGGGAGGGAGTTGGGGAAGGGAGGTGGATCTGTATGCCCTTTCTCTACCAGGCCTGCTGTTTCACTGCCCCCTCCACTCACCTTTGGAGGCAGGAGAGTTGGTAAGAGGACTGGGAAAGTTCTAGAACATTCATTCCCCTTTATGCATGAGCAGGTCGCTGTTACACTCATCCACGTTGAGCCTTTCTCCCCCAACGCCTCGCTCCCTCCTTGGGACTCAGCGACCTCTGCAGGCCCTGATGTTTGGAAGAGCTGGGTGGCCCCGCCATATTCTCCCTTCCAGCCTTTCTCTCCTGTAACCAGTGGGGTAAGTTAAGCCAGGACCTTCACTGCAAACCTTGCTTCATTGCTCCTTCAGTCTCCAACCTCCAGTTATCTAGCCAGGTCGTCCCCGGAGTTAGTTTTAGGGAGAAAGAATGTCTGCTTAGATCTTGAAGTCCTTGAGTTAGATCTTGAAGTCCTTGAGTTTTAGCGTCTGTTAGTAAAAATGGCACTTAGATTCCCATTTGGGATGAGCCCTCTCAGGAATCCTGTGGGGAAGGGGGTGATTGTAGGGAAGGACTCAGGCAGTCCTAGGTCCCCAGCTCTAATTTCATCCATCCAACAAACTGTCACCATCTTTGCACCAAACTGTCATGATCTTTGCAGCAGCAGGTCACTATTCCCGTTATAGTAGGAGGGAAAAAAATCTTAAAACTCGGCTGTTAATGTCTGCCCTCTGGATTTAGACACACTGTATTAAACCAGACCACCATGTGCCATTGTGTGTGTGTATGTGTTTGTGTGCGTGTGTATAGGAGAGGGCAGGGTCCCTGAGACAGTGGTTTCCAAACTGTATCATGGACGGTCCACAAAGATGTAATCCGAATCTGTTTTTTTTCATGTGTTTAAAAAACTGTGAAAAGTGACTACTCACATGTTGGAAACCAAACCAGTTCCATTGAAGACTATCAGACTATCTTGTGTTTATAGGTTAACCTGTTTTGTACACGTCTTGAGTTAGCTGCTTCTGGCATCTCTTTGCTTAAAATTGAGCTTCTTGTAAATGTGACTGATGAGAGAGGTTAGAAGGGGAAGAAATTCAGTCCTGTGCATGTCCTATTATCTGATGCGCTGAACCAAGTTTCCTTTTGTAATTGACACGCTCTCATTCTGCCGTGACTTTAGCTGTGTGGTACCAAGTACACGTATAGACATGGTGAACAGTCATAATCTGTCATAGAGTATGGGCCCTTGTACATTTTCAGGGTCTCTTTTCCGACTTCAGTTTTTGTGATAACGTAAACAGTTGTTAGATGTTCCCAGTGATTCAGCTTTAAACAAATTTCTTGTGATGGTTCATTTTGAAATCCTCAGTGAGTGTAACTGAAAAATACAAGAGAAAAGAGAGTGGTTTCTGTTGGCAGCTACGCAGCTGTGCATCAAGCTTCTCCTGGGGTGTGTGCCAAACAAAACCCAGGGGTGAATTGGATTCTTGAAATGACCAAAGCCTGCAACTGTCCAGCTTCTGATTTCAAAACGGTCCGTTAGGGCTTCATCGTGTTAACAAGTCGTGTAAATGTGTATGTATAAAATAAAGCTTAGCAAACTAAGTGTCCTGTTCAGTCTGTTTCGTAGGTGGGGATTGCATGGACTGTTACATTTGAGGAAAGGGTTCCCCTTCAAACAGTACCCCCAGCCAGACGTGACTGGTTATCAGATCCAGATTCAAGCTTTGAGAATGGTTAATTATCCATGAGAGAAGAAGCCATTTGTCCTCTTTGTGAAAGGCTTTCCACCGATGTGAAAGGATTTGTCACAGATCTCAGGGTTTCTAGGATAGGTATCTAGTGATGCGAAGTAGCTTAAAACGCCAGTGTGTTTGTTTCTTTGTTTGTTTATTTTTATTATTTTTTTTAGAATCTTGCTCTGTCACCCAGGCTGGAGTGCAGTGGCATGATCTCAGCTTATTGCAACCTCTGCCTCCCGGGTTCAAGTGATTCTGCTGCCTCAGCGTCCAGAGTAGCTGGGATTACAGGCGTCTGCGATGACACCTGGCTACTTTTTGTATTTTTAGTAGAGATGGGGTTTCACCATGTTACCCAGGCTGGTCTTGAACTCCTGACCTCATGATCCATCCGGCTCAGCCTCCCAAAGTGCTGGGATTACAGGTGTGAACCACTGTACCCGGCCCAATTTATTTTTATAAATAGCTGGAAGATGAAAACCATTCCCTCCCTCTCCTGTTCCCTCACACAAAAGCCAAGGTCTTTTTTTTTGTGGGGGGGTGGGTGCGGGTGGATGGAGTTTTGGTCTGTCACCCAGGCAGGAGTGCAGTGGCATGATCTCAGCTTATTGCAATCTCTGCCTCCAGGGCTCAAGTGATCTGCCCGCCTCAGCCTCCCAAAGGGGATTATAGGCGTGAGCTACTGCACCCGGCTAGAAGCTGAGGTCTTTTAGCTAAAAACTTAGTTTTCTTCTGACCCTCCCCTGCCCCACCCCAGGAACTCCTGAACCAGGGTGTCCACTACATCAGTCGCTTGGAATCTGTTCAAGGTAACATTTTGTGGCCCCACCTGCTGATTCAGCATCGCTTGGGGGTTGTACCAGGGAATCTGCATCTTAAACAGTTTCTCCTGAGAATTCTTCTAATAATGCAGGTTGGAGAGCTTCAGGTGGAATAATTCAAACTTGGGGAAAGGGAAGTGTCCTTAGGGGTCTGGGTTGGGGTTTTGTGAAAGTGAATGGAGATTGTGAGGAAAGATGGGAAAGAAACCAAAAGGGATGAATGGGCACAGCGGCTCACGCCTGTAATCCCAGCACTTTGGGAGGCCGAGGCGGCCAGATCACAAGTTCAGATCAAGACCATCCTGGCTGACATGGTGAAACCTCATCTCTACTAAAAATACAAAAAATTAGCTGGGCATGGTGGTGGGTGCCTATAATCCCAGCTACTCCGGAGGCTGAGGCAGGAGAATCCCTGGAACCCGGAAGGTGGAGGACGCAGTGAGCTGAGATCACGCCTCTGCACTCCAGCCCTGGGTGACAGAGCAAGACTCTGTCTCAAAAAAGAAAAAAGCTAGGATTTGAGGACAGGGAGCTCATTGGGAACTGCCAGGTACTCATATAAGCATCTGGATGAAGGGCTATTTATTGGGTTCCCCCACACCCCCCACAATAAACATCTTGTCCAAAAAGCCCCATTTGGACAAGATGTTTAAGTACCTCCCGCAATAATAGTCACACACACTCGCACTGGTTACAAACAGCTATCAGTAAAGTCTGGGGTGGCCTACATGGCCATAAAGCGGGGGAATCCAAGATTGGGGTACATGAAAGCTGTCTTCAAGGAAACCTCATCACCCCAGGAGGAAGTGTTCTGTTCAGGAGTGCGTCTGGTGTGAGGCTAGCCCGGAGTGTTTGCAGGGGAGATGGAGAGCTGTGGATACCACCAGCAGGGCTGGAGGGTAAAGTGTCCTGGTCGCCGATGCTGTCGTTCAAGCAAGGTTCATTGAGAATCTGCTGTACGACAGCCAGGAGCAAGACACAGATTACTGGCCTCCTGGAGCCTAACGTTCCGGTGAGGCCAGCCCTTATATAGATGCAGGTGGAGGGGGCTGAGCTCTGCCATGAGAAATAAAGAGGAAGAGAGGCAGGCAAGGTGCGTGTGCAAGAGTAGCTGGCTGTCACCTACGTGGTTAGGGGAGCGCCTCTGCGGACTCGAAGTCTGAACAGAGGTGAAGGGGGTGAGGGATGAGACAAGCAGCTGGCCAGGGATGGCCTCCCAGGCAGAGGGGAATAGTCATCGTAGAGGGAGCCTCTGATCTGTTTGAGAAAGTGAATGAGCCCAGGCGTGGTGGCTCACACCTGTAATCCAGCACTTTGGGAGGCCAAGGTGGGCAGATCACCTGAGGTCAGGAGTTTGAAACCAGCCTGGCCAACATGGTGAAACCCCATCTC
Organism: Ateles fusciceps; assembly: GCA_036589455.1. Classification (NCBI taxonomy): domain Eukaryota; kingdom Metazoa; phylum Chordata; class Mammalia; order Primates; family Atelidae; genus Ateles; species Ateles fusciceps. The sequence goes on along the minus strand of JAZHEH010000929.1, from coordinate 2,051,144 downwards.
TACTAAAAATACACAAAATTAGCCAGATGTGATGGTGCATGCCTGTGGTCCCAGCTACTTAGGCTGAGGCAGGAGAATCGCTTGAACCCAGGAGGTTGAGACTGCAGTGAGCTGAGGTGCACTCCAGCCTGGGCGACAGAGCGAGACTCTGTCTCAAAAAAAAAAAAAGGAGGAGGTGAGGAGCAGAGGCCAGGGACTTTGAAGGCTGGTGTGCAAGGCCCTTGGCCTCCCAAAGTGCTGAGATTACAGGCCAGGATGGATTCCGGCTTTAATCTGAGAGATGGGAGGGTGCTGAGCACAGCATCAGGATCTTACGTAGGTGTTTCCCAGCTCCCTCTGGAAGCCTGGTGGGGAACAGGCTGCAGGGGGTCAGTTGGGAGCCTAGTGGGGAAGTGACAGTGGCTGGACCAGGGAGGCCTTGGAGGCCCAAGAAAAAGCCTCCCATTTGGGGATCTGGTTAGCAGAGCTGCCAAGGAGAAGGACGTGGGTTGTATTGATTTACTTGAATTCCTTTTTTTTTTTAATGTTTTCATTTTTTAGGTAAAATAAAACATTTATATACAGTGAAATGGACAGACCTTAAGTGAACGGTCTGAGTTTGGACACAGGCAGGCGCCTGTGTAACCCACCCTTGCAACAAGATACAGAACAACATCAGAAAGCCTCCCCTGTGCCCCTTTCCCAGTCAGTCCCCACCCCTAGCTCGCAGAGGTGAGCACTGTAATGATTTTTCCATCCAAAGTTCAGTGTGTGTCCCACGTGTCCCACACCAGGCTAATTTTTATATTTTTAGTAGAGATGGGGTTTTACCATGTTGGTCAGGCTGGTCTTGAACTGACTTCGTGATATGCCTGCTTCAGCCTGAGTATAAATGGAGTCGTACAGCATATAGTTTTTTTTGGTGTCTGGGTTCTTTTCCTCAGCATAGTGTTTTTGTTTTGTTTTTTTAGGGAGTTTTGCTTTTTTGCCCAGTCTCAGCCTCCCAAGTAGCTGGGACCACAGGCATGCACCATCACACCTGCCCGCCCAAGCTGGAATGTAGTGTGATTCTCCTGCCTCAGCCTCCCGAGTAGCTGGGATTACAGGTGCCTGCTACCACATCCAGCTAATTTTGTATTTTAGTAGAGACGGGTTTTGCCATGTTGGCCAGGCTGGTGTTGAACTCCTGACCTCAGGTGATCTGCCTGCCTCGGCCTCCCAAGTACTGAGGTTACAGGCATGAACCACGGTTCCCAGCCTTTTTTTCTTTTTCTTTTTTTTTTTTTGTAGATGGGAGTCCCCCCTCTGTTGCTCAGGCTGCAGTACAATGGCACAATCGTGGCTCACTGCAACCTCTGCCTCTCAGGTTGAAGCATTTCTCCTGCCTCAACCTCCCACGTAGCTGGGACTACAAGCGTGCACCACCATTCCCGGCTAATTTTTGTATCTTTCTTAGAGACAGGGTTTCATCACGTTGCCCACGCTGCGCTTCCAACTCCCGGCCTCATGTGATCCACCTGCCTCAGCCTCCCAAAGTGCTATGATTACAGGTATGAGCCACTGTGACTGGCCAGCGTAGTGTGTTGTAGTAGTATATTCAATTATTTAAAAACAAAGTTTTTTTAGAATCAGTCTCTTGCTGTGTCATATAGGCTTGAGTGCAATTGTGTGGTCACAGCTCAATGCAGCCTCAAACTCCTGGGCTCAGACAATCTTCCTGAGTAGCTAGGACTACAGATGTGCACCACCACGCTCGGCCAATTTTTGTATTTTTAGTAGAGATGGGGTTTCACCATGTTGGTCAGGCTGGTCTCAAACTCCTGACCTCATGAGCCGCCTGCTTCGGCCTCCCAAAGTGCTAGGATTACAGGCATGAACCACTGTGCCCAGCCCCATATGTTTTTTAATGTACTTTTTAATGTTTTCCCAGATTAAAAAATAAAACACTGCAGACTTTTTTGTTGTTATTGAGACAGGGTCTCGCTCTGTCACCCAGGCTGAAGTGCAGTGGCGCAATCTTGGCTCACGGCAGCCTTGACTTTTCAGGATCAAGCGATCCTCTCATATCAGCCCCTCTGCAGGCAGCTGGGACTATAGGTGCAAACCACCATGCCCAACTAATTTTTGTATTTTTTGGTAGAAACAGGGCTTTGCCATGTTGCCCAGGCTGACTGCAGACTTTTAAAAGCACCCAAATGCATTATTCAAGCAACAGCCACTGTGGTCAGATTAACGATAAGGCAGTAATTTTTTCTGTTCATCTGTTTTTAGATTTGCACTGTTTGTAATGGTATGAACGATTAAGAGGATTAGACAGCTGTGCTGGTCCTTGCTAACGTTCATCACAGGCAGGGCACGCCCAGGCCTTTAAAATTTGCTCCCAGGTGTCCTGGTTCTAAATAGCACATCTGTCCCACTTAATTAAACCTCAGGCATGACTCTTGCAAAACCCTTGGGTCCTGGCTCTCATTCAGGCCTGATGGCCATGTCATAGCAAGAGAATTCGTGGCAGGTCTCAGCTTGGCAACATGAAGTATCATCCCAGTGTTCAGGGTGAGATTTAGTGTTTCTCCTGTAACTTTCACTTTTTTTTTTTTTTTTTTTTTTTTTTTTTTGAGACCATGTCTCGCTGTTTTGTCCAGGCTGGAGTGCAGCAGCACGATCTCAGCTCACTGCATCCTCCACCTCCCAGGCTCAAGCCATCCTCCTGCCTCAGCCTCCTGAGTAGCTGGGATTACAGACATGCACCACCACGCCTGGCTAGTTTTTGTATTTTTAATAGAGACGGATTTCACCATGTTGGCCAGGCTGGTCTGGAACTCCTGACCTCAGGAGATCCTCCTGCCTTGGCCTCCCAAAGTGCTGGGATTATAGGTGTGAACTACTGCACCCAGCCAACTTCTACTTTTTTTTTTTTTCCAAGATGGAGTGTCACTTCATTGCCCAGGCTAGAGTGTAGTGGGACCACCTCGGCTCACTGTACCCTTCACCTCCCGGGTTCGAGTGACTCTATTCCTCAGCCTCCCAAGTAGCTGGGACTACAGGTGCCCACCACCACACCCAGCTATTTTTTTTGAATTTTTAGTAGATACGGAGTTCCACCATGGTGGGTAGGCTGATCTTGAACTCCTGACCTCAGGTAATCCACCCACCTTGGCATCCCAAAATGCTGGGATTACAGGTATGAGCCACCATGCCTGGCCAACTTGTACATTATTTAATTTTAATTTTTAAAAGACAGGATTTCGCTCTGTTGCCTAGGCTTGAGTGCAGTGGCATGATCATGGCTCACTGCAGCCTCCACCTCCTGGGTTTAAACAATCTTCCTGCCTCAGCCTTCTGAGTAGCTGTGACCACAACTACATGCCACCTTGCCCAGCTAACATTTTTACTTTTTTTGTTTGTTTGTTTGTTTTTATAGAGACAGCTCCCTGTGTTGCCCAGGCTTGTCCTGGCCTCAAGCTATCCTGCTGCCTCGGCCTCCCAAAGTGCTGAGAAATTACAAGGCATGTACCACCACACCTGACAGAGTCTCACTTTTCATCTTATGTCTTTGGATATTTCAACCACACACAATAAATATGTATATTTATTTATTTTAAAGTAGTCAGAGATAGTACAACCACTTTGGAGAACTGTTTGGAAGTTCATTAAAAAGTTAGACATACCCTGGCCAGGCGCAGTGGCTCACACCTGTAAGCCCAGCACTTTGGGAGGCTGAGGCAGGTGGATCACTTGAGGTCAGGAGTTTGAGAGCAGCCTGGCCAACATGGTGAAACTCTGTCTCTACTAAAAATATAAAAATTAGCCAGGCATGATGGTGGGTGCCTGTAATTCCAACTACTGGGGAGGCTGAGGTGGGAGAATCATTTGAACAGTGAGCTGAGATTGCACCATTGCACTCCAGCCTGGGTGACAGAGTGAGACTTCATCTAAAAAAAAAAGTAGGCAGTAAAAGAAAGAGTTCCAAATGAATAGAGTCCAGTCCAAATATACAACTCTGGATCCCTTACATAATCTCCAGACAGAAGCTAATTCTCTGGTTTTAGCAGTGCTCACGACCACATAATTCTAGATTTACTAACCATATAACAAGGAGGCCTCTGTGTGTGATTAACACCTCTTGTTGTATCTATGTAAGTTTACCAAGCCAGACAGGACAGAGCCTACACTATATAAAGGCACAATTCAGAGACCACGTGAAATAGCCACCACCGAATCTGTGTACTAATATAAATTATATACAAACATTATTGATCATTGGGATTGGGAATATATGCTACAAATTAAGCTCCAAAAAATATATATTGATGGATCTCAAAGGCTTTATGCTAAGGGGAAGAAGCCAGATGCGAAGGATGCCCACCTACTGTGTGATTTTATTTTTAAGAAGTTCTAGAATAGGAAAAACTAATCTACGATGGCAAAAATGAGAGCAGTGTTTGTTTCAGTAAGGAGAAGGGCTTTGAGGAGGAACTTTTTAGAATGGTGGAAGGTTCTGTGTCTGATTGATGGTTGAACAGGTGTCAAAATGAGTTTTTGTCAAAAATCATCAAATTGTACGTATACTTTAAGTGTGTGCATTTCACTGCATGTAAGTTATACTTGAATGGAAACTGTTTTTAAAAAGTAAGTGGGCTGGGTGCAGTGGTTCCTGCCTGTAATCCCAGCACTTATGGAGGCTGAGGTGGGAGGATCGTCTGAGCTCAGAAGTTCAGGATCAAACTGGTCAACATGGCGAGACACCCATCTCTATTAAAAAATAATAACAAAATGGCTGACATGGTGGCTTATGTCTGTAATCCCAGCACTTTGAGAGGCCAGGATGGGCAGATCACCTGAGGTCAGGAGTCCGAGACCAGCCTGGCCAACATGGTGAAACCCCATCTCTACTAAAAATACATAAGTTAGTTGGGCGTCATGGCATTTGCCTGTAATCCTAGCTACTCGGGAGACTGAGGCAGGAGAACCGTTTGAACCCCGGAGGCAGAGATTGCAGTGAGCTGAGATTGTGCCATTGCACCCCATCCTGGGTGACAAGAGCGAAACTCCGTCTCTAAAATAAATAAATAAATAAAATTATAATAAATAAAAAGTTATGGGGCAGCTATTTAATTTTTATCTTTACAGTCCTGTGCACTGAATAAATAGCCAGAGCTATAGCAATGCTGCACACCAAAGCCACAGTCGCTGGTGGGCACAGTTTAACGGATTTTGTGTGTGATTATAGATCTTATAATTAACCTGCCCGTGTCCTCTCTGCGTGTCTCATGTACACTTCTGATCAGTGTGCTGTGGTTTAAGACTGTTTGCAGCCTAGCATGGTTCCACATTTAAAATTCAGGCCCCACACATTTGTTCTCATAAAATGGAACCTTTGATTCATGTCTCTAGTGTGAATCTAGGTATTACACTGAGCTCAAGGTCTGGGACTGATTCGTAGGGGTTGCATGGTCCAGAGGGAGGGTGCAACAAGTCACCCTACAGAAGCCGTTGGAGTAGGTTTTTCTGTTGCATCCCGTGACCCTGACATTTATGAGGGGAAGGTGCTTAGCTCTTAGGGGTTGTTAATGATGGCAGGTAACCCAAGTTTTCCTCCCTCCCTCCCTCCGTCCCTCCCTTTCACGTATTTATTTATTTGAGACAGAGTCTACTCTGTTGCCAGACTGGAGTGCAGTGGTGCAATCTCGGCTCACTGCAACCTCCACCTCCCAGGTTCAAGCAATTCTCCTGCCTCAGCCCCACGAGTAGCTGGGATTACAGGCATGTGCCACCACACCTGGCTAATTTTTGTATTTTTAGTAGAGAAGGGGTTTTACCATGTTGGCTAGGATGTGGACTCAATCTCTTGACCTCGTGATCTGCCTGCCTTGGCCTCCCAAAGTGCTGGGATTACAGGCGTGAGCCACCGCACTTGGCCAGTTTTTCATCCTTGACTTACAAGCATCTGGGTTAGTTTCACCAAAACACGTCCTGACATAAAGCAAATTACTGCATTTAAAATCACAGTGGCATGCACCTCTAATCCCAGCTACTAGGGAGTCTAAGGTGGAAGGATCGCTTGCGGCCAGGAGTTCAAGCTTACAGTCAGCTATGATCCTGCCACTGCACTCCAGCGTAGGTGATAGAATGAGACCCTGTTTCGAAACAAAATAAAAAATAAAAATCTGCCAGGCACTGTGGCTCATGCCTGTAATCCCAGAACTTGAGAAGGCTGAGGCGGGCAAATCACCTGAAGTCAGGAGTTCGAGACCAGCCTGACTAATATGGTGAAACCCCGTCTCTACTAAAAATACAAAAATTAGTGATGGCGTGTGCCTGTAATTCCAGCTACTCAGGAGGCTGAGGCAGGAGAATCGCTTGAACCGTGAGGCAGAGGTTGCAGTGAACCGAGATCACGCCATTGCACTCCACCCTGGGGAACAGAGTGAGACTCCGTCTCAAAAAATAAAAATAAAAAATCTGCTACCCTACAGTGATTCTGATAATGACCAGAATATTCCAGAAAAATAAAAATTCATGTTGGCAGATTAGCCCCGCTGAGAGATGAAGGAATGGATTGTGAGGGTGTGATGTCACTATAGTTTACTTGTGTTGAGGCACTAGACCAAACAGTGGGACAGAATCATGAATCCAGAAATAGAGCTTCATACATCTGAGAACTTAAGACTATGACCAGCCATGGTGCTATTTATTCTGAATCAGCAGGAGAGAAAAGAGATTTTCTAAACTTAGCTTTGAAAACTAGCCATTTGGAAAAAAAACAAAAGGAATAAAGTTGGTTTCCCTAGCTCCTTCTTTGAAACCTCAAATACCTTCCAGATGAATCAAAGATATAAATGTGAAAAATGAGATCAAGAAATGTTTAGGTAAAAATAGGAACGAGTTTACTTATAATTTTGGAAGCAGAAGAATTTTTTTCTTTTGGAGACAGGGTCTTGCTCTGTTGGTCAGGCTGGAGTGCAGTGGCATGATCATGGCTCACTGCAGCCTTGACCTCCCAGGCTCAAGTGATCCTCCTGCCTTCGCCTCCCTAGTAGCTGGGAGTACAGGCACACACCACCATACTGAGTTACCTTTTTGATCTTGTGTAGAGATGGGGTCTCCCTATGTTGTCCAGGCTGGTCTCAAAGTCCTGGGCTCAAGTGATTCTCCTATGTCAGCCTTCCAAATAGCTGGGACTACAGGCATGCACCACCACGCATGGCTAATGTTTTGTATCTTTTATAGAGACTGGGTCTCACCATGTTGTCCAGGCTGATCTCAAACTTCTGGGCTCAAGCAATCTGCCCACCTCAGCCTCCTAAGACGCTGGGATTACAGGCATGAGCCACTGTGCCCAGTCAAGCCCAGAAGTCATTAAGAAAAAGATTAATCAACCTGACTATATAAATATTTAAATCCTCAGAAAGAAAAACAAATCCACAAAGTCAAAAGACAAACAATAAACCTGGAGACACATTTACCACAAGGATGAACTCAAGATAATTTCCTCGAGTCACAAAGAGCTTGGTTTTTCTCAGCAGGCATGAAAATTAGTACCCTCTTCCTTCTGAGGGAGACGTAGTGCTAGTGACTGAGGTTTAAAATATACTCGACTGAGTGTGCCGAGATACAGCAGGGATGCCCATTAGAGCATTTTTGTAAAAGGGAGAAGAGAAATAATCTGGGTAAATGACTTTGGGGACACCATAGAAAGAAATCCCATGCAATGGCTAGAATGAAATGGATCTCTGAGGCTGATTTCCAGGGCATACTTTTTAAACTTTTTCTTGAAAAGTAAGCATATTTTAGGCTGGGTGCAGTGGCTCATGCCTATAATCCCAGCACTTTGGGAGGCTGAGGTGGACAGACCACTTGAGATCAGGAGTTCAAGACCAGCCTAGTCAACATGGCGAAACCCCATCTCTACTAAAAATACAAAAATTAGCTGGGTTTGATGGTGTTCACTTGTAATCCCAGCTACTCAGGAGGCTGAGGTGGGAGGATCGCTTGAGCCCAGGGAGGTTGAGGCTGTAGTGAGCCATGTTCATGCCACTGCACTCTGGCCTGGGCGACAGAATGAAACTCTGTCACCAAAAAAAAAAAAAAGGAAAGGAGGGAGGGAGGGTGGGAGGGAGGAAGAATAGAGAGAAAGAAGGAAGAGGAAAGAAAAGAAAGAGAAAGAAAAAGAAAGGGGAGAGAAAGAAAAAAGAACAGAAGAAAGAACAAAGAAAGAGAAAATAGAGAACAAAAGAAAAGAAAGGAGAGAGAAAGAGAAAAAGAAAATAAGAAAGAGAAGAACAAAAGAAGAGAAGAAAGAGGGAGAAAGAAAGATTTAGGCCAAGCACATGCCTGTAGTTCCAGCTACTTAGGGGGCTGATATCGGAGAATTGTTTGAGCCCAGGAGTTTGAAGCTGCAGTGAGATGTGATCATGCCACTGCACTCCAGACAGGGCAACAGAGGGAGATGCTGTCTAAAAGAAAACCCCGTTTAATAAATGGTGCTGGGAAAACTGGCTAGCAATGTGCAGAAAGCAGAAACTGGACCCCTTCCTGACACCTTACACTAAAATTAACTCCAGATGGATTAAAGATCTAAACATAAAACCTAACACCATAAAAACCCTAGAAGAAAACCTAGGCAAAACCATTCGGGAAATAGGCATAGGCAAGGACTTCATGACTAAAACACCAAAAGCATTGGTAACAAAAGCCGAAATAGACAAATGGGACCTAATTAAACTCCAGAGCTTCTGTACAGCAAAAGAAACAATCATTAGCGTGAACCGGCAACCAACAGAATGGGAAAAAATTTTTGCAATCTACCCATCTGACAAAGGGCTAATATCCGGAATCTACAAAAAACTAAAACAGATTTACAAGAAAAAAACAACCCATTCAAAAGTGGGTGAAGGATATGAACAGACACTTTACAAAAGAAGACATCTATGAGGCCAACAAACATGAAAAAATGCTCATCATCACTGATCATTAGAGAAATGCAAATCAAAACCACACTGAGATACCATCTCATGCCAGTTAGAATGGTGATCATTAGAAAATCAGGAGACAACAGATGCTGGAGAGGATGTAGAGAAATAGGAACACTTTTACACTGTTGGTGGGAGTGCAAATTAGTTCAACCATTGTGGAAGACAGTGGGGCGATTCCTCAAGGACCTAGAAATAGAAATACCATTTGACCCCAGCAATCCCATTACTGGGTATATACCCAAAGGATTATAAAAGATTCTATTATAAAGACACATGTACACTTATGTTCACTTTGGCACTGTTTACAATAGCAAAGACCTAGAACCAACCCAAATGTCCATCAACAATAGATTGAATAAAGAAAATGTGGCACATATACACCATGGAATACTATGCAGCCATAAAAAACAACGAGTTCATGTCCTTCATAGGGACATGGATGAATCTGGAAACCATCATTCCCAGCAAACTGACACAAGAACAGAAAACCAAACACCACATGTTCTCACTCATAGGCGGGGTGTTGAACAATTAGAACACGTGGACATAGGGAGGGGGAGCATCATACACTGTGGTCAGTTGGGGGCGGTTAGCGGAGGGACAGCGGGGGGTGGGGGAGGGACAATGTGGGGAGAAGTACCAGATACAGGTGATGGGGGGAGGAAGGCAGCAAACCACCTTGCCATGTATGTACCTGTGCAACAATCCTGCATGATCTGCACATGTACACCAGAACCTAAAGTACAATTAAAAAAAAAAAGAGAGAGAGAAAATATTTTATGAAGTGAAAAATACCAAGCTTCTGAGGTGGGAACTGCGGAGAATGGAGGGAAGGATTTTATTATGCCCCTATCTGTAACTCTCGTACTTTGTAACACACTATATTTTAGAATGCTGATGTGGACAGGACAGATAGTGGGTCATTTTTTATTTCCTTTTTACTTCTTTACATCAAAACAACATGGTACTTAAACAAAAATTTTAAAGAGTTAAATTACCCCAAACTACATTCACCTATATTGCTAAATGAACCAGATTTTTCTGCAGTTCTTGGAAGCATTTTTTGCCATTTCTGGACAAATATTTGCACTTTATACAAAGCGTCCTTGTTTGGGAAGGTGGATCCCTGCCTGTGCTGGTTAGTTTTTATGTTTTTCTGGCATGGGCATGTCTGGGCCTGAAAAACCTCTACCACTGATTTTTGCAAAGCCCATGCCTTGTCATGCTCAGTTCCAGTGACAAGTAAACTTGAGGCATGGCTGCTTTGGAAAAGCTCCAATTCCTACCTAACAGTTCTAGAAAAACATGTGAATGTGGCCGGGCAGAGTGGCTCACATCTGTAATCCCAGCGCTTTCAGAGGCTGAGACGGGTGGATCACCTGAGGTCAGGAGTTTGAGACCCGCCTGGCCAACGTGATGAAACCCCATTGTAAGGGTTATTGCCAAGTTTAAAAATGAGGAAACAGACCAGCCTAGGAAAATTAAATGCCAATTTATTAAGCTCCCAGGCGAGGTTCTGTGGTCCGGGGAAGTGGGGGGGGCAAGAAGTCGCGCTGGCTTCCCGGGACGAGGAGTTTTTATAGCTTTGGGAGAGCAAGGAGGGGCCGGGTGTTCTGATTGGCTGTGGGGGGAGTGGGATGGAGACGGGGCGGGCTGTTATTGGTGGGTAGGTTGTGGGGTGGGTTTTTCTGGTGCAAGAGCCGGCCAGGGTTGCATCAGCCGGGGCTGTCCGGAGGGCTGTGTGCAGAGCTAGGTGCTGAGTGCAGAGGCAGGTGTCGAGTGCACAGCTAGGTGCCGAGTGCAGAGGCAGGTGTCGAGTGCAGATTCTGGTGCGGAGTGCAGAAGTGGGCGTTGGGGAAGCCTGGTGCGGAGTTTCCAGGCGCGGAGAGGGATGGGCATGTCTGAGCTCCCAGCAAGGCAACCGGCCTTACACCCATCTCTACAAAAAATTCCAAAAATTAGCTGGGCATGGTGGCACGTGCCTATAGTCCCAGCTACTTGGGAGGCTGAGGCAGGAGAATCGCTTGAACCCAGGAGGTGGAGGCTGCAGTGAGCTATGATCATACCACTGCACTCCAGCCTGGGCAACAGAGTGAGATTCAGTCTCTAAATAAATAAATAAATAAATAAAGTGAATGTGTAAGAAGTAAGGGCGTGTTCTTGTGCTATGGGGGATGAGTGCTGGGTGAATGTGAACAAAATGACTATCAAATGACTATCAGAATGACTACTGATAGTTAGTCATTTTATTTTTTGAGACAGAGTCTCATTCTGTCACCCAGGCTGGAGTGCAGTGGCATGATCTTGGCTTACTGCAACTTCCACCTCCTGGTTTCCAGCGATTCTCGTGCCTCAGCCTCCCAAGTAGCTGGGATTACAGGCATGTGCCACCACGCCCAGCTATTTTTTTTTTTTTTTGTATTTTTAGTGGAGACAGGGTTTCCATATTACCCAGGCTGGTCTCGAACTCCTGACCTCAGGTGATCTGCCTTCCTTGGCCTCCCAAAGTGCTGGGATTACAGGTGTGAACCACCGCCGCCTGCCCAGTCATTTAAGTGTAAAAGTAAAATGTCCTTTCTCCTCTTGTCCAGCTCCTGGAGTTTAACATATAAATGCAAGATGAGCTGCTGAAAAATTACCATATGAAAGTAACCCAGAAACTTTGAAATGCACAGTAGGGCAGGAGTATATCCCTTCAGGCACTAGAATGCTTTATGAATCTATAATTCTGACAGTTTAGTATCCCTAAATATGAAGTCAGTGTTACAGGCCAGCAGATGAGAAAAGGATCAAGTAGGCAAACATTTCTTTGAAGTGTGATGGACTATTTCTGTGTTCCTTTCACTGAGATAAATTCCAGATGGATCAAACATGTAAATGCAAAGCATGATGCCTCACGTGCCTCCCTGCAAACGGTGAATTACTCTACAGGCTTAGAAGCAGGGAGAGTATTTGTTTCTTTTTTTTTAAAGAAAGAAAAGAAAAGAGAGAAAGGAGGAAAAAAAGAGAATGAAAAGAAAGGGAGAAAGAAGAAAAGAGGGAGAGAGAACGGATATCTTGCTCTACTGCCCAGGCTAGAATGCAGTCTAAAAATGGGTATTGAAAGCCTCTTTTATACTAATAATTGTGTTATACAATGGAGACAGGAAGGAATGAGGGAGGAAAATAACAAACAGCCAACCAATATTTCATTTAAACCTATGAAATGCTATGCAATTGCTGGGGGAGTGATTTACTTCCAATTATGTGGTCACTATTAGAATAGATGTGATGTGTTACTAAAAAAAAAATGTATGTTTTGTGGATTTGGAGAGTTCTGTAAATGTTTATTAAGTTTACTTGTTCCAGGTCTGAGTTCAAGTCCCGGGTATCCTTGTTAACCTTCTGTCTCATTGATCTGTCCAATATTGACGATGTGGTGTTAAAGTCTCCCACTATTATTGTGTGGGAGTCCAAGTCTCTTTGTAAGTCACCAAGAACTTGCCCTATGTATCTGGGTGCTCCTGTATTGGGTGCGCATACACTTAGGATCGTTAGCTCTTCCCGTTACATTGATCCCTCTACCATTATGCAGTGTCCTTCTTGTCTCTTTTGGTTTCTGTTACTTTAAAGTCTATTTTATCAGAGACGAGAATTGCAACTCCTGTTTGTTTTGTTTTGTTTTTGTTTTGTTTTTTTGCTCTCCATTTGGTTGGTAAATCTTCCTCCATCCCTTTGTTTTGAGTCTCTGTATATCCTTGCATGTGAGATGGGTCTGGATGCAGCTTACCGATGGGTTTTTTGGAATGGCTGATACTGGTTGTTCCTTTCTATATATAGTGCTTCTTTCAGAAACTTGTAAAGCTGACCTGGTGGTAATGAAATCTCTGAGTACTTGCTTGTTCGTAAAAAATTTTATTTTTCCTTCACTTATGAAACTTAGTTTGGCTGGATATGAAATTCTGGGTTGAAAGTTCTTTTCTTTAAGGATGTTGAATATTGGCCCCCACTCTCTTCTGGCTTGTAGGGTTTCTGCTGAGAGATCTGCTGTGAGTCTGATAGGCTTCCCCTTGTGGGTAACCTGACCTTTCTCTCTGGCTGCCCTTAGTATTTTCTCCTTCATTTCAACCCTGGTGAATCTAATGATTATGTGCCTTGGGGTTGCTCTTTTTGAGGAGTATCTTTGTGGTGGTCTCTGTATTACCTGGAGTTTAGTATTGTCCTGCCTTGCTAGGTTGGGAAAGTTTTCCTGGATAATATCCTGAAGAATATTTTCCAACTTGGATCATTCTCTTCGTTGTAAGGGTTATTGCCGAGTTTAAAAATGAGGAAACTGAGACCAGCCTAGGAAAATTAAATGCCAATTTATTAAGCTCCCGGGCGAGGTTCTGTGGTCCGGGGAAGTGGGGCCAGAGAAGTCACGCTGGCTTCCCAGGACAAGGGGTTTTTATAGCTTTGGGAGAGCAAGGAGTGGCCGGGTGTTCTAATTGGCTGTGGGGGGAGTGGGATGGAGACAGGGCGGGCTGTTATTGGTGGGTAGGTTGTGGGGCGGGTTTTTCTGGTGCAAGAGCCTACCAGGGTTGCATCAGCTGGGGCTGTCCGGAGGGCTGTGTGCAGAGCTAGGTGCCCAGTGCAGAGGCGGGTGTCGAGTGCAGAGGCGGGTGTCGAGTGCGGAGGTTAGTGTCTAGTGCAGATCCTGGTGCAGAGTTTCCAGGCATGGAGAGGGATGGGCGTGTCCGAGCTCCTGGCGAGGCAACTGGCCTTACATTCGTCACATTCAGGTACACCTATCAAACGTAGATTAGGTCTTTTCACATAGTCCCATATTTCCTGGAGACTTTGCTCATTCCTTTTTACCCTTTTTTCTCTAATCTTATCTTCTCGTTTTATTTCGTTAAATTGGTCTTCAACCTCTGAAATCCCTTCTTCTACTTGATCAATTCGACTGTTAAAACTTGTGCATACTTGGCGAAGTTCTCGTATTGTGTTTTTCAGCTCCATTAATTCACTTATATTCCTCTCTAAATTGTCTATTCTCGTTAGCATTTCGTCAAACCTTTTTCAAGGTTCTTAGTTTCTTTGCAATGGGTTAGAACACGTTCTTTTAGCTCACAGAAGTTTCTTATTATCCACCTTCTGAAGCCTGATTCTATCAATTCCTCACATTCATTCTCCATCAGGCCTTGTTGCCTTGGTGATGAGGAACTGCAATCCTCTGTAGGAGGAGAGGCATTCTGATTTCGGGTGTTTTCAGTCTTTTTGCGCTGGTTTCTTCCCATCTTTGTGGATTTATCCACCTGTCATCTGTGTAATTGCTGACTTTCAGATTAGGTCTCTGAGTGGACGTCCAGCTTGTTGGTGGCAAAGTTTTTTCTGTTTCTTAGTTTTCATTCGGCGGACACCCCCTCCCCCCACAGAGCTGGACCTTCCCAGGTTCAGCTGTACTTGCTGTAAAACTCTCAATCCTCAGCAGTTCCAATTTGTTTTTTTTTCGTTGGGGTGGAATCAGCCTTCCCCTGCGGCGACCCACTACACCAGCTGAAACAGCGGCGTTGAGATTCATGGCGCTTTTCTGCCCAGGAATCTCCGGGTCTGGTTCCCCCACTTCAGTCCCCTTTTCAATCAGCTGAATGGGAGACTCTGCCTTCCCAGAGCTCCAAATGCCAACTAAGGGCACTCAGTCCTGTATACTCCGGACTGAGAACTGCCGCGCCGGGGCGCCTGCAAAACGGCCACACCGGCCGAGAGAGTCACGCTGGCAACCCGTGGGGCTCCCCCGCCGGGAATCTCCTGGTCCGTGGGCAATAAAAATTTGTCTGAAAATGTGGCGTCCACTCACTCTCTGTGCTTTCACTGGGAGCTACAATCCTGAGCTGCTGCTCATCGGCCATCTTGGATCTCTCCAGGGAGAGTATTTTTCTAAGCAGAAAAATATATCTCAGAAGCTATGAAGGACAAGTTTCATGCATTTGAAGTTTGTTTATTTATTTATTTATTTATTTGAGACAAGAGTCTGGCTCTGTTGCCCAGGCTGGAGTGCAATGGCACCATCTCAGCACACTGTAACCTCCGCCTCCTGGGTTCAAGCAATTCTCCTGCCTCAGTCTCCCTAGTAGCTGGGACTACAGGTGTGTGCCGCCATGCCTGGCTGATTTTCATACTTTTAGTAGAGACTGGGTTTTGCCATGTTGCTCAGGCTGGTCTTGAACTCCTGACCTCAGGTGATCCACCCACCTTGGCCTCCCAAAGTGCTGGGATTAACAGGTGTGAGCCACTGTGCCCGGCCATGCGTTTGAAGTTTAGGCTTGTAGGTGACCAAAAATCATAAAGCTACAAAAAAAAACCACCATGAATGTGTATATTTGAACTCATTACATCGATGTGGTTTTTCCATTTTCAAAAATTTTAAATTGCTGTGTTTTTCGTTTGTTTGTTTGAGGCAAGGTCTCACTCTGTAACCCAGGTTGGAGTGCAGTGGCACGATCTCAACTTACTGCAACCTCTGCCTCACAGGCTCAAACAGTCCTCCCACCTCAGCCTCCCAAGTAGCTGGGAACACAAGCGTGCGCCACCACGTCCAGCTAATTTTTTATTTTTTATATTTTTTTAGTGGAGATGGGGGATCTCACCATTTTGCCCAACCTGGTCTCGAACTCCGGAGCTCAGGCAATCCACTCGTCTCAGCTTCCCAAAGTGTTAGGATTACAGGCGTGAGCCACTGCACCCAGCCTGAATTATTGTATTTCTTTTTTGGATTTGGTAGGTTGTTCGATTAGTTAGTCTCCCTTTCTTTCCAGCAATGTCATAGCTCGAGAGATCCAGTAATGGCATTTAGACAGCTGCCTGTTCTAATCCTGATTACATAGATCCAGAAGAATTCAAAATGGCCTGGTGGAGGAATTTTTTTTATATTTCTGAGCAGAATTGCACAACTCTTATTTCTTATCGCAAATAAGAAAATCACAAGAGAAATACCCTGAACGTAGCACTGTGAAGCCACCTAGAACAGCAAACCTTTGTGTTCAAAATCATTACACAATCACTTGTTGTTATAAAGCTCTCAGGTCACCACGGCTGAATGAACCTTTGGCAGATGCTGCTGTCATTTCTTGAAGCCTGAGGAATGGGAACTGTGACAGCTGCTGGCTGGGACTATCTGACGTGCCAGGACGTGCCCAGGCCTGGATCGGCAGATAGGGCTATGAATGGCTTATTCAGCAGCAGATTTGCAAGAGTAAATCAGGTTAAATGAAAGCTTTATACCAGACCCAGAGAAAAAGAAAAAGAAAGAAAAAAAAAGAATGACTGTGGCTGTAACCTATAATGTGGTCTTAGCTTTGAACACATTTTATTTTTAGGCAGCAGTGGTTTCATTTTTATTTCATAAAGAGCCACATAAAGATGAAAACAAGAAATGATTTATCATCCTGCTGCCAAAATAGCCCACGTACATAGAGATTTTAAAATAAGATATGTAGAGTGTTAGACATTCCAGCTGTACAAAATTAGAAATAGAAAGTGCCCCCTGCTCCGCTTCTCCCCTACCTCCCACCAAAGCCAAAAGCCATAGCAGGTTCTCATCTTCCCTTCAAAAGAGAAAAAACGTTTTTGTATATTCCAGAATAGATCTCTCTATACAGACATATACATGCATGTATATATGCATATATGTATGTATGTGTGTCTGTGGATATATGCAGGAATTTGTGTGCATGTTTGTAAGTCTGTGTCTAAATATATAATATGTTTGTGTATATATGTAAGTGTATGTATATGTTTGCTTTTATTTTATTTTATTTTAATTTTTTTTGAGGTGGAGTTTCGTTCTTGTTGCCCAGGCTGGAGTGCAATGGCGCCATCTTGGCTCACCGCAACCTCTGCCTCCAGGGTTCAAGTGATTCTCCTGCCTCAGCCTCCTGAGTAGCTGGGATTACAGGCATGCACCACCACACCCAGCTAATTTTGTATTTTTAGTAGAGACGGGGTTTCACCATGTTGGTCAGGCTGGTCTCGAACTGACAACCTCAGGTGATCCACCCACCTCAGCCTCCCAAAGTTTTGGGATTACAGACATGAGCCACCACACCCGGCTATGTTTGCTTGTATGTGTCTATGTAAATATATTTATGTACAGGTGTATATGTGCATATATATGTGTGCATTTATGTGTATATATGGGTGGATATATACATATGTATATGAGTATATGTGTTGTATTTGTGTATGTTTGTATATATGAATGTATATATGTTTGTGTATACATGCGTATATATGTATGAGTGTATGTATGCACATATATATAAGTTTAAACAAAAGCAATTATAACTATTAAGACTTTGGGCCAGGTACGATGGCTCATGCCTGGAAACCCAGCACTTTGGGAGACTGAGATGGGTGGATCCTTGAGGTAGGAGTTTGAGACCAGCCTGGCCAACATGGTGAAACCCTGTCTCTACTAAAAATACAAAAAATCAGCAGGATGTGGTGGCGGGTGCCTGTAATCCCAGCTACTCAGGAGGCTGAGGCAGGAGAATTGCTTGAACTTGGGAGGCAGAGGTTGCAGCAAGCTGAGATTGCGCCACTGCACTCCAGCCTGAGTGACAAGAGCAAAACTCTGTCTCAAAAAAAAAAGAGTTAGATGCGCTTCACATTTGCTTTTCTTGAAGAGAAGAAAGTCTTTTAAGATGAGAACCAAAACTAAAACAGAAAAGAAAATATAGCCACATATGACTTCATAAGAATTAATACCTTTTGTATGGCAAAAAATAACAAAAAAACTAAAAGGACACATTTGAATCAGGGAAAATATTTTTTAACACTTATATCAAAGGGCCATGTGCTTTCATTAATAAAAAGAATATGTAAATGACTAAGAAAAAGTAATAATTCAATGGAAAAATGGACCGAGGATAGGAAAAGTCAGTTCCTTGAAAAAGATATACTAACATTCAATGAATCTATGAAGAGATTCTCAGCTTTACTAATGTTCAGATAAATACAAATGGAAATTTTTAAAAGATTATTTTTTCACTAATCAGATTGGGGGGGAAAAAGCTAACAGGTGCAGTGGCTCACACCTGTAATCCCAACACTTTTGGAGGCTGAAGTGGGAGGATTGCTTGAGCCCAGGAAGTTGAGGCTGCAGTGATCATTCCACCACACTCCAGCCTGGGTGACAGAGGGACACTCTGTCTCAAAAAAATCCTAAAACAACAACAACAAATTATGAAGTGTCTCAACTTTGCTAATAATTAGGCAAATATAAATTTAAATAAAGATTACCTATACTTTTCACTAATCAAAAACATGACAAATTGATAACACTAAGTGTAGTCATGGCTGTGGGAAAACCATCTGAGGGGGATTGCTCTTTTCTGTCCCTTCCACCTTGCTGAATGGAGTTCAGATACGATGGCTGGAGGTTAAGCAGCTGTCTTGGGCTATTAGGTAGAAGCCACTTGTTGAAAATGCAAAACCATAAGGTCTATAGAAGGATCTGAATCCCTGATCATCCTGGAGACACCATACCAGCTCTGGATTGCCTGCCTTGTGAAATTTTTATTTTAGAGGCAGAAATAAATTTCCCCCTCCTCTCTCTCTTTTGCTTTTTTGAGACAGAGTCTCACTCTGTTGCCCAGGCTGGAGTGCAGTGGCGTGATCCCGGCTCACTGCAACCCTCGCCTCCCAGGCTCAAGCGATTCTCCTGCCTCAGCCTCCTGAGTAGCTGGGACTACAGGCATCTGCCACCACACCTGGCTAATTTTTGCATTTTTAGTAGAGATGGGGTTTCACCATGTCATTCATCCAGGCTGGTCTCAAACTCCTGACCTTAAATGGTCCACCCACCTCCGCCTCTGCCTCCCAAAGTGCTGGGATTACAGGTGTGAGCCACCATGCCCAGACTTCTCTCTTTTTAAAACTGCCTCTTATTTGATGCTTCTGTTACTACTAGCCAAACTGAATTTCAACATATATATGAAGTATAATGCATTTTGTTGTTGATTTTTTTTTTTTTTTTTTTTTTTTTGACACAGTCTTGCTCTGTTGCCCAGGCTGGAGTGCAGTGGTGCAATCTTGGCTCAGTCTTAGCCTCCACCTCCTGGGTTCAAGCGATTCTTATGCCTCAGCCTCCCAGGTCTCTGGGATTACAGGCGTGTAGCACCACGCCTGGCTAATTTTTGTATTTTTAGTAGAGGCAGGGTTTTGCCATGTTGGCCAGGCTGGTCTTGAACTCCTGGCTTCAAGTGATCCACTCACTTCAGCCTCCCAAAGTGCTAGGATTACAGACATGAGCCATTACACCCAGCCTGAAGTATAATGCATATTGAATTTCAGCATTTCTTACCACGTGCAAGAATTCTTTCTTTCTTTCTTTCTTTTTTTTAAAAATGTGGATGGTATGGTGTGATTTCCTTAATGCAATACATGAAATTTTTTTCTGGAAAGATGCATTAGAAATTTTTTTTTTTTTTTTTGAGATAGAATTTTACTCTGTTGCCCAGGCTGGACTGCAGTGGTGTGATCTTGGCTCATGCAGTCCTGACTTCCAGGTTTCAAGTGGTCCTATCACCTTAGCCTCCCAAATAGCTGGGACCACAGGTGTGCACCACCATGACCAGCTATTTTACTTATTTTTTTTATTTTTTATTTTTTGAGACAGAGTTTCGCTCTTGTTGCCCAGGCTGGAGTGCAATGGTGCGATCTAGGCTCACTGCAACCTCCACCTCCCGGGTTTGAGTGATTCTCCGGCCTCAGCTTCCTGAGTAGCTGGGATTACAGGCATGCGCTACCAGACCTGGCTAATTTTGTAATTTTTAGTAGAGATGGTGTTTCTCCATCTTGATCAGGTTCGTCTCAAACTCCCGACCTCAGGTGATCCGCCTGCCTCTGCCTCCCAAAGTGCTGGGATTACAAGCATGAGCCACCACGCCCGGCCCAATTTTTTTTCTCCTGTTTTTGTAGAGATAGGGTATCACTTTGTTGCCCAGGCTGATCTTGAACTCCTGGGCTCAAGCAGTCCACCTTTTTTTTTTCCCAGGCTGGAGTGCAGGGGTGCAATCTCGGCTCACTGCAACTTCCACCTCTCAGATATAGGCACATGCCACCACGCCTGGCTAATTTGTGTATCTTTAGTAGAGACAGGGTTTCAGCATGTTGGCCAGGCTGGTCTGGAACTCCTGACCTCAGGTGATGTGTCTCCCTTGGCCTCCCAAAGTGTTGGCATTACAGGCGTGAGCCACTGCTCCTGGCTGGTTCCCCTTTCTTGATTGTTTGCTCCTTAGCACTTACCAACATCTGACATCCCACAGCACTTCCTGTTTTTTTTTCTTTTCTTTTTTTTTTTTTTTTTTTGAGGTGGAGTCTTGCTGTCACCCAGGCTGAAGTGCAGTGGCACAATCTCGACTCACTGCAACCTCTGCCTCCCAGGTTCAAGCGATTCTCCTGCGTCAGCCTTCCAAGTAGCTGGGATTACAGGCGTAGGCTGCCATGCCCGGCTAATTTTTTGTATTTTAGTAGAGATGGGGTTTCACCGTGTTGCCCAGGCTGGTCTCAAACTCCTGAGCTCAGGTGATCTGCCCACCCTCGGCCTCCCAAAGTGCTGGGATTACAGGTGTGAGGCCGATTTCTTTTGTTCATTGTCTTTCTCCCTGTCTAGATTGAAAGTTCCCTGAGGGTCAAGGGCCAGGGTGTTTACCTATCTTGTTCCTACTATGTCTGTAGCAGAAACCGTGCCTGAAACATAATAGATGCTCAATAAATATTTGTTGGACAAACAACTACTTTGCCTACACTTTTGAAACTGATCCAGCAGTCCCATAGATAGTTTTTTAGATAAACATAGAAATTGACCCTTCTGGTCTTTAAGCTTAAGGACTTGTTTTATTTGAGTTCCTTTCACTTTCAGGCCCCTCAAAAAAAAAGTATCAAAGAACTGAAACTTACCAGATCACCACCTCCAAACAATGAGATAATGCACCTCTCTTTCATCAGGATTGCTTCCTTGCCCCTCCCTAGTTCCTGTTTCCTTACACATTGTTACGTTTCTTCCGGGCTCTAGAAACCCCTGATTTTAGCTGGTCAGGGAGATGGATCTGAGACTGAACTATCTCGTCATGGGCAGCGCCCAGTTAAAGCCTTCTTCGTTGGCAATACTCATGTCTCTGTTATTGGCTTTCTGTGCCAGGAGATGGATTTGAGACTGAACCGTCTCCCTGGCTACACTACCCAATTAAAGCCTTCTTCCTTGGCCATATTCACCGTCTCTGTTACTGGCTTTCTGTGCTGTGAGCAGCGTGACCTAGACTGAACACTGAAGATAATGATAGCTAGTATACTGGTAAAGCACTTGCTGGATGTCAGTCACCATCCTAAACACTTGAGAGGGCAGAACCCCCTCCCCCGCCGCCCCCGTCGGCTTCTATTTCACCTCCTCCCTCCCCCACTTCCAGATTGGAAGGAGGATGAAAAGGGAAAAATAAAACACCAAAGAGCTGGGAAAATGACTCCCTCTTTAGTTCCCAGCGTCTCTGCTATCTGTTAACCTTGAAAGAGCTGCAAATGAATGTTATCCCTGCAGGCTGGACCCTGGCACTGGGTCACACACCCACGTCTCCAGGGACCAGGCTCCCTCCTGGAAATACCTCTCTGCCAACAAACAGCTTGTTGCTTTTGTCTTGTCTCTGTAAGCCCCCTCCCCTGCCCATCCCAGCTCACGCTGCATATGAATTAGCAAATCAATGAAGCCAAAAGATTGCAAGGTCAGATGTCCAGCAAATGGATGACATAGTTCCACCTCAGTTTCCCCTTTAATGTTATAAGCCTATAAAAGGGGAGAGAAGCTGCAGCTCGGGGAGCTCGGTGAATGAGGCTGTAGCACCCCCACCCCCCCCACTGCAGCTCCTGGCCGAATAAAAAGCCACTTCCTTCCTCAGTTTCGTGTTGGAGAGGTTTGTTCCCCGCCGCTCCTGCTTCAGTGTATCCCGAGCTGCATATCCTCAGTACAACACTGCCGGGAGTCACAGTTACCACCGATTCACAGATTCAGAAACAGACTCCACGGGAGATAAAGAAACTTGCCATCTCAAGCTTCTGTCATGGTAAAAAATTACCATAAATGGATTGGCTTAAGGCAACACAAAATTTATTGTCTGGCAGTTCTGGAGGTTACAAGTCTCAGTGGGTCAGCAGAGCCCTGTTCCTTTGGAGGCTCCATGGAAGGGTCCATGCCCTCACCTTTCCCAGCAACCAGGGGCCGCCCGCATTCCTTGCCTTGAGGCTTTTCCTGCATCACTCCAAACCCTGCTTCCATGGGCACCTTTCTTTCTCTGATTCTGACCCTCTAGGCTCCCTCTTTCTTTTTAAATTTTATTGATTCATTGAGACAGAGTCTTGCTCTGTCACGAGACTGTGATCTTGGCTCACTGCAATTTCCTTCTCCCAGGTTCAAGTGATTCTCCTGCCTCAGCCTCCTGAGTAGCTGGGACCTGAGCTCAGGCAATCCACCCACCTCAGCCTCCCAAAGTGCTGGGATTGTAGGCGTGAGCCACAGCACCTGGCCCTTTTTTAATTTTTTGAGACAGGGTCTTGCTCTGTCACCCAGGCTGGAGTACAGTGGCACGATCTCAGCTTACTGCAGCCTCGATTTCCCGGGTTCAAACAATCCTCCCACTTCAGCCTTTCAAGAGCTGGGACTACAGGCCTGCACCATCACGCCTGGCTAATTTCAAAATTTTTTTTTTTTTTTTTTTTTAGAGATGGGGTCTCACTATGTTGCCCAGGCTGGTCTTGAACTCCTGAGCTCAAGTGATCCTCCTGCCTTGGCTTCCCAAAATGTTGGCATTACAGATGTGAGCCACTGAGCTTCGCTGTTTTTATAAAGACCTTTGTGATGGCATTGGGCCCACCCAGATAATTCACGATCATCTTCCGAGTCCCTTTTGCCACATGAGGTCACCCTTTACAGGTTCCAGGGCTTAGGATGTGGTTGTCTTTGAGGACCATTATTCAGCCCCCAAATCCTGGGGTGGAGAGGGGGCCCATGACAGGCCCTGTTGGCTCTGGTGCCCAAAGCTGAACTCCAGCCCAGCTTCAGAGTCCCTGCGAGTTCTGGGCACTGCTTTCCCTCCAGCCCCCAGCTCCCACCCCTGCCTCTGGGCTCCAGCTCCTGGAATGTAACTCGTTTCCTTTGGCTGTGGCCTGGACAGCCTTCCAAGCCCTTCTCTCCCCCCGCCGCCTGGCCTGGCCATGCTCAGTTCCCAGAGTTCAGCTCACAGGGACCAGGTGGCCAGTTGGAAGGGCAGACAGGCCACCCAGCACCAGATTCCAGGACCCCGAGAGAACCAGGGAACCAGAGTGCCTGGGGATTTGCAGATGGTCTGTGAACTGGGCGGTACTTATCTTCCTTCTATACCTCCCGCCACCATGCAAAAGCCATTCCCTGCCACGAAGCAGGAAAAATCTCAGCCATCCTCCGGGGATTTCACTGAAAACCCGGCACCACAAACCTCAAATGTGGAGCCTTCCTGTTTTTCTTTTCTTTCTTTCTTTTTTTGAGATGGAGTCTCGCTCTGTCGCCCAGGCTGTAGTGCAGTGGTGTGATCTTGGCTCACTGTAACCTCCGCCTCCCAGATTCAAGGAGTTCTCCTGGCTCAGCCTCCTGAGTTAGCTGGGACTACAGGCGTGTGCCACCGCACCCGGCTAATTTTTTGTATTTTTAGTAGAGATGGGGTTTCACTGTGTTAGCCAGGATGGTCTCGATCTCCTGACCTTGTGATCCACCCGCTGCAGCCTCCCATAGTGCTGGAATTACAAGCATGAGCCACAGCACCCGGTCCCGTTTTTTTCTAAGTTTTTTTTTTTCTCTCCAGGACTGCAGCTTCTGACTGTCCTCTCTCCTCAAGATTCCCAGTACCCCCAACAAGCCCGAATCCTCAACCGCTGATCTTGCATCTAAAAATAAAACACATTTGCACAATAAAATGTCATTTATCAAGAACAGAGCACAGAAGACGGGGTGGTGTGGCTCACGCCTGTAATCCCAGCACTTTGGGAAGCTGAGGCTGGAGGATCACTTGAGGCCAGGAGGCTGAGACCAGTCTGGGCCACATGGTGAACCCCCTGATCTCTACTAAAAATATGAAAAAATTAGCCAGGCATGGTGGTGCAAGCCTGTGATGCCAGCTACTTGGGAGGCTGGGGAAGGAGGATCGATTGAGCCCCGGAGGTCAAGCACAGAGAAGTATAATGGAGTAGTAGTGTTCAAGGGGTGTGAGTTCTTGGCCAGGTTTGGGGTCTCACGCCTGTAATCCCAGCACTTTGGGAGGCCGAGGCGGGCAAATCACCTGAGGTCGGGAGTTCAACTCCAGCCTGACCAACATGGAGAAACCCCGTCTTTACTAAAAATAGAAAATTAGCCAGTTGTGGTGGCACATGCCTATAATCCCAGCTACTCGGGAGCCTGAGGCAGGAGAATCATTTGAACCTGGGAGGCCGAGGTTGCAATGAGTCGAGATCATGCCATTGCACTCCACCCTGGGCAACAAGAGTAAAAACTCCGTCTCAGGGGAAAAAAAAAAAAAGTGTGAGTTCTGCAGCCTGCACTGCCCACCTTTAAGCAGCCCTGCCTCTTACCAGCTGTGTGACTTTGGGGAAGGTGATTCCTGTCTGGGCCTGCTTCCTCATTTGTAAGATGAGGATGAAAATTTAACAGTAGCTACTTCAAAGGCTTTTCATGTAAATGAAGTATTTGCAAAATACTTGGAACAGAGTCAGGATATAGTAAGCATCATATACACTTTTGTTAAATAACAAAATGAAATAAAATTTGTTTCTTTAGCTTCTTACCAGGAAAGCTGCGTTTGCCATGTGTGCCCTTGTTGTTCTCTCCTGTCCCTTGGAGGAATTTTCTGTGCTTCATGTTTTTTTTATTTTTATTTTTATTTTTATTTATTTATTTTTTTTAAGACGGGGTTTCACCATGTTGGTCAGGCTGGTCTTGAACTCTGGACCTCAGGTGATCCGCCCGCCTTGGCCTCCCAAAGTGCTTGGATTACAGGCGTGAGCCACCATGCCCGGCCTGTGCTTCCTGTTGAAAGCCAGTCCTGTGGCCAGGTGCGGTGACTCAACGCCTGAAATCCCAGCACTTTGGGAGGCTGAGGCGGGTGGATCATTTGAGGCCAGGAGTTTGACAGCAGCCAGGCAAACATGGTGAAAACCCATCTCTGCTAAAAACACACAAATTAACTGGGCATGGTGGCAGGCGCCTGTAATTCCAGCTCCTCGGGGGTCTGAGGCAGGAGGATCGCTGGAGCCTGGGAGGCTGCAGTGAGCTGTGATTACATCACTGCCCTCCAGCCTGGGTGACAGAGTGAGACCCCGTCTCAAAAAGGAAAAAAAAAAAGGCATTTCTCTCTTTTTCTTCTTCTCTTTTTTTTTTACAGTGTTATACACCCTGTCTCAAAAAGAAAAAAAGGATGAAATTGTTCTCTTTGTTTTTAACAGCATTATACACCTTGCTTTATCAATCAATATGTTGTGAGGATGTCAGCATCATTTCACACAAAGAAAATTTTTCCGTATCAGCACATAGAGAACTTCTTCCTTATTTTGTGTGACATGCGTAGTATTCTACTACATAGATGCGCCACAATTTATGTTTATGTACCGCTAAGCATAGCCCTCTATAAATGGACATTCAGTCCAATTCCAACCGATTCTTTGTTTTTCAAACACTTGCTCTTGGGGTCCCCCCCAGCCCTCCTCTGCTGTTTCCTGGATTCTTTTTTTTTTTTTTTTTCCAGACAGGGTCTCTTTCTGTCACCAGGCAGCAGGCTGGAGTGCAGTGGCACAATCTCGGCTCACTGCAACCTCCACCTCCCAGGTTCAAGCAAGTCTCCTGCCTCAGACTCGCAAGTAGCTGGGACTATAGGCAAGCGCCACCACGCCCGGTTAATTTTTGTATTTTTTAGTAGAGTCACTCTTTCACCATGTTGACCAGGATGGTCTTGATCTCTTGACCTCGTGATCTGCCTGCCTCAGCCTCCCAAAGTGCTGGGATTACAGGCATGAGCCACCGTGCCTGGCCTTTTTTTTTTTTTTTTTTTTTTTGAGATGAAGTCTCTCTCTGTCCCCTAGGCTGGAGTGCAGTGGTGTGATCTCCGCTCACTGCAACCTCCACCTCCCATGTTCAAGCAATTCTCCTGCCTCAGCCTCCCAAGTAGTTGGGACTACAGGTGTGTGCCACCACACCTGGCTAATTTTTTGTATTTTTACTAGAGACGGGGTTTCACCATGTTAGCGAGGATGGTCTCCATCTCCTGACTTCATGATCCACCCATCTCAGCCTCCCAAGGTGTTGGGATCACAGGCGTGAGCCACCGTGCCCGGCCTGTTTCCTGGATTCTTTATCTTCTGTCTAACACTGACACGCTGGGAGGGCCAGAGGCAGGGGCTTGGGCTAGCTCCTCATCTTTCTCCACACCCTCTCCCTAGATCAGGCTTGTCCAACTCACAGCGCTGTGGGCTGCATGTGGCCCAGGATGGCTCTCAATGTGGCCCAACACAAATTCATGAACTTTCTTAAAACATTATGAGATTTTTTTTTTTGCGATTTTTTAAAAGCTCATCAGCTGTTGTTAGTGTATTTTATGTGTGGCCCAAGACAATTCTTCTTCCCGTGTGGCCCAGGGAAGCCAAAAGGTTGAACACCCCTGCCCTAGATGATCTCATCCAGCTCCGTGGCTTAAAATACCTCCCGTGTGCCAATGACTTCTAAATTTACATCTCCGCCCCTTCTCCCCTCTGAACTCCAGACTCACATATCTAACTCGGCTTGGAAGGCTACGAGGCATATCAAATTTAAGACATTCCAAAATGGAATTCCCCACTCCCAAGTTCATTTTCCCTAGAGCTTCCCCATCTCAGTGAATGAACCCACCATCATTCTAATAGTTCGAGTCCAAAGCGGAGTCAATTAAAAAGAACAAAAAGTTTTTATTGAGGTGAAATTCACATAACATAAAATGAACCATTTAAAAGTATGCACAGCTGAGCAAGGTCATTCACGCCACCAGCTTTTGTAATCCCAGCACTCTGGGAGGCCAGGCAGGAAGATCACTTGAGCCCAGGAGTTTGAGACCAGCCTAGGCCACATGGTGGAACCCCGTCTCTACAAAAAATTGAAATATTAGCCAGCTGTGGTGATGCGAGCCTGTAGTTCCAGCTATTCAGGAGGCTGAGGTGGGAGGATTGCTTGAGCCTGGGAAATGGAGGCTCCAGTGAGCTGTGATGGTACCACTGTACACCAGCCTGGGTAAGAGTGAGATCTTGCTTCAAAAAAAGTGGCCAGGCACAGTGATTCATGCCTGCAATCCCAACACTTTGAGAGGCCAAGGTGGGTGGATCATGCAGTCAAGAGTTCGAGACCAGCCTGGCCAACATGGTGAAACCTGTCTCTTGTAAGAATACAAAAAATTAGCCAGGCGTGGTGGCTCATGCCTGTAATCCCAGTTACTCAGGAGCTGAGGCAGGAGAATCGCTTGAACTGAGGAGGCAGAGGTTGTGGTAAGTGGAGATGACGCCATTGCACTCCAGCCTAGATGACAGAGCAAGACTCCATCTCAAGAAAAAAAAAAGTGTGCACCTAAGTGGTATTCAGTACATTCATAGTGTTGTACAACGATTGCTTCTACTTCGTTCCAAGACGTTTTCGCTCTCCATCTCTCTCTCCCAGTCCCTGGCACCACTAATTTACTGGATGTTTCTTTCTTTCTTTTTTCCTGAGATCTTGTTGCCCAGGCTGGAGGGCAATGTTGCAGTCTTGGCTCACTGCAACCTCCGCCTCCTGGGTTCAAGTGATTCTCCTGCCCCAGCCTCTGGAGTTGCAGGATTACAGGCGCCTGCCACCACACCTGGCTAATTTTTGTGTTTTAGTAATGGCAGGGTTTCATCACATTGGTCAGGCTGGTCTCGAACCCCTGACCTCAGGTGATCCACCCGCCTCAGCCTTCCAAAGTACTGGGATTACCAGCGTGAGCCACTGCGCCCGGCCTTCCACTGGATGTTTCTATGGATTTACCTGTTCTGGACATTTTAACTAAATGGAATCATACAATATATGGTCTTTTGTGTCTGGCTTCTTTCACTCAGCATGTTTTTCAAGGCTCCACATGGCAGCATGGATTCATGCTTCACTCCTTTTTGTGGCTGAATAGTATTCCAATACCTCATTGTGTTCACCCATTTATCCATCAGTGGCTGTGTGAACAGAGCTTCTGTGAACATTCACGTAAAAGCTTGTTTGATCACCAATTTTCAGTTCTCTTGGTTATGTATCTAGGACTAGAACTGCTGGGTCATATGACAGATAATTCTATGTTTCAGGGTCATTTTTAATTTTTTTTTTTTTAAGACAGAGTATCCCTCTGTTGCCAGGCTGGAGTGCAGTGGCACAATCTTGGCTCAATGCAACCTCCACCTCCTGGGTTCAAGTGATTCTCCTGCCTCAGCCTCCCAAAGTGCTGGGATCACAGGCATGAGCCACGGCGCCTGGCCTCATTTTTTATTCTTAGCTGACTTTTCCCCCTATTCTCCACTTCCATCCAATTCTTTGGCAAGTCCTACTCATTTGGCCTCCAAAATGTATCTCACATTCAGTGCTGCCTTTGTTTAGTGTTGTTTTTTGAGACAGAGTTTCACTCTGTTGCCCAGGCTGGAGGGCAGTGGTGCTATCTCAGCTCGCTGCAACCACCGCCTCCCGGGTTCAAGCGATTCTCCTGCCTCAGCCTCTCAAGCAGCTGGGATTATAGGTGCCCACCACCATGCTTGGCTAATTTTTGTATTTTTAGTAGAGACGGGGTTCTCCATGTTGGCTAGGCTGATCTCGAACTCCTGACCTCAAGTGATCTGCCCGTCTTGGCCTCCTAAAGTGCTGGGATTACAAGAGTGAGTCACCACGCCTGGCCTAAAGGGAGTTGATTAGGGAGCACTGGCTCGACTCATCACAAGGCGAAGTCCCATGATAGGCTGTCTGCAAGCTGAGGAAGAAAGAAGCCAGTAATGGCTCAGTCTGAGTCCGAAAGCCTCAAGAACAAGAAAGCCGACAGGGCAGCAGCCTTCAGTCTGTGACTGAAGGCCCGAGAGACCCTGGGAAGCTGCTGAGGCAAGTCCCAGAGTCCAGAGGCCAAAAATTCTGGAGTCTGATGTCTAAGGGCAGGAGGAATGGGAGCAAGCATCCAGCACAGGAAGAATTTAAAAAAGCCAGAAGACTCAGCCAGCAAAGATATCTCACCTTCTTCCGCCTGCTCTGTTCTAGCTGCACTGGCAGCCGATTGGATAGTGCCCACCCACACTGAGGGTGCGTCTTCCTCTCCCAGTCCATCAACTCAAATGTCAATCTCTTCTGACAATACCCTCACAGACAAACCCAGATACAACACGTCACCAGCCACCGAGGCATCCTTCAATCCAGTCAAGTTGACGCCTAATCAAGTTGGCATCACAGGCTGGGCACAGCGGCTCACACCTGTAATCCCAGCACTTTGGGAGGCTGAGGTAGGAGGATCACTTGAGGCCAAGAGTTCCAGACCAGCCTGGACAACATAGTGAGACCCCAAGTCTACAAAAAATTTTAAAATATAAAGACCCCTGTGATTACATCAGGCCCACCTGGATATTCCAGGGTAATCTCCCCCACCTGAAGATCCTTAGCTTAATCCCATCTGCAAAGTCCTTTTTGCTATATAAGGTCACATTCACAGGTTCTGAATATTAGGATGTGGACGTGGCTGTTAGTCTGCCACAGGTGGGAAGAGAAGAGGAGGGAGACAAGGGCTGGGAACTGGCTCTTTCCATGCACGGAACTCTTAGGGGCATGGAAATTCTAAATTTGAACCTAGTTTCCAGGTCCTCATGAAGGTACACGTGTCAAGGTAGGAGGAGACAGTTTATGTAATGGTTGATCAATTTGACGTACAATATTTAAATATGTAACTATATATAACTCAACAAGAAAAAAATAAACCCCATTCAAATATGGGCAAAGGGATATGATGTGGCTTGCCTATATCCCCCACTCAAATCTCATCTTTAATTGTAGTTCTCATAATCCTCACGTATAGTGGGAGGCACCTGGTGGGAGGTAATTAAATGATGGGGGCAGTTTCCCCATGCTGTTCTCGTGATAGTGAGTGAGTTCTCACGAGATCTGACCGTTTTATAAGGGGCTTTCCCCTGTGTTCAGCTCTCGTTCTCTCTCTCCCGCCGCCGTGTGAAAACGGACGTGTTTGCTTCCCCTTCTACCATGTTGTAAGTTTCCTGAGGCCTCCCCAGCCATGTGGAACTGTGAGTCAATTAAACCTCTTTCCTTTATAAATTACCCAGTTTTGGGCAGTCATGTATAGCAGTGTGAGAATGGACTAATACCCCTCTCCTGAGGGGCTAGGAGTAAAATATATATATACACATTATGTACAACATACACTAGTTGGGTAATGGGTACACTAACATCAGAATTTAGCACTATATAATTCATCCATGTAACAAAAAGCCACCTGTACCTTAATAGCTTTTGAAATAAATTTTTAAAATCGGACAAAGGACTCAAGTAGACGTTTTTCTAAAGGACACGTACAAATGGGCAATAACCACATTCTTTCATTAATAAAAAAGAATATACAAATGACTAAGAAATAGTAATAATTCAATGTAAAAATGGGCCAAGGATATGGAAAGTCAGTTCTTTGAAAAAGATATACTAACATTCAATAAATCTATGAAGAGATTCTCAACTTTACTAATGTTCAGATAAATACAAATGGAAATTTTAAAAAGATAATTTTATTCGCTAATCAGATCGGGTAAAAGTAAAAGTTAACAATATATGCTGGGTGACGTGCTGGCATTTTTAAATTAAGATGTGGTCCAACTTCTCATAGCTATCTAACCACTGCAAAACTTAGTGGCTTAACACAATGACATTATTTTGCTCAAAAATAATGTAATTTGGGCAGGGCTCTGTGGGGATAGCTCATCCCAGCTCCACTCAGCATCAGCTGCGGGGGAATTGGCGGGGAGCTGAAACCATCGGGGGTCTCACTCACTCATCATGAGTCTCGTGATTGATGCTGGTTGGCAGCTGGGACCTCAGCTGGGACGGGGCCTAGAACCTCTGCACACGGCCTCTCTGTGTGTCTTGGGCTTCCTGACAGCATGGTGGTTGGATAGCACAGGCACATATCCCTGGCATGACCTAGCCTTGGAAATCACACAGTGTCACTTCTGCCACATTCTGTTTATTACAAGTGAGTTGGTAAGGTTGGCCTATTTTGAAGGTGAGGGAAATTAGTCTCTGCCTTTTGATGAGAGGACTGTCAAATAATTTTCAGACTTTTTTTTTTTTTGAGACAGTTTCACTCTGTCACCCAGGCTGGAGTGCAGCCCCGGTACCCTCGGGCCCACAAACATTGACATGCATTCTGAAGAGCCTGATATTCTGCTCAATAGTATGTTGGGTGTTTTTGTTTTTGTTTTATGAGGTGGGAAATCTCACTCTTGTTGTCCAGGCTGGAGTGCAGTGGCACAATCTTGGCTCACTGCAACCTCTGCCTCTTTATTTAGAGATGGACTCTTGCTCTGTCACCCCGGCTGGAGTGCAATGGTGTGATCTCGGCTCACTGCAACCTCTGCCTCCCGGGTTCAAGCAATTCTCCTGCCTCAGCCTCCTGAGTAGCTGGGATAACAGGTGTCTGCCACCACGTCTGGCTAATTTTTGTATTTTTTTTTTTTTAGTAGAGACAGGGTTTTACCATGTTGGCCAGACTGGTCTCGAACTGCTGACCTCAGGTGATCCACCAGCCTCGACCTCCCAAAGTGCTGGGATTACAACACCTGACCCTCCCATTGGCCACTTGGTGTTCACACCATGTAAATGAAGTGGTGGTCCGCTTTTTGCAACCAATCAGAGGCTAAAGTGAAAATCCAAAGTTGTACTTCTATGCAAACAAAGACCTGGCCCGCAATCAGTCTGACTGGTTGTGGACAGGCTGAAGTGAAGTTAGGAAGTTACTCCTATACAGAAAGCAACCAATCAGAGGTAACTTCAATTTCCCATCTGCCCTGTAGAAAAGGTTGGGGTTTGCAAAAGGAGTAGACTCTGGTCCTTTTGTTAATTAAGTGTGGACGGTTGGGGTTTTTCTCTCGATTTAGTTCTAGGAAGTCAGGGTGAATCAGCCTTAGGTTCCCTGCCTCCAGGCCCTATTCTCCTGCCTCAGTGTGACTGTATACCTTGAAAGAGAATCAACCCATAAACTATTGGAAGAAACGAGGATTGAACAAGGGGGCTCTTGGGTTGCAAAATTAATATCCTCAACCTAAACCAGTGCCAGTGTACAAAAAACTGGCTTAGAAGACAAACAGAAGAAAAGAACATTGCATTTACTCAAGCAAGAATAAAAAAGATAACACAAATATCTTGGAATGAGCTTATCAAGAATAGCACAGGATCTAGTTGAAACAATTTGGAAGTGCTGCTGGGGCTGAGTACACAAGATCTGGTTATTTGGGAAGATCAGTATTCAAAAGTTGAACCTAGTTTCCCCCCAAATCTATGAATTTAGCCCTATTTAAAACACTAAAAGCCTCTTTTAAAGTTACACAGCTTGATTCTGAGGTTCAAAAGAAAAAAAATGTGAAAAGATCAAAAACATTTCTGAAAAAGTAAGAGGAAACCAGCCCTTCTGCATTTGAAAACTGATCATAAAAGTATAGTTTTCAAACAGTTTGGGGCTGGCCTATAAATGGACAGACAACTGGTTAAAAGGGGTGGATAGCCGGGCGCGGTGCCTCACGCCTGTAATCCCAGCACTTTGAGAGGCTGAGGCGGGAGGATCATGAGGTCAGGAGATGGAGACCATCCTGGCTAACATGGTGAAACCCTGTCTCTACTAAAAATACAAAAAATTAGCCAGGCATGGTGGCCCGCGCCTGTAGTCCCAGCTATTCTGGGAGGCTGAGGCAGGAAAATCGCTTGAATCTGGGAGGCGGAGGTTGCAGTGAGCCAAGATCACACCACTGCACTTCAGCCTGGGTGACAGAGTGAGACGTGATCTCAAAAACATAAAACAAAACAAAAAAAAAACGGAGCAAATAACTGTCTATGGCCCTTCAAATTATCTTCTCCATGAGGCAGAATGAAGAAAAAGACCACCTGTTTTGTAGAAGGTGGAGATGCTGGTATCAGGGAGGACTCTGTTGGTTATTAGAATGAACTAAGGTGTCCACCATGATTACTTTTCTAAGCTGGTCAGTTAATAAACAGCACCTAGGCCGGGCGCGGTGGCTCACACCTGTAATCCCAGCACTTTCGGAGGCTGAGGAGGGCGGATCACAAGGTCAGGAGATCGAGACCATCCTGGCCAACATGGTGAAACCCCATCTCTGCTAAAAATACAAAAATTAGCTGGGCGTGTTGGCGCGCGCCTGTAATCCCAGCTACTCAGGAGGCTGAGGCAGGAGAATTGCTTGAACCCAGGAGGCGGAGGTTGCAGTGAGCCGAGATCGTGCCACTGCACTCCAGTCTGGCGCCTGGCGATGGAGTGAGACTCTGTCTCAAAAAAAAAAAAAAAAAAAATAATAATAAACAGCACCTGCTCTCAAATTAAATATATCTATGTATATATATATATAGATAAAAGATACACACAGAAAGTTCACAGAAAGAAAAGTACATCTTGCTCAATCTTGTGATTAAAGAAGTGTCAATTATACAGGGTTCCCCAAACCCCTGACTGCAGACTGGCTCAGGCGTGTGGCCTGTTAGGAGCTGGGCCACACAGCAGGAGGTGAGTGGGCAGAGGGTGAGCATTACAGCCTGAGCTCTGCCTCCTATCAAATCATCAGAGCATTATATTTTCATAGGAGGGACTGCACATGCGAGGAATCTAGGTTAGGTGTTCTCTATGAGAATCTTACTCAAGCCTGATGATCTGAGGTGGAACAGTTTCATCCCAAAATCATATCCCCCGCCCCCATCCGTGGAAAAATTGTCTTCCATGACATGGGCACCTGGTGCCAAGCAGGCTGAGGACTGCTGAACTGTAAGATACAACTGTAGCTTGTCAGATTACAAAGATTAAAAAAAAAAGTCAGTAACACAAAGCTGTAGAGAGTGGAGATTTTTCTTACTGCTTCTCCTTACTGCTGGCAAAGGGATATGCTGATAGAAACTCCCAGGCGAACAATTTAGCAAGAATGGCTCCGGGGGAACCTTGTTCTACATCAGGCTTGTCCAACCCATGGCCTATGGGCCACATGAGGCCCAGGATGGCTTTGAATGTGGCCCAATACAAATTGATATACTTTCTGGAAACATGAGATTTTCTTGCATTTTTTTTTTTTTTTTTTTTTTAGCTCATCAGCTATCACTGATGTTAGCGTATTTCAACGTGTGTCCCAATATAGTTCTTCTTCCAGTGTGGCCCAGGGAAGCCAAAAGACTGGAAACCCCTATTCTAGATCTTGGAGACAAAGCCCCAAAAAGAACAGACTCCCAGTGGGACTTAAGATCCCCCCCCCTCTTTTTTTGAGATGGAGTTTTGCTTTTGTTGCCCAGGCTGGAGTGCAATGGCCCAATCTCAGCTTACCGCAACCTCCACCTCCCGAGTTCAAGTGATTCTCCTGCCTTGGCCTCCCGAGTAGCTGGGATTACAGGCATGCACCAGCATGCCTGGCTAATTTTGTATTTTAGTACAGATGGGGTTTCTCTATGTTGGTGAGGCTGGTCTTGAACTCCCGACCTCAGGTGTTCTGCCCGCCTTGGCCTCCCAAAGTGCTGGGATTACAGGCATGAGCCACCACGTCCGGCCTCTCTTTTTAATTTAATTTAATTTTTTCTTTTGAAATGTGATCTCACTCTGTCTCCCAGGCTGGAGCACAGTGGTACAATCATAGCTCACTGCAGAGCCTCGAACTCCCAGGTTCCAGGAATCCTCCCGCCTCAGTTTCCCGAGTAGCTGAGACCACAGGTGTGTGCCACCACACCTGATTAATTTTCTTTTTTTGTTCTTGTTGTCACGTAGAGATGGGTCTCACTTTGTTGCCCAGACTAGTCTCAAACTCCTGGGCTCAAGCAATCCTCCTGCCTTGGCCTCCTAAAGTGCTGGGATTACAGGCGTGACCTGGTGTCTGGCCCTTCTCTGTCTTTCCTGCTTTGTTTTTCCCCATAAACCACTCCTGATCACCACATGACATATTATTTATCTTATTTATTTGTCCCTGGTCTGTCTCCCCAATAGAGTGTCAGCTTTTGGAAATCAGAGGATTTTGTCCCTCTCATTCATTGCTGTATCCCTAGAGCCTAGACTCCAACTAACAAGTAACTTAGCCAAGGCCAGGAACATTGGCTCACACCTGTAATCCCAGCACTTTGGGAGGCTGAGGCAGGTAGATCACTTGAGGTCAGGAGTTCGAGACCAGCCTGGCCAACATGGTGAAACCTTGACTCTACTAAAAGTACAAAAAATTTAGCGGGCATGGTGGCTCACACCTGTAATCCCATCTACTCGGGAGGCTGAGGCAGGAGAATTGCTTGAACCTGGGAATCGGAGGTTGCAGTGAGCTGAGATCACACCACTGTACTCCAGCCTGGGCAACAGAGCGAGATTCCATCTAAAAAAAAAATATATATATATATATATATAAATTATTTTTAAAAATCACCACCAACAACAAAAAACAAGTAACTAAGCCATTACACATGGTGTGATAGTACACTAATTTCCTTTATTTGTAAAGATTTTTACTCAGCAAAAAAGGAGACCCCATTTTTTTAATAAAAATGCGTAAAAGATCCAAACAGCAAATTCATGAAAAAAAATTAACCCAAATATTAAAAATCTTGGTCGGGTGTGGTGGCTCATGCCTGTAATCCCAGCACTTTGGGAGACTGAGCCAGGAGGATTGCTTGAGCTCAGGAGTTTGAGACCCGCCTGGGCAGCATAGTGAGACCCTGTCTCTACAAAAACAATTAAGTTAGCCAGGTGTGGTGGCATGCACCTGTAGTCCCGGTTATTCAGGAGGCTGAGGTGGAGTTTGAGGCTGCAGTGAGCCATGATTGTGCCACTGCATTCCAGCCTGGGCAACAGAGCAAGACCCTATCTCAAAAAAAAAAAGTCTAACTGTGTGGCCCCAGGTAAGTGATTTAACCTCTCTGGTCCTCAGTTTTCTTGACTATAAGATCTAGGAGGCCGGACTCAGTGACTCACACCTGTAATCTCAGCACTTTGGGAGGCCAAGGTGGGCGGATGACAAGGTCAGGAGATCGAGACCATCCCGGCCAACATGATGAAACCCCATCTCTACTAAAAATACAAAAATTAGCTTGGCATGGTGGTGCACACCTGTAGTCCCAGCTACTCGGGAGGCTGAAGCAGGAGAATCGCTTGAACCCGCGAGGCGGAGGTTGCAGTGAGCCGAGATCGAGCCACCACTCCAGCCTGGTGACAGAGCGAAACTCTGTCTCAACAACACACACACACACACACACACACACACACACACACACACACAAACAGGAACTACTCAATGAATGAATGAATGATTGAATCAATAAAACCTCTAACTCATGGACTGTTGTAAAAATTAGATGACTTAGTACACATAGAAGGCTCAGAATATTTTAGTATGTCCTATGCAAAAGTTAGCAGTTACTACTTTTTAAAATAGTATTATTTTGTGGTTATTATATGCATCCATCAAGATTTCTCTCAAATGTCACCTCCTCTGGGAAGCCTTCCCAGATGAGACCAGATAGATGAATGCCTTTATGGAGAATTAATCAGAGCTGTTGAAGGGGTGAATGAATAAAAGATTTATTGACACAGTAATGGTGTCAGTCAGGCATCTCAGGGCCCCCAAAGGACTTTATGCAGTTCTCTCTTTAAACTCTAGCAAAACCTGTTCCAGGAAAACTAAGCCCACTTGATATACTCTGTGTTCTATACCCCACACCAGGGATCAGACCACATGTTCGTGGTAATTATAGGGCTTCTCTTCCTGACTGTAAACAGACGGAGGTAGCCTGTCATAACCGCTGAACTGAGCTCCTTAGAGCAGAGCCTGTCTCACTCACTCAAGTATGCCCAGCACATTACCCCAAGCCTACAACAAGGACACTTCTCAGTAAATCCTGGTGGATCAAATAAATGGACCATTCTCTTCCCTTTCGTCTCAATTTGGGACATGCATAAACCCAGGGGTATGCAATAGAGGTGTTCATAAACTTGGAGCAAAAATTTTGGATAGCCTATTTTACTTCATCTTTGTATTAAAGGAGTCATGTCATGGAGTTGAATGTGATTTTTTTTTTTTTTTTTTTTTTGAGACAGAGTCTCACTCTGTCGTCCAGGTTGGAGTGCAGTGGCGCAATCTCGGCTCACTGCAACCTCCACCTGCCAGGTTCAAGTGATTCTCCTGCCTCAGCCTCCCAAGTAGCTGGCGTTACTGGCACATGCCACCAAACCCAGCTAATTTTTGTATTTTTACCAGAGATGGGGTTTCATCATGTTGGCCAGGCTGGTCTTGAACTCCTGACCTCAG
This sequence comes from Ateles fusciceps, assembly GCA_036589455.1. NCBI lineage: Eukaryota > Metazoa > Chordata > Mammalia > Primates > Atelidae > Ateles > Ateles fusciceps. The sequence continues at coordinate 2,013,621 of JAZHEH010000929.1, read as the reverse complement.
GTGATCTGCCCGCCTCAGCCCCCCAAAGTGCTGGGATTACAGGCGTAAGCCACTGCACCCGGTTGAATGGGAAATTTTTTGTGACAAAATTAGACTTAAAAAAAATCTCAGCCGGGCGCAATGGCTTATGCCTGTAATCCCAGCATTTTGGGAGGCTGAGGCAGGTGGATCATGAGGTCAAGAGATTGAGACCATCCTGGCCAACATGGTGAAACCCTGTCTCTGCTAAAAATACAAAAATTAGCTGGGCAGGGTGGCGTGAGCCTGTAGTCCCAGCTACTCCAGAGGCTGAGGCAGGAGAATTGCTTGAACCCGGGAGGCAGAGGTTGCAGTGAGCCAAGATCGTGCCACTGCACTCCATCCTGGAGACAGAGGGAGATTCTGTCTCAAAAATAAATAAAAATGAAAATAAAAAATAAACTCCTTTTATATCGATATAGATCCTATTAGTTCTGTCCCTCTGGAGAACCCTAATACAGTTCCATAAAACTTATTTTTGGGTTTCTGATCTCCAAAACTATACAAATTTTAAAAAATACTTTCTTTGAAGCCACTAAGATTGCAGTAATTTGTTATAGCAGCCACAGGAAATGTATACACCACCCGATACTGTTGCACCAGCGAGGTCCTTGTGTGCATGTGGTAGATGCCCCCGGCAGGCACCTCCATGCTCCATTCCCTCTCAACTCCAATTCTGGGTCTAGGGCCGTCCACTGAGGCTGGGTATATGCATCACAACGGTGCTGACCTGCCGGGGAAGATGCCCGCACATGTCCTGGAAGTGGCTCAGGTCACTTCAGCAAGGAATTCTGGGCCCTGGTACCACAGCATAGTCCAGAAGGGGAGGTGGGTTCCAAGGAAGCCCATGTCCCCAACCCCATGGGCTCTTCACCCACACAGGGGATCAGAATATGTGGCCCCTGACAGGGGGTTGGACTCTTGGGTCCCAAGGCAGTACTGGGCTGGACCTGGTGGCTCGTGCCTGTAATCCCAGCATGTTGGGAGGCCAAGGCAGGTGGATCACTTGAGGCCAGGAGTTCGAGACAAGCCTGACCAACACGGTAAAACCCCATCTCTACTAAAAATACAAAACTTAGGCAGGGGTGGTGGCGGGCGCCTGTCGTCCCAGCTACTTGGGAGGCCGAGGCAGGAGAATCGCTTGAGCCCAGGAGGTGGAGGTTGCAGTGAGCTGAGATTGTGCCACTGCACTCCAGCCTGGGAACAGAGGGAGACTTTGTCTCAAAAAAAAAAAAAGAAAAGTTTTCTACCCTGAAGCATTTTGAGTGTTCAGCGTAAATTGTCATATTGTTCTGAATATCTGTGTGTGTGTGTGTGTCCGTCCTACAAGCAAGAATATTCCACTGCAAACAGACGTTTGTTCCTTTTGATGAGTATTATATGGGCAGGTACTTTGAGACAATGTGCTCGTTCACATTCCTCACCAAACTTTCCATTAATGTAGTTATATCTACATAAACTCATAGATTCTCATTTTATTCAAGGGGTTATAATCTATTACTTTCATTTTTAACGTTGATGCTCAAATTGTCCCAGGGCGTGAAATGCTCCCACTGGCCAACCTGGGACAATTTGAGCATCAACTGTTAAAATGTTCTCATCATTTTTTAAAAAGTACTTCCTTAGTTTCTGATCCCAAAAGATTCCCCGAGTGCCTCTTGTATATTCCCTGTCCCCTCGCTCCTGGAATCAGCTATTATTCAAAGGAGAATCGCGGGCACTTCTGATAGCTGATGGCCGACCCCTCACCTCCGAATGACCCCCTCAGACTCTTGATTTCAATGCGACCAGGCGGCCAATGGCAGGGGCGATGCTCCAGCGGTTGCCATGGAGACCTCCAGGCCGCAGAGCGGAAGGAGACGGTGACGTCACAGCGGGAGCAAGTGCGGCGGCCACATCTCATCCTAGTCTGGCCACAGGGCACTGAGAGCAATCTCTGGGCAGCGGTGAGGGACGCGCCTCCCTGCCTGTCAGGGCCCCACCCACGACACTCCGTTGGTAGTTGCTCCAGGGAGATCAGTAGTCCCAGATCCGCAGAGACTGTTGGGGCCTGCGAGACCTTTGGAGGCCACGCCAAGAAAGGGGAAACATCATCTTAAGACCCTCCTTGGTGCAGCCTCACCCAGGACCCGGGAGCCACGAGTCAGGTGGCAAACACCGCCTACTGCTTCTCCAGCACGCGTAAGTCCCTGGGAATCTTCGAGCCCACTCAGAGGGAGCCACAGAAGCCCTGACCGACACTGCACAGCCCCTGAGGCAGGGGCTGGTGGCATCCTTCACTGAGCTGGACGGAGGGGGCCTGGGAGCGGCCTCTGGCCCCTGAGGCCTCACTCTATCTCCTAGCCTTTGGGAAGGAATTCCGGCATCCTGGATAATTCCGTGGATTCCCAAGGCAGCTCAGGTGTGCGCCAGCGGGCATACTGCTGCCTCAAAGAGCTGGGGAAGATGCTGTTTGGCGTGAAGGACATTGCCCTGTTGGAGCATGGGTGCAAGGCCCTGGAGGTGGACAGTCACAAGTCCCTGATGATCCTGGGGGATCCCCGAGGACTGCAACCATGAGGAATTCGAAGAGATTATTCGGCTGCCCCTCAAACCTTTAGGCAAGTTCGAAGTGGCTGGGAAGGCCTATCTGGAAGAAGATAAATCCAAGGCGGCCATCATTGAGCTGACGGAGGACATCAATTACGCTGTGGTCCCCCAGGGAGATCAAGGGCAAGGGCGGTGTGTGGAGAGTGGTCTACATGCCCCGGAAGCAGGACATCGAATTCCTGACCAAGCTGAACCTCTTTCTGCAGAGCGAAGGGAGGACAGTCGAGGACGTGGCGCGGGTCCTGAGGCAGGAACTGTGTCTCCCAGAGGCGGGTCCCGGAGAGCTGCCTGCGAGGAAGTGCTGTGTGCCTGGGCTGGGGGAGAAGCCGGAGCCTGGGGCCACTGTCCGTATGGATGTGGTGCCACCTCCGGACTCCTCCGAGAAGGAGAGCAAGGCTGGAGATGGCAAGAGGGGGCAGAAGGAAGAACAAGAAAAACCGCCGGCGGCGTCACGCCTTGGACAAGAAGCTGTGAGGTGGTGGTGGCATCGGGGTGGGCGTGGGGGGTTACCATGGGATGGTAGGTACCACCTGAGTACATTTAAGGAGTATGAGTGAGTGTGGGTAATACAAGTGAGGATAGGAATGACTCTAGTGAATGAGTAACTTTTGAGTAAGAATGGGTATCCTTTGGATAGCACAGGTAACATCTGACTAGTGTGAAAGAGGTAGATATCTTTATCTGAGTTAACTAACTTGTGAATTACATCTGAGTGTGTGTGGTTAACGTCTGGCTGCCCTTGGCTCATTCATTCATCCTACAGATATTTATGACACACCTATTATGTCCCAGCTACTGTTCTAGGAGCTGGGAATACTGAAGGGAGTAAACTCAATAAAAATCCCTGCCTTCATGGCACTCAGAGTAAGTGGGTAATATTTAAATTACTTGGAGACATCGGAGTGAGCGTAGGTAGCATTTGAGTAGATGTGGGTAACAGTTGAATGTTCACAAAATCTGGTTGAATGTGTTCATTCATGTATCCTTCAACCAACAAAATTTCCTGAGGACCTACAGTGTGCCAGGCACTGGGGATACAGAAGGGGAATAAAACAGACCAAAACCTTGCCCATGACTCTCCTACTACATATTTGAGTAGGCGCGGGTAACATTCGGGGTAACTTGAGTACACATTAGTGAGTGTAGGTAGCATTAGGGTGTGTGGGTAGCATCTGCGTATAATTGAGAGCAGTTGTGGGTAATATTTGAGAGTGTGGGAGTAACACCTGATTATGTGTATGGGTATCATTTGAGTGGATGAGAGTAATTTCTAAGTGAGGAAGGGTCTCAAAGACCCACAAACATCTTCCGCCACCCGGGAGACCCCGCGGGACCAGCCGCGCAGGCGCAGTCGGAGCCAGAACCTAGCAGCGCGTCTGACCGTTGCTATGGAGACCAAGGCTTTCCCCAGGCGCCTGCGCCCTTTGCAGAAAATGGAGGAGGGGGACAACAGGGTCCCGGATTCCAAGGTTTTGGAGAAGATCTCTTACTGGAGTTGAAGAAAACCCATGCAGATCCAGGAGGAACATGTCAGGGAGATCCCTACTCGGGTGAAGGGCCACAATCCCCCCTTCGGCTGTCACCTGCGGCCTGATGCTGGGCCTGCCTCTCCTGGGGGCAGGCGGGCGGCACAGACCCCTCTAGCTGTGCGCCCTCCTGGAAATCCTGTTATTGTAAAGTCTAGAGCCGTTTTCTGTGTTTCAAAAGCATGTACCTTGAATGCACCTCTGGCACAAACTTGTCCGGAGTGGGATACTGTGTTTTGCACATATCAAGCAGAAACCATGGCTGAGAGTGAGTTGCCTGCTCTCCACGTCTGAGGAACTCGCTGATCTGTAAATGGCTCTTGAAAAGCTGTCGCCATTCTCTACACTGAGTCTCTTACAGAAGCGGTCAGAGATGGGACCCTTCTGCCCTGATTGGCACCTGGGGTGAGGGTATGAGTCTTGCCAAGTTAAATCCCAGAAACTCTGGCTTGGTGGGGAGGTGTGAACTCCACTCTCTAAAGAAGAGGTGGCTGGGTGCAGTGGCTCACGCCTGTAATCCCAGCACTTTGGGAGGCTGAGGTGGGGGCGGGGAGGGTTACCTGAGGTCAGGAGTTTGAGGCCAGCCTGACCAACATGGAGAAAACCCCATCTCTACTAAAAATACAAAATTAGCCAGGAGTTGGTGGCACATGCTTGTAATCCCAGCTACTAGGGAGGCTGAGGCAGGAGAATCGCTTGAACCCGGGAGGTGGAGGTTGCAGTGAGCTGAGATGGTGCCATTGCACTCCAGCCTGGGCAACAAGAGCAAAACTCTGTCTCAAAAAAAAAAAAAAAAAAAAAAGAGGAGAGGCTTCCAGGCAATGGTCCAAAAGGAGGTAAATAATTAAGAGGCCATTTTTGAGAGTTACCAATAAACAATGTTAATGTTGAGATGAAGAATTTTAAAAACTAGGTAAAATCCACATACATGTGAGTAGACAGATCTTTACTTAGAGACACCTGACCTGTCAATTTGCAAACTTCTGCTAGTTCAGGGATCTGCAAAGGTTTGAACTGAATCTCTTTTCAAAAATGTAACTTACACACACACACTCAGCCTACCAAATTGTAATGCCAGAGACCCCTAATGTCTCACTGTGGTGGACGTCAGTCATGTCTGTGACTTCCAGCATTCAACTCTCTCTCTCCTTCCTTCCTTCCTTCCCCCCTTCCTCCTCCCCCCCCCCCTCCTCCTTCCCTCCTTTCTTTTTCTTTGAGACAGGGTCTCACTCTGTCACCCAGGCTGGAGTGCAGTGGTGCAGTCTTGGCTTGCTGCAACCTCCACTTTCTGGCCTCAAACAATCCTCCTGTCTCAGCCTCCCGAGTAGCTGGGATTATAGGCACCTGCCACCACGCCCAGCTAATTTTTGTATTTTTTATTAGAGATGGGGCTTCACCATGTTGGCCAGGCTGGCCTCAAACTCCTGACCTCAAGTGATTTGCCCACCTCAGCCTCGCAAAGTACTGGAATGACAGGCACAAGCCACTGCACCTGGCCTCAACCCCCTTTTCTTATTTCTGGGAAGCCCCTCCTATTTCACCCCCTTATCAAAAACAAAAAATAGAGGTTCTGTCTCTATACCCCTACCCTGGTGGCCAGGGTGCAGGTAAGAGACACACTCTCAAGCAGGCAGAAACTCCTATTAGATTCTTGCGTTCCCAGAAAGTGCCAAGAAACAGAAGCAATTTTTAGAATTCACTTGACTGACATAACCTAAAACCTCGAAGGCTGATTTTTGGCCCTTTCCCAAGCTGGCTGTCTAGCCTCAGTTCAACATCTTTTTCTCCTGTACAGTGGTTGGGATACACCTTTTCCTGCTGTCTTCCCACACCTATGTGAACTTGTTGCAAATCCATGGTCAAGAAGTTTGCAGCTCTCTGTTCATCTTTTTTATTTTTGAAACTGAGTCTCACTCTGTTGCCCAGGCTGGAGTGCAGTGGAACAATCTTGGCTCACTGCAACCTCCACCTCCCTGGTTCAAGCGATTCTCCTGCCTCAGCCTCCTGAGTAGTTGGGATGACAGGCGTGTACCACCACACTCAGCTAATTTTTGTATTTTTAGTAGAGACGGAGTTTCACTATGTTGGCCAGGCTAGTCTTGAACTCCCGACCTCAGCTGATCCACCCACCTCGGCCTCCCAAAGTGCTGGGATTACAGGTGTGAGCCACCGCACCCAGCTTCTCCAGTGATCTTTTTATTCTTTGTAAATTCCCGGCCTGGGCATACCCACTCTCAGAATATTGTACTACTGTGTTCGTTGTTGCATAGCAGAGTCCGAGCTTGAATAAATGCTACAAAAGCCTCTAGCATGTTTGTGGTACGCTGGTCTCCCATCAAGGCATACCTGTTGTATAATAAGAGATAGTGTGACATTTCTCATCATATTGCAGCATGAAGACTGTATTTTGTGCTTATTGTGAATTTCAGGGGTATAACATTTATATTCGTGATACACAGGTGCATGGTTGTTCAATGTCACCTATGAAATAAAAATCCTACCACTTTTCTTTCAAGATTTTCTAGACCAGTCAAAGTGTATTCTGGGACTGCAATGCAAGTTGTCATGTAAAACTGTCAGCATTTGAAGCTACTTAGCTGAGTCAAGACATCACTGGTAGGGCAAATCCCAAGCGAAAATTCCCAAGTAAACTGAACGCGCGGGCTGTTGGAGTGCTGCGTCTGGCCTCTGTAAACCCCTGATTTCAAAAGTGGGTTCAGCTAAAACTCTTCATTGTTCTTTGTGATTGAGATGCTCTGTTGTACAAATATGAACTCATAAAATAAATGTATGCTAATGAAATAATAGTCTGCCCCTTGATATAAGGGGTGGGGGGGGATCCATGTCAGATTTAATTTGGTCTCTAGAGGGACAAAGAATAGAATAATAATTTTCAAAAAAGATTTAATTTGGGTCTGGGCGCGGTGGCTTGTGCCTGTAATCCCAGCTACTTGGGAGGCTGAAGCAGGAGAATTGCTTGAGCCTGAGAGGTGAAGGTTACAGTGAGCTGAGATCGCGCCATTGCACTCCAGCCTGGGCAACAAGAGCAAAACTCCATTCAAGTGATTCTCCTGCCTTCAGCCTCTCAAGTAGCTTGGATTACAGGCATGCGCCACCACACCCAGCTAATTTTTGTTTGTTTGTTTTTGTTTTTTTTAGACGGAGTCTCAGTTGCCCAGGCTGGAGTGCAATGGCGCGATCTCGGCTCACTGCAACCTCCGCTTCCCAGGTTCAAGTGATTCTCCTGTCTCAGCCTCCTGAGTAGCTGGGATTACAGGCATGCACCACCACACCTGGCTAGTTTTTGTATTTTCAGTAGAGACAGTGTTTCACCATGCTGGTCAGGATGGTCTTGAACTCTTGACCTTGTGATCTGCCTGCCTCAGCCTCCCAAAGTGCTAGGATTAGAGTCGTGAGCCACCATGCCCGGTCCCTAATGAGAGTCTGAACTGGTTTCTGCAGGAAGGAAGGGTGAGGCAAGTCGTAAGCAGGGTTAGCACTTTAAGTGGGTTCTAGGGCTTAGGGGCTGTCCCTGGTTGTCTAGGATCTGGCCCTGGGGTGATTGGGGCAGGTGGGTGGTGACCCAGAGTAAGAGAGCCCAATCAAGGAGGCAGTTGGGGGTGTGGGCTTTGTTCTTGTGGGGGTCCAATCAAGAACCCTTTGTTCTCTGTGTGTCGGCGGGCGGGGGGGGGGGGTTGTTTTGCCTTTGAAGAGCGTGTTCAAGGACAAGTTGTTTACTAAGCCGAGGAATCAGCTGACCCTGGAAGGAGCTGTCCCTCCAGGCTCAGCATGCCCCAGGTGTTAAAACACTGGAGCACAGAAAATAGAAGACATGGTCATACGGTGATAAATACATCCTGTGGAGAAATATCTAGGGAAGCAAATAGTGCAATTGCATATACAATTCCTCTAATCAGCTTGCTCACTAAGCAATCTGCTAATTAAGGCAACAGATGCCTGTCTTGCCTGTGGAGGTTTGGAGGTAAAGAGTCATATGGGACACGTGGCCTGGGTTCAAGTCCTAACTCTGTCTGTTTTTTGAGACGGAGTCTCCCTCTGTCTTCCAGGCTGGAGTGCAATGGGGCGCCATCTCCACCCACTGCAACCTCCACCTCCTCCTGGGTTGTAGTGATTCTCCTGCCTCAGCCTCCCAAGTAGCCGGGATTATAGGTGCCCCTCACCACACCTGGCTATTAGTCTTTTTGGTAGAGGTGGGGTTTCACCATACTGGCCAGGCTGATTTCGAACTCCTGATGTCAAATGTTTTACCCACCTCGGCCTCCCAAAGTGCTGGGATTACAGGTGTGAGCCACTGCACCTGGCCCAAGTCCTAACTCTTTCACTTCGGGGGATATGAGCCTGGGCAAGCCACGTCACCTTTTTATACCTCTGGTATCTTATCTGTAAAGTGGAGATAGCAGTAACCTATTTCACAGAATTTGAGGGAGGAGTAAATATATATAAGCAACTTAGCAAAGAGGAGGAAGCAGTGTCGCTCCCTGCAATCCTGGGTCCAGTGACCGTTTTGTGTTGACATAGAACACATTAGCCTGTTTTTTTGTATTTTTCATTTTTTTTTTAAGCTTTGCAGTGAGCTAGCCTGGTTTTATAGCCCAGATTCCTAAACTTGATAAACACGTGCCCAGCTTCCTCAAGGTGGGGTCTGTCCTCCATGTGCTAACCAAAAGTTGTTTTGGAGTCTCAGACACCAAAAGGCAAACTGGTGGCCAGGTGTGGTGGCTCATGCCTGTAATTCCAGCACTTTGGGAGGCTGAGGCGGGTAGATCACAAGGTCAGGAGTTCAAGACCAGCCTGACCAAGATGGTGAAACCCCATCTCTACTAAAACTGCAAAAATTAGCCAGGTGCAGTAGTGGGCATCTGTCATCCCCACTACTCCGGAGGCTGAGGCAGGACAATCGCTTGAACCGGGGAGGTGGAGGTTGTGGTGAGCCAAGATCGTGCCATTGCACTCCAGCCTGGAGAACAAGAGCAAAACTCCATCTCAAAAAGAAAAAGAAAAAGGAGGCAAACTGGTGCTGCTCCTCAGGAGACAGAACTCAGCCTGTGCCCCAGCATCAATGGGATGTGACAGAAAAGACATCAAAACCTTTGGAGTCTAAGAGCGAGACTCGTTCTTAAACAAAAAACCACTTCCCAAGGTGCCCGTCACCCATATGTGATTTCTGGGGCAGGGGACACTGTACAAGAATTCTTTTGCTTCAGGGATAATTATTCCTGAGAGACAAGGTCACAGAATAAAATTAGCTTTTTTTTTTTTTTTTTTTTTTTGAGACTGGGTTTTGCTTTGTCACCTAGGCTGGAGTGCAGTGGCGTGATCTCGGCTCACTGCAACCTCCACCTCCCGGGTTCAAGTGATTCTCTTGCCTCAGCCTCCCGAGTAGCTAGGAATACAGGCATGTGCCACCATGCCAAACTAATTTTTTGTATTTTTAGTAGAGATGGGGTTTCACTGTGTTAGGCAGGATGGTCTCGATCTGCTGACCTCGTGATCTGCCCGTCTTGGGCTCCCAAAGTGCTGGGATTACAGGTGTGAGCCACCATGCCTGGCTAAAATTAGCATGTTTTCATTTGAAATTGCCCTCATTGGAGTCTGGGAAATTAGTGGCCACACAGGGGGCTCTGTATTCACTTCCTGTGGCTGCTGTGACACATTACCATATACTAGATGGCTTAAAACATCAGAAATGTATTGTTCTGGAGGCCAGAAATCCAAAAGCCAGGGGTTGGCAAGGCTAAGCTCCTTCCAGAGGCTCCACGGGAGGAACTTCCTTGCCTCTTCCAGCTGCTGGAGGCTCCAGGAGTTCGTGGCTTTTGGCCTTCTCTCTCTAGCCTCTGCATACATGATCACATCCACATCGCCTCCTCCTCCTTTCACCTCTGTGTTAGCTTCCTAGACCTCCTTTTTCTAAATTGTTTTTTGTTTTTATTTTTATTTTTTGAGATGGAGTCTCGCTCTGTCACCCAGGCTGGAGTGAAGTGGCACAGTCTCAGCTCACTGCAACCTCCACCTCCTGGGTTCAGGCGATTCTCCTGCCTCAGCCTCCCGAGTAGCTGGGATTACAGGCACCTGCCACCACACCCAGCTAATTTTTGTGTTTTTACTGGTGATGGAATTTCACTATGTTGGCCATGATGGTCTCAATCTCTTGATCTTGTAATCCGCCCACCTTGGCCTCCCAAAGTGCTGGGATTACAGGTGTGAGCCAGCGCACACGGCCTTCTAAACTTTTTTGAGACTTCTCACTCTGTCACCCAGACTGGAGTGTAGTGGTGTGATCATGGCTCACTGCAGCCTGGACATCCCGTGATCAGATGCTCCTCCCACCTCAGCCTCCCGAGTAGTTGGGACTACAGGCATGCACCACTATGCCGAGCTAATTTTTTGTATTTTTTTTTTTTTTTTTGAGACAGAGTCTCGCTCTGTCGCCAGGCGCCAGACTGGAGTGCAGTGGCGTGATCTCGGCTCACTGCAACCTCTGCCTCCTGGGTTCAAGCAATTCTCCTGCCTCAGCCTCCCGAGTAGCTGGGATTACAGGCGCGCGCCACCACACCCAGCTAATTTTTGTATTTTTAGTAGAGACGGGGTTTCACCATGTTGGCCAGGATGGTCTCTATCTCCTGACCTTGTGATCTGCCCACCTCGGCCTCCCAAAGTGCTGGGATTACAGGCGTGAGCCACCGCGACCGGCCTTTTGTATTATTTTTGTGGAGATGTGTAGGGGCAAACCCCACAAGTGCCGTGGCAAGGGTCTGAAGCCTCAGCCTGTTCTCATATAAATATTGATTTAAAAAAGAATTAGAAATGTAGGCACATAGTTATTCCTTTATATAATCATATATAATCTTATAGTTACTTACAATAAAGATATATACTCAATATAACCTTTAATTGTACTAATGACTATCAGGTTATGAAGCATGGAACTGAGGTGACATTGTGAACAAAGTGATCCTAAGGCAAGATGCCCTAAGCCCTGTGTCACGCCCGCATAAGGGCTGCTGGAGGGCGCCTCGGCTGTGCGGCAGTGCCAGCGCTGGGAAAGTGCCCGCTGTTTAGCCAGCTAGGGAAGGAGACGTTCAAAATGGCTGAGACCTCTCCTTCCTGGGGAAGTTAGAAAACTCCGCTTCTCCAAGCTCTTGTGATAGGCCTGACGGCTGTCAGGGAGACCCACAGACAGCTGCGGGCTTAACTGTCTCTATGTGATGCTGGTCACGTTCCATGTCCACTCTCACGCCCTGCTTCTGCACCTGGTTTCTCTTTTTCTTAAAAGATAAGAATAATAGTAACATAATCTTAATGTCCTTGACATTTCTGACAAATATGTGAAGAGCGCTGACGCATTAGATTTTCTCCTCCCCTCAGCTACTTGCAAGTCCTGGGCTCCCTATCTTCAAGACAGATGATTTACCTGACCCTATCACCGACCACCATTACCTCACCCTACCTTCCCTGCCCACTGCTTTGTACTCAGTAAAAGTCAGAGCGTCCAGGCACCCCGGGCCACTGCAGGGGGCCACTTTGGTTGGCAGTGGACCCCCGAGCCCAAACTCTCTTTCTCTGTCTCTGGGTCTGTGTCTTTTATATCTACAGTTTCTTGTCTCTGCACCAACAGGGAGGGGCTCGCAGAATCCTATAGGGCTGGACCCTAGAGAGATGGGGTTTTGCTATGTTGCCCAGGCTGGTCATGAGCACTTGGGCTCAAGTGATCCACCCCACCGAGTATGGAAATTGGGACCAGGCACAGTGGCTTCCGCCTGTAATGCCAGCACTTTGGGAGGCTGAGGCAGGAGGATCACTTGAGCCCAGGAGTTTGAGACCAGCCTGGACACATGGCAAAACCTCATCTCCACAAAAAATACAAAAAATTAGCTGGGTGTGGTGATAACATGCCTGTAGACCCAGCTACTTGGGAGGCTGAGATGGAAGGACTGCTTGAACCCAGGAGGTTGAGGCTGCAGTGAGCAGAAATCGTGTCTGCACTTCAGCCTGGGTAAAAGAGCAAGACCCTGTCTAAAAAAAAAAAAAAAAAAAAAGTTTGTGGAGATTGGAATCTAATAAACCTGAGTGATTCAAAGCTTGGCTCTGCCACTACCTAGCTGTGTGACTTCCTTTGGACTCAGTTTTTTGTTTTTTTAAGGTGGAGTCTCCCTCTGTCATCAGGCTGGAGTGCAATGCTGTGATCTCGGTTCACTGCAAACTCCGCCTCCTGGGTTCAAGCGATTCTCCTGTCTCAGCCTCCCAAGTAGCTATTACAGGCACCTGCCACCATGCCAGGTTATTTTTTTGTATTTTGGTAGAGACGGGGTTTTACCATGTTGGCTAGGCTGGTCTCGATCTCCTGACCACATGATCTGCCCGCCTTGGCCTCCCAAAGTGCTGGGATTACAGGCGCGAGCCACCGTGACTGGCCTGGACTCAGTTTTTTTTACCTGAAAAATGGGAATAACACTTGTTTAAGGAAGGGTTCTAAGGACTGAATGAGAAAATTCGCAGGGCCAAGGATAAAATAGGCACTCAGTAAAAATGTATTGTTATCAGTATCACATTCCCAGCCTGCAGGAATAAAGGTGGAAGCTGTCCTGACAAAAGAAAACAGACTGGTTGGCGAGCACTGATACAGAAGGACATTAAGTGAAAACACATTTTCTAGCAATAGATCTGGTGCAATTCCCAGCATTCATTCAGTTAATAAATATTTGTAGCTCCTACCCAAAGTATTCTAGATGATGAGACTTCAGCAATGAACAAACCATACTCATATCCCAGCCCTCATGGGGATAGTATTCTAATAGGGTGAAACAATACGTAAGTACATAAAGCTGGGCGAGGTGGCTCACGCCTGTAATCCTAGTACTTTGGGAGGCCAAGGCGGGCGGATCACCTCAGGTTAGGAGTTGGAGACCAGCTGACCAACATGGAGAAAGCCTGTCTCTACTAAAAATACAAAAAAATTTAGCCAGGTGTGGTGGTGTGTGCCTGTAATCCCAGGTACTCGGGAGGCTGAGGCAGGAGAATCGCTTGAACCCGGGTTGCGGTGAGCTGAGATTGCGCCATGGCATTCCAGCCTTGGTAACAAGAGCAAAACTCCGTCTCCAAAACAAAACAAAACAAAAAACGTACATAAAAATAGGCCCAGTGCAGTGCCTCTCGCCTGTAATCCCAGCACGGTGAGACCCAGAGGCAGGGGCATCACTTGAGGCCAGGAGTTCAAGACTAGTCTGGGCAACATAGAACACCTCTCTACAAAAAAATTGTAAAACTAACCAGGCATGGTGGCACACACATGTAGCACCAGACACTCAGAAGGCCAAGGTGGGAGGACTGCTTGAGCCCAAGAGTTCGAGGTTTCAGTGAGCCATGATCATGCCGCTGCACTCCAGCCTGGGTAACAGAGTGAGACCCTGTCTCAAATTAAAAAACAAACAAAGTGGTAAGTGCTGTGATGAAAATAATTCAGGATGATGGGCAAAAAAAAATCTCGGTGAGGTAAATTCTAAAATTAACACATACACTAATGTAAGCATTTTTTCTCTGGAAAAGTACAGAGACATTTAACTGGTTACTGGTTACTTTTTGGGGAGAGGCTGGAAGGTGGGCTTTGGAGAGAGGAATCCTTTTTTGAAAAAAATGTATACCTTTCTGTAACTTTTGCTTTTTCTGACTGTGTCTTTTTTTTTTTTTTTTGAGACAGGGTCGCTCTGTCACCCAAGTTGGAGTGCAGTGGCACCATCTCAGCTCACTGCAGCCTCTGCCTCCCGGGTTCAAGCGATTCTCCTGCCTCAGCCTCCCTAGTAGCTGATGTTACAGGCGTGAGCCACCGTGCCCGGCTAATTTTTGTATTTTTGGTAGAGATGGAGTAGAGATGGATGGTTTCACCATGTTGGACAGGCTGGTCTTGAACTCCTGACCTCAGGTGATCGCCCGCCTTGGCCTCCCAAAGCGCTGGGACTACAGGTGTGAGTCACCGCCCTCTGCCGGGGGTTGACAATTTTTATGAAAATGTGGGACATTTGGGGTTTTCATTGCCAAGATTATTATTCTTGCGCCGCTCCCCATCCCCCACCAAATAAAAAAAAACAACAAACAAACACGAAACAAAACCAAAGCCCTTTTATGACTGCAAAACCCAAACGTCTCATCTGCGAGGTCACCACGTGGAAGGCAGTGTCGTGACCTCTCAGAGTTGCGATTCTTTAACCAACATTCCTGAAACCTAGGTGCCCTTGGGATTTTTCGTGTTTTGGTTTCTACAAACAGCTTTTCAGGGAAGCTAGCTTTGGGGATGAGGCCTAAGGGAGGCACCAGGGGCAGAAAAAGGAGCTGCCCGCCCCCGCCCCTGCCCTCGCCCTCGCCCCTGCCCTCGCCCCTCGCGCTCGCCCTCCGTGGCGTCCCACCCCCATCATCTCCCTGCATCCTCTGCCTCCGCCTCAGCTCCACCCGCTCAGCTTAGACCCGTGCGGGACAGGGCGTCCCGTGGTTGCCATGGAGACCGCCGGACTGCGGAGGCCACAAACTGTGCGCGCGGGGGCGGGGCCGCAGGAGGCCCGGGGGCAGAGAAAGCGCTGCGGCTGGGACTGAGCCAGTGAGAAACAGGAGAAAAATCCAGCAAAGCCCAACCACCTGGTTCTGCAGGAGAAAAACAACGTGAATAAGCCGGTAATTGTGAACAGGCCTCACTGAGACCTTAACTTCCCTTAAGCCCCGCGCAGCTTTTCTTTCCCTCTCTTCTTTTTCCTCCGTTCCCTAAACATTTGCCTGACTCCTTTATGAGTTAAATAAGATCACATATATTTATTTGTTTGTTTATTTATTTATTTGAGACGGAGTCTTGCTCTGTCGCTCAGGCTTGAGTGTAGTGGCGCCATCTAGGCTCACTGCAACGTCCGCCTACTGGGTTCAAGCAATTCTCCTGCCTCAGCCTCCCCGAGTAGCTGGGATTACAGGCATGTGCCACCACGCCCGGCTAATTTTTGTATTTGTTTTTGTTTTTGAGACGGAGGTTCGCTCTTGTTGCGCAAGCTGGAGTGCGATGACGCGATCTCGGCTCACTGCAGCCTCTGCTTCCCTGGGTTCAAGCGATTCTCCTGCCTCAGCCTCCCGACTTTAGCCTCGGTTTCCCCATCTGTAAAAGATGATCGTGATGGCACTCGTCTTACCACGCACCTCTGAGGATTTCTAACAACAAGGCCCATTCAGCGTATCTCTGGATGCCTTGTTGCAAAGATACACTCAATGCAAGTTAACTGTTACTGTTACTAATCCTACTGTTGCGGTTGTTGTACATTTGCCGAGCTGGTTGTCCCAGAATTACCTGAAACACTGCAAATTCCCCCACATCCTGAGCATTCTGACCCTTTATGTGCATGGTGTGGTCTAAGGACTTTATCGATTTTATGTACGTTTTTTTGTTTGTTGTTTTTTTGTGTTATTTTAATTAACTTTTTTTTTTTTTTTTTTTTGAGATAGCATCTCACTGGGTCACCCAGTCTGGAGTGTGGTGACATGATCAGAGCTCACTGGAGCCTCAACCTCCTGGGCTCAAGCGACCCTCCCACCTCAGCCTCTCAAGTAGCTGGGACTATAGGCGCGTCATCACCTCCCGCTACTTTTTTGACTTTTTGTAGAGATGAGGTTTCATCATGTTGCCCTGGCTGGTCTGGAACTCCTGGGCTCAGTCGATTCACTGGCCTTGGCCTTTTAAAGTGCTAGGATTACAGGCCTGAACTACCCCACTAGGCCTTAATTAACATTTTTGATTGCTAAAAATTCAAGCATTCCAAAAGAGTGTAGAGTGAAAAGTACATCTCTCCCCCACCTTTTGGGGACTCCCAGTCCTCCTCCCTAGAAACAGCCACTCTTAGCAATACCTGTACATGCGACTGGCATTGGTACACATCTTGACACAGAGCGCAGACTATTCTGGATTCCGATCCAAACTCAACCTCTTCCTAGCTGTGACCTTGAGAGAGTGGTTTTGTCTTTGGGCCTCAGTTTCCTCAGCTGTCTAATGGGAAGGGTACTCATGTTACAAATTTCCTGTTATAGCAAGGATTTCCCGAGTTCATTCATAGAAAGATAGGAAGTGCCTCATAAACCGTGCCTATCCTTAGCGATCTCATTTTGTTCAACGCTGCAAAGTATTTCACTGTAAGACACTACCATCAAATAGAGGCAGTGTCTACCCATGAACATTTAGGGATTTTTTGTTGTTTGTGTTTTTTTGCACTTTTGTTTTTTTGAGACAGAGTATCCCTCTGTCACCCAGGTTGGAGTGCAGTGGCCCAATCTCGGCTCACTGCAACTTCCACCTCCAACTTAAAGAGATTCTCCTGCCTCAGCCTCCAGAGTAGCTGGGACTACACACGCACACCACCACCTCCGGCTAATTTTTTATTTTTATTTTTATTTTTACAGGGAATTTAGCTCTGTAACCCAGGCTGGAGTGCAGTGGCTTGATCTCGGTTCACTGCAACCTCCACCTCCTGGGTTTAAGCAATTCTCCTGCCTCAGCCTCCAGAGTAGCTGAGACTATACACAGGCACCACCACGCCTGGCTAATTTTTTTTTTTTTTTTTTTTTTTTTTTGAGACGGAGTCTCGCTCTGTTGCTCAGGATAGAGTGCGGTGCAGTGGCTCATCTCGGCTCACTGCAACCTCCACCTCCCGGGTTCAAGTGATTCTCCTGTCTCAGCCCGCCGAGTAGCTGGGATTACAGGCACCGGCCACCATGCCCGGCTAATTTTTTTGTATTTTTAGTAGAGACAGGGTTTTACCGTGTTAGCCAGGATGGTCTATCTCCTGACCCCGTGATCCGCCCACCTCGGCCTCACAAAGTGCCAGGATTACAGGCGTGAGCCACTGCCTCCGGCGGGGCCCGGCTAATTTTTGTATTTTTTCTTTTGTACAGAGGAGGATTTCACCACATTGGCCACGCTTCTCTCGAACTCCTGGCCTCAAGTGTTTGTTCCACCCGCCTCGGCCTCCCAAAGTGCTGAGATTACAGGTGTGAGCCACCGCGCCAGGCCATGGACATTTAGGTTATTCATCCACTCAGAAATATGCATTGAGCCCCGACCTCGTGCCAAGCGCCACAGTGGAGACTGTTGCAATAAGAACCTGGTACCCATTTCTCTACCCACGCGTGTGGGTGTACGTGTACCGATTGTGGCGTGAATTTAAAATGCTCATCTATAGTGCCAGTGGCTCTCAAAAGGTCGAAACCACTAGCACAGCCACCTCCGGGGTTTGGCTGGGACTTGCCCATTCCGGAGGGCAGGTTTGGGAACCGCTGCCTTTCAGGAAAGGTGCTCAACGTGGGCCACAGTCGCTCCGCTGGGAAGCAATGGGCCCAGTTAGGCCCGGGGCGCGGCCACACCCCTGTGGGGAAGGGAGGGAGGCCGGCCCGAAGGGAGTGGACAGCCCCCCTGTCAGTCTTCCCGAGTCCGGGAGTGTAAGATGAGACGGGGGAAGGTGGGCCTCATTCTGGGGGAGGGCGAGGAGGAACTTCCTGGCCGTGCTCTCCACCGTGCAGAGCCCTAAGCGCGCGGCCTGGTAGGCTGCGGCGTGTCAAGGTCAGCCTGGAGCTGGGTGGTGGCCTGCCTGGGGGCGGGGTACCCAACTGGGGGGTCGGGCTGAGGCCTCCCAGCCCCTCGGCCATATTGAATAGCCTGGGCTGGACCGGCTTTGTCTGCGAAGTCCTCACCCAAGTTCCAGCCGCGTCCCCGGTGCCTGGGGCAGGAAGAATCGCTGGCAGCTCGCGAGCCCCAACTGGGAGCTGGAACACCACGTTTCCAGCTTGGAGTGGGCCTTGAGCCTCGGGACTGACCTCGCCCCCGCTCACGTAAGCATCCTGGAAATTGATTCCTCCAAGTCTGTGGCGGGGGAGCAGAACTTGGTCAACACTGGACTTGTTGCAGGCGAAGAGATAGGAGGCGTGGGCTCGTCCCTGGCTGGGGAGGTGACTCTCCGATCAGCGTTGCTGGCACTCCCCCCCGCCTCCAGTCCCTCCCTCAAGACTAAGGGCGACAGTAGCTTGTTGGGGCTCATTGCCCCCTCACCCCAGATATCACCCTGGAGATCTTAAAGACTCTCGAGAAAAGTCACGTGGGGGGGCTGGTTCCCCCTGGGGTTTCCTCCCGTCCCCCGACTGCCTCATTCTTTGGAGCGTCCCCGATGTCTGCAAAGATGTGGATTTGGACGTCCTCGTGGAAGCCCTGAAGCCCGTGGGGGACCTTTAAGAAGATCGGGAAGGTGTTCCGCAAGGAGGAGGACTCCACGGTGGGGGATGCTGCAGATCGGGGAGGATGTCGACTATCTGCTCATCCCCCGAGAGGTCAGGCTGGCCGGGGGCGTCTGGAGAGTCATCTCCAAGCCCGCCACCAAGGAAGCAGAATTTCGGGAGCGGCTGATCCAGTTCCTGGAAGAAGAGGGCCGCACCCTGGAGGACGTGGCCCGCATCATCGAGAAGAGCACCCCGCACCCGCCCCAGCCCCCCCAGAAAGCCCAAGGAGCCCCAAGTGAGGAGGAGAGTGCAGCAGATGATGACTCCTCCGCCCCGGCTGGTCGTGGGCACCTACGATAGCAGCAACGCCAGCGACAGCGAGTTGAGCGACTTCGAAACCTCCAGAGACCAGAGCCGCCAGGGCCCGCGGCGGGGGCAAGGCGGTGCGCAGAATGCCGGTCAGCTACCTGGGCAGCAAGTTCCTGGGCAGCGACCTGGAGAGCGAGGATGATGAGGAACTGGTCGAGGCCTTCCTCCGGCGAGAGGAGAAGCAGCCCAGTGCGCCGCCTGCCCGCCGCCGCGTCAACCGGCCAGTGCCGATATTTGAGGACAACCTGGGGCCTCGGCTGTCCAAGGCGGACAGGTGGCGGGAGTATGTCAGCCAGGTGTCCTGGGGGAAGCTGAAGCGGAGGGTGAAGGGTTGGGCGCCGAGGGCGGGACCCGGGGGTGGGCGAGGCCCGGCTCTCCTCCACCGCAGCGGGGAGCGCAGGGGCATCATCCGCACCAACGGCACCAGCCCCAGGGATCGCGTGGGAACGCGGGAGATGTCTGTGCGCCCCAGACCTCCCCCCAGGCGATGGAGGCCCAAGATCAACTGGGCTTCCTTTCGACGCCGCAGGAAGGAGCAGACAGCATCCACAGGTCAGGGGCAGACTTCGAGGCTAATCATGGGGGAGAGGCTGCAGATAATCAGAGGGAAGGGGCCATAGCTGACCAGAGGGAAGAGGCCCCAGCTGACCAGGGGGCAGAGGCTGCAGATAATCAGAGGGCAGGGGCCCCAGCTGACCAGAGGGAGAGGCCCCAGCTGACCAGGGGGCAGAGGCTGCAGATAACGAGAGGCAAGAGGCTGCAGATAATCAGAGGGAAGGGGCCCCAGCTGACCAGGGGCCAGAGGCTGCAGATAACCAGAGAGAAGAGGCTGCTGACAATCAGAGGGAAGAGGCCCCAGCTGACCAGGGTCCACAGGGTGAAGATAACCAGAGGAAGAGGCCCCAGCTGACCAGGGGTCAGAGGCTGCAGATAATCAAAGGGAAGAGGCCATACATGACCAGAGGGAAAGGGCCCCAGCTGTTCAGCGTGCAGATAATCGGAGGGCAAAGGCCGTGGCGAGCCAAAGGGCAGAGGCTGCACATAATCAGAGGGCAGGTGCCCCAGACATCCAGGAAGCTGAAGCCTCAGCTGCCCAAGGGGCCACAGGGACAGCTCCAGGAGCCAGGGCCCAGAAACAGGTCAAGACAGTGAGGTTCCAGACCCCTGGACGCTTTTCGTGGTTTCGCAAGCGCCAGAGAGCCTTCTGGCACACTCCCCGGTTGCCAACCCTGCCCAGAGAGTCCCCAGGGCAGGTGAGGCCAGGAACCTCAGGGTGCTGAGGGCCGAGGCCAGAGCAGAAGCTGAGCGGGGGAGAGCAAGAAGACCAGCTGTGAGGTGGGAGCTAGGGACAGCCCACGGGCCCTCCCTCCAAGTGTGGAAGAGAGAGGTGCTCTTTCTGCCTCTGAACTTGAAAACGGAGGTGGGTGCTGCCCACATCTCCACCTAAGCACCCTCTTTACTCTCTTGTTATAATTTAGTCTCATGCTTTGATTTTTTATTGTTATTTTTTAGAGACAGGGTCTCACTCTGTTGCCCAGGCTGGAGTGCAGTGGCGTGATCGTAACTCACTGCAGCCTCAAACTTCTGGCCTCAAGTGATCGTCCTGCCTCGGCCTCCCAAATCACTGGGATTACAGGTGTGAGTCACCACGTGCACCACCTGATTTTAAAAAAACAAAATACTTATTCCTTGTAGCAACCCAAAGAATGTAAAGAAAGAAATCCATACAATAGGGTGGCATCACCCATAGTTTTAACTTCCTCAAACGCAACTCAAGGTGCTCAGCTTGAAAACAGGAGAGAGAGGGAGGGCAGGGGAGAAACTGCCTCCTTTTTCCGTCTCTCTTTGCCTGCACACTTCATGTTGACTGCCTCCTTAGACTTAAAAAGAGGGCTTGAGCCAACATGCAAATAAAAAACATTCATGAACCGATCTCTTAGCTTCAGACTTGGCACCTGACGAATGCTCTGGGGGTAACCTGGCCCTTGCTGTCCGTTCCACTCCCATCCTTGATGGTGGAGACACCTGTGTTTTATGTTGTCACTTCACTTCTCGTGAAGTGGGCTCTGCTGGCTTGGAGGGGATGGGGCCCTGGGTTTGTACACCTCACCCGATCTTGGTTATAAGGTACAGTAAAAGCATCCAGAAAGTGCATTCAAAAAACAGATTCTGGGGCCCTCGGCACCAGAGATGTGGATTTGTTAGTGCTGTCTGTGTGGCTCCGAATTCTGTTTGGATCAAGTTCCACAAACATCTGGGCAACTTGGCTACCGGATACATTGAAAAATCATTGCACTAGGAAAAGGCCCAAAGAGGGGCTGTGGTGTATTATGCATTAATGGCTTCTTTTCTTTTTTTTTCTTTTTTTTGAGATGGAGTCTCGCTCTGTCTCCCAGGCTGGAGTACGGTGGCTCGATCTCAGCTCACTGCAACCTCTGCCTCCTGGGTTCAAACAATTCTCTTGCCTCAGCCTCCCAAGTAGCTCGGACTACAGGTACCCATCGCCACGCCCAGCTAATTTTTTTTTGTGTGTGTATATATATATATATATATATTTTTTTTTTTTTTTTTTTTAAGTAGAGATGGGGTTTCACCGTGTTGCCCAGGCTGGTTGCAAACTCCTGAGCTGAGGCAATCACCCACTTTGGCCTCCCAAAGTGCTGGGATTACAGGTGTGAGCCACCCTGCCTGGCCCTTTTATTATTATTATTATTTTTTGAGGTGTAGTCTCACTCTGTCTCCCAGGCTGTAGTGCAGTGGCAAGATCTTGGCTCACTGCAATCTCTGCCTCCCAGGTTCAAGCATTCAAGCAATCCTCTAGCCTCAGCCTCTCGAGTAGCTGGAACTACAGGGCTGTGCCACCACACCAGGCTAATATATTTTTAGTAGAGACGGGCTTTCACCATGTTGGCCAAGCTGGTCTCAAACTCCTGACCTCAACTGATCTGCCCACCTTGGCTTCCCCAAGTTCTGGGATTACAGGCATGAACCACTGCACCCGGCCAGTTGCTTCTTATAATTGGGAAGAAATTGGGTTGCTAAGGCCCTGTGGAGGTTAGGAGGAAGCTGGGGGGCCTCTCTCTGTATGCTCTGTGTCCCCATAACCCCCAGCAGTGAAAACAGCAAATGACCACACTCCAGCCTTGCTGAGGGCAGGAGAAAAGGGAGTTCATGGAGGAGGTCCAAGGACCAGTTCTGTCTACCTAACTGGTATAGACCTAGCCTGAGTTTCTTATTTTTTTTCTCTGGGAAGTAAAGAATTCTGTCCCAGTCCTCCTTTTGTTGTTCTCTCTTCCACGATCCTTCTTCCCTCCTTCCCTGCTTCCCTCTTTCCTTCCCTCCCCTTCCTCCCCTCCTTCCTTCCTTCCCTCCCCTCCCTCCTTCCTTCCCTCCTTCCTTCCCTCCCTCCCTCCCTCCTCCTCCCTCCCCTCCTTCCCCTCTTTCCCTCTTTCCTTCCTTCCTTTCTTCCCTCCCTCCTTCCCCTCCCTCCCTCCTTCCTTCCCTTCCTCCTTCCCTCCCTTCCTCCTTCCCTCCCTTCCTCCTTCCCTCCCTCCCTCCTTCCCTCCTTCCTCCCCTCCCTCCCTCCTTCCTTCCCCCCCTCCCTCCCTCCTTCCCTCCTTCCCTCCCTCCTTCCCTCCTTCCCTCCCTCCCTTGTTCCCTTCCTCCTTCCCTCCCACCTTCCCTCCCTCCTTCCTTCCCTCCCTCCCTCCCTCCCTCCTTCCTTCCTCCCTCCCTCCCTCCCTCCTTCCTTCCCTCCCTCCCTCGTTCCCTTCCTCCTTCCCTCCCTCCTTCCTCCCTCCTTCCTCCCCTCCCTCCCTCCTTCCCTCCTCCTTCCCTCCCTCCTTCCTTCCTTCCTTCATTTCTTCCCTCTCTCTCTCCCTCTTTTCCTCCTTTCTTCCTTCCTTCTTTCCTTTTCTTCTTTTTTGTTTGAGACAGAGTCTCTCTCTGTTGCCCAGGCTGGAGTGCAATGGCGTGATCTCAGCTCACTGCAACCTCTGCCTCCTGGGTTCAAGCAATTCTCCTGCCTCAGCCTCCCAAATAGCTGAGACTACAGGTGCCCGACCACGCCTGGCTAATTTTTTGTATTTTTAGTAGAGACTAGGTTTCACTGTGTTGGCCAGGCTGGTCTCAAACTTCTGACCTCGTGATCTGCCCACCTCGGCCTCCCAAAGTGTTGGGATTACAGGTGTGAGCCACTGCACCCGGCCTCTTTCTCTTTCTTTTCCTTCTTTCTTTCTCTCTTTATTTTACTTTCCTTTCCTTTCCTTTCTTCGTCCTTCCTTCCTTTCTTCTTTCCTTTTCTGTTTTTTCTTTTAAGACAGGGTCTGGCTCTCACCCAGGCTGGAGTGCATCGTCGCAGTCATGGCTCACTTGTACTCCTGGAATCGAGCGATCCTCCTGCCTCGGCTTCTCAGAGCACTGGGAATATGGGAGTGAGCCACGAGCCCTGTTCTGCTCCTTTCTGAATGGAGTGCTTACTGCTGGCACTGTTTGCCGCCTGGAGCGCCACGTGGCCTTGCTGGAGCCCCTTTGTTCATGGTGGTGGATACTTGGCTATGTAGTCCATGGCTCACAGCCTGGCAAGAATGAGGCACTGGTGGGGTTTGGAGGGAATACAAGCCATGGACCTCACCTGGAGGGGAAGATTTGCAGGTGTGAGGAGGAAGAGAGGCTGGGTGGGAAGGTTCTGGTTGGTAGTAGGGTAGGGGGTCTGTCCTTTGCTGCTGCCCACCTTGGAGCACAGAGATTTTGTGACCATGGGGACCTGAACTGCCTGGGGAGCTGGAGGGTAAAAAGGAACAGCAGAGACAGATGCTGGGGGGGAGAAGACGGCATGAAAGCAGGAAATGACGTGAAGCCTCAGAGCGAGGTTTTCTCCCCCTTCCTGTGGTGCCCAGAACTATGGGGGGGGGGGGGTCTCAGGAACATCGGGGGCCATGAGGAGGAAAGCGACGTGGACCCCAAACAAGCGGCAGGATGGATTTAACATGGAGCTATGTGGATTTCACAGACACCAGCCGCCCTTGGCAACACGGTGTCAGTCCCTCACACTGCCACACACCTGTGCACACACATATACACATGCACGTGGACCCAGACACACAGGCACAGCACACACCACAGACACATGCACACACACAGGCACCACTGTCAGACCCACATTCACAAACAGAACTATGATTAACCTGCCCATACACATACACAGATACACGGACACACACATGGAGGGCACACATGTACTCACAGAGGCACACAGACCCCACACACTCGCAGACTCATTCACACAAACACGGCCATACTTGCAAATGTCAACATGTTCACCCACTCAGGACACATCACACACTGCTAGACGCTTAGATTCACTCAGCCACGTGGGCACACTCACGTTATCACACAGAAACTCAAAAGCCAGTCACAGACACACAGATGCTTGCAGAAACAGTTTCGCACCATCTCCCTGGGTCTTTTTTTTTTTTTTTGAGAGGGCGTCTTGCTCTGTCGCCAGGCTGGAGTGCGCAGTGGCGTGATCTTGGCTCACGGCAACCACCTCCCCAGTTCAAGTGATTCTCCTGCCTCATCCTCCAGAATAGCTGGGACTACAGGTGCGCGCCACCACGCCCGGCTAATTATGTGTTTTTAGTGGAGATGGTTTCTCCGTGTTGTTCAGGCTTGTTTTGAACTCCCTACCTCAGGTGATCCACCTGCTTCGCCCTCCCAAAGTGCTGGGATCACAGGCTTGAGCCACGGCGCTCACCACAACCTCTGCCTCCCAGGTTCTAGCGATTCTCGTGCCTCCTGAGTCTTATTTGTATACCTGGGCATCCCTGGGTCTTATTTGTATAGCCTTTCCAGGTGGCCCTGAGACTTTGGGCAAGTCTGTCTCCCTAGTGAGTCAAAATTTGTTCCCCCTCGACTGAACGCAACCTTTTGTGCTCCTGTTCCCAGCATCCCCACTGTGAGCACTTGGGGAGGCCTAGAGGTGAGGGGGAGCCCTCTAGTAACTGAGACAGAACAGGGTGTTCAGTATTATATTTAATCCCAGAGGGCTTCAAACAGCACCTGCAGGGTCAGCCCCTGGATGCCTCTGGGGTGTGGTTTCAAAGGCAGGAAGATTTCCAAGAGGAAGCCCAGAAAACCAGAGATTGGGCTCTGAATCAGCTTCATCTGGGCCAGCCCCCAGCTGCTCCTCGTTGTCACCAAAGAGGAAAATAAGAGGCCACAGGTGATTCCAGAACACAGATATGGAGGAGAGAGATGCCACCCTGAGACATGAGGGTAGAGGGGCCAGGCTTGGTGGTTCACGTCCATAATCCCAGCACTTTGGGGGGCCGAGGTGGGTGGATCATGTGAAGTCAGGAGTTTGAGACCAGCCTGGTCAACATGGTGAAACCTCATCACTACTAAAAACACAAAAATTAGCTGGGCGTGGTGGCAGGTGCCTGTAATCCCAGCTACTCGGGAGGCTGAGGCACGAGAATTACTTAAACCTGGGAGGCGGAGGTTGCAGTGAGCCGCGATTACACTACTTCATTCCAGCCTGGGAGACAGAGTGAGACTCCCCTCCCAGGCCCAAAGGTGTGACAGCAGGAAAAAAGAACTGGGTGAACTTTGGAGCCCACCCGCCTGGCTTCCCCAGCACCACCTCTTGCAAGCTGTGTGACCTTGGGCTGGTTACTTGATTTCTTGGTGCCTCCACGACTTCATCAGAAAGGGGATCATAGCAGAGCTTTCGTTCCAGCACTGCTCTGGGAACTGAAGAAGATGTGATACGTTCGTGCTCAAATCAGCCCTAGGAGATGTCATCCTCTCCAGTTCTTCAGTGCACAGGTCAGCGTTGACAGGAACCCTAGGGCAGCGGTCCCCGCCCCTGCTGCCCCTGGAATGACCTGGAGCCCATATCTAGCCTGCACACGGGAGCTGCTCTCAGAATCTCGGAAGGGTGCAGGGCACCGGTGGGGCAGCCACAGTCCCTAAAGCTTCCCGGGTCATTCCAAGCAACGGGCAGCCGGGACTTACAACCGCGACCCTAAGGGTCCTAGAGACCATCAGACGCCAGAGCTGGGGTCTCAAACTGTGATGCGGGACCATTTCTCAAACTGGTCCCGCAACGCAGGCGCGGGGGCGGGGGGCGGGGGAGGTCCTTTGAAACGCAGTTTGCTGGGCTCCATGCCCAAAGGAATTCTGTAGATCTCGGGTGGGCCTGAAAATGTGTATCTAGTTCTCGGGAGACGTTGACGCAGCTGGTCAAGGACCTCACTTTGAGAACTGCTGTCCTGTGGCTTTCTGTAATCGGGCATTCAAAGGCCAGGGGGAACTTTGGCGCTTTAAGGTGCTGGGCCAGCGCCCAGAGCACCCAAGTGCTTGGGAAACTATCGCTCGCACAATATATATATATATATATTTTAGTATAGACGAGAGGCGGGGAGCGGGAGGCGTGGGAGGGTTACTATATTGCTCAGCCGGGTCTTGAACTCCTGGCCTCTACCGATCTCTTCCCGCACGATTTTAATCAGCTGCCCTGGAGCGCCTCCTGGTGGTTAAATGGGGCGCTGCAGCTCTTGCGCGTTGTCACGCTCTCTGCATATCTAGATATAGGGAATGTGGCCTCTTATGCAAGGGGCGGAGACTGCACTGGGGAAGACTGGGCCTCGGTGGAAACCGGTCTACGGAACCGGATTAGGGGGTAGGGAGTGTCGTTTTCTGTCTCCGAAATCCGGATTCTCCCTCCCTCCAGCACCTGGTCACATCCCTAGGAGTCTTTGGGCGCCCCCTGTTTCTGAGCTGGCTCCGGGACCAGGGCGGGTTCAGGATCGAGGTCCCCTCCCGGGGCCGCTCTCTGAAAGTCTACACTGCCGGACCTCCACCTCACCCCCAGCGAACTCTGCAAGCTCATTTCCAGGCTGCCTCACTTTTAAACACCAGGCACGTGGAAATCCAACCCGACAGCCACCACCATGGAGGCAGGTGGCCTTCTTGGCCCGCCACTGCCTTCCCCCATGCCAGCACCGAGCCTGGCATGGGATGGGCAGTAGTGACACATTAATAACCCCCATTATCACACCCTGGCTTGAGGCTTTTGACCTCGCTCTTCCCGCGCCTCCCGTCATGCGCTTCCCCCAGGCATCTGCCGGCCGCACCCCCTCACCTCCTTCGGGCCTCTGCACGCTTGGCACCTTCTCAGTGACGGCTTTCCAGGCCGCCCCGTTTATGATGACTGCAAACTCTCTCCTGCCCCGGCCTTCCTCGGGCCCTGCCTGGCGGACTCTCCCCCAGCAGGCCTCACCCGCTAATGCCTGGATCTCGTCCTCATCGGCAGGCGTACCCCTGCCTCCCCCACCGAAGGCTCGCTCCCGGAGGGTCCTGTTTCTTGCACCTAGAACAGCGCTTGGGACACGCCGGGATCCTTCCTTGCGAGACCTCAGGCCCTTTACGCGGCTGTAGGCGACTCTCCTCCCCCACTTCCTGGGCGCTTCCTTCAAGGCGCGTATCTTTCCAGCACATTCCCCCACTAGGCGCCTCTGACATTTGGCTCCCCCAGTCTGCGTGGTTCCTTTCAACCGCCAGCATTCAACAAATAACTGAGCAGCTGCTGGGGCCGGGAACACGGCGGGGACAGGTCAGAGGTGACCTTGAGCGACTCTGTTACCTCTTCCCACCAGGCCCACCTGCCCCCTGCAGGGTAGGATCCAGGAGCCACCACTCCAGAGTCCTCCACAGGGGTTGCTTTTGCTGTGGGAAGGAAGCCAGAGGAAGGGGACGCCTTCTGGAGGTTGCTTGGGCCGTGGTGGCAGCCGGGGCAGTGACGGCCACCACCGCGAACCAGGGGCTCCTGCCTGGCCAGCGCAGCCACCTGGGCTCTGGGCAGCAGCATTTTCCATGTGGCTCCTCCAGCTCCTGCATTGCTAATGGTGGGCAATTACAGGGACGAGTCACCTGACTTCCTACTTTCTGCACTTCCTAATTGCAATGTGCCTGTCACCAATTTCCTCTATTAGCCTCCCTGACAAGTCGGCGTGCTGTTGAGAAATAAATGAGCGTTCCAGGGGCAATCAGAGCTCTGAAAAATAAAGCGAGCAAGTGCAGAAAAGGTTACACTTTTTTTTTTTTTTTTTTTTTTTTTGAGACGAGGTCTTGCTCTGTCACCCAGGTTGGAGTGCAGTGGCACGATCCCTGCTCACTGCAACCTCTGCCTCCCGTAATCCCCAATTTAACCTTTGGGGTTCTCATGCCTCAGCCTCCTGAGTAGCTGGGATTACAGGCGCGCACCACCACGCCTGGCTAATTTTTGTATTTTTAGTGGAGATGGGGTTTCTCCATGTTGGTCATGGTGGTCTCAAACTCCTGACCTTAAATGATCCACCCACCTCAACCTCCCAAAGTGCTGGGATTATAGTAGTGAGCCACCACGCCCAGCCAGGGTTACATTTTTATAAGTGGTCAGGGAAGCCCTCCCTGGGAATGTGACATTTGAAGAAGAGAACAGCAGTGCAAAGGCCCTGAGGCAGGAATATGCCTGATGTGTCCTGGAGACATGGGTGGCAGAAGCCACGAGAGACACAGAGAGGGCAGTGGGAGATGAGGCAGAGGGTGAGACGGGGGCGGTGTGTAGACCTGAGCTGTGCAAGAGAGCTGCCTGCGATAGTGGCAATGTCCTGCAGCAGCTCTGAGCAGTGTGGTAGCTGCTGGCCACGTGTGGCTCTTGAGGTTTGTGATGTGGCTACCGTGGTTTCAGGATGTGGATGTGAAAATGCGCACTCTGGATGAAGAGACTCCCCAGACGGGC
The DNA here is from genome assembly GCA_036589455.1 of Ateles fusciceps. Taxonomy (NCBI): domain Eukaryota; kingdom Metazoa; phylum Chordata; class Mammalia; order Primates; family Atelidae; genus Ateles; species Ateles fusciceps. The sequence continues at coordinate 1,985,091 of JAZHEH010000929.1, read as the reverse complement.
TTTGTGTGAGCAACATGGCTGTTTATTCACCCAGGGGTGGGGGGCGGAGGGGGGCGGGACTGAGTTGGAAAAGAGAGTTGGCGGAGGGATAGGAGTTTGTTTTAAAGGTTTGGGGTGGGCAGTGGAAAGTTACAGAAGTTACAGTTCAGGGCGTTTTTTGGCAATCTGGGAGGAGATTGTAGGGTCAGGGGTCAGGAGGTTGACCAAGGTCAGTTACAAAGTCCAGTAGCCTTGTCAGTTGAGGCCGGAATAAGAAACAATAGAAAAATGTGTCAGGTTAGTTAGGTGCCTTTGCAGAGGTTGATCATTCTTCCGTTTTTCATGATCTTTCAGCTACTTCAGGTTTTCTAATTCCGGAAGGCCCTACAGAGGTGTACATGCGGGCCATGGTGCTGTCAGTCAGCCTAAAAGACTTTACATGAATGTTTAATTGTATTTAATTACACTGAAATTAAAATAGCCCTGTGTCAGTAATGGCTGCTGCATCGAACAGGTCTAGACCCTGTTATAAGGACTTTGGCTTTGACCTTTGGTGAGACATCGGAAGGATTTGAGTAGGCCCGGGCGCAGTGGCTCGAGTCTGTAATCCCAGTACTCTGGGAGGCCGAGGTGGGTGGATCACCTGAGGTCGGGAGTTCGAGACCAGCCTGACCAACATGGAGAAACCCCCTTCTCTACTAAAAATACAAAAATTAGCTGCTTGTGATGGCATGCGCCTGTAATCCCGGCTACTCGGGAGGCTGAGGGAGGAGAATTGCTTGAACCTGGGAGGCGGAGGTTGCGGTGAGCCGAGATAGTGCCATTGCCCTCCAGCCTGGGCAACCAAAGCAAAACTCCTACTCAAAAAAAAAAAAAAAGGGACGGATTTGAGGAGAGGAGTCATTCAATGGATCTCAACTTCTTGGTCAAACCAAGTCATAAGGCTAGTCTGGATTCGAGCAGATGGGAATCCAGACTAATCCCCTTTTGATGCGGGGAGGTAAGGGGCAAACTGGGAGGGGAAGAATTGTCCGCGGCTTTTTGGAGACAATGCAGCGGTGCGCCCCCCTGGCGGCGGCTGGGAAAAGAGGCGTGGTGTCTAAGTTTGACTCGGGAATGGACAGGACATAATACTATTAATACCTCTGCCCTCTGGATCTCACGTCAGAATCGCCCAGGGTTCAGATGTGGAATGGACACTTTAGTGACCTGCAGATGGCAACAGGTGGGGGCGGTTCCCTATTTTTAACACAAAGAGGATTTAAATAGTGCCTGAAGGGCCTGGCCGCGGAATTTAAACTTTGGGATTTGTGGTTTCTTGATTCCAAATCAGCCTCTACCTGGACCGGCCCAGCTGCCACCCACTGCCACAAAAAACAAGTTTAGGGGAACGTGTGCAGGGCCTGCACGCTTTTTTTTTTTTTTTTTTTTTTTTTTTTGAGAGGGAGTCTTGCTCTGCGACTCAGGCTGGAGTGCTGTGTCACGATCTCGGCTCACTGCAACCTCCGCCTCCCAGGTTCAAGTGATTCTCCTGCCTTGGCCTCCTGAGTAGCTGAGATTACAGGCGCCCACCACCACACCCAGATAATTTTTGTATTTTTAGTAGAGATGGGGTTTCGCCAAATTGTCCAGGCTGGTCTCAAAGTCCTGACCTCAGGTAATCCATCCACCTCGGCCTCCCAAAGTGCTGGGATTACAGGTGTGAGCCCCCTGCGCCCGGCATCACTCTTCACAGGCGGATTTGTCATAACCTTGGGGGTTGAATTCTGTAAGTTTTCACAGCAGCCCAGGGATGTGGCTTTCATTATTATTTATTTTATTTCATTTATTTAGTTTTTGAGCCAGCATTTTGCTCTTGTTGCCCAAGCTGGAGTGCAATAGCACGATCTCGGCTCACTGCAGCCTCCGCCTCCCAGGTTCAAGCAATTCTTCTGCCTTAGCCTCCCAGCAGTTGGGATGACAGGTGCTACAGGTGTGCGCCACCACACCTGGCTAATTTTTTTTTTTGTACTTTTAGTAGAAACGAGGTTTCACCATGTTGGCCAGGTTGGTCTCAAACTCCTGATCTCAGGTGATCCACCTGCCTTGGCTTCCCAAAGTGCTGGGATTACAGGCGTGAACCCCCGCGCCGGGCCACGGCTTCTATTATTATCCCCATTAGACAGATTAGAAAACTGTGGCTCATGGAGTTGAGAGACCTCTCCAGGGTCACCAGGCATTGTGGAGACACCTGTCAGAAGAGGTTTATTTTTTATTTCATTTAATTTTATTTTTTTGAGACGGAGTTTGCTCTTCTTGCCCAAGCAAGTGCAATGGCGCCATCTTGGCTCTCTGCAACCTCCACCTCCAAGGTTCAAGCGATTCTCCTGCCTCAGCCTCCCCAATAGCTGGGATGACAGGCCAGGACACAGAGGCCTTGAATGCCAGGATGAAGAAATGAAACACAAGGAGGTGAGAAGTAAAGAAAGGGAAGGGAGAATAGGGCCTATTTTTCAGTGAGGATAGGGCAGGCTTTATGTCAGCATCTAAGCTTTGGGGGAACCTTGAAAGTCTTGGAAGTTCTTATTTTAAGAAGTCCCTGAAGCAAAAAAAAAAAAAAAAAAAAAAGAGCTGGGCGAAGTGGCTCATGCCTGTAATCCCGGCACTTTTGGAGGCTGAAGCAGGCAGATCACCTGAGGTCAGGAGTTCAAGACCATCCTGGCCACCTGACCAACATGTTGCAACCCTGTCTCTACTAAAAATACAAAAATCAGCCGGGCATGGTGGTTCATGCTTGTAGTCCCAGCTACCTGGGAGGCTGAGGCAGGAGAGTTGCTTGAACCTGGGAGGCAGAGGTTGCGGTGAGCCGAGATCAGACCACTACACTGTGGCCTGGACAACAGAGCGAGACTTCATCTAAAAAAAAATAATAATAATAAAATGGGGAACTCAGGACCCTTAATCTCCTGAAAGTCCGAGAAATCCTGGGTTGCCTTCTAGTCACTGGGCTAGAATAATTTTGAATAGTTTTTATGCTTTCTGGAGATGAAAATATTCCTTTTACAGACAAATTGTGACCTAGATATTGTACTGCTTCTGGTGAGAATTGGAGTTTATGTTGAGAGTCTTTTTGGCCCTTGCAGCAAAAATTTCAAGTGAATTTTTGAGTCCTCTTTGGATGAAAAGCAAAGAAAAAGCAAAGAATCACTGACCTATGAATTGGGATGGAATTTCCGGGGTAACTGCGAGGTTTTAAAATCGTGATATAGGCTGGGTGCGGTGACTCATGCCTATAATCCCAGCACTTTGGGAGACCAAGGTGGGCAGATCACTTGAGGTCAGGAGTTCGAGACCAGCCTGGCCAATATGGTGAAACCTCGTCTCTACTGAAAATACAAAAATTAGCCGGGCATAATCCCAGCTACTCCAGAAGCTGAGGCAGGAGAATTACTTGAGCTCAGAAGGTGGAGGTTGCAATGAGTCAAGATTGCGCCACTGTACTCCAGCCTAGGAGACAGAGCAAGACTCCATCTCAAATAAATAAATTTCTGATAAAAAATTTGTGAGAAACATGAAGGAGCCTCGGTGAGTTCCTGAGGCATTCTGTCCAAGTATATCATTGATTTTTTTCAAAGAAGGGCCAAGAACGATTGGGTCCCTTTGTCTACAGAAATGTTAAAGAAAGCAGAGCATGGCTGGGCGTGGTGGCTCAGGCCTGTAATCCCAGCACTTTGGGAGGCCGAGGTGGTGGATCACCTGAAGTCAGGAGTTGAAGACCAGCCTGGCCAACATTGCAAAACCCTGTATCTACTAAAAATACAAAAACTAGCTGGGCATGGTGGTGCACACCTATAATCCCAGCTACTTGGGAGGCTGAGGCAGGAGAATTGCTTCAACCCAGGAGGCGTAGGTTGCAGTGAGCCGAGACTGCACCACTGTACTCCAGCCTGGGTGACAAAGCGAGACTCCATCTTAAAAAAAAAAAAGAAGGCAGAGCGTTATGTCCACTCCTGTGAACCATTCAGAATCATTTGGCACCTTCGTCAATAGGGTGTTTGGGTTGGGCACTGTAAGTTATTTTTTAATAAGTTGTATTTATGGTTCTAATAAAGAGCCCATGGAGATGGAGATCTTGCACAAATATCCATCCTCATCTGTGCATTTTTTAAAACAGAGAGGAACATTAGAAGAAATAGTGCCTGTTTCATGAAATCTGTTGTAGGAGTTTGCACATGTATGGCTTTGGGTTGTAAAGCGGGTACTGGGACAACTTTGAAAGCGGTTTTGAAAGATCCATCTGAATTTTCATAGATTCAGGACTTTTGATTTTGCCCACAGCTGTGGAAGGAGAGGCGCATAGAATGCCAGGGATTTCAGAGAGATCCATAAAATCTATCTATCTTTTTCTGAGACAGCATTTCCCAGCTTGGCTAACATGGTGAAATGTCGTCTCTACTAAAAATTCAAAATTAGCTGGGTTTGGTGGCACATGCCTGTAGTCCCAGCTACATGGGAGGCTGAGGCAGGAGAATTGTTTGAACCTTGGAGGCGGAGGTTGCAGTGAGCTGAGATTTACGCCACTGCATTCCAGCCTCGGTGACAGAGTGAGTCTCAAAATAACAAAAAAGTGATTGTCTTACATCCTTTTGGAAGGCGACTTCAGCTTTGTTTATGATTATCAGCAGCATTTATTTACAAGGAATAAGCTAAGTTTCACTCACATTCAGAAATCAAACTAGATTTTGTTTACGTAGCCTCATTGCTTTTGTCTGCTTGGGGAATTCACAGTCCTGGTCTCCATGTTTTTTTTTTTTTTTTTATTTTTTGAGACAGAGTCTCACTCTGTCACCCAGACTGGAGTGCAGTGGCTCGATCTCGGTTTACTGCAACCTCCGCCTCCTGGGTTCAAGTGATTCTCCTGCCTCAGCCTCCTGGGTAGCTGGGATTACAGGTACCCACTAGCATGCCCAGCTAATATTTTAGTAATTTTAGTAGAGATGGGGGTCTCACCACACTGGCAGTTTGATCTCGAGCTCCTGACCTCAGGTGATCCACCACGTTGGCCTCCCAAAGTGTTGGGATTACGGGTGTGAGCCACCACGCTGGTCCATGTTATTTTAACACAGATAACTGTCTTTGAGTTAGAGACGGGACTTTGGGGCCCAGAAGAGGAGGAAACTCCAAGGGGCTGAGAGAGGAGAGGCTGGGCCCACAGAGGAGGTCTGGAGGGGAGTGTCCACCATGCTATTTGAGGATCCAGCAGGCAGGCTCTTTCCAGCAGCTTCAGGCTCCTAAAAGAGAGAAACTGCCCCAAATGGGTCCTCAGGACAGCTCTGGGAAACGGGCCCAAGAAAACTTTAAACATCCATGTAGAGTGGAGGGGTGTAAGCCTCAAATAGTTAGAATGGCAGCTGAGACCAGATTTTGAAGGTTGGAAGTATTTGCATACCGTACAAATGATGAAAATTAGAAAAATACATGGGGATTGGATAAAGGGCACCCTTTCCCCAACACTTTGCCGCCACCTGCTGGAAGAGTGTTGTAATGACCATGAAACGCCGTGGTGTTGCAGCGCTCCCTAGCGCCCTGCAGTTTCTCTTGTTCAAGAGAAATCTTTTTTTTTAATTGCATTTTAGCTTTTGGGGTACATGTAAAGAACATGCAAGATTGTTGCATAGGTACACACATGGCAGTGTGATTTGCTGCCTTCCTCCCCATCACCTATATTTGGCATTTCTCCCCATGCTATCTCTCCCCCAACTCCCCACCCCCCGTTGTCCCTCTCCTATTTTCCCCCCCGACAGACCCCAGTGTGTGATGCTTCCCTCCCTGTGTCCATGTGTTCTCATTGTTCAACACTCGCCTATGAGTGAGAACATGCGGTGTTTGGTTTTCTGTTCTTGTGTCAGTTTGCTGAGAATGATGGTTTCCAGGTTCATCCATGTCCCTACAAAGGACACGAACTCATTGTTTTTTATGGCTGCATAGTATTCTATGGTGTATATGTGCCACACTTTCCCTGTCCAGTCTATCATCGATGGGCATTTGGGTTGGTTCCAAGTCTTTGCTATTGTAAACAGTGCTGCAGTGAACATAAGTGTGCATGTGTCTTTATAACAGAACGATTTATAATCCTTTGGATATATACCCAGTAATGGGATTACTGGGTCAAATGGAATTTCTATTTCTAGGTCCTTGAGGAGTCGCCACACTGTCTTCCACAATGGTTGAACTAATTTACACTCCCACCAACAGTGTAAAAGTGTTCCTATTTCTCCACATCCTCTCCAGCATCTGTTGTCTCCAGATTTTTTTAATGATCGCCATTCTAACTGGCATGAGATGGTATCTCAATGTGGTTTTGATTTGCATTTCTCTAATGACCAATGATGATGAGCATTTTTTCATATGTTAGTTGGCCTCATATATGTCTTCTTTTGTTAAGTGTCTATATCCTTCACCAACTTTTGAATGGGCTTGTTTGTTTTTTTTCTTACAAATCTGTTTTAGTTCTTTGCAGATTCTGGATATTAGCCCTCTGTCAGATGGGTATATTGCAAAAATTATTTCCCATTCTGTTGGTTGCTGATTCACTCTAATAACTGTTTTTTGTTTTGTTTTGTTTTTGTTTTGTTTGTTTGTTTTTTTGCTGTGCAGAAGCTGTGGAGTTTGATTAGGTCCCATTTGTCTATTTTGGCTTTTGTTGCCAATGCTTTTGGTGTTTTGGTCATGAAGTCCTTGCCTATGCCTATGTCCTGAATGGTTTTGCCTAGATTTTCTTCTAGGGTTTTTATGGTGTTAGGTCTTATGTTTAAGTCTTTAATCCATCTGGAGTTAATTTTAGTGTAAGGTGTCAGGAAGGGGTCCAGTTTCTGCTTTCTGCACATTTGTAGCCAGTTTTCCCAGCACTATTTATTAAACAGGGAATCCTTTCCTCATTGCTTGTTTTTGTCAGGTTTGTCAAAGATCAGATGGTTGTAGATGTGTGGTGTTGCCTCTGAGGCCTCTGTTCTGTTCCATTGGTCTATATGTCTGTTTTGGTACCAGTACCATGCTGTTTTGATTACTGTAGACTTGTAGTATAGTTTGAAGTCAGGTAGTGTGATGCCTCCAGCTTTGTCCTTTTTGCTTAGAATTGACTTGGCTATGTGGGCTCTCTTTGGTTCCATATGAAGTTTAAGGCGGTTTTTTCCAGTTCTGTGAAGAAGGTCATTGGTAGCTTGATGGGGGATAGCATTGAATCTGTAAATTACTTTGGGCAGTATGACCATGATATGATTCTTCCTAACCATGAGCATGGAATGTTTTTCCATCTGTTTGTGTCCTCTCTTATTTTATTGAGCAGTGGTTTGTAGTTCTCCTTGAAGAGGTCCTTTACATTCTTTGTTAGTTGCATTCCTTGGTATTTTATTCTCTTTGTAGCAATTGTGAATGGCAGTTCGTTCTTGATTTGGCTCTCTTTAAGTCTGTTATTGGTGTATAGCAATGTTTGTGATTTTTGCACATTGATTTTGTATCCTGAGACTTTGCCGAAGTTGCTTATCAGTTTCAGGGTCCACCCCCATTAGGTCATCGAGGCTTGAAGGTGGGGCTGTGCACAGTGAAGAGGGTGCAGTGTGCAATACTTCTATCTATGGGCAAACTACTTCTAAGAAGATTTATAGGAGGATGCTTTAAGTCACATGGCAGTGACAGAGCTGTCAAGGTTACCGCCACCTTCTGGCAGCTTCCAATGGGTTCTATGGGAAGATGCTTTTCGAGCAGCATAGTAGCAAGAGCTGATAAAGTTCACAGTCACCAAAGTGGATTGCCGGTCTGAGGGCAGCCTTCCACAAGAACTGGAGCAAGGTCCTACAACTCCTTTATCAGGAGGAGTGGCTCTCACCCCAAGCCTGCCATACAGCGGGTATCTTTACGATACTGAATGCCGCCGCCGGGGCCATGGATTCTTGTCCTGGTGTAACTGTTTTCTCTTAAATCATGCTCTGCACTGTGTCTGCTCTAGGCATTCCTCTGATTATAAGCCGCTTATTCCTTAATTCATGCTCTGTACTGTGTCCACTCTAGGCATTCCTCTGATTATGAACTCAGATATAATTATAGGCATATATGTAGGGAAATATTCTTTAGGCATTCATACTATCAACTATTATGATTATATATAGAGGATTATATAAAGGAATTCTTCAAGCCCTAATTCTATAAACTAATATATGATTATGTAAAGGATTACATAAAAGGAAATAGCTGAGTAGTAACACTATAAAGTGAGATATTCTTCCAGCCCTAACTGTGCCAGGGTTCTGCTTAGCTCTCATTCCTCGGTGCCTATATGGGGGGTTACCCACAGCTCTGTGGCAGGGCACAGTGGTGGCTCACACCTGTAATCCCAGCACGTTGGGAGGCTGAGGCGGGCAGATTATGTGAGGTCAGGAGTTTGAGACCAGCCTAACCAATGTGGTGAAACCCCATCTTTACTAAAAATACAGAAATTAGATGGGCGTGGTGGCAGGCGCCTGTAATCCCAGCTACTCAGGAGGCTTGAACCCGGGAGGTGGAGGCGGCAGTGAGCTGAGGTCGTGCCACTGCACTCCAGCCTGGGTGAGAGAGTGTGACAGAAAGAGACTCCATCTTAAAAAAAAAAAAAGAAGAAAAGAAAGCAGAGCATATGTCCACTCCTGTGAACCATTCGGACTCATTTGGCACCTTCGTCAATAGGGTGTTTGGGTAGGGCACTATGGGAATGTTTTAATAAGTTGTATTTATGGTTCTAATAAAGAGCCCATGGAGATGGAGATCTTGCACAAATATCCAACCTCACCTGTGCATTTTTAAAAACATAGGAGCATTAGAAGAAATAGCTCGTTTCATAAAATGTGTTTAGGAGTTTGCACATGTATGGCTTTGGTTGTAAAGCGGGTACTGGGACAACTTGGAAAGCGGTTTTGAAAGATCCATCTAAATTTTCATAGGTTCAGGACTTTGGATTTTGCCCACAGCTGTGGAAGAGAGGCCCATAGAATGCCAGGGATTTCAGAGGGATCCATAAAATCTATCCATCCATCCATCCATCCGTATTTTTTTTTTGAGACAGCATTTTGCTGTCGCCCAGGCTGGAGTGCAGTGGTGCGATCTTGGCTCACTGCAACCTCCACCTCCCGGGTTCAAGAGATTCTCCTGCCTCCGCCTCCCATGTGGCTGGGATGACAGGCATGCGCCACCACATCTGGCTAATTTTTTGGATTTTTAGTAGATATGGGGCTTCACCATGTTGGTCAGGCTGGCCTCAAACTCCTGACCTCAAGTGATCCACTCGCCTCAGCCTCCCAGAGTGCTGGGATTACAGGTGTGAGCCACCGTGCCTGGCCTAGAACGTCTTTTTTGAAAGGCATCTAATGTTGACGGGGTTCAGGAGGAAAGGGCAGCGGATCAAAAGGATTAGTAGATTCAGAGTAACCAGGCCAAAGAGGGTAAGGAGGTGCAGAAGGAGTAGCAGATGGTTTTGTCGGGTCCGTCAAACTTGCTCATTCGGGTGCAGTAAGGATTCCTTTAGAGTCACTCTGTCTTTTAGAAGTATCTTCGTACCAATCAAACAATGCATTTCATTGTTTTGGAGAGGTTTTATATCCTCTGTACTCACAGACGCCTCTAACATGGATTGTTTGATCCAAGTTAAACGTCCCCAGGGTGGCCAGTGCAATTCCACATTATCCTTAGCGATGTCCACTCATTTTTCCAGTAAGGCAAAAGAGCCCACTCCGTAGCTTTTGTGTTTTTTTTTTTTGATATAGAATCTTGCTCTATCACCTAGGTTGAAGTGTGATGGTGCAATCTCGGCTCACTGCCACCACTGCCTCCTGGATTCAGGCTATTCTAGTCCTCAGCCTCCTGAGTAGTTGGGATTACAGGCGCCTGCCACCATGCCTGGCTAATGTTTGTATCTTAGTAGAGACAGGGTTTCACCATGTTGCTTAGGCTGGTCAGGAACTCCTGACCTCTGGTGATTCGCTTGCATCAGCTTCCCAAAGTGCTGGGATTAAAGGTGTGAGCCACTGAGCCCGGCCACAGTTCTTAAACATATAAACAGGTAGAGTTCTAGATGGAAAATGTTGGGATGTTCTGAACCCACCCTGGCCTTTTCTCTGAGTCTCCCAAGCAAGCTATGGGGTGTCTGGCCAGGGGGTTACCATTCTGGGATCCAGGGAAAGAGGTCCTCCCCCATTATTGAACAGGAAAGAATGACTTACCCGCACTCAAGCTCAGACAAACAGAAACAAACAGGATCACTTCCTTGAGTATGACAAATGGAGGACTCAAAGGCGAAGAGAAGGAAGCTCAGAGCCGAAGAGACTTACCCCAAACCCCTTGGTTAGCAAGAAAGCAGGGAACACAGCTGGCTCTGTGGGGTGCCCACGCCTGGTTACTCACTGGGGTCAGGGCTCCTCGGGATCTTCTTTGAATCTTACTTCTGACACTCCAAAAATGTCCAGAATTAAATCAGATCCAATTAGGGGGGAGAAAAAAGTGTATTTGTCATGAATGAATCGTGATCCAGGAGACCTCAGTCTGAGCGGCAAGCAGCTCCGAGGCTGGCTGGTGTAGGATGGCTTAGAAAGCAAAAATCAGGAGGGGGCTTCACCTTCACGATGATGGGCGCTGACAGCGGGGCTTCCGTATGGCAAGGGATTGGTTAAAAGTGATTGTCTTACTTCCTTTTGGAAGGCGACTTCAGCTTTGTTAATGATTATCAGCAGCATTTATTTACAAGAAATAAGCTAAGTTTCACTCACATTCAGAAATCAAACGAGGTTAAGTTTTGTTTACGTGGTCTAACTGCTTTTGTCCGCTTGGGGAATTCTCAGTCCTGGTCTCCATGTTTTTATTAATTAATTAATTGAGACAGAGTCTTGTTCTGTTGCCCAGGCTGGAGTACAATGGTGTGGACTCTGCTCACCACAACCTCCGCCTCCTGGGTTCAAGCAATTCTCCAGCCTCAGCCTCCTGAGTAGCTGGGATTACAGGAGCGCCACTACACCTGGCTAATTTTTTGTATTTTTTAGTAGAGATGGGGGTTTTACCATGTTGACCAGGATGATCTCGATCTCCTGACCTCGTGATCTGCCTGCCTTGGCCTCCCAAAGTGCTGGGATTACAGGCGTGAGCCACTGTGTCCGGCTATTTATTTTTTGAGACGAAGTCTTGCTCTGTCACCCAGGCTAGAGTGCAGTGGCTCGATCTCAGTTCACTGCAACCTCCGCCTCCTGGGTTCAAGTGATTCTCCTGCCTCAGCCTTGAGTAGCTGGGATTACAGATACCCACCACTACAACTGGCTACTTTTTTTTTTTTTTTTTTGTATTTTTAGTAGAGATGGGATCACCATGTTGGCCAGGCTGGTTTCAAACTCCTGATCTCAGGTGATCCAAAGTGCTGGGATCCAAAGGCGTGAGCTGCTGCACCTGGCCCATGTTATTTTATTTTAACACAGATAACTGTCTTTGAGTTAGAGATGGGACTTTGGGGCCCAGAAGAGGAAGGAACTCCAAGGGGCTGAGAGAGGAGAGGCAGGGCCCACAGAGGAGGTCTGGAGGGGGAGTGTCCGCCATGCTATTGAGGATCCAGCAGGCAGGCTCTTTCCAGCAGCTTCAGGCTCCTAAAAGAGAGCAACTGCCCCAAATGGGTCCTCAGGACAGCTCTGGGAAAGGGCCCCAAGAAAACTTTAAACATCCCTCTTTCACTGACAGGAAGACTTTGGCCCAGAGTGGAGGGATGTAAGCCTCAAATAGTTAGAATGGCAGCTGAGACCAGATTTTGAGAATTAGAAATATTTGCATACCATACAAATGATGAAAATTGGAAAAATACATGGGGATTGGATAAAGGGCACCCTCTTTCCCCATCACTTTGCCGTCACCTGCTGGGAGAGTGTTGTAATGACCATGAAACACCGTGGTGTTGCAGCGCCCCCTAGCGCCCTGCAGTTTCTCTTGTTCAAGAGAAATCTTAAAAAACTGCTGACAAAAACGCTTTGTGGCAGGGCACAGTGGTGGCTCACACCTGTAATCCCAGCACTTTGGGAGACCGAGGTGGGCAGATCACATGAGGTCAGGGTTCGAGACCAACCTGACCAACATGGTGAAACCCCATCTCTACTAAAAATACAAAAATTAGCTGGGCATGGTGGCACACACCTGTAATCCCAGTTACTCAGGAGGCTTGAACCCAGGAGGCGGAGGCTGCAGTGAGCTAAGATTGCGCCACTGCACTCCAGCCTAGGCGAGAGTGAGACTCTATCTCAGGAAAAAAAAATGCTTTGAGAACTGCACAGCTCTGGAAGAAGTTGTGAATTTTCTCTTCAGGGGGTGAAGGTCAGGGACACCCATGTACTAAAAGGGAAAAATCAGATTTAACCAGCCAGGATAAGTTCTTGCTATCATAAAAATTTTGTTTGCTAAAAGGGGTCAAAAGCTTAGCATTTGGCACCAAAGGTTTTATTATCTCCCACCAAATACGCTCTATCCTCCTTTCCAGTTGTGTGTCCTCAGGTATATTACTGCCCCGTGCCTCAGTTTCCTCAACTGTAAAAAATGGGGTTGTTGTGAGGACCCAAAGTGCCTGTAAACCGCCTGACACATAAAGTGCTCAATGCTACTGCAAACTGGCTCAAGGCACAGACTCTGCAGCCCATCAGCTGGTGCTCCAGCCCCGTTCTGCCACTTGCTGGCTGTGTGACTCTGAGCATGTAACGTAACCTCCTCTCTGTACTTCAACTAGCTTATCTGTAAAATAGGCAGCCAAAAAGCGTCTGACTCACTGAAGGCGAATGAAATGTTAATGCGTGTAAACTCTTAGAACAGAGCCAAGGGGCTGGGTGTGGAAATCACACCACTGCCCCTCGACTATTCCCGAGATGGGTGCCCACCCTGCCCCTCCTGGTCCCCTCAGGTTTTAACTGCTTCCACCCATTTTCTCGTGTCCAAATTCCTTAGCCTAGCTCCCCCCATCTGCTGGACCATGGAGATGGAGCCACAGGAGGGTGTGGGCAGAGGGGAACCATGGGCCCAGTTGCCCCATCTATCAAGTGTGGTGCTGGTGGGGAGAGGAGGGGAGGGGAGGTGGCCTCTGCACCTCTGGCTGCCAAGCAACTGACATCCCCAATAGGTGGGAGGCAGGGGCCCCACCCGATGCTATGGAGGTTAGGTCATCTCTCTGTCTGCCCTGGTGGCCAGTGCCTGGGTCTGTGACCTAATCATGGCCATTGACAGATGGGGTTGGGGGAAGACAGTGTGAAAGGGACCATGAGAAAGGGAGACAGAACTCAGGTCCTTCTTGCCTTGGAGTGTCTGCTCCATCCAGCTGGGCGGATGCCTGGGTCCATCCTGGTCGATGGGGTGTCAGGTATCTAAGATACACCCCGCCCCCCGGGGTCTCTAATCTTGACCTCGTCTTTCCTTCACAGCCTCCTCTGTGGGTGGCAAGGCTTCTTAGGACCCCTAATTCATGTCCACAATTCCTGGGACTCCGCATCTGCTTCTGCCAGACCCTGAGACTCTCCAGTGGCCTTCAACGCCATCGCTTATCATTCACACCTGCCCTCGGCGTCTCCTCCGCCTCTGTGTGCCTGGCACATGCCCAGCATGATGACCCTAACCCCAACTGTAACTAGAGTAGCGTCCCCTACTTTAGCACTCAGACTCGTGCCGCCGCCTCTCCAAGTGTTGGGATCACAGGCGTGAGCCCCTGCGCCCGGCCAGCCCTGGATGTTCATCACATGCTTCTATGGGCATCTCTCGGTCACACTGGCTTTTGGGACTTAGACTGCGTTTCTTTTTTGTTCAATTCACTGCCTCTAACTTCGGAGCCCTACTCTGTGTATTTATCCCCCTTCCTTAAACTTACCGGCTTACCCAGACCTTCCCCCATCAAACACTGTCCCTCCCTCCCATGTCCCTTCCGTCTCCCCCAGCCCAGCTCTGCGGCGTTGATCTGCTCAGTGGTAGGTGTGCCCCAAGTCTCTTTGTTCTGACATTGATTGCCATGACGGCCTCCATCTCTTGCAGCATCCTCTGAATTTATCTTCTCATTTAAAAACTTCCTTCAATAGCCACTTTGAAAAAGATAAAATTAGACCTTTCCTCACACCATGTACAAGAATGAACTCCAAATACATTGGAGATCTTGACATAAAGAAGAAAACAGTACAAACACCAGAAGAAACTGAAGGGAGCTTCCCTGAAACCTACGTGTGGGGAGAAGTACTGACTCCCCACGCCAGCACAATTAAAGAAATACTGATACATCTGGCTTCATAAAAATAAACCTGGACATGGCAACAAACCACAAGTGAAGTCTAAAGATAAAAGACAGTCTGGGATGTATACTTTAAAATGGTCAAGGTGGTACAGTTTATGTGCTTTTTACCACAATTTAACAAAAAGGACAGAATGGGGGGAAATGATCTGCGACATTCACCACAAGCATGAGGGCTCTGCTGTGTCCACTCCAACTGCAGAGCCCAGCCAGCCCCGAGCGGAAGGAGCCAGCAGCCAGACAGGGAGCACTCTCCAGTCATGGGGAGCGGGAGGAACGTGATCATCACATATGTCAATGTCAGTGTCAAAGAGAGGCTGAGGAAATGTTCCAGATTGAAGGAAATCAAAGAGACAATTGAAAGTGAGGTGGGACATTGCTGAGGCAAGAGCTACAGTTGGAATGCAGCCGGCTGATTTAAATATAAACATTTAATGCTCCCTTAAGGGACCCAGCTGCCAAGTTGAGAGCTCAGGCCACATGGAGGTCACACGTAGGCGCTCCAGTGCCGGCCCAGCTAACAGCTCACAGCAACTGCAGTCGTGGGAGTGAGCCCCATGGAAGTCCAGCTGGGCAAGTCTTCAGAGGCCTCCAGCCCCAAATGCCAGCAGACCACACATGCCTCAGTCCTCAGGTGAGCCCTGTGCAGCCACGCCCAGCCAATCACAGAGCTGAGAAAGGCAGCAAGACATGGATTTTTTTAAGCCAATAAGGGTTAGGGTGTTTGTTACGCAGCTGTGCAGTACAGGAGTAGCCTTGACTCAAGAAAAGGCCGAATCCTGGGAGGTCACCTGGGAGCCCTTAGCATGTCCTCCCTGACAGGAGCGTCTGTTTACCTGGGGCCCTGGGCCACAGTGGACAGTCTATGCTAAGGATGTGATGTAGGGTGGGGGTCGTGGGTCTCTCTGGAGGCTACAGTCAGCCACGTGGGCTGAACAATCCCCATGACCAACCCCTGAAGGAAACGCTGGATGCAGAGGCCCAGGTGAGCTTCCCTAGGTTGCCACACTGCCATATGCCGCTGCATCAATGCGGGAAGAATGAGTGCTGTCTGCACAACTCCACGGGAGCGGGCAGCGGGATGCTCGCGCCTGCCTCTTCCCTCCACTGATCCTCATCCCCGTCTTTTCACTACAGTAGGCCCTAACTGTGGGAATAATGGCCGTTCTGGGTCCTGGGAGACCTCTTGTGCTGCAGTACCAGCAAGGAATCCCAACACCAGGGAACGTTACAGCTCCGTAACTGGCTGACTCCATCAGGTCTGAAGCGCCCTCCTCACCCTCCCAACAGCCATGGAGGCTTTTTGTCTTGCACTGGCAAGCTGGGCCTCGTGCCTGTTTTCTTGAAGCCATGTGCACTTGCCTTCTGGACCCCAGCGCACCTGCCCCCAGAACACGGTGCACTTACTGTAAGGCTGATGGGCCTTAGAGAACGCCTCCCGGGCGCCTATACGGAATCAGGACTGCCATTGCCTCATGTTCGCCTGGGAGGCGTCCACTCCTTAGCTCACTCGGCCCTGCCGGAGTCATCTGCTGTAGGCCATCCCCCAGTTCCACAGGAGTCATCTGCTGTAGGCCATCCCCCAGTTCCACAGGAGAAAGCTGAGTCCAGAGGAGCTCACACTGGAAAACAGAATCTCTCTGGAGGGCCAAGCCCAGCAGGGCAGCCTGAATGGGATCCAATGTTTCCTGTGAGTAAGAGCCAAGGGAGAGTTAGACAGCAGTCCTGTGGTCTCCCTGGACAACTGGAGATACCTGCCTCATCGTGTGACGTCCAGAACCACTGCTGGGCTTACCGTGTGCAGGGAGCAGGGCTTCCTGGTGAGCCACGGGCAGAGGGAGGGTGGCGGGGGGCAGGGAGTGGCACCGTCATACATGTTGCTGGGGCCGACAAAGGGGGAGGAGCTTCTTCAGCTTCCGCTAGGGGGCTCCGCCGCTAGGGGGCTCCGCCGCTAGGGGGCTCCGCCGCTAGGGGGCTCCGCCGCATCCTGGCCTCATCAGCCCCACCCAGGCCTTGTCTCCACATACAAGTGCACTGTGGGTGGGGCCTTCCCATCAGGCAGCAGAACTCTGTCCAGGGGCCCAAGGTGCTGGGTGAAGGCAGGGGCCACTTGGGCAGTCAGCCCTGAGCTGGGTGGGCCTGGCCAGTGGGACTCGCAGCCTCCCCAACCTCCAGCTCTCCTGAGGAGGCGGAGTGACCCCAGCCCAGGCAGCTCCCGTGGCTCCACCATCCCGACACAAGCTGACTTCCATAATGACTTTATTTTAACATATTTAATTACAGACATAAAATAGCTGGGGGAGGGGGGTGGGCCCCAGCCTAGCCCCACCATGGGGCTACAGGACGGGAGGCGCAGGCGAGGCCCCCCTGCTGACCCTCTCTCTGGGGGTCTTCCTATGACAGGGCCCTATTGCTTGAGTAGGGGAGGAGCCATGCAAACGAGGAGGGCAGGGCAGCCACTCGGCCCCACCCCACCCCGAGGCCAGCCTCCCCCACAGAATGCCCGGGCTGTGCCCCCCAGCCCCAGCTGCTCCATCTCCTTCCTCTCTGTCCAGGGAGCAGGCCCTCTGGCCAGCCCCTGACTCTGCCCCTACCCCCTCTGCAAACCTAAAGGGGAATAAATACAAACTTTACAAAGTAAAAGGGGGTCCAACGTTGCCCTGCGGCGGGGCCTGCTCTGCCCTGGCCCGGGGCCTGGGTCCAGTGGGAGCGGAGGGGCCCTGGGGTGCAGGCCACCCCGCCCCGTCGCCTCACATCATTCCCAGCTGCAGCAGCGTGTTGGCGTAGGCCATGGGCTTGACGTTGGGATGAGGCTGTGGAACCAGGGCAGGCGGCATGGACAGAAGTCAGAACGTAGCCCCCGGCATAACCCTCCCCCACCCCTTACCAGGGTCTCAGCCTCTTTGTCCCCAGGCTCGCCATGGGAGGGGCAGGGGCCCTGAGGGGGGACTCACCACTGCTGTGAACTGGTGGAACTGAGGCCGTAGGTCGGAGCCCTGGAGGTGGATGTAGGAGGCTTTGTTCCCCATCTGGTCGCTGCAGGGACAGGAGCAGAGTGGACAGTGTGGTCAGGGCTGGAGGCTTAAGAGAAGGGTCGGGCAGAGAAGGAACACAGAGAGGGAGAGGGAGGGACAGAGCCATAACAGACACAGACAGACAGCAGTGGGAAAGGCAGGAATCCAGAGGAAAGAACAGGAGGGGCAGGAGGACGCAGAAAGAGGGTGGCAGTGAGGGAAGCGGGGAGCAGGGGAGGGGGCAGGGCACAGCCCACAGAGGTGGACGCTTGCCAAGACCCTACTCAAGATCTGACCACGCCTCCAACTTTGCCAGAGGAACATGTCACATGGCACCATGGGGATGCAGTCAGCCTATTCTGTGTCTCAGTCCAGAACACAGGTGACTACAGCAGGTAGCAGCCTAGTCTTCAACAAATAAATGATGGGGGTAGGCAGAGACAGGAACTCAGGAGAGAGATGAAAATTCGGCCCTTGTTTGGGTCCTGCTTGGAAGAAGTCAGCTGGAAAACACACTCAGGAGAGACCAGGAGAAAGAAGTTGGTGGGATGCGGGTGAGGGCAAGGGGTGAATGCGGTACTGCGGGTTAGAAAAGAGCCCTTTCCTTCTGAAACGTGCTGGGGAATCATGGGGAGAAGTGAATTCCCCGGGCTTGCTATAACCCGGGGTGGCTGGTCAGCGCCTGCAGGCTGGGCCCCACTGATGCCGTGGAGGGTGCGTCATGGGCATGGGGGTGTTCGTCATGCTCTTTTATCTGCTCTTGCCTGGTCTTTGAACTGTTCCATCACAAAAAGGCAAAAGAAAAACCTGTGGCTTGGCAGAGGCCCTGGGCGGGAAAGGCAAAGACATACCAGTAGTTGGGGGCAGAGAAGACGGTGACACAGCGGCCTCCATGAGCCACCTCATAGCCCTCCGCCTTGACCTCATGACTGCGGATGATGTAGTCCAGGTTGTTCTCTTCCAAGAAGGCCTTGGTGACGTCGGGCCCAAACTCACAGCTCACGCCCCGCTTGCTGACTGAGCGCCCGTTCTGAGGGTGGGCAGGTGGGAGAGATGGTTCAGGGTGACTGTTTGCCTCCACCCTCTGCCCACAGCCACACCCACCAGCCCTGCACCCCACCGCAGACTCACCTGTGGCTGTGGATCCGACCAGAGCAGGTCACACATGGGACCTGGGCGGAGGTGAGGGGAAACGTTAAGAACTAGGCCACCTCCTGGCGCAGCTATGAGCTCCCACCATAGCATAGCCTGGGGGTGGGGGCTGGGCAGGGGACATCCATCATGCACAGGCCTAGTCCACCGTGGTTCTGAGCCATCTCCACCCTCTGCTGATCTGCGCTTCAGACCCCATTCAATCTCCTGTGGCCCGAAGCCAGATGGAGCTTTCACCGTCACTATTCAGATCAGGCCCTCTCCCGCTTGAAGCCTTTGGTGGCTCTGCGTTGCCCTAGGAACAAAGACCCAGCTCCTGACTGAGGCCTGTGAGGCTCCACAGGATTTGGGCCCAGTTAACACCATGTCCAACGTCAGCCCTCAAGGCACAGCCCTGCCTGCGCGCCGATGTCTCCCTGCCTTGGGACCCCTCCTTGAGCCTAGAATGTGCTCGCCAGGCAGGTGCGTCTTCTTCCTGCAGCGTCGGCTCAAACCTCGCCTCCCTGACCACCCGGCACCGGCCCACCCACTCCATCCATGTCCGCTGCGGCACTTACAGTGTGCATGTGCAGGCGCTCCTGTGGGTGAGCTCTGCAGTGTGCCCGTCACTAGGACAGGAGCCCCAAGACCTCTCCTCCCTCCAGGGGTCCACAGTGGAACTCAAATAAGGACAGGTATGCTCAGCGCTCACCCAGCCTTCAGCCCACAGTCATGCCCGTGTTTGCCACCACAGCCCCATGAAGGAGGTGCACTGGCCCAAGTCACAGGTGAGGGAACTAGCTGAGACCTGCTGTTCCTTGCCAAGGGCACAAAGCCCATCCTCTGAGGCAGGGCTGGGTTGCACGGGAGATCTGAGCCCACGCTGCCCCTTTCTGCTGAAGACACCTGGCTCCCCTTCCGCTCACCTGAATCTGGGGGTTGCCGATTGCGCTCGATTTTCCGGATGTCATCTAGGGTGACGCCGTCTTCACTGAACAGGCCTCCGTGCATGATCTGGGGAGTTGGGGGGGATGCTGCTGTGAGGGAAGGTGCCAGCCACCCACTGGCCCCGACTTCCCTCTCCAGGTGAGGCTGGGCAGGGACCCCCCACTTGGGCCTCACGCTGTCCTCACCAGCACTTTGCCGTTGATGCACTGAGCCAGTGGGAGCCACTCGAACACCTCGCTGAAGAGCTCGTACATCTGGGCTGTGTACTTGGCCTTCACCTCACCCTCGAAACCATAGATCTGGTTCATGTTGTCTGTCTCATGGTTGCCTGGCCAACACGGGACAGAAGAGAAAGCTCAGCCTCCAGGTACGTCAATGTCCCCCAGCCCGGTGCCCTCAGGGCCCAGAACTGTGGGTGTGTCCCCTGGCCCCGTGGGCCTCGAGCTTCCCACTGCAGTACCTTCCAGACTGGAGGCACCAAGGGGGTATCTTGACAAAAAGTAGGCCCGTGGCTGCACACCACGGCTTGTGCCTGTAATTCCAGCACTTTGGGAAGCTGAGGCCGGAGAACTGCTTGAGCCCAGCATTTTGAGACCAGCCCGAGTGATATACTGAGACTTCTCTACAAAAAAATTTAAAAAATTAGCTGGGCACAGTGATGCGTGCCTGTAGTGCCAGCTACTTGGTAGGCTGAGGCGGGAGGATCACTTGAACCCATGAAGTGGAGGCTGCAGTGAGCTATGATCATGCTACTGCACTCCAGCCTGGGCAACAGAGCAAAACCCTGTCTTAAAAACAAAAAGCAGGCCCATCTACAGAGCAGGTGCCCCAGCCCAGCCCACCGTGAGCTCCATCCTTCTGTCTCAGACACAAGCACTTGGCCTCCTCCCCTCCCTTCTGCCTGGGAGCTTGTTGCCTCCAGCAACGAGGCCCACAGTAGGGGCTTCCTGAGCTTTGACCCCATGCCGGGGGGGTGCTGCTGTGTGAGCTCTGTGAGCCCAGGGCCACGGGCGTCAGGCTTCGCTCCAGCCAATCGCTCACCTCCCCCACTCACCCCAACCCCGCCATGGGCAGGGTCTCCCCCGTGTGGCCCTCACAACCTGGCGAGCTCTTCTTGTCTAATCTCATCTGGACACCAAGAAACCTACATTTACAACACCCCTTGGAACCCCGCCCACACCCCATGTCTTCTTAGTCTCACAACAAGTCCAAAGGGGACCTCCTCAGCTCCTGGCCACACCCTGCTCTTACATTTTCCCATCTTTGTCACTGGCAGCTGCAGCCCTCCAGATGCTCCAGCCAGAACCCTAGAGGGTCCCTTTGTCCCCTCTTTGTCTCACACCTGTGTCTGCTCCTCCAGAAATACTCCGGGCTCTACTTCAAATTTCTTTCCCTCCCTCCCTCTCCCCCTTCCTCCCTCCCTTCCCTCCTTCCCTTTCTTTCTCCTTCTTTCTTTCCCCCTCTTCTTCTCTCTCTCTTTGAGACAAAGTCTTGCTCTGTCACCCAGGCTGTAGTACAGTGGCACAATCTCGGCTCACGGCATCCTCTGCCACCCAGGTTCAAGTGATTCCCCTGCCTCAGGCTCCTGAGTAGCTGGGACCACAGGTGTGCGCCACCACGCCCAGCTAATTTTTTTGTATTTTAGTAGAGATGGGGTCTCGCCATGTTGGCCAGGATGGTCTCGATCTCCTGACCTCGTGATCTGCCCGCCGAGGCCTCCCAAGGTGCTGGGATTACAGGCTGCGCCACCGCGCCCAGCCTCTGCTCTTGCTCTGCTGCCCACGCTGGGGTGCATGCTGTGATCATGGCTCGCTGCAGCTCACAGTCCTGGGCTCGGGCAATCATCCTGCTCTAGCCGCCCAAGAGGCTGGGACTACAGGTGCACAGTGCCACCATGCCTAGCTAATTTTTCTTTTAGACTGAGTCTTCCTCTATCGCCCAGGCTGGAGTGCAGTGGCATGATCTTGGCTCACTGTAACCTGTGTCTCCTGGGTTCAAGCCGATTTTCCTGCCTTAACCTCCCAGGTAGCTGGGATTAGCAATTCTCCTGCCCCAGCCTCCCAAGTAGCTGGGATTACAGGCATGAGACACCATACCCAGCTAATTTTTGTATTTTTAGCAGAGACGGGGTTTCACCATGTTGGACAGGCTGGTCTCGAACTCCTGACCTCAGGTGATCTACCCGCCTCAGCCTCCCAAAGTGCTGAGATTACATGTGTGAGCCACCGCACCCAGCCTTTTTAAAAATTTTTACTAGAGACAAGGTCTCACTGTGTGGCCCAGGCTGGCCTCAAACTCCTGGGCTCAAGTGATCCTCCCACCTTGGCCTTCCAAAGCACTGGGAGTACAGGTGTGAACCACGACACTCAGCTCCAGGCTCTACTTCAGTCAAGAGAACCCCAATCTGACACCAAGCCTGAATGTGAGGAGGCACAGTTGCCTCGTAACAGTCCCTTGCTCCCACCCTTGGCCCCTGGTCTGGGCACTCAGTCACTCAGCTTGACTTTACTGCCAGATTTAGGGCCACTCAGGAGCCTGTTTCATGCCCTTGTGAAAACTAGAAAAGGGCCCCATCCTCAGACCCTTGTTTGCCATCTGCTGAAAAATGGTCAGAGTAAACATCCATTTCTACGCTATCTGTGATATAAATGCATCCTTTGGTGTGATGCTATTGTGCAGTGCACCACATACTCAGCCTTACAAGGCTGCCCTGCACATTATCTCCGAGTCCACAAAATAAATACAGCTGCAACTATTATCCTTGCAGAGTGAGTGCCCCACCCAGGAACCTGCATTGAACCCAAACCTTGTCGTTTCCCCGGCTCACCTCGAAGTAGATGAAAGTGATCTGGGTACAGGAGCTTAAAGCCGAAAAGGGTAAGGATCACTTCTACAGAGAAGGAGCCTCGGTCCACAAAGTCACCATTAAATATCTGTTCTGCTAAGGAAAACATGGCAAGCGTGGAGGGGGTGGGTGGGGTAGGGGTGGTGGGGGGTAGTATGGCACTGAGGACCCTACCTCCTGTCTCCCAAGAAAGCCAATGGCGGGGAGGCGCAGGGACCAGTCAGTCCACCTGCTTCAGCTCTCCCCAGAGAGGCCTGCAGCCAAGGAGATGGGACACGGGCCCTCCCAACCAACAATGCACAGGCCTAGTGGGCCTACAAGTGGCCATTCATCAAGCATCATAATATGGGCAAATACTTATATAGCATCAAGTGTGGGCCAGGCCCTGTTCCTAACTTATCCTCTCAATAACTGATGAGTAATAGGGTTGTACGTATTATTCTCCTTTTACAAATAGGGAAACTGTGGCACCAAGAAGTGAAGTAACCTGCTTCGGTCACACAGCTGGGAAGTGGCAAAGCCAGGATGGAACCCAGGTGTGGCCAGTGCCAGGTGCCATTCAAATATGATCCCGAAGCAGATGAAGACATGCCTGGAGAGACAGCTACTAGCTCAGGTCACACAGCAGGCGGGTACATGGCCAGCCTCAGCTCTACCTGCTCCTTGGTGCCCCATCATGGCCAGGCCTCTCCTTTCCAAAGTCATGTCTTTTCCCTGGTAGGGGCTCCTCCCACTCCGTGCAGATCTGAGGACAGGGCTGGGGCCGGGGGTGGGAAGAGGGGGTGGCTCTGCTGAGAAGGATACATAGGGGTTGGTCTCCGAGGGTAAACCGTTGAGCTCGAATATGTTGAGGAGGTCATAGAACTGGCCATGGGTGTCCCCGCACACTGTAATCTTCTCTGTCTGAAAGAAAAGAGGCCACCGGAGAGGGAGGGGCCCAGAGAGAGACGTGGGGAGGGGGCAGAGGTGAGGGGAAGGGTAAGAGTTCACAGTAGACCAAGAAGAATCATGCAAGACACACAAGCAGGGCACACAAAGAGGGTGGGACAGAGACCAAGAGGACAGGACAGAAAGGCACAGGGGTGGGTGTCAGGGAGAGAGGGAGGTGGATCCATGAGTTCCTGAGCTCTGCGGCCCCTCCCCAGCCAGAGAGCCCACCCCCGCCAGCCCTCCCCGCACTGCCCCACAACGCGCACCTCTTTGAGTGTGGTTTCCACGAGCGTGCTCAGCTTGGAGAGGACCTCTTTGACCTGTACCAGAATCTGGAAGACAGGGCAGACTCAGTGGGAGTGGCTGCACGGGCTGCTGCCCAACCCTGCCCCGAACGCCTGGACCGCCCAGGAAACCCTGCTGGGCTGAAGATGAGGGAGAAGCAGGGAGAGAAGAAAAAGGGCAGGGGAGGTCTGGAGGAGTGGGGGCAGGCTGGGGTGGAGGCAGCCCGCAGGCTCTGCTGAAGCATCGTGATTGTTTCTTATGAAAACCTGATTCTTGAATTATCTTCAAATACTCAGCATCGTGAGGAAACACATGCATGAATCCAGACTGTAAAACATTTTATAATAGAACTGGCCCGGACACAGCTCAATGTCACTGTCATAAAAGAGTCTCCCAAAAAAGAAGTAAGACTTTCCAGGTAAGAAGAGGTAAAAAGGCAGGTCATATACAACACTGGTGCTTTCAATGGACCCTGAATTTTTTAAAAGCAACTAAAAAGGATGTTTTGAGGAAAGCTGGGGGGAATTAAAATATTAATAGATGTCTAGAAATGCAGATGATTTTTTTCACAGATTGGAGAGACCTTGACAGTGACATGCGTATTTGTCAATGTTTCCAGATTTCCCAGATGGCCTGCGGACTGTCTGCCTTACTATTACTGTATCAGCGATGAACTTCTAAGGCAGGACAATTCCACTGTGGTCACACAAGAGAACGTCTTTGTTTTTGGGAGATCCAGGTTATGATGGCTGCGACTTACTCTCAAATGGGTTAGGGGAAAAAAAAAGTACACACATCCATATGCATACATAAGTAGACAGACACATAAAGTAAATGCATTAAAATGTTCACAAGTGGTGAATCTGGGTGAAGGGTGTACAGACGGTAACTGTACTGTTCTTCTTCACCTCTCTGCAGGTTTGACAATTGCCAAAATAAGTTGGGGAAAAAAGTGTTAAGAAAACGTAGGAGGCATCTACTTCTAGTCAGAAGGTAGAAAGTTATAAAAGACTGCCTCGCCCTAACATGAAAACAAGCCAAACAAGCAACCACCACCACAACAAAAAGCCGTCTGAGAGCTGGCAATGCAAAGGGACCTAAATTCATCAAAATGCAGACAGGACGAGCCCTTCCTTGGAGAAGGAGCCCACAGCTTTCATCCTGGTGCAGGCAAGAGGGCTGAGTGGGAGGGGAAATCAGCGGAAGTTCATGGAGGTGTGGGGGCTGGCCTGACAGATGAGGACCCCAGGGAGCCCCAGCACAGCCCGCCTCTACCCCTGCCAACTCCCTCACATGGGCTTCATGGAAGGCTAGGCATGAGGGAGTGAGGTTGAGAGAAACCCCCTGAGGTACAGAAGTTGGGGTGAGACTAGGGAGGGGAGAGCGCCCCAGTGACCCAACAGTCTGGTGGCAGGGCTGAATACCAGAGGTCCCCCACAGTTCCAAAAGCTGGTGACTTTAAAACATAGAGACATCCATGGAAGTCTGCCAGTGCTAAGATCCCAAGCTCTGCTCAAAGGAAGGTCCTGATTCTACTCTGAACACATTTAAAGAGGGTGGTAAAGAAACTCCAACAAAAGCTGCCCCTAAACTACAGATGGGGTTCATACAGCCCTTCCCTCTTGTGTCCGAACAGAAGAAATGTGTGCCATTTTCTTATTTCATTTAAGACAGAGTCTCACTCTGTCACCCAGGCTGGAGTGCAATGGCTCAATCACAGTTCACTGCAGCCTCAACCTCCCAGGCTCAGGTGATCCTCCCACCTCAGTCTCCTGAGTAGCTAGGACTACAGGTGCCAATCACAATGCCTGGCTAATTTTTGTATTTTTTTGTAGAGATGGGGTTTCTCCATGTTGCCCAGGCTGGTCTTGAACTCCTGGGCTCAAGCAATTTGCCCACCTTAGCCTCCCAAAGTGCTAGGATTACAGGCCTGAGCCATGGTACCCAGAGGAGGTATGCCATTTTCTGAGGAAAAACTTCATTAGTTTAGTCTCTAATGTTCTTTTATACAAAATGCCTGGCATAGAATAAAACTATAAGACACATGAAGAACTGATAACAGAGCAGACTCAGATGACAAGCCAGAACCCAGAGACTGAGCTACCAGCTCAGGTCACACAGTAGTTGGGTGCTGGCCTGGGCCAGATGATGGAACTATCAGACAGAGACTTTAAGATAACTATGGTAAATGTGTAAAAGGATTTGGTGGAAAAAGTAGACAATATACATGAACATATGGAACAAAGGGATGAAAAGTATATTTTAAAAACACAACTAAATTAAAATGCTACCAATAAAAAATACAATATAAGAGATAGATCATTCATGTGTTGGCCTTAACAGCAGTTAGAAACAATCAGTGAACATAAGGACAACTGAAATTATCCAAACTGAAATACACAGAACAAAAGTAGTGAAAAGAATTAAAAAACTCAGATCATTAAGATCTAATAGTATCAAATGGTCTAAAAAGCATGTTATTAGCTTTTCAGAAGGAGAGAGGAGCAGAAATGGGAAGAAATATAAGAAGAGATAATGCCTAAGAACTTTCCAAAACTAATGAAAGATACTAACCCACAGACCTAAAAGGCTCAGTGAATAAATACAGGATAGACTAAAAAAAAAAGTACATCAAAGCCCATTATACTCAAACTACTAAAAACCAAAGATAAAATCTTAAAACCAGTGAAGAAAAAGACAGGAACAAAGATATGAATGGTTGCTCACAGAAACGATGGAGGTCAAAGACAACACCACATTTAAAGCACTGAAATAAACAATGTCAACTAGAATTCTATATCCAGCAAAGATACCCCTAAAAATGAAGACAAAATAAAAACATTTTCAGACAGACCAAAGCTGAGAGAATTAGTCTAGAGCAGATGTGCACTGTAAGAAACGCTAAAAGTACTTAGGCAGAAGGGGCATGATACCAGATAGAGGCCCACATATGGAAGAAGAAACAAAGAGTAAGAGAAAGAATAAATATAAAAGACATTTTCCGTGTATTCATATGTATATTCCTTTAGAAGACCAGTGTATATGTAAATAAATGACAACAATGTATTTATAGCAGATGTGTAAGTATGACATGGGCAAAAAGGTTGGGAGAAATGAAAAGGAATCACTAAGATTTGTTTTTTTTTTTTTTCCTGAGACTGAGTCTTGCTCTGTTACCTAGGCTGGAGTGCAGTCACGTGATCTTGGCTCATTGCAACCTCCGCCTCCTGGGTTCAAGTGACTCTGGTGCCTCAGCCTCCCAAGCAGCTGGGATTAAAGGTGTGTGGCACCACGCCTGGCTAATTTTTGTATTTTTAGTAGAGACAGGGTTGTAGAGACGGGGTTTTTGCCATGTTGGCCAAGCTGGTCTCAAACCCCCGACCTGAAGTGATCTACCTGCTTCAGCCTCCAAAAGTGCTGAGATTACAGGTGTGAGCCACCGTCCCTGGCCATAAGATTCTTTTATTTTCCTTTAAGTATCATATTATTATTTTAAAGTAGGCTGGGACACAAGTTAAAGTTACACATTGCAATCTTTAGAGTAGGCTTTTCATCCAGGGTTCTGGGAAACAATAAAGCCTTACAGAAAATATTTTCAGTGATATTTGCTCAGTTCTCCCAAGGAAGGCGCACAGATTCACAGGAGAGAAGTGAATTCACCGTGTATATAGTGGATGCCTAAGGGAGTCAGGGCTTAATTCTCTCACTAGAGCTCAGTTGAGAAGGGCTGCTCTAGAACAACCACTGAACACTCCATTCCTCCTCATACACTTTCACAAGTTCACAAGTATAAAAAATTCAATAAAACAGATGAAATGCTAAAAGATTCCTGATTCACACAAAAGAAAGTCAAAGAAGGCGCAATGGGGAAAAAAACAAATGGGACATACAGAAATGAGATATCTAGACAGTAGACTGAAATGCAATCATATGACTGCTGATAGTTACATTAAATATAAATGAACTAAACACTCCAATTAAAAGATAAAGATTGGCCAGGAGCAGTGGCTCATGCCTGTAATCCCAGCACTTTGGGAGGCCAAGGTGGGTGGCTCATCTGAGGTCAGGAATTCGAGAGCAGCCTGACCAATGTGGTGAAACCCCGGTCTCCGCTAAAAATACAAAAATTAGCTGGGTGTGGTGGCGTGTGCCTGTAATTCCAGCCACTCTGGGGGCTGACGCAGGAGAATCGCTTGAACTTGGGAGGCGGAGGGTGCAGTGAACCAAGATCACGCCACTGCACTCCAACCTGGACAAGAGTGAAACTCTGTCTCAAAAAAAAAAAAAGGTAATGACTGTCCCACTGGATAAAAAGGCAAGACCCAAGTATATGCTGTTTACAGTAAAAACATTTTAAATATAAAGATACCAATGGGTTAAGTACAAAAGGGTAGAAAAGTTATATGGTACAAATATCAAGTGTAAAAAATCTGGTCTAACTATATTAATAACAGAAAACACAGATTTCAAGCCAAAAAGTACTGAAGTCACTTCATTATGAGTCAATTCATCAAGAAAGCATAACAATCCTAAATGTGTACCTAATAAGTTTCAAAATACAGGAAGCAAAAAACTGACAGAATTATAGGGAGGAACAGGCAAATCCACAAGTATAGTTGGACCTTTTAACAGCCCCCTCTCAGTGAATGATTGAGTAATTAGAAAAAAACAGGCTATAAAAGATTTTTAACAGCAGTCTCAACCATCTTGAACTAATTGACATTTATGAAGCCCTATGACTAATGACTGCAAAATACACACTCTTTTCCAGTACACACTGCATGCTTGCCAAGATAGATCCAAAAATAGCCCCAAGAGAATCATTCAGTGTGTGTTGCCTGACCAAATTAGAAATCAGTAACATCTAGAAGTCCCCCAAATATTTGGGAGTTAAACAATACCCTTCTCAATAACCTGTGGGTAAAATCAGAACTCATAAAGAAAATTAGAAAAAAAATCCTAACTCAATGATAATGAAAATACAACATATCAAAATTCATGAGACGCGGCTAACGCACTGCTTAGAAGGAAATTTACTTTTAAGCACTTTGCATAGAAGATGTAAAATTAACAGCACTAATGTCCATCTTAAGAAGCCAGAAGAAAGCAAATTAAGCCTCAAGCATGCATAAGAGAATAATGAATGAAAAATCAATTAAACAAAAAAGACAATCAATAGAGAAATTCAACATGAACAATGAAAACATGTTCACAAAAAAGACTTGACTGAGAAGGTTCATAGCAGCTTATACTTAACAAAGCTACAAAGTAGAAATAACCCAAATGTCTCTCAAAAGAAGACTGCATAAACAAATCACCGGCTGTTCAGACAATAGCGGATGTGAACTGCTGATACACGCAACATCCATGTATAAATCCCATACACTCTGCGTCGCACAGAAGAAGAGACACTAAACACTGAAAGCCCATACGACATTGACATGAAATTCAAAACCAGGCAGAATTAATCTGTAGTGGTGAAAAATCAGATCAGTGGTTGTCCCTGGGATGGGAGTGAGGGATGACTGGAAACGGGTCAAAGGGAGCTTTCTGGTTGATGGAAATGTTCTGTAACTTGTTTGGGCAGTGGGCATATAAAACTATAAATACTCATCTAACTGGACACTTAAGATGTGTGTATTTTATTGTGTATTAATTATACTTCAATTAAAAACAACCAGAAATGTGGAGACTCCTCCTCTCTCACCTTTAACAATGTGGTCATCCTAACAGCTGACCCATTCAAAGTACCAACGGTGTGCTACGCACTATTGGAAGCACTGATGTGGACTACATGCAGTTACTCCTTCAACAGCCCTTGGTGCAGACAACATGATTATCCCCATTGTACACAGGAGGAAATCAAGGCACAGAGAGGTGAAGCCATCTGCCCACAGGCACACAGCTAGCATGTGGGAAGGGCAGATTTGAACCCAGGCCACCTGGCTCTCTAGGACCCATCAATTGGCAGCTTCCCACACTGCCTGCACACTCCTGTAAGTCACCTGCCTGTCAACCTGACTCACAAGAAGTCCTGCATCCTTACAACCAACCCAGGAGGAGGTAGAACCCAGCAGTTCCCCCAAAGGTATGGTAAGGTGCCTGTAGCCCTGAGAGGTCAGGGCAGGGGGCCTCATCCAGATGGGATACCAGAGCCTGAGTCTCACTCGACCAGTTAACACCTTGTGGCCAGCTGCCCTCCTGGGTCAGGTTTGGGGGCGGCGGTGGGAGATGGTCTCAGGACTAGGAGCAACCATCAGGTCCAAACAACCTGCAACAACCAGCAATCACAGACGCCCAAGAGCCTGGGATGAGAACTCGAAGCAACAGACTCTGCTGCTGCTTCACCTTGCACCCTGGGCCAGTCACCTGTCCTCTCTGGTCTTTTGTCCCTGCATCTGTCAACGGCCACCTCCCTAAACTGCTGTGGGACGAGATGAGATCACGTGGTAAGCCCCCCGGCTCGGTGTCGGCTGTCGTGGCTGCCCTTTTGTCACTCTACTCAGTGCCCATGGCTGGCAGTGCTATGATGCCATCCCAGGATTCCCAGTGTGCCCGGTACCCGACAGGTGCGTTACCTGGTAGGCGCATTTCCGGTGCAGTTTCTTCTGGTCCTTGTACCACTGCATGAGCTCCTTCATGAAGGTGATTGTCACTTTGCCATCCTCCAGCTTGGGTCCGCTGTACTCATCCTCGATGGCTGGGGTGTGAACGAAGGGAACACGAGAGTCAGTGACCACAGCCACTGTCAGGGGGAAAGGGGTCTCGCTCCAAGGGATGGGGCAGACCTGGCTCTGGACACACAGGTCAAGAGAGGGACAGAGCGAGTGAAGAGTCCCCTCCCGGGTCACGTCTGGCCCAGAGGCCTCTTCCTGATCTCCCTCTCTTCCTTCACCCGCATCTTTACTCTATTCGGTTTTATAGCACTTAGCACTATTCATTACGTGACCTGTTCATCATCTTATCTCCCTCCTAGAATATCAGCTCCATGTGGTTAGGAAGGGCTTTGTTCATAGCTGTACTCTCAGTGCCTGGGACAGTGCCTAGCACATAGGAGATGCTCAATCATCATGTGTGGGAAGATCCAGAATAATCATCTGGATCTTCTCAGCACCTAGAGGTGAAGCAGACACAGCCCGTGGGGCCAGTGAAATGGCAGGGGGTCCACAACTCCCTAATCTCGCCCACTGGGAAGTGTGAGGCCCAGCTTCAGGCTGTGGATGGAGCGCCCTGGAACACAGGCAGAGGAGCGACAGACAGCAGCCTGGGGACAGAACAAGGGGCTACCCCCGAGCCCACTCCCAGCCCAGGGAAGAGAGAGGGCCCACGTGGAATGCTCTGGGCTGGAGCACAGGGCGCCTGGGTCCAACTCACTCATGCTCTCGATGTCCAGGGAGTCCACCACGGAGCGCTTGTGCTCGTCGCCCGCGATGGCCCGCTCAAAGGCCTTCTGCTTTACGATCTTGTTGCACTCCTGGTATTTCATTTTGGCGTCCTTGTCGTGGGGCTTCACCTTGACCACCTGGGTGGGAGGGAAGGGGTGTGCACGGTGAGGCCGAGGTGGGGGGCACAGAAGCTGCCCAGCCCTGGGTTCCATGAACGCTGAAGTCAGACTGCCCGTTCAACCCTGGACATGTTTAACTGCCAGGCTTTGGTTTCTGCACCCCAAAACTGGCACAGCAAAGCTGCCCACACGGGTGTGCTTCCTAAATCTTAGTTCTGACTGCGCTAAAATCAACGGCCTGTCTGAGGACTAGGGGTTCAGCTTCGGGTGCCCTTTGAGAATCCCTGTGGGACGAGTGGTGTCCCAAGCACATGTCCTGACACTACTATTGTGACTACCAAGGTGGCGGGAGCATGAGGGGGAAAAGCCCGGCCAGTCTACGGTCACAATGAGCAGCCCAGACTTACACAAAGGGCCAATGACTTGCTGGATGACATGGGCTCCCTGAGCCCAGGTGACCTAATCGCTAACAGGGAGGTGACACAGGGCTCCCCTGTCAGGCCTGTGGGAAGGACTAAGTGACACACATGGGCCTGGCAGACAGCAGGGGCTGGGGGGCAGCAGCACTGAGTGGTGTCGCTTCCCTCACTCACCCTCTGGGGAGGCCCGGGACAAAGGATTTCCCTGTTTTGTCCACTGAAGAGAGGAACTGAAGGCCACAGATCTGGGACACCAGATTCAAATCCCAGCTCTGCCAGTCATGAGTTGGGTAACCTCAGGCAGGTGAGTCTGCCTCTCTGTGGCTCAGTTTCCCTCTGAGATGGGACTGAGAACCATATCTCCCTGAGAGGGCCACTGTGAGAGCTGAATGGGTGAATGCTTGTCAATCCTGCACAGTGCTGCCAGGCGAGAGAAAACCACGTGAGCGCCCGCTGCTCTTCACGGCCCCCCTTCTAGGCCTGCTGCGCTGATGACCAGATCTAAACGATAAGTAGGGGGCATCCAGCTTTGGGACACGGCAAGTTCC
Organism: Ateles fusciceps; assembly: GCA_036589455.1. NCBI lineage: Eukaryota > Metazoa > Chordata > Mammalia > Primates > Atelidae > Ateles > Ateles fusciceps. The sequence goes on along the minus strand of JAZHEH010000929.1, from coordinate 1,953,201 downwards.
CAGTGAAAGGAGTCTATCCCCTCCCCCATTCCCCCACCTTATTTACCCGGATTCCTGCAAACTCTGAGATCTTCTAACCTCAAAAGATGACTGGATTTTGAGGCTGGATTCAGATCCTGGCTCTGCTACTTACTTGCCATGTGACCTTGGGCAAGTGACTTCACCTCTCTGAGTCTCAGTTTGGTCATGTAGAGCCCGTCTGACCTGTCCACCATCCTTGGCTTCCCCAAGAGTGGACCCTCATAGCTCCTGTGCCAGGGGACAGACTGGGAGGTCCCAGGGCTGGCCCTCAAGGAGCAGAGGTGGCCTCTGGTAGAAAGCCTGGCAGCGTGAGTCAGAAGCTTGTGCAGAGACACCCGCTCACCCCTCAGGATGGTGTGACAGAGGAGAGGGTGAGGCTCCTCCACGCTGGGAACAGATGTGTGCACCAAGCAGGGTGAGGAGAACCCAGGCTCAGCAGGCCAAAGCCTCCTCCCTGTCTGGGCACGCCCAGGGCACCTGCCAGGCAGCTCCACCTGGGCTGTGGGTGGGTGTAAGGCAGGGAAGGAAGGCAGCACCAGGCAGCCCCTGGAGTCCTTCCCAATGGGGAGCGGTTATGCACGAACACCCCACACACGGCTAGAGTCCAAACCAGCATGTGGCCTGGCCGATGCAGCTCCTGCCACCCCTCTATACCTCCCAGCCAGGCCACTCATGTCCCCAGCATGCATGCTCCAGGCCTTTGTGCAGGCTGCCTCTGCCCAGAGCACCTGATTTGTACCTCCACCTCCTCTTCCAGGTCTCAGCCCCAGTGTCCCCCTCCTCTAGGAAGCCCCAGAGGCTGGGTCAGGCACCCCCCTCTGGGTTCCCAAAGGCCCCTGGGCTCCCTTGCTCCAGTCGTGAACCCTGCTGGGAACCGATCTGTCCACCCCACTGGAAGGTGGCCCTGTGAGGGCAAGGCTCACGCTCAGCCATAGCTGTGCCTGCAGCAGTGAATGAATTCCCACCACCCACCTTTCTCCAAACAAATGAATGAGTGACTGAGCATTTCCTCCCAGCCAGTCTCCTATTCTCCGGGGGTGGGCAAGCTGGGAAGGAAAATGAAGGCAAACAATGACAGTGCACGGAAGAGAAAGACAGTGGGAATAACAGGCGGCGGCAGCAAGGATAATACACGGCTCATCTCCGGAGCATTTACTATGTGCCTAATACCGTGTGAGCAATTCACTTGCTCATTTTACCGTCCATGCTCCTCTACATGGCAGTGTTTTTACCATCCTCATCTGACAGACGAGAAAACCAAGGCCTGGAGAGGTCACCCACCCAGGAAGCCAGGATTCCCTTCTTGCCCAGGCTCCTGATTTCAGCCATGCACACTTCGAGGGGCTCTCCTCCAGCCACCTCCCCCTCCCAGTCTGGACCAGAATTAACGGTCTCCCACTGCCTCTTGTCCCCAGGGCACACTGCACACCCTCCAGGGAGGCAGCATGGGGCAGTGGCTGTGAGTGTGGGTGCTGGGACCAGGCCTCCTGGGTCTGAATCCAGGCCTGCCAGGGCAGGCAGCCCCACGTCTCAAGCCTCCCTCAGTTTCTAGAAAGTGGGGGTGATGCCGGGACCCCCGGTACGCTGTCGTGAGCACTCAATGCCAGGACCAGCAGCAGACGAGTGCTTATCCCAAGGCCTGCTGTTGTTGCAGCTGCTGCCACGCTCAAGGTCTGGCTGGGGCAGTGCAAGATGCCCTGCTGGGCTCCTGCTCCTGGGCAAGGTCATTCACTCCAGACCAGAGGGGACTCAGCTCCTGAAGGCCCACTGGGTCAGAACTTCACACTGAACTTTTTTTTTTTTAAAAAAGTGGCATCTGGATTGTATCAAGATGAGTATTCTGATGGTGATATTTATGTAGTTATGCCAGATATACCTTTAGGGGAAACTGGGATTTCTGTGTTACTTCTTAACAACTGCATGTGAACCTACAGTGCTCTTTAAATAAATAAGTTGTTTCTAAAACCATTTGTACTCATGGGTAATGACCTCTGGAGCTGGTAAAATGGTAATACGAGTTCACAAAGCTGGAAGAAGCCCTGGGGGCTGCATGTGTTTGGGAATTGGGAATTTTTTGGATTTTAGCAAGGTGATTTGGTGGATGGCCAAGTGCTGTGGCTCATGTATAATCCCAGCACTGTGGGAGGCTGAGGTGGGAGGATCACTTGAGCTCAGGAGTTCAAGACCAGCCTGAGCAACATAGTGAGTCCCTGTCTCTAGAAAAAAAAAAAAATTAGCCAGGTGTGGTGGTGCATGCCTCTAGTCCCAGCTACTTTGGGAGTTGAGGCAGCAGGACTGCTGGAGCCCAGGTAAAACCGCAGTAAGTCATGATCGCGCCACCACACTCCAGCCTGGGTAACACAGCAAGACTCTGTCTAAAAAAAAAAACAAACCCCAAAACAAAACAAAAAACCCCCCATATCATTTGGAGTACATGCTCTATCACAGGATACCCCCAGCAGTTCCAGGGTCGTACCTGGTAATCACACATACACACATGGCCATTTCTGCAGCAAAACCTTCAGTCATGCCACTGGAGAGTAATCAAGACCATCAGCAGCTTCTAACTAGTTCAGATCAGCTTTTGCCACTGAATGAGTTGCCTGAACTTACCAGAACAACTGTTCTTCAGAACTGCTTGGGTTTTAAAACCCAAGGATTTTAAAGCAGCATCCTTTAACCCATGAAGGATTATAGAGCAGCATCAAGAGCAGGTCCCACGTGGAGTGGAACAAGCTGTACAAGGCATTCTGCAATATCTCCAATGAACAGACAATGAGCTGCAGCCCAGGCGGGGACCATGCCCGCCTGGGGCACGCAGGCACCTGGGAAGTCAGGTTTCCAAGGCAGGCAGTGCCGCTGCCCAGTGACAGCCTGAAGCCTGACATGAGGGTTTTCACCCTAGTGGATTAGTTTCTGGTGAATTGGTTTGGCAAGTCATACCCAGCATTTTCTGTATATTAATCAGAAGAGAGACCATCGGGGTGCACTGCCTGAGCTAAGGGTGAGTGCGGCGCCGAGAAACTTGGACCCGCTGCGCATGCCGTGCTTACAGCCTGACTCTGGGTCTGAGCTGCCACCTCCTGGCTGTGCAACCCTACGGAGTGAACGACCCCTGGGCTTTGGTTTCCTCACCTATAAATCAGGGATAAAGAAAGTCTCCATTGTGCAGGGTTGCTGTGAAGATGAAATGAGTTATTACCGCATGCAGGTCACAGCCTGGCCCATGGCGAATGCTGGATTAAACAGCGGTTGTGACTGTTCCTGTTACTTTCACAGATCCGTGCTGTAGGTGTACAGGCACTAGTACCAGCTCGCTGAGGCAACACGCATCTCTAACTGTGTTACACTCTGCTGTAAGAAACCCAAAGCCAAAGAACAAAATCCAGATCCCAGGAAGGGCTAGGGAGCGCAGAAGGAGTTCCACAGATCTGGCCTGAGTCTGCACCCAACTTCCAAGCAAGAGACAGGAAAGAAGAACATAGGTGGTGTCTTCTGGAAAAGGACCCAATGAGGGGGCAGATCCATCATTTGAGTAAGGGTTCTCCAGAGAGACAGAACCAGTGAGAGAGAGAGAGAGAAGCGGGGGGTGGGGGAGAGAGAGACACACACAGTCATGAGCTGCATAACCGTATTTCAGTCAACAATGGCCCGCATATACGAGTGTGGCCCCCATAAGATAAACACGGCTGAAATAGTGCTATGGCCCAGTGACAGCATAGCCACAGGAATGTCTTAGCACAATGCATTACTCACACAAATCTGTGATGAAAAAGAAACAAAGCAAACCACCATGGACATGTTTCTGAAAAGAACAACACCTTCTCAAGGGCCTCGCCCAGGTCCTGCAGGGGGTGTCCAGAGGGCATTGCTAGCCTATGAGATGACAGCTCCAAGCTCTACAGCCCGGACCTTCCAGTGGGACGAGACGTGGAGGTCAGAGACAGTGATACTGCTATCCTGACCCCGTGTAGGCCCAGGCTAATGTCTATGTTTGTATCTTCGTTTTTAACTAAAAAGTTCAAAAAACAAAAGAATTTTTTTCAATAGAAAAAAGCTTACCGAATAAGGATATAAAGAAAATATTTTTGTACAGCTGTACATCTGTGTTTTAAGCTAAGTATTATACCAAAGTGAGAAAGTCTTTTAAAAATAAAAAGTTTATAAAGTAAAAAAGTTACAGTAAGCTAAGGTTAATTTATTATTGAAGAACCAAAAATATTTTAAAAATAAATTTAGTATAATCTAAATGTGCAGTGTTAATGAAGTCTACAGTAATGTACAGTACTGTCCTAGCCTCCACATTCACTCGTCACTCACACACTGACTCACCCGGAAAAACTTCTAGTCCTGCAAGCTCCACTCATGGTAAATGCCCTAAGCAGGTGTACCATATCTTTTCTTTTTTGAAACAGAGTCTCGCCCTGTTGCCCAGGCTGGAGTGCAATGACGCGATCTCGGGTCACGGCAACCTCCACCTCCCAGGTTCAAGCAGTCTCCTGCCTCAGCCTCCTGAGTAGCTGGGATTACAGCTGCATGCCACCATGCCTGGCTAATTTTTGTATTTTTAGTAGAGAAGGGGTTTCACCATGTTGGCTAGGCTGGTCGGAATTCCTGAACTCAGGTGATCTGCCCACCTCGGCCTCCCAAAGTGCTGGGATTACAGGCATGAGCCACTGGGGTGAGCTGAGATCACACCATTACACTCCAGTCTGGGCAACAAGAGCGAAACTCCGTCTCAAAAAAAAAAAAAAAAAAAAGCAAAATAATGTCCTTTGCAGACTTGGATGGAGTTGGAGGCCATTATTCTAAGTGAAATAACTCACTAATGGAAAACCAAATACCGTATGTTCTCACTTGTAAGTGGGAGCTAAGCTATTGGTAACGCAAGGCATACAGGGTATAATGGAAACTGCAGACTTAGAAGGAAGAGGGTAGGATGAGAGTGAGGGGGTAAAAATCTATGTCCTGGGTACAATGTACATTACTCGGGGTGATAGGTGCCCTAAAATCTCAGACTTTACCACTAGACAATTCATCCACGTAACCAAAAACCATGTGTACCCCAAAAGCTACTGAAATACAAAATATAACAAATTAATAAAAACTTTCATTAAAAAATTTAAAAAAAGAAAAGATCCCTGTGAATGAAACTGACACAAGGCTAAAGGACTGTTATGTCCCTGAGGCAGGCAGCAAAGATGAGTGCGGGCCTTGCCAACTGAGCGCAAACCGCTTCTGGTCGGTCTTATGTGGAGAGGGATGGAGAAAAGGACACTTGCCACATCAGCAGCTGCAGAGCAGGTCCCAGAGATGCGCTCACCTGCTCAAGCAATGAAATCACATGGCACAGCAGCTGCAACGGGGGTCACCACCTGGTGAAGCCCACGATAGTCCCCTGCCATTCTCCAGGATGCATCCGTCTTCTGCACAGGCCAAACATGAGAGCTGAGTGGGGATGTGGGAAGGCTCACCACCCCTGCATCTTTCAAGTCTTTGATGGTGGCACTAATCTCTGCAATCTCTCCAGGGATGTGCTGCTGTTTTTAATGTATAATTTTCCTAGGTAGAGGCAGCTCTATGGCTTCCATTTGGCCTTTCCCACTATAACAGCCCTTACTCCACAGCTTAGGGAACCAATGTGGGGATTTTCTGCCAGCTGCTGCGTACATTTATTCTAATTATGCAGCTGGAACTGGGGGAAATAACCACAGGAGGGGTCCACGGACCCACTCAATCCACTGAGAGTCAGACCTGAGCTAAAACTCTATTCACCATCAGGCCCCCATAAACCCCTATTCTGACTGGGGCACAACAGTCAGATTATTCTGATTGTGGATTTGCTTCCATGTCCGTTACAGACATCTTGCCTTCAGCAGCTGAGTGCTGACACTTGGGCCCCTGCCTCCCCGGGATCCAGCTGTTGCCACTGCGTTTCAGTTTTCCAACTGAGTGACCGCAGTTCCCACTGTAAGGTCCAGCCTGCAGAGAGGAGCAATTAGGGATGCTGGGATTCCCTCACAAATCTGTTTCTCAAAGTATCGGTGAAAGATGTGTTCTCTAGACCCTCCAGTGTGGGTGAGTGGGTTTTAAGTGACAAATCCACTCGAGCATTCCAGTTTCCCTAAGCCTTTAATCCCGTCCTCTATGTTAAAGCAAGAGACCCAGCATCTCCAGCTCACTCTCCTGGCGGGCCACCTTCTCATCCCTGCTTCAGTCACACTCCTCAGACTCCCCCAAGCTGCAACATGACATGCAGAATCTGAGGGAGAGGGGCTGGGGAAGATGCTGGTGTGACCGTGCAGCTCTAGCCAAGGGAGAAGCACATTGGCACAGTGATTCTAAATTTTCTTTTTTCTCTTTCTTCCCCTCATCACCTCACCTTTCTTTCCCCTACTTCATGTAGCGGTCCTAGTACCCAGGCTACAGCTACAGTGCTGGAAGCAGGGATAACTCCTAAGAAACCGTGACTATGTTTTTAAACCTTATGTCAGAATTCCGAAGAGCCAGATGGGAGTGGGTTGTGCTTTCACACCATCTGGCAAAACTGGGGCTAACAGTGAATGCAGTTATATAGGCTGGTGGTAAAAATAGCCCACTAGTCCCTCACCTATGTAACTGTACCCTATTTGAATGGAAGTGATCTGAGGGGGAGGCATGTGCTAGACGAGTATTGGGGCCTACAACCTAGACCCAGCACAGTGGCCAATTCTAATGTCCTTTTGAAAAGGGTGGGTATGAGAAAGGAAAGAAACCTTTTATCTGGTGAGCCCCTTTAAATTATCAGGCCCAGAGAGGCACTGGAATAAGAGAGCAGTCAGATCCCACTCTTCACTTAAGAGAAGTACTCATCTCAGGCCGGGCGCGGTGGCTCACGCCTGTAATCCAAGCACTTTGGGAGGCCAAGGCGGGCGGATCACCTGAGGTCGGGAGTTCAAGACCAGCCTGACCAACCTGGTGAAACCCCGTCTTTAAAAAAATTAAAAAAATAAAAAAAAAGAGAAGTACTCATCTCCTGAAGCCACGTGCTACATGGACTCTAGGCTGCCACCAGCCACAGACATCTCAACTCATACCCTCTAGTTCCACCACGGATGGTCAAATATTAATCAATGTTATTTGTGTAAATCAAAGAGATTTTCTGAAAAACACCTCTTATAATCATCCTTCTTGTGATTTGTCCTTTTTTTTCTTCAAAAGCTCAAGCAGGCCAGGCATGGTGCCTCACACCTGTAATCCTAGCACTTTGGGAGGCAGAGGCAGAAGTCCAGGTGTTCAACATCAGCCTAGGGAACACAGCAAGACCCCAACTCTACGAAAAAGAACAAAATTAGCTGGGCATGGTGGTGTGCACCTGCAGGCCCAGCTACTCGAGAGGCTGAGGTGGGAGGATCACGTGAGCCCAGGAGTTTGAGGCTGCAGCGAGCAATGATAGTGCCACTGTACTCTAGCCTGGGTGACAGAGTAAGATTCCGTCTCTAAAAAAAAAAAAACCCCAAAATACAAAAAACCTCAAGCCTCTCCCTTGTTCTCCAGTGCTCTTCCCAAGGTAACCTGAAGTGCTTCCAGGGCTGCAATTCTCTCCACCTTGGCCCAAATAAACTCTGCCTATGTTAATTTTGCCTCAGTTTCTACAGTTCTGTCAATGTTTTCTGGCCCGGTGAGTAGGATTCAGAGCGACCCCTCAGACACTAGGCGTTCCTGGACTCCATGTTCAGTACCAGAACAAACCCACTGTGTTTCTCCAACTCCACAGGTTTCACTGGGGGCACAGGGTGAGTGCTCCTGAATCTGGACACCCTCCCTTGTTAAGTGAGGTCTAGATTTTATGTGAGTGGTTCTTTCTAACCCTCCTTTTCTAGAAGGAAGGTTTCCATCTTTGTCTACGAGCAAGGGATTTGGGTTTCAGGGGAAAAAGAAAACTGCCTTCTCCACCGTTGCTTCACAGCAGGAGGCCCGGGTCATGGTACTGGCATTCTGGCACTGGGGGCTGCCCTTCTGGGCTGAAATTACATAGCATGCTTTTTAAATTGCAGCTGCTTCCGACCGCTTGTAATTCAGACTTGTCTTTTCATTTATGACCTACTGCTGTTAGTTCCAAATCAAAAGCTGCATGAGGGTGAGTCCTCTTACCCCAAAGAGAAGAGAAAATTGCCCACCGACCCACTGGGTTCTTCAGGCAACCAGACTTTGCAGAGGTGTTGGGACATTTTTCCATGCATGACGTGTTGCAGTCTCAAAGGGCCTTCCATTAGGAAGAAGACCAGCAAGGACTCTTGCTCAGCTGGAAAGGTGTGAATAAGAAACTGGTCACCCTGATACCTGAAGTACTCTGCTTCCATAAGGTAATAAAAAATGCTTACTTCTTAGGCTTTCGCTATGAATTAAGGTTACTAAGAGTTAAAATTCTAATATATGATAACCAAGGGAAACAATTCTATATACAGAATGTCTAAGATGTAGGTTTGGTAACGAAGGTTATACACAGGACAGAGGATGTGGTTTTGTTAAAGGAAAAGTAATTTTATCTAGTTTAGAGGTAATTTAAAGGTTGTATTAAATTGAAGGAATAAAAGAAGGAAAAAAATAAACTGAATAGCTATGGAAAGTTGGGGGAAAAAAGAATAGAAAAATTTGTAAGAGATTATAAAAGATTCACGGAAATCTTATCTTGTAGGGTCAAAGCTGATTGAGATTGGATAGATTTGTTTATAAGGTTTTATTAAAATTAGTTTTACCGTAAGTAATACGCTGATGCAAAGGGAGAATTTGGTTTTCTCTTTTGAACAATATTTTGGTGTAGTAATAATAAGAGATAATAAAAGATTTTTCATTTACCTTTTGGGTAAATTGCAAAACAAAAACAAAAACGAAAAATCAAAGGAGGGGAGAGAGAGAAAGATTCTGTTGCTCTTATGCTGTCTTTATTAGGTCTTTTGATTGTTTGGGAAACTGAGTCTCCTCTCTACCAAAGAGTAAAGGTTTTGGTTTTTGAAATCTTCTAATTATCACTTAGGCTAAATAAATGACTATTATTTCAAAGTGATGTGTGATCCTATTTTGATTAAGTGTTTTAAACCTTTGACACATTTGCAGGGTTTACAAAATCAAATATCAGGGCTGGGTGTGGTGGCTCACACGTGTAATACCAGCACTGTGGGAGGCTGAGGCGGATCACTTGAGGCTGGGAGTTCAAGACCAGCCTGGCCGACAGAGCAAAACCCCATCTCCACTAAAAATACAAAAAAAATTAGCTGGGTGTGGTGGCACATGCCTGTAATCCCAGCGGAAGCCGAGGCACAAGAATCACTTGACCCCGGGAGGCAGTGGTTGCAGTGAGCCAAGATTGTGTGAATGCACTCCAGCCTGGGCCACAGAATGAGACTTTGTCTCAAAAAAAAAATCAAATTTCAAATTCTAAAATTAAGCTTTTTTGACCTCGAACTAACTTTTGGATATTGGGGCCCCTGGAAGTCCAAGACAGAACATGTTAGGCTTATTTGGGATGTAAAAACCATAAGGGAAGTATTGTCACATAGGAAATGATGTTGATCTTTTTTGTTATATTTGTATGAATGTCATTAATATATGTTCTAAAATTGTACAGATTTCTGAAAAAGAAACTATGTCTTGGTCTATGTTATCAGTTATAATTCTGATTTTTTAAAAAGGGTTTTATTTATTTACTTTATCATTATTATTATTTTTTGAGACCGAGTTTTGCTCTTGTTGCCCAGGCTGGAGTGCAATGGTGCGATCTCGGCTCACTGCAACCTGCACGTCCTGGGTTCAAGCGATTCTCCTACCTCAGCCTCATGAGTAGCTGGGACTACAGGCATGTGTCACCACGCCTGGCTAATTTTTTGTATTTTTTGTAGAGAAGGGGTTTCTTCATGTTGGCCAGGCTGGTCTTGAACTCCTGACCTCAGGTGATCTGCCCGCCTTGGTCTCCCAAAGTGCTGGGATTATAGGCTTGAGCCACCTCGCCCAGACTTTTTTTTTTTTTTTGAGATGGGGTATCGCTCTGTCGCCTATCCTGGAATACAGTGGCCCGATCTCGGCTCACTGCAACCTCCACCTCCCAGGTTCCAAGCAATTCTCCTGCCCCAGCCTCCTGAGTAGCTGGGACTACAGGCGCGCACCACCACGCCTGGATAATTTCTGTATTTTTAGTAGAGATGAGGTTTCACCATGTTGGCCAGGATGGTCTCAATTTCTTGACCTCTCATGATCTGCCCACCTCGGCCTCCCAAAGTACTGGAATTACAGGTGTGAGCCACTGCACCTGGCCATAATTTTGATTATAATGTTAAACTGCATGACGTAGAAATAACCAAATGTCCTGGTCACTTGAGTCTTAACCACGGCTATTCTAAGTCCTTTGTCATATACAGGCAATTATTGTTTTACAATAATAATGGTTTCTGATAACTTTGGGGATAACCATTGAACTTGGTAAAAACTTTCAGAACTCGAACAAAAAGATGACGGTTCATGAAGATTTTAAATAGAATATCAAGCAGAACAAAAATTAATTACTTGTTCATAGGCCTGAACTGATGGAGGACTAAAGTGATTTTTATGGCTTTCTGTTTGAAACAGTGCTGATTCTTTTTTATGTTTTATTTTCTAGGGTTAAGAAAATTCTTTTCTTTGAGCTATTTATAGCTTGTAACAATTGGGTAAAGTATACACATATATTTTATTTTGGTTTTTACTTTTTATTTATTTTACTCATTAAAAAAAATTTTTTTTTTAACTTTTTGAGACAGGATTTCACTGTTGCCCAGGCTGGAGTGCGGTGGCACAATCTTGGCTCACTGCAACCTCCGCCTCCTGGGTTCTAGCAATCCTCCTTGTGCCTCAGCCTCCCGAGTAGCTGGGATTACAGGCATGTGCCACCATGACTGGTTATGTATCTTATATATTTTTAAAAAACATAATAATGACTTTCTTTTAATAGAGGCAGGGTTTCACTGTGTCGCCCAGTCTGGTCTTGAACCCCTGGGCTCAAGTGATTCTCCTGCCTTGGCCTCCCAAAGGGCTGGGGATTACAGGCGTGAGCCACCACACCCCCTGGCCAGTAAAGTATATTTTTATGACCAAAACTGAAACATATACGTTTCTCTCTAGCTAATTTCTCCAGAATTCACAAACTATTCATGAATATTCTTATTTTACCACAATATAGTTGTTTGCATAAGAAAACAGTAAGAATCTGTTTCTTTTTGTAACAGGACATGCTGAAAACACTGGTTATTTTACCAAGGCTTTGACTAGAATAGCATGTTTTCAGATATGACCTGACTGCTTTCAAAGACTGGGGCTGACTTTATAAACCCAATGACCTGGGAAAAAGAGTGGCCTGGTATGTTACCTACACAGTTCCCTTACAAGGTCCCCAACCTTTCAGTAAGTAAAGAATGTTACTTTGGTTGGCAGTGGCTCAAAACTGTAATCCCAGCACTTTGGGAGGCTGAGGCAGGCAGACTGCTTGAGCCCAGGAGTTTGAGACCAGCCTGGGTAATATGGTGAAACCCTGTTTCTATAAAAAAATACAAAAATTAGCTGGGCTTTGTGGCGCACGTCTGTAGTTTCAACAACTCGGGAGGCTGAGGTGAGAGTATTGCTTGGTCCCAGGAAGTCAAGGCTGCAGTGAGCCATGATTGCATGACTGCATTTTAGCCTGGGCAACAGAGCAAGAAACTGTCTTAAAAAAAAAAAAAAAGTCATTTTCTGACAGGCCTAGGAACCTCAAGATATTTTGGGACCTTGAGAAGAGAGAAATTCACCTAATTTGTACAGACTGATGGTGAATCTTTGGTTTGGCTTCATAGCTTCAAGAGGCTTTTAAAAGTCTAATCTAGGCCGGGAGCAGTGGCTCATCCTGTAATCCCAGCACTTTGGGAGGCCAAGGTGGTCAGATCATGTGAGGTCATGAGTTTGAGACCAGCCTGGCCAACATGGTGAAACCCTGTCTCTACTAAAAATACAAAAACTATCTGGGTGTGGTGGCACATCCCTGTAATGCCAGCTACTCAGGAGCTAAGGAGGGAGAATTGCTTGAACTCAGGAGGTAGAGGCTGCAGTAAGCTGAGATCGTGCCATTGCACTCCAGCCTGGGTGACAGAGCAAGACTCTGTTAAAGAAACAAACAAACAAAAAGTCTCATCTGAAATTCCTTATTAAAAAGTTCCAGGAAAGTCAACTTAAAAGGAGTCTATATGGTCAGTTACTAATCTTGCTGTACTTTATACAAATAAAGTATAACACTAAAACTTATCTTGGGAAAAACGGGGTCCTGCTATGATCTGTCTTTGGTAAAACTGAGGGACTGGAGAGAGAACAATAATGCTTCAGTAGCACGTGTGTTTAGATTCTAGCCCTGACCATTGTTTTTGGTTATTATTATTTGCCTACAATTTGTACTGAGTCTTGAATTCTATCTTGGCCACACCAAGTTCAAAGCAGAAGCTAGGTCTAATTTTCCTCATGATGTTTTTAGTTGGCTCCCTAATTGGAAAAGGCTCTTTTTTTCATTCTGGCATATACATTCTGTTTCACTATAATCCTTACGTGCATTATATTTCTACTATTTAAATTACTAATCTTATTGTTTTGCTTCTTCCAAGAAAACGAAAATCATGGTATTCCGAAGACTAGAGATGATTCGACACGCAGCAGCAGCTGTATAAATCAGTGACTTGATTCAGGTCTTCTTGTTGCCACCCTGTAAGGCCATCCTAATTCAGCTTTTGGACACTGAAAATTCCTCACTGAGCCATCTCCTCCCGCTCCCCACATGGAACAGGACTGTCCTGGAGTGAGCCTTCCTCGTGACGAGGGGCACCCTGACACTCAGACTTTGATCACTGCTTTCAAGAAGAAAGATTTTGACCAAAAGAGAAAAATAAGAAAGAAAAGAAACTTTTTCTTGAGTAATGCAAACCCCCTTTAAATGATCAAGCCCAGAGAGGAACTGGAATCAGAGCGCAGTCATGTCTCACTCCCCAGCTTGAGAAAAATACTCATCCCCCGAAAGCCACTTACTCTGTGGACTTGAGACTCACCGATGCCACAAACAGCTACACATCAACCTAACGACTCCATGCATGGATGCCGTAGCTTACACCCTGTAACTGAGCAACCCAGAACCAATTACTAATCAATGTTATTTTTGTAAACCAATGAGAATTCCTGAAAAACACCCTTTGTAATCACTCTCCTGATTTATCCTTTTGCCTTTAAAAGCCTGAGCCTATCTGCTCTCTGGAGCACTTCCCAAGATAATGTGGAAGTGGCTCCCAGGCTGGTCCTCAATCCTGGCCCAAATAAAATATCTACTTATATTAATTTTGCCTCAGTTTCTTCCTTTAGGACAACAGGTATAAATGAAGAGACAGAGGAGCGGGAGCTGAGGGTAACGGAATGAATAAATGAGTCATGAATTTTAAAAATCCAGTATTACATTAATACTGTGAAAGAGGCTCAGAGCAAGAGGTGACACTGTCTCTTACCTCAATTACACCTAATGCCTGAAAGGGGAAGCTATGTATTTGCTGAGATCACGCCTGCTTTTGGAAACTGACAAGGTTGAAGAAAAACCTGCAAACCTGACTGGTCTCACCCTGGGAGACAAAATCATATAATATGATGGACTAGACTAATTACTAATGACTGAATGGAGTTCTAGTAACAAACTGGCCAGTAGTACCTTTTGAGTTGTATATTCTTTTGACATAAGGGAACTGTGTTTGAAGAGCACGGGTAGACTGTGGTACTGTGAAACATAGGTTTGATATTCATCATGTCCTGTTTCCTGGCACACAACCCCTAAAATCTTTAGAATCTCCAAAGTGATATTTTTGTATGCTCACGTGTTGACTAATGGCTAGCCACCCCCTACGTAGCTTCAGGATGGGGGCTGGTCACTGGAATGACCAAAGTGGGACTGTAAGGTTGGAATGTTTCAGCCCCACCCTCCAACCTCTGGGAGGGGAGAAGGGCTGAAGGCGTTAAGTTTATCACCAGTGGCCAATGGTATAATTAATCATGCCTATATAATGAAGCCTCCATAAAAACCCAAAAGGACTGGGTCCAGGGAGCTTCTGAATAGCTGAACACATGGAGGTTCCTGAAGGGTGGTGCACAAGGAGAGGGTGTGGAAGCTCTGGGCTCCATCCTATATGTCACCCCGCGCATCTCCTCATCTGTATCCTTTGTTGCATCCTTTATAATAAACTGGTATTACAGGCATTAAGAAGCCGAGGCAGGTGGATCACAAGGTCAGGAGATCGAGACCATCCTGGCCAACATGGTGAAACCCCGTCTCTACTAAAAATACAAAAATTAGCTGGGCATGGTGGCGCGCGCCTGTAATCCCAGCTACTCAGGAGGCTGAGGCAGGAGAATTGCTTGAACCTGGGAGGCGGAGGTTGCGGTGAGCCGAGATCGCGCCACTGCACTCCAGTCTGGCGCCTGGTGACGGAGCGAGACTCTGTCTCAAAAAAAAAAAACTGGTAAATGTGTTTCCCTGAATTCTCTGAGGGAATTCTCTAGCAAATTAACTGAACCCAAGGAGTGGGTCACAGGAACCCTAATTAATAGCCAGTCAGTCAGAATCACTGGGAAAATAACCTAGGTCTTGTGATTAGCATCAGAAACGAGGGATGAGTGAGGACTGAGTTCTCAACCTGTGGAATCTAATGCTATCTCTAGACAGACAGAGTCAGAATTAATTTAATTAGAGAACACTCAGCTGGTGTCCACTTCAGAATCCACTGCTTGGCTGCCAGTAGGGGGAAATCCCCACTCCCTTTGGTGACCAGCAGTCATAGAAACTTTCTGTGTTAATTGTTGAATGAGAGAATAGAAAAAACACTTTGGGGCCGAGTGCGGTGGCTCCTGCCTGCAATCTGAGCCCTTTGGGAAGCCAAGGTAGGCAAATCACTTAAGCCTAGGAGTTTAGACCAGCCTGGGCAACATGGTGAAACCCCATCTCCACAAAAATTATCTGGGCATGATGATGCCCACCTGTAGTCCCAGGTACTCGGGAGGCTGAGGTGGGAGGATCGCTTGAACTCAGGAGGCAGAAGTTGTAGTGAGCTGAGATTTGTGCCACTGCACTCCAACCTGGGTGGCAGAGTGAGACTGTTTCAAAACAAAAAGAAAGAAAGAAAAAACACTTTGGTTGTTATTCCTATATTCTCACCTTCTTTAACAGATGAGGACACTGAGGCCTGGGAGAAAAGGTACTGGGAGCCACGCAGCTGCTATCCAATCTGAGCTGGCTGTGAACTCAGGCGTCCTGAGCCCAGAGCCTGCCCCTCCAACCCTTGCACTGCTGACCTCAGACCTCTGCCTGCAGCCCACATGTAAAATAGGGATTTTTTTTTTTTTTTTTTGAGACGGAGTTTTGCTCTTGTTACCGAGGCTGGAGTGCAACGGCGTGATCTCGGCTCACCGCAACCTCCGCCTCCTGGGTTCAAGCAATTCTCCTGCCTCAGCCTCCCAAGTAGCTGGAACTATAGGCGCGCGCCACCACGCCCAGCTAATTTTTGTATTTTTAGTAGAGACGGGGTTTCACCATGTTGACCACGATGGTCTCGATCTCTTGACCTCATGATCCACCCGCCTCAACCTCCCAAAGGGCCGCGATTATAGGCGTGAGCCACCACGCCCAGCCAAAATAGGGATTTTTATATCACATCCAATACACATCTGATCTGTGTTTCACAAAACAATACTTATACACGCTTCCTCCAAACAATGAACCTTTTTTTCTTCTCTATTTGATGAGGAGAAAAGTGCTAAAGTCATTTAACTGGCTGTGACCCAGGAACAGTCACAAGCATGGACGGGGGGTTCAAGTCTCAGCCCTGCCACCTCCCTGCTGGGTGACCTTGGAGGAGGGACTTTCCCCTCTTTAGGCCTCAGTTTGAATTCAGGCACACAAAGGGCTCCTGGCAGTGCTGGGCCCAGAGTGAGCCGGCAGCTGAGGAAACTGAGGCTAAGGGGAGCTCCCTCGCCCAAGGCCGAGGTTATGTCTTTGCTCTGCTTCCCTGGCGAGCTCCTGGTCTGAGGAAACTCTAGCATCTGGCAAGCAGGAGGCAGAGTCTTGGGAAGGTGAGCTGCCCCAGGGCACATGGAGCCTGAGGAACTGTGCAGGAGCGAGCAGGGCTGAAGGCCTGCAGGTATGTGGATACCCTGATGACAGGTAAGCCCTCAGGCTCATGCGGAGGGGCCCCAATGCTGCTGGGAGAGCCCCCATGGGGAAATGGGCCATGACAATTTAGGTGCCGGGTGTTCTGCAGAAAGGCTCTGAATTCCCCCACCCCCCTCAACCCTCCCTGCCATCTGCCAGGCCTGGGACACAGCTCAGACGTGGCACACCCACAAGACGGCTGGAGCCAATCAGTCCAGCCTCAGGGAGTATGCGGGGGATGGGCCCTAGACTGGGCCAGAGCCTTGAAAAGAGCCCCTGCTCCTTACTATGGGGAAAGAAGCTTCTGAAGCCCCACACAGGACGAAGACCCTGCCCTAAACCTGTCCTTGGGGCTCCTCTCTTCTGCCCCACTGTCTCCCCAGGGCCCCTTCCCACCTGGAGCCCTGCCCCAAGCCAATACCGATTGTCCCTGGTTGCTCATTACTGAGCCCTGCGGCCCCAGTGACCTTTACTCAACCACGTCATCACACCCACAGCCACCCAGGAGGCGGCCACTCCTCCTGTCACCATTTTCTAGATTAGGACACCAAGAGACAATGAGGGAGGGGCTTGGCCAAGAATGGCCTGAGAGTCCAAGCTGGGAAGGACTCTGCTGTGCTGCCCCTGCCCCCACCCTCCTAGGTGTCACCCCAAATCCCCACCACATCTCTGCCCCCATCCTGATATGCGTCCCCTGGCCCCGTGCTTGGCTCAAGCCTTCACCTGGCCTGAAGGCCACCCTACACCCAGGCCAGTGGCCAGCAGCCGGTCCAGCTGTCTGAGCTGGCTCCCCACCGACTGCAGACTTGTGCTCTCAGCCCCCCACAAACTGCAGACTCTCAATTCTCAGCTCCTCGGTTGCCCCTCTCTACACGACAGAAACAGCTCCGAGTGTGATGGCTGCAATGGAAGGAGGAAGTGCCGTGTGCGGACAGGATAACAATCCACTCGGCACATACTGACCAAGCCCCTGCTGCACTGACCCCCCGCACAGGACAAGCACACATCCCCTTCTCACGAAGGGGACTCTGAAGTGGGAGAGATAAAGCCCTAGAGCCAGGCCTCCTGGGTTCAAATCCCAGCTCTTCCACTAACCAGGTGGGGGTCACTGGCAGGTGACTTCACCCCTTGGGGCCTCAGTTTCCTCATCTGTGCAACAGGAGTAATCTGTTTCCCCACCCAGGGTCCTGCAATGATTCAGTCAGCATCCCTAGAAGGAAGGTGCAGAGCACACCTGATGTGAAGGTGTGTGCTCGCTCTGCAGGGCCTCAGGCCGTCAGGATTATCATCAGGTGGGTGATGGCACTAGCGAATTCTCACTGTGCCCTAGGTCCCCTCCCTCATCAGCATATCACACATATCCCGTCTGCTGTCCCTGGCAGCGTATCATCCTTCCTACTTTTTCTTTTCTTTTCTTTTTTTTTTTTTTTTTTTGAGACACGGTCTCACTGTGTTACCCAGGCTGGAGTGCAGTGGTGAGAGCATAGCTGACTGCAGCCTTGAGCTCCTGGGCTCAAGTGATCCTCTTGCCTCAGCCTCCTGAGTAGCTGGGACTAAAGGTGTGTGCCAGCATGCTTGGTTAATTTTTATACTTTTTGTAGAGATGAGGTCTCCTCCCTATGTGGCCCAGGCTTGTCTCAAACTCCTGGGCTCAAGCAACCCTCCCACCCCGGCCTGCCAAAGTGCTGGGATTACCGTCGAGAGCCACCACGCTGGAATGCCCTTTCTATTTTCTGCAAAGTGCAGATCGTCACCTGCAATTATCTTGCTAGCCTATTCAGTGGTGGGTCTTCTCCCTGCCCCTGAAAGACGAGCTCCACTAGAAGAAGGAAGAGTGTGTGGCTCCTGTCCAGCAGTGGTACTAACAGTGACAATAACCAGCAGGTGAAGCATCACGGGACACCAGCCCTGCGCCAGGCACTGGTCTACTCATGTGAAAAGCAGAGCTCACTTTTCCTCACAGCTACCCTTGAGGCTGACCCCTTGTTCTCCTCATTTCACAGATGTGGAAAGCAAGGCGCAGAGAGGTGGGGTAACTGGCCCAGGGTCACAAAGTGTGAGATGGCTGAGCAATGCTGTGGCCTGGGCCAATGCCCCTCGGGCACTAGCTGGCTGAGTGAGTGGTGAGCAGAGGTGTGAATGGCCCCCCACACCTGCCCGGCCAGCCCAGCCCTCGACATCCGCCTGGCCCAGACACCAGGCCTGGCCCACTCCCCAGCTCACCGTTCGTAGTCTCGCAGCGCGGCCCGGAACTTGCCCAGCGCCATGTTGCTGGCAGCCCGACGGTAATAACCCTTGATGTACTTCTTGTCCAGCTCGATGGCCCGCGTGGCATCTCCCAGAGCATAGCCGTAGCACTCGGTGCGCAGGTAGGCCAGGCTGCGGTTGCCATAGTAGATGGCATTGTTGGGGTTCAGCTCGATGGCCTGGCTGTAGAACTTGATGGCGTTCTCGTAGTCCTTGGCTGTGGAGATGGAAAAAAGGATGAGGCAGTGCTCCAACCCCGTGAGGACAGGCCCTGGGCTGGGTGGCGGCCAGTCTCCCCCACTCACAGATGGGGAAGCTGAGGGCCACCCTAAGTCCAGAGACATCTCTTCAGCCTGCCCCTCCTGCCTGTCCCAACCAACCTAGCTCAGGGCCTGTCCTCTCGGCCACAATCTCCAGGAATGAACAGATTCCACACGCCCGCCCGCCCACCCCCCTCCAGCCCCAAGTGGGGCACTAGCAGCAGACTGACGGAAGGGCACTTTGATAGGAAGAAGAGCAGATGCTGAGGCCCAGGGGCAGGTGGAAGCCCAGAGGGGGGGGCGACCCTTGTCTGAGGGCCAGTGAGAGCTAGGGTGGCTGGGTGGAGTGGGAGGGGGAAGACAGGTGAAGTAGGGAGGCTGGTGGGACAGATCCCTGGAGCCCGGGGCAGCGACAGCGAGGTCCGGGCATTGATGTTCTAAGTGTGGAGTGACAGGACGTGACATCTGGCAAGGAGGAGAGGTCGGATTTTATCTGAGATGAGCTACAGCTGTGCCCTGCACTGTACAGCCTGACCTGTGGAATCCTCATCTCCACTTGAGTAAGGACCATCTGGTGCTCATTTTACAGACAAGCCATGGAGGTCTTGTTCAAGGTCAAATGCCCTGTCTGCACCTGCAGAGCCAGGCTTGATTCCTCCCTCGTGCCCATTTGACTGGCAGGAGAGCCAAGGCTTGCACAGCCTTAGAGACTGGGCTGCCACAGCCCCTGGGCTCTCCTGTGCCAGCTGTGTCCACTCTCATTGTCACCGTTAGGTAATGAGTGTGTCCCTCCAGAGCAGAGAGCCCCAGGAGGGCAGGGCCGGGGACTTCCCAGGAACAAGCAAGGGCAGAACCAGGCAGCCCAGATCTCACCGACCCTCCCTGGAACGCCAGTGCCTTCGAGGACTCCTTCAGGCCTCCTGGCTGTGGTCCGGAGGCTGCCTGGCCAGCATTCCTACTGGGGAAGCGGTTACTCGAGTGGCACAGGGAGGGCAGCGTGGAGTCTCAGGGCCCGACACCCTGCTCTACAGATCTCTAACACAAGGCCGCAGGCAAACAGCCTCCTCTTTCTGAGGTCTGCCTCACTGGGTGGCTGTGAGGGTTTTATGAACTCATGTAAGAAAACTGGCTGTAGCAAAAGAAGCAATCAGAAGAAGTGAATGCATGAATGACTAAAGGGAGGAAGTGAAGGGAATAAGAGGAAATGGGAGGAGCCTGTACTCCAGGGGTCGACCCACATACCATATCCTGGCCCTATTCTATGCGCGTTACTAATAGGAGCATATTTAAGCTTCAAGACATTCCCCATTTTAGATGTGAGCAAACAGAGGCACAGAGAGGTTAAGTCATTTGTCCAGGCATCACTGAGCAGGTAGAGGAAGACACAGGGTTTGAACTCACAAAGCCTGAGCTCTCAACCATGACCTGCTTCTTCTGCATAAGCTTTTAAACCTGGAGTCTCTTAGGGATTAAGCATAAGCTCCCACCACCCATTTTACAGAAGCGGGGCACTGAGGCCCAGAGAGAAGGGAAGAGAGTTGAGACATGTCCTTTGGACTAAGACCTGAGATGGGGACCAGGCTCTGCCCCCAGGACTTCTGGAATAGACCTCAACTTACAGAGCAACCAGCCACAGTTGAGGGGACAGTCCTCTGAGCCCCGGGACCTCTCTTCTCAACAGGGCCAGGATGGCTCTGAGAGGAACCTGAACTTGGGAGCCAAGCACGTGTAGAGGAAGGGGATATCCGGGCCCTGCTGCTCACACACTCTGACCTTGGGCGAGTGGTTTCGCTTCTCTGAGCCTTGCTTCCTTTATAAAACAAACAGGGCCACTCCTAGCCATCACCCAGCCCCTGGGGAGGATTAAACCCTATGGCTTACCCGGCTACCACAAGGCTCAATTAAGGTGAGCTGTAATTATTCTTTTTATTGTTATTCCCACAGCCCTGGAGCCTGGGGCTCTGTGCCTGCTACTGCCTGCCAGACAGGAGGGGCCTGGGCCAGCAAGGCTGTTCGTTCTCCTCCACCAGCTCAGTGCCAGGCCCCTCTGGCTGCCTGCCCAATCCCAGGACTCCTGAGAGCCTGGATCCCAGGTCCTGGGGGGGCAACGGGCTCCTCCCAGTGGCTGCTGTGGACCAGAATTCTGACCCGACCTCAGCAGCAACCCCCATGCAGGCTGCTCCCATCCCAGGGAAGTCTACCTTCCACCCCTCCACCCAGCTGACACTAAGCCTTGTCCTGGACTCAACCCCCAAAGCCCGGCAGTCATTTCACTTCTTCTGCCAAGTCAGCCTCCTGAGCATCTCTCAGATCCAGCCACTCCCTTCTCACCCTCCAGTCCCACCCAGCCCTGGCATGGCCTCTCCTACCCAGGTTCCTGCCTCAGCCTCCACCTGACCTCGCAGCCTCCCGTCCTGCCCCTCCAGAGGAGTGTTCCTAAAGCACAAACCTGACCCTGTCTTTCCCTACTCAGAACCTCCCAGGGCTCCCCCAGAGACCCCACCCCTACCCCAGAAAGCCCTGACTCCTCCCTACGGCTCTTCTCTTCACAATCTGCTCCCTGCAGCCTCATCATAACCTCCTCCAGCCCCACACTGCAGCCCCACTCACGGCCTCCATGCCAAGCTCCGCTTTCCTTTGGGACTTTGCCACCTTTTTTTTTTCTGCCTGAAGTACCGTCCACCCTCTCTCCAGGCAGTCACTCTCACTTCCTCTCTGAAACACTTCTTGAATCTATTTCTGTCCCACCAGCCCTTACCTGTCCACCAATCTAGTCTCCTTCCTGTCTTACCCTGGCATCCAGTATCTGCATGGCAGCCAGGGGATCTTTTCTGAACATTAATTGAACCATGTTACCCTGCTCTTAAAACCTCCCATGGCATCCACCACCCTCAGGACAACACCCATGCTTCTCACTCTGTCTTCCAAGGCTCTGCCTCTGGCCTCATCTCTCACCGGCCCTACCTCCCCTCTCACTGCTGCCACCGGATCAAACTTCTTCACACTTTGCTTGGCTCTCTTCCAGGGCTCTATATCCTTTCCACTCCCCCTCACTCTTCCCATCCCCTTCCCTCCCCCTCCCCCCGCCTTCTCCAGGGTTTTGCTGCTGCAAGCCTCCCCCTCTCTCATGCAGAATCAGTTCTCCATCTCTACCGGACTTTCTTCCATTTTAACAAAAAACCCATCTTCCCCTGACACTGCATGTTCTCTGCTTACCACCCCCCTCCCATTTCTCCACTCCCCCTTCAGAACCAAAATACTCCAAACACTTGTTAACATTTGCTGTCTGCACTTCCTCCCCTCCCATTCACTCTTCAGTGCCCTCCTGGCTGCCACCACCCCCATCATTCCCCAGCAACTGCTCCTGTCAACATCACCACCAGCATCCATGGACTCGAAGCCAATGGCCAGTGCTCGCCTTGGCAGCATCTGACCCAGGGCACCAGCTCTTTCTTCTAGAAGCACTCTCTTCTCTCAGCCTTCCTGACACCTTTCCTGGCTTCCTTTCCACCTCACTAAGCGCTCCTCCTTAGCCTTCCCCTCTTCTGCTTGGGTTCTGTCCTAAGGCCCCCTCTCAGACCCTCTTCCTAGATGATCTCATCCATTCCCAACCATAGTTTGATCACGCCCAAATTCTTCTCTAGCCCAGACTGGCCCATCTCCTTACTCAATGTGTCCTCTTGTAGGGCCGGGCACGGCAGCTCACGCCTGTAATCCCAGCACTTTGGGAGGCCGAGGCAGGCCAATCACCCGAGGTCAGGAGTTCAAGACCAGCCTGGCCAACATGGCGAAACCCTGTCTATACTAAAAATACAAAAATTAGCCGGGCGTAGTGGTGTGCATCTATAATCCCAGCTAATAGGGAGGCTGAGGCAGAAGAATCGCTTGAACCTGAAAGGCAGAGGTTGCAGTGAGCTGAGACGGTGTCATTGCACTCCAGCCTGGGCAACAAGGGCAAAACAATGATTCAAAAAAAAAAAAATCCAAACTAGTCTTTGCAATGACTTAGGAGACCCTGCATGGTCTAGCCTCTGTGCTAATCTCATCTTGTTATTAGTCTCCCCCTAACTAGCCAAAGCTCCAGCCATGCCAGCGTCCTTTCATTCCCCACCCCAGGGCCTTTGCACAGTCCGCTTTACCTTGAACATCCTCCCCAGTTCTCCCTCTGTGAGTTTCAGCTTAAATGCCTCCTGCTTAGAAAGGCCTTCCCCCACCCCTCTATCTAAAGTAGCCTCCAACCCTTATTCCCTACCTCATCACCCTGTTGGTTAGATTTCAAAGCACTCATCACAATTTAAGTATTTTACTTATTTAAATGTTTTTTTCATGTCTGATTCACCTGCAAAATTGCAAGCTAAGGACAGGGCCGCATCCATCTAATTCACTGCTATATCCCCCAGAGTCAAGCACATTCCTTGGCACATAACAGGTACTCAATAAACATTTGTTGAGTTAATGAATGAATGGGTGCCCCACACTTAACTCTTTCTTAATATCCTAAGTGATACTATTCTTGGGGATCCCCCAGCCCTACTCCCAAGGCCCGCACCATCACATTCCTTTTCCTTGGGTCACCCCAAAATCTCCTACTTCCTTGCTCCCTCCATCTAATGATCCATTCCCCACCCCCCACGACTGCCTTCTCTTTTGGGACTGTCCCTACTCTACCCACTACTTGGCTGCACCCATCCCAGGGCTCCCCATTTGGTAGCGCCATCATTCACTTCCCCACCACATGTCACTGCCTGGTAGCGCCCTCTACAGGTCTCACGTTTGGTAGCGCCCCTCATTCCGGTCCCCCTCTCGCCCCACACTTGGTGGCGCCCTCCTCAGCCTCCCCCACTGAGTAGCACCCGCTCCGCACGCCACTCCTAGGTATCACTCTCCGAAGCCCCCTATGCCGCTCCTTGGTAACGCCATCCCGGGCCTCCCCACGCCCGGTCACTTGGTAGTGCCTGCCCCGCGCCCAGGCTGCCGCTCCGCGTTGCCATGGTTCCGCGCGGGCCCGGCACCCCTCGGTCTGGGCCGCTGTCCACCCTCCCTGCCTGGCGGGCGCACCTTTGAAGTAGTCATTGGCCTGCGTCTTGAGCTCCTCTGCCCGCTTCAGAGCGCCATCAGCCGGGGGTTCGTCCCGGGGGGGGCTCAGCACACTCAGTCCGCTCGCCCTCCGCCATCGCCATGCCGCAAAGCGACCCCCACCCTGGCAACGGCCGCCAGCGGCACCCGGCCGAACCGTCGCGAAGGAGCGCCGGGTGGCCGCCGCCGCTGCCGCACAAGTGTCGTAAAGCGCGGGCCCTGAAGGCACCCTTCACGCGCCTGCGCAGATCCCTCTCGCCATAGATCGCGCGGAGCACAAGGTGACCAGAGGGTACCCAGACGGTGCCCCTGGTAGAAGGAGCCAATAGCGAATGAGAGAAGGGGCGCGCGGGGAAACAGACCCGAGTGGCCTCTGCTCCCAAAGTTACCGTGTCCCAAGGCTGTAAAAGTTTCTCGGTTCTTAAAGTGGGATTTCCCCACTGTCCTCTAGGGTTGGAGGGTGGGTTGTGAATGTCGCTGGCGGGTGTGGCTGCTTTGCAAGGCAGCGCCATGCCCTACGCGGAGCGGGCCCCGGGCGTCGAGCCCTATTGTCAACTACCTGTGTGACCTTGAACAAATCTTCCCCCTCCTCTCTAGGGCCTCATTCCCATCTGAAAAATGGGTGGTTTCTCAAGCCAAAACACATCCAACATAGAGGGTCAGTGTTTTTGAGTTTTTAACCGAAAGCACTCTGGATTTCAAGTCCTGAGCAAGGACCATAAGTGTGTTGCAGCATCTCCTTTCTCCCTGTGTTCAGCTTCCCAAATCCTGCACTGTCAAACTCTCCTGTTTGTCTTTTCTCAGATTCTCTTGTCTGAGATCTCAGCATTGATTGCATGCACTGCCTCCGTCCAGTTTACTCGTCACATGGCAGCTAGAGGTTCCCCCCCCTCCCCACCTCCGACGGAGTCTCGTGCTCTGTCGCCCAGGCTGGACTGCAGTGGCGTGATCTCGGCTCGCTGCAACCTCTGCCTCCTGGGTTCAAGTGATTCTCCTGCCTCAGCCTCCCAAGTAGCTGAGATTACAAGGCGCCTGCCACCATGCCCAGCTAATTTTTGTATTTTACTAGAAATGGGGTTTCATCATGTTGGCCAGGCTGGTCTGGCACTCCCGACCTCAAGCTATCCGCCCGCCTCGGCCTCCCAAAGTGCCGGGATTACAGGCATGAGCTAACACGACCGGTGGAGGATCTTTCTAAGACATAAGACCATGGCATACCCTCGCTCCCAGCCTTCCACGGCCCTAGTACCCTTAGGAGAAAACCCAAACTCCTGATCAGGAGACCCTGAATAGTCTAACCTCAGGCAGCATCTCCAGATTCCACCCCTTCCACAACCTCTGCACACCATACACCCTTCCTGTCTGTCCTTTCCAAGCCCCCTTCTAGCACTAAGTCCTGTCAGTCTATACTCTGGCTCCCCCTCCTGGAAGTACAAGCTATTCCACTCCCAAAATTCTTAGTCTAACTCCATCTCTCCCACTGGCCCTCAGCACAACTAACAATCACCCTAAAGGGCAGATATTAGTATCATCTCTATTTTACAGATGAAGGCACAGACTTGCAGAGGTCAACGCATTTGACCAAGGTCACAACAACATAAGAAGGTGACAGAGCCAGGATCAGGAATCCCAGCTAACTCCTGTGTCCTTAATTCCCGCTTTTTTTTTTTTTTTTTTTTGAGATGGAGTATCACTGTGTCACCAGGCTGGAGTGCAGTGGCGCGATGTCGGCTCACTGCAACCTCCGCCTACTGGGTTCAAGATTCTCCTGCCTCAGCCTCTGGAGTAGCTGGGACTACAGGCGCTCGCCACCACGCCCGGCTAATTTTTATATTTTTAGTAGAGATGAGGTTTCACCATGTTGGACAGGATGGTCTTGATCTCTTGACCTCGTGATCCTCCCTCCTCAGCCTCCCAAAGTGCTGGGATTATAGGCGTGAGCCACCGCACCCAGCCCCCTTACTTCCCACTCTACCGCCTCTGTATGTGCCAGAGCCTATTTTGATGGGCTAGTAAATTTTTCTTTTGTTTTGTTGGGTTTGTTTTGTTTGTTTTTGGGTTGGGGGAAAAGGAGGCTGCAATAAAGGATTTGAATTCTGGGTTGGACCAGCTAAATCCTTTCCTGTGTGACCTTGGGCAAGTGATCACCTCTTCTGAACCTCAGTTTCAACCTCTGTAAAGTGAGGATAATAATTATGCCCATCATATAGGATTAGAGGAGAGTTTGATAACATGAGTACAGCATTTGCCAGAGAGCCTGACACAGAGCAGTACTTTTATATTCGCTCCATTACAAATACTCAGAGTGGGCTGTGGCTCATGCCTATAATTGCAGCACTTTGGGAAGCCGAGGTAGGCAGATCACTTGAGGTCAGGAGTTCAAGACCAGCCTGGCCAACATGGCAAAACCCCATCTCTACCAAAAATACAAAAAATTAGCCGGGCATGATGGTGTGCGCCTGAAGTCTCAGTTACTAGGGAGGTTAAGGCAGGAGAATTGCTTGAACCCAGGAGGCAGAGGTTGCAGTGAGCCGAGATCGTGCATTGCACTCCAGCCTGGGCGACAGAGTGAGGCTCCGTCTCAAAAAACAACAAACAAACCAACCAAACAAATACTCAAGAGTCAGGCAGAGTGCCTAGTGCTGTGATGGGACTTCCAAAGAGGGTTTTAGGGGGACTTTATCCAATTGGGGCAGGGAGGGAAGGCTTCCTGGAGTAGCTGGTACCTGAACCAAGATGTGAAATACAAGTAGGAGATAACCAAGTGAGGGGAGAAGGGAAGGGAGAGAGGCATTTAAGGCAGAAGGAACAGGAAGTGCAAAGGCTTGAGAGTGGTTTTCTTCCTTGAAGAAATTCCTATGTGCAATCCTGTGGGGGGGGGGTATGAAGTGACGTACATGACAACAGACACACCCACCTGCACATGAATCTAGGGACACACACTCTTGCACACATATGTTCACTTAACTATGGGGAATCATGTCACACAGACACATATTGGTACCCAGAATTTCAGCATCAAAGAGTCTCACACATGTATAGAGAATCACATCACACAGACATATGCAGGTACCAAAAAAAAAAAAATCACAGCACCTTCCACACTCAGAAGAGAAACCCAAAATAACCAGAAACACATTTAAGGCAGAATCATTTCACCCAGATACGAATATGCATGTGTAGAAGGAATCACAACCCCCTGCAACACAGGTTCACAGAATGTCATAGAGACCCACACACATACACAGAATGGCAATGTGGGTACACAAGTGCGTGCACACATGCATGCACGCATGCACACACACACACACACACACACACACAATCAGAAAGTAGCATGGGGCTGGCATGGTGGCTCAAGCCTATAATCCTAGAACTTTGGGAGGCTAAGGCAGGAGGATCGCTTGAGCCCAGAAGTTTGAGACCAGTCTGGGCAACATGGCAAGGTTCCGTCTCTACAAAAAATGAAAATAATTAGCTGGGCCTGGTGGCATGTGCCTGTAGTCCAAGCTACCAAGAAGGATGAGATGGGAGGATTTCTTGATCCCAGGAGGCTGCAGAGAGCGGTGACTGTACCACTGCACTCCAGCCTGGGCAAGATAGTGAGACCCTGTCTCCAAAGAAAGAAAGAAAGAGCTGGACACGGTGGCTTACGCCTGCAATCCCAGCACTTTGGGAGGCCGAGATGGGCAGATCATCTGAAGTCAGGAGTTCGAGACCAGCCTGACCAATGTGGTGAAACCCTGTCTCTACAAAAAATACAAAAATTAGCTGGGCATAGTGGCACATGCCTGTAATCCCAGCTACTCAGAAGGCTGAGGCAAGAGAATCGCTGGAACCTGGGTGACGGAGGTTGCAGTGAGCTGAGATCGCGCCACTGCACTCCAGCCTGGGCAACAGAATGAGACTCCATCTCAAAAAGAAAAGAAGAAGAAAGACATGGACACCCAGCCACCCAGTGCACCCACACTCCCAGAGAGGATCCAAAAGATGAGTCAACACACAGAGCTCTGGTGCCTACCAAGGTGAGCTCTTTATGGTGGTATAGAGACTGGTGAGTTTCAGAGCCAGCGTGGCTGGTCCAGTCCCTAGTCCAGCACAATTCCCCTCCATTTAGGGCCCACATCACCTCCTGCGGGAGGGAGGGAGGGGTCAGACCCCCCCATAGCACCAATCTGGACAGGCCACCCCCTGACAAAACAGAGCGAGCAGTGCCTTCCAAAAAGGGGGTAAATGGGGCTAAGAGGGGGAGGCCTTTTCCCATGGGAGACTAAGAACAGCACCATTTGTAGAAAGAAAGCTGTGGGGTAAAGGAAGCACATAGACGGTGGCAGAGAGCTGGGGGGTCCTGGCCTCTCTCCCCCAACCCCGAAATATGCAGACAGCGCTGTGCCTGCAGTGTGCCTGTGCAGCTGGAGAAGTCTTTGGACTGCAAGCCCCCCAAAGGGTGAGGGAGCCCCAGGGGCCCCAAACATCGGGGGTAGAGCCAAGGTAAGTGCATGTCTGGAAGGCCGGGGTGGGAAGTGGAGGGGGTTCTAGGACACAGAAATTGTAGGCAATGAGAATGGAGAGGCGTGAAGTCCAGGAGCAGCACAGCCTAGAGGGTAGGGGCCTGGAATGGGAAGACTTAAGACTGAAGGTTGAAACTGGGGTAAGCTCAGTGGGGTGGGAAGCCCAGAATAGATTTAGGAGGGTGGGGTCTGGAATTAGGGAGTTACGGTTATAAGATTCAGAACCAGAGGAATCTATAGGGCAAAGTCTAGATTCCAGAATCAGAAGCATTTGAAGGCTGAATTATACAGCCAGAGGAATTTGGATCTCAAATCAAAGGCAGTTGGAAGCTGTGAGGCTTAGAAGCAGAGGAATTTATAGAATAAGGACTAGAATTAGAAAAAGCCTGGCTGTGCTCACTGGTTCACGCCTGTAGTTCCAGCACTTTGGTGAGGCCAAGGAGGAAGAACTGCTTGAGCTCAGGAGTTCGAGACCAGCCTGGGCAACATGGCGAAACCCCATCTCTATATTTTTTTTAATAAAAAAAGAAAAAAAAAGCCTAAGTCTGAGTTCTAGAACCAGAGAGATTTGGACGCCATAAGATCTAGAATCAGGAGTCGAGGGTTATAACATCTAAAACCAGAGAAATGTATCAGGCAAAGTCTGCTTTTAGAAGATATCGAAGGCTGAATTCTAGACTCCGGGTAGTTTGGAGTCAGATCTTGAGTAAAGAGGAGTCTAGAAATTATGAAGTCTAGAGCCAAGGGAATTTACGGGATGAGGTCTAGAGTCAGAAGACACTTGTAAGTCAGTTCTCGAACCAGAGAAATAGCAGATCACCAGATGCTGAATCAGAGGACCCCAGAGGCAGCAAGGTCTAGAAGTTGTGCAGTCCAGAACTGGTGAGTGGAGCAGGTCGTGAGGTTCAGAATTTAGGAGAACTAGAGCATGATCTGGTTCTAGAACTGGTTATTACAAGATCAAGACAGGGCCGGGTACAGTGGCTCAAGCCTGTAATCCCAGCACTTTGGGAGGCCAAGGCAGGTGGATCACTTGCGGTCAGGAGTTCAAGACCAGCCTGGACAGCAAGTGAAATCCCGTATCGACTAAAAATACAAAAATTAGTCAGGCGTGGTGGCATGCATCTGTAGTCCCGGCTATTTGGGAGGCTGAGGCAGGAGAATTACTTGAACCCAGGAGGCGGAGGCTGCAGTAAGCTGAAATCACACCACTGCACTCCAGCCTGGGTGACAGAGCAAGATTCCATCTCGAAAAAAAAAAAAAAAAAGAAGAAGGTGAGGTCTAAACCAGACCATACTGAAGGTTGTGTGGTCTAGAATCAGTGTAGGTCAGAGGTTACAGAGTCCGGAATGGGAGCACGTTGCAGTTTGCATAGTTTGGAAGCAATGAGTAGGAGAACCATGAATGAAGTTGGTGTCCGGGCCAAGCTGGGGGCAGCAGGAACCCCAGAACGGAAGGGGCAGGCAGAGCTGACGGGAAGCGTGGGGGGGGGCTTTGGCCTCAATGGGAAGTCGCTGGGGGTAAGGTCTGGCCCAGAGCCTCCCCCCCACTGACACCTGAGGAGGGGGAAGATCAGAGTTCCACATTCTTACAGACCCCAGGCAATTCATTGTGATTAAAAACCATATTATGAAATAGACAAAAATAAAAATAATAATACAAGAAGGATAAAAGGAAACGTGATCACGGTGACCTGTGGATCATCGTTCTCTCCAGAACCCGGAAACACAGACCCGACCCCGTAACCCTCCCCACCCCTAATTCCCCCAAAATAAAGCCAAGAGAGGCAGAGAAAGGGATAATGAGGTAACCAAGTATTGAGAACCCCAAGAGAAATCCTGAGAGGAGGAGGAGGGGGCAGGGACCCCCTCCCAGAGGTCACTGAGCTGAGACCACCCCAAAGAGTCCCCCAGATTGGGAGCAGGCAGAGGGGTGAGGGCTGAGGTAGGCCCGAGGTGGGCGGGGGCACTTAGAGGAGAGAGGGGACCCTCTCCTGGCGCCCCCATCCTGTGCGTCGGCTGCCGGCTTGGAGTGTGGTTGAGGTCCTTTCTGGGGGAGAAGGGAGACAGGGAGAGGAGCTGGCTCAGTCAGCCTGGCCCGAGCCTGCTGCTGGCTGGAAGTGGCCCCGGGACTGGTCGGTGTCCCTGTCTGAGTATGGAGAGAGCAGTGAGGGACCAAGGCCTGCAAAGATGAAAGAGAAATGATAAATGAAAAGATGAAAGATAAATCAGCGGACAACCATAACCCCAACCCGTCCTCCCTTCCTGGGAGTTAGAAGCCTGGGTGGTGAGGCAGGCCTGCCTGGATTCAAGCAGTAGTGACATCTTGGGCACGTTCCACTCTCTGAACCTCTCTGGGATATTCAGGGCTGCACTGAAGAACCTGAATCCAGAGCCAGATGCTCCCTAGTTGGAATCCAGGCATTGCTATTTATTTGCTGTGTGACCTGGGGCAGGTAACTTCACCTCTCTGTGCCTCAGTTCCCTCCTCTGTAAGATGGGCTAATAACAGTGCCTCCCTCTCAGGGCTGTAATGAAGAATCAATGAATAAATCCATGGAGGGTGCTCTGAACCATAACTAGTACTGGTGAGAGTACAGTTAAGTCAGCTGTTGTACTTGGGAAACCAGGATACTCACACCTACTTCATTTATGAGAATTTACTCATTCAAACCATATTTGCTGTTGGGGCGCGGTGGTTCATGCCAATAATCCCAGCACTTTGGGGAGGCCAAGGCGGGTGGACTGCTTGAACTTAGGAGTTCAAGACCAGCCTGGGCAACATGGCAAAATCTCATCTCTACAAAACATACAAAAACTAGCCAGGCGTGATGGCACATGCCTGTAGTCCCAGCTACTGTGGGGGCTAAAGTAGGAGGATTGCTTGAGCCCAGGAGGTTGAGGCTGCAGTGAACTGTGTTGTGCCACTGCGCTCCAGCCTGGGTGACAAAGTGAGAACCTGTCTCAAAAACAAAAAACCCAGCACATTTACTGAGCATCTACTTTGTGTCAGGCACTGTGCCAGGTGCTAGAGACACAGCAGTGAACAGGATGGATGACACTCCCTGCCCCTGCCCTTGTGACACAGACATTCCAGTGAGAAGCGCCAACTGGATCAGGTACATGAAGCTAGGCACAGTTCGAGTGCTTGAATCTTAGCTCCTCACTCACAAATATGTGCGGAGAACCCCCTCTGTGCTTGGCCACCACCCACCCATGGGCACAAAGAAGAGTACAGCAGGGACCAAGACAGCCCCCGCCCCTGCCCTTGAAGGTCTCGTACCCAAAGGAGAAGACAGGCAATAATCAAATGATGACCCAGAGGCCTGGGTAATTACGGAGTGTTATAAGCCATAAGCGTATGAAGTGAGGGAGGGCTTTGTGGAAGGAGTCATATTTGATCTGAGATCTAAAGGATGAGGTAACATGGCACAGAACAGAGGGAAAAGTATTCCAGGCAGAAGGATCAGGATATGCAAAGGCCCTGAGGCAGCCTTCTCCATTGTGATGACTTTAAAGCCATCACAATGTCCCACAGAGGCTCCATGCAGTCAGCCCTCACCTTTCTCTCCTCTCTGCTTCAGCTACACTGGTCTTGCTTTTCCCCAAATAAGACAGATACAGCCAGGCCCAATCCTAGCACTTTGGGAGGCTGAGGCAGGAGGATCACTTGAGCCCAGGAGTTTGAGACCAGCCTACCCAACATAGCAAGACCTCTTTCTCTACAGAAATTAAAAAATTAGCCAGATGCAATGAAGCACACTTGTAGTCCCAGCTACGCGGGAGACTGAGATGGGAGGATCACTTGAGCCGAGGAGTTGAAGGCTGAAGTGAGCTGTGATTGCACCACTGTGCTCCAGCCTGGGCAACAGAGCAAGAATTACCCTGTTCCCCCATCTCCCAAAAAGGCAGATACAGTCCCCCGCCGAAGGGCCTTTGGACCTGCTGTCCTCTCTGCCTGGGACACTCTTCCCCCAATATTGTCAGGGCTCACACCAGGTCTTTGCTCAACTATCACCTTCTCAATGAAACCACCCAGATCATACTGGGTTTTTTTTTGTTTTTTTTTTGAGACAGAGTCTTGCTCTGTCACCTAGTCAGGAGTGCAATGGCGCGATCTCGGGTCACTGCCACCTCCGTCTCCTGGGCTTAAGCAATTCTCCTGTCTTAGCCTCCTGAGTAGCTGGGATTACAGGCGCCCACCATTGCACCTGGCTAATTTTTGTATTTTTGTAGAGATAGGGTTTCACCATCTTGGGCAGGCTGCTCTTGAACTCCTGACCTTGTGATTCGCCCACCTCAGCCTCCCAAAGTGCTGGGATTACAGGCGTGAACCACCATGCCCGGCCCGATTTTTTTATTTTTAGTAGAGATGGGGTTTCACCATGTTGGCCAGGCCAGTTTTGAACTCCTGACCTCAGATGAACTGCCCGACTCAGCCTCCCAAGGTGCTGGGATTACAGGCATGAGTCACCGCGCCTGGCCTATTTATTTGTTTAAATAGAGACAGAGGCCTGAGGTGGTGGCTCATGGCTGTAATCCTAGCACTTTGGAAGATCAAGGTGAGTGGACTGCTTGAGCTCAGGAGTTCGAGACCAGCCTGAGCAATGTGGTGAAACCCTATCTCTACTAAAAATACACACACACAAAAAGATAGCCAAGCGTGCTGGTGCCCACCTGTGGTCCCAGCTACTTGGGAAGCTGAGGTGGGAGGATCGCTTGAGCCAGGAGACACAAAGGTTGCAGTGAGCCGAGAATGACAGAGCAACAACCTGTCTCAAAAAAAAAAAAAAAAAAAGAGAGAAAGAAAATGAACATGTGAAAAAAAATAAATAGAGACAGGTCTCGCTCTGTCACCCAGGTTGGAGTACAGTGGTGCAGTCACAGTTCACTGCAGCCTCAAACTCCTGGCCTTAAGCAATCCTCCCATCTCAGCCTCCCAAGAAACTAGGACAACAGGTGCGTGCCACCACACCCACCTGGTTTTTAAAAATTTTTCGTAGAGAGCAGGTCTTGCCATGTTTCCCAGGCTGGTCTTGAACTCCTGGTCTCAAGTGATCCTCCGCTCCATCACCTCCCAAGGCATTGTGATTACAGGAATGAACCACTGCCCAGCCCTCTTGGACTCTTTTTTTTTTTTTTTTTTGAGACAGGGTCTCGCCATGTTGCCCAGGCTGGAGTGCAGTGGCACCATCATAGCTCACTGCAGCCTTGAACTCCCAGGCTCAAGTGATCCTCCTACTTCAGCCTCCAGAGTAGCTAGGACTAAGGCACGCACCACCATGCCCAGCCAATTAAAAAAATTTAGGCCAGGTGTGGTGGCTCATACCTGTAATCTCAGCACTTTGGGAGGCCAAGGTGGGTGGATCACCTGAGGTCAGGAGTTTAAGACCAGTCTGGCTAACATGGTGAAACCCCATCTCTACTAAAAATACAAAAATTAGCCGGGTGTGGTAGCACGTGCCTACTCGGGAGGCTGAGGCAGGAGAATCACTTGAACCCAGGAGGTGAAGGTTGCATTGAGCTGAGATTGCACCAGTGCACTCCAGCTTGGGTGACAGGGCATGACTCCGTCTCAAAAAAAAAAAAAAATATATATTTATTTTTAGTAGACACAAGGTCTTGCTATACTGTCCAGGCTGGTCTCAAGCTCCTAGCCTCAAGCGATCCTCCCACTTTTGACTCCCAAGGTGCTGGGATTACAGGCGTGAGGCACTGTGCCTGGCTCTTGTACTGGTTTCTTTGTTACGGTCTGCCTCCTGCACTAGAATGTCAGCTCCACAAGGGCAGAGATTTCTATGCATTTTGTTCACAATGTGTCCCCAGCCCCTAGAACTATGCCTGGTGCTTACTGCGTGCTCTATAAATATTTGTTCCACGCATGAAGGAAAGAATAAACTGAAAGACAGTGACTGTCACTGAAACAGCACAGTGCGGTCTGAGACGCAGCAGAGACCAGACCCTGCAGGGATCTAAGCCCAAGTGAGGAGCTTGATCATTCTTTGAAGGGCACTAGGGAGCCATGGAAGGGCTTTGAGCAGAGGAGGGCCAGGGTCAGATTCAGGCTCTGAAAAGATTCCTCTGGCTGATACATGGAGGTTTCAAGTGAAGCTATGGCTTTTGATTCTTGCATGGTAAAATGATAGCTTGTCTCATGCTCTGTGGAGGGGCTGTGGGAAGCACCATCACCACGATAGCCACACGGCAGACATTTCCTTTAAAACTTTTTTTACATCTAAAAACATTTTTAGGCTGGGTGCGGTGGCTCACACCTGTACTCCTAGTGCTTTAGGAGGCTGAGGCAGGCAGATCACCTGAGGTCAGGAGTTCGAGACCAGCCTGGCCAACATGGCGAAACCCCGTCTCTACTAAAAATACAAAAATTAGCCAGGCGTGGTGGTGCACACCTGTGATCCCAACTACCTGGGAGGCTGAGGCAGAAGAATCACTGGAACCCGGGAGGTGGAAGTTGCTGTGAGCAGAAATTCCAGCCTGGGTGACAGAGCGAGACTCTTGTCTCAAAAATAAATGAATGAATGAATGAATGAATGATAATAAAGTGTGATCATGAGCATGTAGGCTCCAGAGATCTAATCTTGGGCCGGGGCTTGGCTTCCACCCCAAAGGGCAGCCTCGGAGAACCCCTGCCTCCCTTAGGGTCTCTCTTCCCCCCTCCTCCACAGTGCCCATGAGAAGAGAGAAGAGACAGGAGCTGCCATTTCCACCAAGGTCATCTCCAAGCACTGACAGTCCCCTAACACCTTTGGAATGGCTCCATCCCTCTTATACCTCCCAGGGGAGAGGGTGCCCTGGGGCTCTGGATACCCAGGTTGCTACTCACCCAGGGGCTCATTCAGGTCCAGGAGGGGGGGTGCTGGGGTCCTGCAGGCTCCCTGGGGCTGGTCCTCCTGTCAGAAGGAAACTCTGTGGGAGAGAGAGACAAAACCACCACCACCGTCATTATCATCATCAGTATCCAAGGAATAGCTGGGCACGGTGGCTATAATCCCAGTACTTTGGGAGGCTGAGGCGGGAGGATTGCTTACGCCCAAAAGTTTGAGACCAGCCTGGGCAAGAGTGAGATCTCATCTTTATCAACAATTTAAAAATTAGCTGGGTGCGGTGGCACATGCCTGTAGTCCCAGTGACTTAGGAGGCTGAGGTGAGAGGATCCCGTGAGACCAGGAGTTTGAGGGTACAGTGAGCTACGATACTGTCACTGCATTCCGGTCTGGGTGACAGAGGCCCTATCTCTAAAAAAAATAACAAAAATAAAATAAAATAAATAAATAAAAAATAAGGCCAAGCACAGTGGCTCATGCCTGTAATTCTAGTGCTTTGGGAGGCCAAGGTGGGAGGATCACTTGAGGTCAGGAGTTTCAGATCAGCCCAACATAATGAGACCCTACCTCTACAAAAGATTTTAAAAATGAAAAAAGCCAGCCACGGTGGCTCACGTCTGTAATCCTAGCACTTTGGGAGGCTGAGGTGGGCAGATCATTCAAGGTGAGTTGTTCAAGACTGGCCAACATGGTGAAACCCCGTCTCTACAAAAAATACAAAAATTAGAAGGGTGTGATGGTGCGTGCCTGTAATCCCAGCTACTTGGGAGGCTGAGGCAGGAGAATTGCTTCAAGCTGGGAGGAGGAGATTGTAGTGAGCCAAGATCTCACTCCAGCCTAGGTGACAGAGTGAGACTCTATTGAAAGAAAGAGAGAGAGAGAGAGACAGAAAGAAAGAAAAGAAAGAGAAAGAAAGAGAGAGAGAGAAAGAAAAGAAAGAGAAAAGAGAAAGAAAGAAAAAAAGAAAAGTGAGAGAAAGAAAGAGAAGAAAGGAAGGGAAGGAGACAGGGAGGGAGGAAGGGAGTGAGGGAGGGAGGGAGGGAAGGGAGGGAGGGAGGAAGGAAGAGAGGAAGGAAAGAAGGGAGGAAGGAAGGGAGGAAGGGAGGAAGGAAAGGGAAGGAGGGAGGAAGGGAGGGAGGAAGGGAGGAAGGGAAGGAGGGAGGAAGGGAGGAAGGAAGGGAGGAAGGAAGAGAGGAAGGAAAGAAGGGAGGAAGGGAGGAAGGGAAGAAGGAAAGAAGATCCAGAGACAAGATGGTGCAGTGGTTAAGGGCTGCTGGGGTCCAGTGGCCACCTGTCAGTGGTGTGACTTTGGGTCAGTCCCTGTCCAGTCATCCTACCTGTGTTCCTCCAGAGTCTCGTTCCCCCTTCTCTTCCTCCCTGCCCGAGGACCTGTGCACAGGGACTGTAACAGCCTGCAGCTTTGCTCCGTGTGATCCTGTTGGTGAGCTCACAGGAGATAGCAGCAGGTGGGGTATTTATTCTTCTCTGTGAGTTGGTGGTGTTCCTCCATGGAAGGTTTCAGCCCACATTAGCTGGACTCCACCCGCTGCAGGATCCGGTGACCGCCCCGCCCTGCACCTTCAGGCCAGGGCTGGTGCCCACTTCCCATGCTGTGCCCCTGGGTACTGTACCAGCCTTGTTGATTTCCCTGCACTATGTTAACACGTTTTTCAACAGTCCTGTTATTAAATTCTCCTCAACGCTCCATCTGACTGTGCTGCCTTTCCGGCCCAGACTCTGATACAGTTGTTTAACTTCTTCTGTGTAAATGTGTATAACAGTAACAAGGATATTTCAATAGCTGTTGTGAGGATTAAATAAGTTAATCATGCAAGGAATTTAGTGCAGTCAGTGTCTGGTACATGGTAGGCACTTAATAAGTGTAAGCTGTCATATATGTATATACACATATAATACATAACATACATATATACCATGAGATATAAAACACATATACAACACACATATAATATATATAATATATAATATATATGTATTTATAGATATATATGTATTATATATAATACATATAATATATGTAAAATATATGTATTATATATAATAATAATTATATAATATATATATAATAAATACATATATATAATATATAAAATGTATGTATATGTATAAACATAAATAATATATATAAAATGTATGTATAAATAAACATATAATAATAATATAAAATGTATGTATAAAATATAATAATATATATAAATGTATGTATTATATATAAAATATAATATATAAATGTATGTATTAATATAAACAATATAAAAAATAATATGTATGTTTATATATAATACATATATATTATAATATATAATACATATATATTATATATATATAATATATATTATTATATATATATATATATATATTTTTTTTTTTTTTTCTGAGACAGAATGTCACTCTGTCCTCCAGGCTGGAATGCAATGGCACGATCTCGGCTCACTACAACCTCTGCCTCCTGGGTTCGAGCAATTCTTGCACCTCAGTCTCCCGAGTAGCTGGGACTACAGGTGTACACCACCATTCCCGGCTAATGTTTGTACTTTTAGTAGAGACACGGTTTCGCCATGTTGGCCAGGCTGGTCTTGAACTCCTGACCTCAGGCGATCCTCCCACCTTATCCCCCCAAAGTGCTGGGATTACAGGTGTGAGGCATTGCATCTGGCTTGTAAACTGTAGTATCATCAACCACATCTCATATTCAAACATTTGCCGAGCGCAGAACCAAGGCACTGCTGTAAGCACTAGGGAGCCATGAAAGGTCCTAGAAGGAGGCCTTGCAGAAGTAACATAGTCTGGGCTGGCTTTTTTGTTTTTAGTTTTTTGAGACAGGGTCTTGTGCTGTCATCCAGGCTGGAGTGCAGTGGCACGATCATAGGCTCACTACAGCCTTGACCGTCCAGGCTCAGGTGATCCTCTCACTGCAGCCTCCTGAGTAGCAGGAACTGCAGGCACATGCCACCACACCTGGTTAACTTTTTAATTTTAAATTTTTTTTTTTTTTTTTTTTGTAGAGACGGCATCTCACTATGTTGCCCAGGTTGGTCTCGAACTCCTGGGCTCAAGTGATCCTCCTGCCTTGGCTTCCCTAAGTGCTGGGGTTACAGGCAGGAACCACTGCACCTTGCCCAGGCTTTAAAAAAGGGTACTGTGGTTGCTGTCACGCAGAATGAATCGCTGGGGAGAGACAGGAGGAGGGACACTGCAGGGAGGCTGCTTTTGTTTGGTTTCTTTGTTTGTTTTTTTGAGATGGAGTTTTGGTCTTTGTTGCCCAGGCTGGAGTGCAGTGGCATGGTCTCGGCTCACTGCAACCTCTGCCTCCTGGGTTCAAGCGATTCTCCTGTCTTAGCCTCCCAAGTAGCTGGGATTACAGGTGCCCACCACAACACCCAGCTAATTTTCGTATTTTTAGTAGAGATGGGGTTTCATCATGTTGACCAGGCTGGTCTTGAACTCCTGACCTCAGGTATCCACCCACCTCGACTTCCCAAAGTGCTGGGATTACAGGTGTGAGCCACCACGCCCGGCCATTTGGTTTGCTTTTGTATACCACACCTAGTGTCAGCTAAGGGCCTCATTTCCTTTAATTCTCATGGCAGTCCCCTGAGATATAACTACTCCCACTTTCTGGATGAGGAAACTGAGGCTCCATGTGGTGATGTCACCTGCCCAAGGTCTCACAGTTACTGGGTGGCAGACCTGGGACTTGAACCCAGGTCAGTCTGATGTTAGTGTCTGTGCTTTGAACTCTGCACTAGTAATCCAAAGCCAAGACCTGTTCTAGTTTCGGGAGGGGGTTCCATGGGAACAGAGAAGATTCCTGCAGATACCAACCACATGCCATGTCTCCCCTTATCCTGTTTAATTTTCCTTCTTTGCACTTACCACGAATGTATATATATTTTTGAGACAAGGTCTCACTCTGTCGCCCAGGCTGGAGTGCAGTGGCACAATCTCAGCTCACCGCAGAGCTTTTTAGTACCCATTAGTGAAACTAGCAGATCAGGCCCCAGCCTCAGCTGGCCCACTGATCTTCTGTATGACTCTCAACCAGCCTGTGCCCCTCTCTGGTCTCCTATTTATAAAACAGGAGATTTAAGCCAGCTAGCTAATGAGGGCCAGAGAATCCCATTAATCCCCCAACACACCAGGCTGAGGGGGAAACAGCAGAAAGTTTCCGGGTTCTGGGCTGGGGCACCTTTTGGGAGGTCTCACTCCCAGCAGCTCCACTCCCTCGTCCTCGTCTTCTGAGCTCTGGGCCAGGGTCCTGGAGGAAAACAGGCAAGAATCTCAGGACACAGCAAACCTGGGCAAGTGTTGGTCACAGTGTAAGCAGGTCATGAGCGTTTGTTCACTCCCTTGAGCACCTATTATTCCTTTACTCATACACCCGCCAGTCCATCCAACCATCCACCAATCCATCTTCTCATTTATCCAATAATCCATCCCCCAGCTTCCATCCATCTATGCTTCCATTCATCCACCTATTTATCCATCTAGTTGTCCTCCATCTATCCATCCATCCTTCCATACACCCAGCCATCTACCATCCATCCATCCATCCATTCATCCATCCATCTGCTGTCCATCCACTATCTCCCATCCATCCATCCATCCATCAGCTATCCATCATCCATCTCCCATCCATCCATTCACCATTCATCCATCTATCTTCTATCCATTCATCCATCCATCCATCTATCTGCTGTCCATCCACCAACTATCTCACTCATCCATCCATCCATCTATCCATCTATCCATCCATCTGCTGTCCATCCATCATCCATCTGCCATCCATTCATTCACCATTCATCCATCTACCAATCCATCTTCTCATTTATCCAATAAACCATCACCCACCCACCCAAACAACCTCCATCCATCTAGCCTTCCATTCATCCACCTATTTATCCACCTAGTTGTCCTCCATCTATCCATCTGTTCTTCTATCCACCCAGTCATCCTCCATCCATCCATCCATCCATCCATCTATCCATTCATCCATCCATCCATTTGCCATCCAACCACCATCCACCATCTATCCACCATCCATCCATCTATCCATTGATCCATTCATCCATCCATCTGCCATCCATCCACCATCCATCTGCCATCATCCATTAATCCATTGATCCATCCATTGATCCATCCATCTGCCATCCATCCACCATCCATCCATTAATCCGTTGATCTATCCATCCATCCATCCATCCATCCATCCATTCACCATCCATCCACTATCAATCTGCTATCCATCCATTAATTCATGGGTGGGATAGATCCACCCATCCATCTATCCATCCATCCATTAATCCATTATCCATCCTTCCTTCCAGCCAGCCATCAACTCATTGATCCATCCATCCTTCTGTCTACTCAGACATCCATCCATCCATCTACAGGTACATACATACACCCTTTTATCTATACATCCATCCATCTGTCCTTCCATCCACTCATCCATCCAACCACCTGTCCACCCATAGAAGTGCCAACAATATTCATTAATAATTCCCTCCCTCCCTCATTTTATAAGTCTTTATCAGGCACCCACTTTATAGCCAGCAACAAACTGGGAGCCTTGGGAGATACCAAGATGTATTCATAAAAGCCTTAAAAGGATAGTACAGAAACCACTCTGGATTCGAAGTGAGCACATGCTTGCAACTTAGTTCTAGACAGTTTCTTTTCATTTTTCCTCCCTCCTTTCCTTCCTTTCTCTCTCTCTGCTCTCTCTCTCTTTCACATTTTTTTTTTTTTTTTGGACAGGGTTTTACTGTTGCCCAGGCGGAGGCAGTGGCACAGTCCCAGCTCACTGTAGCCTTGATCTCCTGGGCTCTAGTGATCCTCCTCTCAGCCTCCCAAGTAGCTGGAACTACAGGCATGCATCACCACACTCAGGTTAGATGGTTTCTCCGACATGGTGGCAACAACTTCTAAACTCTGACAAAAATTATCACTAAATCAGATATAACTATGTTCCAAAGGAGAGAGCCCTCCCTGGTTGAAAGGTGGGATTTGGATAAATGGTGAGAGCAGGGGAGGGCACTCCAAAGGCATAGAGATGGGCGTAAACTTGGAACATGCTGGGCCCACTGAGGGCCTGGCTGGAGCAGAGATCAGGGTTAGAGAAATAGTGAGAGATGAGGCTGAAGCAGGAGGCAGGGGCACGACGGGGTGAGGGGATGCTCCCTTGACATCCCCCCTTTATTGTGGCTCACCTCTTCCGAGCCCCAGCCATGGGAGAGGATGCAGAGGGGTCCCCCTCTGGAAGTGCTGGAGCAGCTCAGCCGG
Source organism: Ateles fusciceps (assembly GCA_036589455.1). Lineage (NCBI taxonomy): Eukaryota > Metazoa > Chordata > Mammalia > Primates > Atelidae > Ateles > Ateles fusciceps. Next base: position 1,911,734 of record JAZHEH010000929.1, on the reverse strand, counting down.
GGGTCACTCCCCCAGCGGGGCAGCAGGGAAGGCTCAAAGGCTGGAGGCAACAGGCCATGGAAGCTCTGAGCACGGGGCCGGGGGACAGTCCCCGGAGGTCTGTGGTAGGCCCTGGGTAGCTGTTCGCTGGCGCTGAGCTGGAAGTCATCATCCATGGAGATGTAGGGGGCCAGCATCTCCAAATCCAGAGCGTCAGCATCCTGTGGAGGGCAGGAGGGAAGTAAGAGCATGAGCCTTGGACTTGGGTGGACTTAGGCTGAAGTCCTCGCACCACCACTTGTGAGTTCTGTGCCTGTGGCTTACAGTCTGAGCTTCAGTTTCCTCATCTGTGAAATGGGTATAAGGACTCTCTGAAGAGCACGTTAGAGAAATCTCAAATTGAGTCAGAGGCATGGTAGCTCACACCTGTAATCCCAGAGCTTTTAGGAGGCTGAGTTGGGAGAATCACTTAGGGCTAGAAGTTTGAGACCGGTCTGGGTAACATAGCAAGACTCCTATCTTCACAAAAAAAAAAAATTAGCCAGGTATGGTGGCCCATGCCTGTAGTTCTAATTATTCAGGAGGCTGAGGTGGGATGATTGTTTGAGCCCAAGAGTTTGAGGTTGCAGTGAGCCATGATTACACGATTGCAGCCTAGCCTGAATGACAGAGTGAGACACTGCAAAGAAGAAAGAAAGGGCCGGGCACAGTGGCTCACGCCTGTAATCCCAGCACTTCGGGAGGCCGACGCGGGCAGATCACGAGGTCAAGAGATTGAGACCATCCTGGCCAACATGGCGAAACACCGTCTTTACTAAAAATACAAAAATTAGCTGGGTGTGGTGGCACGCACCTGTGGTCCCAGCTACTCGAGAGGCTGAGGCGGAGAATCGCTTGAACCCAGGAGGTGGAGGTTGCAGTGAGCCGAGATTGCCCTGCTGCACTCCAGCCCGGCGACAGAGCAAGACTCCGTCAAAAAAAAAAAAAAAGAAGAAGAAAGAAAGGAAAGAAGGAAGGAAGGAAGAAAGAAGGAAGAAAGAAAGAAAGAAAGAAAGAAAGAAAGAAAGAAAGAAAGAAAAAGGAAGGAAAAAATAAATCCTAAATGCCTCAAAGAAACCATCGGCCAAAATCCGAATATTAAGAAGGCTCAGTGAGGGATTACAGAGAAGTGAGAAACATATTACAGGAAACCAGAGGAAAGAGAATGTTTATCCTGTAGTGGCTTAAAGTTTAGCAACACTGTTGACTGTAGTGATGTGTAAAGTAGAAAATATAACAAATACACCAGGTGATCCAGCTGAGATTTCCAGCCAGAGTGTTGGAGAGGCTGCCTGATTTCTTCTTGTTACTTATAGTAAAAGGCAAGAGGAGAGAGAGAGAGAAGAATATTTCTCCTGAAGGAAGAAATGTTAAACATGAAAGAGACAGGACTTGAAGGTTTTGAAGATTTTCAACCTCCTCATGTAGTGAATAATTAACTTTACCCAAAGAGAGGTCTGGTTTTTGTCCCAACTCCTGGAAGGGAACCTCTAAACCTTTGGAATTTCCTGAGTGATAGCAGTGTCTTTGCTATTCACTGTGGGTCCTTTGGATAGTTCATGCTAACCAGCTGACTCATGGTGAACCCCTAGATGGTTTATGCTGATGAGATAACTCGGGATGGAGGCTGACCATGCAGAAAGAACCACCATGTGATTAAAGAGTTGGGGCTCTGGTCCACACAAAATAAGCCTGATCCAGGGAAGGTAGGGGTGGCATTGGAGACTGCATTCAATTACATGGACAGTAATTTGCTCAATCATGCCTATGCAATGAAACCCCAGTGAAAACTCTGAACACTGATGCTTTGGTGAGCTTCCTGAGCTGGCATTACTCTGCACATATTGCTACATATCAATGCTGGAAGGATAACATGTCCCTGAGGACAAGAAAACTTTCCATTGGGGACCCCTCCAGTCCCAGATCCCACCTATGAATATTTTCCTTTGTCTGTTTCTGATTTGTATTCTTTTGTTATAATAAAGCTATAATCCTAAGTATAGCACTTTCTGAGTACCATGAACACCTCTAGCAAGTTATCAAGCCTGAGGGAGTCTACAGGACTCTGGGTATCTCCACATTGGTGGGCAGCTGGTCTAAAGTGAGGGTGGCCCTGGGGGACCTTCAAACTTATGGCTGACGTCAGAAGTCTTGGGCAGACTTGGCGGTCTGGAGAACCATGCCATCAACCTTGAGTTTGGTTGACTGCAGGAGCCCTCAGCTGGCAAATGATGCTAATATTAAGAAGTGTCTCTGAGTCAGCCTGGTGAAATCCCCCCTCTACTAAAAATACAAAAATTAGCCTGGCGTGGTGGTGGGCACCTGTAGTCCCAGCTAGTAAGGCGGCTGAGGCCAGAGAATCATTTGAACCCGGGAGTTAGAAGTTTCAGTGAACCGAGATCACACCACTGCATTCCAGCTTGGGTGACAGAGTGGGACTCTATCTCAAAAAAAAAAAAAAAAGAAGTAGTCTCTGAGCAATGAGGAGCACCCTTGGGCCAGGCACAGTGGCTCACACCTCTAATCCCAGCACTTTGGGAGGCCATAGGCATGATTGAGCAGATTACTGTCCATGTAATTGAATGCAGTCTCCAATGCCACCCCTACCTTCCCTGGATCAGGCTGATTTTGTGTGGACCAAAGCCCCAACTCTTTAATCACATGGTGGTTCTTTCTGCATGGTCAGCCTCCATCCTGAGTTATCACTTGAGCCCAGGAGTTCAAGATCAGCCTGGGCTATATAGCGAGACCCTGTCTCTATTTTTATACATTCTTTTTCATTACTAAAGTTCTTTATAATGAAAGAACTTCTGGGCCGGCATGGCGGCTCATGCCTGTAATCCCAGCACTTTGAGAGGCCATGGTGGGCAAATCACGAGGTCAGGAGTTCGAGACCAGCCTGGCCAACATGGTGAAACCCTGTCTCTATGAAAAATACAGAAAATTAGCGGGGCGGGCACCTGTAATCTCAGCTACTCGGGAGGCTGAGGCAGAAGGATCGCTTGAACCAGCGAGGCAAAGGTTGCAGCTAGCCGAGATCGCGCCACTGCACTTCAGCCTGGGGACTGTATCTCAATTTTTAAAAAAGAGGAAAAGAAAGAACTTCTGATATTTGCCCATATGGATGGACCAGGGATATATATATATGCATGCTCCTCTTCCCCTTCTTTTTGAACAGTAGTGTCTATTCCTGTCTTATCATTGTATATTGAATATGTGGGTCACAGATGACTTCTCTCCATTAGTCCACAAGCCAAAATATTGAGAGGAACTGTACTCAAGGAGCTTCACCAGCACGCAAACTAGATTCAGATGATCAGACTCTGGACTTCGAGCTGATGCTGTAATGGGAAGAAACTTTGGGAGACTTTGAGGGGCCTTGAGAGGAGGGTGAGTGTATTTTGCATGAGAAAGAGTCATCAGTCGTTGGAAGTTCCCAATGATCCCCACCTCTTGATGTTCACACTCTTATGCTGTTGACTCCCACAGTGTACAGGATTTAGCTACAGGACCAAAACGATATGGCAGAAGTGAGGTTTTGTCACTTCTGAGATTAGGCTATGAAAGACTGTGTCTGCTGTCTGGGACTTGTTCTTTCTGTCTCTGCTTCCCCACTTGTCTCCTTCTCTCTTGGTTGGATTGCTTGCCTTAGGGAAGCCAACTGCCATTTTGTTAGGACTCTTAGGCAGTGTATGTAGAGGCTCACGTGATGAGGAACTGAGGCCTCCAGACAAAACAAAGTAAGGGACTGAGGCCTGCCAACAACCTCATGTGTGTGAGCTTGGAAGAAAACCCTCTAACCCCAGATGACTGGAGCCCTGACTGAGGGTTTGACTTCAACCTCATGAGAGACTCTGAGCAAAAACCAGCAGCTAAGTTGCTCCTGAATTTCTGACACTCAGTCACCATATGACATAATAAATATTCACTGTTTTAAGGTGTTTAGTTTTTAGGCAATTTGTTACACTGCAATAGATAACTAATACATCAGGCCACTGTCATTTTATCTATGCACTCAATCAATTATCCATTTAAATATCACCCATCCATTTTTCATCCATCTATCAAAATATCCATCCAAACATTCATCCACCCACCCACCCATCCATCCATTCATCCACCCATCTATCCATCCATTAAAATATCTGCCTAAACATCAACCATTAATCAACCAACATCCACCTAATAAATACAATGGTCCATCCATCCATCCATCCCTCCATCCATTCATCCATCCATCCCTCCATCCATCCCTCCCTCAATCCATCCATCCATCCATCCATCCCCTCCATCCATCCATCCCTCCCTCCATCCATCCATCCCTCCCTCCCTCCATCCATCCATCCATCCACCCATCTATCCATCCATTAAAATATCTGCCTAAACATCATCCATTAATCAACCAACATCTACCTAATAAATACAATGGTCCATCCATCCCCTCCATCTATTCATTTATCCATCCCTCCATCCCATCTATCATCCCTCCATCCATCCCTCCCTCCCTCCATCCCTCCATCCATCCATCTCCCCTCCATCCCTCTACCCCTCCATACTTCCATCCATCCCTCCCTCCATCCCTTCATCCCTCCATCCATCCTTCCAACCCTCCCTCCATCCCTCCATCCCTCCCTCCATCCCTCTACCCCTTCATCAATCCATCCCTCCCTCCATCCCCTCCATCCATCCCTCCATCCATCCCTCATCCCTCATCCCTCCATCTATCCATACATCTATCTCTCCACCCCCTCCCTCCATCTATCCATCCATCCATCTCTCCATCCCTCCCTCCATCCATCCATCTATCCCTCCATCCATCCATCCATCCCTCCATCCATCCACTCATTCCTTTACCCATCCCACTACCCTTCTCTAAAGCCACATATGCGAATCCCCCAGAACAGAGGGCTGAGGATTACTCCTTCCATGCCAACCCTTACCTGAGCTATATCTAAATCTGTCTCCCCACTGCCTCAGTGTCTTTCCCAGAAGTGAAGAGTCTGTGCACATTCTCTGTGCCCACAGGTAGTTCATCTGGGAGATCAGCCTGTGGAGAGATGGAGTAGAGACTTAAGGAAATCTTGAGCCTGGGAGGTAACAACAGTAAGACAGTCTGCAGTTCGAGGGTAGAAGTGGGGGGTCAAATGCCAGGCATCTGGGGCACCAAGGGGGTCCAATGGCAGATGCAGATGAGTTTTGAACCTGGGTGTTCAAAAGTCAGAGCTTCTGGGTGTATGTAGATCAACAGGCCAAACATGGAAGGTTAGAAAGATCAGAGCTTGGCTGGGCTCGGTGGAGCTATGATTGTGCCACTGCACTCTAGCCTGGGTGACAGAGCAAGGCACTGCTTAAAAAAAAGAAAAATCAGAGCCTAAGGCCAAGACTTTCCTTTTTTTTTTTTTTTTTTTTTTGAGATGGAGTTTTGCTCTTGTTACCCAGGCTGGAGTGCAGTGGTATAATCTCGACTCACTGCAATCTCCACCTCCCGGGTTCAAGTGATTCTCCTGCCTCAGTCTCCTGAGTAGCTGGGATTATAGGCACCAGCCACCACGCCTGGCTAATTTTTGTATTTTTAGTAGAGACAGGGTTTTACCATGTTAGTCAGGCTGGTCTTGAACTCCTGACCTCAGGTGATCCACCCACCTTGGCCTCCCAAAGTGCTGAGATTACAGGCGTGAGTCACCGCACCTGGCCTGAGGCCAAAACTTTCAAACAAATTCTCTGGGGTTAAAGGTCTTGGAATCCGGAGTTTTTGGGGAAACAATGGAGAGGCCAGCTGTCTCAGGGGTGAAGCGTGAGGTCAAAGGTCACAGACTGTATTTCTTGGCAGAGAAGATATTTTCTTGGCGTGGAGCGTGGGGGGTGAAGATAGTCAACACTGGACAATATGGACCCACCGAGGTCAAAGGTCAGACTATCTTCACACTAAATAGTGACAGTAACTGGTATGATCTATTGAGCACCAACAGGTGCCAGGCCCCTAGTGAGTGCTTCTCATGAATACTCTCACTTAATGCTTAGAATAACCAATGATGTGGTAACTTGTTATCTTTCTTTTGCAGGTGAAGAAATTAGGTCTAGACTCGCTTGCCCAGCCAGGGTAATGCAGCTGATAAATGGCAGATTTAGGATTGAATCTAGGTCTGTATAAATCAGGACATTAGACGTTTTGACTCTTTGAGGTCAAAGTTCAGAGAACGGGATGCTTGGTCACAAGCTGGAGAGGGAGGAGGGTCATCTGTGCCAGCTCCAAACATCCTAGGTTGGGGGCCTCATGTGGTTTGGCTGTACCCCTACCCAAATCTCATCTTGAACTGTAGCTCCCATGATTCCCCACACATTGTGGGAGAGACCCAGTAGGAGACAACTGAATCATGGGGGGTTTCCCCCATACTGTTCTCATGGTAGTGAATAGGTCTCATGAGATCTGATGGTTTTATAAGGGGAAATCCCTTTCGCTTGGTTTTCATTTTCTCTTGCCTGCCGCCATGTAAGATGTACCTTTCACCTTCCGCCATGATTGTGAGGCCTCCCCAGCCATGTGGAACTGTGAGTCCATTAAACCTTTCTTGCTTTATAAATTACCCAGTCTTGGGTAGGTCTTTAGCAACAGCGTGAAGATGGACTAATACAGTGCCTGTGGTATTATTTTATATATATGGTTTCGTGCATGGTTCTTGGGTCAAACTCTCACGACCCTTGTTACAGTCTTTTGTTACAATGTTGGGTGTACTAGGCCTCAGGAAACAGACTCTTTCCAGCCTTCTTCTGCCCTCCTTTCACCTGCTCCAAGGCAGGCCTCTAATCTTCCCCCATTTTTCTGACTGTGAGTCATAAGACTGTTCCCAGAGATGGTTCTGCTCGATATCCTGAGGGGAAAGAATGCTGACATCATGAAGCTTCCGTAACAACCCAAGAGGACTGGGTTTGAGGCGCTTCCAGATAGCTGACCCATGGAGGTTTCTGGAGGGTGGTGCCCAGGGATGGCATGGAAGCTCCAAGACCCTTCTTTCCCCCATATCTCACTCAGTGTATCCCTGAATCTGTATCCCATGCAATATCCTTGACAATGAACCAGTAAACCCAAGTAAGTGTTATCCTGTCTATTGTGAGCTGCTCCAGCAAATTAATCAAATCCAAAGAGCCAGGTGCAATGGCTCATGCCTATAATTCCAGCACTTTGGAAGGCTGAAGCCGGCAGATCACTTGAGGTCAAGAGTTCAAGACCAGCCTGGCCAACATGGTGAAACCCTGTCTCTAATAAAAATACAAAAAATTAACCGAGTGTGGTGGCGCACACCTGTAATCGCAGCTACTCGGGAGGCTGAGGTACCATGGCCCTCTAGCCTGAGTGACAGAGTGAGATTCTGTCTCAAAAGAAAAGTAACAAAGAAACAGCCAAGGCCAGGCTTGGTGGCTCACACCTGTAATTCTAGCACTTTAGGAGGCTGAAGTGAGTGGATCACCTGAGGTTAGGACCAGCCTCGTTAACGTGGTGAAACCCCATCTCTACTAAAAATACAAAAAATTAGCCAGGTGTGGTGGCACACACCTGTAATCCCAGCTACTCGGGAGGATAAGGCAGGAGAATTGCTTGAACCTGGGAGGTGGAGGTTGCAGTGAGCCGAGATCACGCCACTGCACTCCAGTCTGGGCGACAGAGTGAGACTCAATCTCAAAAATAAAAATAAAACAGAAATTCTGGAGGCCCAGACTTGTGACTGGTGTCTGAAGAACAAGGAGCAGTCTTGGGGACTGAGCCCCAACCTATGGGATCTGACACTATCTCCAGGTAGATGGTGCCGGAAGTGAATTGGAGGACACCCAGCTGACGTCCGCTGCCTGGTGTGTGGGGGAAACTGCCCACATTTGGTCACAGAAGTCTTCTTCTGTGTTGGTAATTGTTGCATTATTAGGAGAGCAGAGGAAAAACATAGCTTGAGCGAGTTTTTCCCTAAATGGAGGCAGACTCTGGAATTCTAACAACTGAAGAATCTGGATCTGGGTCTTAAAGGAACCTAAGCCTCATCTCATCCCAACCTCCCCCACTACACAGATGGAGAAACTGAGTCCCAGAGAACAGCCAGGTTTAAGTCACAGGCCAAGACCACCTGGGGGACTGAGCGCTGGATGCTGAGGGCTCACTTGGGTGGGATGGCTTACCGAAAGAGGACTTCGGGGGTGCTGTGTGGCTGGTGGGGTGCTGGGGGGTGGCAGCTACTGAAGCCCCATCCAGGATTGGTCCCAGGAGGTGACGGAGGTCAGGGCTGCAGAAACGGCGAGGGTCAGCGGCCAGGGCAGCCTCGCTCAGGGAAGGGGGGTGCAGGAAGGCGAGGATCCGGGGGCCAGGGGCGTCTGCAGGACATGTGGAGACAGTGAAGACATGGGCTGGTGACCTCGGGCTGAGGGACAGAGCCCTCCACACCAACCCCAGGAACACAGTTGACATCTTCAGCAAGTCAGGATTGCCACTGTTCTTAGTGCCTCCCTCTGTCACCTAGGCACCATCTACCTGGAGATAGTGTCAGATCCCATAGGTTGGGGCTCAGTCCCCAAGACTGCTCCTTGTCTCAGACACCAGTCACAAGTCTGGGCGTCCAGAATTTCTGTTTTATTTTTATTTTTGAGATGGAGTCTCACTCTGTCGCCCAGACTGGAGTGCAGTGGCGCAATCTCAGCTCACTGCAGCCTCCGCCTCCTGGGTTCAAGCGATTCTTCTGCCTCAGGCTCCCGAGCAGCTGGAATTACAGGTGGGTGCCACCACGCCCAGCTAATTTTTGTATGTTTAGTAGAGACAGGGTTTCATCATGTTGGCCAGGCTGATCTCAAACTCCTGACCTCAAGTGATGCGCCCACCTCAGCCTCCCAAAGTGCTGGATTACAGGCGTGAGCCACCACACCTGGCCCATGTGTAAACTTTAGTGGCCAGATTGTGGTGAGGCTCTGGAGGGTCCTAGGGGAGGGGAGTGGTGGCCCAGAACAGCATTTGGCCATTCGGCTCTGGGGGAGCTTGCACCTTGGGGAGAGAAGACTGGCCCCAAGCCCTCAAGGAGGCTGTAAGGTCCCCAGAGGTTAAGACAAAGCCCAGAGCCAACTCTGAGCCAGAAAAGGAAAGGATATCATATCAGCAATCCCACCCACACCCAGAAGCCTGGGCGGCCAGCAAGAGCTTGAAGGACAAACCAGGAGGGAGGCTCATCCAGGATGGGAGGACAAAGAAGAAAGAGGGAGAAAGGAGCCAGACTTAGGTGGATCGAGATTACTGGAAGCCAAAGAGCAGCAAAGCCAAACAGGGAAGGAGCAGAAGCCTGGGGGCAATGTGGGGCCACAGCAGAATTTAGAGCAGAGGCCAGCACGAGACTGAAGCAACCATGTCATAGCCACAGGAGAGGAGGAAGGATGGGAGAGAGAAGAGCATTCTGGGCGGAGGAAACTGCATGTGCAAAGGCCCTGAGGCATGAGGCTGGAGTGTTCTGAGGGCTCTTAGGAGGCTGTGTGGTTTGGAGGCTGCGTGCGCAGGGAAGGGAGGCAGGAGGCAGGTCCCACAGGGCCTGGCGGGCCATGTTAAGGTACTTGGGCTCTCTCCCAAGGGCCCTGGGGGACACAACCCCTCCCAGCCCCAGCCCTGCCCCATACCAAGGCTGTCCCCCAGGGTTAGAAGCATCCTTCTGAGAGGGGCTGCCCCGCTGAATGGGTCTGCGAGAGTGTTGCTCCGTTTGCTCCAGGGACAGCACCACTCCGGTCTCTCTACCCGGCTGGGTACAAGGCAGAAAGGGAGATGCGAGTCAGAGAGGGTCCTTGGCTGCAGCCCAGGCGGCCTATTCAGGTGATGTCCTATTACAAGAGGCAACGGCGCCCAGGGGCTTGGAGGGCATTTTGCAGAAAATAATTGCCCACATTTATTTGTCTCCTATAAGGGTTTGATTTTTGTTGACTGCTTTTTATTCTGACAGCTTTTTTTTTTTTTTTTTTTTTTTAGACAGGGTCTCCCTCTGTCGCCCAGGCTGGAGTGCAGTGGTGCAATCTCGGCTCACTGCAACCTCCACCTCCCAGGTTCAAGTGATTCTCCTGCCTCAGCCTTCCAAGTAGCTGGAATTACAGGTGCACACCCTCATGCCCGGCTAATTTTGTATTTTCAGTAGAGATGAGGTTTCACCATGTTGGCCAGGTTGGTCTCAAACTCCTGACCTCAGGTGATATACACACCTCAGCCTCCCAAAGTGCTAGGATTACAGGCGTGAGCCACTGCGCCTGGCCTATTCTGACAGCATTTTAAAAAGAAAGTTAAGTTTGTCCCTTTCCAGGCTCCTTCTGTAAAAGGAAAGGCAGAAAAAGAGCTGGCATTTAGCACAGCCTGGGCAGAGAGGAGGAAGACTGAGGGATGGGGGTGGGGCAGGGCCGAAGACAGAAGGGGAGGAGACCTAGGAACAGGGACGGGAGGCCCCGGGGCAGAGAGAGGGGCGAGCAAAAGGCTTCAGAATACCTAAATATTCTCCTATAGATTCTTAGACAGGTATTGATGAAAAAATCTATTTTTAACATAGTCTTCATTATATTACCAAATAGGAAGAATTCATAGGGCTAAAATTTTTATGAATAAGATTTTATTTATGCTGTTTCTATTCATAGCTATTTTTCATATTCAAGGGAACAGGTTTATAAATACAACCTTACGTCCCCGGCACCTCCCTTCACACAGTCTCTGGCTGCAGAGACAATCCAAATGCTCACTGGGCAAATTGGCTTTTGGAGAGTTGGGTGGGGCTGAGGATCAAGCCCTTATTTGCATCTCATCTGCATACCCCCCTACAGGACAGGATGCAGGGGGGCCTGGTCTTCCCCACCAGCTTCATGAGAAGCTATGACCTCTTCCCACCCTCATGAAACCCTCCCTGGGCAGGAAACATCCCAATTTAGGCTGGATCAAAGCCACCCTTATTCCCCTGAAAAACATAAGCACACACGACTGCACTCGTACACACACTCGGCACACACTCGGTATACACAGGCACAGACAGGAGCACTCACACACACTCAACAGGGTACAGGGACAGAGATGCTCACACGTTCCATGCACTTGGGTTCAAATATGTGTACATGTGCCACATTCAGTCCACTTATTCGTCATTCCACAAACACCTCCTCGTCAAGCACTACTGTGTAGTGGTTCATAGCAAGGACTCTGCAGCCAGTGGCCTGGGTTCAAATCCCAGCTTCGCTGCTTACACAGCAATGTGATATTGAACATGAATAATAAAATGTATTCTGAAAATTAGGCCGGGCCTGGTGGCTCATGCCTATACTCCCAGCACTTTGGGAGGCCGAGGCTGGTGGATCACCTGAGGTCAGGAGTTCAGGATCAGCTTGGCCCACATGGCGAAACCCCATCTCTGCTCAAAATACAAAAATTAACTGGGCGTGGTGGCACGCACCTGTAGTCCTAGCTACTCAGAGCCTGAGGCAGGAGAATCATTTGAACCCTGGAGGCGGAGGTTGCAGTGAACCGAGATTGCACCACCAGACTCCAGCCTGGGTAATAAAGTGAGACTCCATCTCAAAAATAAATAAATTAAAAAAATAAATACAGTTAATTTCACCTGCTTCTGTTTACTTTTTTTTTTTTTTTTTAAGACAGGGTCTTGCTCTGTCGCTCAGGCTGGAATGCAGTGGTGTGATCTCAGCTTACTGCAGCCTCAATCACCCAGGTGATCCTCCTGCCTCAGCCTCCTGAGTAGCTGGGACTACAGGCACATGCCACCATGCAAGGCTAATTGTTAAATTATGTGTAGAGATGGGGTCTCCCTATGTAGCCAAGGCTATTCTCAAACTCCTGGCCATGGCCTCCCAAAGTGTTGGGATTACAGGTGTGAGCTAATAAGCCCAGCATTCTGTTTACCTTTTTAATGTAACTACTAGAAAATTCAAAATGACGTATGTGGCTGGCATCATACTTTCATTGGACAATGTTGGGTTAGATAGTGGTAAGTACTAGGGAAGGCCTGGCACAGTGGCTCACACCTGTAATCCCAGCACTTTGGGAGGCTGAGGCGGGCAGATCATCTGAGGTCAGGAGTTCGAGACCAGCCTGGCCAACATGGTGAAAACCTGCCTCTACTAAAAATACAAAAATTTAGCTGGATGTGGGTGGCAGGTGCCTGTAATCCCAGCTACTTGGGAAGTTCAGTCAGTAGAATCACTTGAACCTGGGAGGCAAAGGTTGGTTGCAGTCAGCCAAGGTCATGCCACTGCACTCCAGCCTAGGCAACAGAGTGAGACTCTATGTCTCCAAAAAAAAAAAAAAAAAAAAAAAAAGATAGTGGTAAGTATTAGAGAGAAAATAAAGCAATTTTGAAAAGGGCAATCAAAGAAGGCCTGGCTGAACACACGAGTTAATAGGATAACTACAAATGGTTTTAAGGGCTGTGGTGTAAAAGTACAGGGTAACAGGAGAGAGAAAATGGGGTGGGGGGCACCTGACCTCATATAGGGACTCGGGAAAAAGGGTCCTCCAGAAGTGATGTCTGAGATGAGACTGGAAGTATATGCAGGCATGACTCAGGAGAAATGGGAGGAGGGGAAGAGGGGGAGAGCATTCTGGGCAGGAGGAACAGCCTGTGCAAAGGCCCTGAGGTTGGGAGAGTGAGGGAGAAGGGGAGGGAGGCAGAGGCTTCACAGGGCCTGGTGAGCCATGCCGACGCTCTTGGGCTTTCTCCTGAGGATACTGGGGGAGCCTCACAAGGGCTCTGAGAAGGGCAGAGACATGAGGCATAAGCTGATTTGTAGGCCTGCCATGGTGATTCACATCTGCAATCCCAGCACTTTGGGAGGCTGAAGTGGGAGGGTCACTTAAGCCCAGGAGTTTGAGACCAGCCTGGGCAACATAACAAGACCCCATCCCTATTTTTTAAAAATTATAGACTGGGTTTCAGAGCTCACACCTGTAATCCCAGCACTTTGGGAAGCCAAGGCGGTGGGTCACCTGAACTCAGTAGTTCAAGACCAGCCTGGGCAACATAATGAAACGCCATCTCTACAAAAAAATACAAAAAAAAGTAGCCAGGTATGGTAGTGCATGCCTGTAGTTCCAGCCACTTGGGAGGCTCAGGTAGGAGGATTGTTTGTGCCCAGGAATTCAAGGCTGCAGTGAGCCCTGTTTGTGCCACTGCACTCCAGCCTGCATGACAAAGCAAGACTTTATCTCAAATTTTCTTTTTGAGACGGAGTCTCACTCTGTCGCCCAGGCTGGAATGCAGTGGTGTGATCTAGGCTCACTGCAACCACTGCCTCCCAGGTTCAAGTGATTCCCCTACCTCAGCCTCCTGAGTAGCTGGGACTACAGATGTGTGCCACCATGCCCAGCTAATTTTTTGGATTTTTAGTTAGAGATGGGGTTTCACCGTGTTAGCCCAGACGGTCTCGATCTCCTGACCTCATGATCTGCCTGCCTTGCCCTCCCAAGTGTTGGGATTACAGGCATGAGCCATTACGCCCAGCCTCAAAAAAAATTTATATAAATATATATACATGTTGATTTGTATTTCAGAACATTCCTCCAGATTTAGAAAAACCCCTAAGGCTTTAGAAATTGGTGCCGTGTCCTGTAAGATAACCTTCAAAGAAAAGCTGTAATTTTTTTTTCTTTTCTTTCTTCGTTTTTTTTAAGACAGAGCCTTACTTGTTGCCCAGGCTGGAGTGCAGTGGCCTGATCTCCGCTCATTGCAACCTCCCGGATCCAAGCCATTCTCCTGGCTCAGCCTTCCAAGCAGCTCAGATTACAGGCACACGGCACCACGCCTGGCTAATTTTTGTATTTTTAGTAGAGACGGGGTTTTGCCGTGTTGGTCAGGCTGGTCTTGAACTCCTGACCTCAAGTCACCTGCCCACCTTGGCCTCCCAAAGTGCTGGGATTACAGGCATGAGCCACCGCACCTGACCAAAAAGCTATAATTCTAACTCTGCCTCATTATGTTGTCATGGATACCGCTGCATTCCTAAATGCCGAAAAGCTTCTATAACACGTGATGGAGAGAAAAAGCCCCATCATGATTTTCCCACTAAACCCCTATTAGAATGACTAAAAGTAACACCAAACCCAAAAACCCAGACAATATGAAAAGCTGGCAAGGATGTGAAGCAACTGGAAACCCTCATACATTGCTGATGGGAACGTGAAACTCTACAGCCACTTTGGAAAACAGTTTGGCCCTTTTTTTTTTTTTTTTTGGCAACAGAGTCTCAGTCTATTGTCCAGGCTGGAGTACAGTGGTGCAATCTTGGCTCACTGCAACCTCTGCCTCCCAGGTTCAAGTGAGTCTCCTGCCTCAGCCACCTGAGCAGCTGGCACTACAGGCATGCACCACCACATCCAGCTAATTTTTGTATTTTTAGTAGAGACAGGGTTTCTCACCATATTGACTAGGCTGGTCCTGAACTACTGACCTCAGGTGATCTACCCACCTCGGCCTCCCAAAGTGCTGGGATTACAGGCATGAGCCACCGTACCCAGCCTTGGTGACTTCCTTCCTTTCCTTCCTTCCTTCCTTCCTGCCTTTCCTTCCTTCCTTCCTTCCTTCCTTCCTTCCTTCCTTCCTTCCTTCCTCCCTCCCTCCCTCCTTCCCTTTTTCCCTCCCCTCCTTTCTTCTTCCCTCCCCTCTTTTCTTCTTCCCTCCCTCTCTCTTTCTTTCTTTCTCTTTTTCTCTCTTTCTTTCTCTTTTTCTTGACAGAATCTCACTGTCGCCCAGGCTGGAGTACAGTGGTGCAATCTCAGCTCACTGCAACCTCCACCTCCTGGGTTCAAGCGATTCTCATGTCTCAGCCTCCCAAGCAGCTGGGGTTATAAGCAGGTACCACCCACACCTGGATGATTTTTGCATTTTTAGTGGAGATGGGGTTTTGTCACGTTGGCCAGGCTGGTCTCAAACTCCTGGCCTCAAGTGATCTGCCTGCCTCGACCTCCCAAAGTGCTGGGATTACAGGCGTGAGCCACTGTGCCCAGCCATGGCAGTTTCTTAAATTAAATATATACTTACTATATAACTCCTGTTTGCCCAAGAGAAATGCAAACATGTGATCTCATGAAATCTTGTATAAGAATGTTTACAGTAGCTGTTTGTTTTTGTAATCACCCAAACTTGTAAATGGCCCAACGTCTTCCAACTGGTAAATGGATAAAAAAACTCTGCTCCATTCATACCATGGAATACTATTCACATTTACAAAGGAGCTACTGATATAAACCACAACTTGGGCCGGGCATGGTGGCTCACACCTGAAATCTCAGCACTTTGGGAGGCTGAGGCGGGTGGATCACCTGAGGTCAGCAGTTCAAGACCAGCCTGGCCAACCTGGTGAAAACTCCATCTGTATTAAAAATATGAAAATTAGCTGGGCATGGTGGTGCATGCCTGTAATCCTAGCTATTCGGGAGGCTGAGGCAGGAGAATCACTTGAGCGCCAGTGCACTCCTGGGCAACAGAATGAGACTCTGTCTCAAAAAACAAACCAAAACAAAACACAAGATAGAAAAACCACAACATGGAGGAATTTTAAATATATCATGCTAAGTAAAATCCAGGCCCCAAAGACTACATACTGTATAATTCCCTGTATGTGACCCTCTGGAAAAAGCAAAACTCTGGGGTCTGAGGACAGTGGTTGCCAGGGACATGGGGATGTGGGAGGGGTTGACTGTAAGAGAATATTTTTGTTTAAAAAATTGTGGTAATGGCCAGGCATGGTGGCTCATGCCTATAATCCCAGCACTTTGGGAGGCTGAGGCAGCTGGATCACTTGAAATCTGGAGTTCGAGACCAGCCTGGCCAACACGGTGAAACCCTGTCTCTACTAAAAACACAAAAATCAGCTGGGTATGGTGGCAGGCGCCTGTAATCCCAGCTACTTGGGAGGCTGAGGCAGGAGAACTGCTTGAACCTGGGAGGCTGAGGTTGAAGTGAGCCAAAATCACACCATTGCACTCCAGCCTGGGAGACAAGAGCAAAACTCCATCTCAAAAAACAAAATTGTGGTAATTGTGTAACCACTGTTACAATCACACTCATTGCTCAATAGTTGGACGGTGATAGTAGTTACACAACTGCATGCATGTGTCAAAATTCATAGAACTGTGTACCATAAGGAAATTTACTGTATGCAAGCCATACATCTTTTTTCTTTTTATTTTTGGAGATTGTTTCTTAACTACTTTGACCCAGCTGGTCTTGAACTCCTAGGATCTAGCAATCCTCCTTCCTTGGCCTCCCAAAGTGCTGGGATTACAGGCATGAGCCACGCACCAATTTTTAAAATGCAAAAAAAGAACCCAGGATTCTGTTAACGTTTCTTATTTTAACTTGAATATAGAGTCTTTTTTTTTTTTGAGACAGAGTCTTGCTCTGTTGCCCAGGCCGGAGTGCAGTGATGCAATCTCAGCTCACTGCAACCTCTTCCTGGATTCAAACGATTCTCATGCCTCAGCCTCGCAAGTAGTTGGGATTATAGGCATGTGTCACCACACCCAGCTAATTTTTTGTATTATTGGTAGAGACAGCATTTCACCATGTTGCCCAGGCTGGTCTCCAGCTCCTGAGCTCAGGCAATCCACCCACCTCGGCCTCCCAAAGTGCTGGGATTACAGGCATGGGCCAGCACACCCACCAAATATAGAGCCCTTTCTAATTTGAATGAAGAATCCACTTAAGCAGAGGTTCGAAGCAAGAAAAAAAAAATTAACAGTCCACACACCCATACACATACCTGTGTACATGTGGGCACACACAACAGCATTTACATGGCCACACATGTTCCTCACATGTATTCATGTGCACACTCCCTCACACTTATGCATGATACACATGCATGCTCATATGCACACACACACACACCTGTCCACACGTACAGACCAAGTCCCCACACAGGTACCCCAACCCCTCCTTCTGCTTACCTGATTAAAAAATGGACACAGATGATACTCTCCGACTGGGAGCCCCGGCCCCCTGACACCACTGTGGCCTGGGTCTGGGTCCACAGGTAGCCACCGCTCCGGGCCAGGAAGCGATACTGCCCTGTTACTGCCTGGCCCTTGCTCAGCACTAAGGAGGGGAATGGGGAGGGGTCAGGGCCACCAAGGGTGCAAATGGGGAGAGAAAGATCTGGGGGCTGGGTGTGAGGGAGCAAGGAAGGAGATGGGTCCTTGGGGCTTGGGGAGCAGGGAGCTGGTGTTGGGGTGGGGAGGGAGTGCATTCTGGGGTATGGGGAGCTGGGGGTCCTGGTGTCGGCTGTGGGCCATGTGGCAGCTGGCTCCAGGCCTGGGAAAATGGGGTACATACATGTGTGGATGCTCTTGCTGACTGCATCGAAGTCCAGCGCGTGGATGTACTCGTAGGCAGAACAGCCAATCAGGTCATCAGGACTGTAGCCGGCCACTTCTGCGATCCTGGGGGTGAGGCAGAGTGGGGTCTGGTCAGGATGCAACTGGCTGAGAGGGAGGATAGGTAGAGGGAAGTGGCAGCAGGGAACACAGGGACAAAGCCAGCAAGATGTAGAGAGAGAGGACTGTAACCGAGAGAAAAGGAGTAAGAAACAGAACAAGAGGAGTGTAGTGGGTTGAATAATGACCCCCAAAGATGTCCACATCCTAATTCCCGGAGCCTGTGGCACCACACTGCTTGACACAAATTGACTCATTCATTTAAGAAAAGGGACAAAGAGAGATAGACACTAAGAGAAAGACTCAGAGACAGAGAGAGAATGAAAGACAAAAGGAGGCCGGTCATGGTGGCTCACACCTGTAATCTCAGCACTTTGGGAGGCCAAGGTGGGAGGATGGCTTGAGCCCAGGAGTTTGAGAGCAGTCTGGGCAAACGGTGAGGCAGCGTTTTAACAAAAAAAAGAAAAAATAAAAAAGACATTTAGAAAATTCAGAGACAGGCAGACACAGAGAGAGAGAGATGGATGACATGAGAGAGAAAGAGGAGAGAGAGAAATGTGGGGTGTAGAGGTGGGGGAGGGAACAGAACACTTGGAACTTGGGCAGAGGGAAGGGGGGGCCCCTGTCCACCTGTCGTCACAGTAGGTGAACTTCATGTCCAGGCTGTGGCGGCTGAGGAAGGCCCCCCGGCCCAGTGGGGGGCTCCAGGCTGCCTGGGTGGGGATGGCTTCGCAGATGAGCACCAGGCACTGCAGGGGGGGGCTCTGAGTTGGGGCTCCCAGCTGGAGAAGTCTGTGCGGGGGGCTTGTAGGCCCTCATATGTCCAGAGCAGTGCAGCACCTGGGGGCCAAGACGGTGGGGAGGTGGGGAGAGCGGACAAGGCAGTGATGCCTCCAGGCCTGAAACCATCCATGGGGCTGGAAGATGCGTCCTGTGGTCCCCTAGGGAGCTGAGACGCAGCTCAGAGCACATGAGGACTCCAGATTCCAACCCTGTGAAGACTCCAGGTTCAAAAGGGCTGAGGACCCCTAGCCCCAGTCCCATAGGGACCCATCCTAACAGAGCTTACAGGAGCCCCAGGTCCCAACTCCACAGACACCCACATTCCTTGATGCCCTAAGGACCCACTAGACCCGACCTGAGTGAGCCCTGCAGGGTTCCCAGCCCAGGAGATGCCAGGACTCCAGCACGCTTTGAGATCTTTTGGTGCTCACACCCAGCACCAGCATCCCTGGCCGCCCCAGCATCCTTGCCCCTTTCCAGCCGGGCCCCACGCACCTTCCAGGTGGCCGCTTTGAGGTTGAGGGGTGCGCCCACGGCCGGTAAGCGTACTCTTCATGCGCAAGGAGAAGCACCGCTCTGTGTGGGGAGCCTCTGCCTTCCTCCTGGACAGGGCTGGGGAGGCCCAGGACAGGGCGGGTCACAGGCAGCTGCACACAAGCCCATGCCCTCCAGCACCCTGGCTGGTCAGGCCTCCCCAGCTCCATCCCCACAATTAGGACCTGGAATCAGAGAGGGTACCCCAGGGATAGTATGTATCCCCTGAGACTCCCCAGGGCAGGGCCATCTCTCCTCTTCCTACTTATCTTAGTCTGGTATTCCAGAAGAGGAGGGGATATGCTGAGGGAAGGGTAGAGCCTCAGCTTCCTCCTCTGTATGGTGGGGACAGAGGCCTCCGGGGGAACTCACTCTGCTGGGGGGTCAGGGCGTCCTGAAGCTCCTCTTGGTCACAGGGGTGGATGAAATCAAAGATGCTGTGTCCAATCAGCTCCAGCTGCCAGGGACAAGAGTGGGGTGGGGTCTACCAGGGCCTCTGAGCCATCTCCTCCATCCCATCCTCATCCCCCCTGCTCCAATTCTCCAGCCTGGATGATTTCACCATCTCCCCCATTCATTTATCTGTCTATTTGTCCATCCATCCATCCATCCATCCATCCACCCATCCACCCATCCATCCATCCACCCATCCATCCATCCACCCATCCATCCATCCACCCACTGAGCAAGCATTTATTCAGCACCTACCAAGTGCCAGGCTCTCTTCTATTGATTGAGTGATTGATTGAGACAGGTCTTGCTCTGTTGCCCAGGCTAGAGTGCAGTGGTACAATCATGACTTCCTGCAGCCACAACCTCCTGGGCTCAAGTGATCTGATCCTCCCACCTCAGCCTCCTCAGTAGTTGGGACTACAGGCATTCTCTGCCACACCGAGCTACTTATTTATTATTTATTTTTGAGATGGAGTCTTGCTCTGTTGCCCAGGCTAGAATGCAATGGTGCGATCTCAGCTCACTGCAACCTCCACCTCCCAGGTTCAAGTGATTCTCCTACCTCAGACTCCTGAGTAGCTGGGCCTACAGGCGCGTGCCACCATGCCTAGCTAATTTTTGTAATTTTAGTAGAGATGGGGTTTCACCATGTTGGCCAGGCTGGTCTCGAACTCCTGACCTCCAGTAATCTGTCCACCTTGTGGGATTACAGGTGTGAGCCACTGCACTGGCTTTCGGCTAATTTTTAAAAAGCTTTTTGTAGAGATAGGGGTCTCACTATGTTGCCCAGGCTGGTCTCAAAGTCCTGAGCTCAAGCAGTTCTCCCACCTTGGCCTCTCAAAGTACTGGGATTATAGGTGGGAGCCACCTCACCCAGTTCTTCTAAATGGTGTGGACACGGTAGCCACACACACAAATCCCTGCCTTGAAGAGCTTACTGGTCAGTGGGGTGAGACAGACAGTGAACAAAGAGCATATAATAATAAGATAACAAGTAACATGAAGAAAACAAAAGCAGGAAAAGGTGATGCAATGATGGGAGGTTGCTTTAGAAAGAGTGGTCTAGACAGTTCCTTTGAAGAGGTGACATTTAAAAAAACTGCTGAACAAAGCAAGTGAGGTAGCCTTGTGGCCCCCTGGAGTAAGAGTATTCTAGAAAGAGGGGAACAGTAAGTGCAAGGCTCTCCTTGCACTGAGATGAGACTCCATTTAAATTATACCTGTTTGGCAGGCTGAAAACCCAACTCTTCATTTCAATTTGGGAAATGAGCCTGGTGCTGGGAGGAGGGGACACAGATGAAGGTGGACCCTGCTGGCTCACCATGTGAATGGTGCTGGTGCTGGTGAATAGGGAAAGAGGGAGATCTCGCTCCTCTGACAGCATCTCTTGTAGCTGGAGTCGAATTCTGGCTCTGCCACTTCCTAGCTTTGGGATCTTGGGACATTCATCTCTCTGGGTCCAAAAGCTCACTCACACTAACAGAGGAATTGGTACCAGAAGTGGGGTAACGAGGCAGAGAAAAGGAACAGATATACCAACTATGGAACCCATTTATGTGAGATAGAAAAAAGAATGGGAACTCTCTCATGGGCCTTGCTGTAAGGATGAATTAAAGTTAGTTCTACTTTCTATGCTCACTTCGGCCGCACATAGGCTAAAAATCAGAAGATACAGAGAAGGTTGTTAGCATGGCCTCTGTGCAAGGATGATATGCAAATGCATGATGCCTTCCATGTTAGTTAAAAAAAAAGAAAGAAACTTAGGTCTACTTTCTAAATGTCTCTTGTTTCTATTTTTCCATCCCCATGGCCCCTGCCCCTATTCTTCTCCCACCTGAGACTGGCATCTACCCTTTGCTGATCTCTCAACCTTGGATCTCACTCCCTCCAAATCTATCTCTATGCAGTACGTAGAGGGATCTTTCAAAAATGTAAATCTGATTCTACCTCTCGGGCACAATCTCTCCACTGCTTAAATTTGTTCTGTAGCCCCCCAGGGCCCTGGAGATAAAGCTAACTTGGCTTTAAATTTGGCCACAGCCTACCCTGATGACCTCTCTAGTCTTTTACCTCTCAGCTTCTCCTATTGCACTCTGCACCTAAGAGGATAAACTTTTTTTTCTTTTCTTTTCTTTTTTTTTTTTTGAGACTACTTCTTGCTCTGTCACCCAGGCTGGAGTGTACTGGTGCGATCTCGGCTCACTGCAACTTCTACCTCCCAGGCTCAAGTGAGCCTCCCACCCGACTTCCCAAGTAGCTAGGACCACAGGTGTGTACCACCACACCTGGTAAATTTTTTATATTTTTGGTGGAGACGAGCTTTTGCCATGTCACCCAGATGAAACACTGAACTCCTGAACGCAAGCTATCCTCCCATCTTGGCCTCCCAAAGTGCTAGGGTTACAAGCGTGAGCCACTGCATGTGGCCAATTTCTTTATTTCCCCCAAATACTCTTTTTTTTTTTCTCACCTCTTGGCTTTTGCCTCCTCTGTTCCCTCTGCCATGTACATTCTTCACTGATCCCATCCATTCTCCATACTCCTTTGACTGGCTAAGTTCTTCAGATTTCAGCTCAGATGTCTTCTCCTCCCAGAAGCCCTCCATTCCAACTCAGGCTGGGTGAGGTACATCCCACCCCTGGGCTCCCACAGCCCCCTAGACTGTCCCATGCCAGCCCTGACCATTCTGGGTCTTCCTGTCTAGTGATATACCTATATCCCCTTTGTACTGTGAGTCCCAGAAAGGTGGGGCTATGGCTGTCCTGGTCATCACTGTATCCCCAGCATCACCAGTACAGGGCCAGGCACAGAGCAGGGAGCACCTCTCACCTGACTGAGGCCCAGGTGCTTGCTGACATTCTCCGACAGGTAAGCCATGTCTCCCTCGGCGGTGAGCACCATGACGAAGCCCTCCAGGGCCTTCAGGTAGCAGGCATCCAGTGGTTCTCCCCCTGCTCCCACCTGGTTCCACTCCCCCTGGTACCCGGGGCAGGGAGGATGGGGGCATCTCTAAGTCAGTTGCGGACTGCCCCTAGCTAGCCTCCCTCTGCCTTTCCTCATTCAGAGAAACGAGCACCCCCAAATGTATGGGGGTACATCCTAGTGGCCTGGATTCCCAAGGAAGAGAGCAGGACCATGAAGCACTCAAATTAGAATCAGGGCCTCCCAGGGGGCAGAATTCTAAGGAAGCAGGAGTCTCCCAAGGGAACAGAATGGTAAGGATGTGGATGGGCCTCCTTGGAGGACAGAATTCTAAGTAGATGGAACTCCCCCAGGGTCAAAATACGAAGAGGCCAGGACATATGCGGAGTTGTAATATAGAGCTCAGGGGGGAAGCCTCCCGTTTGGAACTCATGAAGGGCAGGACCTTTCAGAGGGACAGAACTCTAGAGAAGCAAGGCCTCCCAGGGGACAGACTTCTAAGGGGATAAAGCCTCCTAGAAAAGTAAAATTCTATAGGGCAGAGAAATCAAAGGGGCTGAGCCTCCCAGAGAATAACGCTCCTTCTCCCTTTTCAGGGTCCTGGGATTCCATGGGGTATGTGTGTGACTGTGTGTGTGTGTGTGTGTGTGTGCATGCGTGCGCGCGCGTGAACGTGTGTGGCAAAGCCCGCTGCGGGGTGCAATTCTAACTGGGTGGAAATTCAAGGAAATGCCTACTAAGAGAACAAGTGATGTAGAACTAGCAGGGTGGGGAAGGGACAAGGGACTCTCAGCTACGGTAATGAAAAGTTGGGCGGCACAGACTCCCAGTGGATTTGTTATGAGACCAGCGCCTATCCATCTGGGAGAGTCTCCTAGAGGACCAAATCGCAAGGGTTGAGGGGTTAGGGGTTTCCTCTGAGCGTTCTAAGGAGGCGGGGCTTCCAAAGGGCTCTTTTTTCAAGGGGCGGGGCCTCACAAGTGATGGACTTCTAAGGGGGGCGCGATTCCCAGGTGGCCGGAAACTCAAAGGGGGCGGAAACTCAAAGCGGCTTCCAGGGGGGTGGGGGTGGGGCTCCGCTGCGAAGACGTCACCAGCGGGCGGGGCTTTGTTGGACTATGGCTTCCCGGAGGAGGAGCCTCCCAGGGATGCAGCTTTCCATGGGCGGGGCCTGGTCAAGATGGGAATTCCCACAGGCGGGGCTCACCTGCGGCGCAGAGGCGGTGCATGCGCAGGTAGCTGATGGTGAGGCGCATGATAGAGGCCTTGTCCAGGTGGGCGCTGACGCCGCGTGCAAAGGGCAGCGTGTGCGCCAGCTGGTACAGCACCTCGGTCTCCTGGCTGCGCCGACTGCGGGCCGCATCCCGGGACTTTTCCTTGCGGAGCTCGGTGGCCGACCTGAGGGCATGGGCAGCGTTCACTGGTGGCAACTCGGGAAAGACAAGAGGAGCGCGGAACGAGCCTAGGGGGCACTGCCACGTGGGGCCGGGGTTCGTGGAGGGCTGGGCCGTGGCTGTGCAGGCCTCGATGTGTGGCCGTGGCGAGTTCGGGGCGCTCTCTAGGCCTGCGAGGGCTACACTGTGGAGCCCTTCCTAGCCCGGATTTTACCTGTGGTCTTGCCAGCCCATGGTGCCTCCGCCGCCTCGCTCCTCTCCGCAGCGCGCCTATGACCGCTCTGTCCCCTCCCTGACTTATCTGCAATTTATTTCCTGGGGGACAGGGAGGGCCCCTGCTGGGAGGGGGCTGGCTGAACTGGCCCAGGGCCAGAGGAGGGAGGGCCCACGAAGGAGATGCCTACAGCCTCCCAGGTCCCCTGTCCTACAGCTTCCCAGAATCTCCTCCCCTGCCGTTTTCCTTCAACTGAACCATCCTGAGAATCTTGGAAAGTAGGTCTCAAAGTCTAAGGACAAACCACCAACAGGGGCCCTAAGAGGGGCAGGGACCCACCAGGGTGACACAGCAAAGCAACCTGTTCTGTTCACCACTCCCCCTCCCCCTGCAATCCATTTCAAATACCTAAATTTTACATGTGGGATTGGAAGAGTAAGTGTCATTTTGCCAGACATATTTGCCACTTATCCAGCTTTTACTATTTTGTCACTCCCAGTGCCAAGTGTGAAACTTACGTTAACCTGCCTAATGCTCGGGCAACCCAGAGGGAAGTTGGTAACATCCCATTGAACAGATGAGGACACAGAGGCTCAGAGAGGTGCAGTGCCTGCCCACAAATAGGGAGGACTGCCTTTAAACAATGGTCTGCCTGAACTCCCATTCTCTCTCTATGGGCCTGGGTTTATGTCCAGGATTTTAGCTCTTCTCCCTGTTTCTGCCGCTGTATTCAAATTCAAACTCCAGGTCTGTGTGAACTCAACCCAAAGCCTGCCTTTCTTTCTGTCTTTCTCTCTCTTTCTTTCTTCCTTTCCTTTCCTTTCCTTCCTTCCTTTTCTGTCTCTCTTTCTTTCCTCTCTCTCTCTCTCTCTTCTTTTTTTTTTTAAAAAGAGCAAACATTTTATTGTACTCCAGAAGTCTGGGATTTAGAAATTTGGGGCAGTGCCCAGTTGGATGATCATATACTCTACAATGCACTGACCAAGGTCACTTTGTGGTATATCAGCTGATAACCGGACTGGTCTAGAGAGTCCAAGACACTTGGTGCTTTGGCGGGACAAGTGGAAGTTTGAGCACCACTGGGCCATTTTCCTTCTCCTTAGGTCTCAGGGTCTCTTTCTCGATCTCTGATTACTCAGCTGGATCTTTCCTAGGTGGGCCTCTTTCTTTGATCTCTGATTACTCAGCTGGATCCTTCCCAGTTTTCAAGATTCTCTCTCTTTCTTTCCTCTCTCTCTCTCTCTCTCTCCTCTCTCTCTTTTTGGCAGGCTCTTGCTCTGTTGCTCAGGCTGTAGTGCAGCGGCATAAATATGGCTCACTGCAGCCTCAACATCCTAGGCTCAACCATCCTCCAGCCTCAGCCTCTCATGTAGCTGGGACCACAGGTGTGCACCAGCACACCCAGCTAATTTTTGTATTTTTGTCATGTAGAGACTGTGTGTGTGTGTGTGTGTGTGTGTGTGTGTGTTGTGATTTTCTTGCCTAGGCTGGTCCTGAACTTCTGAACTCAAGTGATCTTCCCACCTTGGCCTCCCAAAGTTCTGGGATTACAGGCGTGAGCCACCATGCCCAGCCTCTTTACTTTCATAGAAAATTAAAGCTGGAAGCAGCTATAATTTGGGAGGGTGAGGCAGAGGATTGCTTGAACCCAGATTCGAGGTTACAGTGAGCCATGATTGCACCATTGCACTCCAACCTGGGTGACAGAGCAAGGCTCTGTATCTAAAAGAAGACAACAAAAAATTAACAAAAATAGACAAAATAAAAGATTTTTATGTGGTATATCACACCTAGTATATTGTATATATAGTCTAGGGTAGCATATTGTATAATCTCATCTACACTTATAATATTGATAAATATTACCATTAGTAATAGGCAGCTGCCATTTGCTAAGCATTTATATGCTCGCCACTGAACTATGTATTCATCCAATCCTCAGGGGAGCCCTAGAAGGGAGGCCGTTTATTTATTCATTTATTTTTACATCTTTAAAATTACTTATGTGTTTATTTTTGAGCCAAAGTTTCACTCTTGTTGCCCAGGCTGGAGTGCAATGGCACGATCTCGGCTCACCACAACCTCCGCCTCCCAGGTTCAAGCGATTCTCCTGCCTCAGCCTCCCAAGTAGCTGGGATTACAGAAACCCACCATCATGCCCGGCTAATTTTTGTATTTTTAGTAGAGACGGGGTGTCACCATGTTGGACAGGCTGGTCTCGAACTCCTGACCTCAAGTGATCTGCCCACCTCCGCCTCCCAAAGTGTTGGGATTATAGGGTGAGCCACCGCGCCCAGCAGAGGGGGGCATTTTAAACTTCCACTTTACAATGGGGAAACTGAGATGCTGAAAGGTGAAGTCGTTGCCCAAGAAGCCCCAAAGCCAACTAGCAGAGCTGGGACTCGAATCTGGGCCATGAGTTTCCAGTTTTCAGGCTTTTCTCTCATCCCCTCCTTGGGATCCATCCAACAGAAGCAGAACCTCTAGGAGGGGACACTATCCCTTCCTAAATTCAAGAGCAGAGCCTGCTTCTGGGGTGGCATCAACCCCAGCCCCAGGCAAGAGACCTACAGCCACACCCCCCCAGGGTGAGGGGCTATTTTCCTGTCTGGAGGCAGAAGGAAAATAAAGCCCACAGTGCAGCAGGGTGGGAGGCACCGGAGAGGGCAGGAGAGGGGGAGATATCGCCCTGTCCCTTCCCCTCCCGCCTGGCTTGTGGGGGCAGGGGCCTCAGTCCTGCCTGCCTGAGAGGACATTCCGTCCTGTTCTGTTCCAGCCCTGTTTGTCTTCCTGCCCAGAGGGTGGGGGCGAGAGGGCCTCACTGAGCTGGGGGCCCGACAGAGGGAACAGGGAGTGGGAACCGGCAGGGAGGTGGGGCCAGTGCCTCACCTCCCAGACAGCTGGGCTCTGTAATCCTCTCTGTGGCTGGGCTGCTTCTTCCATAGAAGGAGCCAGCTGGTAGCTGCAGAGGGACCCTCCTTCCAACTCGCAGCCTGCCCTCTGGATGTTCTCCTGGGAAGTGTGGGGGCTAGTTCCTCTGGCTCAGGGTTCCAATCCCGACTCCACTACTTATAAGCTGTGTGACTTTGGACAAGGGGCACAGCCTCCCTGAGCATAGTTATAGCACCTAGCTCATAGGTGCTGTTTTGCAGATTAAATGAGTTCATATATATGTCAAGGGCTTAGAAAACAGGGCCAGGCAAATAGTTAGTGTTATACAAAGGCTAAACTTTTTTTAAATTTTGAAATGGAATTTTGCTCTGTTGCCCAGGCTGGGGTGCAGTGGCTCGATCTCGGCTCACTGTCACCTCTGCCTCCTGGGTTCAAGTGATTCTCCTGCCTCAGCCTCCTGAATAGCTGGGAGTACAGGCACCTGCCACCATGCCTGGATAATTTTTGTAGTTTTAGTAGAAACAGGGGTTTCACTACGTTGGCCAGGGTGGTCTCAAACTCCTGACCTCAGGTGGTCTGCCTGCCTTGGACTCCTAAAGTGCTGGGATTACAGGCGTTAGCCACTGCGCCTGGCCCAGGTTAAACTTTTTATTCTCCCTTTGTGCATGTCAGGGATGAAAAGCAAAGGCTTAGGAGCCTCTTGGGCTTTTGAGTAACCTGTGGGTTACTCTACACACCCCATGGTGTGGTGTGTGCATGCTATTACATACGTGGTTTTTACACAAGCATCTTAAAAGCTTAAAAGGAGGACTAAGTAACAGTGATAGTGCAGTAATGAGAGCATTGGTGTGTTGAACACTCAGGAAGCTGGAGACCCCATTAATTCCTTACTACAGCCCAATTGAGCAGCAGAAGTGATCTCTCCCGCTTTTTTTTACTTTTAGACCGAGTCTTGCTCTGTCGCCCAGGCTGGAGTGCAGTGGCTTAATCTCGGCTCACTGCAACCTCTGCTTCCCTGGTTCAAGTGATTCTCCTGCCTCAGTCTTCGAGTAGCTGGGACTACAGGCACCCACGACCACACCCCGCTAATTTTTTTTTTGTATTTGTAGTAGAGTTGAGACAGGGTTTCACCATGTTAGCCAGGATGGTCTGTATCTGACCTCATGATCCACCCACCTCAGCCTCCCAAAGTGCTGGGATTATAGGCATGAGCCATGGTGCCCGGCCTGATCTCCCCCTTTTATAGAGACAGAAACTGGGAGTCAGAGCATTGGCTTCCTCAGCCTGAGTAACCCAGCGCCCTCCATCAACACTGAACCATGCTGAACCACTTCTCAGTTAATCCGACCATGTTCCTGCAATTATTTTTCCCATTTACCCCGATGAGGAAGCAGGCCCAAGGAGGTGATGAAACTTGCCTGAGGCTACACAGCTTTTAGCAGCAGAGCCAGGATTCAAGTCAGGTCTGTCTACTCTTGACTTGAACTACATTTATGGCACACCTATTGGGTTTCCCGCCTCCCACCGTCTGCTTCCTCACCACTGGCTCCTCATCTTGACCTGGGGTGATGAAAAGTGGGTGTGAGCCCCACTTTTCTTTGCTTTTTTTTCTCTTTGAGACAAGGTCTGGCTCTATTGCCCAGGCTAGCGTGCAGTGGCCTGATCTTGGCTCACTACAACCTCTGCCTCCCAGGCTCAAGCCATCCTCCCACCTCAGCCGCCCAAGTAGCTGGGACTGCAGACACTCACCATCACGCAATGTGTGTATTTCTAGTATAGGTGAGACTTTGCCATGCTGCCCAGGCCAGTCTTGAACTCATGCAATCCACCCATATGAGCCTCCCAAAGTGATGGAAATAACACGCCTGAGCCGCCGCGCCCGGCCACCCCATATTTCCAGGATCTGAAACTGAGGCTCAGAGCAGCAGTCACTGACACAAGTCCACACCACCAGGCGGTGGGTGAGATGGGATTTGAACCCTGACTTTAGGGCCTGTGCTCTTGGGAGGTGTGCCCACCACCCAAGGGGCCCCTGCCTTGCCCCTCTTTTGCCTAGCAGCCTCAGTCCCTTCCCCCCTCACACCCCTGCTGCCTCCAGATCTCCCCCAGCTGGCCCCATGCCCAGCCCTGGTCCAGCCCCCTGGCACTCTGCCCAGCTTGGGACGTGCAGCTGGAACCCTGCCACCCTTCCTCCATGTTCCAGCCGAGAACAGGGGGTGGGGCCAGGGCCTGGCGGCCAGAGGGTGAGGCCTGAGAATGGGGGTTGAGGCCCAGTGCCCCCCTCCAACCAGGAAGGAGAGAAGCTCACCTCTTCCCTACCCTGAAGAAGCTGCCACCCATGAGAAAGGCACAGTAAAATTAGGGAGTCCCTGACCCATATTCAGGGCTACTTCTGGGCCTTTCTCTTCTGACACTCAGCTGGGTATTGGCAGGGGGGTCTTACAGAAAGCACAGAGGATTTGGTGGGTGGGGCTTAGGTTGTAGCTGGGCAAGGATGCCCCTTGGCACTGTCCAGAGGTGTCCTGAGAGACCAGAGACAGGGTTTGGGTTTGTGAAGGGACTTGGCATGGGGGTCTAGGGGGATCTCTCTGGCCTCTGACTCTGCTTGTTCCCAAGGACATGGTAATCCGGTGGGGTGCTGGTCCCCCAAATCCTAGCTCCTCCGGGAACCCTGTTCCTCACTGGGCACTCTAGGCTGCAAGCTGTACCCACCAGGGACTTCCCAAGAGCATCCTTGCCCACAGTGGGATGGCAGCCAGGTCCAGCTAGAGGAAGGGAAAGGGGAAAGGGGGTGTGGGGGCCCACTCACCATCGCCCCAGGCCCCCTTTGGCTGATGGGCCATCCAGGGGGTGCAGGAGGGGACGCAGCGCAGCCAGGACCCGGGTGCGAGTTACGAGTGGGTGGCGCGTGGCAGTGAGATGACTCTACAGGAAAGGGCTGGCCTTGGGTGGGGAGGGGGGGCACCCCAGCTCAGCCAAGAGGGGCCCCACCCAGCCAGGAGGGGGTGCTGAGAGGGGCGGGACGGCGGCTGGCCTAAAAGGAGTGGGATGGAGTTCCCTGGTAGGCCCAGAGCCAGGGCCTGGAATAGAATGGGACAAGGGGGAGAGGATGCGGGGGGTAAGAAACATGGGGTGTGCACGGATCCAATCAGGCCTGAGAAGCCAGGGAGGAGGGAAGGGGGTGGGGCTTACTGGGTGCCTTACATTGGACAGGGAAAGTTGAGGACCTAGAACATTTTTCACAGTCCCATGAGAACATGGCCAGATAGGACTCCCCGACCCGGGCAGCGGCCCCAGGGCACAGGTTCCTCTGTGTTCCAGCAGAGCTGCACCTGCTGGGAGGTGAACCCAGAAACCCATCCTCTGCCTGGGATGACCCCAGCTGAGCACTGCGGCAGGGGCTCTCCCATCACGGCCTGCAGGCTCACAGCACTCCGCCATGGAGTCTCCCCCAAATAAAACTTGGATGGGGCTCCCCTGTCCCTCAAGATGGGGCTGAAGGGGTGAGATGAGTGGCCAGACTTTTGAAAGTGAGTCCAGCTTGTTTCCCTGTTATTTAAGGGGGTAACTCTGCCTTTAAAAGAATACAAAAAGGCTCCTGGGAAGGGTCCCAGACGGATTCTGAAAGGGGCTCCCCTCTGCCCATTTCTAGGGAATCCCAAGGTTTGGGAGACTGTCAGGAAGGGTACGATCAGAGGAGATCTCTCCTCTCTTTAACTCAGGAGCTGAATGCCATTCCAAGGCACTCCCTATATGTGGGAAGGCTCAATTTAGGGGTATCCCATATCTCCTAGGATCCCAGGGACCTGGTGGCAAAGAACACCCTCAATTTGAGGGGGTTCAGAGGCTAAGAGGGACCAATATGTGGACAGAGAATATCTGACGCAGAAGCCCGGGTACTGCTCAAATGCAATCACCCCTAATTTCTCAGGAATCCCAAGTTCCACCCGCAACCAGGTGGGGAAGCGAGCCTTAGGTAGCCGGAAATCGGGGACCCCGAAGCCGCTCTTGGTCAGAGGGGCGGGTCAGCCAGGGACGTAGGGAATCTCCCACCCCTGCAGTCTCCAACGGTGGAGAGTGCGGCGGGGGGATGTGCGCACTCTTCAACTGCGCTCCCCCGGGGGATTTCTTGGCTCGCACCCGCGAACCCCCGAATCCAGTTCAGGGGTCTCCAGGAGGGGAGCCCCTCCAATTCCCAGAACTCCTGCCCCGAACCTCGGTACCTTGCGCGCTGCAGCCCCAGCGCCATGGCTCGCCAGTCGCCGCTCCGGAGCCCTCGGAGGCCCCTAGCCCCCTCCCCTAGCCTTGCGAGCCCCCTCCCCAGCCCCTCCCCGCGCCGCACGGTTGGCTGTGCCGCGCCAGGCCCGCGGTTCTGATTGGGCAACGGGAATGTCATTCCTGAAAAGGAGGCGGAACCAGAGGAAAAGACTTGAAAAGGCAAGAGGAGTTGGTGGGGGGGGGGAATACCATGTAATACACCCCCCCCAACCACGCCCCTCGCCGCGGACTTCCTCGGCCCTGTCGCTTGCACCGTCGGCTGGCCGCGCCTTCTCTGGGCAAGCCTCTGAAGTGCCAACGCCAGTACTCTTCTGAACGCCCCCCAGTTCACTCTGCCCTCTGCACCCCAGTCCCCAGCCTCTAACTCCCACCTCCTCCCACCTTTCCATTTCCAAACCTCAGGTGGGCCTCTCCGACCTCCAATCCCACCCCTTCCAACCCCCTAGCCCCGCCTCCTCTAGCCCTTCTAAGCTATCCACAGAGTATCCGGCTTACCCTCTCCACCCCGCAACTCCTGATCCCACCCCTGGCCCTCTGGCACCTATCTTTCCCTCTCACACTCCAGCCCCTCCCTGCCCCACCTCGCCCCCATTCCTTCAGTCTGCGCCCCTTGCACCGCAGCTTACCTTCCCTGACCCCTCTACTCCACCCTAACCTCTTGGCCTCTCTGGCTCCCTTTTCAGGTTCCCACTGATAAATAATTAAGCTTAAGTCAAGTAAATATGTTTTAACTCAGTCACACCCACTTTAAAAAAGAGCAGAGAAATAGTTTTGTTTTTTTTTTAGCTAATCAAGTATGAAGGAAGAGGTATACAAAGTTACCACGCAATGGTGAAAAAGCATTACAGTTGGACAAGGAACAGAGAGAGAGAGAGAGAGAGAGAGTGTGTGTGTGTTCGATAACTCACTATTCTGGATTTGGTTGGCAGGGAAGAAGATACGATAGCAGAAGTGGCCTTGTTGAACCTTGAACTTGGCAAGCAAGTTGCTCACCTTAGGGCCTTTGTATTTGCCATTCCCGCAGCTTAGAACACCCTTCCCCCAGGAATCCACAAGCTTCCCCAGTTCACCCCAGTACTCCACAATGTTTTCTTTTGGGAAACCACGTCTCTCTCCTCTTCATCTATTTAATTTGAATACGGGTTGGCCACTGCCCTGCCTTCACCAGCTCCAGGGATGGACATAAGATCCAGAGCTGGCTAATCAGTTGAATCTGCTTCCCTGGCCACAGTGATTGGTTCAGGGAAGGCATGTTATCTAATTTAG
This sequence comes from Ateles fusciceps, assembly GCA_036589455.1. Taxonomy (NCBI): domain Eukaryota; kingdom Metazoa; phylum Chordata; class Mammalia; order Primates; family Atelidae; genus Ateles; species Ateles fusciceps. Next base: position 1,879,555 of record JAZHEH010000929.1, on the reverse strand, counting down.
CCCAATGAGAATCAACCCTAAGACATTTGCTGCAACAATCAGGAAACAGGTTTTTCTATTTCTGCTGGAATTGCCAAGCAGATGGAACTGCCACAAAGAGAGGAGAGGCTTTATGAAATGAGGTTCCGTGCAAAAGAGATTGTGCAGAAATGAACAATTGTGAAAGGCAGTTTTGACGCCAGCACTTGAGTGCCTGGATTCGGCCATACCTGCACTCCAGTTTAATTCTTGACTTTCAAATGAACCCCACGAAGGGCTTTTTTTTTTTTTTTTTTTGCTGTTACTTTTGTTAAATATTGCTTCATTCTCTATTGCCTTATTTGCTTTGTGTTTAGATTAGTTTGAATGGATTTCAGATACTTGCACCCACAAGAATCTTGATATATAGAGAAATTACCTCTCAACCCTCAATGTGAAGGCACATGGGATGTGAGAAAAGGAGCAGTCTGAATCATAGACGGGGCCAGGCATGGTGGCTCACGCCTCTAATCCCAGCACTTTGGGAGTCCAAGGTGGGTGGATCACCTGGGTCAGGAGTTTGAGACTAGCCTGGCCAACATCGTGGAACCCCTATCTCTACTAAAAATACAAAAATTAGCCAAGCGTGGTTGCGGGACGCCTGTAATCCCAGCTGAGGCAGGAGAATTGCTTGAAACCGGGAGGCAGAGGTTGCAGTGAGCTGAGATCGTGCCATTGCACTCCAGCCTGGGTGACAGAGTGAGACTCTGTCTCTAAATAAATAAATACTAGAAGGAGCTACAGAGGAAGCAGCATTGTTAGAGCTTGTCAGAGTTTAGGCAAGGACATGGAGTAGAAGAAATGTTCAGAGGGAGAAACTGAGGAAAGGGCGTGGTTAACAAGGTGAGAAGCGTTCCAGTGGGTGTGCTGGAAGAGTTTGGAGAGGGCAGGAGCTGGATGATAGATTCAGTGGAATAGAAGAACTCACTGATTTTGGCATGAGGGAGTCGTAGCAGAGAGCCAATCAGTGGGATTTACAGTGCCCAAGAAAACTGGCACTAGTTCAACAAACATTAAAATAGAACTAATACTTTATATATAGAGATGCAACAGGCGTCTCTCTGTGATCTGGGTTAGCATTAAACTTCACTGGGAGGTTCCCAGCAGCTAAGGCAATAAGGGAAATGTGTCCATTAAAATGGTTTCCAATTTTTGCTAAAGGATGTGTTCTTGTTTGTTTGGAGAGACGGGTTTTGTACCTGGAACTGAAGTTTAGGGGGGAATTTAAGACCTTTTAATATTAAAATGTAGAGTGGTCTGAGCTGCCAGGAACTGCGGGAGCTTGGTTGAGGCTCCTCACCCACCCTGTGGGGGTTGTCAGAAAGGTTTCTTGAGGAAGGGACAGTTGAATGCAGACTTGAGGAGGCAAGCAGAGAGAGGGTTGGGGAGAGCCTAGCGCAGTGGCTCACACCTGTAAACCCAATGACTCAGGAGGCTGAGAGGGGAGGATCATTTGAGGCCAGGAGTTTGAGACCAGCCAGGGCAACATAGCAAGATCCCATCTCTTTTTATTTTATTTATGTATTTATGTATTTATTTTTTTAGACAGAGTCTCACTCTTGTTCCCAAGGCTGGAGTGCAATGGCGCAATCTCGGTTCATTGCAACCTCCACCTTCCATGTTTAAGCGATTCTCCTTCCTCAGTCACCTGAGTAGCTAGGATTACAGGTGTCTGCCACCACACCTGCTAATTTTTTGTATTTTTAGTAGAGATGGGGTTTCACCATGTTGGCCAGGCTGGTCTCAAACTCCAGACCTGAGGTGATCCACCTGTATCAGCCACCCAAAGTGCTGGGATTACAGGCATGAGCCACTGTGCCCAGCCTTCATCTCTTAATTTGTTTTTTTTTTTTTTAATTTTGCCAGGCATGGTAATGTGCACCTATAGTCCCAGTTACTTGGGAGGCTAGGTGGGAGGATTGCTTGAGCCTGGGAGCTGGAGGCTATAGTGAGCTATGATTGTGCCACTGCACTCCAGTCTGGGCAACGGGATGAGACCCCATCCCTAAAATAAATAAATATATGAATAAAAGGGCTGGGGGGGAAAGTATTGTAGGCAAAGGAAGATAATACAACAGTCTGGAGGCAAAAGAGAGCTTGGTACATTGAGGGAACTGACAAGTAGACTGTAGTTGCAGCCTGGAGCATAAAGAGGGCACAGGGAGGTGATGGTGGAGGGGGTGCATGGGGGTGCGATCAAACCAAGTCTGAAAGCCATTAAAGAATCTCGAGGCCAGGTGGGGTGGCTCATGCCTGTAATCCCAGCACTTCGGGAGGCCAAGGTGGGTGGATCACGAGGTCAGGAGATCAAGACCATCCTGGCTAACACAGTGAAACCTTGTCTCTACTAAAAATACAAAAAATTAGCTGGGTGTGGTGGCGTGCGCCTCTAGTTCCAGCTACTCAGGAGGCTGAGGCAGGAGAATCGCTTGAACCCAGGAGGCAGATGTTGCAGTGAGCCGAGATTGCGCCACTGCACTCCAGCCTGGGCAACAAAGTGAGACTGTCTCAAAAAAAAAAAAAAAAGAATCTCGGGCAGTCCCTAGGGAGCACTGGGGAGCCATGGCAGAGTTTTGAGCAGGACAGAACACAACATGTGTCTTATAAAGATTCCTCTAGGAGCTGGTTGTGGTAGTTCACACCTGTAATCCAGCTTTGGGAGGCCAAGGCAGGAGGATCGCTTGAGGCCAGGAGTTTGAGACAAGCCTGAGCAACATAGTGAGAGCCCATCTCTTAAGAAAATTTAAAAATTAGCTGGGCTTGGTGGTATGCACCTGTAGTCTCAGCTACTCAGGAGGCTGAGGAAGGAGAATTGATTGAACCCAGGAGGTTGAGGCCACAGTGAGCTATGATCCTGCCACTTACTCCAGCCTGGGTACAGAGATCCTGTATCAAAGAAAAAAAAAAACAAAACAAGGCCGGGGGTGGTGGTTCACGCCTGTAATCCCAGCACTTTGGGAGGCCGAGGCAGGCAAATCACCTGAGGTCAGGAATTTGAGGCTGGGATGGCTAACATGGTAAAACCCCGTTTCTACTAAAAATACAAAAAATTAGCCAGGCATGGTGTTGCGCACCTGTCATCCCAGCTACTCGGGAGGCTGAGGCAGGAGAATGGCTTAAACCTGGGAGGTGGAAGTTGCAGTGAGTGGAGATTACACCATTGCACTCTAGCCTGGGCTACAAAAACAAAACTGTCGCCCCCCCCCACAAAAAAAATCCTCGGGAAGGTGGATGAGAGGGAGTGAAATTAGAGATCAGAGAACAAGAAGGAGGCTGGGGTGCAGACCTGGGTGTAAAGAAGAGATGCCTGGGCCAGGGAAGGGGCCATGGAGATGAACAAAGGGGATGGACTGAAGAGATATTGAGGTTCATCATTAGTAGAATGGGTAAGCAAATTGTTGTGTGCCCATGCAGTAAATACGGTATGCCCATGCAGTGAATACTATCAGCAAGAAAAAAATAATGAACTACTGATACACATACATCATGGGTGATTCTCAGAAACCTCATAATGAGCTAAAGAAGCTAGACGCAGAAAAGAATGTATTATGTGATTTCATTTAAATGAAGTTCCAGAACAAGTAAGGCTAATGTATAGTGGAAAAAACATCAGGGGAGTGCTTCTTTATCTTGACAGAAGTTTGGGTTTTACAGGTATATGAATTTGTCAAAATTCAGTGAATGGCACACTTTGGATGTGCACATCTTGTTTGTAAACTTTACATCAAAGTAGAAAATAAAGAATGGTAAACAAATACTGATAGACACTCTGAAGGACTTAGGGGACAGTGTGCTGGTGTCTGCAACTTTCACTGAACTGCATCAAAACTAAGCTGGAGTAATGGATGGAATTATGGATGATGGATGGATGAATGGATGGAGTAATGGATGGATGGAGTGATAGGTGGATGGAAGGATGGGGGATGGAGGGATGGATGGAAGGATGGATGGGTGGTGTAATGGATAGATGAATGAATGGAGTAATGGATGGATGGGGTAATAGGTGGAGGGATGGAGAGATGAATTGTTGAACGGAGGATGGATGGAGGGATGGATAAATGTATAGAAAGATGGTTAATCAAATACAGTAAAATGTTAAGAGTGGAGTCTGCGTGATTTGGATAAGGGTGTTCATTGTAAAATCCTTCAACTTTTCTGCATGCTTGAAATTGCTCATAACAAAATGTTGGAAGAAACAAGAAATGTTTAAGACGCAAGAGGGACATGGTTTGGAGAGTGATTGATGAGTTGGTTGATTATTTGGTTGTGGAGATAAGAGATTTTTTTAAAAAAGTATCTTCTGCCTTTGGCAAATGGAAGCCTTCATGTTTTCGAGGTGAGCTGGGCGCTTTTCCTGTCACCCTCCTCTTTCCTCTCCCTTGGATCTAGTCTTCCAACAATATATGCACCCATTAATCCATTCATTCTTTCCATTTATACCAACAAATATTCACAGAGTGGTGAACATATGCCTGGCACTATTATAGGCACTGCAGATACAGCAGTGACAAAGACAGACAGAGATCCGTGACCTGCTCTAATGGAACTTACACTCTACTTGGGCAGACAGATTATACATAAGAAACATAAGTGAAATATGCAATCCATTAGATTGTGCTAGAGCTCTGCAGAAATGGAACCCAGATAATAAGGATGATAAGTTATTTATTTTGGGGGGGAGGGGAAGGGGAGTTGTAATTTTAAATAGTGTGGTCATGGAAGGACTTATTGAGAAGGTGCCATTTGAGCAAAGACCTGAACGTGAGGTGGGAGCTATGTAGATTTCTGGGGGAAGAGCATTCTGAGCTGGGAGAACAGCAAGTGCAAAGTCCCTGAGGTGGGACTTGCTTGGTAAGTTTAAGAATCAGCAAGGAGGCCAGTGTGGCTGGAGCAGAGGGGTGGATGGGGAGAGTGGGAAAGGAGGTCAGAGAGTCAATGTTGACAGGAAACCATGGTACAGGCAGATCACGTAGGAAGGATCTTTTAAGTGTGGACTTTGGCTTTCACTCTGAAGGAGATAGGAACATGGGAGACTTTTAAACAAGAAAGCAACATCTGAGTTAGGTGTTTTTTAGATGGAGTCTCACTCTGTTGCCCAGGCTGGAGTGCTGTGACACAATCTCGGCTCACTTCGACCTCTGTCTCTCTGGTTCAAGTAATTCTCCTGCCTCAGCCTCCCAAGTAGCTGAAACTACAGGTGTGCACCATCACACCAGCTAGTTTGTTGTTGTTGTGTTCATAGAGACGGGGTTTTGCCATGTTGGCCAGGCTGATGAACTCCTGACCTCAAGTGATCCGACTGCCTTAACCTCCCAAAGTGCTAATATTACAGACATGAGCCACTGTGCCTGGCCTGAGTTAGGTTTTAATGAAGGGAAGAATCTTCAAGTCCTCTTTCCCCTCAACTAGGAAATAACTGGAAGTTCCCTAGTTTACAAATCACGCCAGTGAAAAGATTTGCTTTGTTCACAGATCTGCAATCTGGGCAGGGCTCAGCAGGGATGGCTCATCTTTGCTGCACTTGACAGCCCCTGGGGTGGCTTAAAAGGCTGTGGACTGGAATGATCTGAAACTTTCTCATCACCTGTCTGGCATTTCATGCCGCTTATCAGCTGGGACCTCATCTGGGCCCTGTGGTCGGAACAATTACCTGTGACCTTTCCATGCGGCTGCTTGGGCTTCCTCACATCATGGCAGCTAGGTCCCAGGTGCCAGTGGTGGGGAAGGGGTAGGGAGAGGGGAGACCAAGAGGGAGAAGAGAAGGGAAGGGAAAAGACAAGCAGAAGCCATGTCTGCTTTTATGACTTAGCCGTGGAAGTCACATAGGCATACAGTGTTGCTTCTGGCCTCCCCCTGCTTTTCCCCTCTGTCAAGGCAATCACAAAGTTCTGCCCACCTTCAAGAAGAGGAAAATACCCTGCCTTTTGATGGGAGGGGCAAGCTACCACAAGGGAGAGCATATGAGACACAAAATATCACTGCGACCATTTCCAGGAAATGTCATCTGCCACATTCTTTATAGCACCGTATCCAGCTATGAAGCACCGTTATCTAGCTAGGTCCCATAGCCCCTGGGACCTAGCCACAGGCACCAGGTGGGCTCCACCTATGAGTAGCAGCCTGGAAGTGGAGTCATAGGCCTTGGGATATTGGGAAATAAATGCTTATCCACAGGGAAAGGGGGTTCAGCAACAAAAACCCAGAACTGTGCACGAACCCAGTTCTGATAAGCCAGTGTTGCTGGCCATGGTCTCCTGCAAATCTTCATGGATGTTCTACTTACCATCAGGTCTGGTTGTCTTTATCGTGTGTGACTCACATCCTATTGGCCACAGGAAGTCACATGACCAACCCTGACATCAGTGGGTCAGGGAATGTATTTGACACACTTAAGAGGACCCGTAAAGGCACATGGTACAGTCATGGATGTATAATTCTGTAACTAGGAGGAAGGGTGAGTTCACTTCTGTTGACTCACCCTCCCTACTGCTCAAGGCTGGGGAGAATTGTTCCTGACCTATTCATAGCTACTTCTTGTGAACGGATTTTATCTCCCGTCTCCCCTTGCCCAACTCTCTTAATAAGGTCCTTGGATTTAAAACGTACAGCTGCCACCCCTGGAACATTTCCAGGGGCAGAAATTCCCTCTAAACCCAAGCCAAGGCCAACCCAGAATCAGGTGATGGAAATAAACAGCACCACTTCCAAACATGATCACCAGGTCCTGTGCCAAGCGCTGTCCTAAGCCCTTGGCATTCCTGTTCATATTGGAATGTCACCACAGCCCCATTAAGGGGGCTCTGATGTTTTCCTAGAGTGTAGTAGTTGGGATCCTGGGCTCTGGAGCCAGCCTGCCTGCATTCAAATCTCATCATTTACCAGCTGCGTGACTGTGAACAAGTTACTAAACTGCTCTATGACTCATAGAGTTCCCTTCCTCCTCCTTTCCTTCCTTCCTCCCCTCCTTCCCTTTCTTCCCTCCCTCCTTCCCTGCCTCCCTCCCTCCCTTCCTGTCTCTCTCTCTCTTTCCTTCCTTTCCCCTTCCCTTCTTTTTCTTCTTTTTCCCTCCTTCCTCTTCCTTCTTCCCTCCTTCCTTCCTTTGTTTCCTTTTTTTTTTTTTTGAAATGGAGTGTCACTCTGTTGCCCAGTCTGGCACGATCTCAGCTCACTGCAACCTCTGCCTCCCGGGTTCAAGCAATTCTTGTGCCTCAGCCTCCCAAGTAGCCAGGACTACAGACATGTGCCACCACGTCTGACTAATTTTTGTATTTTTAGTACAGATAGGGTTTCACCATGTTGGCCAGGCTGGTCTTGAACTCCTGACCTCAGGTGATTCACCTGCCTTGGCCTCCCAAAGTGCTGGGATTATAGGTGTGAGCCACTGCACCTAGCCTATTTTCTTTTTTTTGAGAGAGGGTCTTGCTCTGTTGCCCAGGCTGGAGTACAGTAGCATGAACACAGCTCACTGCAGACTTGATCTGGGCCCAAGTGATCCTCCTGCCTCAGCCTCCTGAGTAGCTGGGACCACAGGCACAGACCACCACACCCAGATAATTTAAAAAATTATTTGTAGAGACAGGGTCTTGCCATGTTGGCTAGGCTGATCTGGACCTCCTGGGCTCAAGTGATCCTCCCACCTCAGCCTCCCAAAGTGCTGGGATTACAGGCATAAATCATTTCTGAAAAGTGCATTTGATTTTAAAAGAAGAAAAGAAACACCCCTGTGGTAGCTTGAATTATTGTTTCCAAATCTCCACTTCCTCCTTGTTACATAATTATACATCGATGACTGTACCATGTGACTTTGCAGGTCCTCTTGAGTATGTCAGATACATTCCCTGAACCACCGATGTCAGGGTTGGTCATGTGACTTCCTGTGGCCAATAGGATGTGAGTCTCACACAAGAACGACAACCAGACCTGACATGTCTCCTGGTGGAAGGACGCAGACCTGCGAAGTATTTTCACCAAAATAATTGAACCTGAATTTGATTCAGCTGCCATGTGCACTACCGGTAAACAGGAAAAGCAGGGAACAGAGGAATATGTTAACACCATAAACAAGAATCAATCATATATAGACTGGGGCAGATTATCGCGGGTGTTCAAACTTTTGACTACCCTGGGCCACACTGGAAGCAGAAGAATTGTCTTGGATCACACATAAAATACACTAACGCTAACGATAGCTGATGAGCTTTAAAAAAATGGTTTGAGGTGGAACGCAGTGGCTCACACCTGTAATCCCAGCACTTTGGGAGGCTGAGGAGAGCAGATCACGAAGTAAGTCAGGAGATCGAAACCATTCTGGCCAACATGGTGAAATATCGTATCTACTAAAATACAAAAAATTAGCCGGGTGTGGTGGTGTGCGCCTGTAGTCTCAGCTACTTGAGAGGCTGAGGCAGGAGAATCGCTTGAACCTGAGAGGTGGAGGTTGCAGTGAGCTGAGATTGTGCCACTGCACTCCAGCCTGGTGACAAAGCAAGACTCTGTCTCAAAAAAAAAAAAAAAAAAAAGGTCCATGTATAATTTTTGTGGTATCTGCCACCACAGATAAGCAAAAAGGAGGTGGATGTGTCACTTGAGACCAGGAGTTTGAGACCTGCCTGTCCAAGATGGAGGGAGAAATCCGGTCTCTACTAAAAATGCAAAAATTAGCAGGGCGTGGCGGTGCATGCCTCTACTGGCAGCTACTCGGGAGGCTGAGGCCAGAGAATCGCTTGAACCCGGGAGGCAGAGGTTGCAGTGAGCCCAGATCGTGCCACTGCACTCCAGCCTGGGCCACAGAGTGAGACTTCGTCTCAAAAAACAAACAAATAAACAAAAGATAAGCAAAAGAGTCCTTGCATTTAAAGGATTAGACACCTGTGCTAGACCATGCTGTCCAATAGAACTTTCTAGAATCCTAGAAATGATTTGTATCTGAACTGTCCATGTAGCTGCTGAGCACTTGTAATGTGATGTGATTGAAGAACTGAATTTTTCATTTTTATGTTTTCAGGTAGCTCTTTATTATTATTCTTTGGAGACAGCGTCCCACTCTGTTGCCCAGGCTGGAGTGCAGTGGTGTGATCACGGCTGTCTGCAGCCTTCACTGCCCAGGCTCAGGTGATTCTCCCACCTCAGCCTCCCACATTGCTAGGACTACCGATGCATGCCACTGGGCATGGGTAATTTTTAAATTTTTATTTTGTAAAGATGGGGTCTCGCTATGTTGCCCAGGATGGATTTCAATCCTGGCCCCAAGCAGTCCTCCCACCTTGGTTTTCTAGAGCATTGGGATGACTGGCGAGCCACCTCACCCAGCCCTGATACAGAACTTCTGAGCTTCATTGGGCTTAAAGTGTCTCTCTCTTTCTCCTCTGATTTGATGATGAAAGGCTGCCTCACTTTCTTCTAGCTTGCTGAATGCCTGCACCGGAAGGAGTTAAGGGTGTGTCCCAAGAATTGGGAGAGAGGGTTGTCCCATCATAATAAGGACGGGCCAGTGATTAAGAACATTAGATGTTGAGTTTGAGAAACCTAGGTCAAATCCCGGCTCTGTCACTTACATGGTGAATGCCTTTGGGAAAGCTACATCCTGTCTTTATGACTCAGTTTTCCCCATCTGTATAGTGGGATCATTAGTCCTTATATGGAGATTGTGGTGTGGATTAATTAGATCAGGCACGTGAGTGCTTATCACAGTGCCTGACCCTGGTCAGTTTGAAGTATTTGTTGCCTTTACTCATTCATTCCAGCATTATTACTTTTTTATTAGATAGAGAAGAGATATCACTATATTGCCCAGGCTGGTCTCAAACTCCCAGACTTAAGTAATCTTCCCACCTTGACCTCCCAAAGTGCTGGGATTACAGGCATGTGACACTGCACTCAGCCTCATTCAGGCATTTATTTATTTATTTGAGATGGGGTTTTTTGCTCTTGTGGCCCAGGCTGGAGAGCAATGGCCCGATCTTGGCTCACTGCAACCTCTGCTCTTGGGTTCAAGCGATTCTCCTGTCTCAGCCTCCTGAGTAGCTGGGATTATAGGTGCCTGTCACCACACCCGGTTAATTTTTTTCTTTTTTTTTGAGATGCAGTTTCGCTTTTGTTGCCCAGACCGGAGTGCAATGGTGCAATCTTGGCTCATTGCAACCTCCTCTGCCTCCTGGGTTCAAGTGATTCTCCTGCCTCAGCCTCCCAAGTTGCTAAGATTACAGGCATGCACCACCATGCCCGGCTAATGTTTTTGTATTTAGTAGAGACGGGGTTTCACCATGTTGGTCAGACCGGTCTTGAACTTCTGAACTCAGGTGATCTACCCACCTCTGCCTCCCAAAGTGCTGGGATTACAGGTGTGCACCACCGCACTGGGCCAATTTTTGTATTTTTAGTAGACACGGGGTTTCACCATGTTGGCCAGACTAGTCTCCAACTCTTGACTTCACATGATCCGCCTGCCTCGGCCTTCCAAAGTGCTGGGATTACAGGCACGAGCCACTGTGCCTGACCCTCATTCAAGCCTTTATGATGTATCTGTTCTCTGCCAGATACTGGGACACAACTTAGTCAGAACGGCCCCAGCCCATCAAGGGCCTCCAGCCTGGTGGGTGAATGGATGGGGCTCAGATGGGCACTTTCACACGCCGTGCAAATGTGTGTGCCCACATCTATAAATGCCCATGGATGTGTCGATGTCACACAGGCAGGTGTCATGTCACCAGCTGCCATTAACACACAAGTCAGTATCCACCCATGTGAATTCTGACAACTACACATGTCAGTACGTGCCATGGTGTTAAGATCTGTGTCTTAGCCTTAGGCATGCCTTGATAGTAGCATGCTTACCGCGTGTCGGTGCTGATAGTGACTGATACTGACACCTATACACGCTGGGGTTCTGTAAAGAAGAGCAGTTGTCGGCTGGGTGCAGTGACTCATGCCTGTGATCACAGCACTTTGGAAGGTTGAGGCAGGTGGATCACGAGGTTGGGCATCACGGTGAAACCTCATCTCTACTAAAATACAAAAAATTAGCTGGCTGTGGTGGCAGGTGCCTGTAATCCCAGCTACTCAGAGGCTGAGGTGGGAGACTCGCTTGAACCCAGGAGGCAGAGGTTGCAGTGAGCTGAGATCGTGCCACTGCACTCCAGCCTGGGCAACACAGCGAGACTGTCAACAACAACAACAACAACAACAAAAGCATCTGTCATTAATAAAACGTGAATGCTGAACTCATGTTTGTGGTTACGTCCATGTGAAGGTCTCATATATATCACGGTTCCCTGTGCAGATGCTGATGTCTACTTGATGCTGTTGCAGGTGACTGCCCTGGACAGTGGTGGGACAGAGACGGTAGCCCTAGTTTGCTGCTGGTGGCCTCAGCATCTCCCTGGAGGAGAAACCCTCTCCAGACTCTGGGTGTCCAAGGGGCCCCTCCCAGGGCTCTATGCCCCCACCTCTCCTGCAGGTAGCTTTCTCAGGGCTCAGTGAGTAGCTCTCAGAAGCTGGGAGGTATTTGCAAACTTACAGAGCTTCTGGTAATTAGCAGATGACGCCAGGGACTCTAGGCATTGTGTGATGCACTGCACAGCTCTGGAAGGCAGGGTTTCCTGTATCCTGTTCAAGTCCTCTTGTACAGGAAGAATCTGTTAACAATCGTTCAGGCCAGCTTTCACAGAAGCAGCAAGAATCTTGCCCCGTTTTTTTTTTTGGCGAGGGGATGGTGTCTCACTCCACTGCTCAGGCTGGAGTGCCGTGGTGTGATCATGGGTCACTGCAGCCTCAGCCCTCTGGGCTCAAGCAATCCTCCTGCCTCAGCCTCCCAAGTAGCTGGGGCCACAAGCGCACACCACCATGCCAGGCTGATTTTTGAATTTTTTTGTAGAGATGGGTTCTCACTATGTTGCCAAGGCTGGACTCAAACTTCTAGGCTCTGGATGGGCCTGATGGCTCACACCTGTCATTGCAGCACTTTGAGAGGCCGAAGCAGGTGGATCGCATGAGCCCAGGAGTTGGAGACCAGACTGCGGAACACAGCGAAACCTTGTCTCTACAAAAAATACAAATATTAGCTGATAGGAAACAAACATGAGAAGAAGAAACAAAAATTGCCAGGCATGGTGGTGTGCGCCTGTAATCCCAGCTACTCGAGAGGCTGAGACTGGAGAATTGCTTGAACCTGGGAGGCGGAGGTTGCAGTGAGCTGAGATTGCGCCCCTGCACTCCAGCCTGGTGACAGAGCAAGACTCTGTCTCTAAATAAATAATAAAATCCCTTTTTCTGCTGTCTTAAAGAAAGAAAAAAATCAAAACTACTAGGTTTGAGCTATCCTCCTGCCTCAGCTTTCCAAGTGCTAGGATTACCAGGTGTGAGCTACTGTGCCTGGCAGCAGCATTTTATTACATTATATATTATTTTATTTTATTTGGAGATGGAGTCTGGCTCTGCCACCCAGGCTGGAGTGCAGTGGTGCCATGTCAGTTCGCTGTAACCTCTACCTTCCTGGTTCAAGTGATTCTCGTGCCTCAGCCTCCTTAGTAGCTGGGATTACAGGCACCTGCCACCATGCCCAGCTAATTTCTTTTGTATTTTTAGTAGCAATAGGGTTTCACCATGCTGGCCAGGCTGGCCTTGAACACCTGACCCCAAGTGATCCGCCTGCCTCCACCTCCCAAAGTGCTGGGATTACAGGCATAAGCTACAGTGCCAGGCCTGCAGCATTTTAATACACTCCGACTTTTCTGGGAAAGCAACTACACGTGGATCAAAGGAAGATACCACCCTGTTTTGGGAAGAAACTGGTATTGGGGAAAGTTCTCCACTTCAGAGAATGGTATTGCCCACGTCTACCCATCTCATGGTATTGGAATCTCAGATGGTCTATGCTGGTCACTCGGCTTTGGCTTCTGCCATAGTCTACATGGACATAGAAATGTTCTTATTTAGTTATTTCAAAATGTTGACTCTAAAAAAAAATAGACTTTTGACTGAATATTGGCTTATTCACCTTAAATACAACTTTTTTGTTTTTGTTTTTGTTTTTTGAGACAGAGTCTTGCTCTGTTGCCCAGGCTGGAGTGCAGTGGCATGATCTCGGCTCACTGCAATCTCTGCCTCCCAGGTTCCAGCAATTCTCCTGCCTCAGCCTCCCAAGCAGCAGGGACTACAGGTGTGCGCCACCTCACCCAGCTAAATTTTGTAGTTTTAGTAGAGACGGGGGTTGCACCATATTGGCCAGGCTGGTCTCAAACTCCTGACCTCGAGATCCACCCACCTTGGCCTCCCAAAGTGCTGGATTACAGGCTTGAGTCACTCACTACACACGACCAAACATAAACTTTTAACTCATCAAAAGAAGGGATATCTGACTCTGTAATACAGTCTGTGAGCTGAGTTGCATCCAAGCTTTGACTTGGCAGGACACCTCTTATCTATGAGAAATGACAGGCTCACCCTTCATCAACCACAATTCCAGCCAGGCACGGTGGCTCACACCTGCAATCCCAGCACTTTGGGAGGCAAAGGTGGGTGCATCACCTGAGATCAGGAGTTTGAGATCAGTTGGCCAACATGGTGAAACCCCATCTCTACTAAAAATACGAAAATTAGCCAGGCGTAGTGGCATGAGCCTGTAATCCCAGCTGCTTGGCAGGCTGAGGCAAGAGAATCACTTGAGCCTGGGAGGTGGAGGTTACAGCAAGCCGAGATCGTGCCACTGCACTCCAGCCTGGGCAGCAGAGCAAGACTTCATCCTGAAAAAATAAAAATAGAAAACACACAATTCCAAGGTTCAAATAACTCTGAAAAGGGAGATACCGGTGTCTAACTTATTTGGTGGCAATACTTGACCTGAACTGACACAAGGCTATTTTGGTAGTCTTCTGTATTTATTCCAATTTCCTGTGAATAGCTCTCATTTCACTGCATAAATGCCGATGTGTTTGATTCCAGGAACTACCCTGAACCCAGCTGGCGTGTTACATTATGTATGCCATAGACGTGTGCTACTTTTGTTTTCCTTTTTTTTAGACGGAGTCTTGCTTTGTTGCCAGGCTGGCATGATCTCGGCTTATTGCAACCTCCGTCTCCTGGGTTCAAGTGATTCCCCAGCCTCAGCCTCCTGAGTAGCTGGGACTACAGGCACATGCCACCACTCCTGATTAATTTTTTGTATTTAGTAGAGATAGGGTTTCACCATGGCCAGGATGGTCTCGATCTCCTGACCTTGTGATCTGTCTGCCTTGGCCTCCCAAAGTGCTGGGATTACAAGCGTGAGCCACTGTGCCTGGCCAAGTTATTATTATTATTTTTTGAGACAGAGTTTCGCTCTTGTTACCCAGGCTGGAGTGCAATGGCGAGATCTTGGCTCACCGCAACCTCCGCCTCCTGGGTTCAAGCAATTCTCCTGCCTCAGCTTCCTGAGTAGCTGGGACTATAGGCATGCGCCATCATGCCCAGCTAATTTTTGTATTTTTAGTAGACATGGGGTTTCACCATGTTGACCAGGATGGTCTTGATCTCTTGACCTCGTGATCCACCCGCCTCGGCCTCCCAAAGTGCTGGGATTATAGGCGTGAGCCACCACGCCTGGCTGCCAAGTTATTTTTATTTTTATTTTTAGACAGGGTCTCACTCTCTCACCCAGGTTGGAGTGCAGTGTGATCATGGCTCACTGCAGCCTCGACCTCCTGGTCTCAAGTGATCCTTTTACCTCAGCCTCCTCAGTAGCTGGGACTACAGGTGCACGCCACGACATCCAGCTAATTTTTAAAAGTTTTTGTAGACACAGGGTCTCGCTCTGTTACCCAGGCTGGTCTCCGACTCCTGAGCTGAAGCAATCTTCCCATTTCAGCGTCCCAAAGTGCTGAGATTACAGGTGTGAGCCACCGTGCCCGGCAGGTGTGTCCATTTAAAAATCCAAACATGGCTTGGGGCAGTGACTCACACCTGTAATCCTAGCACTTTGGGATGCTGAAAGTGGGAAGAATGCTTGAGTCTGGAAGTTCAGGACCAGCCTGGGCAACTTAGTGAGACCTCATCTTTATAAAGGATGAAAAAATTAGCCAGCATGGTGGTCTATGCTGCATAGTTCAGATACTCGGGAGGCTGAGGTGGGAGGATCACTTGGGTCCGGGAGTTTGAGGCTGCAGCGAGCCATGATTGCACCACTGCACTCCAGCTGGGGCAACAGAGACAGAACCTGCCTCAAAATAATACTAATAACAGTAATCATAATAATAAAATAAGGGAGTTCTGAGACAATTATTTGGGAGTCGCTGGGCTATCTAAAAGGCCGTCAAGCCCTAACTAAGCCTGACACGCCCTCTTGTGGCAGAAATTAGAATGACTCTGATAATATATTTACATATAAAGGTCACATTGGCTACATATTTAAGTAGCCTGATTTGTCTTTTCTTTTTCTTTCTTTTCTTTTCTTTTTTTTTTTTTTTTGAGACAGCTTCTCGCTCTGTCACGCAGGCTTAAGTGCACTGGTGCGATCTTGGGTCACTGCAGCCTCTGTCTCCGGGTTCAAACGATTCTCCTGTCTCAGCCTCTGAAGTAGCTAGGACTACAGGCGTGCCACTACACCCAGCTAATTTTTGTATTTTTAGTAGAGACGGGGTTTCACCACATTGGCCAGGCTGGTCTCAAACTCCTGACCTTAAGTGATCTGCCCACCTCGGCCTCCCAAAGTGCTGGATGCATGCTGAGCTGTCCCCCGAACAGAACCATTTTCCATTCGTTGCCAATGCCCTGCAGAGACAAACTCCTCACACTGCCATACAGCACTTGGAAATCTCTTTCTCTCTCCCTGAGCCATAGTTTTCTTACGAGACTGACATCTTAAGGTAATTTTTTGGTTTAATTAACTAATATATGGAAATTACTTGAATAGTTTTTGTTTTGTTTTTTTTGAGACAGGGTCTCACTCTGACACCCAGGCTAGAGTACAGTGGCACAATCTCGACTCACTGCAGCCTCTGCCTCCTGGGTTCAAGTGATTCTCCTGCCTCAGCCTCCTGAGTAGCTGGGACTACAGGCACATGCCACCATGCTTGGCTAATTTTTGTGTTTTTAGTAGGCACGGGGTTTCACCATGTTGGCCAGGATGGTCTCAAACTCCTGACCTCATGATCTGCCCACTTTGGCCTCCCAAAGTGTTGGGATTACAGGCGTGAGCCACCGTGCCCAATTTTGAATAGTATTTATTCAGTAACATAACGTGTTCATGTTATTGCTTTCATTGTTGTCACTGTTTTTAGAGAAAAATCTCTTTCTGTCACCCAGACTGCTGAGCAGTGGTGGGATCATGGCTCACCGAAACTTCAAACTCCCAGGCTCAAGTGACCCTCCCACCTCAGCCTCCCAAGTAGCTGGGACCACATGTGCATGCCATCATTCCCAACTAATTTACTATAAAAAATTTTTTTTAATAGATATTAGATCTCCTTCTGTTGTCAAGGCTGGTCCCCAACTCTTGAGCTCAAGTGATCCTCCTGCCTTATATCTAATAATCTTTTAATAAATCCTGACAGGAGATTGGAAGCTGAAGACTAATACTTATAAAAACAAGAAGGCCGGCTGTGGTGGCTCACGCCTGTAATTCCAGCACTTTGGGAGGCCAAGGCGGGTGGATCACTTGAGGTCAGGAGTTCGAGACCAGCCTGGCCAACGTGGTGAAACCCTATCTCTATAAAAATATAAAAATTAGCCAGGCGTGGTGGCATGTGCCCGTAGTCCCAGCTACTGGGGAGGCTGAGGCAGGAGGATTGCTGGAACCTGGGAAGTGGAAGTTGCAGTGAGCCAGGATCGCGACACTGCACTCCAGCCTGGGTGACTGAGTGAGACTTTGTCTCAAAACAGAACAAAAAATAAAATATTCTTACATATGATACCAAACACAAGAACAACAAAAGAAAAAATAGATGATTTGCATTTCATCAGAATTAACACTTGTGCTTCAAGGGATACAGTCAAAAAAGTAAAACACACAGAATGGAAAAACCTATTTGCAAATCACATATCTCAGAAAGAACTTGAATCCAGGATATAGAAAAAAACTCCTGCAATTCGATAATAAGACTGGTAAGTCAATTAAAACTGGGCAAAGGATCTGAATAGACATTTCTTCAAAGAAGGTATGCAAATAGCCAACATGCAATGAAAATACACTTGACATCATTAGTCACCAAGGAAATGCAAATCAAAACCACAATGAGATGCCACTTCACACCCACGAGGATGGCTAGAATTAACAAGTGAGATGATAACAAGACAATCCTGGAATCTCTGAGCAGGGTCGGGGGTGGAAGGAGAACCCAGTGTTTGACACCTGTGCAAACTTCCACATCCACCCCCAGGGTAGAGCTAATGATGATGCCCCGCTCCTACCTGGGAGACACCAGAGCTGTCAGGGAGTATAATGGACTTCAGGAGAAATGACACACAGGTGCTCATGTATATGAAATATATATTTTTTGTTTTTTGTTTTTTTTGTTTTTTGAGACAGAGTCTCTCTCTGTCTCCCAGGCTGGAGTGCAGTGGCGTGATCTCAGGTCACTGCAACCTCTGCTTCCCAGGTTCAAGTGATTCTCCTGCCTCAGCCTCCCAAGTAGCTGGGATTACAGGCACCCACCACCAAGCCAGCTAATTTTTTTGTGTGTGTATTTTCAGTAGACACAGGGTTTCGCCATATTGGCAAGCCTGGTCTCAAACTCCTGACTTCAGGTGACCCACCTGCCTTGGCCTCCCAGAGTGCTGGGATTATAGGCGTGAGCCACCATGCCCAGCATGAAATAAATTTTATAACTTAAATAGGACCCAGTGATATAGGAGTTAAGAAGAAATTATTTTAGGCAGATAGAGAGGGTAAGAAAGTCGTCGGTAAGGTTTTTCTTTTCTAACAAGGATCAGCCGTTAAAATTGAGCTGCAGACATAGAAGGGCAGGCTAGAAGTTTGCACAGGTGACTGCCAGCAGTTGTACCAATAGGAAAAGGCTACTTGGGACTAGGCATTTTCAAAATAGTGGCTCCATCTTCCCTTTTCTTTTCCACATGTACGGTAGACAGCAGACAACATGGCATCCACCAAGTGGAAAGTCCATTTGCACAATACAATTAAGGAGGGGGTGGCCAGATTCCTCGAGCACTACGTAAATGTCACAGCTCTTCCAACCAACCTGTGGGCCCTATGGAAATCAGACACCGCCTCCTCAAACCTGTAGATAAAATCCAGTACGCTCCGCTGTGCCTGGAAGTCCCATTCAGGTGCCGAGAGGCAGAGAGAGAGACAGAGAGAGACAGAGAGAGAGAGAGAGAGTGAGAGTGAGAGATTCTTCTCTTTCTTTTGCCTATTAAACCTCTGCTCCTAAACCCACTTCTTGTATCTGTATACCCGATTTTCTTGGTATGGGACACTGAATCTTAGGTATTAACCCCAGATGATGACACCGCTTTACCAGTGTCAGCACTCCCCAAGAAGGATTCAGGCTTGGACCCGTGTGAAGCAAGTGGGTAGTTAAGCAGGTGGCTTTGGCTAGTTTTTGAGCATGAGGCCATGGCGAGGGTTGCTGCACGTGGGCTGGAGTTTGAGTGGTTTGAACGTTCTGCTGCTGCTGAGACAGGAAGTGCATGGTGTGTACAGATGCGCACTGGACGTGACTGAGAAAGGGCCGGGACGCCGACAATATCCACAAACAGAATGTTCTTGTCATACAGGGAGATGAACAGGGCTACTGGAAAATAGCTTCTCTGACCCTTTGAGAAAATGTAGAGAGAAGATTCCAACCCAGGGTGGTTTGACCCCAAAGTCTCAGGATTGCTGAGAGAGGGACTCTTGCATCCACAGAGCCCTGGCCCTGCCCTGCCGCCCTCCCTCCTACCCAGCTTCTGACACCCTCTTTACCATCATCATCTCCCACTGCTGCTTTCTCTACCTGGCCTGACTCAGTGGCTGCCCTGACAGATGGGGGTCAAGGCCAAGGAGGGCCGGCTGGGCTCCTCTGTCCCCAGAGATGCCATCCCCAACCCTGCCCTGAGGAATGTGCTTCTCTCTGGCACTGGCTGGTCTCTAGGCCTAAATTCAACTTTGTTTTTACCACAAAAAACCAGGCCAAATGCCACACCCCATCTCAGTCTACGAAGCACCTAGGATTGATGCTGTGAGCTCTCAACTCATTTTTTTGTGCGGGGGCAACATGCCAGGGCACTTAGTCCATGATTTTAAGGAAGTCGAGGTGAACCTGTGCCCAGAGGATTTTTCCTTCCAGTGTTTAGTAATTGTTTGGCTGTGACTCACTAGGAAAAAGTCACATTGCATCAGTCTGAAAGAAAGTTTAGACACTGGTAAATAAGATACTGTGCTGTGCGCATTCCTTTATTTCTGTTGATTCTAGTTTAATGTGTAAGATACCCATGGTGACAAATCGATTCACAACCTGAGAGTGTCACAGTCCCCATGTTGGAGATCACCGCTCTACCCTGAAGCTGCAGGAGAGGGGGGAGGCCAGAAGACAGAGTGAGAAATGGGGAGGGGTATATGGGTGCTGAGCTCATGCAACCATGAGAGTGGGTGGGCCTGCAGGACTCTGGAAATTGCCTGAGTATTTCTGCTCCATCAGCCTCCTGCCTGGTCTCCTGCTCCTGTCTCAGTCCTCTCACCCACCCTCCTTCAAGCAGAAGGAGACACGGATTTTCCTGATTCAAAATCTGATCACTTATATCCCCTGCTTAGGACCTGTCTGTAGCTCAAGTGCACTGAGAAGACCAGTTCTCACCGAGGCTCATGAGCGGGGATGGAGAGGGGGAAGCTGTGGGGGATGGTGGGAGCGTCCATGGCCTCCCTGGGCTCCCCATCCTCTCAGCACCTCCACATGTTCAGCGACCGGAAAGTTCAACTCTAGTTTTTCAAGAGTTTTTATATTAGGTTTGGTCTTTATCACCTCCCCATTTCCACTTTTCTTGGAGGTTGGTGGGTGATGCTGAAGGTTTCTTCCCTCTAATCCTCAAATCTCTTGGTCTTTGTGGTGACTGGCACGATACTGAGGCTGCCTAGGGGCCCTCCCCTAAATCACATTTTTAGCATAAACTCGGTTGGTGTGTTCTGACAGAGACTCATTTGGAATAACAGGTATTCCTATCAGGAAATTCCAAGTTTAGCTTCATGGTAGGACTACGGTCTAAGAACAAACACTTTCATATTGTAGCACGCCGGGTAAGCCGTGGCTTCATCAGATTGGACCCTCCTTGCTCTGCCACATTTGCAGCATTCGTGAGTTACCAATCCCAAGGGAGGACTCCCACTGCAGGGAGGATGGCAAACGTCACCACTGTGCTGACCACCAGGAATAGGGGTCTGAACACTTCAGCCACTGCATCTTGGGCTGCATCTGACTACTGCATCTGAGTATGGTGAACAGAACACCCACAACCACAGCCAGTTCCAAAATGCAGGTTAATGACTTACAGACAGGCAGCGAGGGACAGCAGAAGTCAAGGATTCATGACTCACTGGTCCCCCAAGGCTCAGGAGCACTGCCCAGGGCAGATGGAGTTGCCTATGCCTGCCCCACATGCACCACAGCTGAGGACTCAGCAGTGAGCGCTGAGTTGTATACCCCGGGGGGACATGTCCTGGGCTAGTGTTGCAGGACACCCCCTCTAGGAGGGATGGGAATGAGGCCAGGGCTGTCCTGGGCAGTTTCTCTCTAGCTCAGCCACCTGGACCTCACCAGCTCTGTCTCCTCCAGTGGCCCCAGGAGTGCTTATCTGACACTGAGGCCAGCGGCATGTGAGATGTGGGGACAAGTTCTACGACCCCCTGTAGCACTGTTGCTATGACGATGCCATCGTGCCCTTGACAAGGACCCAGGGGTGTGGAAACTGCAGCTTCAGAGTCTGCTTCGAGCCGTGCTGCTCCTCGTCCCTCACGGTGAAGAGGAAAGGCCAGAAGTATCCCTCACCCCTGACCTCAGATGACTGGCTTTGTTGCAGGTGAGTCCTGTCCCCTCCATGGGATTGTGGGTGCCGGGAGAGCAGGGGAGCTGCATGCCTGTTCTGCCCTGGGTGGAGTCCCTGTTCTCCGTGTCTCCCTGCCTCTACTCACTGCACCTCTCCCTTTCCCTCCATCTGTGTTTCTTCCTCCATCTGTTTTTTATTTCCCTCTCAGAACCTCACTCTCTGAACACTGCCGTCCTCTCCTCCTGGCTCTCCTGTCCTCTTCTGCCCATGTCCTGTCTCTCCCCCATCTCTGGCCGTCTCTGTCTTCCTCAGTGTCTCTCCCTGTCACTCTCTCCAGTGTCAGCTGATGGAACATCAGGGGAATGATGACTCCTGGATTCTGCTTCCTGGATGTGCCTGGAAGAGGGGGATGGAATCACTTGAGATGTGGGATGCTGAGTGGGTGTTTTGGGGCAGGACAAACACACATTCAACTTCTCACTTCGTTCTGTGACTTGGTTGACGCCCACCCTGCATGTATCCTGAGGAGGGCCACAGGTCCCCTTCTAGGATTCTGGACAGCGTCAGATGTGTGTGCTGATGGGAACCAGGGACTCTGACCCCTCACGATGACCCCTATGGCTGACATCAAGCAGGTACAAGCCCCAGGATGGCAGGGGGTCCCTTCTCTGAGATTTTTTTATTACCTTGCATCCTTTTCTCTCTCAGAAGCGAAGGACAAGACGGGTAATAAATATATGACTTTATAAATGTATAAATTTGTGTTGTGCAATGTAGGAACTATTATTAGACAGACTGGATGGTTGGGATGGGTCATAGAGGGTGGCGTGGGCTGCCACCTCTCACCCTGAGGCAGCCAGGCCCCTCCGCTTGCTGGGTATATGCACACAATTCTGTCTCTTCCTTCCTTCTTTTCAACCTTGGAGAGTTTGTAAAATGATGAATTCATTGAATGGCCAGAGGATTCCAATTTCAGGAGAAGGACGTGATGACAGAAGGGATAATGCAGAAAAGAAACTGCAGCTGGTTCTCTGGTCTCCATCAAAATTCCATGGTTTCGGAGCCCTTCCATCGCAAGTCCTTTCACTCGACTTCACCATGAAATTCCTTTTCCCCCATTGGCACAGAACAAGCTTGGAGATGTTCTAAATCCTTTACAAATTGTTTCATGCTGGTATATAAAGATACAGAATGGGAAAATCTTTTTTTTCTTCATATAAAATACCACGTAACATTGCCAGTGGTGTTCTAAATAGCAATTATTTTGAAGTATATCATGTTTCTGGTTAAAAATTTTATTTTTAAAAATTTGTAGCCTCTCTACGTAAATGTGTTTGTGTGTATGTATCCTATATCATTCCAATTGGATTATTATGACATTCTAAATAAAAGTTTGTTTCAGCTGAAAAACTATTTTGAAGACAGCCAGAAAATGTAGAATTAGGAAAATAACCAAAATTGTCTCATGAAGCTGAAGTCCAGTCAAAACATAATATGTTTATTCATTTTAAAAAGGATGATGAATGGTGATCTCAAAGGCACAGAAACATGTATAATGAGTATCAAAAACAATCTAGACCAGACATGGTGGTTCATGGCAGTAATCCCAGCACTTTGGGAGGCTGAGGCAGGAGGATCGCTTGAGCCCAGGGGTGTGAGACCACCCCGGGCAACATAGTGATACCTCATCTCTACTAAAAATAAAAAATAAAAATAAATTAGCTGGTTGTGGCAGTGCGTGCCTGTAATCCTAGCTACCTCGGGAGGCTGAGAAGGGAGGATTTCTGGAACCTAGGAGATCAAGGTTGCAGTGAGCTGAGATTATAGCACTGCACTTCAGCCCGGGTGACTCTGAAAACAAAGACAACCTGATGAATTTGTATTTCTGCATTTATGATGTGATGAATATTCATTTTCAGATCAGAGGGAAACACAGAATGTGGAAAGATCTCCTTGACCAACAGGATACTAACTTACAGAAAACTATATAGATCCCAATTTCACACCACTCATGAAGTCATAAATTCATTTGAATAACAATAATCAATGTCAAAGGAGGAGCAAATCAAATATTAGAGGAAAATACAGGAGAATAAATAAATAATGGTAGTAAGAAATACCATAGGTAGTCATATGGGAAAGGTCAATGAATCAGACAATACAAATTCAAATTTTCATGTGGTGTAACTATTTGAGGGGTAGGACTGAGACAATGAAAACAAACAATAGTTTGATTTGGGGGGAGGAACTATGGTTTTTCTGCAGAAGAATAAAGTTGTAAATATGGAATGTCAGAGAAGACACAACTCTGGGGCAGTGGATGGGAGGTGGGGGGTGCCCGGAGATCTGCGTTCCTGAACACCATTCCCACAGGATGAAAGCAGGCACCTGAGGAGAAACGCTGGTTCTCTGGGGAATCCAAGGTGCCATGTGAGTTTGGAAAACCTTGATAGGAAACGTAAAGACATTCTCTACACTCCTTGAACAAAAGATTGCAAAAGACTGAATCACTAGTGCACTTGACGCGCACTAATTTGGGAGACAGCCAACTTCCCAGTCCATGTAATAGTGAGGGGTGGGTTCAGGTGGGTCTGTTCAGTGGGGGAGAGTTCCACTTACTAAGTAGGAGTTTAGGTACTTTGGGATCATTATGGTTGGTCAGAAGGTCTGGGGAGATGGCCATGAAACTTTTCCAGATAGGCCGGACAAAATTCTCTGGGGATGCTGATGACAAATCTAGCAACCATGAAGAGGATTCCCTGATGCCATAGTTTTTTCTATTTACTGTAGAGTTATGTTCCCATCTGCACTGGCCCCGGGTTAAGCGGGAGAGCAAACAAGATTAACAGTGACAACCTGGTGTCCAGTTTGGCCTTAGAGTGGCCTCTACACCCAATAAGGACAAAAGAGATGTTTCCCAGGAAAAGGCAGCAGGCTAAAAGGATACAACAGAGGCATTACATTCAGGAAAAAGAGAAAAATTAATGCTCGCATTGCCACCCAGAGCATCACGTTACCACTTCTGGCTGAGTGCCGATTCTTTTAGGTAGGCAGTGGAGGTCTTGCACAGCTTTTCAGATGTAGGTCACGCTGTCCTTCCTTTGTGTCTGTGACTCATAAGAAACAGGTCTAACCCTTGATAGGTATACCCAAGCAGTTATTCCCTGATGTTTAACAGTGGTAGAGGTATTTAACAAAATCCAATAGGGGCTCTTTTATTTTGGTTGTAATGGGTTCTTGGGGGGGGGGGGGGGGAATTTACTTTTTACGTTTTACATTATACCACAGTCAAACCCCCCAAGAGCATCAAAGAAGATAAAAGCAAAAATAAAAATAAAAATAAAAGCAACAAAAACAACAAGCCATCCAAAAGACAGCAACTTCAAAGACTGAAGAAACTTCAGCCCCCACAAATAAAAAAGAACCAGCAAAAGAACTCTGACAACTCAAAAAGCCAGAGGGTCTTCTGAGCTCCAGGTGTCTGCACTAATTCCCCAGTAATGGTTTTTAACCAGGCTGAAATGGCTTGAAATGACAGAAAAATAATTGACGATATGAATAGGAACAGAGATCACTGAGATTCAGGAGAAAGTCAAAACCCAATCTAAGCATTCTAGGAATACAATAAAATGATACAGGAGATGAAAGATGAAATGATCATTTTAAGAAAGAGCCAAACTGATCTGATTGAGTTGAAAAACTCACTTCCAGAATTTCAGAATATAATCAAAAGTATTAATAGCAGAATTGATTGAATGGGGGAAAGAATCTCAGAGCTTAAAGATGAGTTATCTGAAATAACTCAGACAAAAATAAAGAAAAAACATTAAAGAAGAATAAACAAAACCTCTGAGAAACATGAGATTATGTAGAGAGACAAAATCTATGACTGGCATCCCTGAAAGAGGGAAATAATTAAACAACTTGCAAAACATATTTTAGGGTATCTTTCATGAAAAATTCCCCAGCTTCACTAGACAGACAAAGTTGGAGGAACACTGAAATTTGGGAACTACAGAGAACCCCTGTGAGATATGACACAAGATGACCATCCTCGACACATAATAATTAGATTCCCCACAGTCATAATGAATGAAAAAATGTTACAGGAAGCTAGAGACAAGGGACAGGTACCCTGTAAAGAGAACCCCATCAGGCTAACAGCTTACCTTTTAGCAGAAACCCTACAAGTCAGAAAAGATCGGGTCTTATATTCAGCATTCTTACAGAAAAGACATTCAACCCAAGAATTTCATATCCAGTCAAACTAGGCTTCACACATCAAGGGGGAAATAACACCCTTTTCGGTCAAGCAAATGCTAAGGAAAATTGTTACCACCAGACCTGCCTTACAAGAGGTCCTGAAAGGAGTGCTAAACATGGAAAGGAAAGACCATTACCAGCCACTACAAAAACCTTTGTAATACTAGTAAATGCCTGGGAATGCCATTGCCCTAGACATAGAAAGGTGAGTGAACTTCTTAGAGGGTCCATCCCTACAGCATGTCCACAGGCAGTGTGGGGGCTCACCGTTCCCCTGGCAGCTGGTAGCACTAAGTAATTACTAATCTGCCCAATGAGTTCAAACTTGAAAAGTGAGATAATCACAGCAACAATAAAGCTATTATTTTTTTTTAAATGGGATAACATTTTAGATTCATCATTGTTTGCCCCAGTTTTTTCCTTGGTGGTGATATGCACCTTCAGCCTCAGGGTCTAGAGAAAGAGAAGGTCTCTCAGGAATTTTAGCACTAGGGCAAATCTTACAAATGGGGATTTGCCAGAGAGTAGGGGCAGGATTTGGGAGGCTGGCAGCAGGGCTGAGAGGATGAGAGGGACAGGAGAGGTAAGTGAGAGAGGAGGCACAGACTCCAGGGAGGGCCTGGGAATGTGCTGCATAGCGCAGGCAGGAAGGGCACACAGAGAGAATGGACATGTTTGTCAGGAAACCCAGAGACACAGAGCACAAGATGGGTGGCCAGAGCCGGGGTTTCTCCATATTGCCCAAGCTGGTCTCCAACTCCTGGCCTCAAGTCATCTGACCACTTCAGCTTCTCAAAGTGCTGAGATTACAGGCGTGAGTCATTTCTCAGGCCTTTTTATTAAATTTTAAACCACTTTTTTTTTTGAAATTTGGACTGGAAAGTAAGATGAGTCATGGTGCCAGCCTTTTAATTAATTTTTTTAATGGAATGCTTCATGAATTTGCTCATCATTTAAACCACTTTTATGTCAAATTTGGACTGGAAAGTGAGATGTCTCTAGGATGCCTAGATTGAGGTCTTTCTTGACAGTCATCAGAAAAACACACCCAAACCTCTTCAATTTTCTGTTCCAGCCCATTTGGGAAATGTGGTGTTATCACTGTTTTTTCTGGTCTCTTCAAAGTTAAACCCCCTTTGGAAACAACTGAAGCCCTGTTTGGGAGAGTCCTAATCTACCCATCCACACCACTAGTGGTTGTGTGGTGGGGGACAGGTAGGTCTTGGGAAGTGGTAGAGGTCTGAAAAGGGCTCAGGTTGTTTGGGATCTCATATTGTAAGACTAGGGTTCAGGGAAGCATGACATAGGCTGCTTGCACTGATACATGGTTTGTTTAACAATGGTTCTGGGCTGTGAGGTCCCTGCAGAGCTCCCTAATTTCAGCCACCTGAGGGCTCATTAAGACTTTTTATTCAGATCTGACTCTGTCACCCCAGGGCACGTTCCTTTGACATTTCCCAGAGATCTCTGTATCCCCGGGTAGGAAACTTCTCACTTGGCCTCCATCCTCACACAATGAGCGGCCACCAGACCCAGGATGAACAGGGCGCTGTCCATGGTGCTGAACACGTACCTCGGGCCACGTGCTGGGACGTAGGTGAGCTGTCAGGCAAAGGCAGGAAACATGAACATGACAGGCATAGAGTGAGTTGCCTCCCACTATCCACGAGTTTCCATTATTGGTTTCCTTTTAAGGTATCCACTGGATAACAAATTTGCTTGTCATCCTATATGGCCCAAGTCATTGTACAAAACATCTTTCACAGGGTTTTTCACACAGGCCAGGAATGGACATTCAGACCATGTGCAGACTCTTTGCTGAGTCAAATGTCATCATCTGCCTCCTGCTTCATTCTTAAGCTGGGAAGTTTCTCTTCATTCATTCACTTCTTTATCGATTCTCCCTTGAGGTCCTGTGAATCCTTAGTTTTTCATGACCAAACGCTTTCTTTTCTTTCATAACACATGGTATCTGATTTTCTGGGAAACTTTCTATTTGACAAATGTGGGATCAAGGATCTCTACATGAATTCTCTGTGGAAGACCGATCTCATTGAACTAAACTTTTGGTGGTGGTTGTGATTAGGTACTTGAAGGAAATATTGCTCTTATGTGACATTCGAGAAGAAAAATGTGACACTTGGCCAGGCCCGGTGGTTTACGCCTGTCATCCCAGCACTTCGGGACACCAAGGTGGATGGATCACCTGAAGTCAGGAGTTTGGGACCAGCCCGGCCAACATGGCAAAACTTTGTCTCTACTAAAATTACAAAAATTAGCCAGACACAATGGTATGCACCTGTAGTCCCAGCTACTCCAGAGGCTGAGGCTGGAAAATTGCTTGAACCCAGGAGGCGGAGGTTGCAGTGAACTGAGATCATGCCACTGCTCTCCAGCCTGGGTGGTGACAGAGTGAGACTCCGTGTCAAAGAAAAAAGAAAAAAATAAGAAAAAGAAAGAAAAATATGACACTTAAGGTGAGTAAAAAGAAGGTGTGTAGTTCTATACTCCTCCGGTATTTCAATGTACAAACTGGATGCTAAAATCCTTTGTCTTCACCTTGAGAAAAAGGCAAAACTTTGAGAATGGCTGTGAAGGGGCCAGAGGAAATAAAATGGCTTTAAGTGTTTCCATCACAGAGACATCCACGTCAGGGATAAAACCTATCATTGTCATGCTGACAAGCACTACAAACAGAATTATGTCGTAGTCCTGTTCAGATTCTCATCCCAAAAGCATCTTAGATTCACACCCCAGCTCTGCCAGATACTAACAAGGATAATGGGTGGCCCACTTCCATAAATTCCCTCCATGCTCCTTCAGAATTCATGCCACTTCCTTTACTTTGTGCCTCAGTTTCCTTACTTGTACAGGAAGGATCCAAACAGTCCATGACATTTTAGAAAAGTTCAAATGGATAAATGTATACACAGTGCTGAGAACAGGGCCAAGGACTGCTCAGAAGTACCCAATTTTATTACCCTACCTGGACCTCAGCCCTGAGGGATTTAACCCTCTGCCTCCCCACACCTCCTGCCCCTCCTCACCTCACCACAGTCTCAATGCCTCTCTCTGTCCCACTATGTGATCACTGCTCTCTGTCTCAGGGCCTTTGCTTTGTTTCTCTTGCCTGAAATTCTCTCCTCCATAGGTCATACCACAGATGGTTCTGAAGGTCTCAGCATCAATGTCGTCTTCTCCAAGGGACCTTCTGGGACACATCACTCACCTACCAGCAACTGCAAGTTTCTACCTCTGCATTTTTTTACTAGTACTTTACACAAACATGGATTGATTGTGACAGAACGGTTTCTCGCTCTGTGTTGTGAGAACTGTGAGGTGAGGCACTCAGTATGTGTGACTACTTGTAGCTGAGAAGTGATGCCTCAACTTTCTCATCTGTAAAACAGACAGTGGACTGACTCCCAGGGCTTTGTAAAGTAAATGCTGATGATGTATTAAAAGTCGTTGTCACGGTGTCTGGCAAATGGCACACGCTGGAAACGTGGTGTTTGGTTCTTAATGGCATTAATGTTTATCGTGTGATCCTAGCACTGGCGGCTTTTCTCTCCTCAGTACAGAGACTCCTCAGGTTCACACTCTGAGAAGCCTCGCTCCACCCTGCACTGTACACCACGACCACCAGGGGGTGCGAGTGCCTCAACAGCCCTGCATGGGGCCACTTCCGTCCTTAAGGAGGGCAACTTGCTCCCTGTCCCATATCTTGGTGGGTTTGCTGCAAGTACCTGGAGCCTTGTGATTGTGACAGGATTTGTATGCAGTGTTTCCTGGAGAACCTGAGTGTTAATCTGGAAAATTGAATATATGGGACCAATGGATATGACATGCTGCCTCTGGATGCCAGAGAAGGGCCCCAAAGCCACACTTTTTTACAATCCCCAACTCCAAGCTCCTATAACTGCTGTAAATATAACATACAACACGGAAAACTGCTTTGTGCTTTACCTCCCGATAGTGATAAGGGCCCAAAGAGATGAAATGTCTCTAAGAGGGCACACAGGGTGAGCCTGGGAATTGTGCCTGCCTGACATTGGCATAGGGATAATGGGTGGCCCAGATTCATAAATCCCATCATGCTTCTTCAGAATCATAAGAAGAGGACCAGTCACCCTACTCAGGGCAGATCCAGGCTGGCTGTTAAAGAGGAGACAGAAAGAGGAGCCATATTGATCAAAGGGATTAAAAATTTTAAAGCACCATTTCCTTGCTACATTATATATATATAATATATATAATATATATATATATATATATTTGAGATGAAGTCTTGCTTTGTCACCCAGGCTGGAGTGCAATGGCATGATCTTGGCTCACTGCAACCTCCATTTGCCTCCTGGGTTCAAGCGATGCTCCTGCCTCAGCCTTCCGAGTAGCTAAGATTCCAGGCACCCACAACCACGTCTAGGTAATTTTTGTATTTTTAGTAGAGACAGCATTTTGCCATCTTGTTCAGGCTGGTCTCAAACTCCTGACCTCAAGTGATCCACCGGCCTTAGCCTCCCAAAGTGCTGGTGTAAGGCCGGTCGCCTCGCCGGGAGCTCGGACACGCCCATCCCTCCCCGCGCCTGGAAACTAGGTCACCACTCCGCGCTGGACACTCAGCATCTAGCTCTGCCACGTGGCTTCCCCAACGCCTACTTCACACTAGAATCTGCATTCAACACCAAACTCTGCACCCGGCACCTAGCCAGCGGTTGGAAAACCCCGCCGAAATTTGAAAAGCCCCGCCAAACCCTGCCCAATAGCACTCTACCCCGTCCAGGTCACACTCCCCCTGGGCGGCCCGCTAGGCCAGAAATCCCACTTACTTACCAGTAGCAGCTTGCCCCCGTCCACCTCCTGTCTCCCAATATTCAATCAATTGCCCTATGCTTTGTTTCCCTAATATCCAATCAATTGCCTCTAACCCCCATAAAACCCCTTGCCCTGGGAAGTTAGGCGCGACTTCTCTGGCCCCCTTTCCCAGACCACAGAACCTCGCCTGGGAGCTTAATAAATTGGCATTTAATTTTCCTATGCTGGTCTCAGTTTCCTCATTTTAAACTCGGCAATAACCCTTACAGCTGGGATTACAGGTGTGAGCCACTGCACCTGGCCCACCTGATCTGGAAAATCACTGGCCCCATATTCAAGTGATTTTAAATATGGCACCCAGAAGGGAGAGTACTGGGGACAAACTGACAATAGAAGGTCTAGCACAGTCCACCCCATTCAAAAATAAGCATCTATTGACACTCATTGTAGACATTTTCAACTTCCAAATAAAGCCAGCAGCAATACTATTTTCCACCTAATGTGATGCAACTATTAGTTTTATGACCCAAAGACCTACAGAAGAGAGGTTCGAAAATACATTGTCTGTCTCCCAGATGATTAATAGCCTCTCTTACCATTTCATACCGTAAATACCAAGGATCAACCAATATAAACTAATATTATATAGAGGGGTATGAAGGCACTGAGACAAAGTGCAAAGGAGTCAGTTAATATAGAAAATATATTCACATTGGTCAGGCATGTTGGCTCATGTGTGTAATCCCAGCACTTTAGGGACCGAGGAAGAAGGATCACTCGAGTCCAGGAGTTTGAGACCAACCTGGGCAACATGGTGAAATCCCATCTCTAACCAAAATACAAAAATTAGCCAGGCATGGTGGTATACACCTGTAGTCCCAGCTACTCAGGGGGCTGAGGCAGGAGGATCACTTGCACCTGGAAGGTAAATGTTGTAGTGAGCCGAGATTGTGCCACTGCACTCCAGTCTACATGATAGACTGAGACCATGTCTGAGAAACAAAAAGAAAATATATTCACATCAAAGTGAGGAATATTATATAAAAGTCTAACTTAGTCCTTTCAGCAACTGGCCTTGAGGTTAAAGCTGGCATTTAAAAATTTCTTCTTTCAAGCCAGACACAGTGGCACATTCAATTCCGGCTACTCAGGTGGCTGAGGTAGGAGGCTCACTTGAGTCGAAGAGTTCAAGACCAGCCCAACCAACATAGCAAAACTCCACCCGAAAAAAATGTCTTTCACTATCCATTCCATAACCTATCTGCTCTCAGCAAACACCTCATCTGGTTGTGATTGTGAAGGCAAATTTATGACAGTCCTGCGAAGCCAGAGGAATGTCGAAAAAGCAATCCTTTAAGTCAATAATAAGTAAAGGCCAGGATTTTGGTATCATCAAGGGGGGAGGGAGACCTGGTTGTAAAGTTTCCATGGACTGAATGACTCTGTTAACTGCTCAGAAGTCAGGAAGCCTTTGTCATCTAAATTGTAAATTTGGGGAGTGAGAGAGTCCTGACTGCGGAAGCGTTTCCCAGTCGTTAGGAATCAGCCGTTGCCCTTTTGCAACAGATTTTATGGAGGCACGGACAACAAGGGAATTGGTTCCATATTGCTGAACAGATTTTTCAAAGTCCTTAAGAAAAGGAAATGTAAAGCTTTGCTAAGTAACGGGATGTACTAAGGTTTGATTAGGATTAAAGCGTCAGGTTTAAGGATGACTGCGAAAGCTGGCAGCCGTTGTTCCGGTGGGACCTGAGGCTGAGCCCCGCAGAGCAGCCCCTGTGGGCTGTGGAATGGGGGAGGTTGTACGGGCACTTCTGGCTGAGGCTGGTCCTCCCCCGTCACCGGCAGGCACATCAGCATCAGGAAGTGGTGGAGGTGGGGGGGGTATGGGGGGGCAGGTTTATTATTGACTGCTGGCATTATATTATTTCCCTGTAATGGGGGGTGAACTCTAACTGGATAAGCCTGTGTAGTTTTAATAGGATTCCCTGTAGTGACTTGAGAAACAGCAGGACTGCACAGTACGAGAAGAGTTAGAAGAAATATTGGGGGTGCCAGGATTAATGCTGAGGGAGTCAGTGGGGGCACACATCTCTGCGCTGTGACAGCTTTTAGGGGCGCTCATCTCCGCACCATGATAGCATCTGGGGGGTGCTCAACGCCACACCGTGACAGCATTTGGAAGTGCTCAACTCCACACCATGACAGATTATGGGGGTGCTCAACTCCGCACCGTGACAGATCATGGGGGTGCTCAACTCCGCACTGTGACAGCATTTGGGGGTGCTCAACTCCGCATGGGTTGGGCCCACCGTGACAGATTATGGGGGTGCTCAACTCCGCACCGTGACAGCATTTGGGGGTGCTCAACTCCGCACCATGACAGCGTTTGGGGTGCTCAATTCCGCACCGTGACAGGTTTCGGGTGCGCTCTGGTCTGTGCCAGCAGGTGGAAAAGGAGAGTTTTTGGGGCGCTCTGGCCCAGGTCGGTAGGTGGAAAAGGAGGGGCAGAAGTAGAGACAGGAGAGTGCAGATGCATTTCCTCATACCTGTGGGTGTCCTTTTGGACCGAGTTTTGTTCCTGGGGAACCGACTTCTCGGTTGTTGATAGATCACATTATTGGGAACGGCTACAACCGTTGTAGGCGCCAAAGTCACAGGAGAAGCAGCAGAATAAATAGGGGGTTGCAGTTCATCAATAAGATCAGAAAAGGGTGGGGGCGTGAGGCAACTGAGCGGCAGCAATGGGAGAGGTAGGAGAGGCAGTAGTGTCAGGCTGAGTAGCAGGTTAAGGCGATGGAGAGTCAGAGAGGCTAGTTAAGACCTCTTCAACTTCTTACGCAGCAAGTAAAGGAAAATCATCTGATGGCAAATTTCAAGCACCATTCGAACAGTGGCCCAAGTTGCTAGGGCCGAGCGAGCTGCTGCATCCCCCACCTTTCTAGCTATTTTAAGTAGATTACCTATATTATTCCAGACCTTTAATTCCAGAGATCCATCAGCTGGAAACCACGGGCATAGAGATTCTACTAATTGAAAAAGCTCAACAAGCTTGTCTGAAGGTACAGACACTCCCCCGTGTCTTAGAAGAGTTTTAAGGAGAAAGATAGTTGGCATACTTGGAGCAGGCTTGTCCCATGATTACCCCGAGATATCTGTAAGCGTTACAAGGAATAAAACCACCTTTCTTACCAGACACCCAGGGATCCTGCGCTGAATTTGTTCGTTCAGGAAACTCCAATAGCTAGGCTGAGACGCGGCAAGAAGGAACCCACAAAATTGGGCACCAGATGTAGGGCTGTTGGCCCCACAGGGTCGTGGGGTGTTCCTTACGCTGTATTGAAGTGCAGGATCCACGAAGTAAAGCGACAGGACACTGAAAAACTGGTGAAGAGCAGCTGCACTCGGCGGTGGAGGTGGCGGGGGATACAACCCATGAGCGGAGCTCAGCGAGGCCCTGAATGTCAGAAGCGTCTGTATTTATTACGTACAAGCAGGGGGAAGGGTCGTAAGTGAGGTCATCGTCTATAGGCTTAGTGATAGGGCATACATAATCACGTGAGTCACAAGCGAGGAGCCCACCCCATTATGCCACCTGGGCAGAGAGGTGGGCCATGTGCAGTAGGGAGCTGTGCCGGGTGCAGTAGTAGAGGGTCGTGTACAGGAAAGGGGTCCACCCCCATTAGGTCACTGAGGCAAGGAGGTGGGCTGTGTGCAACAGGTGTTGTGTATAACACTTCTTATCTGAGGGCTGGAGACTTCAAATGGTTTCTAATAGAAAGACACTAAGCCAATGCAGTGGGAGCTGACAGACTTGTGCTATTAAGATATTTATGGGAGGATGATTTGAACTAGCATAGAAGTGAGAAAAGACTGACAGTGTGTACAGCTGCTGTGACTGGTCACACCAGAGGGATTCTTCTCCCTTGGTTATTTCCAGGATCTCAGGCCTGAGGCCTACTTTCTACAGGAACTGGATGTAAGGTACTACAACTCCTTTATCAGGAGGAGAGGCACTTGCTCCAGGCCTGCCTATGCCCTTGTGAGCGTATGCCCTTTCGTGCAGGGACGCCACCGCCTGGGTCTTTGGTTCTTGTCCTGGTCTGGCTGTTTTCCCATGTACTGCTTCTGTTCTGTGACTGCTCTAGGCATTCCTCCTACTACAAATTACTACATGGTTATATAGAAGGATTCTATAAATCAGCTAAATGTGTCCGTACAGCTCTGACTACAATACCTATATGATTATATAGAAAGATTATATGGGACTAAGTATGATTATATACATAAGTTAGATGTAAGTAAGCAGTGAGATATACTTCAGGCACTAATTGTGCCTGGAGTCTGCACAGTTCTCCTTCCTCGGTGCCCATGGGGCGTGTTACTCTGCCTGTTGCATAGTTTTGAAACGTTCCTGGATTTTGTGTTGCCAATTTTGCACGTCATTTTGCCACACTATAGCTGTCCTTTAAGTTTTTTTCTGAACCATCTGTAAAGACAGTGGTGGTGTGAAGCAAGAGCTCAGAGACAACAACGGATACAAATTTAACAGGCGCAGTCTGTAAAATGTTCAGGAGCTTAGAGGCTGGTAAACGGAAGCTGATACCAATAAAGTCACCACTGCGACCTGCCAATCAAGATCACGAGCTAAGAGTGTGAACTCGTTCCTTGCTTAACGGTAGGAAAACAGTAGCAGGGTCATATCTTGATAAATGAATGCAACGTTGGCGCCCCTTTATGAGAAGAGAAGCTATTAAATCTGTAGTTTTTCGTATGTTTAGAGGGATTATGAGACAGGTAAATAGCACATAAAATACAGAAATGGCAAAAGATAAAGCCTACGTGTTAAACTAAGGCATGGAAGAGATGGATATTTTAAGCCATTTTAACCATATTTTGGCCCTTGAAAGTCATTAGAATGTGACTGCAAGTGGCCAGGATCATAAACCTGCATTGAGTTAGCTTAAGTGTGTAAAAAAAAAAAAAAAAAGAAAGAAAGAAAAGAAAAAACAAAACAAAAAACTTTAAAAAATGTCCTTAGGTGTTGGCCATTTTCCCGAATTAGCCTTTACCTGGAATGTCTTAGAATTGAGTTTGGGAACGCAGGGATATGGCCCGTTTCTCCCCATCTGCTCCGGGCTTCTTGGGCAGCCTCTCTTTTGACTAGCCTGCACGTGTTGCTGCCCTCACCCTGAGAGGGAGGAAGGAAGACTACAGGTGGCAGTAAGAGGCTAGAGAATGAACAGGTGGTAAAGGCTGCAACGCAGAGCGTACTAGCACCCAGGTGGTCAAAATAGTAACATTAGCAAAATGACTTTGCTCATATCCTCTTTTCAGGCAGCAACCTACCTGCTCCCCTAACTCTAAATCTAAGGTTCCTTGATCAGGAAATCAAGGGCATTCCTGCCAAATTAAGAGCATAAGCTTGTGTAGAGCTCCAGGCTCTACAGTGCACTGGAGAACCTTAAGTAGCTGTTGCACTGTTTTAAAAAATACTTTCTGCTCTTTGGTCATTTCTTGACCCATGATAACCTAGCCCCTGATATTTTATGCATGTATCCCGTCCTTCTGATGGGAGTCAGGACTGTCCCTTACCAGGATTCCCCAAAAGTTGATGAGCTCTCCTCCTTCATGCGTAAATTCAAGGAGATCACGTCAGGGTCACCACTTGAAGAGCTTCTAGCTTGCAGTGAATGCCGAGAATGAAGTACTCAGACAGTTCCAGCTGAGCAGGGCTAGGGGGTAGCTCTTCTGAGAGAGTCTGCCCCAGCATCCGTCCACCAAGTATTTAATTGAAAGGGCTTATATTAACTACAAGCATACACTAGATGGTCATTTGAGGTGAGTTACTGAGGTACCTGTGACCTTGTATACACTCAAACTGCATTCTCAGGTGGCTGTTTTCAGCATTCCTTATCACACCACTCACTCCACTCCCTGTCCTGTTTTCAGGGTCAAGGAGTTTCATTCCCACACACAAATAACACACACACAGTGCCTCAGTGTTTTTCCATGCCTCAAATGCCCTGTACATAAGCTTGAATATGCTGCCCTGCACCCTCCACCCGCCACAACTTGCCTCACTACAGGTCAGTGTGCTTTTGTATTTTTCTCTAGCCATATCTTCAAAGATGTAGGAGGAGGATAGGTGGAGAACTGGATTTCAATAAGGCTGTGGTGTTGCTAAACGAGCCTTACCAAACAACGGAGAGACAAAGAACAATGGAAAACAGCTGGCTGTTATTATAATGATTAAGCAAAGAATTTAAGGTAGATAAGTGTTATGAAAGCCTTCTTGAATCAGAAGTCAAGCTGGGTACAGTGGCTCACGCCTGTAATTCCAGCACTTTGGGAGGCCAAGGCAGGGGGGATTACTTGAGGTCAGGAGTTTGAGACCAGCCTGGCCAACATGGTGAAACCCTGTCTCTACAATTCTGCACCCCTATTCTCTCCTTGCCAATCTTACTCAGCTTCCTTCCTCCTTCCTAATCACCTTAATCTTATTCATGGTGAATCTTTAACAACTGCTCCATCCTTTCCCCAACTGGTAAACTTCACCACATTCTTATACTCCTAAAGGAAGTTCCCCCCATGTCTATTTTTTCTGGGAGTTTTTACCACGTGGGTGTTACATTTTGTCAGATGCTTCTTCAGCATCAATGGATGTGATCATGTCATTTTTCTTTAACATGTTACTATGGTACATTACATTGATAGTGATGTTTGAAAGATTCTGCCAGGCCTACATAAAGCCTACACAGCCATGGTGTGTAATTATTTTTTATATTGCTGACTTTCATTTGCAAATATTTTTGTCAAGAATTTTTTTCTTTTTTTTTAAAGATGGAGTCTCACTGTCGCCCAGGCTGGAGTGCAGTGGCGTGACCTCAGCCCACTGTAACCTCCACCTCTTGAGTTCAAGCGATTCTCCTGCCTCAGCCTCCTGAGTAGCAGGGATTATAGGTGTGCACCACCACGCCCAGCTAATTTTTTGTATTTTTAGTAGAGATGAGGTTTCACCATATTGACCAGGCTGGTCTCCAACTCTTGACCTCAGGTGACCTGCCTGCCTTGGCCTCTCAAAGTGCTGGGATTATAGGTATGAACCACCGAGCCTGGCCAAGGATCCTTGCATGAGGGATACTCGTCTGTAGTTCTATTGCTTGGTTGTTGTCATTGCCTTTTGTTTTTTTTTGAGATGGAGTTTCACTCTTGTTGCCCAGGCTGGAGTGCAATGTCGTGATCTCAGCTCACCGCAACCTCTACCTCCCAGGTTCAAGTGATTCTCCTGCCTCAGACTCCTGAGTAGCTGGGATGACAGGCATGTGCCACCATGCCCTGTGTTTTTCTGTCTCTTTATGGTTTTGGTAGTAGAGTAATTTAATTTCACAAAATAAATTGTGAAGTATTCCTTCCTATTCTATTCTCTGAATGAGATTGTGCAGAATTGGTATTAATTTCCCTTTAAACATTTGGTAGGTCCTCAAGTCAACCATCTGAGCTTGGAGATTTCCTTTTTAGAGGTATTTTAAATAGTGAACTCAATTTCCTTAATAGTTGTAAGGCTATTAAAATGATGTATTTCGTATCGGGTGTGTTGCGCTCATTTGTGTTTTTAAATGATTGCTCCATTTCATCTAAGTTGTTAAACTGTGTAGAGTTATTCCTAGTTTTCCATTTTTATTTAGTGTCTGCGAAACCTATATTGATATCTCCTATGTCATTATTGATATTGATAATGTGTCTCTGTTTTTGATACTTTTGCCAAAAATTTATACATTGATATTTTGAAAGGATTAACTCTTTATTTCATTGATTTTCTATACTGTTTTTCTGTTTTCAATTTTCATGGCTCTGGCTCTCCTCTTTATTTTTTCCTTCCTTCTCCTTGCTTTGGGTTTATTTTACTCTTTTATTTTTTTCCTAAGTTCTTGATGTAGGAGCTTAGATGAACGGTTTTTCCTTTTTTCTTTCTTTTTTTAAAATTTTTTTGACAAAGTTTTACTCTTGTGGTCCAGGCTGGAGTGCAGTGGCATGATCTCAGCTCACTGCAACCTCTGCCTCCTGGGTTCGAGCAATTTCCCTGACTCAGCCTCCCGAGTAGCTGGGATTACAGGCACCTGCCACCATATCTGGCTAATTTTTGTATTTTTAGTAGAGATGGGGTTTCACCACGTTGGCCATGCTGGTCTTGAACTCCCAACCTCAGGTGATCCATCTGCCTCAGACTCCCAAAGTGCTGGGATTACAGGCGTGAACCACCATGTCCAGCCTGATTTTTCCTTTTTTCTAATACAACTATTTAGTGCAATAGGTTTCCCACTTAGCATTGCTTTATAGATTTTCACAAATTTTGATATATTGTATTGTCATTTCATTAAGTTAAATATATTTTTAAAAATATTTGATACCAAGAACCAGCTCGACTGTAGAGACCCCCACCCAGGCGGCGCTGATGGAATTGAGAAGCACACACCCCAACAGAACAGCAAGGTGGTTCATCTGGGGGGGCCAACGGCCTTCTAAGCTGACAGCCTCAGGGGCTGACAGTAGTCCCGGCTGAGGGCCTCGAGCAGACTCTGACCCCTGCATTTATTCTCTCTGAACAGTGATGATTACTAACAAACAGATGTTTGGTATTTTCTTATAACACAAAAATATACCAAGTAAGCATCTGGTGCCCGCTTACCACTGATCACAGACAAACTAAAAAGTATTCTCCATGAGGGAGTCACCGGGGCAGGGTCAGATGTTCCATGCTTAAAGAATTGTTTTAACTGGTGTATGATATTTATACATTGTCCTGCCACTTTAGAATACCTCAAGTAGTTTTCTACTTGGTGGGGGGGAGGGGTGGCTAGGTTCTCCTTGCCTTCGTTCTTCCTAGCAAACAATACATTCCATCATATACTCAGCATTTCTCAGCAATCACACACTCAGCATTTCTCAACACTTGGAGACTCATCTTTAAACCATGAGTTATTTAGAGTTGTGTTGCTTAGCTTCCAAGTGCTTGCAGATCTCTCTGTAATCTGTAGTTTGATCAAATTACGGTCAGAGAATATACTCTGTTCAATTTCAATACTTTACAACTTGCTGAGGTTTGTTTTATGGCTCTAGCTAGAAGCCAATCCTCCATTACCATTTACAATGACATCAAAAATAACAAATACTTAGAATTAAATCTAAAGAAAGGTGAGAGACCTCTGCAAAACTCTGCTGAAAGATACTAAAGAAGACCTAAATAAATGGGAAACATACCATGTTTATGCTTTGGAAGACTCCATGTAATAAAGATGTCAATGTTCCCCAAATCGATCTATAAATTCAAGGCAAATTCAATAAATACAACAGCAAGGTCTTGTATAAGTTAACAAACTGATTCTAAATTTTATCAGAAAATGACGGCCAGGTGTGGTGGCTCACGCCTGTAATCCTAGCACTTTGGGCCAAGGCAGGAGGATCGCTTGAGCCCAGAAGTTCAAGACTAGCCTGGGGAACACAGGGACACCCTGACTCCAGTTGCATAAAAATTTTTTAAAAAATTATCAGAAAATGATAAGATAGCCAATACAATATTGAAGAAACTAAACAAAGTTATGGACTTACACTAACAGATTAGGAATTTTTATAAAACTATAATGAATTAGAGTGTGGTGTTGCACAAGGAAAACAAATTTATCAATGGAATTAAACAGAGTTCAGATACAGATTCACACATAGACAATCAGTGATTTCTGACAAATGTACCACTACAACTCACCAGGAAAAGATTAGTCCTTTTAATACCTGTCTATATGGGGGGATGTATGTTGACCCTTATCTCATACCAATTGTAAAAATTAATTTGAAATGGATCATAGACTTAAATGCAAAAGATTTCAAACTATAAAGCAGTACTTCCAGAAGCCAGTGTGAAGAGCATGGGAGCCCTACTCCCAGCAAAACAACCATTTAACTGATGAAAAAAAAAATTTTTTTTATAAAAACAGCTAATTAAGTATCAGGAAATTGTCCTAAGGGCATACAGCAAATGAAGAAATGTTTATTCAAGAAATTCTACTCAATCTGTATAGAGCAGCCAGAGTCTGAAGGCATTTAAGCCACAAATTACTCCTACTCCCCCACATCCCCAGCCAACTCTGTGTAATTGAAGCTCTATTCTGGACAGTCACGGACAAGAAAATGGGACTCCACCTCTCCCCAGCTCCCAGCCTAGGGCAGCGCATTCAGTCCAGAAAGGGCAGCGCACTATTCTGCTGTCTCCATGTTACAGATGCTCTACAACAGTCCAGAAAGGGCAGCATCTTTTATCCTGCTGTTTCCATGTTGCGGATGTTCTACATTAGAAATTGTGGCTTACAGGACTGGGGCTCCTTCTCCCATCCAGCCCCTCCTCCTAGCGTGGAAGTTCCATGCCAAGTTTAGTAGGTCAAGCACACTGGGCTTCATTGATCCTGCCTGAGATCGCTCATGGGGCAGACGTTCCATGCAAGAAGAGCAGACCGAGAGGACAAGCAGCTACCACCCCCTCCCAGTGTTCCAGCTGTAGAGCAAAGGCATCACCGCAGGAGAAGCTGGCTGCTGTCCCTGACACCAGCTCCAGTCCAGTCCAGTGGCTCAGCGGTTCTGCAAAGGGTCTTTGGTGATCAAAGACTGGATGGTATTAACCTAAAAGAATCGAAACCCTCAGAATCTAATTCAAAGAAAGTTTTTTCCAGCACACATTTTGAGGATAGCATCCCCCGGAAACACCAACTCCAAAGACTGGAGCCAGCACCCAGAATGGGGAACGTAGGGTTTCATTTCTGGCAAAGTGGCTCACACCTGTAATCCCAGGACTTTGGGAGGATGAGGAGGGAGGATCGCTTGAGCCCAAGAGTTCAAGACCAGCCTGAACAAGATGGTGAAATCCCATCTCTACAAAAAAATACAAAAATTCGCCTGGTAGTGCATGCCTGTGATCCCAGCTCCTTGGGAGGCTGAGGGAGTGGGGGGGTGTCTCTTGAGTTTGGGAGTTCAAGGCTGCAGTGAGCCATGATTGAGTCACTGTACTCCAGTCTGGGCTGACACTGAAGAGACAGACACTGAGCAGGACTAAGATAGTCAGAGATGGGAGAGAGACTGGGTATGGGCAGAAAGAACAGGAGAGTCAGGAGGAGAGGAACTACTCTACTAAAAACACAAACTTTAGCTGGGTGTGGTGGTGCGTGTCTGTAATCCCAGCTACTTGGAAGCCTGAGGTAGGAGAACTGCTTGAACCCAGGAGGTGGAGGTTGCAGTGAACTGAGATCACAAACTGCACTTGAGCATGGGTGACAGAGACAGAGTGATACATGTATCACTCAAAAAAAAAAAAATATACACACACACACACACACACACATATATGTATGTGTGTATATGTATATGTGCGTGTATGTGTATATATGTGTGTGTGTATATCTATATACATACATACATATATATCTCAGATCCTCTATTGCAAAGTCACATATCAGTATGGGAGCTCCAATAATTTGGAAGGCAGAGGTTAAGCGTTCATCAGTCAGCTACACCTACTAGGAGCTTTCTCTGTTATAAGGGGTGGTTCCCACCAGGGGATGATCCCATGGGTAGTTCCCACATATAATCTGACCCTGTATGGGATGTTAGAAGGTG
The DNA here is from genome assembly GCA_036589455.1 of Ateles fusciceps. Taxonomy (NCBI): domain Eukaryota; kingdom Metazoa; phylum Chordata; class Mammalia; order Primates; family Atelidae; genus Ateles; species Ateles fusciceps. The sequence goes on along the minus strand of JAZHEH010000929.1, from coordinate 1,837,852 downwards.
GGAAACAGGACCCAGCAGGGTGGCTCATTCCTGTAATCCTAGCACTCTGGGAGGCCCAGGCAGGCATATCACTTGAGGTCAAGAGATTGAGGTCAGCCTGGCCAACATGGTGAAACCCCGTCTCTACTAAAAAAAAAAATACAAAAATTAGCCAGGCCTGTGTGGTGGCTGATGCCTGTAATCTTAGCTACTCAGGAGCTTGAGGCAGAAGAATGTCTTCAACCCAGGAGGCAGAGGTTGCAGCGAGCCAAGATCGTGTCACTGCACTCCAACCTGGAGGCCAAGGCAGGAGGATTGCTTGAGGCCAGGAGTTTCAAACCAGCCTGGCCAACATAGCAAGTCCCCATCTCAAAACAACAAAACACAATATCTTGACCCAGGCAGTGTGAAGGGGGCAGATGACAGTGTTTTCACCAGAGGGAAACTCATCTTTTCGAAGGTGCCAGAAAATTTGGGACCTCCAGACTTGAACAATGTTAGCAGCTGTCTGAGGCCACAAAAATAAGCAAACCATGCTGGAGAAAGAAAATCCTTCAGAGACCTGTTCATTTAGGTAATTCTATGAGTTTCAGTTGAATTTCCTAAATGTCCCTAAATTACATCCTCAGCCTGGCAAGACATCAGAGCTTGTTTGACTCCCACATCTGGGTCCTGCTCCTGAAATAGTAATGTGGATTACGGCTCCCTCTTGTGGTAAAGGGAGGCATATTCAGTTTTAAATTCCTATTTCGGCCTAGCAGGGTGGCTCATGCCTGCAATCCCAGAGCTTTGGAAGACCCAGAGATCACTTGAGCCCAGGAGTTTGAGACCAGCCTGGACAACATGGTAAAACCCCGTCTCTATTTTTTTTTAAATAAGTTATTTCTATTTCGCTCCCTCTCCTTGACTACTACTTTTACGGATTCCGACTACTTTTTCTACTAATTGTCCCTGTAAATGAGCGTATATACTGACGGGATTTCTATCTGTCCCAAATAATATGCCTTTGGTCCCATCCCCAGACAGGTAGGGAATGAACAGGCCATCTGTGACTCCCAGGACTTTTTTGAGACAGGTTTTTGCTCTGTCACCCAGATTGGAGTGCAGGGGTGTGATCTTGGCTCACTGCAGCCTCAATTTTCTGGACTCAAGTGATCCTCCTGCCTCAGCCTCCCAAGTAGCTAGAACTATAGGCCTGCACCACCGTGCCTGCCTATTTTTTTTTTTTTTTGGTAGGGATGGGGGTCTCACTATGTTGCACAAGCTAATCTCGAACTACTGGTTCAAGCAATCTTCCCACCACAGCCTCTCAAAACAATGGGATTACAGGCATGAGCCACTGCACCCAGCCTCAATGTTTAGTTTTTTTAAGAAACTGCCAAACTGTTTTCCAAAGCAATGTATAAATGATCCAATTTCTCTCCATCCTTGCCAGCTTTCGGTGGTGGTGCTGTTTTCAAAATTTTTAGCCATTTTGATTTAATTTGTGTTTCCCTAGTGGCTAATGACAGTGAACACCTTTTTATTTGCCTACTTGTCAACTGTAGATCTTCCTCATTCAGATATCTCTTCATGTCTTTAAAAAGTTTTTATTTTCATTTTATTTCTTCATAGAGACAAGGTCTCACTATGTTGCCCGGGCTGGTCTCCAACTCCTGGGCTCAAGCCATCCCCGACCTTGGCTCCACAAACTGCTGGGATTACGGGTATGAGCCGCCACACCAGATCCTCTTCATGCCTTTTGTCCTTTTTTTTTTTTTTTTCTGCGATGAAGTCTCGATCTGTTGCCCAGGCTGGAGTGCAGGGCATGATCTTGGCTCACTCTAACCTCTGCCTCCCAGGTTCAAGTGATCCTCCTGCCTCAGTCCCCCTAATAGCTGGGATTATAGGCATCTGCCACCTGGCTAATTTTTGTATTTCTAGTAGAGACTTAGTTTTGCCATGTTGGCCAGGCTGGTCTCGAATTCCTGACCTCATGTGATCCACCTGTCTCAGCCTCCCAAAGTGCTAGGATTACAGGCATGAACCACCACACCTGGCCTTTGCCCATTTTTTAAATGGATTTTTTTTTTTTGCTATTAAGTTTTTATAGTTCACATTTTCTAGAGAATTGTCCTTTGTCAGATATGTGCTTTGCAAATATTTTCTCCCAGACTACGGCCTATCTGTCCTTCTAACTGGGTTTTCCTTTGAGCAAGAGTTTTTCATTTGGATAACATCCAGTCTCTCAGTTTTTCCTTTTATGGACTGTGCTTCAGATGTCAAATCTAAGAACTGTTTGCCTGGCCCTAGATCCTGAATATCTTCTTGTATGTTTGTTTCTAAAATTTTTGTAGTTTTATGTCTTACATTTTAGTCTGTGATTCATTTTGAGTTAGTTTTTATATAAGGTGTGAAGGAGGAGAGAGGTTATTTTTTTCCCTATGGATGTCCAATTGCTCTGCACCATTTGTTAATAAGTTCTCTTCCCTTCATTGATTTGCTTTTGCACCTTTGTCGAAAATCAGCTGGGCCCAGGCAGAGTGGCTCATTGCTGTAAGAAAATTGCTTAACTATGTGCCGACGTATGAAAAATGTTGTAATCCTGATAAAAATCCTGATAATAATACCTCTTTGTCTATAGTCTTTAGCTATATATATACATGCAAAGACAGAGGAGTCTAAATAAATGTATGTACTTCAGAGGGCCGGGCTGATGAAGATGTTTCGGCCCCTTCCTGGGAGACACTTGAGCTCACACTGTGGGCACCTCTGGAGCTGACTGGGGAGATTTTCCTGAATCCTCAGCTCCCTCTGGGTCTGGACGCCACAGTGGCTCCCCCATCAGAGGATGGCCTCACACTTCTGCTGGCCTGGGCCCTTGCACTGATTCACATCTAGAAGGGGACCAGGTCATGGAGCAACCTTTGGTCTGTGTCTCAGCTAAAGACTCACAGGGTGGAATATAAGACTGGATGTGTGGATGTGGGAGGGTGATGATGACCCCCAGACCGTTCTGCAATTTCCTGTTTGCCAAAGAAGCCTCCATTCTGGAGAAGAGAAAGAGACAGAGGGTGCAGGGAGCATCAGTCCTCTCCTGGCTCTCAACGGATCTGGAATCAAATCCACTATGACACATAACCTGTCTGGCACTTCTCTCCCCGCAGGGCCCAGCATGTCTCCGCAAGAGGGCAGGGCAAGGTCAAGCTTCTAGCCCCCACCCAAGGTCAGATTCTAGCTTTTCCCAGAACCTCACTCAGGGCAGAGACTGCCTGGGAGCCACCCTTCCCCATGATGGGCTTCCAAGGATTCCCCATGGCTTCCCAATCACCCCTCCTCCCTTTCCCTCTCCCACAGCTGTCTTGGTCTCTCTGTATATCCTCAGGCTCCTCTGCTCACACAGAGCCTCAGGTGAGCCCAGGAGGGACTGGGAAGCTGGGGGGAAAAATGTGACTCCCAGGGAACCCCCAGCTGGGACCCACCTACCACCACCACCTGGACCTTACCAGCTCTGTCTCCTCAGCCGCCCCAACGAGTCCTTACCTGATGCTGTGCCAGCCGCACCTTAGATGTGGGGGACAAGTTCTATAACCCCCTGCAGCACTGTTGCTATGACGATGCCGTCGTGCCCTTGGGCAGGACCCAGGGGTGTGGAAACTGCACCTTCAGAGTCTGCTTCGAGCAGTGCTGTCCCTGGTCCCTCAGCTCCGAGGCATCCCCTCGTGGTGAATATGAAAGGCCAGAAATGCCCCCTCGGCCCTGACTTCGGAGGGGCAGGCTTTGTCGAAGGTGAGTCCTATCCCCTTCATGAGATTGTGGGTGCAGGGGAGCAGGGAGGCTGGGGGGGCTGCATGCCTGTTCTGCCCTGGGTGGAGTCCTCGTTCTCTGTGTCTCCCTGTCTCTGTCCTCCTGCCTCTACTCACTCCACCTCTCCTTTTTCCTCCACTTAAACAATTAGCCAGGTGTGGTGGCACACACCTGTGGTCCCAGCTACTCAGGAGGCTCAGGTGGGAGAACTGCTTGAGTCTGGGAGGTGAAGGCTGTAATCAGCCATGATAGCACCACTGTGCTCCAGTGTGAGTTACAGAGACCCTGTAGGTAGGTAGGTAGGTGGTAGGTAGGAGAGGAAACAACAATAAAAAATAAAAAGAAACAAAAAAGGTACCAGACTTGTAACCTGAAAACTAAAAGCCTTTGATAAAATAAATCAAAGACTCTCTAAAAGAATGGAAAGGTATCGTCTGTACATGGACTAGAAACCTTAGCATAATAAACATGTCAATTCCCCCCAAATAAACACACAGGTTGAACATAATTCCTTTTTTAGATATTACTAGATTATCCTAAATTTTTTATGGACTGGCAAAGCAACTAGAAAGTGTAAAACAATTTGAAACAAGAAGAATTGGCTGGGTGCCATGGCTCACACCTGTAATCCTAGCACTTTGGGAGGCTGAGGCGGGTGTATCCCCTGAGGTCAGGAGTTTGAGATCAACCTGGTCAACATGGTGAAACCCCGTCTCTACTAAAACTACAAAAATTAGCTGGCTATGGTCATGCACGCTTGTAATCCCAGCTACTTGGGAGGCTGATGCAGGAAGATTGCTTGAACCTGGGAGGCGGAAGTTGCCGTGACCCAAGATCACACCACTGTACTCCAGCCTGGCTGACAAAGCAAGACGCTATCTCAAAATAAATAAATAAGAAAAGAAAAGAAAACAGAAGAATAAAGTGAGAGTTAGTAGGAGGATTGTGTTGCAATTTGAGACAGCTGGGAAGATTGTCCTTGGGATCCCTGGATCAAAATATTATAGAGTATTATTTTTCCATCAGAGTCAACCAACGCAGGTAGAGCAGCCCTGGAGTTGGGAATTAAAACATCAAGGCTGTGGCGACTTGAGAGCGGAGGCAGTGGCAGCTGAGCATCAAGGGCGGGGTCTCCAGCCCCGTGTGGCAGACCTGCTCACTCCTGCCTGGCATCCTGGGTCCTGAGAGTCCCCAACTTGTTCCTCCACAATTGGTCAGGGGGAGGTGGGTTCCTGGTCATTCCTTTGGTTCTGGCTTCCAGAACAGTCAATTGTGGAGATCATTTTCTACCTCTAGGAATATTGTCTGCTCTGATTCTGTAAGAAAATTCCAGGAGCAGAGCTGGGCATGGTGGCTCACACCTGTAATCATTTTGGGAGGCCGAGGAGGGCGGATCATTTGAGGTCAGGAACTTGAGAGCAGCCTGGCTAACATGGTGAAACCCCATCTCTACTAAAAATACAAAATTAGCTGGGGATGGTGGTACACGCTTGTAATCCCAGGTACTCAGGAGGCTGAGGCACAAGGATCACTTGAACCCGAGAAGCAGTGGTTGCAGTGAGCTCAGATCTGCACTCCAGTCTGGGTGAGAGTGACACTCTGTCTCAAATAAATAAAAAGAAAATTTCAGGAGCAGGTGCCATGGAGAAACCTCAGAAAAGCAGCCAAAGATGACAGAATTCTTGAATAAAAATGGGTCATAGGGATTTGTATCAAAAGAAGTTGACGGTGTTTTCTAGTTTGTTGAGCAGAGCAGCCACATGAGGGTTTTGGGTTCCTTCTCTTCTCCTGTCCTCTTCCTCCAAATGCTGTGCTTCATAAAGTGGGTTTTGCCAGGGTAGGGATGTGGTCTGACCACTGTGAGAATAAATATTATTGAAAAGCCGTATGAACCACAACAGCACTTTCAGCGATGTGACTGTGGTCTGAGTCACATATGATTACAACTTCCGTTTCTCACATTACAGGTTAATTCACGTTCTTATTTTTTTTCTCTGTTTTTGAGACGAAGTCTCTTCTGTCGCCCAGGCTGGAGTGCAATGGTGTGCTCTCAGCTCACAGTAAACTCCACCTCCCAGGTTCAAGCAGTTCTCCTGCCTCAGCCTCCCGAGTAGCTGGGATCATCCCTGGCTAATTTTTGTATTTTTAATGGAGACGTGGTTTCACCATGTTGGGCCGGCTGGTCTTGAACTCCTGACTTCAAATGATCCGCCTACCTCAGCCTCCCAAAGTGCTAGGATTACACGCGTGAGCCACCGTGCCCAGCCTTGTTTTTATTTTTCTTGTTCTGTACAATGACTAGGGAGAATTAAATCACGTTGGGGCAAAAATCACTGCCTTCTTTACTTTTTTTAATCATTATTATTTTTTTCGACAGCGTCTGGCTGTGTCACCCAAGCTGGTGAGTAGTGGCACGATCTCAGCTCAACTCCGCCTCCTGGCCTCAAATCATCCACCTGCTTCAGACTCCTTAGCAGCTGGGACTGCAGGTGTGTGCCACTGTGCCTAGTTTATTTTTGTATCTTTTGGTAGAGGAGGGGGTTTTGCCATGTTACCCAGGCTGGTCTTGAACTCCTGAGCTCAAGCAATCCTCTTGCCTCGGCCTCCCCAAGGTGTTAGAATTACAGACGCCACCACATCCCCCAGTGGTGCCTTCTTAATTAATGACCCTTGTTATCAGTTAAGTTCCACTTGGTTGCCCTGCTTTGCTTAGATCAGATAAGAGAGAAAACATGACCATACACCCTTTGTAAAAAATGGGCCGGGCGCGGTGGCTCACGCTTGTAATCCCAGCACTCTGGGAGGCCGAGGCCGGTGGATCACGAGGTCAAGAGATCAAGACCATCCTGGCCAACATGGTGAAACCCCGTCTCTACTAAAAATACAAAAAGAAAAATTAGCTGGGCGTGGTGGCCCGTGCCTGTAATCCCAGCTACTTGGGAGGCTGAGGTAGGAGAATTGCTTGAACCCGGGAGGTGGAGTTTGCAGTGAGCCGAGGTTGCGCCGCTGTACTCCAGCCTGCACCTGGTGACGGAATGAGACTCTGTCTCAAAAAAAAAAAGTTAAATGTGCCCTTCTCAAAAAGAAACTGCCTATAAGCAATTTGCTGTAACTATGTGTCAACCTTGTATGAAAAATGTAATCCTGATAAAAATGCCTCCTTGTCTATTGTCTTTATATATATATACACACACACACACACACACACACAACACACATATGTACAGAGAAGTCTACGTAAATGTGTGTACTTCTTTAGAGACAGGGTCTCACTCTGTTGTCCAGACAGGAGTGCCATCCACTCCACTTCCACCCCTAGAGCCAGGCTGATGAAGATGTTTCGGCCCCTACCTGGGAGATGCTTGAGGACACACTGTGGGCACCTCTGGAGCTGACTGCGGTCTGGATTTTCCTGAATTCTCAGCTCCCGCTGGGTCTGGACACCATGTAGCTCCCCCATCAGAGGATGGCCTCACACTTCTGCTGGCCTGGGCCCTCACACTGATTCACATCTAGAAGGGGACCAGGTCTTAGAGTAACCCTCAGTCCATGTCTCAGCTCTAGAATCACAGGGTGGGACATAAGACTGTGGATGTGTGAGTGTGGGAGGGTGAGGATGACCCCTGGACCGTCCTGCAATTTCCTGTTTGCCAAAGAAGCCTCCATTCTGGAGAAGAGAGAGACAGAGGGTGCAGGGAGCATCAGTCCTCTCCTGGCTCTCAATGGATATGGCATCAAATGCACTATGACACATAACCTGTCTGGCACATCTCTCACCCCAGGGCCCAGCATGTCTCTGCAGGAAGGCAGGGCATCCCACGACATCACGAGCTCCTCTAGGAATAAGGGAGACAAGGAGCTGCTGAGATCTGCTGATTACCTGCTCACTCCACTGCAGTCACCCGGAGCCATGGCTCCCAAGGCCACATCCTGAGTGAGGAGAGAACCTCATTTCCACCTGAACCTGTCTCCCATCTGAGCCACCACAGGGGCTCACTCCCCAACCCAAACTACACCTCACCTCTTCTTCTGTTCCCATGCCTGGCCTTCTCCCCAGACATGGCTCCATCACAGCAATTCTCTATCCACAGCCCCCGGGTCAGCCCCATCTACAGCCCTGTTTCCGTCCCCAGATTACTGCCCAAAGTCTTGGCTAGCACTGGTTCCAATTCCAGCCTGATCTTTTTCTAAATGTTGCTGCTGGTCACCCCCACAGCACAGCACAAGTCTCAGCGCAGCCTCTTCCCGGCCTGACCCCAGCTGAGCCTCCAGCTCTGAACTCCTCCAAAACCAGGAAAAAACCACAATGCCCTGAACCCTAAGGCCATTTCTTCCAAGAGTCCTGCCTGCACCCCTTGACTACAGAGAGACTGACGGTGGAGAGGGCATCTGTCCTTTCCTGGCACTCAAAGGACCTGGCATTAAATCCACAACACATATCCTGTCTGGCACCTCTCTTGCCTCAGGGCCCAGCGTGTCTCTTCAGGAGGGCAGGGCAAGGTCAGCTTCTAGCCCCCACCCAAGGTCGGCTTCTAGCCCCTCCCAGAGTCTCATTCAGGGCAGAGACTCCCCTCGGAGCCACCCTTCCTCAGGCTGGGCTTTCAAGGATCGCCTATGGCTTCCCGATCACCCCTCCTCCCTTTCCCTCTCCCACAGCTGTCTTGGCCTGTCTCTGCATCCTCAGGCTCCTCTGCTCACACAGAGCCTCAGGTGAGCCCAGGAGGGACTGGGAAGCTGGGGGAGGAGGTGTGGCTCCCAGGGGGAACCCAGGCTGGGACCCACCTGCCACCCCCACCTGGACCTCACCAGCTCTGTCTCCTCTAGTGGCCCCCACGAGTCCTTACCTGATGCTGTGCCAGCCGCACCTGAGATGTGGGGGACAAGTTCTACAACCCCTTGCAGCACTGTTGCTATGACGATGCTGTCGTGCCCTTGGGCAGGACCCAGAGGTGTGGAAACTGCGCTTTCAGTCTGCTTCGAGCAGTGCTGTCCCCTGGTCCCTCAGCTCCAAGGCATCCCTCGTGGTGAAAATGAAAGGCCGGAAGTACCCCTGGCCCTGACTTCAGATGACAGGCTTTGTCGCAGGTGAGGTGAGATGTTTTAATACTTCCTGTCCCAGAGGTTTATTTACTTTTTTTTTTAAGTAGGTCTAGTTTTGTTTTTTGTGTTTTTTTTGTGATGGAGTTTCACTGTCACCCAGGCTGGAGTGCAGTGGCACTATCTTGGCTCACTGCGACCTCTGCCTCCCGGGTTCAAGCAATTGCCTCAGCCCCCTGCATGGGATTGTTTATACAGGGAAGCAGATGGGCTGCATGCCTGCTCTACCCTGGGTGGAGTCCCCGTTCTCTGTGTCTCCCTGTCACTGTCCTCCCTGCTCTATTCACTCCACCTCTCTTTTTCCTCCACTAGTTTCTCTTCCTCCATCTGTTTTGATTTCTGTGGGAAGTAGAAGAGTTCCTTTTTAAAGTTTCCTTTCTTGTTAAAGAACAAATTATAAGTGTGCTAATAACTCTTTGTTAAGCCCTATCCTATGTAGCTGTTAGACATGCCATGCTTACAGGCACGTAGTACATTCTATGTTCTTGTACTTTAACCAAGATATCTATGCTGGACATGCTCACAGGCATGTCCCAACTCTCCATTGCTTTTACCTGTTTAGAAAAGTTTTAAGTTGTTAGCCAGTTGGGTTTTAGTTTAGATTGTGAGGTCTGGCTCCAGCCAACAGAGATCAAGATACAGCAGTAAGGACGACCCAAATGAGTAAGGGATAAATTTGTGTGTTTTTCCTTTGTTCATTGTACTCTCGTGGCATGATGGATAGCAAGGGTACCCTTCCTGCAGTCCAGGAAGTAAAAATTTGTTGCTGAAAGATTCTTTGTCTCAGTGCTAATTTTTCTTTGCAGCACCGAGCATCTATTTCCAACAATTTCCCTCTCAGAAGCTCACTCTTTCAGCATTGCTGTCACGAGGCAGTGGCAACTGAGCAGCAAGGGCAGTCTCCAGTCTCGTGTGGTGGAGCTGCTGACTTCTGCCTGGCATCATGGATCCTGAGCATCCCCAGCTTGGTCCTCCACAACTGTCAGGGGGGAGACAGGCTCCTGGCCCGTCCCTTGGTCCTTTGGTTTCTCTCCTCCTCACTCTCCTGTTCTTTCTGCCCATGTCCAGTCTCTCCCATCTTGGACCATCTCTGTCCTGCTCAGTGTCTCTCTCTTCAGTGTCAGCCCAGACTGGCATACAGTGGCTCCATCACGGCTCACAGCAGCCTCAAACTCCCAAACTCAAGAGACCTCCTCCCTCCAACTCAGCCTCCCAAGGAGCTGGGACCACAAGCATGCACTACCAGGCAAACTTTTATATTTTTTGTAGAGACAGGGTTTCACCATCTTGTTCAGGCTGCTCTTGAACTCAAGAGATCGTCCCTCCTCATCCTCCCAAAGTCCTGGGATTACAGGTGTGAGCCACCTTGCCAGGCCTCTCTGCCTACAGAAATGAAACCATATGTTCCCCATTCTGGGTGCTGGCTCCAGTCTTTGGAGTTGGTGTTTCTGGGGCATGCTATCCTCAAAATGTGTGCTGTAATAAACTCTGTTTAAATTAGATTCTGATGGTTTTGATTCTTTTAGGTTGATACCATCCAGTCTTGGTCATGAAAGACCCTTTGCAGGGAGAGAGGTCAGCTCCCGTAAATCTGATAATTGTACTTGGAGCAAATAAATGATGCAGCCTCTTTGTCAGCCAGCAAAGAGAGGTTTCCAGACTGGAGACCTTCCACTCCTCCTCTCCCCCTCGCACACCTGCACGCCTGTACGGCACCACATTCCTGGCTATCGCCACATTCCTGGAAGAGGCTCCTTGAGGCAAGAAGAAACTAAGACCCCAAAGGTGCCAGGTGGAAGAGTCATTCTATTTATTCCTGGACAAAGAGCGACTGATGGGAGGGGACTCTGAGAGCGGGAAAGGTCCAGGCCCCTGGGTTTCACATTCCAGGAGTTGAGCTCTGCCAGCCCCACCCAGGAGCCCTGGGAAAGTCAGATTTGGGTCTCATCCAGGGGTGTCTGTGACTAAGCCCTGCCTCTCCTTCCCAGAGGGGCTGGGCCAGTGGAGGTGGGAGTGGGCAGTTGGAGGCCCGTGGACTGGAGTTCAGGAGACCTGGGTTCTGGTCCAGCCTGTGTCCATGACCAGCAGTGGGTCCTTGCACCGTGTCTTGTTTGGATTAGAAAGTGGGATGAGAGAAATAAACAAATGTCTGTCTGAGGTCAGAATCTTGCACTTACTGGCCAGAAAAACAGTACTTTTTTTTTTTTTTTTTTTTTGAGGCAGAGTTTCACTCTTGTTCCCCAGGCTGGAGTACAATGGCAAGATCTCGGCTCACCGCAATTTCCATCTCCCATTGTCAAGCAATTCTCCTCTCTCCGCCTCCCAAGTAGCTGGGATTACAGGTGCCCACCACCATTCCTGGCTAATTTTTGTATTTTTAGTAGAGATAGGGTTTCACCATGTTGGCCAGGCTGGTCTTGAACTCCTGACCTCAGGTGATACACCGGCCTCGGCCTCCCAAATTGCTGGGATTACAGTTGTGAACCACCATGCCCGGTCCAACAGAACCTTCTTGAACCATGGATAGAGTTCCAACCCCTGAGGATCAGTTCCACCAAGACAGAGCTGGGCTCCCCGTGCTGAAGACAGACTTGTCCCCCAGACGGTGGATGGGATAGGGTGGGGGACTCCCTGGGGCTGGTGGAGGGATTGGACAGCACTGTGTGCAAAGGCTTTTTTGACACCTGGAGAAGGGGCGGGGACAAGACCCCTGGACTGGCCCTGGCCACCCTCCCCTATTCCCGGCCTCTGAGAGCCCCCTGCCCTATCATGATCTCCCTCCCACTTTCTCACCCCTGGGCCTGACTCAGCCACCCCAAGAGGCCAGGCTCAGGTCAAGGAGGGTCGGCTGGACTCCTCTCTCCTCAGAGACACAACCCCAACCCTGACCCAGGAAACCTGCTTTCTCCCACCAGTGTTTAGGCCGCTACCTGCCTCGAGCCAACCCAGGAAATATCTGGAACCATGGCTTGAGAGATGAACCCCGCTATTAAAAGACATTCTGGGGCATCTAAGTTAGTAGTACTCAGGCAAGAAGGAAGCCAGGACATGGCTGCACCCTTCTTCATTCCTTTTAAAATTTAATTCTTATTGTATTTCATTTTTTGAGACAAGATTTTGCTCTGTCACCCAGGCTGGAGTGTAATGGTGCGATCTTGGCTCACTGAGACCTCCATCTCCCGCACTGAAGCGACTCTTGGGCCTCAGCCTCCCGAGAGCTGGGATTACAGGCGCGGACATCATGCCCCTGCTAATTTTTGTAGTTATTGTAGACATGGGGTTTCACTATGTTGCCCAGGCCGGTTTCAAACTCCTGAGCTCAGGTGATCTGCCTGCTTCGGCCTCCCAAAGTGCTGGTATTACAGGCATGAGCCACTGCACCTGACTATGTCTTCATTCTTGTTGGCTTTGAGTCACTGGAAAAAAAATAAATTCTGTATCCTTATGTGGCTAATGAATGGCTCATTGAATCTAAAATCGCTTGTTGACTAGTTTCATCCCGCTCTTCTGATGTATAATGCCACCTTTCTCATATAGCAGTGTTCTATTATTAGCTTTATCTGTTGATGGACTCTATCCTATTCAACTGATTGATGTGTCATTTTCCTAGGTAGTGTCGTGTTCATTTATAATGGCATTGTTTTAAATTTTAGTAATAGGCAAAGAATCTTCTCTCCCTATTACAGTCTATCATGTTTTACTTGACAATATTTGTGCAGTTAGGTTTAAGAGCTCCAAAGTAATTTCCTAATACCTCCTCCTGAAAAATAGCGAAATATAGAAATGTGGATTGAGATGAAAATTTTTTGTAAATATTGTTTGGCTTTGGGAAGAATGATCAAAATGTTTTAATACTTCCCATTACAGAGGTTTATTTACTTTTTAAAAATTAGGTCTAGTTTTATGTATGAATTATCACTTTATGGTTTTCTTACCATAAATCTTACACATTTCTTGATACAATTAATGCCTGTAACATATCCTTTTGCAATACTCTACTTTTTTCCATTTCAATTTCCCTGGTTATTGCTAGTATAACATTATCTATTGATTTATTTATATTTAATTTATATTTATATCATAATATTAAATACTCCTATTCCATTTATCTATTTTTAAGGCAAATCTCTTGGGTTTTCTGGATATACAAAGATATTGTTTAAAAATAATAATATCTTTCTTCCAGTGTTCCTAACTTATTTATTTATTTATTTATTTAATGGAGTTTCGCTCCTGTTGCCCAGGCTGGATTGCAGTGGTGCAATCTTGGCTCACTGCAACCTCCACCTCCCAAGTTCAAGCGATTCTCCTGTCTCAGCCTCCTGAGTAGCTGGGATTACAGGCATGCACCACCATGCCGAGCTAATTTTTGTATTTTTAGTAGAGACAGGGTTCCACCATGTTGACCAGGCTGGTCTTGAACTCTGACCTCAGGTGATCTGCCTGCCTCAGCCTCCCAAAGTGCTGCATGAGCCACTGCACCTGGCCCTAACTCATTTCTATATATTAATGTATTGCAATAGTTAGCAACAGCAAAGTACTGAATACTAGAGGTTAAAGAAGACATCTCTGACTTTGTTTTTTTGTTTTAAGGAGTGGAAAGTTTAATAGGCCAGAAAGAAGGGAGAAGGCAGATGGAAGAAGCTCCCTTGACAGAGACAGAGGGAGGGAGGCTCCAAAGCTGAGAGAGGGAACCCCAAGTGTGGTGGACACCAGCCAGTTATATATGCAGAGGCTGGAGGAGGTGGTGTCCAATTTGCATAGGGCTCAGGGGATTGGTCTGACTAGGCATGTCATTCATGTAGCCCATGAAAAAGCTGGCCCTCTCACCCTAGCTTTTTATATGCAAATACAAGGTGCCATGTTCTACACACTTGGGGTATGCGGGGGGAGGCCACGTTGCCAGGAACATGTGGGGCAAGGGCAAGGAGGCCTCAGGAATCACCATGTTTGGGTGGACCCAGTTTCTAATGGCCTGCATTTGCATATCAAAGGTTGCCAGCCTGGCTTTAAGAGCTGGGCCTTTACAAGAAACTTTTGCGGAGATGCTTTAAAAAGTGAAAACCTCCCAAGGACCCCTTTTCCTCTCTATCTGCCTAAAATAATTTCTTAATAACTCCTACAACATTCCCCCCCTGTGGAGATGCCACACTAACTGCTCTTAGGGGGTTTGGGCAATGACTCCTTCCGGCTTTCTGCTGAAAAGGGGGTGTCAAATGGGGAACAGCAGGCTAGGGCTCCTCCTGGGGTTGATCTAAGGGTCCTTGGAAGAATGGCGGGTCCATGTGTGGTTCAGTTTGCAGCACCATTTGGAGTTGGATTGCTTCTAGGTGAGAAGTAACAATTTGAGTTATAGTATTGAGTATACAGAATCCAAATATCAATACAAGACATATAAGCAAGAAAGGGCTTCATAAAGGGGTTAACCAATTCCATAAAGAAGACTGGAGTATATTAAAGAGGGATTATAGCTTCCCAGGGCTGAAGCTGGCATTTGATCTAATCAAATAATTTTGATTAGATCTTTAATTACCTGTAGATTTTTCTCTACTTTACTAGAGGTGTTAATCCTCACTAAACCCAATAAAAAGTCCTAGCAGACTCAGTGATAGTAAAACTGTCATGCTTCGTTTTTGTCAGTAACTATTATTCCTGCTATAAGGATATAATTAAGCAAAATACAACAGCAATGGAAACTCTGTCCAATATTTCAGTTAGAAGGTGCTACCATGTATAACCCTATTGCAAGTAGTAGAGTGAGGACAGCAGTTCCAACAAGTGTGGTGTAGTAGATAATTTCCATCTAAAATTTTACTTGTCAAGATATAGAGTTTCCCTTTGGCAGTCTATGAAGCTTTGTTTTTATTTTTCCAAACAAGGAAACCTCTGGGTTATGGGTACCCTGCTTACTTTCATTTCCTGGCAGAATTTGCAGGATAATTGCCCAGAACTAGTATATTAATTCAGATTTTTACATTACCCGTCCCTTTTTCTTTCATCTAAGCTGCAGAAGATTACCACTTGAGTCACAGGAGTATCAGATACAGTAAGTTCCTCTTCAAAGGTATGGCTTGTTAACTTCCTTGTTCTTTGTTCTTAAGATCAATTACCTTGTACTTTCTTGCTCCTAGTTACCCACTCTGTAAACTGCCCCTCCCACCACAACAGCTCTTCCTGCTGAAACTGCCCTTCCTGCCACTGTAACCCACACTCCTCCTCTGTTTAAAATAGTCAATCGGGATTAGTTTAGATTGTACAATCTGACCCCAGCCAACAAGGATAAGACACAGAAGCAAGGACCAGCTGCATTAGGGATAAAAACTTCTTTCCTCCTTTGTTTGGTGTGCTCTTGCAACCACTCCAGGTGTGAGTGGCACCCTTCTGCAGAAGTAAATTTGCCTTGCTGAGAAATCTTTCATTCACATGTTTATTTCCTTTGTGGCTCCAAGCTTTTATTTCCAACAGTAATAAGCAGGGTTAGTTTAAAATGTAGGCAAAAAGCTTGAAAACAATTAAGACTAGGATAATGACCAATGTATAAGCTTTGGAGCAAAATCTTTCTATCCAGTTCTCACTTTTGGTAAAAACTAATTATGAATGAACTTTAGTCTTATACTTGGCCTGATTATTTGCATGAAGTGCAACAAGAATGATTATTTCTACATAGGTCTTTTGGATGGGCTTTGATGAAACTCTGTTCCACAAGGAATCTTGGATAAGACCTGTAAAGCCAAGCCCAGCCATGGGTTTATATCCTCAAATACCTGTGACTTGGGTAATCCTCTCCTCTTGAGGTCCCAAGATAGACTCAGAGTTTCCAGACCTGTTAGAAAGTGACGGTCTTTTTTTTTTTTTTTTGAGACAGAGCTCACTCCGTCACCAGGCACCAGGCTGGAGTGCAATGTCGCGATCTCGGCTCACCCGCCTCCTGGGTTCAAGCAATTCTCCTGCCTCAGCCTCCCGAGTAGCTGCGACTACAGGCACGCACTACCATGCCCAGCTAATTTTTGTATTTTTAGTAGAGACAGAGTTCACCATGTTGACCAGGATGGTCTCGATCTCTTGACCTCGTGATCCACCCGCCTCGGCCTCCCAAGTGCTGAGATTATAGGCGTGAGCCACTGCGCCCAGCCAGAAAGTGACAGTCTTTACTGACCACAGGTTAGGAGCCCTGCTGGGGACTGTGTAGACAAAGTATCAGGCCAGTTCTCCAAGGGGCTTTAACTGGCTCTACATGTCAAGCTTGATTCCTTAAAGAGAAACACACCCTTTCAGTCAAAGCCTTGGTAAAATAACCAGTTTTTCAATTGTGTGCTGTTTACAAAGAAAAACGGATTCTCATTGAACTGATGCAAACAACTATATTGTCATAAGTTAAGAGTACCTACAGGTAGTCTCCAAATTTTAGAGGAACCAGGCAGAGAAAAATGAAATTGCTCCAAATTTTGTTTATAGTAGTATACCTTACTCAAATATTAAAGGCCATAAATAGTTTAAAATAAGTTTCCTTGACTCTGAAAAAACAAAACAAGAATCAGCAAAATTCGAAGCAAAGGTTAAAAAGGTTGCTTAAAGCTTTTGAGAACAGTCCACTTAGTTAACTCTTGTTTTCCTTGATATTTGTGAACATGTCAGTTCTTTAGTAGTCCCATACCTTCTTTCTCTATTTCAATGTTACAATCTTCAAAGCTATTAAAAACCTGCATTTGAGAACACCTGTTAAAGTCCTTAATGTAGCCTGATTATAAACCATCTTTTGAGAAGGAACAAAGCCAGACAACTGTCTGCAAATGACAAAATTTTCAGGATAGTTACAGTTAAAAACATGACTGACAAGTTTATTTCTGTGGTTTATAATAACTTTACACTTAATTCTGGTTGATGGCACATACTTAGGCATTAGAATTTTAGAAATCCCATACAATTTTGGAACATATATTAGTATCACTCACCAAAATATATTTTATTTATTTATTTATTTTTTGAGATGGAGTTTCACTCTCATTGTCCAGGCTGGAGTGCAATGGCATGATCTCAACTCACCACAACCATGGCCTCCTAGGTTCAAGTGATTCTCCTGCTTCAGCCCCCCAAGTAGCTGGGATTACAAGCATGTGCCACCACACCCAGCTAATTTTGTACTTTTAGTAGAGACAGAGTTTCTTCATGTTGGTCACGCTGGTCTCAAACTCCTGACCTCAGGTGATCCGCCTGCCTCAGCCTCCCAAAGTGCTGGGATTACAGGTGTGAGTCACTGCTCCTGGCCCCAAAATATAATTTTAAAAAGATTGGACATCATGTTGGCAATCTTACATTACTAAACATGTCAAGTAATCCTGTTTACCTTTTCTCTGAATGTTGCAGGGGCTCTCTGAACCATCCAAAAAGCCAGGCATTAGGAAGGACAATTTCCAGATTGCCATAAATTATTTTGCCAAAATGATGACTTAAAAAGCAAAAACTTTCATTATCCTTTACTGTGACATAAAAATTTTGTTTAAAGAAAATTTTACCCTTGAATTAGTTTGTTAAAGTTAACCCCAATTAATTTAAATGAAACATAATTGATTATTTCATCTAATTTTAACCAATTTGACCATGAGGTAAAATCTTTACAAATCTTTCATAACCCTTTTACTAAAGGGAAAATTAGTATCTTAAGACCTTCTTGCTATGCTTTTATTTCAATGCTTAATTTTTGAAAAGACCATATAGATATTATGGGAGAAGACAGTGTAGTGCTTCTACCATGCATTTCATTGCAAGGCAACCCAAGCCAATTAGCTAATTTTGTAATCAGTCCATCCCTGATGGCAGTCTCATATCCTAGTGGGGGGGTGGGGATGTTAGCTCATCTTCCAAGTGGCCAAGAGCATGGTTCTCTGATTTATAACTACTATTAGCCATCCCTTAAAGTGTGTTTTCTACCTAGTTATTACACACCAAAACTTTTTCATAATGTGAAGCAATTTCTGATATCCCCAAAACTCAAAGCCTTCTGATAACACAATGCTAAACAGAACAGAGCCCTTGATTTTGAGAAGGCTGTAACTCCTTTTAATTCATGGGGCTTTATGAGAAAAATGAAGGTTTTTTTCACCCCCAAAATGCAGTCTGTGGTACCCCTTCTGTTTTTCCCAAGGAGTTTCATGCTACCAGAAGTTATCTTAGGACCTCTCATGCATGCATTAAGAGTGTTAAGACAAAAAATGGAGAAAAATTATTCAGTCAACTGAGAAGAAAAGAGCCTTTTTCCAGAAGAACAAGATCCAAGAAGTGAAAAACGTAAAGGCCTTTTAAATATACCTATAACTTGAATATCCACTTTTAATTAAGTGAGTGCTCTTTAAGGAAATCCTTTTAAATCCCTTGTTACTTGACTTTAGCCATGCCAAGCAGTTAAGATTTTTGGCTTTTGAACTTTACAAAAAGTAATCTCACAGGAAACAACAAGCCTTAATCAGGTAATGACTCAACTGAGGGTGTACAAAGTATTTTCAAAATTGTGACTGAGACAGTGGAAGAGACCCAACCTGAACAACTCCATTTTGTTTCCAGCCTCCAAGCTATCCTTGCCCATCCTGCATGTAGGCCAAGCCAACTTTAGGAGGAACCCGGTTTACAGTCTACAGTCCAAAACAAAGGTGTTAACAGCTTCCCAGGATATACTTCCCTTTTGCCTGGGGACCAGACCAAGAAACTAGCCACAAGATTAGAAATCATGGCCCAGGAGCCATGCAGCTACAAGATTTTGACCTTCCCTAAACTGTTCTTAAGATCAAGGCTTAAGATATTTTGTAAACCCTGCCCTTAATGGATCAACTGGCACCATCCAGATTGACTAGCTGGCTTATCTGATTTTGTGGCCCTCACCCAGGAACTGACTGAGCACAATATGGAAAGTAAAGAGTTCCTCTTCAAAGTTTCCCTTCTTGTTAAGAATAATAATAATAAATGTTAGAAATAATCGTTTCCTTCAAAGACTTTCTTTAAAGCCTTCTTGCTTTTTCTAATAACTCTTTGTTAGGCCCTATCTTATGTAGCTGTCAGCTTTAAAGACAAGTATATTCTATGTCCTTGTACTTTAACCAAGATATTTGTGCTGGACATACTCACAAGCATGTCCCAGCTCGCAGCCTATGCCCCTTCCTTATTTTGGAATGTTATTACTTTTCTAAGTCCTTTCACAAGCAACTTCCACTTTTCCTTTGTTCTCCATTACCTTTACCTATTTAGAAAAGCTTTAAGTTGTTAGTCAATCAAGTTCAGTTTTAGATTGTGAGGTCTGGCTCCAACCAACAGAGATCAAACACAGCAGTAAGGACCCAATGTGTACGGAATACATATGCCTGCCTTTCCTTTGTTCATTGTACTCTCATAGCAAGATAGCTAACAGCAGTACCCTTTCTGCAGAAAGCCTTGCTGAGAAAACTTTTTGTCTGAATGCTAATTTTTCCTATAGTACCTAGGAACAAGCATTCTGTCTCTAACACACAAGAAGACAGCCACCATTGTAAGATGGTGGAGACTAAAACAAAGTATTGCCATCCAGTTCCAGGTTATGTTTCCAAGGACATGAAACAAGATGGAGGTCTGTAGCCAAGTTTGCCACCGACTGCTTTGTTGGGCTGGCTTGAACAGCAGACTTATGTGGTCCTGGGCCTGCATCCTAACCTAAGATACCCATTCTTTGACAGAACCATACAGAAAGACATGCAAACCACACCAGATTGTCTACAGCTTAAGACCTACCTCACAAATCCTTCTTCATTAATTATAAATTTACAGAGAATATAGACAATCATCCTCATTATCCCTTTTGCCAGTTTGCACAGGGAGATAGAAGCCAAAAGCCTGCCTGATAAGACACTTTTACGCTTTTGCTGGCATATCAGGCTTCCGGGTTCCCTTCCCCCTAGCTTAACTTTAAGCCAAGCATTTTAAGGTTTGAAAAATTAACGTTTTTCAGTTTGGAAGAACATTATAAAAGAGATAAAAGTCATTTTCAGCTGCAAAAGAAGGAAAAAACACCACAGAAAGGAATTCCCATTAGGGTTTTCAAGAGGTATTATCTCTCTTCCTATTGGGAATGGCGTTTCCCCTATTTATTTGCCTTCCCTATTTTTTTCTTTTCCCTTTTAGCCTACTACAGGAGACATATTGCTTATCTTCAAAATTCTCTTCTGCTTGCAGAGCTGCCTGTTTTAGCTGCAGTGAGGGTCTGACTTGACGGCAACATAACATCCCTCGTGTGAGGTTAAATAACTGAGTTAAATTTTGGAAAGCTTTTATAAACCTATTAGAGTTGTTAGAAAATCATCCTAAGTCTCCTTTTACTTGCCTAAAGTCCTGCAATGAGCAGGAAATTTGAAGGGGTTCCAAATAAGGGGGACCCTCAAATGATTTCCCTGAAAGTTACTTTTTTAATTTTGGGGAACTATTTTCCCTGGGCCTGCCCGATATGGTTGCTAAAAGATCTGGGTTGATCTTACAATGCTTGCAGAGGTTTAGTAGAAATGCCATGCTCTTGTGCAAAAGAAAACGAATTGCTTTCTTTAAAGTTCTGAGGTTAGGGAAGTTCCAGTGTTTCAGAGTGCACTCCAGAGAGGTGCAAAGCTGAAGATAATTTATTACCCATTTAGAAAAAGAAGCAAGAATAAAAGCGTTTTCTTAATCTCCTTCCTTTCCGTATGACCCAGAGTGGAGGATGTTATGTATTAAATTTTTCTTTTTGGTGCCACAAAGAAAAATTATACTGGGACAAAGGATCTTTCAGCAAAGCAATGCTTTTTACTTCCTGTAGAAAGGGTATTCCCACTAGCAATTTTGCCACCAGAGTACAATGAACAAAGAAAAGCAGACATTTATTTTTTATGCATTTGGAGTTGTGCTTACTGCTGCGTCTGATCTCCGTTGGCTGGAGCCAGACCTCACAATCTAAACTAAAACCTGATTGGCTAATAACTTGAAACTTTTCTAAACAGGTAAAAACAATGGAAAGAAAAGAAAAGAAGTCCAAATAAGGAAGGCACATAGGCTGCAAGCTAGGACATGCCTGTGAGCACGTTCAGCACAGATATCTTGATTAAAGTACAAGGACATAGAACGTACTACGTGCCTGTAAGCACGTCTAACAGCTACATAGTATAGGGCTTCTAGCAAAAAGGCAAGAAGACTTTTGAAGAAAGTGTTTAAAAAAACTATTATTTCTAACACTTACGAATTTTTCTTAAACAAGAAAGGAAACTTTAAGGAGGAACTTTTCTACTTCCCACAGAGGAGAAGACAGGGAGTGTCCTCTGAATGTCTTGCCTCCCCGGTTTCTGGATTCTGGCACTTTCTAAGATGTGCCCCACATGGTTGTAGGTGTGGCTCTCCAAGCCATGGAACCAGATGAACTAAGTGATGGGGCTAATCACACATACCCAAGCAGCCTTAGCCTATCCGCCTTATGTGACTTCCCTTTGACTTCCTAGAACCCGTGTGATTTGCCTGGCTCCCCAAAAACGGGTCTCTGGAGAGACTGTGTCACCTTTGGGCAAGTCTCCTTTAACAGAGGCAATGTCCTAGATTACCTGCTATTATGGCCCATGCTAAAGCACTTGCTCTTAAGGGAAAACAGTTCTGGTTAAAATTCTTTTACTAATTAAGTACTATCTTAATTGGAGACAGAATAGATGCCTTAGAAGAAGGTAGGAATCGAATGGCTGTTTTCCCACTAATGGGGCAATATTGGGACTAAAATCTGGCTGCTGAAGACAGTTTACTCCTATTAAAAGCAGAAACTTCCCATTCTCAGAAGAGGCCTAAAGCCTCATTTCTACTAGATGGCTTAGAAATATTATGTGCTTGCCAGATAAACCATAGAGAGTTACTGAGTTACTGCCTGCTGTGATTTGCAATCTTTTTTAACAGACCTGTTTCCCTGAACTGTAAGGACTCCTGCACAGTGGACACACATAGAGAAGGTAAGAGACTGCGGATAAAAGAGAAAGGTTTGGCAACACGGTAGATGGAAGAGAGCACTGAGATTATAGGAAAGATTTAAAGTTGAAATCTGCTACATAGTCTGATATTAAATCATTCACTCTGATGAATGAATTTCCTTTACTGGCTAATGCACCAAAATGATATGGCTCTGACGAGTGGAGGACACCAGGGTTCTTGGTCCTCATGATGGTTTAGATAAAATGACCTGGACACACATGGCGTGGTTTTAAGGAGTGGAGAGTTTAACAGGCTAGAAAGAAGGAAGAAGGAAGAAGTTCCCCCATACAGAAACAGGGAGTTGGGGGTCCAAAGCTGAGAGAGGGAACCTCCAACCTCTCTGTCTTATGTGGATATTAAGGAGAATAATGTGATGGTTTCTGTTGGTTTATGATAAACATCTTCAGATTTATAAAGGGTTTTAAAATCCTATTTTGCTTAGTCATACTTTCATATTAGAAATTTCTGCCAAAGGTATTTCATCAAATTCTTTATTCATAATTACATATGTATAAAATCATATGACTTTCCTCCTTTAATTAGTTTGGTTAATTAAGTCAATAGCTAGTTGTGGAGAAAGTATGGTGTGCCTACTGCTATTTGGGATCAGAGGACTCAGCACTGAACCAAGATGTTAATTCCATAATCTTAAATTCTATTGGTTGTTTCAAAAAAAAAAAAGAAAAGTCCAGGCATGGTGGCTCATACCTGTAATCTCAGGACCTGGGGGAGGTCAAGATGTGAGGATTGCTTGAGACCAAAAGTTTGACACCAACTGGGGAAACACAGCGAGACCCCATCTCTACAAAAATTTACAAAGTTAGCTAGGTGTGGTGTGGTGTGGTGGCATGTGCCTAGCTACTCAGGAGGCTGAGGCAGGAGGATCACTTGAGCCCAAGCATTGGAGGCTGCAGCCAGCCATGATTGTACCATCGCATTCCAGCCTCAGTGATGGAGTCAACCTCTGGCTCAAAAAGGAAACCACCAAAAATGAAAGAAATAGGCATAGTTCCAGTGGTGACAGTTCTATGATGAAGAAACATAAAAGTTGTGAAGGCATAAGGTGATGGCCGATGCTGTTTTAGAGAGAATGGTGTGTGAGGCTGTCCTAAGAAGGTGGTATCTCAGTAGAGATCTGAAGGAAGTGTGTGAGAGAGCACTGTGAATAAAGCAGCGGGCAATAAGTGGGGCAGTGCTGTGTGAAAAGGAGTCAGGGCAAAGCTGGTACTGCCTTATGTCCAGAATGGTATTCTTTAACTGGTAAAATTCATATAACATAAAATTAAGTTTCTAAAAATGTGCAATTCAGTGGCAATGAGTGCTTTCACAATGTTGTACCACTAATACCGCTATTTCCAAACAATCACATCACCCTAAAGGAACTCTGAATCCATGAAGGAGACACTCCTGATTTTCTCCTCTCAGCCTCCAGCAACCACTGGTCTTCTTTCTAGCTCTAGGAATTTATCTATTCTGAATATTTCATATAAATGGCTTCACACAGTATGTGAGGCCTGAGAGGCTGCATGGGGCTCATATGTGAGCCCTTAGTTGACAATATTGAGGATGGCCAGCTGCCACAGGGACAATGTTTATTAGAGAAATAATTTATTTAAAATCAACAAACAAACAAACAAAAACAACTGACTATGGTTGGGGTGCATGCCTGTAGTCCCAGCTACTCTGGAGGCAGAGGCCAGATGACTGCCTGAGACCAGGTTCATCTGGCCTGGGAAACACAGTTGAGATCTTGTCCCTAAAATAACCAAAACAAAAAACCACAAAACCCTGTTCTCTTTTACTTCTATGGAAGAAACAAGCCCAAGGAGGGCACCAAGAGAATCCCCGACATGAGAAGTCCGGCATTTGCTGATGCATCCAAACTAGTGCCAGCATTAGTTCTGCCCAAAGTGTCACAAAGTCCTTCATGGAGGTGTCTCTTTCTGCTTTTAGAGAGGTGTTAAAGGAGAGTGGTAAATAATAGGTTTTGGTTTTATTTACTTAATGAAAAGTAAAATGTTTACTCAGTACCTCTGTGTTCCTGGCCCTCTGACACAGGGTGAGGTCACTGTGTTGACCAAGGTTTGTTAGTGTGTAGAAATGCAATAGAGTTTTGGTGTCAATTTCACATGTTGCAACTTTGCTGAATTTGTTTGTTAATCTTTTTTTTTTTTTTTTTTTTTTAACAGAGTCTCACTCTGTTTCCTAGGCTAAAGTGCAGTGGTGCAATCTCGGCTCACTGCAACCTCCGCCTCTCAGGTTCAAGTGATTCTCCTGCCTCCACTGCCCGATCCCAGGTAGCTAGGATTTCAGGTGCATACCACCACACACAGCTAATTTTTTTTTTTTTTTTTTGTATTTAGTAGATGTGGAAAGTAGAAAAGTTCCTTTTTTAAAGTTTCCTTTCTTGTTAAAGAATAAGTGTGCTAATAACTTTGTTAAGCTCTATCCTATGTAGATGTTAGACATGCCATGCTTACAGGCATGTAGTACATTCTACGTCCTTGTACTTTAACCAAAATATCTGTGCTGGACATGCTCACAGGCATGTCCCAGCTCTCCATTGCTTTTACCTGTTTAGAAAAGTTTTACGTTGTTAGCCAATTGGGTTTTATTTTAGATTGTGCAGTCTGGCTCCAGCCAACGGAGATCAGACACAGCAGTAGGGATGACCCCAAATGCGTAAGGGATAAATTTGTGTGTTTTCCTTTGTTCATTGTACTCTCGTGGCACAATGGCTAGCAAGGGTACCTTTCCTGCAGTCCAGGAAGTAAAAATTGCATTGCTGAAAAATCCTTTGTTTCAGTGCTAATTTTTTTTTCGGCTCAGAGCATCTATTTCCAACAAATGAGATAAATACTCCAGCAGGGATTGCCCTAATTTCTTTTCAGTGTTGGCCCCACTTAACAATGGAATAGGAAAACCTCCAGGAGAGTAGGAGGCTAAAGAAACCAGAGTAGTTAACCAAGGAACCAGATCTGTTGCCTAAAAGTGAATCATCAAGGTCGTGCCTGTTACTGTAGGGCATGGTAAATGCCCACAACACATGGTCCTGAAGTTTGTTTTTCTTTCTGACTTTGATGTGGTTCAATTTATCTGTGTTTACTATTGTTGCCTGTACTTTTGGTGTCACATCCAAGAAATCTGCTAAGTTCAATGTCATGAAGCTTTCTCCCTATGTATCCTTCTAAGAGCTTTATAGTTTTAACTTTTGCATTTAGGCCTTGGATCTAATTAGTTTTCTGAACTAATGTTTGTGTATGATTAGAGAGAAGGGTCTAAATTCATTCTTTTGCATGTGGATATTCAGTTTCCCCAATACCATTTGTTGAAAAAGCTTGTCCTTTCTTACTGAATGGTCTTGGCATCCTCGCTGAAAAAATATTTAACCATATATTTTAGGACTTACTTCTGAGATATCTATTCCATTCCATTGGTCTATATGCCTGTCTTTATGCCAGTACCACACTGTTTTGATTGCTTTCGCTTCGTAACAAGTTTTGAAATCAGGAAGTCGATGAGTCCAACTTTGTTCTTTTTTGCCTTTTTTGAGGGGACAGAGTTTTCCTCTTGTTACCCAGGTTGGAGTGCAATGGCATGATCTCAGCTCACCACAACCTTCGCCTCCTGGGTTCAAGCAATTCTCCTGCCTCAGCCTCCCGAGCAGCTGGGATTCTAGGCATGGGCCACCACACTCAGCTAATTTTGTATTTTTAGTAGAGATGGGGTTTCTCCATGTTGGTAAGGCTGATCTCGAACTCCAAACCTCAGGTGATCCACTTGCCTCAGCCTCCTAAAGTCCTAGGGTTACAGGTGTGAGCCACTGTGCCCAACCTGTTCTTTCTTTTTCAAAATTATTTTGTCTATTCAAGGTCCCTCGAGAGTCCATGTGAATTTTAGGATTTTTTCTTATTTCTACAAAATTGTCATTGAGATTTTGAGATTGCTTTGAAGCTGTAGATCACTTTGGGTAGTATGGACATTTTCACAATATTAAATGTTCCAACCCATGAACACAGGCTGTCTTTCAATTTATTTGTGTCTTCATTAATTTTTTTCAACAGTTTTGTGGTTTACACTATACAAGTCTTTTGCTCTCTTGGTTAAGTTTATCCTGAAGTATTTTATTCTTTTTAACATTTTTATTTTTTGAGACAGTCTTGCTCTGCGGCCCAGGCTGAAGTGCAGTAGCACGGTCTCAGCTCACTATAAACTCCACCTCTCAGGTTCAAGCGATTCTCCTGCCTCAGCCTCCTGAGTAGCTGGGATTACAGGTGAGCACCACCATGACTGGCTAATTTTTATATTTTTAGTAGAGATGGGGTTTCACCATGTTGGCCAGGCTGGTCTTGAACTCCTGACCTCAAGTGATCCACCTGCCTCAGCCTCCCAAAGTACTGGGATTACAAGCGTGAGCCACCATGCCTGGCCTGAAGCACTTTATTCTTCTTCATGCTATTATAAATGAAGTAGTTTTCTTAATTTCCTTTTTGTTTGTTCATTGTTTCTGTATGGAAATGCAATATAGGTTTTTTTATTTTTTATTTTTTTTTAAGTCGGAGTCTCGCTCAATCGCCCAGGCTGGAGTGCAGTGGTGCCATCTCAGCTCACTGTAGCCTCCACCTCCCAGGTTCAAGTGATTCCCCTGCCTCAGCCTCCTGAGTAGCTGGGATTACAGGCACCCAAAACCATGCTTAATTTTTGTAGTTTTAGTAGAGATGGGGTTTCACCATGTTGGCCAGGCTAGTCTCGAACTCCTGACCTTAAGTTATCAACCCGCTTCAGCTTTCAGAAGTGCTGAGATTACAGGCCTGAGCCTCTGCACCTGGCACAATAGAGTGTTGTGTTTTGATTTTATAACTGAAACTGATGAATTCATTTGTTAATTTTAACGGGCTGTGTGTGTAATCTTTAGTGTTTTCTACATATAAAATCATGTTGTCTGTAAGCAAAGATAATTTTACTTCTTCCTTTCCAATTTGGATGCCTTTTAACTCTTTTTTTTTTTTTTTTTTTTTTGCTCAAAGGCTCTGGCTAGGACTTCTACTAGAATATTAAATAGCAGTGAAGGAAGCAGACTTCTTTGTCCTGTTCCTGATCTTAGAGGAAGAGCTTCTAGTTTTTCATCATTAAGTAGGATGTTAACCACTGGTTTTTCATATGTGATCTTTATTATGTTGATATTTTTATTTTTACTCTATTATTAGTTTTTGAGTATTTTTAATAATAAAAGGAAATCCTTTTTATGTAACATTTGTCATTATCACGTGTTTTGTTTCCCCTTCACTTTGCTAATACGGTGTATTACATTGATTTTTATTTGTAGAACTATCCTTGCATTCCAGAAATAAATCTCACTTGGTGATGTTGTATAATTCTTTTAGTTCTCAAGCACATCAACCCTGTATCCCTAGGGTTTCTCACTCACTTTCTCCTCTTCCTACCATGTCCTTCCAGATATGTGTATAAAATGAATCTACAGGTACTGCAGGTGAAATCTGAAGCCTGACTTGGTTTGGCCTCCTAGCCTTGAGAGATTTTTAAAAGTCCAATCTGAGGCTGGGCACGGTGGTTCATGCCTGTAATCCCAGCACTTTGGGAGGCCAAGATGAGAGGATCACTTGAGCTCACAAGTTTGATATCATCCTCAGAAACATAGTGAGACTGTCAAAAAAAATTTTTTTTTAAATTATCCAGGTGTGGTGATGTGCACCTGTGGTCCCAGCTACTAGGGAGGCTGAGGTGGGAGGATCACTTGAGCCCTGGAGGTTTCCGCTGCTATGAGCTGTGATCATGACACTGCACTCCAACCTGGATAACAGCATGAGATCCAGTCTCAAAAAATAAATTTAAAAAGTCCAATCTGAGATTCTTTATCAAAAGTTCCATTAAAGCAAACTTTGAGAAGAGTTTATGTGGTCAATCACTATTCTTGCTGCACTTATAGAAATAATCAGGCCAAGTTTGGTGAGACCAAACTTATTTTACAAACAAGTTAGTTTTACTCTGATTATCTTTGGTAGAAATGTGGGTAACTACAGAGAGAAAAATTAAGTTTCAGAAGAAAACTACAGTATACCTGTTGTTACACCTGTTGTTAGATTATAGTAGCCCTGTTCACATTGGTTTTTTTATTCTTGTTTTTGAGACAGAGTCTCACTCTGTCGCCCAGGCTGGAGTGAAGTGGCATGATCTCAGCTCACTGCAACTTCTGTCTCCTGGGTTCAGCGAGTCTCCTGCCTCAGCCTCCCAAGTAGCTGGGACCACAGGCGTGTGCCACCATGCCCAGCTAATTTTTGTATTTTTAGTAGAGACGGGGTTTCACCATGTTGGCCAGGCTGGTCTCGAACTCCTGCCTGCCTCAGCCTCCCAAAGTGCTGGGATTACAGGCGTGATCCACTATGCTCCATCTCACATTGTTTTTGAGTTGATTATCTACCTATAGACTGGACTGGATCCTGAATTCTAGTTTCCTCTAACTCTTCAACTGAGAACACTAGCTGCTCTGTTCCTGAAGCGTTAGAAGCTAGAGCGGGAGAAGTTTATGCAAATTTTGGTGGGGGGGGGGCGGGGGGGGGCAGTGGATAATTCTTGTGCCCTGATATGTGGGCCACACAGAAATTTCACTGAAATGCCCAATGCCATAACCAAAGAAACTCTAACTGCAAACCAGCGTCAGAAGTTGATTACACCATGCTGTGGACAGCTTTTCCCAAGACGTCAGAACATGACTCCCTATCATAATGAGACGTATGCCTGTCTTAATCTTTCCTTTCCTTTCCCTTTCTTTCTTTCTTTCTCTTTCTTTCGTTCGTTCGCTCTTGTTGACAGAGTTCGCTCTTGTTGCCCAAGCTGGAGTACAATGCGCAATCTTGGCATTGTATTTGTATTCTGACAGTGATTCTTCAACATTTTAAAGGAGTATTTCTTACTATATCAATATTTCACTTAGTCTATCCATATTTCTCTTACTATATTTCTTACTACATCCATATTTCTCTTACACACATATTTTTGATAATTTGAACCAAATGTTTTCAAGAGCTCCATAAATTCCAGAATTTTTGTACTTCATTGTCCAGAAAGAAAAAGTAGTAACAGTCTTCTGGGAATCTGAAGCCTAAAAGAAACAGCATGTTTGTGACTAAAAGAGACTGACTGGGGTGTATGGGGAGAGAAGAGAGTGAGGTTCTAAAGGAAGACTGATGCAAGGAACATGCTGGAGGAATAGCAAGTTGATAAGTGACTATAAGGGGCTGCATTCCAGTTTTCTCTGGCTGTGCAGATCTAAAAATAATTCCAGCCTCAAAGGGAGGACTCGCCTGGACAGGCTGTGGTTCTGAGTGAAAACATTTCACTGCCTTTGATTCCTTATCTCTCTTCCAGTAACAGTTGTGTAGATGTTTATTGGCTGGTAATTATTGAACAATTCTTGGCTTCCATACCTCACTCACAGTCAACACTTTTGAAACTCATTAGGGACTCTCTACAAAGAGTGGCAGCAAGCACTTTCTTTTCTTTAAGGATTCTGAATATAGGCCCTTAATCTATTCTGACTTGTTTTTGCTGAAAGGAGCACTGTTAACCTGATGGGGTTCCCTTTGTAGGAGGCCTTCCCCTACTTTCTAGCTGCCTTTAATATTTTTTCTTTTACATTGACCTTGGAGAATCTGATGACTATGTGTCTTGGGGATGGTCCTCATGTGTAGTATCTCAAAGGAGTTCTCTGAATTTCCTGGATTTGAATGTTGATCTCTCTAGCAATGTTGGGCAAATTTTTGCAAACAATATCCTCAAATGTGTTTTCCAGGTTACTTGTTCTCTCTCCCTCTCACATGAATATCACTGTGGGATAGTTTTGTCTCTTTACAAAATCCCACATTTGAGTTTTCATTCATTTTAAAAAATCCTTTTTTAAATTTTTTGTCTGAGTTGATTTAAAGAACTAGTCTTTGAGCTCTGAGATCCTTCCCTCAGCTTGGTCTATTCTGTTGTGAATACTTCTGATTATATTATGAAGTTCTTCTGGAAAGTTTCCCAGTTCCATCAGATCTGTTTGGTTCTTTCTTGAAATGGCTGTTTCCTCTTTCAACTCTTGAATCATTTAAGTAGATTCTTTTGATTCCTTGGATTGAGTTTCAACTTTCTACTTGGATCTCGATTTCATTGCCATACAGCTTCTGAATTCTACGTCTATAATTTTGGTCTGGTTAACAACCATTGCTGGGAAGCTAGTGTGGTCATTTGGAGGTGAGAAGACACTCTGGCTTTTAGAATTGCCAGAGTTTTCGTACTGGTTCTTTCTCATCTGTGTGGGCTGAAGTTGCTTTAATCTTCGAAGCTGCTGTCCTTTGGATGGGACTTTGGGTTTTATGTTTTTTGATACCCTTGAGGGTTTGGCTATGGTGTAAGTTGGGTTTAGTCAACTGGCTTAATTTCTGGATAACTTCAGAAGGCAAAGGCTCAGATCAGCACTCCTAGGCTCACTGTTCTAACCCCGGGGTACTGGGACCAAGCGCATGGCTTTGTTCCTTGGCTCCTCAAGGTTAAACACCTGCTGTAATGGAGGAGCTGAGGTGTTCCCCATTCACTAGCAACAATACTCCAATGGTGGGTGTCACAAAAGCATTTCATCTGGGCCGTGGCAGTGGGATGTGCACTTACACATGCCCTGGTGGTGGTGGAGCATCGATGTCTATGTGCATGTGCATGCTGGCAAAGTGTTCAGGGGAGGCTATGGGCGACTGCTTGCCAGCAAAGTGGTGCGGGGTGTCTCTGGGTATGTATGTGTCTGCAGAGGCTCTCTGATGGTTGGGTGGGGACTTTTGGTGAAAGAGCTATGGCAGTAGTCCCTAGGAAGCACATCAGTTTGGCATCTGAAGCTGTTCTGCAAGCAGATGTGGCCAGGTAGGGAACTTGGGAGAGGCTGGCACACCCAAGGGCACTCAGATCAAACTGGCCCTAACACCTGGGCAACATAGCCCTTTCCTGTCCAGGTCTGACAGTCAGCAAAGGCCAAAGCCATACCAAGGAGCATGGTGAGCCTTGGGGGATAGGCATCCCTGGCCATGTTCCACAATAGCTGTTTCCACACTGGCTGGAGTTCTGTCCCAGCCAACTCTCCAAGCAGTTCTATCTGCCAGCTCAAATGTCCATGGGGGTTGTGGGATATCCTGCAGCTGGGATTCTGGAGGCCTGTGGCAAGAGAGGGCCACGTCATGTCTATTTAACTCCCCTCTTCCCCAGGAGCTGCTCAGGTCCAGGAACAAGTCTTCATGCTCAGCAACCCTGCGCAGGGTTCCCAGCTTCCTCGCCTTTCAGGTTAGGGTCTGCCTCCCCCTCCACCCACTCTCAATGCCTTCCTTTTCGAAGATCTGCTTGGTGTATGCTGGTCTTCTTGATGGTCAGTCTTTTGGTGGGAGAAGCATCTCCTGGCTGCATCTAGTTGGCCATATCAGTTCCTCCCCTTAATCAAAACTATATTTTTTAAACAAAATAATTCAAATTGAATTTTAAGGTTATAAGTCTGCATTTTAAAAAGAACCTCGATGCACTTGTAGAAAATATATGTCACATATGAGTTTTCAGAAATGTTAAAAATTAATATGTGGTAAAGGTATTTACATCACGCAAACACTAGCAAAAGAAAGTTACTGTAGCTAACTAAATGAGCACCAAGGTAGGCTTTAATGCAAAAGGCTTTTTGCTAGAGCGTTTTTAGCAAATGCTGTAGCAAGTAATAATGACACAGGGGCCGATCTAAAGCAGCATACAATAATTATGAATCTCAATATATGTAACACAGCTTCAAAAAAGTACCTGAAATAAAAGTAGGAATAAGTTGACCAGGCATGGTGGCTCACGCCTATAATCCAAGCACTTTGGAGGCCAAGGCGGGCGGATCACCTGAGGTTGGGAGTTCAAGACCAGCCTGACCAACATGGTGAAACCCCGTCTTGAAAAAAAAAAAAAAAAAAAAAGTAGGAATAAGCAAGTTCACAATGAAAGATTTTAATACACTTTTGGGGGATAGCTCACATAACAAGGAGACAAAAAATCAGAAGGGGCTTAAAATCTGGACACTGCAACTACCACATAAAACCAAATATATATGTGTACATGTCTGTGTTTATGTGTGTAATATGTATATATATGTATACATATATGTATATATAGTATGAGATACACACATATATTTTATCTTTTTTTTTTTTGAGATGGAGTTTCACTCTGTTGCCCAGGCTGGAGTATAGTGGCGTGATCTTGGCTCACTGCAACTTCCGCCTCCTGGGTTCGAGCATAGCTGGGATTACAAGCGTGCACCATCACGCCTGGCTAATTTTTGTATTTTTAGTAGAGACAGGGTTTCACCACGTTGGCCAGGCTGGTCTTGAACTCCTGACCTCAGGTGATCTGCACCCCCACCTTGGCCTCCCAAGGTGCTGGATTACAGGTGTGAGCCACCATGCCTGGCCTAATTTTATGTGTATATATGTATGTGTGTGTGTGTGTGTGTGTGTGTGTGTGTGTGTGTTGTGTATATGTGTGTATGTACATATATATACACATACATATATATACACATACATATATATACATAGATATGTATATACATATATATACCCATACATATATCTTAACAGTGTTAGAGCATACATTTATTTCAAGTCTATGTAAAACATTTACCCTAAATTGATCATATGTTGGGTCATAAAGTCTCAGCTTCCAGAGGATGAACATTATTAAAAACAGGTTTTTGAGCCGGGCACTATGGCACATACTTGTAATCCCAGATACTCAGGAGCTGATGTTTGAGCCCAAGAGTTCAAGTCTAACCTGGGCAATATAGCGAGATCTCATCTCTAAAGAAATGTTCTCTGGGGCTCCCAGTTTCCCCGTCAAGCATGTAAGAGGCTTGGAATTCATCACTACATCTTAACAGAAAGTAAATACTGAACAAAGGAAAAAGAAAAACATTAACAATTCTTCTTATATCCATTAAAAGAGTGGGATCACAGGGCAAACCACTGCCCTAAGATTTGCTGAGACAGGCAAGTGGGTACAGAGAATCAAAACTACTGCAACAGAAACTCATAACCAAAAACCTCTGTGGGAACCAGTACCAGGATAGGAAAACATGAAGTATAATTAATGAATTCCCCAGAGGCCCACTGTGGACCAAATTGAGAATTAAAAACTCCAGGGGCCCAGTCTAAGGGAAGCCTCTGCTCTTTTCTAAGAGTTTTACCTCCAGGAGTCCTATCAGGTTATCACAATGAATATTGGAGAAAAATCTCTTTCACGATCTGGCATGAAGAGGGAAGGGGGAAAGTAACCACTGTGAAACACACCAGAGTATTCTGTTCTTAACAAGCTCTGCCTTAAGAGAAACCATTGTACCAGAGCCTAAATTATTAGGGTTTTATCGGAGCTGAACTGACCTGGAGGAAAAGAGTATCACTTTTATACAGGACAGTAAACATCTATTCTTTGCTCTAACTTTACCTCTATCTTCCAAGGCAGTTCACGACACAAACATCATTGAAAAGAGTGTGGAACAAAAGGACAGTCAATGCCTCACTGCCAGGCCAGCAAAAATGCAAGATACCCATGGATCATTGTCTCTGACACCAGCAAACCAATAGTTCTCAAAAGTAAATAAACACATTTGCAAGATAATACTAGTGTGCAGGAAAACGCTGCCTTGCTGCAGTGGTGACTGTGATAATCCTGGGTGTCTGGGAAGATACGCCAGGATCACAGTTCTTCTTTTATCCATTAGAGGAGTGGAATATTAGGGTAACCCACTGCCACAAGATTTGTTGAGAAGAATCTTAGGTTTTAGAAGAATGCAAATCTGATTATGAGTTTTCACTGCCTAAAATTATTGAACGACCCCACCACATCTAGGATGAGACCCAGTCTCCCCAGCTCATCCCACAAGGCCCTTCACTACCGGGGCTTGCCTTCCCCCCTCCAGCACCTTCTCCACCTAAACCTTCACAGGCCCTCCCTCATCCAGCCCAACAGTCACTACCTGCAACACCCCAAACACACTTCTACAGCATGACTCACTGGTTGAAGCCCTCCTCCCAGTAACTCTTACCTCCCGTCAGGGTCTCTCCTTCCCACCTTCCTACACTGCTTCCAACTTCACTCACTGATAAAGAATTAAGGACTCCCTCTGTGCGTGCCCATAGGACTCGTGCTTACCTCTCTGTCTTGTCCTGCCATTGGTCACTCTCCTGGGTGTTTGTCCAACCTGAATTCTCCCTAAATTATCAAAGATATGCATGCAAAGAATAAAACTTCCAGCACATGGTTTTAAAAAATTAAAAATAAAAATCTCTTTCCCCCTCCTTTTACCTCACCCCTCATTTACTCATTTGCACTCCTCAGAGACTAATGCTGTTAGCAGTTTCTGCCTTTGTACCTTTGAAGTTTCCTAGAAAGCTCTCATAATTCTGTCTCATGACTTTAGGGACCCATTATTAGTTGTGGAATTTTAAAATATACTTAACCTCTCTGGGCTACAGTTTCCTCTTTAAGCACAATGAAATGATAATGTATAAGATCCAGGAACCCGACACATACCCCTTATCATGGCGAGTGAATCCCTCTTAGAAAGTATGTTGGACGGAAATTTTTCAGAATGTAGAAACTTGCATTCTATTATCTTAATTGACAAAAGACAATGTTTCTGGCCCAATTAATACCACCAGGTAATTTCCTCAAACATTACAAAAATACTCTCAAAAAGCTGTCTAGCTCCCCTGATTCTCAGTTTTGCTGGAGGCTACAACCAGGCCGGTGCTGCCACCAAGTTTTGAAATCAGTACAAAAATGATGTCACTGTTTGGAGCCCTCAGGGCATGATTCATCACACTGAATATGCAATGAAAGCTGTTAAACAAGGTTCAGCCACAGTTGTCCTGAAATAAAAAAACTCATGCAGTGTTGACTGCATTGAAAAGGGTACAATCAGAGCTTGCAAGCTCATCAGAAAAGAATTCTCCATGTTGACAACCATATTGGTATCTCAATTGCGGAGCTTACTGCTGATGCTTGCCTGGTATGTAATTTTATGTGTCAGGACTGTTTGGATTCCAGGTTTGTATTCGATAGACCACTTCCTGTGTCTCGTATCGTATCTCTTAATTGGAAGCAAGACCCAGATACCAACACAGCGATATGGCTGGAGACCATATGGTGCTGGGCTGCTTATTGCGGGTTATGATGATACGGGCCCTCACATTTTCCAAACCTGTCCATCTGCTAACTATTTTAACTGCAGAGCTATGTCCACTGGAGCCCATTCCCAATCAGCTCGTACTTACGTGGAGATAACATGTCTCTCCTTTTCCTTTATGAGAGTATGATAGGAAACTTCAAAGGCACTGAAGGCAGAAACTTCCACTGAATGCATAGTAAATATATTTTCTCTTTCTCATGATTCTTAGTAACATTTTCTTTCTTGATTTTACTTTATTGTAAGAAGACAGTGTATAATATATAGAATATACAAGATATGTTTTAATCAACTGTTTATGTTATCAACAAGGCTTCTGACAACATTAGACTATTTGTAGTTATGGTTTTTTTGTTTTTGTCTTTATTTTTGTTTCTGAGGAGTGCAAACAAGCAAATGAGGGGTGAAGTAAAAGGAGAGGTGAGGTAAAAGGAAGGAAATTATGTCTAAATTTATGGAGTGCAATTTAAATGAACTAGTTAGACATGGTCTGTGTGCCTTAGAGATACAATTCCAGCAGAACAGGACCTAACTACAGAGAATGTTTCCATTGGAATTGTTGGTAAAGGCCTGGGGTTTACAATCTATTAAGATGATGATGTGTCTCCATTCCTGGAAGGTCTTGAAGGAAAGCCACAGAGACAGGCACAGCCTGCTCAACCTGCTGATAAACCTGCAGAAAAGGCTGATGAACCAATGGAACATTAAGTGATAAGCTAGTCTATATATGTACTATCAAATATGTAAGAATACAGGCACCACATACTGATGACAATAATCTACGCTTTGAACCAAAAGTTGCAGAGTGGTAGAATGCTATGTTTTAGGAATCAGTCCAGATGTGAGTTTTTTCCAAGCAACCTCACTGAAATCATATAATGGAATACATTTTTCTTTGAAAGGGTCTGTATACTCATTTTCTAGAAAGTATGGGAACCTGTACTAATGTTTTTATATGAAGAAAATTGGTGTCTCTGTGGTTTTAAACACAACCGTGAAATAAAATTGTTTCACCACCCTGGCTAAAAAAAAAAAGCTGTCTATCTAGTAGTCTATCCAGGGTTTCTACATGAAATGGTGGATTGAAAACAGTTACTTAATTGTTAACATTTACTTACTGGTGAGTGTGGGTATCTGAAGTAAGAAATACATTATATAATATCTGAATCAAACTACCTATTCCTTCTGCAATGGAAAAAAGCCATGTTCTGTAATGTAATATAAATATACAAGTATGTTTTCTATCTATCTGTGTTTAAATTGTGCAAGAGGCTATTTAAATTGGAGTTGAGTAATTAGCACCACTGGTTGCCAGCAGATATGACCTCTGGGATCCTTGCTGGGCCAAACCCTCAGGGAAATGGTAGGGAGGATGAGAGATACTACAGTGTATGTACAAACAAGCCCAGAGAGCCGCTGACATGGGCTAGTTGCACTCTGCTCACTCTTGCCTGGACTCCTGCCAACTTAAAAACTTCCACTGTCTTCTACATATACACTACGATAGCTTTCAATTCAGGTAATCTCGTTTAGTTTATCACTGTCAAGCCTTCATAACAAATATTTTTATAGTATAAGTTTATATCATGAAGTATAAGTTTAAACCTGTACACTACAAAGTTAGAAGTAATTTCATTTAACCCCCATAAATACACAGGCTTGACTCTGTGTAGGTCCATTTCTACATACATTTCCTGAGACAGCAAGACCAATCCTTCCTCTTCCTCATCAGCTTATTCAATGTGAAGATGATGAGGATGAAGACTTTTATGATGATCCACTTCCACTGAATGCATAGTAAATACAGTCTCCTTTCTCATGATTCTTAATAACATTTTCTTTTCCTGATTTTACTTTATTGTAATAAAGTATATAATACATATACAAGATATGTTTTAATCAACTGTTTATGTTATCAACAGGTTTCCCATCAACATTAGGCTATTCATAGTTTGTTTTTGTTTTTATTTTTGTTTGAGACAGGGTCTTACTTTGTCACCCAGGATGGAGTACAGTGGTGCAATCACGGCTCACTGCAGCCTCGAATTCCTGGGTTCAAGCAAACCTCCCAAAGTGCCAAGACTACAAATGGGAACCACCAGGCCGAGCCAGTAGTTGTTTTTAGGAAATCAAAAATCATATGCAGATTTTCAACTGCACAGGGGTGTCAGCACCCCTAACCCACATATTGTTCAAGAATCGACTGTATTATAACATGGTATTATTGGCAATAACAATAGCTCACATATATAAACCCCTTCCCATTTGCCAGGCACTACAGATCCTGTCTCTGCTCAAACCCCTCCAATGGCTTCCTTGTGGCTCAGAGAAAGTCAAGATTGTACACCATGGCCTACTGAGCTATATAAACAGACTCTTGGTCTCCTCTGACCCATCACCCATCACTTTACATTCCCTCACTCAGACCCAACACATGGCCTCTTTGCTATTTTTTGAATGCCCCATGCAGGCAACCCCAACTTGGGCTAGAACCCTACTGGATTCTTCCAATAACCTGTGTGTCTACCCCTCACCTCTGTCAGGCCTCTGCTCAGAAGACACCTCATCACAGAGGCCCTCCCTGGTCACTCTAACTTAGCATTGTCTACAGCAGAAGTTGGCAAACTTTTTATGTAAAGGGTCAGGTTTTGCAAAACATAAGTCTCTTCTGCAACCATCACTTCTGCCATTGTAGTACAGAAGCATGAAGACAATACATGAATGAATGAGTGAGTGCAGCTGTGTTCCAGGAAAACCTTATTTACGAATACTGAAATGCCAATTTTATAGAATTCATATAATTTCATATATTTTAACTGTGTCATGAAATGTTACTCCTCTTTTGATCGTTTTGACCATTGATACAATTATTCTTAGCTTCTGGCTGTTGACCCTCAGGTCATGACTTGCTGATACCTGTCCATGTAATTCTGTCTCCTAACCTTTGTTATTTTTCCATGGGATACATCATTGGTTGCTATCACATCATATATTTACTTGATGTTTATTTTCTGTCTCCCTTGAACATAATTTAAGTCTCTTATTTTGCTCACTGCTGTATTCTTTGCAGCTAGAACAACACTTACTATTAATATGTATTCAAAATTATTTCTTTCTTTTTTTTTTTTTTTAAAGATGGGGTTTCACCATGATGGCCAGGCTGGTCTTGAACTCCTGACCTCAGGTGATCCACCCACCTCGGTCTCCCCAAGTGCTAGGATTACAGGCGTGAGCCACCGTGCCTGGCCCAAAATTATTTCTGAATAAATAAGTGAATGCAAAGGTTAGTTTCCATACCCCGATTTTAATTATTTTATTTAAAAACACACAGTAAGTTGACTCTTTTCTGTGTGCAACTTAATGAATTTCAACACAGATACATTTTATATATATATATCTCACTGTCACAATCAGGATACAAGTTATGTAACTCTTCATCCCAATCAACAGCCTCATAACATCCTTTATGGCCACATCCTTCCCCACCCCAACCCCTGGTATCTACTCTTTCCTATAGTTTTGCCTTTCCTGAGTGTCACATAATGGATTCTTACCTATGTAATTGTTGAGACCAACTTCTTGTATCTGACACAGTGCCTTTGAGATCTCACCAAGTCATGGTGTACTTAAATAGATCCTTGCTTGTTTTTTTTTTTTTTTCTTTTGAGACGAAGTCTTGCTGTTGTTCATGCTGGAGTGCAGTGGTTCGATCTTGGCTCACTGCAACCTCCACCTCCTGGGTTCAAGCGACTCTCCTGCCTCAGCCTCCTGAGTAGCTGAGATTATAGGCGTGCACCACTATGCCTGGCTAATTTTTTGTATTTTTAGTAGAGATGGGGTTTCACCATGTTAGCCAGGCTGGTCTTGAACTCCTGAACTCAGGTGACACGCCCACCTCAGCTTCCCAAAGCACTGGGAATACAGGTGTGAGCCACCACACCCAGCCGAGATCCTTGCTTTTTTTATTGCTCAAAAGTTTCTGTTGTACATATGTGCCACAGTTTGTCTACCATTTTGCCTGTTGATAGGTATCTGAGTTGTTTCCAGTTTTTTCCTATGACAAGTAGAATACTATGAACACTTGTGCTTTTTTGGTAGGAACATAAGTTTTCATTTCCCTGAGATAAATACCCAGGTGAGTGATGGGTCATATGGTAAATGTAAAATTTCAAAAAAACAGTTAAAATGTTTTTCAGAGTAAGAAACCATTTTCATTTCCATCAGTAATATATGAGAAATTCAGGTTTTTTTTCTTTCTTGTCAGCTCTTGGTATTCTCATTATTCTCTCTCTCTCTCTCTCTGCACAAATAGAGAGAGGCACCTGAGCAGGGCCTGCACGGCTGCCATCCCAAGACCCATGCCACTGTGCTGTGGCTCCACAGATGTCTCACAGTGAAATTTCATATGCTCCTTGTATACAAGCAACATCCCAAATTGTAATTCTCTGCTAAAATTTAAGCTAAAATTAAAATTCTGGCCGGGCATGGTGGCACACACCTGTAATCCCAGAACTCTGAGAGGCCAAGACGGATGGATCATCTGAGGTTGGGAATTCAAGACCAGCCTGGCTAACACGGAGAAACCCCATCTCTACTAAAAATACAAAATTAGCCAGGCGTGGTGGCCCATGCCTGTAATCCCAGCTACTCGGGAGGCTGAGGTAGGAGAATCACTTGAACCCAGGAGGCGGTGGTTGCAGGGAGCTGAGATTGTGCCATTGCATTCCAGCCTGGGCAACAGGAGCAAAATTCCATCTAAAAAATATTAATAATAATAATTCTAATAATACCTACTGTTATCTCTAACATAACTCTCTCCTAATCTAAGTAAAACAGTAATCTCTGAAAGGAGAGACATTGTCACAGATGGCCCATGAATTAAAGAGCAATTAAAAGCTAAGCATGTACAACCAAACATTACCCTTTAAAGGAGAACTTTAAACCAAATTAAATAATATTTGTTGAATTAAGAAGTAAAAATGTTGTGCCCATTCTCAGAAAGTGAATGAAATTTGTTTGTGAGTTTAGTGAAAACATATGCATGAAAGACTGATTAGAGACAGTCTTTGCTGTGCTAGTAAGTCACTTTTTTCAGAGCTGTTTGTCAATTTAAGGTCCATAAACCTGGTCAGCCTGAAAACTCAATTGCAAGATTTAAGCTATTCTGCCTGTGGCTTGAAGCACATGGTTAAAGTACATTATTTGAGTCTCTGTTTCCAGAGATGCTTTCAGATTTCCTCTTTAAACTTCATGTTACCAATTTCAACTTGCCATCTTAGTGAATTATGTAGTCAATTACTAAGTTATGATCGGGATATCATCAAGATCCCTTTAAGGAAAGAGCAGTTCAAAGTTTACTAGCAGTCACAGAGCTGAGATTGAAGCCCTGATTCTGGCATTAAAACCTTTTTCCACTCAGCCCATAAATATAGTAAGTGACTTGGCTTACTCAGTTTATCTACCACAAAAATCTTGAAACAGCTTTAATTAAGTCTGATCTCAAGCCTACAGCTCACTGCTTGGCCTATTAGCTTATGGCAATAAACAGGCAGACTTACAAGTGATGACATCACTGCTTGACCAAGACAGACAGAAACAGAAAGATTAAAGAAAGAAGTAGTATAAAAAATGACTAGAAAAAGACAGAGAGGCAGAAGAGAAAAAGAGAGACAAGGAGGCAAAAGAGAAAGAGAGGCACAAAAGCAAGACAAAGGAGATGAAGTAAAAAGCAGAGAAAGAAATATTTTAGAAGTTATAGATATAAGAATGTACCTTTAGTGAGGAAGGTTATAAAACAAAAAGAATTAAAGCATGTCTAAGTTTACCAGTGAAAGCCGTGAACAATGTTATAGAAAAGAAATTATACAAGTAAGTTGTCTAAATTTTGTTTTGAAGGTCTAAGCCAGTTTTAAAACATTAACTGTAAAAGAAATTCTGTGTGTAAACATATTGGTTAAAAGTTAAAGAAGTATCATCTAGTTTTTCTGTAAACTAGACATTAAGATAAAGTACAACAGGTTTTTCTTAAAGTACTAGCCTGTTCTTTACAAAGATTATAAAAGATCTCTTAGCACAGGCACAACCATTAGAATTTCCAGTACACCAGCACCAGCCTGGAGATTACGTCCTTATCAAAGGATGGAAAGAAGAAAAAACTCAAGCTAGCCTGAGAGAGTCCCTGCAGGATGATGCAGCTTCCCCAGACCACACAAGCCCTGAACATCACATAGGAAATGCTGAAGAGGACAGCGCAGGAGGCAGACAAATCCTACCCCGGACACAGACATCGCTCACTCCAAATAACATGTTGACTTTTTATTATTTCACTCTGCCTGCAACCTGTACTTGCTACATTCTATCAAGCCCATCTTCTAATCTACATTTTTCTGCCCCTGATTACTTAAACTAACACCCCCATCACAGCTTCTAACAACTACTGGTTTGTTAAAAAAAAAAAGAAATTAACATGCCCCCAGTGAAGTTCCTTATTAATGGCGTACAGTAAACTGAGAAGCCTAGTAACACTACGAGTCAGACACAAAAGATTCATAGTTACACTTATAAATTTTATAGTCTCAGCCATAGTCATCCTAGCTCCTGCCAGCATTGCAGTGGCATCTATTACTGAGTCAGTACAAACAGCTGCCTTTGTAGATAATCTGGCAAAGAATGTGTCAAATGAACTTCTCTTACAGCAAGGTATAGATCAAAAATTCTTGCACGTTTGCAAGCACTCGAGGCTGCAGTAGAATATGTGGGGGAGCAACAGGATGCACTGGCATTTCCACAGCAATTAAGCTGCAACTGGAAACATAAACATATTTGCATCAATTCTCTACCAAGGAATCAATCAGTACATGGTTGAAATGAGGTAAAACAATATCTCTGGAGAATCTTTCAAGACAATCAGATGTAAAGCAACTTAAAACTAAAATTCTAGAATCCCTTCCCACTATAGATCTACACACCCAACAAACAGCCACCTGGAAAGGTGTGAAAGATCATCTCTCCTGGTTAGACCCCCACTCCTGGGAGTCACTCTTTGACTGGAAAAAGAATGTTGCTAATTGTACTCATAATTGTCTTATGTTATTTGTTAATCCCAGGATGCAAAGTCGGAATAAAAGCAAGGACTACCTCACCTGACAGACCCATTACTGAATGCATCAGTGACTGGCAGACAACAAAATCTAATTTTATTAAAAAGAAATGGGAGGACAGGCATGGTGGCTCTCGCCTGTAATCCCAGCACTTTGGGAGTCCGAGGCAGGCAGATCACAAGATCAGGAGTTTGAGACCAGCCTGGCCAATATGGTGAAACTGTGTCTACTAAAACATACAAAAAATTAGCCGGACATGGTGGCGCCTGCCTGTAATTCCAGCTACTTGGGAGGCTGAGGCAGGAGAATTGCTTGAACCTGGGAGACGGAGGTTGCAGTGAGCCGAGATCGCACCACTGTACTCCAGCCTGGGAAACAGAATGAGACACTGTCGAGAGAAAGGAAAGAAAGAAAGAAAAGAAAAGAAAGAGAAAGAAAGAAAGAAAAGAGAGAGAGAGGGAGATGTTGAGATTCACTTCGGGTGGTTGGCAAAATATTAGGTAAATATTAGGGAAAGTTAGATTGTAGTCTCAAACCTTTCGGAAGGCTGAAAGGTTTTGATGGAATGGGCTGAAGGCAGCCAGTTCATTACGTTAGAATTTTAAGTCATAGGGTAAAAGATAGGGACAATAAAACTTCCCCAGTGAAGTCTGTTTACCCCACATTCCTTTGTCTCTACTCTAATTTGTTTGCTCGTGTAAACTTGATGCTGGATGGTCCTCTCAGGGGGAGGTCAAAGGGGAATTATCCATTAATGGTGTTTACTCTGGGGCCCAGAACCTAAAGCTTTTTATCATTTGTTAAACCACTATTTTAACCACATTAATTATTCACAAGCATGTTGACTTAGAACCTCTGTCATTAAATCTATCCTGAATAAATGTAAGAACTTACAGAGAGTTATGGTTAGTTAGCTGCAATCATCCTCTGAAAGCAGCTGACAACCATCCCTAGCCCACTCAGATTCATGGTATTCTAGTGTGTGTGTGTATTCATTCATCCAGGGTCTGCAGGACAGACCTCCGCAGGTGGTGATTGATGTCTCAGGCCCTGCTTTCAGCACTGCTGCCTGGAGTCTCTGGGCTCTCAGCACCAGGCAGTAGTGAGGCTGTAGGTCCCAGGCATGCAGCCTGACTACCCCAGGAGTGTGCTCAAGTAAGGGCAGCCCAGACAGTGGATGGAGTTTTGTTATGTGTATTCCATCAAGGTGAGCA
The DNA here is from genome assembly GCA_036589455.1 of Ateles fusciceps. Taxonomy (NCBI): domain Eukaryota; kingdom Metazoa; phylum Chordata; class Mammalia; order Primates; family Atelidae; genus Ateles; species Ateles fusciceps. The sequence goes on along the minus strand of JAZHEH010000929.1, from coordinate 1,794,440 downwards.
ATGCCTACTGTGTTCACTAACTTCTTTTTGGGCAACGATCAATATTTCTCTCTCTCTCTCTCCCCACCCCGCCACAGCCCCACTCTCCTCTCTTCCCATCCCTGTCTTCTCCTTTCTCTCTTTCCTTCTCTTCCTTTCTCTCTCAAGTTGAAGGAAGAGTAGCACAGTCATCTTCCAGAATTGCTTTTTACCTCCGAGTCATCTGGCTCCACAGCCCCTGACCACTGTGTGCCCACTTAGCTGTTCCTCCCCTTCCCCTCTACCCTCACCCTTGGCAGCCACCAGTCTGCTTTCCATTTCATATAAATGGAATCACACCATATATGACCTTTTGTGTCACTTTCTTTTTTACTTTGCTTAGTGTTTTCGAGACATATCCCCATTGTAGTATTAGTACTTCATTCCTTTTTATAACTGAATTATATTAAATTGTACGCACATATCAGCATTCATTTATACATTCATCTGTTGGTGGACACTTGGGCTGTTTCCACCATTTGGCTATTGTGAATAGCACTGTTTACAAACATACATATACATGTATTTGCTTGAGAACCTGTTTTCAGTGATTTTGGGGTGTACAAATAGGAGTGGAATTGCTAGGCCACGTGGTAATTGTTTACCATTTTAAGGAACTGCCAAACTATTTTCCACAGAGGCTGCATCAATTACATTCCCACCAGCAGTATGTGAGGTCTCACATTTCTCCACATATTCTGCAACCCATTTTCCTGTTTATTACAGTCATCTGGGTGGATATGTATGATATCCTTTGTAGTTTTAATTTGCATTTCCTTAGTGAATAACAATGCTGAGTGTCTTTTCCATGTGCTTACTGGCCATTTGTATTCCTTTTTGAAAAAAGTTTCTTCAGATTTTTACCATGTTTTTATTGGGTTATTTATTATTAGTTAGTTGTAAGAGTTTTAAAAGATATTCCGGATACTCATCCCTTATATATATGATTTCAAATGCTTTTCTCATTATGTGGATTGTCTTCATTTCCTTGATGCTGTTGCTGGCACTGCACAGGTTTATGATTTTTGATGATGTCTATTCTTTCTTTCGTCTCTTGTGCTTTTGGTGTAATATCTAAGAAAATATTACCTAAGTCGAGGTCATCAAGATTTACTTCCATGTTTTCTGCTAGGAATCTTTTTAAGAAATTGATGATGAATAATTGTGTATTCACATTGGGTAAAATGTGATGATTTAATATAGTTTTGTTGAATGATTAAATCAAGTTAATTACCCTATCTATCACCTCAGGTACTTATAATTTTTTGTTTTTATTTTCATAGAGATGGGGTCTCATTTTGTTGACCAGGCTGGTTTCAAACTCCTGGCCTCAAGTGATTCTCCCCACTTGGCCTCCCAAAGTGCTGGGATTACAGGCGTGAGCCACTGTGCCTGGCCCTTAGGATTGTTAACATACAAGATCATGTCATTTACAAATAGAAATCATTTTACTTAATCTTTCTCAATCTGAATGCATTTTCTCTTCTTGCCTAACTCCTGGCTTGAACCACCAGTGCCGGGTTGAATAGAGTGGTAAGAGTGGATATACTTGTCCTGTTCCTGATGTTAGGGGGAGAGCATTCAATCTTTCACAATTAAGTATGGTGTTAGCTATGAGTTTATTGTAGATGCTCTTTAACAGGTTGAGGAAACTCTCTTCTATTCCTAGTTGGTTCTTTGTATTTTATCATGAAAGAGTGTAGATTTTGTCAAATGCTCTTTCAGTATCATTTGAGAGAATTATGTGCCTTTCCTCCATAGTCTAGTAATATGGTATATTATATTGATTGATTTTCATATGTTCAACCAACTTTACATCCCTGGGACAAATCCCACTTGGTCATGATGTATCATTCTTTTTTTTCTTGAGATGGAGTCTCACTCTGTCGCCCAGGCTGGAGTGCAATGGCACGATCTTGGCTCACTACAACCTCCATCTCCCAGATTCAAGAGATTCTCCTGCTTTAGCCTTCCAAGTAGCTAGGACTACAGGTGCACACCACCATGCCTGGCTAATTTTTTGTATTTTTAGTAGAGATAGGGTTTCACTGTGTTAGCCAGGATGGTCTTGATCTCCTGAACTCATGATCCACCCGCCTCGGCCTCCCAAAGTGCTGGGATTACAGGTGTGAGCCACTGCACCTGGCTGATGTATCATTCTTTATATATCCTGCTGGATCTGGCATGCTATATTTTGTTGAGGATTTTTGAATTTATATTCATAAGAGATGTTGGTTTGTATTTTTGTTTTCCTTGTGATATCTTTGTCTGGTTTTGGCGTTAGGGTAATATAGACCTCAGAGTAGACTGGAAAGTTGTTTTTTTTTTTAAGTTTGTGAATGACTGGTATTAATTCTTCTCTAAATGTGTTGTAAATTTTACTATCTGGGTCTTGGTGGACATTTCCAGTCTATGGGCATTCCCCTTTCTCTGCATCCTTGCCAGCATCTATTATTCCTTGTCTTTTTGATAAAAGCCATGTTAACTGGAGTAAGGTATCTCATTGTGGCTTAGATTTGCATTTCCCTGATGGTAAGTGTTTTTGAACATTTTTTCATATATCCATTGACTATTTGTATGTCTTCCTTTAATACATGGCTATTCAGACCTATTGCTCATTTTAAAATCAGATTCTTTATTTTTCCCAGCAATGCAATTACGTACAAATTGTTCTATGCCATTACTTTTAAAACCAGTTAAGGGAAGAAAAGGTAAGAAATAAGCAATTATGCTGTTTTTATAAGTAATTATATAATTACATATAACCAATAATAATGTAATATACATATAAGACTTGCCTCTATTAGACTCCTATAATTGTTAATTGATTGCTGTATTCTTTTTAATAGGCCTACAGCACAATGCATAAATCATTCTGTGGGCTGATTAAAGTCTAGCCTCTTTGCCAAGTCAGAGTGTTGCTAGGGTTTGAGACTGTCTCTCACCCCAGGAGGGCCCTTCTTAGTTATCTCTTCTTCTGATTATCTCTGTTAAGCTTCTGCCTGGTCTTTTTGTTTGTTGTTGCTTCTGTCATGGAATTATCACCCTCTCTTCGGTTTTTCAGCACCAAAATTTCCATTTTTTTTTTTAACATGTTCTTAAGCATGAACTTCTCCACACTCCATTTCAAATAAAGCCAGCTTTAGGGAGACCTGTGGAGCTCTCTGTTCTGATGGCCTCCCTCTTTCCTGGGCAGAACTGCTGAGCCACTGGACTGGAGCTGGTGTCAGGGACAGCAGCCAGCTTCTCCTGTGGCGATGTCTTTGCTTTACAGCTGGAACACTGGGAGGGGATGGTAGCTGCTAGTCTTCTCAGTTTGCCTTTTCTTGCATGGAACCTCTGCCATGAGTGAACTCAGGCAGGATCAATGAAGCCCAGTGTGCCTGACCTACTAAACCTGCCGTTGAACTTTCATGCTAGGAGGAGGGGCTGGATGGGAGAAGGAGCCCCAGTCCTGTAAGCCACAATTTCTAACTAATGTAGAACATCTGCAAAATGAAGACAGCAGGATAAAAGATGCTGCCCTTTCTGGACTGAAATTGTAGCCCTAGGCTGGGAGCTGGGAAGAAATGGAGTCCCATTTTCTTGTCTGTAATTGCCCAGAATAGAACTTCAATTACACATTGCTGGCTGGGGATGTGGGGAATAGGAGTAATCTGTGGCTTAAATGCCCTCAGACTGTCGCTGCTCTATATAAATTGAGTAGAATTTCTTGAATAAACATTTCTTCATTTGCTGTATGCCCTTAGAACAATTTCCTGAGGCTTTTTTTTTTTTTTTTAGTGATCCTTGGTGCTAAAATTTCCTGAGACTTAATTGTTTTTATAAAAAAAAAAAATTTGACCAGTTAAATGGTTGTTTTGCTGGAAGGAGGGCTCCCATGCTCTTCACACTGGCTTCTGGAAGTCCTGCTTTATAGTTTGAAATCTTTTGCATGTAAGTCTGTGATCCATTTCGAATTAATTTTCACATTTGGTGTGAGATATGGGTCAAGATATATCCCCCATATAGATATCTATTACAAGGACTGATCTTTCCCTGGTAAGTTGTAGTGGTACATTTGTCACAAATCACTGACTGACTGTATGTAGATCTGTATCTGAATTCTGTTTCAATCCATTGATAAATTTGTTTACCTTGTGCAAACCACACTCTATTATAGTTTTATAAAACTTCCTGATCTGTTAGTGTAAGTCCATAACTTTGCTCAGTTTCTTCAATTTTGTATTGGCTATCCTATCATTTTCATATTCTGATAATTTTTTTTAATTGTGCAAATAGAGTCAGGGTGTCAAGTGATCCTCTTGCCTTGGCCTCACCAAGTGCTAGGATTACAGGTGTAAGCCCCCACACCTGGCCATCATTTTCTGATAAAATTCACTGGACTGTGTCATGTGGAGGATCCTGCCAGGTCAGGGATCAGGCTTTGGTAAACAGAGGCCCTTTTGCAGGGAGCTTCTGAAATCCTGACGTTATGTTTGGAGAAAATGACTCACAGAGTCCTCCTTGTCAGCCAGCAGCAGAAGGGTCTCTAGCCTGGGGAACCCTGGACTTACTATGTACCTGACATAGTAAGTAAGTAAGTTAAGTAAGATGGAAAGACCACCCCAAAGCTGCCAGGAGGGAGATTCCTTCTACTTTTACCTGGAGTAAAAGGGCAAGCAGTGGGGAAGCTGCTGACAGCAGGAAATGCCAGAGTCCTCCAGGGTTTCACAATCCAGGAGCCAAGACCTGCCAGCCCTGCCCAGGAGCCCTGGGAACATCAGACCTGGGTATCCTCTAGGAGTGTCTGTGAACAGAGCCTTCCTGCTCTTTCGAGAGGGGCCAGGCCTGGGGAGTTTGGCAGCCCCTGGGTGGGAGGTTGGAGACCTGGGTCCTGGCACAGCCTGTGTCACCGACCAGCAGCAGGACCTCAGTCCATGTCTTGCTTGGATCCAGGAAGTGGGGTGAGAGAATAATGGTGATGGTCATTTGAGGTCAGGGTTTACATTTACTGTCCAGACACCTGGTATCTTCTCTAGATACTCGAGGACAGGCTTCCACCAGGACATCCTGGTCCTGCCTCACACAGCTGGGCTCCCAGGCAGAAGACAGACCCATGCCCAGACATGGATGCCCCAGAGCGGGCATGTTAGGAAGGGGGACTCTGAGGAACTGGTGGCGGGACTGGACAGAGTTGTGTTTACAGGCTCTTCTGACACCTTAGGAAGGAGCAGGGACAGGACTTGAACAAAGGGCTGTATGACCCCAAGGCCTCATCATGTCTACTCAGAAGCTCTTAGTGTCCAGGGAGCCCTGGACAAGCCCCCACTGCCCTCACAATGTCCCAGCCTCTGAGGCCCCCATGCTGTGCTACAATCCCTCCACCTTCCAGACGCTGGGCTGATTCAGTTGCTCTGAGAGACCAGGCTTAGGCCATGAGGGTGGGCTTGACTCCTTCCTCCTCAGAGATGCCCACCCTGCCCCTGCCACAGGAAAGAGCCTCCCCTCTCTCACTCTGACTTATATGCAGGCCCAGCCTCCCCTCTTCTTGGTAGACACAATAAGACCTAGTGCAGGACCCTACTCCAACTTCTCAGAAAATGCCTGGAACCAAGAATCTGAGAACTGCACCCATTTTTGGAAGACACTAAAGAGCAGCTATGCCAGTGGCTCTTAGAGAAGGAAGAGGTGATCCCCAAGTATCCTCACCATTTATCTGTGACTTACTCAACCCGGAGCCTTCTGTACTTCCTAGTGTCATCACTATTTGTTTGTGACTTACTCAAAAAACTAGATATCTGGTTCTAAATATATGATATTTTATCACATAATAATATAATCTGACACAATGATATAATAATATTCTGTCAGTGCCTGGAATATGCACAGTCCCAGTAAGAGGGTCTCAAACAATCCAGCACGGCACTGTGGTTACTGCACGCTGTCCCATTTTCTAATTCTTTTTTTTTTTTCAACTAAAAATAACATTGTTTATGCCCAGCTGAATTGGTTTTACATGCTACTAGCATGTCTTAATCTGTGTCCTGGAAAACATCACTCTAGCTCATGCTAGTGAGGCATGGAGGCCGATGGAGCAGACAGGGAGATGGTGCTGGAAATGGTCTGCTCTGCCCCAGGAGAAGGTGGGTGCCAAGCACTCTGTTATTTATCGCAAGGTCATTACTGCTACAGCCTCTTCCCTTGTCTCCTGCCTCCAGAGAGAGCCCCTATCCATGCTCCCCAGGAACAGAGATGCAGGATCTTCTACACACACAAATCTGATCACATTCATGCCCTGGTAGGACCTAGCCATGGTGCCTACAGGGTGACAGGTCACCTTGCCTGGCCTTGAGGAGAATGGCTTGTTCATGACAGGCATGACCTATGAGCTCCCCAGCTGAGGAATTCCTGCAGAAGCTAGGAGGGGGCCCACAGAACCGACCCAAAACAGCTCCTTCCCCTCTGTCCTCACATTATGACCCCGAGATGGCTCTTCTCAGGGAAAATCACAACCCAACCCTCTGAAAAGCACCTTAAGGAAAAATGCCTTTCAGAATCTCAGGATAGGTGTGGAAATTCACCAGAACTTTACCGTGATAATGACACTGAATACAGGAACCCCAATAACCAAAACTAAGGAGTTTTATTTTCCTACCTTCTCTCTCTCTCCTGTCACTGTCATGAACTTCATGAAGACACTGACTTGGAATATTCTACTCAGCTCTGCATCACTAGTGTCGGACATAAAGCCTGGGACATGTGAGCTTCCAAGTGAATCTGTCCTGGATAAATGACCATTAATGAGACAGAGAAGGAGTTGGAGAGTCCCCAGAGGAGTATGAGTCCCAGGGGTCCCTCCAGATACACTCCCACCTTCCAAATCTGTGAAAGTCAGTGCCTGAGTCACACAGCCTCCCACCCGAATGCCATGAGCTGCAGGTGAGTGAGAAGTTACCGGATTCTGGGCCATGGACCTGGGTTGTGAGGTTGGAACCTAATGGGCCACCTTGGGAGCATGTCATAGCTCAGTAGGATCCTGTGGAATGGCTGTGCTGACGTGTGAGTGTAAGAGGATGTTAATACAGGAGCATCCTGCACCTTCTGTTTACCAAAGAGGACTCAGTGCGGGACATGAGAGTGAGGCAGGTAGAACAAAGAAGGTGGAGAGTGTACCAGTTCTCCCCTTGGCTATCAAAATGTCTGAGATCAAATCTACTATGACACATAATCTGCCTGGCACCTCTCCCACCCAGGGACCCAGCCTGTCTCTGCAGGACTTGCAGGAAGGCAGAACAGGTCCTGACATACCAGCTCCTCTGGTAATATAAGGAGTGATAGTGACCAAAAGTGGGATAACAGGAGCTGCTGAGATCTGCTGATCACCTGCTCACTCCACTGCAGCTACTCCAGAGCCATGGTTCCCCGAGGCTGCACCCTGGGTAAGGAGGACAGGACCCCATTCCCACCTGAGCCCATCTCCCAACTCAGCCACCTCCAGGGCTCGCTCCCTACTCTACCCTACACCTCATCCATGTTCCCATACCTGGCCACCTCCCCAGACATGACTCGCTCACATCAATTCCCCACTCACAGCCCCAGGTCAGCTCCATCCACAGCCCTGCTTTAGTCCCTAAACTACTGACCAAAGCCATACCGAGCCCTGATCCCACTCCCGCCCAATCTTCTAAATGTCAGTGCCAGTCACACCTGTGGCTGCCTGGTTACCAACTCCTCCCCTTCCCTCTCCCACAGCTGTCTTGGCTGCTCTCTGCATCTTCAGGCTCCTCTGCTCACATGGAGCCCCAGGTGAGCCCAGGAGGGACTGGGAAGCTTGGGGATGAGTGTAGTTCCCCGGGGGGCCCCCAGCTGGGACCCACCTGCCACCCCACCTGGACCTCACCAGCTCTGTCTCCTCTAGTGGCCCCCACAACTCCTTACCTGATGCTGTGCCAGCCACACCTGAGATGTGGGGACAGTTCTACGACCCCCTGCAGCACTGTTGCTATGACAATGCTGTCGTGCCCTTGGGCAGAACCCAGGGGTGTGGAAACTGCACCTTCAGAGTCTGCTTCGAGAGGTGCTGTTCCTGGTACCACAGTCCACAGCCATCCCTCATGGTGAAGCTGATAGACCAGAACTGCAACTCGGAACCCACCTCGGACGACAAGCTTTGTCACGGGTGAGTCCTGTCCCCTCCATGGGATTGTGGGTGCAAGGGAGCAGGGGGAGCTGCATGCCTGTTCTGCCCTGGGTGAAGCCCCCATTCTCCATGTTTCCCTGTCTCTGCCCCCTGCCTCTCTTCAGTCCACCTCTCCCTTTCCCTACACCTTGTTTCTTCCTCCATTTATTTTTATTTCCCTCTCAGAACCTCACTCTCTCAACACTGCCGTCCCCTCCTCCTGGCTGTCCTGTCCTCTTTTCTGCCCATGTCCAGTCTCTCCCCCATCTCTGGGCATCTCTGTCCTGCTCAGTGTCTCTCTCTGTCACTCTCTCCAGACTCAGCTGATGGAACGTCAGGGGAACAATAACCCCTGGATTCTGTTTCCTGGATGGGCCCAGAGACTCTAACCTCTCACAATGACCCCTGTGGCTGACATCAAGCAGGAAGTACCCCCATGCTGGCTTCTTCAAGGCTGTCCCGACATCTCATTACTTTAGGTCCCTTCTCTCCCAGGAGCAATATGCACACATTTAATAAATGTATGTGCTTTGATTTATGTTGTAGAATGTATGAATTATTAGAGGGCTTGGTCAGCTGGGAGGGGTCATAGACAGTGACATGAGTCCCTCTTTCCTCTGTCACCCTGAGGCAGCCAGGCTTCTCCACTTACTCTGTCAGAGGCATTGGAACCAGAGCGACTCCATTTTGAATGAGGGCTAGGAAAATGAAGCTGGGACTTGCTGGGCTGCATTCTCACAAAGTTAGACATTCCTAGACTCAAGATGTTTACCGTGAAGGGAACAAATTAATGTTTACTGGAACAGACCCAGACTTGGGAGTGTCCCGACAGACTTGGGGGGTGTCCCGATATCCCATCTGCAGATTCCTAATTTTGCTTTAAAGATAATACCATTTCTTGCAAAATATAGTAACTAAGAAAATTAATCCTTTATCACAAACCCTTACAGCGGAACACATCCCCTCACAGATAGGAGCACTGTACCGAGGACAAACATGTTCCTCCTCTTACTTTTGGGAATGCCCTACTCTGTCTAAGCTGTCTATGGAGTAGCTGTACTTCGCCACTAAGCTTTTATTATCATTTTTTGAGACGGAGTCTTGCTCTGTCACCCAGGCTGGAGTGCAGTGGCACAATCTCCGCTCACTGCAGCCTCCACCTCCCAGGTTCAAGCAATTCTCCTGCCTCAGCCTCCCGAGTAGCTGTGACTACAGGCGTGCGCCGCCACACCCGGCTAATTTTTGTATTTTTAGTAGAGACAGGGTTTCACCATGTCGGCCAGGATGGTCTGGATCTTTTGACCTCGTGATCCACCCGCCTCCGCCTCCCAGAGTGCTAGGATTACAGGCCGTGCCCGCCCCCGATGCCAGGGTTGGAGTGCAATGGGGCGGTCTTGGCCCACTGCAACTTCCGCCTCCCAGGTTCAAGCAATTCTCCTGCCTCAGCCTCCAGAATAGCTGGGATTACAGGCGCCCACCACCACGCCTGGCAGTGACGTTTACAGTTTTAGTAGAGACGGGGTTTCACATGTTGTCCAGGCTCGTCTGGAACCCCTGACCTCAAGTGATCCACCCACCTCGGCCTCCCAAAGTGTTGCGATTACAGGCATGAGCCACCGCGCCCAGGCTTTACTCCCTTAATAAACTTGCTTTTGCTTTGCACTGGAGGTTCGCCCTGAATTTTTTCTTGCGCGAGATCCGCGAACTGTCTCCTGGGATCTAGATCAGGACCCCTTTCCTGTAACAGCTCCTTATGTGCACACTATTCCTTTTTCTTTCTTTTTTTCACCTATTTTTAAAAATAATTTTAATACAGAAAGGGCACAAGGGGGGCGACCGGCCTTATTCTTCCGTCCGCGATGCGGAGATGGCTGCAGCCACCCCAGCGACAAGGGCCACAGGTTCACCCTCCCACACCCACATCCGCCCTCCCACTGCTTTCAGAACCCAGTCCCAGTTCCAGGAGAAGCCCGGGTTGAGGGGGGAGGTGGGAATCACAGGAAGGCTGCAGAGGGTGGTGGGATGGGCACCTGGAGACCAAGGCCGTGGCAGAGCCTCAGCTGGAGCAGGTGCAGGCGGGGCAGAGGCTGCGGGCTGGGGAGGAGCCCTCAAGGATTCAGAGAGGAAGGAAGGAAAGGGCATGTGGAGGGCGCGGACCGGGGAGGAGCCCCGGGATGGAGATGGCGGGAGAGGGAGGGAGGAAAGGCCAGCAAAAGGCACAGGACTCGCAGCCACCAGGTTCTGCGCTCTAGACAAACCCTCGTGCTCAGGGCTGACTAGGAATAGGTCGCAGAAACGGGGCCACGTTGCTCCTTACTAGACACAAAAGCAGGTCCCGAGGAAGGCTTCAGTCCCGGGGTCCCCACCAACGTGAAGGCAGAGGGGCCGCCACCTTTCCGGGCCTCGTTTCCCAGGCGAGGGTCTCTGCATAGGATCCAGACCCGCGCCCCTGGGACTCGAACAGTCACCAGAGGCCAACCCAGGCTCCCGCACTGCCCGAGGCCTTCCCCCGGCAGATTCTGATTCAGAGGGTTCCGTCATCGCCCCATAGGTGGCAGCATCGCCTCAGTGGCCCCAGCCCGGCCCAGGCGCCAGGTGTCTGCACCTGCGGGAACTCTGGACCCGGCACATCACACGGCAGCAATCTGGCAATCACAGTGCAAACTCCAGTCTCACAGGCCTAACCCCAGCCAGGCCTATCAGTGGGCGCACACTCAACGCTGGGTGAGCTCTGCCTCCCCATGCTAGGATTCTGCAGGGTATGAGGGCTGAGCTGACGCGTAGGGAGCGACAGACCCAGGCCACCTAGGGGCGGTGCTTCCTCATCCTCCACAGCGAGCTCCTGAGCCTCACCCCGTCCACACGTGACTCTCCCTTCCTCCACTCTCCCCCGCCCCCCCCCGCCCCACCCCACCCCACCCCGCCCCCACCCACCCCACCCCCACCCCCCCCATGAAATGATCTCAACTGATTGTTCACATGGGAAATTAAAAACCTTCAAGTGGCTCCAGGAGAGCAGGAGAGAGGCGGGTCTCTCAGCTCAGACCCCGCCCCGGGAGGCCCCCACGAAGCTGCTCCTCTGGGTTGGCGCCCAAGCCAATGCGCATGCGCCGAGAGGCCACGCTCTGCTCCCGCCCGATCTTAAGCCTGGAATCAGGTATCGGAGTCCCGCCTCATCCTGGCCAACTAGACCGCTCATCCATATTCCCACCTTCCCCAAATACACGGCATTGATATCAAAGCATCACCTCATCTGGCACAAGAATCTGAAACACAGACCACACCTTACACGAACCTGGTGGATCCCTCCTTGGACCTGACTCCTACAAGCCCAGAGAGCCTGAGTTCCGGGTTCCTGCCCAAATGCCACGCATGCGCACGGAGGGCACCCAGCGTCCTCTTTTGAATTCAAATACCACACATGCGCACAGAAGGCACCTAGCGTCCTGAGGTCCCGCCCAAATGCTGCGCATGCGCACAGAAGGCACCCAGCGTCCACTCTGAGAGGAGGAATCCCAAGCTTCCCGGAATCACTAGGTCTGATTTAAATAGCATCAAATAAATTGAAAAAGAATGGAAGTGCTATAAAGTTTGGCTAAGGTGATGGCATTTTCAGAGGTTTTATTAGCTGTGTCTGGTGGAGGGAGTGAAGGAGTCTTCTCTGAACATCCATGAGGATGAAGGACAGTCACTGAGGTGACGGTACCAAGTCACCGACCACTTCCCAGGGATCCTCTCATTCAGTCCTCACAACAGTGCTCATGGTCGGACCTCATCACCCACATTCCACCAAGAGGAAGCTGAAGTCCGGGGCCTTCATCCTCTCATGTGCTCCAGATCCCTGGTGCCGACCCTGGGCCCCACCCCATCATCCAGGCCTTAGACCCTCGACCTGGGGAGGGTCCCTGTCTCCTCCATGAGCCGTCCTGGGCCTCCACAGAAAGACCTGTGATGGTGTGGGTCTTATGTGTTAAGGATAAAATTATTTTGAGAAATTTCTGGGCCATGTATTTACCCACAGAAAAACAGAAGCAAACATACACACACAGTCCTAAGAACAGAGTGTCACATGTCCTAAGAACAAACTGCCTTGAGCAAGGCCATTGCTGGCCCCACATTTACCCTGACTGTGATCTTGCTGTGATCAGCACATCCCATCAGTGTGGCAACAGGTGTGACCAGCATGAGAACCAGGCCTTTTCTTCACATATACTATTTGCTTCTGAATAGCCACCATCAGATACAGGCATCCTCCTTGAAGTCCCTTAATTGAAAATCTCCTTGTGCGTCTTTAGGTTGAAGGTCTAACACTAGGTTAACTACAAATGTATATTTATAATAAAGGTGTAAACTATGGCTCTAATTAATGATTATGGTGAATTTTACTAACTCTATAAAAATATTCCAATAGATAAAAATAGCACTAAAATAGACAATTAATACAAAATTAATTGCTTTAAGTTAATCTTATAATTTTTGATCTATAAAATATACATGATCATGAAGCAAATGAATATATTCTAATATTTGTAGCAATATTTGATGTATTGCTGTTTGTTATAGATACTTGGCTATCTCACAAAATGATAGCATTTATAGTAAAATAGACATGATAAAATTTAAGAATTTCATTTAATTTTGAATTGTTTTAATTTCCATTTAGGGCATGACTGTAATATATTGTTTAAATAAATTGTAATAACATTAATTTTCATTTAGGGCATGAAGTAATAAATCTTGTTTGGGCATTACTATGGGCTGAACAGTGTCTCCCCAAATTCATGTGTTGAAGTCCTAACCCCAGTATCTCAGAATGTGACTGTATTTGGAGGTAGCATCTTTGAAAAGGTGATTAAGGTAAAATGAGGTCATATGGGTAGGACCTAATCCAAGCTGAGGAATTTAGGACACCACAGACACACGCAGAGATAAGACCATGTAAGGACACAGGGAGTTGGTGATATGGTTTGGCTGTGTCCCCACCCATATCTCATCTTAAATTGTAATTTCCATCATCCCTATGTGTGGAGAGAGAGACCCGGTGGGGAGGTGACTGGATCATGGGGGCAGCTTTCCCCATGCTGTTCTTGTGATAGTGAGAGAGTTCTCACAGGATCTGATGGTTTTATAAGGCAATTATCCTGCTCTCTCTTGCCTGCCGCCATGTAAACTGTGTCTTCTTCCCCTTCCACCACAATTGTTAGTTTTCCGAAGCCTCCCCCAGACATGTGGAACTGTGAGTCAATCAAACTACTTTTCTTTTCTTTTTTTTTTTTTTTTTTTTGAGACAGAATCTCACTCCGTCACCAGGCGCCAGGCTGGAGTGCAGTGGCTCGACCTCAGCTCACTGCAACCTCCGCCTCCCGGGTTCAAGCAATTCTCCTGCCTTAGCCTCTCGAGTAGCTGGGACTACAAGCACGCACCACCACACCCAGCTAAATTTTTTATATTTTTAGTAGAGATGGGGTTTCACCATGTTGGCCAGGATGGTCTCGATCTCTTGACCTCGTGATCCGCCCGCCTTGGCCTCCCAAAGTGCTGGGATTACAGGCGTGAGCCACCGCACCTGGCCTTCTTTTCTTTATAAGTTACTCAGTCTCAGTATATCTTTATAGCAGTGCAAAAACAGACTAATATAGTTGGCCATGTTTAAGCCAAGAGAGAGGCCCTCAGAAGAACCCAACTTGCCAACTCCTTAATCTCAGACTAATAGACCTTCAATGTAAAAACCTACTGACTTCCAGAACTGTGAGGAAATCAATTTCTCCTGTTTAAGCCACCACTCTGGGGCCCCTTGATATGGAGGCCCTGGAAGATTAACACAGGCATAAGGAAAATGAAGGACACAAAGAGTCAGAGAAAGAGAGAAACCGGAATGTACTTTGTCTTCAAAATATTTTCAAAATAATGGACTTCAGGAAAACGCTTTAAGGAAACATTCTAAATGGGGCATTTAAAATTTTGAGTGTTTTGAGTTCATTACTATTGATATTATTACTATCTGAATAATTGAGTAGAAAAGATATTTGAAATCTGACCATATTATGACTCCTGGCTAAGGTTCCTTCTTGAGAAACGTTACCAAAAACTACCAGGGAATGACCTTTCCCTAGACACAGACAAGTGAGTGACCTTCTGCAATGTGGCCTTCTAAGAAGGTCTGTCCCTTTTGAGTCCACAGGCAGTGTGGGGCCTCCAGGCTCCCCTGGCAGCCGTCAACACTGAGAAATTCCTGATCTGCCCAACAACTTCAAACTTGAAAATTGACTAATAATCACAGCAACAATAAAATGAATTAATTTAAAAAAAATCTGATAACATTTTAGATTTGCCAGCTCTCATCCGGGTCCCTAGAGTTGTGTCTTTCCTCTGACTTTTCTTTCTTTCTTTCTTTCTTTTTTTTATGGCATTTCATGCTTGTGCCCAGGCTGGAGCACAATGGCATGATCTCAGCTCACTGCAACCTCTACCTCTTGGGTTCAATTGATTCTCCTGCCTCAGTCCCCCAAGTAGCTGGAATTACAGACATGTGCCACCATGCCTGGCTAATTTTTGTATTTTTAGTAGAGATGGGGTTTTACCACGTTGGCCAGGCTGGTCTCAAACTCCTCACCTCACGCGATCCACCCATCTTGGCCTCCCAAAGTGCTAGGACTATAGGCATGAGCCACCGCGCCCTGCCGACTTTCCATGTTTATAGTGTTATTCCCCCCAAATCAAAGTACTTCATGTTGTTGTTGGCTTTTCATCACATCCAGATCCATGTATAATTTTGCTTATGTCTCATAGTCACCCACAAAATGCATGGTATCTAGTTGGGAAGTTCAAAATTATTTGTGTCACTCTTTCCTTCAATGTATTGATTGCTGGAGTTTCTTTCTTCTATCCCTTACTCTCCCCATTCCCTTCTTCTCTGTGAGGCTGCTCCTCTCTCTCTGCCAGCTCAGCTCAATTTTCTTGTGTCCACCACCCTGCCCTGGAGCTGACTGTGCCACCTTCCTAGGCTAGACTGGAGGCACTAGGAGTTCCTGGGATCAGAGACATGAGGGGGAGGCAAAGACTCCAGGTCTCACCATGTCCTCACTCCTGCTCCTTTAGAAAACCTGACAGCTGCCAAGTGCAGGCAGCGGGACATAGGTGAGGGATTTAGTTGGTGATGGAAGATTTTAGCAGTCATACAGTGCCATCAGGGCCAATGCAGGACATCTCTAATTCTAAGAGATGGATGTGAGCAGACCTGATGCTTAATTTCTTCTGCAGGAGTCCATTTTACCCCCAAAGCATTGTCAAAACTGGACCTATTCAGTATACTAATTCTATACAGTGAGCTAAACCATCAAGGTCAACAAACGTCCCTTTTTTTATTATGGTTGTTATTCATTAGCACTTTTATTACCATTGTTAGTTGTGGTAATAACACGGACCAAAGTTTCTGTGTTCATGAAGAGGGTGTGATTTCCTGAAGGTGATGACAGAGGGTCCCCTACACATATCCTGCACCCTGGGCTCCAGAGGTGGTGCAGGTAGACTCATGAACCTCAGGAATTTTTGTTTTTATTTTCGTCTCTCTCTGGAACAGAGGCTGAGCTGTGCTGGGCATCCAGGAAGTTTGTCACCAACCCAGGCTCTATCGCCTATCTGACAGCACCTCGATATCTCTGAAAATGATTCTGCCCATGAGCTACATGCTGCAAGTACATATTGATTTTCCTGCTTCAATATGTGACACAAAATGTGACTTCTGAACTTACATGCAGATAAGAAAAGAAATGGACCCACACAAGGTGGTTACAGGGGGTGTCCACTGAGAGATGCCTGTACCACATTAGCTCTGTCTTCTCCAGTGGCTCTCACAGGTGCTTACCTGTGGCTGTGTCAGCCATACACAAGATGTGGGGGCAAGTTCTATGACCCTTTGTCACGTTGTTGCTATGACAATGCCGTAGTGCCCTTAAGCAGGACCCAGAAGGGTGGAAACTGCACCTTCAGATTCTGCTTCAAGGAGTGCTGCTTCTGGTCTCTCAGCCCTCTGGAGTCCCTAGTGGTGAAGATGACAGTCAGAAGTGCCCCTTGGCCCTTGGATGACAGAGTTTGTCAGAGGTGACGTCCTGTCTTCTCTATGAGATTAGGAACCCAGAGGAATGAGGAGGGCTTGGTGCCTGTTCTTCCCCAGATGGTGACCCTACCTTGTTCTCTGTGTCTACCACTCTTCTTCTGTTTCCCCTCTCTCTCCTCTGCTCTATCCCCCTCTTCTCTCTCTCTTTAAGGGGAGAATCTATAAAGAAGTGAATGAATGAAGAGAAAGTTCCCAGCTTAAGAATGAAGCAGGAGGCAGAGGATGACATGTGACTCAACAAAGAGTCTACACATGGCCTGTGTGAAAAACCCTGTGAAAGATGTTTTGTACAATGACTTTGGCCATATAGGATGACAAGCAAATTTGTTATCCAGTGAATAGCTAAAAGGAAACCAATAATGGAAACTCGTGGATGGTGGGAGGCACCTCACTCCATGCCCATCCTCTGCTTTTTTTATGTTTCCTGCCTTTGCCTGACAGGTCATCTACCTCCCAGCACATGGCCACCAGCACGTTTTCAGCACCACGGACAGAGCCCCACTCATCCTGGGTCAGGGGGCGGCTGATTGTGTGAGGATGGAGGCAACTGAGAAGTTTCCCACCCTGGGATACAGAGAGCTCTGGGAAATGTCTAAGGAACATGTCCTGGGGTGACAGAGTCAGATCGGAAAAAAAGTCTTAATGAGCTCTCAGGGGGCTGAAATCAGGGAGCTCTGCAGGGACCCCAGGGTCCAGAACCATTGTTAAACAAACCATGTATCAATGCAAGCAGCCTATGTCATGCTTCCCTGGACCCTAGTACCACAATACCGAGATCCCAAACAACCTGAGCCCTTTTAGACCTCTACCACTTCCTAAGACCACCTGTCCCCCACTACACAACCACTAGTGGTGTGGATGGGTAGATTAGGACTCTCCCAAACAGGGCTTCGGTTGTTTCCAAAGGGGGTTTAACTTTGAAGAGACCAGAAAAAAACAGTGATAACACCAGCATTTCCCAATGGGCTGGAACAGAAAATTGAAGATGTTTGGGTGTGTTTTTCTGATGGCTGTCAAGAAAGACCTCAATCTAGGCATCCTAGAGACATCTCACTTTCCAGTCCAAATTTCACATAAAAGTGGTTTAAAGATATGCAAATTCGTGAAGCGTTCCATTAAAAATTTAATGAAAAGGTCAGCTCAGTGACTCATCTCACTTTCCAGTCCAAAACTGAAAAAAAGTGGTTTAAAAATTAATAAAAAGGCCGGCATGGTGACTCACACCTGTATTCTAGCACTTTGGGAGGTTGATGTGGGCAGATGGCTGGAGGCCAGGAGTTGGAGACCAGCCTGGGCAATAGGGCAAAACCCTGACTCTGGCCACCCACCTTGTGCGCCGTGTCTCTGGGTTTCCTGACAAACACGTCCATTCTCTCTGTGTGTCCTTCCTGCCTGCGCTATGCAGCACATTCCCAGGCCCTCCCTGGAGTCTGTGTCTCCTCTCTCACTTATCTCTTTTATCCTTCTCATCCTCTCAGCCCCTGCTGTCAGCCTCCCAAATGCTGCCCCTACTCTCTGGCAAATCCCCATTTGTAAGATTTGCCCTAGTGCTAAAATTCCTAAGAGACCTTCTCTTTCTCTAGACCCTGAGGCTGAAAGTGAATATCACCACCAAAGAACAAACGGGCAAACAATGATGAATCTAAAATGTTATCAGTTTTTTAAAAAATAATAGTTTTATTGTTGCTGCAGTTATTAGTCAATTTTCAAGTTCAAACTCATTGGGCAGATTAGTAATTCCTTAGTGCTGCCAGCTGCCAGGGGAGTGGTGAGCCCCCACACTGCCTGTGGACGTGCTGTATGGACAGACCCTCTCAGAAGGCCCCATTGCAGGACGTCACTCACCTGTTTATGTCTAGGGCAATGGCATTCTCTGGCAGTTATTAGTAATATATTGTAAAGAAGGAACTGAGGCAGGAGAATAGGGTCTGGAGACAAGGACCCTAAGGCCGACCTACGGCTAACTTCTTGGAATTAAACCAAAGGGAGAACTTCAGCCTCTGAGTGACCATGAGCCAAGCCTCCACTTCAGCCTCTGATTGGCCACCAATCAATTCTTCATTTACTTAGGGTGTAAACTCACTTCAGCCTCTGATTGGCCACAGGCCAGTCCTTCATTTGCATAGGATGTAACCAGTTAGAGGCCTCTAAAGGGTACCTAGAGGGTTACCAATTTCCTTTAGTCGGTAAAATCCCAAGGGATACTGTACTCAGGACTCTTGAGCTGCTTGCTCAAGCCCACTCCCACTCTGTGGCATGTACTTTTGCTTCAATAAATCTATATCTTCCTCTTCCACTAGTTTGCTTGTGTGTTTTGTTCAATTCTTTGTTGAATGTACCAAGAACCTGGACAACTCACAGTCAAGACTTTCCATCGGTAACAGAACCTTAGCTGGGAGACATAATATCATCAGGTTTCAAACATATTTCCTCTTCAGCTATTCAAATCGTTCCAACAATAGTAATAAACTCAAAACACTTAAAACACTAAACGCCCAGTTTAGAATAAAACGTCCAACACTTAGTTCAGAGTGATTTCCCCAAAGTGTTTTTCTAAAGTCCATCATTTTGAAAATTGTTTGAGGAGAAAGTACATTTGGTTTTCTCCCTTTCTCTGACTCTTGCATCCTTCATTTTCCTAAGTCTGTGTTAATCTGCCAGGACTGCCATAACCAGGAGCGCCAGAGGGGTAGCTTAAACAAGAGAAATTTGTTTCCTCACGGTTGTGGAAGCCAGAAGTATGAGATCGAGGTGTCGGCAAGATGGCTTCTTCTGAGGGTCTATCTCTTGGCTTATCGATGACCAACTCCTCCCCGTGTCCTCACATGGCCTCTCTGTGTGTGTCTGTGCGCTAATCTCCTCTTCTTAAAAGGACATCAGTCAGCTTGGATTAGTTCCCACTCATATGACCTCATTTTACCTTAATCACCTTTTCAAAGGCCTTATCTCCAAACACAGTTGTATTCTGAGATACTGGGGTTAGGACTTCAACACAAGAAGTTAGGGGGAGACATAGGGCATCCCATAGTAATGGCCAAACAAAATTTATTACTTCAGATAGTCATGCCCTAAATGAAAATTAAACAACTTGAAATTAAACAGAATTTTTTAATTTCATCATTTTTTTTTACTGTATTATTTTTTAATGAGAGCACACCAAGTATTACTATAAATATTAGGATTAATTCTACTGATGTGCTTCATGATTATGTATATTTTATGAAGATTTACTAGATAAAAAATTGTAAGATTTATCATAAAGAAATCACTCTCATATTAACTGTACATTTTTAGCACTATTTTTATCTATTGGAATATTTTAATAACTACAGTTAGGTAAAATTCACCAAAATCATTAGAGCTACAATTTGCACCTTTATAATAAATATATATTTATACTTTAACCTATTGATAGAACATCAACCTAAATACCCAAAAGGGGATTTTCAATCAAGCGACTTCTAGGGGGGTGTGGGTCATCCCTCATCACCACTGGGACTAAGGGCACCCACGTACAGAGTTGAGGCTGGTACCCAACAGGAGGGTGCCTGTTTCTGATGGTGGCTATTCAGAAACGAAGAGCAAATCTGAAGAAAAGGCCTGGTTCTCACACTGGTCACACCTGTTGCCACACTGACGGGATGTGCTGATCACAGCAAGATCACAGTCAAGCCAAGTGTGGAGCCAGCAATGGCCTTGCTCAAGGCACTTTGTTCTTAGAGCACGTGACAGCCTGTGTGTGTATGTTTGCTTCTGTTTTTCTGTGGGTAAATACACGAATCAGAATTCCTCAAAATAACTTTATCCTTACTATACAAGATCCACTCCATCACAGTCCCTTCCGTTCTGTTTTCTTGTGTATTGGACACCTCTTTGGGCCCAAGGCGGCTCATGGATGAGACAGGGACACTCCCCAGGTGGAAGGTCCAAGGCTTGGATGATAGTGGGGCCCAGGGTCGGCGCCAGGCGTCTGGAGGACATGAGAGGATGAAGGCCCCTGGCTTCAGCTTCCTCTTGGTGGAATGTGGGTAATGAGGTCCGACCATGCAGTGCTGCTGTGAGGACTGGATGAGAGGATTCCTGGGAGGTTGTCGGTGACTTGGTACCATCACCTCAGTGACTGTCCTTCATCCTCATGGATGTTCAGAGAAGACTCGTTCACTCCCTCCACCAGACAGGACTGATACAACCTCTGAAAGTTTCATCACCTTAGCCAAACTTTATAGCATTTTCATTCTTCTCCAATTTATTTGGTGCTATTTAAATCACAGCTAGTGATTCTGGGAAGCCCAGCATTTCTGTCCCTCAGAGGAGACGCCAGGTGCCTTCTGTGCGCACGCGAGGCATTTGGGCGGGAACCCAGAGCCCCGACTCTGGGCCAATTGGATTCAGGTCCAAGGAGGGATCCACCAGGTTGGTGTAAGGTGTGGTCTGTGTTGTGCTACATTCTTGTGCCAGATGAGGTGATGCTTTGATGTCAATGGCGCGAGTTCGGGGAAGGTGGGGGTCTGGACCAGTGGTCTTGGGG
Organism: Ateles fusciceps; assembly: GCA_036589455.1. NCBI lineage: Eukaryota > Metazoa > Chordata > Mammalia > Primates > Atelidae > Ateles > Ateles fusciceps. The sequence continues at coordinate 1,773,617 of JAZHEH010000929.1, read as the reverse complement.
GCTAGGATGGGGCAGGACCCAGACACCTAAGGATTTCGGGTTTAACAGGGGGCGGGGCTGATTGAGGCCTCTCGGCGCATGCGCAGTGCCTTGAGCGCCTACATCCAGCAGCGCAGCTTCAGTCTGGGCGTCTCGGGCGGGTCTGAGCTGGGAGACACGCCTCTCTCCTGCTCTCCTGGAGTCACTTAAAACCTTTTAGCTTTCCACTTAAATGGCCAGATGAGACCATTTCATAGGGTGGCGGGGAAGTGGAGGAAGGGAGAGTCACATGTGGACAGGGTGAAGGTTTAGGAGCTCGCTGTAGAGGATGAGGAAGCACCGCCCCGTAGGTGACCTGGGTCTGTCGCTCCCTACGCGTCAGCTCAGCCCTCATACCCTGCAGAATCCTAGCATGGGGAGGCAGAGCTCACCCAGCGTTGAGTGTGCGCCCACTGATAGGCCTGGCTGGGGTTAGGCCTGTGAGACAGGGTTTTGCCTGTGATGCCAGATTGCTGCCATGGTATGTGCCAGGTCCAGAGTTCCCGCAGGTGCAGACACCTGGCGCCTGGGCCAGGCTGGGGCCACTGAGGCGCGGCTGCCACCTATGGGGCGATTACGGAACCTTCTGGGTCAGAATCCACCCGGGAAGCCATCAGGCAGTCTGGGGTCCTGTGCAGAGCCCCTGGCCCTGGGAAACGGGACCCAGAAAGGTGGTGGCTGCTTTGCCTTCAGGCAATCCAGGTTGGTGGGGACCCTAGGGCTGAACCTTCCCCAGGGAACCTACTTCTGGGTCAGGTAAGCAGCAGCGCGGCCCCCCTCCCTGAGATCTATTCCACAACAGCACTGGACACGAGGGTTTTTCCCTGGGCACAGGGCCTGGAGAATGTGCTTCAGGTCCCTTGGCAGGCCTTTCCTTCCTCCTTCCAACCCCGGAGGCTCCTCCATGGCCCACACCGTCTGCACCCCACCCCACCCAGTCCTGTTCAGGCTCCAGCTTTGGCCCAAAGTCAGACTAAGTCTGGCATTTCTGGGTGCTGGACCTGCCCAGTGGGTTTTCCATGGTCCCAGGGGACGTACGCCTGGGATGGGTGTGTGGCAGCTCAGATTTCCATCGGCAACCAGAGAAGTCAATTTCCACTAACCCTTTATTCTACTTTTGATGAATGCATACGTTAAACTTTCAAGAACTGGAGAAACTGGTGTCTGAGGACTAGAGCAAAAATGAGAAAACAAACCCATTAAAACCCCGGGGTGGGTTTCCTCAGACCCTGAAGTCTGGTCAAACAATGATAGCATTCTTACATATATTCCTCATACTAGGGCCATTTAAGAAACTTTCCAAGATTCTAGAGAAGGCTTTCCAGACCCTCCACACAAGTTAAAGATTAGATATTGACAGAATGAAACACGCCTGCTTGCAGGTGAACTCTGCACATAGGCATGGGGCTTAAGATGTACATAAGCACTAGAAAAAGAAGCTTGTAACTTTGAGTTGGTCTGGTGAGCTACTCCGACCTTCTCCCCATAGCTGATTGCAGAAGGAAACTTCTTTCCCAGTCTGTCTGCATCTCCTTAATGGACATCAGAAACAAACAGCCGGACCCTGTTCTGTCCCAGAACAGGTGGAAGAGGGAGTGCTCCTCCCAAGGTGCGATTCCCCACCTCCTTTCCACCCCCACTTGGGCTGGTCCCGATGCTGGGACTGGGTTCAGGGAGCGATGGGATGGTGGAGGACGGTGTAGGAGGGTGGCCCCTGTCCCAAGGGTGGCCAGGGACCCATTCACACAGCATGACTAATAAAATAATACATTTAAAAATAAATGGAGAAAGGAAACATAACTGTGTGCATGAACAGAGCAAATGGAGAAGCCTGGATGCCTCAGGGTGACAGAGAGAAGGGAAGGGGCCCCACATCACCATCTGTGACCCCTCACAACCACCCAAGCTCTCTAATTCATGAATTCTACAGCATAAATTTATAAAGTATATACATTTATTATGGTCCTGTGCTTTGCTCCTGGATAGAAAAGAACTTGAGGTAATGGAAAATCTCACAGAATGCTGAGGGTTTCCCTGCCAGCCTTGGGGTGGTGCCTCCCTGATGTTGACCATAGAGGTCAGTCATCATGAGTGGTCAGAGTCCCTGGCCCCTCATCAGCACACGCATCTCATGCTGTCCAGAATCCTAGAAGGACACCTGTGGCCCTCCTCAGGACACATGCAGGGTGAGCATCAAACAGGTCACAGAATGAAGTGGAGGGTGGAGTGTGTGTTTCTCCTGCCCCCAAACAGCCACTCAGCATCCCAGATCTCTGGTGACCCCAGCCTCTCTCTCCAGGCCCATCCAGGAAGCAGAATCCAGGAGTCATTGTTCCCTTATGTTCCATCAGCTGACAGTAGAGAGAGTGACAGAGAGACACTGAGCAGGACAGAGATGCCCAGAGATGGGGGAGAGACTGGACATGGGCAGAAAAGAGGACAGGAGAGCCAGGAGGGGAGGACGACAGTGTTAGAGAGTGAGGTTCTGAGAGGGAAATAAAAATAAATGGAGGAAGAAACAAGGTGTAGGGAAAGGGAGAGGTGGACTGAAGAGAGGCAGGGGGCAGAGACAGGGAGACACGGAGAATGGCAGCTCCACCCAGGGCAGAACAGGCATGCAGCTCCCCTGCTCCCCTGCACCCACAATCCCATGGAGGGGACAGGACTCACCTGTGACAAAGCCTGTCATCTGAGGTCGGGGCTGAGTTGCAGTTCTGGCCTATCAGCTTCACCATGAAGGTCCAGGAACAGCACTGCTCGAAGCAGACTCTGAAGGTGCAGTTTCCACACCCCTGGGTCCTGCCCAAGGGCACGACGGCATCGTCATAGCAACAGTGCTGCAGGGGGTCGTAGAATTTGTCCCCACATCTCAGGTGTGGCTGGCACAGCATCAGGTAAGGACTCGTGGGGGCCACTGGAGGAGACAGAGCTGGTGAGGTCCAGGTGATGGTGGCAGGTGAGTCCCAGCATGGGGTTCCCTGGGAGCCGCACCACCCCCAGCTTCCCAATTTCTCCTGGGCTCACCTGGGGCTCCATGTGAGCAGAGGAGCCTGGAGATGCAGAAAGCAGCCAAGACAGCTGTGGGAAAAGGAAGGGGAAAGTGGGGTAAGTGAGCAACCACAGATATGGCTGGCACTGACATTTAGAAGACTGGGTGGAACCAGGGCTCGGTATGGCTTTGGGCAGTTCAGGGACTCAAGCAAGGCTGTGGATGGGGCTGGCCTGAGCATTGTGGATGGGGAATTGCTGGGCCTGGGAACAGAAATGAGGTGTAGGGTAGAGTGGGGAGCGAGCTCTGGAGGTGGCCGAGATGGGAGATGGGCTCAGGTGGGAATGGGGTCCTGTCCTCCTTACCCAGGATGCAGCCTTGGGGAACCATGGCTCTGGGGTGGCTCCAGCAGAGTGAGTGGGTGATCAACGGATCTCAGCAGCTCCTTTTATCTCATATTCCGAGGAGCTGGTAACGTCACGACATGTCCTGCCCTCCTGCAAGCTCTGCAGAGACAGGCTGGGTCTTTCGCCAGGATAGGAGCCAGGCAGGTATGTGTCATGGTAGATTTGATCTCAGCTTTGTTCTCGAGAGAAGCGGTGCACCCTCCACCTTCTCTGTGCTACGTGCCCACTGTCATTCCCGACACTGATGCCTCTGGCAAACAGGAGAAATAGGATCCTCCTGACATTAACTCACACATCCGCACAGCGATTCCACAAGATCCTACTGAGCTATGACTTTCCCCACTTTCCTTGGGATGTTGCTAACCAATGACATATTCCACAGGGCCCATTAGGTCACAACCTCACAACCCAAACCCATGGTCCAGAATCCTTCTCACCCACCTGCAGCTCATGGCATGAGAGACTGTGTGACTCAGGCACATGACTTTCACAGGTTTGCAAGGTGGGAGTGGATTTGGCTGAACCCCTGGGACTCACACTCCTCTGGGGGCTCTTCAACTCCTTCTCTGTCTCATTAATGGTCATTTATCCAGGACAGGCTCACATGGAAGCTCACATGTCCCAGGCTTTGTGTCAACACATTGGCGATGCAGGGCTGAGTAGAATATTCAAAGTCAGTGTCTTCATAAAGTTCATGACAGTGAGAGGAGAGAGAGAGAGAAGGTAGGAAAATAAATGGGTTATTGGGGTTGAAGTTCTGGTGGAGAAATTCCACACCCATCTTGATATTCTCAAAGGTATTTTTCCTTACCGTGCTTTTTCAAACTGCTGGGTTGTGATTTTCCCTGAGAAGAGCCATCTTGGGGTCAGGATGTGAGGACAGAGGGGGAAGGAGCTGTTTTGAGTCAGTTCTGTGGGCCCCTCCCAGCTTCTGCAGGAATTCCTAAGCTCATGAGCTCACTGGCCACACCTGGCATGGACAAGCCATTCTCTTCAAGGCCAGGCAAGGTGACCTGACACCCTGTAGGTACCATGGCTAGGTCCTAGCAGGGTATGGATGTGGTCAAATTTGTGTGTGTGGAAGATCCTGCATCTGTGTTCCCAGGGAGCACGGACAGGGGGATTCTTTCTGGAGGCAGAAGACAAGGGAAGAGGCTGCAACAGAAAAGACCTCACGATAAATACCAGAGTGCTGAGCTCCCACCTTCTCCCGGGGCAGAGCAGCCCCTGCTTCCAGCACCATCTCCCTGTCTGCTCTAATGTCCTCCATGCCTCACTGCTGTGGGGTAGAGCAGTGTTTTCCAGGACACAGATTAGGAAATTTGGTTGGACATAAACAATATTACTTTTAATTTAAAAAATGGGTTAGAAAGTGGCACAGTGGGCATTAACCAGAATGCTGTGCTCGACTGCTTATTATACACCCTTCCCCCCCACACACTTTTTTTTTGAGATGGAGTCTCTTTCTGTCACATAGGCTGGAGTGCAGTGGGAGGATCTTGGCTCACTGCAACCTCTGCATCCCAGGTTCAAGCGATTCTCCTGCCCCAGCCTCTAAGTAGCTGGGAATACAGATTCCCGCCACCACACCTGGGTAATTTTTGCATTCTTTGTAGAGATGGGGTTTTACTATATTGGCCAGGCTGGTCTTGAACTTCTAACCTCAAGTGATCTGCCACTTCAGCCTCCCAAAGTGCTGTGATTACAGGCATGAGCCACCGCACCCAGCCTGTATAGGACCCTTTTATTGGGACTATGTGTATTCCAAGTAATGATAGAATATTATTATACTGTTCTATCATATGATATTCCTATATGATAGAATAGCACATATCTAGAATTAGGCATCTAGTTTTTTAAGGGAGTCACAGCCAAATGATGAGGACACTTGGGAGCACAGAAGTGTCTGGGATCACCTTCTTCTTAAGAGCCACTGACATATCTGCCCTTTGATGTCTTCCATAAAAGGGTCCAGTTCTCAGGTCCTTGGTTCCAGGCATATTCTGGGAGGCTACAGTGGAGACCTGCACTAGGTCTTATTGTCTCTACCAAGAAAGTCGAGGCTGCCTGCATGACCCGGGGTGAGAGAGGGGGAGCACCTTTCCTGGGGCAGGGGCAGGGTGGGCATCTCTGAGGAGGGAGGAGTCCATCCCACCCTCGTGGCTTGAGCCCAGTTTCTCAGAGCAGCTGAGTCAGCCCAGCATCTGGAGGGTGGAGGGAGACTGTAGCAGAGCATGGGGGCCTCAGAGGCTGGGGCAGTGGGGGCCAGTCCAGGGCTCCCTGGACACTAAGAGCCCCTAACTAGACATGATGAGGCTTTGGGGTCAGTCAGCCCTGGATTCAAATCCTGTCCCTGCCCCTTCCTAAGGTATCAGAAGAGCCTGTAAACACAACTCTGTCCAATCCTGCCACCAGTTCCTCACAGTCCCCCTTCCTAACATGCCTGCTCTGGGGCATCCACATCTGGACATGGGTCTGTCTTCTGCCTGGGCTACCTGGGAGCCCAGCTGTGTGAAGTAGGACCAGGATGTCCCAGTAGAAGCCTGTCCTCAAGTGTCTAGAGAAGATCCCAGGTGCCTGGACAGTGAATATAAATCCTGACCTCAAATGCCCATCACCGTAATTCTCTCACTCCACTGCCTGGACCCAAGTAAGACATGGACTGAGGTCCTGCTGCTGGGTCAGTGACACAGGCTGTGCCAGGACCCAGGTCTCCAACCTCCCACCCAGGGGCTGCCAAACTCCCCAGGCCTGGCTCCTCTCGCAAGAGCAGGAAAGCTCTGTTCACAGACACTCCTAGAGGATACCCAGGTCTGATGTTCCCAGGGCTCCTGGGCAGGGCTGGCAGGTCTTGGCTCCTGGAATGTGAAACCCTGGAGGACTCTAGCATTTCCTGCTGTCAGCAGCTTCCCCACTGCTGGCCCTTTTACTCCAGGCAAAAATAGAAGGAATCTCCCTCCTGGCAGCTTTGGGGTGGTCTTTCCATCTGCCCTCAGGGAAGCCCTGCTAGGAAACAGGCAGGAATGAGGTGGAATTTCAGGTGTGCAGGTATGGCAGGTTTGTAGAAGGAAGTCCAGGGTTTCCGCAGGCCAGAGACCCGTCCTCTGCTGGCTGACAAGGATGAGTCTGTGAGAGTCATTTTCTCCAAACATAACATCAGAATTTCAGAAGCTCCATGCAAAGCGGCTTCTGTTGACCAAAACCTGATCCCTGCTCTGGCAGGATCCTCCACATGACACAGTCCAGCGAATTAAGAGTCTCCATGCCATAGGAGGGTCTGGAAGAGAGGCCCTAGGATTTGCCACCAGGAATGAAGGTAGACCAATCTGCCAGGCTGAGACTCAAGATCCGGATGGCAGTTCTGTAGCTGGAACAGCTTCTCAGCAATTCAGAGCTATCGCCTGGGCATGCGATGTTACTGTGAATACACCCAGAGACACAATGGCTGCGTTTGAGAGACTCAAATGCAACCAGAAGCCCAGCTGCAAGGCCCGCTGGGAAGGAAAGCCTGAAGCTTCCAGCCTCTGCAGCCCAGAAGGGCCTGAAGAAGTAGGATGCATGCCAAATGGTCACCCCCACATCCTGCACAACCCCCGCCCTGGCTCTCACTGCCCTTGGCTTAACACAGCTCCTTGGGAGAGCCACAGCATCACCCCTGCCTCAGCCCCCAATGCCCCATCCCTCTTCATTCTTCATCTTTCACTTAAATGCCAACCATCCTCTGAAATCTTCTTCAACATCAAGGCTGAGGTCAGCCACCTGTTACCTCCTGAGAGCACTGTGGACGTCATCTGATAACGCTCTCACCACGGTTCTTTGTGGCTTTTCTGTTAAGGCAGACACTTGAAAATCAGGTCTCTGCTGTGGTTTTTGATACCTCAACAACAAGAAGTGAACAAGTCCTTTCAGTGACCAAATTGATCAAGGGCTTTATTTTAGTTGAACCAGAGCAGACTATTCAGCACCCAAGGTCTGGACAGTTCTTTTTTGCTCTCCTCCAATGCTCCCCACAAGTTAAATACATATTTTTCCTTAACATTTCATGTGTGTGTATGTGTGTGTGTGTGTTTAAATGTGCAGTACAGTGGCATTTTGCAGTATTTTGCAATTATCTGTAATAATCTGAGCAAAAAAGTTTATAATTATTATCAGACTCTCAAATACATTATGGCCCCAGGACAGTTAAGACCACAGAACCACAGACCTGCAGGCAACAATTCTCACCAAGTCACCATGACAAGACAGACAGATTGAGTGAAAGGTTTTCCTCCTCTGCTCCACAGGAATTTAATCTCCTTCCTATGTGAATTCCTGTGTGAATGTGCTTGTTCTGAGAAGGAAGAAAGCTTCCTCTGAAAAAAGTCAATTGGGATCAAAGTTTGGAGATATTCCCCCTTACAGAGGCTGACACACTCTTATCAATTTTTGCTTTCCCTTTCTCTGTGACTGTGTGTAATCCATATGATGGTGTCACAGCTATTTTTCCTAGCAGTTGCAGCCAAGAGATTTATAAACTTAGGAATCTAGAAGGTTCTGAGTCTCACCTATCCTACCCTCTCCCAGCAGGCCGTTGATGATGTTGGCAGCCTGGGCTCCTGCAGCCCTGCATGTGGCTGTGTCCTGTGTTAGGAGGGCTAAGGGGGTAAAACACGAGCTGTGGAGTTCAGCCATAGACCTTCCCCAGTGCATCTGACTCCAGAGGGCACAGCTGAGAAGCAGCTTCACAGGGAAGCCCTGGGGCTATCTGGAAGAGGAGGTTTGAAGACATGCAAGCAATAATTCTCACCAAGTCACCATAACAGGATAGGCAGGTTGAGTGAGACACACCCTGAACACAGGGCTTTCATCATCCATTCACTTTTTTCATTTATTCATTTAATACACCCTGTGCGCTTACTCCCAGCGGATGCTATGGATATGATTGTGACCTAGTTCCAGGTCCTGCCCTTCTGGGTATCACAGTCCAGGGAGGAAACAGACGCCTCTCCAAACAGTGATGACTCAGGGTGAACAAGGCTGGGTCCAGTGCCCAGGGCACCAGGAATGGCTTCCTGGAGGAGGGCACCAGAAGACAAGCATTGGATGTCTCTGGCTTTCCCACCTTTCTTCTTGCCCAGAGCTCCCAGAATCACTGTAGAATGCACTAGAAATGTGTATTAGTTTTCATGGGGCTATAAAGAACGACCTGAAACTGGATACTTTATAAAGAAAAGAGGTTTAATTGACTCACAGTTTTGCGTGGCTAAGTTTTGCGTCAGGAAATGTATAATCACAGCAGAGGGCAAAGGGAAAGCAAGGCATGTCTTCCATGTTGGCAGGAGAGAAAGAGAGGGAAAAGGGAACTGACACACACTTTTAAACCATGAGATCTCATGAGAACTCGTCCACTATCACGAGAACAACAATACGGAAATTGCCTCCATGATCCAGTCACCTTCCACCAAGTCCGTTCTCTGACTTATGGGGATTACAATTTGAGATGAGTTGTGTGGGGATACAGAGCCAAACTGTATCAGAATGCTCCATCCTGGGAAAGAAGGAACTGCCTTAGAGTGCCCGGGCTTCGTTTCTATTCCTCCCAGAGAATGCAACACCTTGAGCTAAAGAGAAACTGACCAGGACAGGCCTGGCCTCATTCCCATCCCTCCTAGAGGGGGGTGTCCTGCAACACTAGCCCAGGACATGTCCCCCGGGGTATAAAACTCAGCGCTCACTGCTGAGTCCTCAGCTGTGGTGCATGTGGGGCAGGCACAGGCAACTCCATCTGCCCTGGGCAGTGCTCCTGAGCCTTGGGGGACCAGTGAGTCATGAATCCTTGGCTTTTGCTATCTCTCGATGCCTGTCTGTAAGTCATTAACCTGCATTTTGGAACTGGCTGTGGTTGTGGGTGTTCTGTTCACCATACTCAGATGCAGTAGTCAGATGCAGCCCAAGATGCAGTGGCTGAAGTGTTCAGACCCCTATTCCTGGTGGTCAGCACAGTGGTGACGTTTGCCATCCTCCCTGCAGTGGGAGTCCTCCCTTGGGATTGGTAACTCACGAATGCTGCAAATGTGGCAGAGCAAGGAGGGTCCAATCTGATGAAACTATGGCTTACCCGGCATGTTATAATAAGAAAATGTTTGCTCTTTGGCCCTCAGTCCTATCATGAAGCTAAACTTGGAACTTCCTAAGTGATAGGAGTGTCTTTTGTTATTCCTAATGAGTCTCTATCAGATCACACAGCATGAGTTCATGCTAAAAATGTGACTTAGGGTAGGGCCCCCAGGTAGCCTTAGCATCAGGGCAGTCACAAGAAGAAAGACAAAGAGATTCGAGGATCAGAGGGTAGGAACCTTCAGTGTCACCCACTAACCTCCAAGAAAGGTGATGATGGGGAGGTGATAAAGACCAAACTATAAAAACTCTTTTTTTTTTTTTTTGAGATGGAGTCTCACTGTGTTGCCCAGTCTGGAGTGCAGTGGCGCAATCCCAGCTCACTGCAACTTCCGCCTCCCAGGTTCAAGAAATTCTCCCTGCCTCAGCCTCCTCAGTAGTTGAAATTACAGGAGCCTACCACCATGCCCGGCTAATTTTTGTATTTTTCAGTAGAGATGGGGTTTCCCCATGTTCGTCAGGCTAGTCTTGAACTCTTGACCTCAGGTGATCCGCCTGCCTCAGCCTCCCCACGTGCTGGGAATACAGGCATGAGCCACCGCTCCTGGCCTAAAAACTCTTGAAGAAAAGAATTGAACTTTCTGGTTGCTGAACACGTGGAGGTGCTGAGAGAATGAGGAGCCCCAGGAGACCATGGAAGCTCCCACAATCCCCTTCTAAATTTATTCTACAATAGAACAGCCAGTCTCCTGCAACAGGTAGCTCTTTTCTGCATGAGGTCACCCCAACAAGTGTCCAGCTCCTAGCAGAGAGGGTAGCTCCTCTTTACAGCTCATCAGCCCATCGTCTGCTCCAGCTCTCAGTAGAGAGGGTAGCTCCTCTCTGCAGCTGGTTATCCCGTGGTCTTCAGCTATCAACAGGAAGTATAACCACTCTCTGCAGCTGGCTGTCCCATCATCTGCCCTGCTCTGGCTGAGCCCAGGGCTTTTATGGGCCACAAGGGGAGGAAGTGCATGCTGACCGATCCACAGGTGGCCATGGGTGGGCCCAGAAAAGCCACCACAAATTCCTCCTCTGGTCCTGGAACTGGCAGCCCAGCCCCCAGCCTTGAGGCCCTCTCTGGCCTGAAGGTGGGGTCTCACCAGGACCTGCCCCCTTCTGCCCAGGAGACTGTCTGCCTCCTGCAGCCATCCGTGGTGCCCAAGCTGCTTGTGCCAAGGGGCACCTGTAAGCCAGTGCCGAGCTTCCCTCAGCACCCTCTCAGCTTTCCTTCCATGCTCATCAGTCCCCAAAATCCAGAGGGGGCTGAGGTGGCAGGGGGCTGGTATGTCAGCACTGTCCCAGGTATGTGCACACTCAGCCAGGCTGTGACAGTGCCTGGGCTCAGTCCCAACTTTGCTTTGAGATTGCAGTGGGTGCTGACAGCAGGAAGAAGCCAGGCAGCAGGAGCAGGCACTTCTAAGCCTGTGAAGGCCAGGGGTGCCTTCCCAGGCCCCTAAGAGTGCAGAGATGCCTGGGTCTGCAGCCACAGCTTGGGTGGCTCGAGCTATGCCTGGTGGGGTGGGGCTCTGGCCTGCTCCATGCAGCAGGAGCCCCAGATCTGCAGCCACAACTTGGGCAGCTGCAGCTGCACCTGGGAGGGTGGGGCCTCTGCCTGCTCCATGGAGCAGGAGGCCTGGGTCCATGACTTGGGTGGCTGCAGCTGCACCCAGGGAGCTCCTGTCCCACCAACTTGGAAGGGGCGGGGCTCCCACTTGTCCCCAGCTCCAACCATCTAGTGGAGTTCGCAGCCCCAGCTGTGCTCCCCCCCTGTAGCCCACATGATGGCAGTGGCAGCCTCAGATGGGCCACTGCTGCCATCAACTATGGGCATCTATATGAATAATGAATCACAGCTGCTAATAAGCTTAGAAGGTTCCATCAGCAGCTGTGACCGAATTTCCAGAGTTCACAGCCCTATAAAGAGATGTCTTTAGTCTGCTGGTCTACAGTCTTCCAAGTGGCAGAACATGTGGTTAAGACATTGGCAACAATTCCAGAGTCAGTAAACGTAACACGTCTGTTCTTTAGAAATATTGTATAAAGCAAGGGTTGGCAAACTATAACCCACAGACCAAATCTGATCTGTGTGTGTATGTGCGCATCAAACACCCACACACACACACACACACACACACACACACACACACAATACCTGGCCTGTTTTAAACAGTCAATGAGTTAATAATGGTTTTTACATTTATAAAACATTGTTTTCTGCAACGGAGTTTCACTCTTGTTGCCCAGGCTGCAGTGCAATGGCACCATCTTGGCTCACCACAACCTCCTCCTCCCAGATTCAAGTGATTCTCCTGCCTCAGCCTCCCCAGTAGCTGGGATTACAGGCATGCACCACCACACCCAGCTAAATTTGTAATTTTAGTAGAAACGGGGTTTCTCCATGTTGGTCAGGCTAGTCTCAAACTCCCAACCTCAGGTGATTGGCCTGCCTCGGCCTCTCAAAGTGCTGGGATTACAGGCATGAGTCACTACGCCCAGCTATAAAACATTTTAAAGCACACATATACACAGAGAGAAATGAATATGCAACAGAGATTATATGTGGCCCATAAAGCCTAAAATATTTGCTACCTGGTGCCTACAGAAAAAGTTTGCCAATCCCTGGACTAAGGCAAGAGTAACAGCTTTCAATTTAGCCCATTTTAAACCAGGGCTTGTCACCACAGTCGCCAATGGAGGGGGGATGGCTGCTGTCACCTGGTCATCACCAGCACCTTTTGTTTTCTTCTTCTGTAATTACTTCTTGTGTTAAACTTTTTGTATAATCCCAAGTAGCTGAGATTACAGGCACCCACCACCATGCCTGACTAATTTTTGTATTTTTAGTAGAGACAGGGGTTTCACCATGTTGGCCAGGCTGGTCTTGAACTCCTGACCTCAGGTCATCTGCCTGCCTCGGCCTCCCAAACTGTTGGGAGTACAAGCATGAGCCACCGTGCCCAGCCTCCCAGCACTTTAGATTTGGAAAATAAGTTGAACTATTAGAGACTCACAGGAAATTGAACAGTACATACAGTCCCACATAACATTCATCCAGCATTCCCCCAATGGGAACATCTTATATAACCGCAGGATAATATCAAAACCAGGAAAGTGACATGGGTACATTACTGTTAACTAGATTACAAAGGACCTTATTCAGTATTCACCAGTTTTACATGCATTGCTGTGTGTGTGTGCACGTGTATTTCTATGCAATCTGATCCATGTAAATATTTGTATACCTACCACCACAATCAAGATACAGACCCACAAAGGAAGTCCCTTGTGTTATCACTGTAGTGGCATGCACATGCACACACACACACACATACACACACACTGTATCTGTCCCTTTGCAACTACTAATCTGTTCTTCATCTCTGTTCTCTCACTGTAAGAATGCTATGGCCGGCCGCAGTGGCTCACGCCTGTAATCTCAGCACATTTGGATGATGTCACAGCAGGATCACGAGGTCAAGAGATTGAGACCATCCTGCCAACATGACAAAACCCCATCTCTACCAGAAATACAAAAAATTAGTTGGGCATGGTGGCACACGCCTGTAGTCCCAACTACTTGGGATGTTGAGGCAGGAGAATGCTTGAACCTGGGAGGCGAAGGTTGCAGTAAGCTGAGATTGTGCCACTGTACTCCAGCCTGGTGACAGAGCGAGACTCCGTCCCAAAAAAAAAAAAAAAAAAAAAAAAAAAAAGGCCGGGTGCAGTGGCTCACAAATGTAATCCCAGCACTTTGGGAGGCTGAGGTGGGTGCATCACGAGGTCAGGAGTTCAAGACCAGACTGGCGAACATGGTGAAACCCCGTCTCTACTAAAAAATATAAAAAATTGCTGGGCATGGTGGCTCATGCCTGTAATCCCAGCTACCTGGGAGGCTGAGGTAGGAAATTGCTTGACCTGGACCTGGGAGGTGGAGGCTGCAGTGAGCCGAGATCGCGCCACTGCACTCCAGCCTGGGCTATAGAGCAAGACTCCATTTGAAAAAAAAAAAAAAAGAATGTTAAATAAATAAAATTTTACAGTATGAAATCTTTTGAGATTGACTTCTTTTCACTTAGCATATGCCCTTCAGATTTATCCAGATTGCTGCCTGTATCAATAGTTCTTTTTCTTTATTTCTTAACCCAGTAATACTCCTGTCTTGGTTATTTTTTTGTTGCTTAGAATACCTGAAACTGGGTAATTTATACATTAAAAAAAAATAAAATGTATTTCTTACAGTTCTGAGGCTGGATCTGTAGGGAGCATCTGATGAGAGCCTTCTTGCTAGTGGGGGACCCTACAGAGTCCCCACTAGTGGAGGCAGCATGGGGCACCCCGTGGCGAGGGGGGCTGAGGATGCTAAAATCGCTCTTCCTCTTCTTAGAAAGTCACCAGTCCACTACCATGATAACCCATTAATCTATTAACCCATTAATTCATGAATGTATTAATTCATTTATGAGAACAGAGCTCCAACGACTCAATCACCTTTTTTTTTTTTTTTTTTTTTTGAGACAGAATTTTGCTCTTGTTGCCGAGGCTGGAGTGCAATAGCACGATCTCGGCTCACTGCAACCTCCACCTCCCAGGTTCAAGCAACTCTCCTGCCTCAATCTCACAAGTAGCTGGGATTACAGGCGCCCACCACCACACCCAGCTAATTTTTTATACTTTTAGTAAAGACGGGGTTTCACCATGTTAGCCATGCTGGTCTCGAACTCTTGACCTTGGGTGATCCACCCACCTCGGCTTCCCAAAGTGCTAGGATTACAGGCGCGAGCCACTACGCCCATCCAATTTTTTTAAAGAAAGGGAAAAAGAAAAAAATGAAATGTCCTAAGACTTTGGACATCAGCATGAAACTCAGTACTCTGCTCTTAGTCTCTACATTATCGTTGCTATTATTGTTCACAGGAGCACGCTACTCCCTGGAAGAGGCAGGCCCTCAGGAAATCACATAACAGGATCCCGGTCCCGCTAAGGGGCTGCCCTGTAACAGGTGCGGGAGAAGAAATGCGCGGAGGACAAACGGGGAGAGTGCACCCTCTGGTGGCTGAAGGAGGAAACCGCGTAGCATCTTTCCCCAGCGCCAAGACCAAGCTGAGGATGCGACTTGGGAGCCTGTTTATCTGACCCGCGCCACGCCAATCACGTTACCTTGTGAAATACGTCATATCTGTTTTTTAAAAATAGTTATTAGGTGTTTGTTCATTTGCTTCCTGTCTTCCCCACTAGAATATGGGTGCAGGAACTCCTGGGGGTTTTTTTCATTGTTTTATTTTTTTAGACAGGGTCTCGCTCTGTTGCCCAAGCTGGAGTGCAGTGGGACAATCTTGGCTCACTATAACCTCTGCCTCTGGGGCTCAAGCGATTCTTCTGCCTTAGCCTCCCAAGTGGCTGGGATTACAGACGCCCGCCACCATGCCCAACTAATTTTTGTATTTTTAGTAGAGACAGGGTTTCACCACGTTGGCCAGGCTGGTCTTGAACTCCTGACCTCAGGTCATCTGCCCGCCTCGGCCTCCTAAAGTGCTGGGAGTACAAGTATGAGCCACCGTGCCCAGCCTCCCAGAACTTTCAAGTGTCATGATTTAGACAATAAGTTATGTGGATATCCTCCTTATAGACTGTATTGTATACTAGAAGAGACAGAAATCTATTAGGTTGCTGCAAAGAAACTGGTTTTTGCCATTACTTTCAATGGCAAAAACAGCAGCTACCTTTGCACCAATATAGTATTAGAAAAATACAGAGGTAAATTAGAAACTATAATTGCGACAAATGCAAACGAGAAGAAACCATGTGAGGAAAGCAAATAGGGGGATCTGTCCTTCTCCAAGATATCAGACAGGAGGTCTCCTGATGAGGTGACAGAAGAAACGGTAGGTGACAATTAGGAGAGGTAAAAGAAGGGAGAGAGCATTCCAGGCTTGGGAGCAGCAAGGAGTGAAAGTTAAGTCAAGGTTTTGCACTGTATTTTAAATATGTCCTTGTGAAATATATCTGTTTTTTAAAATAGTTAATCATCACCATTTGATTTTACTTTTATCATTTTTTAACACAACAAAGAACACAAGCGTTTTTTGCTAACAGCAAGAAAACTGGAGTGGTTTTACTTTTTTATTTTTATTTTATTTTTATTTTATTTTATTTTATTTTTTGTCGCCCAGGCTGGAGTGCAGTGGCCCAATCTTGGCTCACTGCAACCTCTGCCTCCCAGGTTTAAGCAATTCTCCTGCCTCAGGCTTCTGAGTAGCTGGGATTACAGGTACCCACCACCATGCCTGGCTAATTTTTGTATTTTTAGTAGAGACAGAGTTTCACCATGTTGGCCAGGCTGGTCTTGAACTCCTGATCTCAAGTGATCCACCCGCCTCAGCCTCCCAAAGTGCCGAGATTACAGGTGTGTGAGCCACGGTGCCCAGCCAAGGAGGAGTTTTTTAACTGATTTAATTAATTATTAACAGATTGGATCAGGGCAGTTAGTGAGTCTGATATTTAAAACTTTAATTTTCTAAAACATAGAGGGAGTAAATCTAATTTCTTCCTATCAAAAAAAAAAAGTGCACAAGTAATATAGGATTAAAGGCAACATAATAATCACTCATTGAAGCAGTAAATGCCCACAAGGCATGTTTCAATTTTATGCCCACAAGATACAGAATAGGCCCAGCGCAGTATCTCATGTCCATAATCTCAGCATTTTGGGAAGCCAAGGCAGGAGAAGCACTTGAGTCCAGGAGTTCGAGGCTGCAGTAAGCTATGATGGTGCCACTGCACTCCAGCCTGAGCAACAAAGCAAGACCCTGTCTCTAAAAAGAAATTTAAAATAAAAATAAATTGGCCAGGCTCAGTGGCTCACATCTGTAATCCCAGCACTTTGGGAGGCCGAAGCGGGTGGATCACAAGGTCAGGAGTTCGAGACCAACAGGGCCAACATGGTGAAACCCCATTTCTACTAAAAATACAAACATCAGCCAGGCATGGGGGCGCATGCCTGTAATCCTAGCTACTCAGGAGGCTGAGTCAAGAGAATCGCTTGAACCCGGGAGGCAGAGGTTGCAGTGAGCCGAGATCGTATCATTGCACTCCAGCCTGGGGGACAGAGCAAGACTGTCTCAGAAAAAAATAAAAAATAAATTTAAACAGTGAGGTGGGGGCTGGCATTTGGGGGCCAAGGAAGAGAGTAGAGGAGCCAGACAGGCCAGGTCTTACCTCAATTTCTTTCCTTGAGGTCACCGGGGGTGCTGGGCAGGACCAGCTCACAGGGACAGGGCACACAGGTACACACAAAACTTATGGACTACGTGAGCCACTGCATCATCCACAGCGCAAAAGACCCCGTGCCATGAGGACAGCAAGCTCACCCTGCCGGAGTCACAGCAAGAGACTTGGGGCTACCCTGAACTTGGCAGCTACATCCTGGGTGCTCGGCTTAACCACTTGGTCCACAGAGATGATCTTCAACTTTATTTAATGTGTTTGTATTGTATGTAAGAATAAATAAGTAAATATGGCCAGACATGGTGGCTCGTGCCTGTAACCCCAGCACTTTGGGAGGCCGAAGTGGGCAGATCACCTGAAGTCAGGAGTTCGAGACCAACCTGGCCAACATTGTGAAATGCCATCTCTACTAAAAAAAAAAAAAAAAAAAATTAGCTGGGCATGGTGGCGCAATGCCTGTAATCCCAGCTACTCAGGAAGCTGAGGAATGAGAACTGCTTGAACCCAAGAGGCGGAGGTTGCAGTGAGCAAAGATTGCGCCACTGTACTCCAGCCTGGGCAACAGAGTGAAACGGTCTCAAAAAATAAGTAAATAAAATTTTTAAAGATACAGACAAAATAAAACTCTAACAAGGGACGGATTCTTTCCAGCTGGTTCATGTTTAGATTCTTAGTGTCTTTAGGGAATCTGTCCCTCAAAAGAAGGAACAGACAAAAGAAAGGGAAAAAAGAAAATACAAATATAAAAGGAATCTGATGTGTAAATAGTCCTGTCTTCTTACAAAAGGCTGGCTTGGTGTTTTGTCATCTGAAAGCTAAGGTACAAAGTTCCTGAATTGTTCCAGGTTCCTCTATTTACAACTTATACATGTGTGTCTGAAGTCCCCAAGGGGGCAGAGTAGTCAAAGCACGTCCAAGGGCAGCAAGAAGGGGAGAGTGGCTGCAGGAGTCAGAAAAAGCTCTGGGAGTGAGCAAAGTGAGGCTGGGATGGGGGCAGCCCACACTGTAGGCAGCCCATGCTGTTGGTCATGGGGAGGAGCTTGGGCCTCATTCTAGGAATCATGAGATGCCACTGAAAAATGTGACTCACTTTTGAGGGTGACCTTCAGAAAAGACCTGAGCAGAGTTTTGGCCTCACAGAGGCCAGAGTTCATGCAGGGAGGTCACTGAAGGAGGCAGGGCAAAATCCAGGTGAGAGGAGGCAGTGGCTGGACCAGGATGCAGAGACTGGAAGTAGATAAGTCTAATTCATCACAAGGGTATGACTTGGTGGTGGGTTGCATATCCATTCAATCATTCAGTAGCTATTTAGTGAGCACCTACTATATGCTGGGCATTGTTTTGGGTGCTGGGTACAACAGAGGAAGGAATAGGAATTGGTCAAGGATAGTGCTCAAATTTATGGCTTTTGTAATGGGAAAATGGTGATACCATTCCCTTAGACAGGAACTCCTGAGAGAGTACTGATGTGAAGAAGGTCATGAGTCATTTTGCAATGGAGGTGCCTGTGGGACGTCCAAGTGGAGGTGTCAAGTGGGCAGGTGGATACACAGATCCAGAATTGAGCTGAGAGCTCCACACTAGAAACTAAAATACAGGAATCCTCTCCATTTTGACTATGGTTAAAGCCATTATGTGGATAAGGTCACTCAGCACAAAATGTATACTGTGAGGGTCCAGAGGGAAAATTACTCTGAAAAAAAGAGAAAGAGAGGGATAAAGACCAGCCAGAGAAGCAGAAGGAAAATCAAGGCATCTTACATCACAAAAGCTAAAAGAAATAAGTATTTTGAGAAGGAAATGGTTGACTGTGTCAACTGCTACCCAATTGCCCAAGATCATGCAGCTAATAAGGGGCAGAATGGAAATTTAAAACCAGATCACTTATATAATAAATAGTACTTGGCCAAACAGCTAGCCATCTGGAAACAAGCTCAGATCCCTACCTCACACCACATGCAAGTATACATTTTAGCCAAGGTAAAGATCTAAAAGTAAAACAAAATAATCTTTTTTAAATAGAAAAAGTCTTACAATCTTAGTGTGAAAAGTCCCTCTTAAGGCAAGACAGGAAACACAGAAACCATAAATGAAAAATCTAGATTTTTTTTTAACAGATTAGAAGAAAAGGTTTGTAGCACATTTGATAAGACATAGGGCTAACATCCCCCCTACACAATAACTCAACAAGAAAATGATCAGAAGAGATGAACAGATGACTTGAAGATGGATGTTGAGAGCCATAAACATGTAAAAAGATAATCACCTCTCTAATGTTCAAGGAAATGCAAATAAAGCAATAATGAGATCTTGTTCTTTGGATTAGTAAAACACTTAAAAACTGATCATATTGTAGAAAAAATATACTAAAATTTTTTTGGTACTGTATTTGCCGATTCCTATTAAAATTTTAAGTGTAGCTCTACTTCTTAATCCAGCTACTGGATACACAGGTAGATTCACTTCATGAAAATTCATAAGCTCATTACTCTATTAAGTCTATCAACTCTGTTAAAAAAGGTGTTTGTACAGTTTCTATATTACATTACTCTTTAGTGCTTCTAAAAAAAAAAACTGAAATACACAAAATGTACACACCTAAGAACTCAACAATCCCAATTATGGGATTCTTTTTTTCATTTTGCAAATAAAAAGGCAAATAACCTAATATTTTTTAATGGGCACTGGATATGAATAGGTAATTGACAAAAAAGCCCTTTGGGAGACCAAGGTGGGTGGATCATCTGAGCTCAAGAGTGCAAGACCAGTTTGGCCAACACGGCAAAATCTTGTCTCTACTACAAATACAAAAATTAGCTGGGTGTGGTGGCATGCCCCTGTAGTTCCAGCTACTTGGGAGGCTGAGGCAGGAGAATGGCTTTGAATCCAGGAGGTGGAGGTTGCAGTGAGCTGAGATTGTGCCACTGCACTCCAGCCTGGGTGACAGAGTGAGACTTCATCTAAAAAAAAAAAAAAAAAATAGGTAATAACACCCATTTCTGGGGTAAGGAGGCTCCAAAACATTACTGGTGAAAAATATTAATTATTGCTGGGTGCCATGGCTCACGCCTGTAATTCCAGCACTTTAGGAGCCTGAGGCAGGTGGTTCACCTGAGGTCAGGAGTTTGAGACCATCCTGATCAACATGGTGAAACCCCATTTCTACTAAATACAAAAAATTAGCCTGGTGTGATGGCTTATGCCTGTAATGCCAGCTACTTGGGAGGCTGAGGCAGGAGAACTGCTTGAACCTGGGACGTGGAGGTTACGGTGAGCCGAGATTGTGCCACTGTACTCCAGCCTGGGCAACAAGAGTGAAAACTCTGTCTCAAAAAAAAAGAAAAGAAAAATATGAAGTATTACTAGCCTTTGGGGGAAAACAATCTAGTAATATTAATTAAATATGTATACTTTTTGACCTAATAACTCTGTGATCATAATTTACTTATAAATGCACCAGTGCATAGGGATGTATGTCTGAAACTATTTTGTGTAGTGGAGGAAAAAAACTGGAAAACTTTCAAAAACTAAAAGATCCTCAATGTTGAACCAATACTATGGCATATTTTGCAACTATTATATTAGATGTACTTCACTTGAGAGATGCTCACAAAATATTAGGTGACAAAAGGTAAATTGAAGCAGATGGTTTAGATTTTTTTTTAAATGTCCTTATATAACTTTGTATGGAGGAGAATATGGTTTAGAACTCTGGAGGCAGAAAGCCTGTGGCCAAACCCTGGCTTCACCACCTCCTGTATGTGATCATCCCCCACTCCAAGCCTCCGTTTCATCAACTGTAAAATGGGTTAATAATAACACGTATCTTGCAAGCTTATTGTGAGTATATGATAATTTCTAAAAAGTGCTACAGATGCCTATGCACAATTCAATAACGGCATGAGTACAATGTACGTGAGAATGCAGAACATGGAGGATGAAAACACAACACACTGGTTGGCAAGGTAGCTCACCTGTAATCACAGCACTCTGGGAGGCCAAGGCGGGTGGATCACCTGAGGTCAGGAGTTCGAGACCAGCCAGGCCAATATGGTGAAATGCTGTCTCTACAAAAATACAAAAATCAGCTGGGCGTGGTGGCACATACCTGTAATTCTAGCTACTCGGGAGGCTGAGGCAGGAGAATCACTTGAACACAGGAGGCAGGGCTTGCAGTGAGCCCAGATCGAGCCACTGCATTCAGGCCTGGGCGACAGAGGGAGACTCCGTCTCAAAAAAATAAAAAAGAAAGAAAAAATAAAAAGGAAACACATCATACTGTTCCCAGGTGGCCTCAGGTGGGCAGAGCTGGAGGGGCAGTACACAGGTGATTAACATTTTGAATCAATTCAATTTCTTATAGCATGTGTTATTTTTGTAATTTATTTATTTTGATTTCCTTGCCAGAGAGCAAAAGAGAGATCCCTTTTGTAATTTTTTAAAGAGCCAGTAAAGAAGGGGAAGAAGAGCGAACCAGGCAGTCTGCCCCTGAACTCACCACGAGCGCTGGGAAGGCATAAGAAGGGGACCTGGCCAGGACAGAGGGCCCAGGAAAGCCTTCTGCCCCAACAGGTGACCCCAGCCCACTCTGGCCCTGGGCAAATGGCTGTTTTTCTCCAGACCCCAGACACCCTCCTCTCCCTAACTAAGCTGCCAGAGGTACCCCTGTATAAAGCATGTTTCTTCCTACCAAGAGTGGGCTGGAGTTCCAGACCCAGGGGTGGGGCTGTGGCATTCTGTGCCAGACACCTTCATAAGGGCTCTGCTTCTGCAACCCAACTAATCCCTCATCAACCCTCTGAGTTGGGTACTTTATAGATCATCCCCATATTGCAAGTGGGGAAAACTGAGGCACAGGAAGGTTAAATCACTTGCAGGGTGGCCAGACATGGTGGCTCATGCCTGTAACCCCAGCACCTTGGGAGGCCGTGGCGAGAGTATGGCTCAAGCTCAGTAGTTCAAGACCAACCATGGGCAACCTGGTGAGACCCCATCTCTCTCTATATATATGAAGTTTTCTTATTACAAAAGTTAGGATGGGCACAGTGGCTCACACCTATAATCCTAGTGCTTTAAGAGGCCGAGACAGGCGCATTACCTGAGGTTAGGAGTTTGAGACCAGCCTGACCAACATGGTGAAACCCCAGCTCTACTAAAAATACAAAAATCAGCTGGGCATGGTGGTGCGTGCCTATAATCCCAGCTACTCCAGAGGCTGAGGCAGGAGAATCCCTTGAACCCGGGAGATGGAGTTGGGTTGCAGTGAGCCAAGATCACGATACTGCACTCCAGCCTGGGTGACAAGGGCAAAACTCCCTCTAAAAAAAAAAAAAAAAAAAAAGGGAGTAAAATATTATTTATAAAAAATAAAATTAATATTTTTCAATACACATTTTTAAAGGTTCCTTGCAGGCTCTCGCACGCTGACTGTCTGGGATTCACACGCAGGCAGTCTGGCTCTGGACGTGGGACTCCAGGTGAGTTCGCTGCCTCAGCCCGACTTCCCTGCTCCCAACCTCAGTTTACTCCACTGTGAAATGGGCTTCTGGATACTCAACTCTTGAGTTTGCTGCAAGGGTAAATAGCATCAGGCTTGGACCTGGGAGAAGGAAGTGTTTTTAAAATAGGCACCTTTGTTACCTCAGTCCTTGTGGGGGAGATGTGCCAACGCCCCGGGCCTCTGCAGTGTAAGTTCCTGTTGAGTTGGTCAATGTTCCACTGAGAGGAGACAAGCAGGACCGGGATCCCAGCCCCAGGTCTTTCAGAAACAGCGGGGCGAAGCACCCAGGGGCCTGTGCGTCCCTCCCTGCTGAGCAAGGGGCCCTGTCATTGCCATGGGCGCGACCCAGACCCCAACCCCAGAGCATCCTGCCCTGGCCCTGCCAAAGAAGGAAGCCGAGTCGGATCTGCTGGACCAGCGGGGAAGTACCGGCAGCGTGTGAAGCAAGACTCTCCGGGCCACTCCCGGAATCCCCCAGCAGATAAAGGCGGCCCCACCACTGCGTGCTCCAATCGGTCCCCGCGCCCCTGCCGCTATGTCCCGTTGCCGCGCTCTGCTCGCCTGGGCTCTCCTCAGCCTCCTTCGACTCGGAGAGGCTCAGAAGACAGAAGCCCCGGCCTGCTGCAGCCCCATAGTGCCCCGGAGGGAGTGGGGGGCCCTGGGGTCAAAGTGCATCACGCCCCTGAGCCAGCCGGTGCGCTACGTGGTGGTGTCGCACACGGCGGGCAGCAGATGCGACACCCCAGCCTCATGCCAGCAGCAGGCCCGGAATGTGCAGCACTACCACATGAAGACACAGAATTGGTGCGATGTGGGCTACAAGTGAGTACGGCGAGGAGGCACGGGCCGGACTGGGGGACCCCAGAGGCAAAGGTGTGTAAGCCCCCGCCAGCGGGATCGGTGCTGGGGCCACCCGGCTGACACCCTGGGCAGCTTACCTAACCTCGCAGTTCTCGTTTCTCCCTTGGGTCACCATGTGGGCCGGGGCAGACATGGGGCAGGAGCGCACAGCACAAAGATGCCATGGGGAGGTGGGGGAAGGGCTGAAATCCAAGCCCCGCTCCCCGGAGGAAGGGGCAGGCTTTGCCTAACACACACCAACGTGTCCGCAACACCTTTTGAAGGCGCCCCTTCCTGATGCCTGGTGCCTTTGTAGGAGGCAGAAAACCAGGCTGACTCAGTTCGGAGCCAGGTTCCAGGGTCAGCTCAGCTTACCGCTGGCTGAGGCCTGGGGCAGGTCCCTCCCCAGCTGGGGCAGGTCCTCCCAGCTTCAGCTTCCTCCTCGGCAAAGTCCAAGGGACTGCGCCCCACCTGCTCCTTAAATGAGCCAATACAGGCAAAGCACCTAGGACACTGCCTGGCACACAGGGGCTCGAAAAGCCACGGGCTATTGCCAGATGTGCCATGTAGAACGGCGCCACTCTAGCCTCCCGGGGTGTAAAGATTAGCAGGGAGAAACAAGCCAAGGCCACAGGTGAATTCAGAGGGTGACAGAGGTGATGGATGAAAGGAACAAGGTGAAGGAGGGTGACCTCAGGCTGGGGCCAGGCCCACACGGGCTCCTTGGAAGGGTGGGGCAAGGGAAGGCCTCCTGGAGAGCGGCTGCCTTGGCTCTGGGATGTGGGAGTCGATGGAGGGGGTGCAGGACGCAAAGCCAACGGGACTGAGTGGGCGCGTCCCGTGGGAAGGACAAGGTGGCTGAACACAGCCGGAGGAGCAGAATGAAATGAGGAAATGGCAGGACCAGGCAGGGCCTTGTGGACCACAGTGAAAACTAGCTTTTACTGAGATGGGAGCCATGGGAGGTTTCCGTGCAGAGCAGGAACGGGGGCTGGTGTAAGTATAAGAGGCTCCCTCTGGCGGCCGTGCAGAGAAGACTCTAAAGGGTGCCTGTTGAAGCGCGTCCCAGCCACGCTTACCAGCTACCGCCTCCTTACAATGGGCTGCAATCCAGCCTGAGGGTTTCCAAGGAGAGGGAAGGTTTGAGCCTTGCAGGCTCTCAGACCCAGGTAAGCATCAGAATCCCCTGCAGAGCTTACTGAAGGAACACATGGGTCCCCTGATCCCCCAGGTCCATAGAGACTGCTTCAACAGACCCCACCTGGGGTTCACATGTTCTCAGGACCTCCTGAGGCTATGTCATGAAAAAAAAAAAAGTTAAAAAACAAAAACAAAAAACCAGACCCCACCCAAAGAAGTCTAGAGGTTTCCAAAGGTATTCCCAGCTCTTCCAATAGTTTATCAAAGACTCCAAATTCAAGGTTTTGTTTCCAAGACTCAAGTGCTGGATTCTAAACATTCCCATGAAGTCCTGAAGGGCCAAGCCTGGTTCTGCAGCCTTGGGTCTACACCACCACATAGAGAAGCAGCCTGAAGTTTGGCGCTCAGCTTTTAGGATTCAGAATCTGGTTCTAACATTCTGAATCCCCTTTCCAGGTCATGTCACGTTCCCCCTCTGAGCCTCAGTTTCTTCACCCATAAATGGGGCTTTTGACTGTCCCTGCTTAGCGATGGTGGCTGAGGTTTAAATGCATTCATGCAACAAATGACCAGGGAGAACCAACCACCCCCCACCCCTCCACTGCCATGCCGGGCACCAGGAATATGGCAGGGTCATAACCAGCCAGTCCCAGCAGCCAGCATCACCAGGGCCAGATTCTGGGAGCTGGCTTCCTAAGCGGCAGATTCAGGACTCAAGATTAGGAAGTTCCGACATGCTATGCGTCATTAAGGACGCTGTGAGCACCAGGGCTGAGCTGGCACATACTGCAGCTCCAGGACACTGACGTTCTAGTTCATTCCCGTGTGCCAAGTCAAGCACGCGCTCAATCACACGCGCTCAATCAGACGCGCTCAATCACAGGCGCTCAATCAGACGTGCTCAATCAATCAGACATTCTGAATGAATCAGCCTTACGCATCTTGCCAGGCTTAGAAACCTCCAAGAGGCAGGTGCTGGGGCTCCAGGGTCGGTATCCGGTTGTGACACCAACTTTGAGTCTCTGATCCTGTCACCCCAATGGACCCCGAGGGCAGGAAGCAGGCTGGGGCAAGGGCAGAGTTCTGAGACAAAGGGGGCTCTGAGGAGCTTGTACAAGTCATGTCGCCTTCTGAGTCTCAGCTCTCTCAGCTTAAGATGAGGATGGTAACAGTCCCTGCCTCAGAGGGCAGTCCTGCAAGGATTCAGCAAAACGAGACTTCCAGAAATCCTCTAGGGAGGCAGGAGGGAGCAAGGCACAAGATCACATGGGTGGGGACCTCGGAGGCCTGGGTGAAAACCCTAGCTGTGCCCCGATGGGCTGTGACCCGGGGCAGGTGATTCTACCGCTCTGATTCTGTCTATATTAAGTGGGGGGGGGGGGGGGGGGTGACTCACAGGGTTGCAGTGAGGATAGAAAAAAGGCTGCATGCAGAGCTGTGCTTGGCGCATGCCAGGGGCCCAATAAACAACCACAGTCATTGTTAACAGTCGTGGGAAATTAAGGGACGAGAAGGATGCTGGGGAAGTTGTGTGTCCCGGAGCAGGAACAGAGGCAAGGTGTGTAGAGGAAAGGGGCAGGAGTCCCCTCTCCGGAAGCCCTCCCTCATTCATGAAGCCCCCCACCTCCCCATGCAGCTTCCTGATTGGAGAAGACGGGCTCGTGTATGAGGGCCGTGGCTGGGACTTCAAGGGAGACCACTCGAGTCACCTCTGGAACACCATGTCCGTCGGCATCACCTTCATGGGCAACTACATGGGTGAGTAACTGTCCAGCCAGTTGGGATGGGGGCTCACGTGGGGCCTGAGGAGGGCAGGGACATGGCGGCCGGTGGCTGACAGGCTCCACCACCTATAAGCTCCGTGACCTTGGGCAAGTGATTCCATTTTCTGAAGCTTGTTTCCACCATTGGAAAATGGGGGTCATTTCCAACCACAGGGTGGGGGTGAGAATTAGCTGATTGATACAAAAATCCTTCCGCCAGCCAGGCGCAGTGGCTCACACTTGTAATCCCAGCACTTTGGGAGGCCGAGGCGGGCGGATCGCGAGGTCAGGAGATTGAGACCATCCTGACCAATATGGTGAAGCCCTATCTCTACTAAAAATACCAAAATTAGCCAGGCGTGGTGGCAGGTGCCTGTAGCCCCAGCTACTGAGGCTGAGGCAGGAGAACTGCTTGAACCCAGGAGGCGGAGGTTGCAGTGAGCCAAGATCACACCACGGCACTCTAGTCTGGTGACAGACCAAGACTCCGTATTAAAAAAAAAAAAATCCTTACGCCAGGCCACAGTCCCTAAGAAGCACTTGATTAATGTTAGCTATTGTTATGGGCGGGAGCCAGAGGTCTGGCGACAGGGGAATGAGAATACGCAATCGTCACTATGACTGCCAAGGCTTGCTAAGGGCTTCTTCTGTGCCAGGTGCCATTTTGTGGATTTTACATAAAAGTAATTTCTCTTACCCTCCCACAGCCCTGTGGGTAGGTGCCATTATACTCTCCTTTCACGGATGAGGAAACTGAGGCACAGAGAGTGAAGTCCAGTTCAGAGGACACAATCAAACCCACTACCCTACACTACCACTGCCCCTCGGGGAAGTCCCCCGCCTCACTCCTGTCTCTGCCTTCCCCAGATCGGGTGCCCCCAGCCCGGGCCCTCCGGGCAGCCCAGAGTCTACTGGCCTGCGGCGTGGCTCAGAGAGTCCTGAGCTCCAACTATGAGGTCAAAGGGCACCGGGATGTGCAGCGCACGCTCTCTCCAGGCGACCAGCTCTACAACATCATCCAGAATTGGCCACACTACCGTGCCACCTGAGACCCTGCTGGGCAGCACCCCGTTCCTCTCCTCCCACGGCCGAAACCCCACTGCCGCCTCCTCCAATAAAGGTGCAGCTGCAGCTCAAAATGTATTCCTGGGCAGGTCCCACCAGGCACCTCCCCCTCCTTCTCTCCCTCCCACAAGACCCAAGCCCTCCCACCCCCTCCCCTCCCAGCACTCTCCTCACCTGGTGCTCCGAACCCAGAGGCCCCGGGCCCTGAACCAAGACCCCGGAGATCCCAGCTAGAGACCAACATCACAGCTCAGAACCCAGAGGTCTCAGGTCAGAGCCCAGGAATCAGCACCACGGCGGCCTGGATGTCACAGTAGCAGCTGGGGGTCCTCCCAGGCAGTGAACCACGCTGCAAGATACCCCCTTCCCCAACACACAGCCAAAGACATCCTGCGCAGAACCTCTGCTTGGACTCCACTGGGGCACGGGCTACTCACTCCTCCCCCCAGGTCTGCCTTTGCACTGTTTAGAGAGTATGCCAGCTTTTCCTGGGCCTAAGTCCCGATCTTGCCTCTGAGGAACAGACACACAGGTCCCAGTTACACGCCGCAATTTCTCTTCCTCTACATTTCTCCCCCACTCCACCCTCACCCTTTAGTCAGAAGCTGAGGGGTCCCAAGGGCAAATATGTTTATTTACAAAATGCACATATCCTCCCTCCCAGCATGTACTGCCTGGGGGAGAGGTCGGGGTCAGGGCCTGACACGCCTGAGACCCCAGGGGCACATGAAGGGGCGGGGCTGGAGGCCACCCTGGCCCCACCCCCATGCCATACTCAGTGGTGGGTGGGGGATGGAGGGGCAGTACCCCCTCTCCATGTCATGACCGCATGTCCAGTCGGTTCATGTACTCCTGCAAGGCCTTCAGACGTGCGTCTATTTCGGCCATGTCAGCTGCCTGGTGGTCCGAGCTGTACTCTGTGAGAGCAGGTGTGGGTGTGGGGGGCTCCCCAATATACCACTGCCCCCACTACCATGCCAACAGGAGCTGGGGCTGGGAGAGGGGATGTGGAGTCCCAGGCTCACCTTTGATGGGGACCCAGCCCCCGGAATTGGCCAGACGTTTCTCATGGTGGCTGTGTTCCACAGGGGGTGGATTTCTGGTGATGTGGAAGGTAGGAAAGGGGGGTGAGCCACCGTCCCTCTATCCCTGTCCCCCCCAAATCCCACTGGAAATCCTGAGCCTAAGGACCTTGGGGAAAAATAAAGCCTGACACCTACTGGGCATTCATTATATGCAAAATAACCTCCTGGCATGCTCACACAGCCCCGGGAGGTGATGCCATTACCATCCCTGGTTAAGGGATAAAAACTAAGGTACAGAGAGGCGAAAGAACTGCCCTGAATGCCGGGCACGGCGGCTCAAGCCTGTAATCCCAGCACTTTAGGAGGCTGAGGCAGGTGGATCACCTGAGGTCGGGAGTTCGAGACCAGCCTGACCAACATGGAGAAACCCCATCTCTACTAAAAATACAAAATTAGTCGGGTGTAGTAAGTGTGCACCTGTAATCCCAGCTACTTGGGAAGGCTGAGGCAGGAAAATTGCTTGAACTCGGGAAGCGAAGGTTGCAGTGAGCTGAGATGGCGCCATCACACTCCAGCCTGGGCAATAAGAGCGTAACTCTGTCTCAAAGAAAAAAAAAAAAAAAAAAAACTGCCCGAATCATACAACTGGTAGGAGGAGGAGCCAGGTTTTAAGACCTGACAATCAGAAGTCAAAGCCCTAAAGAGCATCACGTGCCCCTCATTATTCCTCCTCCAATCCAAAGCTCTCTAAACACGCTGTTCCCAGGCCAGGTGTGGTGGCTCAGCCTGTAACTTCAGCGCTGTGGGAGGATGAGGATGGCTCGAGGCCAGGAGTTCCAGGCCAGCCTGGGCAACATAAAGAGACAACACTACCCCTCTTACCCAGTCTCAACCCCACCTCCCCCGACCAAAATTCTAGTGCCAGCTACTCCAGAGGCCAAGATGGGAGGGTCCCTTGAGCCCAGGAGTTGAAGGCTGCTATGAGTGGCGACTGCCCGACTGCACCCCAGCCTGGAGGACAGAGCGAGACCCTCTCTTAAACAAAAAAGCCCTGTTGCCAAAAGCATTCAGAGTCGCCTCTGCACTTGGTCCCCAGGAAGGAATCACGGCAAATGGGGACAGCTGTGTTCCAGTGGTTTCTGTTACCCCTTCTACTCACCGTATTGGACCCACTCCAGGTCGTTGGGCTGGGAGGCTTGCCACGGCGGCGGGGCACCCCTGCGAGAAAGGAGTAATCAAGGACCAGTGGTGGAGAGGCTCTGGTATTTCCCACGTCCCCCACCTTTGTGGTTTCAAGGCCCCCAGCCTCCATCACCCAATTTCCCTGCAAAAGACTGTTTCTAGTCTCCCCAGAAAACCCTTTCGAGGTGGTCCTTTCCCCAGGACCAAGTTTTACCCTCTGGAGAGCGACTCAGAGAAATCCTCCAAATCGCTGCAGGAGCTGGCTGACGAGCAGCGGCTGCGGAAACTGTCCACTAGAGGGAGACGGAGGGCGTGATTCTCGTGCCCTCGCCGGCCCCGCCCAGCGCCACACAGCCCCGCCCCTCCGGCAGGCCCCGCCCAGTCCCCGCCCCGCCCGTCGGCCTTGATCCCCCAGGCCCTGAGCTCCAGGCCGGTTACTTGAGGAGCTGCGGTTTCGAGAGCGGTTAGGGGCGTCCCCCTCGTCCAGTCACGGCAGCAGGGGGCCGGGTCTGGCGAGGCCAGGAGATGGACGGTCCATCTCCGCTTCCTCCACTGCCTAATCGGTTCCGCTGCTGCTGCCTGGGAAGCAAGAAGGAGACGCCGGCTTGTGCACCCAACTCCTGCGGGCAAGGGGTCGCTGCGGCCCTAAAGGTCACAGCCACGCCGACGACCGCCCGACGTACCGGGCCTAGGAGAGGAAACCGTACGGAAACACAGAAGAGGAGGTGGGGCAGACAGAAGCCAGCAGGTGGCAGGGGATGCGGACGGATGGTGGTGCAGAGAGATGAGCGCCCGGGAGCAGGCACAGGGCAGGGGCGGGAGCAGGAGAGGGAGGAAGGGGCACTGACTTCATCTTGATCTCTCTCTGCTTCCTTTCCTTGGCTTTCACAAAGGCCGTGGGGTCGAAGCGGAGCGCGCGACCACCTAGGACAGCGTGGGAGAGGAGGCGGGTGGGTCCCAGGACTGACCTCGGCAGCGCTAGTGCGTCCCCTCCCTACCGCAGGGCAGGGGCACAGACCTGTGGGCGAGGGCGAGGGGGCGCGCGGGTCGTCCCCGACCCCGGCTCCCGCGGCCGCTCTCCCGGGATGAGGAGCGCGCGGCGCCGCGGCCTCGCGACGTGGAGCGCTCCCGGGACGACAAGGCCCGGTCCTCCCGCACCGGGGCCGGCTGCACCGGCGGAGTCCGCCTCCTGAGACCACAGGGGTAGCTGTAGCTTCCCGCCAGCCACGACAAACCCAATCGCGAGGCTCCTCCCCGACCGCACGCTCTCCGAACCCTCAGGCCCATCCCTATCGGCTCCTACATGTGTATTCCTGGGCCCGATACCCTCCCCCGGGCCCCACCCAATCCCCTAAAACACCCGTCTGTCATTTCCCTACATCTTTTCAACACACCCCCTTCGCCAGACCCTTCTTCCTGGAGTCTTCCACAACTCCCCCGAAAACCTTCCCAATTTTCCACCACCCACCCCGTAAATGCCAGGAGACCTCACCCTGATCCCCACCTGCTGCGCCGCACCCTTTTGCTCCAGGAGACCCTCGGGCCGGCCCCTTTCCCAGTCCCAGCCTGCGCGCCTGGTCCCCCTTTAACCACCGCACCCGAACGTGTCTGGGCTCCGGGAGGTCCACTAAGCCCCGCCTCCCCTTAAGCCCCGCCCCATCCACCCTACCTGGCCCCACCCTGCCTCTCTCAAGCTCCACCCCCTCTCAGGCCCCGCCCATCCACCCAATCGCCCCCAGGCCTGGCCTCTCACCCCCTCTTGTACAAGGCCAGCTCGCTGGTCAGCGTCTTCAGCCGGGCGCGCAGGCTCCGCTCGGATGCCTTCGCCTCCTCGAGCTGCAGGGAGGGGAGAGGGGCGCAGAGGTCCAAACTGAGGCCGAGGTGCACGCCTTTCCGGCCACCCCCCGGGTCCCCGCCGCTCACCTCCTTGGCCAGGCGGCGGCAGTCCTGACCTCGGCGGCCGGCCACCCTGTGTCCAAGGCCGCGCTCCTGCCGCAGCTCCAGCTCCAGGCCACGCACCAACCCACGCAGTGCCTCGGCCTCCTGACGGGCCGCGCGCCCAGCCAGCGCCTCCTCGCGCGATCGGCCCAACTGCACCTCCAGCTCCCGCTCTCTCGGACGCCAGGCGCGACACCCTGGGGAAGACAGGGAGAGAGCGCTGGGGAGAGAGGCATGGCCCCATTACCACTACTCCATGGGGGTGGGACGCCCCATCATTTCACCTCCGCAGGAAGAGGGAACGCGGCTCCATCACTCTCAACTGCCCCCATGGGGAGGGCAGGGTCCTATTATCTCCCCCTCCGATGTGTGAGGAGGGATATGATCACATCAGCCCCATCTATCCCACGAAGAGCACATGACCCCACCACGCACGCACAGACACACACACACACACACACACACCCCTGGTGGAGGTGAATAAGTGGGAACACAGCCGAGTTCCAATTCTAAATGATTTCATCAATTTGTCCACAGCCTGAAAGCCTAGCACTGCCTCCCCTCCTCCTCCCACCTTGCCAGGCCACTCTCGCTGTCTCCCAGTCACGAAATCCTCTACAATACAAATTCGATCGGGTTACCACCATGCTCAAAACCAGTCCTTGAAAAAATATATGCACAAGGCTATTCATCGCAGCACAATCTGTAATAGCGAAAGAATGGAAATAACCAAAATGTACCTCAAAAGAGAACTAGCTGAATTTCTAACACATCTACTCCATTGAGTACCACAAAACTATAAAACGATCTCTATAACCGGTCACCAAGTGACTGTCACAACACAGCCCAGGGCAGACAGCATCTCCAGTATCTCTCTTTACGTAAAAGAAACAGGAACTATAAAGTATATGTTTATATTTTCAAAATTATATAATAGAATAAACCAACATCTGTGGGGGGGGGGGAGGATTATTTATGGGGAAGGGGGAAATGAACAGAAATTGGACCTCTGGATGGACAAAGTGGATTATGCTTATAATCTCAGCACTGTAGGGGCCGAGGCAGGTGGATCATTTGAAGCCAGGAGCTCAAGACCAACCTGGCCAACATGACGAAACCCTGCCTCTACTAAAAATACAAAAATAAGCCTGGCATGATGGCACACGCCTGTAATCCCAGCTACTCAGGAGGCTGAGGCACGAGAATCACTTGAACTCGGAAGGTAGAGGGTGACGAGCCGAGATTGTGCCACTGCACTCCAGCCTGGGTGACAGCGTGAGACTCTGTCTCTAAAAAAAAAAAATTAAAGTGCAAAAAGAGATAAAACTAAACTATATTGTTTAGGGATGCATGGTTCAGCTGGCAAAACCGTAAGCAAATGAAGTGAGTGAGATTAGGTGCATTTGGGAGCATGGTTGGGGTAGGAGGGTCTCTCCTAGAAAAAGACATACAGAGGCTGTGGGGGAAATGACCACTTTCAATTTTTCTTTTTTTCTTGGAGGGGGGCGGGCGGAGACAGAGTCTCGCCCTGTTGCCCAGGCTGGAGTACAGTGGCACAATCTCAGCTCACTGCAACCTCTGCCTCCTGGTTCAAGTGATTCTCCTGCCTCAGCCTTTCCGAGCAGCTGGGGCTATAGGTATGGGCCACCCTGCCCAGCTAAATTTTTGTATTTTTTGTAGAGAAAGGGTTTCACCATGTTGGCCAGGCTGGTCTCAAACTCCTGACCTCAGGTGATCCACCCACCTCAGCCTCCCAAAGTGTTAAGATTACAGGTGTTAGCCACCACGCCTGGCCTCTATTTCTTAACCTGCGTAGTTGTTACATGGAGTCCCAGGCTTAACTAGTGTCGGGCAGTGTGCCTGGTACACAGTTCGAACTCCATAAATGTTGGCTTTATGATAATATGTGAAACTGTACATTTATATTTTATGCTCTTTGGCGTGTATTATATTTCACAATAAGAAAGTTAAGTAATGGAAGTAGTGGGACTCTTGGGCAGCAGGGGAGGGATCCCATCCCAGAGATTCAGGTGTACATGGTGTGTCTGGAGGAGTCAGGGCCTGCCCTAGAACTTCTCACTGCTCACAACATTTTTAAAAGAAAAATAGGGCTGGGCGAGTGGCTCACACCTATAATTCCAGCACTTTGAGAGGCCAAGACGGGTGGATTACTTGAGGTCAAGAGTTCGAGACCAGCTTCAGACCATGACACAAAAATCGTGCCACTGCACTCCAGCCTGGGCAACAGAGCAAGACTACATCTAAAAAAAAAAAAAAAATACAAAAATTAGCCGGGCATGATGGCACATGCCTCTAATCCCAGCTACTTGGGAGGCTGAGGCAGGAGAATCGCTTGAACCCAGGAGGCAGAGGTTACGGTGGGCCAAGATCACACCACTGCACTCCAGCCTGGGCGACAGAGTGAGACTCTGCCTCAAAAAAAGAAAAAGAAACGGTGTGTCTATAGGACAGCCAGGGCACTGGGAGTTTTCAAAGCTGCATTGGTAGAAAGGCTGAAGAGAACTTTGTAAAGGAGGGAGCCAGCTCTCAACGGCTGAATTCATCAGTCTCGACACCACCACCAAAGGAAGGATCTTGCCAAAACCTACCCCTCATCTGATTAAACAATATACAGGCTTAGCCACCACGTCACTGGAAGTACGGGAGACAAAGGAGGACATTAAATGACACCATGGCGATAAAATCAGCAGAATCTATTTTGCATTTTTGCATCTGAGTATGCTTGCTAGGGAAAAAAATCAGCCAAATCTAGACTGCCAAACTCTACAGGACAAATAACCTGACTTCTTCCACAAATAAAGAGCATGAAAAGTAGAGAGGGGGATATAAATTAAAAGAGATTTAAGAAATACCTCAGCCAAGCTCAGTGGCTCATGCCTGTAATCCCAGCACTTTGGGAGGCCGAGGCAGGTAGGTGGCTTGAATTCAGGAGTTCAAGACTAGCCTGGGCAACGTGGGCAAACCCTGTCTCTTAAAAAAAAAAAAAAAAAAAAAACTAAACTAAAATTAGCCAGGCATGATGGCAAGTGCCTGTAGTCCCAGCTACTCAGGAGGCTGAGGTGGGAAAATCAATTGAGTCCAGGAGATTGAGGATATAGTGAGCCAAAATTGTACCACCATACTCCAGCCTGGGCAATAGAGCTAGACGAAAGGAAAGGGAAGGGAAGGGAAGGGACGGGGGAAGGGAAGGAAGGAAAGAAGGAAAGATCTCAACAAACTGCAATGTGCAGCCGCATTTAGATACAAGATGAATTTAAACAAACCACTTGCAAAAAAGATACTTGAGAGGTCATCAGACAAGTGTGAATGCATACACAATGGGTTTCACATGACATTATGGAATTTTTGTGGGTTTTTTTGTTTTTTGTTCATTTGTTTGTTTGTTTTGAGAAAGAGTCTTGCTCTGTTGCCCAGGCAAGTGATTCTCCTGCCTCAGCCTCCCGGGTAGCTGGGGCTACAGGCACACGTCACCATGCCCAGCTAATTTTTTTGTATTTTTAATAGAGACAGGGTTTCACCATGTTGGCCAGGCTGGTCTTGATCTCTTGACCTCACGATCCACCTGCCTCAGCCTCCCAAAGTGCTGGGATTACAGGGGTGAGCCACCGTGCCCAGCCAGAATTACTGTTAATTTTGTTGGAGGTGATAGCAGCACTTACATCCTTCTATGTTAAAGATACACAGTGAAGCTTTTACAGAGGAGATACGAAGACTGGGACTTGCTTCAGGGCAGGGGGCGAAAGCACATCAAACAAGATGGGCGAGTGGGTAGCTGTTGAAGCCGGGAAAAATACATGCAAATTATACTACTGTTTACTTTCGTGGTGCTTGGAATTTTTTCTAATAAATCCTGCCTAAAATCTGTGGTTCCACACACTCTCCACCAAGGAGGTTTCCATTTGGCCCCTGCCCGTCTGACTTCTCTCCTTTCCTCCTACCTCCCTCTCCCCACAAGGCTCCAGCCAGATGCAGTTCTCACCTCCCAGAACATTCTCTCCTTCTCCTGGCAGGAACGACTCCACTCATTCGGGAAGCCTACCTGCCCCCTGACGTTCTCCGCTCCTCCAGCCCTCTACACCTGTCCTTCCTAGCACCAAGCCAGGCAGAGCTGGCACGCAGAGGAGAGTATGTTTCCCATCTGGATCCCACCTTTCTGGGGGCAGAGCCTCCATCTGTCTGGTTCACAGGACCCCAGGTTGCATGGCCAGGCGCCCTTGTTAACAAGCTGGGTGGCCCTGGGCAGTTTCACTTCACATATCTGAGCCTCAGGCCATTTTTCTCACCTGTTCCACTGTAAGCATCTATTTACACTGCTTAGACCATGTCTGGCATAACAAAATTAACTTGTGTCAGGCAGTGTGCTTGGCACACAGTTCGAACTCCATAAATGTTGGCTGAATGAATGAATAAATCTCGGAACCTTCCCAAACTTCCTAATTCCTGCCTGGGAAGAGGAAGGTAAAAAGCCATTGAGCAACCGTGGGATCCCAAGGCTCCTGGGGTTGGTTCCTAAGGGTGGAGGGCGCCACCTTGTGGCCATCTTGGGAAACACACACTCATAAACATAAATTAGAAACAAACACACTCTGATCGCACAGACTCATAAACACAAACCTAGAAACACACACACACACATACACACACACACCCACACACTCACTCATCGCAAGGCTCCTGTCGTTGGTTCTTAAGGGTGGAGGGCCCACCTTGTGGCCATCTTGGAAAACACACACCCATAAACACAAACCTAGAAACACACACACTCTTATCACACACCCATAAACACAAACCTAGAAACACACACCCCAACACACACTGATCACAAGGCTCCTGTCGTTGGTTCCTAAGGGTGGATGGCGCCACCTTGTGGTCATCTTCGGAAACATCCATAAACACAAACCAAGACACACACACATACACACACACACAATCACAAGGCTCCTGTGGTTGGTTCCTAAGGGTGGAGGGCGCCACCTTGTGGCCATCTGGGGAAAACACACACACATAAACACAAACCTAGAACACACACACACACACACACACACACTGATCACAAGGCTCCTGTGGTTGGTTCCTAAGGGTGGAGGGCACCGCCTTGTGGCCATCTTGGGAAACACACACTCATAAACATAAACCTAGAGCGAGAGAGATCCAAGATGGCCGATTAGCAGCAGCTCAGGATTGTAGCTCCCACCGAAAGCGCAGAGAGTGAGTGGACGCCACATTTTCAGACGAATTTTCATAGCCCACGGACCAAGAGATTCTTGGCGGAGGAGGCCACGGGTCGCCAGCGCGACCCTTTTGGGAGGGCGTGGCCGGTTTGCAGGCGCCCTGACGCGGCGGTGCCCAGTCCGGAGTATACGGGACTGAGTGCCCTTTGGTTGGCGTTTGGAGCTCCGGGAAAGCAGAGCTCCCATTCAGCCGATTAAAGCAGACTGAAGTGGGGAACCAGACCAGGAGATTCCCGGGTAGAAAGCGCCACGAATCTTAACACTGCTGTTTCAGCCAGCGTAGTGGTCGCGCAGGGGAAGGCTGGTACCCCACCTCCACAAAAAAATAAAAATAAAAACAGCAGTTGGAACTGCTGAAGATTGAGAGTTTCACAGCAAGACAGCTGAACCCAGGAGGTCCAGCTCTGTGGGGGAGGGGCATCCGCCGAAGGAAAATTAAGAAATAGAAAAAACTTTATCACTAACAAGCTGGACGTCCACGAGAGACCTAATCTAAAGTCAGCAATTACACAGACGACAGGTGGATAAATCCACAAAGATGGGAAGAAACCAGCGCAAAAAGGCTGAAAACACCCGAAATTAGAATGCCTCTCCTCCTACAGAGGATTGCAGTGCCTCATCACCAATTGAACAAGGCCTGATAGAAAATGAATGTGAGGAATCAACAGAATCAGGCTTCAGAAGGTGGATAATGAGAAACTTCTGTGAGCCAAAGAAATGTTCTAGCCCAAGTGCAAGGAAACTAAGAACCTCGAAAAAGGTTTCACGAGATGTTCACGAGAATGGACAATTTAAAGAGAAATATAAGTGAATTAATGGAGCCGAAAAACACATACGAGAACTTCGAGAAGTATGCACAAGTTTTAACAGTCGAATTGATCAAGCAGAAGAAAGGATTTCAAGGTCGAAGACCAACTTAACGAAATAAAACGAGAAGACAAGATTAGAGAAAAAGGGTAAAGGAATGAGCAAAGTGTCCAAGAAATATGGGACTATGTGAAAGACCTAATTTACGTTCGATAGGTGTACCTGAATGTGACGAGAGAATGAATCCAAGCTGGAAAATATTCTTCAGGATATTATCCAGGAAAAGTTTCCTAACCTAGCAAGGCAAGACAATACTCAACTCCAGGTAATACAGAGAACACCAAAAGATATTCCTCAAAAGAGCAACCCCAAGGCACATAATCATTAGATTCATCAGGGTTTAAACGAAGGAGAAAATACTACGGGCGGCCAGAGAGAAGGTTAGGTTACCCACAAGGGGAAGCCTATCAGATCACAGCTCATCTCTCAGCAGAAACCCTACAAGCCAGAAGAGAGTGGGGGCCAATATTCAACATCCTTAAAGAAAAGAACTTTAACCCAGAATTTCATATCCAGCCAAACTAAGTTTATAAGAAGAAAAATAAATTTTTTGAAACAAGCAAGACTCAGAGATTTCATTACCACCAGGCCTGCTTTACAAGAGCTTCTGAAGGAGGGACTATGTAAGGGGGAACAACCAGTATCAGCCACTTCAAAGGACCCATCAGTAAGCTGCATCCAGATCCATCTTACATGCAAGGATATACAGAGACTCAAAACAAAGGGATGGAGGAGATTTGCCAACCAAATGGAGAGCAAAAAAAAAAAGAGGATTGCAATTCTCATCTCCGATAAAATAGACTTTAAAGTAATAGAAACCGAAGAGATAAGAAGGACATTGATAATGGTAGAGGGCTCAATGTAAAGGAAGAGGTAACGACCCCTAGTCTATGCCACCCAAAAGGAGCACCCAGATACATACGGCAACTTCTTGGTGACTTATAAAGAGCTTGGACTCCCACAAATAAAGTGGGAGACTTTAACATTATATTGTGAATATCGGACAAATTAATGAGATAGAAGGTTAAGAGGATACCCGGGACCTTGAACTTAAACCTCAAATAAGTAAACTTAATAAACATTTACAGAACTCTCTACTCCAAATCCACAAAATATACATTTTTTTTCAGTAACACATCACATTCATTCTAAAAGTGACCACATGGTTGGGAGTAATCACTCCCCTAGCAATTGCATAGCATTTCAAGGTTTAAATGAAAATTGGTTGGCTGTTCGTTTTTTTCCTCCCTCATCTCCTCTCCCTGTCTCCATTGTATAACACAATATTAGATAAAAAAGCTTTTAAATCCATTTGTAGACTGCACTCTAGCCTGGGCAAAGAGAGATTCCCGTTCTCTCCCCTTTTTTTCTTTTCTTCTTCTTTTTCTCTTATTTCATTTTTTTCTTCCTCTTCTCTCTTCCTCTTTTTCTAAAAAAAAACCTAGAACACACACACTCTCTGATCACACAGACCTAAAAACACAAACCTAGAAACACACACACACACACAAACACACTGATCACAAGGCTCCTGTCATTGGTTTCTAAGGGTGGACGGTGCCACCTTATCGCCATCTTCAGAAACACCCATAAACACAAACCTAGACACATACACAACACACACACACACACACACACACACACACACAATCACAAGGCTCCTGTTGTTGGTTCCTAAGGGTGGAGGGCGCCACCTTGTGGCCATCTTGGGAAACACACACCCATAAACACAAACCTAGAAACACACACACTCTGATCGCACACATCCATAAACACAAACCTAGAAACACACACACACACCACAAGGCTCCTGTGGTTGGTTCCTAAGGGTGGAGGGCGCCACCTTGTGGCCATCTTGGGAAACACACACCCATGAACACAAACCTAGAAACACACAGACACCCCACACAAGGCTTCTGTGTTGGTTCCTAAGGGTGGAGGGCGCCCCCTTGTGGCCATCTGGGGAAACACACATCCATAAACACAAACCTAGAAACACACACACAGACACCCCCACAAGGCTCCTGTGGTTGGTTCCCAAGGGTGGAGGGCGCCACCTTGTGGCCATGCTGGGAAACACACACCCATATAAAATAAAAAAATCTCTTTTGCACACACCCATAAACACAAACCTAGAAACACACACGCACACACACACACACTATCACAAGGCTCCTGTGGTTGGTTCCTAAGGGTAGAGGGCGCCACCTTGTGGCCATCTTTGGAAACACACACCCAAAAACACAAACCTAGACACACACACACACACCCCAAAAGGCTCCTGCGGTTGGTTCCTAAGGGTGGAGGGCGCCACCTCGTGGCCATCTTGGGAAACACACACCTATAAACACAAATCTAGAAACACACACTCTCTGATCACACACACCCATAAACACACACCTAGAAACACACTCTCTCTCCATCTCACACACTGATAAACACAAACATAGAAACACACACACACACACACACACAAATGATTGCAAGGCTTCTGTGGTTGGTCCTAAGGGTAGACGGCACCATCTTGTGGCCATCTTAGGAAACACACACTCATAAACATAAACCTAGAAACACTCTCTCTGATAGCACAGACCCATAAACACAAACCTAGAAACACACACACATACACACACACACACACACACACTCATTACAAGGCTCCTGTGGTCAGTTGCTAAGGGTGGAGGGCACCACCTTGTTGCCATCTTGGGAAACACACACCCATAAACACAAACCTAGAAACACAAACCTACAAACACACCCACACCCACACACACACACTGACCACAAGGCTCCGGTCGTTGGTTCCTAAGAGTGGATGGTGCCACCTTGTGGCCATCCTCGGACACACACACCCAAAACACAAACCTAGACACATACACACACACACACACACACACACACACACACAAATCACAAGGCTCCTGCGGTTGGTTCCCAAGGGTGGAGGGCGCCACCTTGTGGCCATCCTGGGAAACACACACCCATAAACACAAACCTAGAAACACACACACACTCTCTCTGATCGCACACACCCATAGACACAAACCTAGAAACACACACACACGCACACACACACACACTGATCACAAGGCTCCTGTGGTTGGTTCCTAAGGGTAGAGGGCGCCACCTTGTGGCCATCTTGGGAAACACACACCCAAAAACACAAACCTAGACACACACACACACACACACACACACAAAACACCAAAAGGCTCCTGTGGTTGGTTCCTAAGGGTGGAGGGCGCCACCTTGTGGCCATCTTGGGAAACACGCACCTATAAACACAAACCTAGAAACACACACACACTCTGATCGCACACATCCATGAACACAAACCTAGAAACACACACACACACACACACACACACACACACACTGATCGCAAGGCTCCTGTGGTTGGTTCCTAAAGGTTGAGGGCACTGCCTTGTGGCCATCGTGGAAAACACACACCCATACACACAAACCTAGAAACACAAACACACAACTCTCCCATCGCACACACCCATAAACACAAACCTAGAAACACACACACACACACACACACACACTGATCACAAGGCTACTGTCGTTGGTCTCCTAAGGGGTGGAGGGCGCCACCTTGTGGCCATCTTCGGAACACACACCCATAATCACAAACCTAGAAACACACACACACACACTCTGATAGCAAGGCTCCTGTGGTTGGTTGCTAAGGGTGGAGGGCGCCACCTTGTTGCCATCTTGGGAACACACACCCATAAACACAAACCTAGAAACACACACACACATTGATCGCAAGGCTCCTGTGGTTCATTCCTCAAGGGTGGATGGCGCCACCTTGTTGCCATCTTGGGAAACACACCCATAAACACAAACCTAGAAACACACACACTCTCCACGAATCACACACACCCATAAACACAAAACTGGAAACACACACACACACACACACACAATACACATCGCAAGGCTCTGTGGTTGGTTCCTAAGGGTGGAGGGCGCCACCTTGTGGCCATCATGGGAAACACACACCCATAAACACAAACCTAGAAACACACACTCTCTCTGATCACACACACCCATAAACACAAACCTGGAAACACACACACACTCTGATTGCAAGGCTCCTGTGGTTGGTTCCTAAGAGTGGAGGGAGCCCCTTGTTGACATCTTGGGAAACACACCCATAAACACAAACCTAGAAACACACACTTTTTTTGTTTTCCCACGTATTTTTTCTCTGAACACACACTCTCCCTCTCTGATCATACACACCCAAAAACACAAACCTAGAAACACACACATACACACACACACACACACACACACACACTGATCACAAGGCTCCTATGGTGGGTTCCTAAGGGTGGAGGGCGCCACCTTGTGGCCAGCTTGGGAAACACACACCCATAAACACAAACCTAGAAACACACACACCCTCTTTTTTGTTTTCACACGTATTTTTTCTCTGAACACACACACTCTCGCTCTGATCACACACATCCAAAAACACAAACCTAGAAACACACACACACACACACACACACACACACACACACACACTGATCGCAAGGCTCCTGTGGTGGGTTCCTAAGGGTGGTGGGGGCCAGCTTGTGGCCGCTTTGGGAAACACACACCGATAAACACAACCTAGAAACACACACACACTCTCTCTGATCGCATACACCCATAAATACAGACCTAGAAACAAACACACTCTTTCTCTGATCGCACACACCCATAAACACAAACCTAGAAACACACACACTCTGATTGCAAGGCTGCTGTGGTTGGTTCCTAAGGGTGGAGGGCGCCACCTTGTGGCCATCTTTGGAAACACACACCCATAAAAACAAACCTAGAAACACACACACACAAACACTCTCTCTGATCACACACAGCCATAAAGGCAAACCTAGAAACACATACACACACAAAAAATACTCTGATCGCAAGGCTCCTGTGGTTGGTTCCTAAGGGTGGAGGGCGCCACCTCGTGGCCATCTTTGGAAACACACACCCATAAACACAAACCTAGAAACACACACACTCTCTGATCGCACACACCCATAAACTCAAACCTAGAAACACACACACACTCTGATCGCACACACCCATAAAAACAAACCTAGAAACACACACTCTCTCTCTCTGATCGTACACCCATTAACACAAACCTAGAAACACACACACACACACCACACACACACACACTCTGATCGCAAGGCTCCTGTGGTTGGTTCCTAAGTGTGGAGGCTGCCACCTTGTGGTCATCTTGGGACATACACACCCATAAACACAAACCTAGACACATACACATACACACACGCACACACACAATCACAAGCCTCCTGTGGTTGGTTCCCAAGGGTGGAGGGCGCCACTTTGTGGACGTCTTGGGAAACACAAACCTAGAGACACATACACACACACACACCCCGCCCCAAGGCCTCCTGTGGTTGGTTCCTAGGGGTGGAAGGCGCCACCTTGTGGTCATCTTGGGAAACACACACCCATAAACACAAACCTAGAAACACACACACACACTCCTCATTTCACACACCCATAAACTCAAACCTAGAAACACACACACACACTCTGATCACACACACCCATAAAAACAAACCTAGAAACACACTCTCTCTCCTGATTGCACACCCATAAACACAAACCTAGAAACACACACACACAATCACAAGGCTCCTGTGGTTGGTTCCTAAGGGTGGAGGGCGCCACTTTGTGGATATCTTGGGAAACACACTCATAAACACAAAGCTAGCAACACACACACACTGATCGCACACACCCATAAACACAAATCAAGAAACACACACACACTCTCTCTGATCACACACACCCATTAACAGAAACCTAGAAACACTCTCGCTGATCGCACACACCCATAAGCACAAACCTAGAACACACACACACACACACACACACTAATCGCAAGGCTCCTGTCGTTGGTTCCTAAGGGTGGAAGGCGCCGCCTTGTGGCCATATTGGGAAACACACACCCATAAACACAAACCTAGAACACACACACACACACACACACACACACACACACACTGATCGCAAGGCTCCTGTGGTTGGTTCCTAAGGGTGGAGGGCAGCACCTTGTGGTCATCTTGGGAAACACACACCCATAAACACAAACCTAGACACATACACATACACACATGCACAATCACAAGTCTCCTGTGGTTGGTTCTTAAGGGTGGAGGGCACCACTTGTGGACATCTTGGGAAACACACATCCATAAACACAAACCTAGACACACACACACACACACACACACACACACACACACACAATACCGATCGCAAGTCTCCTGTGGTTGGTTCATAATGGTGGAGGGTGCCACCTTGTGGCCATCTTGGGAACACACACCCATAAACACAAACC
This sequence comes from Ateles fusciceps, assembly GCA_036589455.1. Classification (NCBI taxonomy): domain Eukaryota; kingdom Metazoa; phylum Chordata; class Mammalia; order Primates; family Atelidae; genus Ateles; species Ateles fusciceps. The sequence continues at coordinate 1,729,878 of JAZHEH010000929.1, read as the reverse complement.
TAGAAACACACACACACACACCTGATTTCAAGGCTCCTGTCGTTGGTTCCTAAGTGTGGGAGGCTGCCACCTTGTGGTCATCTTGGGACATACACACCCATAAACACAAACCTAGACACATAAACATACACACACGCACACACACAATCACAAGGCTCCTGTGGTTGGTTCCTAAGGGTGGAGGGCGCCACTTTGTGGATATCTTGGGAAACACAAACCTAGAGGCACATACACACACACACACACACACCCCCCACAAGGCTCCTGTGGTTGGTTCCTAGGGTGGAGGGCGCCACCTTGTGGTCATCTTGGGAAACACACACCCATAAACACAAACCTAGAAACACATACACACACTCTCTCTGATCGCACACACCCATAAACTCAAACCTAGAAACACACACACACACTCTGATCGCACACACCCATAAAAACAAACCTAGAAACACATACTCTCTCTCTCTCATCGTACACCCATTAACACAAACCTAGAACACACACACACACACACACACACACACACACACTCTGATCGCAAGGCTCCTGTGGTTGGTTCCTAAGTGTGGAGGCTGCCACCTTGTGGTCATCTTGGGACATACACACCCATAAACACAAACCTAGACACATACACATACACACACGCGCACACACAATCACAAGGCTCCTGTGGTTGGTTCCTAAGGGTGGAGGGCGCCACTTTGTGGACATCTTGGGAAATACACACCCATAAACACAAACCTAGACACATACACATACACACACACACACACACACAATCACAAGGCTCCTGTGGTTGGTTCCTAAGGGTGGAGGGCGCCACTTTGTGGACATCTTGGGAAACACACACATAAACACAAAGCTAGCAACACACACAAACACTCTGATCGCACACACCCATAAACACAAACCCAGAAACACACACACACTCTCTCTGATCACACACACCCATAAACAGAAACCTAGGAACACTCTCTCGCTGATCGCACACACCCATAAGCACAAACCTAGAAACACACACACACTAATCGCAAGGCTCCTGTCGTTGGTTCCTAAGGGTGGAGGCGCTGCCTTGTGGCCATCTTGGGAAACACACACCCATAAACACAAATCTAGAAACACACACACACACACACACACACACACACACACTGATCGCAAGGCTCCTGTGGTTGGTTCATAATGGTGGAGGGTGCCACCTTGTGGCCATCTTAGGAAACACACACCCATAAACACAAACCTAGAAACACACACACACACACACACACACACACACTCTGATCGCAAGGCTCCTGTGGTTGGTCCCTAAGTGTGGAGGCTGCCACCTTGTGGTCATCTTGGGAAATACATACCCATAAACACAAACCTAGACACATACACATACACGCACACACACAATCACAAGGCTACTGTGGTTGGTTCCTAAGAGTGGAGGGCGCCACTTTGTGGACATCTTGGGAACACACACCCATAAACACAAACCTACAGACACATACACACACACACACCCCCCACAAGGCTCCTGTGGTTGGTTCCTAGGGTGGAAGGCGCCACCTTGTGGTCATCTTGGGAAACACACACCCATAAACACAAACCTAGAAACACACACACACACTCTCTCTGATCGCACACACCCATAAAAACAAACCTAGAAACACACTCTCTCTCTGATTGCACACCCATAAACACAAACCTAGAAACACACACACACACACACACACACACACACTGATCGCAAGGCTCCTGTGGTTGATTCCTAAGGGTGGAGGACGCCACCTTGTGGTCATCTTGGGAAATACACACCCATAAACACAAACCTAGACACATACACATACACACACACACATACACAATCACAAGACTCCTGTGGTTGGTTCCTAAGGGTGGAGGGCGCCACTTTGTGGACATCTTGGGAAACATACACTCATAAACACAAAGCTAGAAACACACACACACACTCTGATCGCACACACCCATAAACACAAACCAAGAAACACACACACACACTCTCTCTCTCTCTCATCGCACATACCCATAAACAGAAACCTAGAAACACACAGTCTCTCGCTCATCGCACATGCCCATAAGCACAAACCTACAAACACACACACACACACACACACACACACACACAAAATCGCAAGGCTCCTGTCGGTTCCTAAGGGTGGAAGGCGGCACCTTGTGGTCATCTTGGGAACACACACCCATAAACACAAACCTAGAAACACACCCTCTTCCCCCCCCCCACCATCTTAGGAAACACAAACCCATAAACACAAACCTAGAAACACACACACACACACACACACAGTTCCCCCCCCACCCCCCGAATGGGCCCCCACCACAGCAGATCCTGAGGATAAACTGAGGATGAAGCCTATGCTACTGGGCATTTTGGGCTCCCCCACTGCTGCCCTCCTTGGCCCAGCAGTACACAGGCGAGCTCCTCCAGAAAGACCAACAGGGTTCCCCAGCCCCATGAGCTCCCATAAGGACTGGTCCTCCTGCCATCATTTAGCACTCTGTCCTAGGCTTGCAGCCACCAACAGTGCAAACAGCTTGGGAATCAACAGAGGTTCGATGGTGCTGCCTCAATCTAAGGTCCAGCCTGGCCATGTCACCCACTGTGTGACCTGAGGCACGTTCCCTAACTTCTCTGGGCCTCTGTAAAATGGAGATAATAGCAGTGCCTCCCTTGTAGGGTGGCTGTGAGGATAAAATGAATCCAATCATAAAGCACAGAGCAGCCCTGGCATACAGTTAAATGTTCAGTAACTGTATTATTGAACAAGTATTATTATTGCTAATTATTAGTTACTGGTATTATTATTACTTAGTCCTCCCCAATGAGCCAGGCCTCTTCCCAGTAGAGATCAAGCCCCAGATTCATCTCCCCAACAGAACCAAGCACGTGGCAGGCACAAATATATACATCAAAAGCCTTTGCTTCTTTCACTTCATTCATTCTCTTGTTCTCACCACATTCCCCACCGAACACAAGGACTTTGCCCATGCTGTTCCCCTCTGCCTACAATGCTCTTCCCCAGACCCTGTGCCTGACCCACCCCACACCCCAGTGGGGTCCTGTGACAGCCTCCCACAGCACAGGCTCCCTTTCTGCCTCATCCACCTCCATCTGCAATGATATACTCAGATGGTTAAGTAATTAGCATCCATCTCCCCCAGGGCTGGGCACTACATGAGTGGCAGGGAGGGGCTAGCACAAAAGAGCCACCCCGTGAAAGTGGATTCATCTGCATACAGCTCAACCTCCCCCACACCTCTGCACACGCGGCTCCCTTTGCCAAGAACACCCCTCCCTCCCTTACCAGGCAGGGTCGGGTACCCACCCACTCTGAGCCTTCACTGTCTGCAAACACGCCTGCCTCCCTGACTGGACTGAGAGTCCCAGGAGGGCAGTACCAGGATAGTCTTGGTCACTACTATGTCCCCAGCACCAACCCAGCACAAAGCAGGTGCAGAAGAGAGGCTCAGAGGCCAGGCATGGAAGCTTACTCCTGGAATCCCAGTACTTCAGGAGGCCGAGGTGGGCGGATCACTTGAGGTCAGGAGCTTGAGACCAGCCTGACCAACATGGCGAAACCCCATCTCTACTAAAAACACAAAATTAGCCGGGCTTGGTGGTGAGCACCTGTAGTCCCAGCTATTTGGGATGCTGAGGCAGGAGAATCGGTTGAACCCGGGAGGAGGAAGCTGCAGTGAGCGGAGATTGTATCACTGCACTCCAGCCTGAGCAACAGAGTGAGACTCTGCCTCAAAAGAAAAGAATACATGCTGGGTGATGGACACAGGGCTGAGCATGGGCCCCGCGGTGCATGATGGGAGGGCACCCACCTGCCCCAGCTGCCCGCCATCCAAGACTCACTGCTCCCGCAGGTGCCAGATCTCAGTCTCCCGAGTGTCCCGAGTGTCCTGGGCCGCCCAGCCCTTGCAGGCGGCCCAGTTCTTCCTTCAGTGAGCGGATGATGCCCTGCAGAACCACGGGGTCTGGCTTGCCCTGGTACGGGAGGGGCAGCGGGTAGTGAATCCTGAGGAGGGAGGATTAGAACCGTGGCATCTCAGAGGCCAAGAATGCACCCGAGGGTAAATACCAGACTCTGAGAGTCACAGCATACAATTCCAGAAACGGTACTGTCCTAGAGGCTTAAGTTCTGAGCACAGCCTCAAGGCCCCTCCCTGTCCCCAGACCCCTTGTTCCAGTCACCACCTCTGAAAGCCTCTTATATAGCAATTTGGGGACCACTGGATTGTCAGCCCTGGTATAGCCTGGGTAACTTCCCTGTCGCATACTGGTGATAAAGGGAATGCTGGTATCATGTTACCTGCAACCAAACACAATCCTAATTCAGATGCCACAGTGGGGGATCCTGGTTAGCAGGAGTGGTGGGGATCCTGGTGACCCAGGAGGTTGGCCTGGCCTGGGTCACCTGGCTTGGCTGGGGAAAGGGAGGGCATCTTGATTAACTGCCCCATGAGACGATATTCACAGGGGATGGGTAACTTCCCAGTATGACATCCAGTGGCCATTAATACATGGGGCAGACACGGTCACCCAGCTACACAATGGCCATTCCCAACTCCCTTGCTGCCTCCCCCATAAAGGCTGCAAAGCCAGCTATTCATTTTCCCAGCATCCCTTGCATGTGACCACTTCTGGCCAAATATTATAGGAAATCTGTTGGGAGTCTCTGGGAACACTCCTTTTTGTTTGAGATGGAAAAAAAAAACAAACTCTGTCACCCAGGCTGAGTGTAATCTCAGCTCATTGCAACCTCCACCTTCCAGGTTCAAGAGATTCTTCTGCCTCAGCCTCCTGAGCAGCTGGGATTACAGGAGTCCACCACCATGCCAGGCTAATTTCTGCATTTTTAGTAGAGACGGACGGGGTTTCACGATGTTGGTCAGGCTGGTCTCAAACTCCTGACCTCATGATCCACCCACATCGGCCTCCCAAAGTGCTGGGATTACAGGCATGGAACACTTTTATTTTCCTGATAAAACCAGCAGATGTAATTAGCAAACTCAGCCCTGTCCCTCTTCTTCCTGCCTTGATAAAGATGCAATGTCTGGGGGATCCAGCAGCTATTTTGTGACCACGAAGAGATAAAGATGAAGTCAAAAAGCCCAGCCAGGCACAGTGGCTCATGCCTGTAATCCCAGGAGTTTAAGAGGCTGAGGTGGGAGGATCACTTGAGGCTAGGAGTTCAAGACCAACCTGGGCAACATGACGAAACGCCATCTCTACTAAAAATACAAAAATTAGCCAGACGTGGTTGTGGGCACCCGCACTCCCAGCTACTCTGGAGGCTGAGGCATGAAAATCGCTTGCACCTGGGAGGCAGAGGCTACAGTGAGCCAAAATCGCACCACTGCACTCCAGCCTGGGTGACAGCGAGACTCCGTCTCAAAAAAAAAAAGAAAAAAAAATCAACACACTGACGATGGCAAAGGAGGAAACAACAACAAAAAAGAAAGCGCTTGAGTCCCTGGGGGAACTGCTGCACAGCGGCAGCCACCTACCTAGACGTCTTGTTATGTGATGTGTTGTTTGTCTGACGTATTGTGTGTTTCGGGCACTGGTGACGGTTATTCTGCTACTTGTAGCCAAACACAACACCAAACGACACAGACCCCAACAGGGAAGATCCCAAGGGCAAGGCTTAACCAACGGCACCTTGCCCTGGGTGCCAGGGGTTCCAAAGGTCTCCCCACATCCCGTCCCACCCTGCCCACCAGCCTGGCCTGGGAGCCCACCCCTCCTCCCCCACCTGTCAAACTCCACTGAGTAGATGAGGATCAGGTAGCGCTTGGAGTTGAGCTGGGCCGATCTAGGGGCCAGAGAGCCGGGGCGGCCCCCCCATCTTGCGGTTCCGCAGGGACTCCAGGTCTGTGTAGGTCAGCAGGTCCAGAGTGACTGACTCACTGCTCTGTCGGGAGAGGAGAGGAAGAGCTGCCACAGTGCCCGCCACCGCCACACTGAGGGCAGCTAGCACACACCTGGGCGGCAGCCCTTCCCATTCTCTAGGCGGGCTAGGCTTTCCTACGCAAACCTGGAGATCAACATGGCCCTGTCCCAGGGGCTGACACAAGGACTTCCTCGAAGGGAGAACCGGGAAAGAACCTAAATGCTCAATCACAGAGAACAGCTTAGACCTGTGACTCTCCACATGCTGTCTGCAGATCCCTGGGGGGGGGTCCCCGAGACCCTTTCAAGGATCTCCACTGAGGTCAAAGTTTTCTATTTTTTTTGAGATGGAGTTTCACTGTCGCCCAGGCTGGAGTGCAGTGGCACAATATTGGCTCACTGCAACCTCCGCCTTCCAGGTTCAAGTGATTCTCCTGCCTCAATCTCCTGAGTAGCTAGGACTATAGGGGCCCACGACCACACCCAGCTAGCTTTTGTATTTTTAGTAGAGACAGGGTTTGACCATGTTGGCCAGGCTGGTCTCGAACTCCTGAACTTGTGATCTGCCTGCCTCAGCCTCCCAGAGTGCTGGGATTACAGGCATGAGCCACTGCGCCAGGCCCAAAGCTACTTTCACAATAATACAAAGACATCATTTGTCTCTTTCACTGTGTTGACATGTGTGTGAGTGCTACAAAAGCAATGGTGGGAAAAACTGCTGGTGCCTTAGCAGAAATCAAGCCCTGGCACCGAGTGGTACCGGAGGTTACTGTATCTCCCCCGTCTCCGGTCGGGGACCGGGGGAAGAGAAATAAACAAACAAGCAAATAAGCAAATCAACAATAAAACACAGGAAATGAAACATCCGGAATGTTCTTGATGAAGCAGTAAAAGTTATTAATTATATTGAATCCTGCCTCTGGAGGACACAGCTCTTTATTACGCTGTGAAAGAAAATTGCAAGTGCACAGAAAGTACTTCGGGCACACCAAAGTATGACGATGGTCTCAGGAAAAAGCACTTGTGCAACTGAGTTGTGAGGTAACTTAGCCACTTTTCATGGAACACTATTTTTACTTGGGGAAAAAAACGACTGACAGACAAAACTATGGTTATTTAGACTCGGGCTATCTGGCAGACATTTTCTCAAAAATGAACAAAGTGAGCCTGTCATTTCAAGAAAAACAGCTGATGGGATGTCTTGCCAATAATCAAATTCAAGCTTTGTACTTAAAATTAGAATGTTGGAAAACTTCTGTCTTCCGCTGGGTGTTTGATAGCTTCTCGGTGTTCCAAGACTTTCCTGGGGGAGATGGGTGAGGATGTTAACAAATCTGACTTCAGGATATCAAGTAAGGAAACGCGTCAACATTCGAAAAGTCTGCACAACTTGGTGAACCAGTATTTTCCAAATGACCAGTGCATGAGGTTACAAAATCATCCACAGGTAAAAAAAGATCCACGTGGCCGGGCGCAGGGGCTCGCACCTGTAATCCCAGCATTCTGGGAGGCCGAGGCGGGCAGATCACCTGAGGTCGAGAGTTTGAGACCAGCCTGACCAACATGGAGAAACCTCATCTCTACTAAAAATACAAAATTAGTCAGGCATGGTGGCACATGCCTGTAATCCCAGCTACTCAGGAGGCTAAGGCAGGAGAATCGCTTGAACCTGGGAGATGGAGGCTGCAGTGAGCCAAGACTGCGCCACTGCACTCCAGCCTGGGCAACAAGAACCAAATTCCATTGCCCAAAAAAAAAAAAATCCATGCAAAATGCAGGATAAGTCAGTGGAATTTAATGTAACAAAAAGTTCATCGACGAGGTTTCCGATTCCACATTGCAACTAACCTTTAAGAAATGTGAAGTGGCATACACCTGTAATCTCAGCACTTTGGGAGGCCGAGACAGGTGGACCACTTAAGACCAGCCTAGCCAAGATGGCAAAACCTCGTTTCTACTAAAAATACAAAATTAGCTGGGCCTGATGGTACGTGCCTGTAATTCCAGCTACTCTGGAGGCTGAAGTATGAGAATCACTTGAACCCAGGAGGCACAGGTTGCAGTGAGCCAATATCACACCACAGCACTCCACCCAGCAGGGGAGACAGAGATGGTGTCTCAAAAAAATAAATACAAAAATTAGTCAGGCATGGCAGGCACACCTATAGTCCCAGCTACTTGGGAGCCTGAGGCATGAGAATCACTTGAACCCGGGAGGTGGAGGATGCAGTGAGCTAAGACTGGCCACTGAGCCTGAGTAACAGAGCAAAACTCTGTCTGAAAAAAAAAAAAGATATCTAAATACCACCCATCCCTGTCACTCTAAGTTCTAACCTGCTTTTCTCTCCCCAATTATTACTTTTAGGCTGAGCATGGTGGCTCACGCCTGAAATTGGAATACTTTGGGAGGTCAAGCCGGGTGGATCACTTAGATCAGTTGTTCAAGACCAGCCTGGCCAACATGATGAAACCCATCTCTACTAAAAATACAAAAATTAGATGGGTGTGGTGGCACATGGCTGCAGTCCTAGCTACTCAGGAGGCTGAGGCAGGATAATCGCTTGAACCCAGGAGGCTGACGTTGCAGTGAGCTGAGATTGCACCATTGCACTCCAGCTTGAGAGACAGAGTGAGACTGCATCTCAAAACAAACAAACAAACAAACAAACAAACAAAAACTTTTGGCTGAGCGCAGTAGCTCACACCTGGAATCCCAGCACTTTGGAGCCTGAGGCGGATCACAAGGTCAGGAGTTCGAGACCAGGCTGACCAACGTGGTGAAACCTTGTCTCTACTAAAAATACAAAAATTAGCCAGGCGTGGTGGTGTGTGCCTATAATCCCAGCTACTCAGGAGGCTGAGGCAGGAGAATCACTTGAACCCAGGATCTGGAGGTTACAATGAACCGAGATCATGCCTCTGCAGTCCAACCTAGATGACAGAGCAAGACTCCAACTGAAAAAAAAAAAAAAAAACACTTTAAAGTACCTGACATTATATATTTTTTCACTTGTCTGTCTCTCCCACTAAAATGTCAGCCTCATGAGGACAGGGATTTTGTCTGTTGTTCACTGCCATATCCCCAGTGTCCCCAACAATGGCTGGCACACTGATAATGCTCAGTAAATGAAATGAATGAATGGCTATATTCACTGATATGACTACATTTTTATGAAATACTGTTGAATCCTTTAAAGGCAGGTTGCAGGCCGGGCGTGGTGGCTCATATTTATAATCCCAGCACTTTGGGAGGCCACGGCGGGCAGATCACCTGAGGTCAGGAGTTCCACACCTGCCTGGTCAACATGGCGAAACCCCATCTCTAATAAAATTACAAAAAAATTAGCTGGGGGTGGTGGTGTGTGCCTGTAATCCCAGCTACTCAGGAGGCTGAGGCAGGAGAATCGCTTGAACTTAGGAGGCGGAGGTTGAAGTAAGCCGAGATCGTGCCACTGGACTCCAGCCTGGGCAACAAGAGCGAGACTCCAACACAAAAAAACAAATAAACAAAAGTAGGTTACAGAATACCTTGGAGAATGTACAAACTATACACAATTACAGGTCTGCAAATGCATACAGACACACACACACACACACACACACACTATACATAATTACAGGTCTGCAAATGCATACAGACACACACACACACACACACACACACACACACACACAGTATTCAGAAACAACAGAGACACGGAGAAACGGCTGGAGCGATTTTCACCATAATAGTAACAGAAGCGAGTATTAGGGGTGGAGTGATAACTTTCGTCTTTATATCTCTCTGTGACCTGAATTTTCTACATGAGAATAACTATCAGTAAATTCAAAATGAACCATTTACACTTGGCAAAAGAAGAAAATGATCTCCCTGTTCCTGCAATGAAAGAGAAGGTAGAGGGTCTTATTTACATCAGATGGGCATTGACCCCCCAGGAATCTGGAAGACAGAACCCCCTCCCACCCCAACCCACCAACCCGGGCCCTACCTGAGTGAGGGCTGACTCCAGCATATGACAGAAGATGTTGAACTGTTTGAAGTTCCCTGTCTTGTGAGTCAAATCTTCAATGACTGGGTGGGGAGAAGTCCTCCTGAGGTCTGACCGCTTGCCCAGCCCCAGGGCAATGCATCTAAGCTCTCCAACTCTCCCCGACTGCAGTGCCTCTGGCTTGAGCAATGAGACCTACACCCCTCCCGACATTGGAGAGCTTCCAGTGACACAGAAGAGACAGGTGGGCAGGATTGAGGGTGGCCTCATCTGGGAGAAGCTGATCCCAGGAGAGGAGAGGTGAGCCCACCCCAGGCAGGCACACTCACAGCCGGCATCGAACTCGCCCGCCACTGGTCAGCCGTCATCCGGTCCTCCACCTCCAGCTCCAGCACCTGCCCGGAAACCACCACCCGCACGGCATGCTCCACACCCCGGAAGACGTAGTCCACCTGCAGGCCGGCCGGCTGGTCCATGGCCAACGTTGCTGGAGAAGGGGATGAGACAGAAACCCAGAGGAGCTGAGAGCCCAGGCTCATGAGCTGGAAGGCCAGGCCCCATATCCTGGCCCCATCATTTACCAGCTGTGGCATCCTGGGAAAGCAACTTCACCTCTCTGAGCCTCAGTTTCCTCATCTGGAAAATGGATATAACAATGGCACCAACCTTGTGGACTTGTGAGGATTACATTGGGCAATATGCATAAAAGCACTTGGTACTGTGACCTGCAGGCTGCTGTGTCCAATACACGCTGGATACTAAGAATACATGATTGCCGGGCTGTGCGCAGTGGCTCACACCTGTTATCCCAGCACTTTGGGAGGCTGACGCAGGAGGATCACTTGAGCTTAGGAGTTCAAGGCCAGCCTGGGCAACGTGGTGAAACCCTATCTCTACTAAAAATACAGAAAAACTGCCAGGTGTGGTGGTGCGCACCTGCAGTTCCAGCCACTTGGGAGGCTGGAGGCGGAGGCTGCAGTAAGCTGTGATCTTGCCACTGTACTGCAGCCTGGGTGACAAAGTGAGATTCTGACTCAATTTAAAAAAGAAAGAAAAGAAATACATGATTGCCAACAAAAGAATCATGATTAATATTAATTTATTAAGTCTTATACTCATTATATATTTATTATTCATTCATCCATTCATTCAGCAAACATTTGTGGAGAAAAGTCAAGCTGGAAAGAGGGACAGGAGGTATTGGAGTAAGATGAGTCAAGCTTTTAAAAGGGGGTCAGAGGAGGCCAGGTACGGTGGCTCCTGCCTGTAATCCCAGCACTTTGGGAGGGAAGGCAGGTTGATCATGAGGTCAGGAGTTTCAGACCAGCCTGGCCAACATGGTGATGAAATCCCGTCTCTACTAAAAATACAAAAAAAATTAGCCAAGTGTGGTGGCCAATGACTGTAATCCCAGCTACTCCGGAGGCTGAGGCAGGAGAATCGCTTGAAGCCAGGAGGCAGAGGTTGCAGTGAGCCGAGATCGCGCCACTGCACTACAGCCTGGCAACAAAGAGAGACTCAGTCTCAAAAAATAAAGTCTAATACCAGAAAATATATTATGAGACAAAAAAAGATGAGCCCTGAAACTCCAGGTAAGGAATTTTTAACCTTTTGAGAGTCCTTGAGCCTTTGAGAATCCAATGAAATCTCTGAGCCTTCGGCAGATAAATGAATGGTCCCCCAACCTTTTGCAAGTTCATTTCAGGGGCTCCCAAATTACCACCCCCAGGCCCATCCACAGATCTCTTTCTCAGAGGCCCAAGGGCAATGGCCTGGGCCCTAGACACCCTGACAGACACTTCTCTCTACATCACAGCGCTTAACTTTATTTGGGAGCAGGGTGCTTTGGAAGGGCTGATGAAATCAGGCATCCCCTTCCCCTGGAAAATTCACACTCTGACAATGTGCTTTCATTCTCTGGTGGTTCTGAAGTCGAGGTTAATAATCCTGATCTTGGCCGGGCGCGGTGGCTCATGCCTATAACCCCAGTACTTTGGGAGGTAGAGGCGGGAGTTCGAGATTAGCCTGGCCAACATGGTGAAACCCCGTCTCTACTAAAAATACAAAAATTAGCCGGACGTGGTGGCGGGCGCCTGTAATCCTAGCTACTCGGGAGGCTGAGGCGAGAGAATCGCTTGAACCTTGGGAGGCGGAGGTTGCAGTGAGACGAGATGGTGCCACTGCACTCCAGCCTGGGCGACAAGAGAAAGACTCCGCCTCAGGAAAAAATAAATAAATAAATAATAATAATCTCGATCTCGCTGCAAACAAATCGCCGCATGTTTCAACATATCCCGCAGCCCCAGACCCCAGCGCAGTGCGAGGCAGCGCTGGCCCCGCCCCACTGGGTGTCCCAAACTACGCCCATCAACCCCACCCCCTCCGGCTCCCAGAACCAATCAGCGGCGGCGCCGTCCCGGTTACCAAGGCGTAGGAGGCACTCACGGAACTGAACACCTGAGGAGCCACGCAGCCGCACGCCCCCACTCGTGGTCCCCAGCTCCTGGGAGACTACACAGAGGAAGGGGACTCGCCACACCACATCCCTGCCGCCAACTCCCCCTTCCCCCACCGCCCGACAGAAACCCCCCATACCCACCCTGCGAAGAGCAGCCCCTTTCCGCGTCCCAGTGCCTGGTCCTTAGCCCTCACCCCGCCCTTATCCCAGACATTCAGCCCCTGAATACTCTGCCTCAACTCAATCCCCCTTGCACACTCACACCTCTCTCACCTCCACAAACTTCACCCGCTGCCCTCCCCCACCCCCCTCCTCTAGGCATGTCCTAAGCGCTCAGTAACTGCTGATGGAATAAATCCCACGCCCGTGCCAGCTCCACACGGCCTCCCGGACCCCAGCTGCCCCTCACTTGTCCCCCCAGACGACCACGGAATTCTAGGTTCCTCTTCCCCCTCCTCTCTACAGAACCTCCCACGCCACATATTCCAGCCCAACCCTCGTGCTACATTCCCCAGAAACCAGCCCCCCTCTCTCCCGTCCAAAGCCCCTTCATACCATCACGCTCTCCCAGATTTGGGAGCGGGGAGGCAGCCGCACTTTCCTCCCTACACCACCCACCCACGCTCTCCTAGGACTCCCGCATATTCAACTTCAATGCACCCCATTATTTCACCTGCATTCTGCCCGCATATTTGCTCAAGGTTCTGTTCCGCACACCCACTTTCAACCTGTATTCCATTACCCCCCATTTCACCTGGATTCTGTCCCCTCCCAAATTGCTTGTAAACCCACACCCCCACCCCTACTCCACACGCACACACATTTTCCACCTCTCTTCCCTTTGGAGAGCCCTCTGAGCAACCCCTCCTCCCCCACTTACCCCATCACCACCACCAATTCTAGGATTCCCCAGACCCTGAGCCCCATCTCCCCTCCCGCCGCTGACCCTGTCCCTCTACCTGCATCCTCCATCCTTGTTTCGCGACCAGTGGCTCATCCTGGTGGCCGATTTCATTCCAGTCCCTAGCCTTTCTCAGCTCTTCTCAGTCTCTGCCTCCTTCCTGACCTCACGCAGCCCAGCGGTGCCTTCGAGGCCCCGCCCTCACCAACCTGTGACGTCACCACCCCATCCCTGCGAGCGCTGTGCGGCTGTCCCAAGGCCTCATCCTGGCCCGCACACCTGACCCAGTTCTCGGGCCTCATGACGTCATGGCGCCAGCACACTCACACTCAGTGTGTCAGCCCCCAGCTCTCTCCCTCTCATCATTCACTAGGATGACCCCTTTCCTTTGCAGGGTTACATCACCGCCCCTGGCTCCACCTTCCAAATGGCTCTCCCCACAGATTTCACAGCTCTCACCCCAGGGCCGGAGCTGAAAACTCTCCACGCCCGGCTTCCCAAAGACAAATCTACATCACTGCCTCCCATACCAGACATGGGCAAATCACCACCCTTGGCAGCCCCCACCGTATGGCTCTTTCCCCCACACTCCGTAGCTCCCACCACCACCAACACATATTCCAGCCCAGCCATCCCCTAGCTGGGCTCTCCCCTGCAGCAGACCTCAGCCCCACATTCACACTGACCTGGATGATCCCTTTCCCGACCCCATTCTGACCTCACTTCCCTACCACGTGAGTGAATTGAGAATGGACAGAACTCCCCTTCACTGCCCCAGAAAAGAGACCAAAGCCTTCCACATTGTCCTCGTGGAATGTAGGACACAAAAGCCCTCTGGGGAACCAAGCAATGCAATCTCTATAGGGCACACTGCGGTACCCCAGTCCCCCCCAGGGGATCCAGACTCCCTCTCCCACTGTCTCTTAAAGACGTTTTGCTGGCCAGGTACGGTGGCTCACACCTGTAATCCTGGCACTTTGGGAGGCCAAGGAGGGTGGATCACCTGAGGTCAGGAGTTCAAGACCAGTCTGACCAACATGGAGAAACTCTGTCTCTACTAAATACAAAAATTAGCCGGGCATGGTGGCAGGCGCATCGCTAAACCTAGGAGATGGAGGTCACATTGAGCCAAGATTGTGCCACTGCTCTCCAGCCTGGGCAATAAATTCTGTCTCAAAAACAAAACAAAACATACACACAATAAAACAAAGACATTTTGCCTTAGATAAAGACCACGCACATTTACCAATCCAACAAATGACTTACCCCCAAATTCTGCTCCCTGGTGGGTATAATAACCAGCCCCGTTATGCAGAGGATGAAACTGACGCATGTCTAGGATCCCGAAGTGAAGGGCAGAAGCATTTGTCCTCCTTCCCATCACCCAGTTGCCCTTCCCTGACCACCTCGTTTCCTCCCAGAACTAACCCAAATGTGGCCTCACACCTTCAGGATGCCACGTGCTGCAGGCTGGGGACTTCCGGGTTCAGATCCCAGCTGCACTTATCCTTGATGTGGCCTTGGGCAAGACACTTGCCCTCTCTGGGCCTTCCCCCAGCAGTAAAGTGGGATAAGAGCTCCTACCTTATAGGGTTGTTGTGGAATTAAATTATTTAATGTATATAAGGTGCTTCAAACAGTGTCTGGCACTCCCTGTTACCATCTGTGTGATCTGTTGATTATCTGACAAACCATGAGCCCATGAGGGCAGAGCCATTTTAATCAATCTTGTATCTTCAGGGACTGCTTGTGAATTTCATGGGAGATGCCAGGAAATGGGGTTCTAGGCACTGGGGATACAGCCAAGGTTTTCTCCCCCTCAGCTCATTCCCTGTCATCCTCCAAGTCTCAGCTCCAATGCCCTCTCATGCAGGAAGCCCTCCCTGACTCCCAGGCTGGGTCAGGAGCTGTCTCAATCACCACAGCACTGCCCAGCAGAGCATCAGCCACAGGGAAGGAGCTGGATGATAAGAAAGCTGTTTCTGGCCGGGCGTGCTGGCTCACGCCTGTAATCCAAGCACTTTGGAGGCCAAGGCCGGTGGATCACCTGAGGTCAGGAGTTCAAGACCAGCCTGACCAACATGGTGAAACCCTGTCTTTATTTAAAAAAAAAAAAAAGAAAGCTGTTTCCTTACAGCCCAAAGTCTGAACCAGCCTAGCTGTGTTTCCCACAGTGATAGCCAAGGAACATAATCCTTACGACAGGCGCTTATGAAAATGCAGCTTCCTAGGTTGGGTCCCAAACATACACAAGCAGAAACCCTGGGGTGGGCCCAGGAATCTGCATCTCCTCCAGGTTCCTTCAGACACTAAAGAGTCCTTCTGCCCTTGGGCACCACAATCTGTCCAGTTTCATTCCCCGACCTCTAACCCCACCACCTGACACAAGACCCTCCCAGCTCACAACCCTGCCCCACACCACAGGGAGACCCCGAAGGGTGGTGAGGACGGTATAGGAGAAGCAACACTTTTACGCACCATGTGCTCTTCTAGGTGCCGGGTTCTATATTAACATAGAGCCAAACGGTCTAGTGGGGGAGGTCCAAGAAGCCCAGTGGATATAAACCAACAATAATCCAAGCGAAGGCCAGGCACGGTGGGTCATGCCTGTAATCCCAGCACTTTGGGAGGCCGAGATGGGCAGATCACTTGAGGTCAGGAGTTCGAAACCAGCCTGGCCAAGATGGTGAAACCCTGTCTCTATTAAAATTACAAAAATTAGCAAGGCATGGTGGCACACACCTGTAGTTTCAGCTATTTGGGAGGCTGAGACAGGAGAATCACTTGAACTTGGGAGGCACAGGATGCAGTGAGCTGAGATCGTGCCTCTGCACTCCAGCCTGGGCAACGGAGCAAGACTCCATCTAAAAAATAATAATAATAAAAATAATAATATTGGCCGGCTGCAATGGTTCACACCTGTAATCTCAACACTTTGGAAGGCCGAGGCAGACTGATCAATTGAGGTCGGGAGTTCGAGACCAGCCTGACCAACATGGAGAAACCCCGTCTCTACTAAAAACACAAAATTACCCGGGCGTGGTGGCACATGCCTGTAATCCCAGCTACTCGGGAGGCTGAGGCAGAAGAATTACATGAACCCAGGAGGCGGAGATTGCAGTGAGCCAAGATCATGACATTGCACTTCAGCCTGGGCAACAAGAGCAAAACTCTGTCTCAAAAAAAAAAAATAAATAATAATCCGTATCAGGTATCGGTGTTATGAAGAAAAATAAAGACAGGTGAGGGCCACATGAGAGGAGCTCTTTTAGCCTGAGTAGTCAGCAAGTGCCCAGCTGTGAAGCTGACACCTGAACAGAGACCTGAAAGAGGTGCGGGAGAAGCCACGCAGACATCTAAGGAGACCTGATCGCGAAGGAGTGGACAGCGAGTACAAAGGCCCTGAGGTGACAATGTGTTCACCATGTTCAAAGCACAGTGAGGAGGCCATGGTTGCTGCAGCAGAGTAAACAAGGGAACTGAGAGAGGTGACGGGAGTTGAAGGGAGGGAGGAGGAGGAACCCAGTAGGCCGGGGGTCCTTGGGGGATTTGGTGAAGACTTGTGCCGAGTAAGGTGGGAGCCAGGAGAGGGTTTGAACCGAGAGCAACCTGATCTGATTTCTGTCTCTACTGGGATCCCCCTAACAGTGAGAGGCAAGGAAATCACCCAGAAGGCCACTGTAACACATTAGGTAAGAGCCAAGGGACAACTTGGGACAGAGTGGTAGCAAAGGAGCTAGTGAGATGTGGTTGGATTCTGGATGTGGTTTGTTTTCTTTTGTTTTTTGAGACAGAGTTTTGCTCTTGTTGCCCAGGCTGGAGTACAATGGTGCAATCTTGGCTCACTGCAACCTCTGTCTCTCGGGTTCAAGCGATTCTCCTGCCTCAGCCTCCAGAGTAGCTGGGATTACAGGCATGCGCCACCATGCCAAGCTAATTTTGTATTTTTTAGTAGAGACAGGGTTTCTCCATGTTGGTCAGGCTGGTTTCAAACTCCCAACCTCAGGTGATCCACCCGCCTCAGCCTCCCAAAGTGCTGGGATTACAGGTGTGAGCCACTGTGCCGGGCCTCTGGATGTGTTTTGAAGGTAAAGTTAATGCAATCTGCTAATGGCTGGACCGTGTATAAGTCAAACAAAAGGGTGGAGTGAAGAACACTCCAGGCTTCTCGGTCCTAGTACCTGGAAGGACAAACGTGCCATCAACTTGGTTTGGAGGCTGAAAGGAGACAACGGCAAGTTTGGTTTGGAACAAGTTTATGTCTGAATGTCAGATGAACTTCCAAATAGAGAAAGTCGACCACGATATGAGTTTAGAGTTCAGGGCACAGATCCAGGCTGGAAACCATACCTGGGAGTTATCATTAGATAAACAGGGTGAAGCAAGCCAATGGTATAGACAGAGATGAGATCATTCTACCGATGATGAAGCTGAGGCACAGAAAAGGTTAAACAACTCGCCCAAAGCCACAGTAACGCTCAGTGGCAGAGCCGGGATTCAAATTCAGGATTCAACCTGACGCCAAAGTCCACATTCTTCAATATCGGTAGGGTAAGTTTAAGAGTTAATTCACCTAAAACACTTGGCAGGTGCACAGCACGTAGTAAACGCCACAGGCATAATAGGGCTTCATATCTCTTCGAAGTACATCCTCATCCCTGGAGGTCTCCCTCCCTCAATATTGCTTCTTCCCATGACTTTCACCCAAATCAAAGCTTGTAAATCATAGTGCACTATACTGACCCTCTGTCATAAAACCTACTAAATCGCCACGCTGCATTCCAAGGGCATCTCTGTATTTTACCATCTGCTGCCTCCTGCTTTACGACTTCCCCCCACTGAAGACCCTCCTGCGAAATACAGATCACCCCCAACTCACACGCTGGGCTCAGCCTCAGAACCCCTCAGTCAAGCGTCTACCCTTGTTAAAGGGCACCTTCCCTCCCGATCTCCCACAAGGCCCGGTCAGCCGCCCACCGCAGCCCACTCTCCTCCAACAGAACCCCCCTTCCCTCCCGCTAAGACCTCCGCTCCAGGCCGCGCACCCGCCACTCCCGCCGCCTCTCACCTTCTCCACGGGCACCCCCTCCTCGCGAACGGTTCAACTGCCGAGCTCCAGCCCCGCCCCAGGATCCGGCGTTCTTGCTTTTCATTGGTCCTGGCATACCCGCAGCCAAGTTTCCATTACCCAAAAGAGACGCCGGTCACTCTGTCCCGCCCCCAGAGGAGAACCCGCCCTCCAAATCTTGCAATTGGCTAACTCGGAAGAGGCGTTCCGAAATGGGTTGGGGGAAGCGCCTACAGGCTTGCTCTTCTCTAATCACTACTGGTTAATGATGCTGCCAGTCATACGAAAGGGTTGTTCCCCAGAGTAAAGGGAAAGAATCCCGGAAGTAGCCCCTTGACTCCGCCTATTACCCCCTGCGGGAGGGTATGCCGCTCCCACGTGGTGGGGAGGGCTTGGAAGGGAGAGCCGGGTGTGCATGCGCACGGGGAGACTGTGGCCAAGGCTCCGGAAACTGGGGGAGTGGTCTCAGCATAAAGACAGGTTGAGATTTGTCATCTCTCGGTGCATTCCAAACCTGCACTAAGCATTTTGCAAGCCTTGGCTTATTTAAACTTTATAACAGCCCTTCAAAGTTATTATGATTTCCATTTTACCGCTAAGGCAACAGGCTCTGAGGGGTATAGCCACTAGCTCGGGATAACACAGCTTTTGAACGACCCATATTTTAAACCAATCGGTCATGAATTGGAAGGATCCAGCTAAAGGAATTGAGCGCCGGGATGGAGGAGGAGAGACCTCTTTAAGAAAGAAAAATAAGTTTAAAAAAAAACTGACAAAGTTTACTTAGAATATGAAATGATAACAAATTAAAAGAGCCAAATACCACAAACATTGCAAAATCCCAAAGGATTAACGTAATGTTTTTATTAATTTTCTGCCTGACACACCTCTGTGACGTTTCCTACTTTTTGGGCTGCATGTTTCACAATATCTTTGTCTACAAAAAGAAAAGAAAAATAAGTTATCTTTCTTCTCAGCGTGCTTGATGGAACTTTTTAAAAATTCCTTATAATTTAGAACAAGTTTCAGCTTCACAAAGCAGTACTGGTAATGATATCTAAATCTTTTGGAAACCTAGAAAAACTTCTGGCCAGGCACAGTGGCTCACACCTGTAATCCCAGCACGTTAGGAGGCCAAGGCCGGTGAATCACGAGATCAGGAGTTCAAGATCACCCTGGCCAACATGGTGAAACCCGTCTCTACTAAAAATACCAAAAAATAGCTGGGCATAGTGGCAAGCGCCTGTAATCCCAGCTACTCGACAGGCTAAGGCAAGAGAATTGCCTGAACCCAGGAGACGGAGGTTGCAGTGCACTGAGGTTGTGCCACTGCGCTCCAGCCCGGGCAACAGAATGAGACTCTGTCTCTAAAAAGGAAAACTTTCATGAAGTTTCATTCATATGTTAACTAAGTTTTGGAAAATGTTTCCACAGACTAACTTCTAGCTCAATCCTTTCAATTGTTTGTTTGTTGACACAGAGTCTGGCTTCCTTGCCTGGCTAGCGTGCAGTGGCATGCTCATGGCTCACTGCAGCCTTGAACTCCTTGGCTGAAGTAATCCTCCTGCTTTACCCTCCAAAGCAGCTGGTACTACAGGCACACACCATCACGTCTGGCTAATTTTTTTTTTTTTTTTTGGTGGAGACGGGGTTTCACTAGATTGCCCAGGCTGGTCTTGAACTCCTGACTTCAGGTGATCTGCCAGCCTCTGCATCCTAAAATGTTGGTATTACAGGTGTGACCCATTGTGCAGGCTTCCTTTCAATTCTTGACACTTCTGTTACACAGATGCTTCTGGAGTGGGTCACTAAAAGATACATTCGTTCCATAGCAGGTTATGGCCTCATATCTAGTGAGTTAGCACCTTACACAATAGAAGCAATCCTGGAAGCCATTCCTACACCATGACAACTAATTATGTGTTTTAAGTATCCCAGAAGTGTCTATGAACCACATAAAAATATCCCTGTCAGTGGCTCACGCCTGCAATCCTAGCGCTTTGGGAGGCCAAGGTGGGTGGATCATGAGGTCAGGAGTTTGAGTCCAGTCTGGCCAAGGTGGTGAAACCTTGTCTCTACTAAAAATCCAAAAATCAGCTCGGTGTGTTGGCATGCGCCTGTAGTCCCAGCTACTTGGGAGGCTGAGGCAGGAGAATCGCTTGAACCTGGGAGGCAGAGGTTGCAGTGAGCCGAGATCGCACCACTGCACTACAGCCTGGCAACAGAACAAGACTTCGTCTCAAAAAAAAAAAAGAAAAAAAGAAAACATGATGCTGACACAAAAGGTCACACAGTGTATGATTCCATTTATATGAAGTGTCCAGGAAAGGCAAGTCCATAGAGACAGAAAATAGTGTTGTGGTGCCAGGGGTTGGGGGAGGAGGGAATGGGTAATCACTGTTTCATGGGTGTGAGGTCTCCTCTGGGGGTGATGAAATGTTTTGGAACTAGATGGAGGTGATGATTGCACAACATTATGAATGTACTAAATGCCACTGAATTGCTCACTTTAAAATGGTTAATTTTCTGTTAATGTGAATTTCACCTCCATCAGAAACATTTAAGCAATAGATTAAAAAACCATTTGAATGAGAGGTAATGGTGGCTTCTACGAGGGTGGTGACAGCGGAGGTGGTGGGAAGTGGTTAGAATCTGCATATATTCTGAAGGTAGAGCTGACAGAACTTGCTGATGGGTTGAATTTTGGGAGGAGGAGAAAGAGAGGAGTCAAAAATGATTCTAAGGTCCCTGGAGTGCAGTGGCGCGACCTCAGCTCACTCCTGCCTCAGCCTCCCGAGTAGCTGAGATTACAGGTGCCCACCACCATGCCTGGCTAATTTTTTGTATTTTTAGTAGAGAAAAGGTTTCACCATGTTGGCGAGGCTGGTCTTGAAATCCTGACCTCAGGTGATCCACCCACCTCGGCCTCCCAAAGTGCTGGGATTATAGGTATGAGCCACCACGCCAGGCTGACTCTAAGGTTTTTGATCTGAAAAGATGCCAAGATGAGGTTTCCATTTATTGAAATAAGATGAATTGCAGGTATGGGGAAACAGGAAGAGAATAGGGATCAGCAGTTTGGTTTTGGACGTGTTGAGGTACCCAATACACTTCCCAGTGGAAATGTGGAGAGGACAGGTGAATATGTTACCATGTTACCCAGGCTGGTCTTGAATGCCTGAGTCCAAGCGATCCACCCGCCTCAGCCTCCCATAGTGCTAGAGTTATAGGGATGAGCCCTTCAGGCCTGGCCTGCTCATGCCTTAAATGATCATGGTGGTGGCTTCATTAAGAATAGACTGTTAGCTACTTGGGATGTTGAGGCAGGTCGACTGAGTCCAGGAATTCAAGACTGAAGTGAGCTGTGATTGTGCCACTACACTCCAGCCTGGGAAACAGAGTAAATTCAGGAATAAGATCCAATCTAGATTGATTGATTTGGGAGTCCATTACCAAAGAGAGAGTGAAGAGAAAAAGAGAAGAGAATCAAGGACTGAGGGTCGAGCGCAGTAGCTCATGCCTGTAATCCCAGCACTTTGGGAGGCCAAGACGGGCAGATAATGAGGTCAGGAGTTTGAGACCAGCCTGGCCAACCCGGTGAAACTCCGTCTCTACTAAAAATAAAAATAAAAAAGTTAGCTGGGCGTGGTGGCAGGTGCCTGTAATCCCAGCTAGTTAGGAGGCTCAGGTAGGAGAATGGCTTGAACCCAGGAGGCGGAAGTTGCAGTGAGCCGAGATCATGCAACTGCACTCTAGCCAGGGCAACAGAGCGAGACTGTCTCAAAAAAAAGGATAAAGACCGGGCACAGTGGCTCATGCCTGTAATCCCAGCACTTTGGGAGGCTGAGACAGGCAGATCACTTGAGGTCAGGAGTTCAAGACCAGCCTGGTCAACCTGGTGAAACCCCATCTCTACTAAAAATACAAAAAATTAACCAGGCATGGTAGCTCATGCCTGTAATTTCAGCTACTCTGCAGGCTAAGGCAGGAGAATTGCTTGAACCCGGGAGGCAGAGGTTGCAGTGAGCCAGGTTCGTGCCATTGCACTCCAGCGTGGGCAACAAGAGAGAAACCTGGGCAACAAGAGTGAAACTCCATCTCAAAAAAAGAAAAAAAGGAAAAGAAAAGTACAAAAGCAAGACATTCATTCTCTAACAGCCAGCAGATTGGCAAACATCGGCCAGTCTAAGAACGCCAAGTTCTGGATGAACATACGCAAGAATGGATCCATCGCCACGGACAGTAGGAGGCCAAACAGGTGCATCCCTTCTGGAGAACAATCCAGCAATACCTTAAGAAATTAAATATGAGGATGCCTGATGACCCAGTTATCACACTGTCCCACAGGCCCATAAATTAGGTTTGTATGAGGATGTGCATTGAAGTGCAATTTAGGCAGCAAGGAGTTGGAGGGAACTAGATGTCCATCATTAGGGCTGGAGAAGTAGAATATGGATACACAGTGGAATACTACACAGCAATGTAAAAGAGGGAGAAGCTAACATCCATGTATTGTCCAGTAAATGCCCAATGCTGAATGCTTTAAGATATCAGCTTGCACATTTGCAAGTCAAGGCAAGAGGATTGCTGGAGCTCAGGACGTTCCAGTGTAAGGCAGTAGCCTCTATTCAATTCCTTGTTCCTGCCTTTGCAAAACTCACGGTTCTACTGTATCCCAAGGGGTTTCAAGATCAGATAAGTACAGGAGTTAGAAGCTGCAGTGAGCTATGATAGCACCACTGCATTCCAACCTGGGTGACAGAGCAAGATTCCATCTCTAAAAAACAAACAAACAAAAAATCAGCTTGCAACAATCCTATGAGAAAGTGACCATTATTTAGCAACTTTCATCTCACAAATGGAGAAAGTGAAGCCCAGGGAGGTTAAGTAACTTGCCCAAGATCATTCATCCAATAAGCAGTGAGGATGGAACTTGAACTGAGGCAGTCTCTCCAGAGTATGTAACACTCACTCATCTCCAGCTAGAAATAAGCATAGCCACCCAGAGAGCTCGAAAAAGAACAAAGACAGAAAGAGAATGAGGTTTGTAGCTTAACAACGTCTCTACACATTTAAAACACACATACAGCCAAACTAGCTGTAAGGATACACATGGATCTTGATAAAAGAATAGAAGAGGGAGGGATTGGAAGGCCAAAAATTAAGCACATAAGAGTGGGTGCCCGTGGGGGGGGGGGCAGATGAAGAGGAGGAATTACTAAAATTAAATTTATCCGAAGATGATGGCATAGAATCAGCATAAGTCTATGCATTTGTGGTTCTAAACCAGGGAAGCATCGAGATCCCCAGGGAGGGAGAGGACTTTGGGGTGGGGGAGGCGTTGCAGCTGAGGGACGGGGTCACGTGAGAAATGGAGGCAGCTGGTGAAGCTGATAAAGGGCAGTCCCTGCAGCCAGACTGCCAGGGTTCAAAGCCCAGCTCTGTCACAGTTCCACTTGTTAACAAGTCATTTCACCTCCCTGTGCCTTAGTTTCCCTATTCATACTATTTGTTTGTTTGGGTTTTTTTGTTTTTGAGACAGAGTCTCACCCTGTTGCCCAGGCTGGAGTGCAGTAACGTGATCTCAGCTCACTGCAACCTCTGCCTCCTGGGTTCAAGCAATTCTCGTGCTTCAGCCTCCTAAGGTAGCTGGGATTACAGGCGTGTGCCACCACACCTGGCTAACTTTTGTAATTTTAGTAGAGATCAGGTTTTGCCATGTTTGCCAGGCTGATCTTGAACTCCTGGCCTTAAGTGATCTGCCCACCTTGGCCTCCCAGTGTGCTGGGATTGCAGGCCTGAGCCACCATGCCCAGCCTATTCATACTATTTGTAAAGTCATAAGAGGTGCATAGAAACTGCCTTCTTCTTCCACAGCCTAAGGCAAGAAATAATGCAATATAGATTTCTCCTCAAGGTTCTTACAGAAATCTCCCACACACACACTTTTTTTGGGACAGGCTCTTGCTCTGTCACCCAGGCTGGAATCCAGTGGTGCCATCAAGACTGAGTGCAGCCTTGAATTCCTGGGTACAAATGATTCTCCCACCTCAGCCTCCCAAGTAGCTGGGACTACAGGTGCAAGACACTGTGTGTGGCTGAATTTTTTTTTTTTAAGAGATGAGCTCTCACTGTGTTGCCCAGGCTGGTCTTGAACTCCTGACCTCACATAATCCTTCTGCCTCCGCCCCCCCCAAAGTGCTGGGATTACAAGCATGAGCCACTGTGCCTGGCCGGAAATCCCATTTTTATTTCTTTCAGATACAACACAGTGTGTGATCTGACTCACCTTTGAAAAGGATGACTCTGGGCCAGGCGCTGTGGCGCACGCCTCTAGTCCCAGCACTTTGGGAGGCCAAGGTGGGCCGATCATTTAAGGTCAGGAGTTTGAGACCAGCCTGGCCAGCATGGTGAAACCCCATCTCTACTAAACATACAAAAATTAACCAGGTGTGGTGGCGCACCTGTAGTCCCAGCTACTCTGGAGGCTGAGGCAGGAGAATTGCTTGAACCCAGGAGGCTGCAGTGAGCTGTGATTGAGCCGCTGCACTCTGGCCTTGGCAAGGGAGCAAGACTCTGTCTCAAAAAAAAAAAAAAAAAAAAAAAAAAAAAAAAAGGCGGTGGGGGGGCCAGGCACAGTGGTCACGCCTGTAATCCCAGCACTTTGGGAGGCCAAGGCGGGCGGATCATGAGGTCAGGAGTTTGAGAACAGCCTGGCCAACATAGTGAAACCCTGTCTCTACTAAACGTACAAAAAATTAGCCAGGCGTGGTGGTGCACACTTGTAATCCCAGCTACTTGGGAGGCTGAGGCAGGAGAATCACGTAAACCTGGGAGGCGAAAGTTGCAGTGAGCTGAGATCGCACCATTGCACTCCAGCCTAGGTGACAATGTGTGACTCTGTTTCAAAAAAAAAAAAAAAAAAAAGATGACTCTCGTTGCTGGTGGGAAAGGATGGGCCTGTGTGGAAGTGGGGGGGCTGAGGGAGGAGGCTCCTGCGAGAGTCCAGGTGGGAGTTAGTGGAGCCCCCACGCGGTGGTGCTGTTGGAGGTAGGGAGATGGAGTGAGATTTGGAACTCGAGGTAGAGCAGAAAGGGTTTGCTGATGGAGTGGATGTGGTTGTGAGGAAGAAAGGGGTGTCAAGGGCAACTGCAAGGTTTTGGCCTGAGCAACCGGGAGAGTTTGAATTTCTCCCAGAGGCAGCAGGGAGTCATAGGAAGATGTTGAGGCTGGAGCGGGGGAGGGGGACTCAGTCAGTTGCCAAAATCACCAAGGTAGCAGCCAGGACGGAGAACACAGGCCTGAGAAACAGGAGGCAGGGATGGATTTCTAGCCCTGGCTCAGCCCCCAACTTGCGGTGGGGTCCTGGACAAGCTATCACCCTTCACTGGACTTCAATCTTCCCCTACTACAGTGAGGCTATTAGGAAGAAAAAGCCCTGACTCAAATATCCCCAGGATCAGATAAACACACAATCAGCACACAAGATTAAATCTTTTCTCCTTATCCTCCTCCCCAAAACCCACCTGTGCACTACTGGGCAAGGTGCAGAAGCGCCCTGATCCAGGAGCCTCGAGGATAAAATTAGTGACAATGGGCCGGGTATGGTGGCTCACGCCTGTAATCCCAGCACTTTGGGAGGCCAAGTGGGCAGATCACGAGGTCATGAGTTTGAGACCAGCCTGGTCAACATGGCGAAACCTCGTCTCTATTAAAAATACAAAAATTAGCCGGGCATGGTGGCACACGCCTGTAATCCCAGCTACTCGGGGAGGCTGAGGCAGGAGAATCACTTGAACTGGGGAGGCTGAGGTTGTAGTGAACCAAGATTGCATCATTTCACATTAGCCTGGGCAACAGAGGGAGACTCCTTCTCAAGAACAATAAAAAAAATCAGTGACAATGGCAGATGGCACTTGTGCCAGGCACCATTCTCATTCAGTGAAATTAAGACCATGCAGGGGCCCTGTAAGGTGGGAGCTTTATTATCATCTTCATCTGTAAATAGGGAAACAGGCTCTGAAAAGACTTGTCTAGAGTCACAGGGGAGAACTGGGATTCCAAGACATCTTCCCACCAGCACTGCTATCTCACATCCTGGTCCAACCACCAGCACCTCTCACCTGGATGGTCCAAGGCACCTCCTATTGGACACCTTACTTCTGCCCCATCCCTGATACTGTGTTCTTCATACACAGCCAGGATTCCTCCCACTGCATTTTTTATTTTTATTTTTATTTTTTTGAGACAGAGTCTCACTCTGTCATCCAGACTAGATGCAGATGGATCACCTGAGGTCAGCAGTTCCACACCAGCCTGACCAACATGGTGAAACCCCATCTCTGCAAGAATACAAAAATTAGCCGGGCATGATGGCAGGTGCCTGTAATCCCAGCTACTCAGGAGGTTGAGGCAGGAGGATCGCTTGAACTCAGGAGTTTGAGGTTTCAGTGAGCCGAGATTGCACCATTGCAATCCAGGCTGGGCGACTGAGCAAGACTCCGTCTCAAAAATAAAAAAATAAAAATAAAATTGCAGCCATCCCTCCTGCCTCCATATGCTATGTGTCCTCTTCCTCCCCCTGCTGCATTTTTCCCACGTACTTACCCTCATCTATCACCACACTCTATGTGTTACTTTTTCACTTGATTATTTGTCTCCCCTGGAACATGAGCTCATAAGGTCAGGAATTTGTATCTGTTTTGTTCACTGCTGTGTTACCAGCGCCTAGAACAGTGCCCAACACATAGTAGGTGCTCAGTAAATATTTGCCGAGCAGATTAGTGTCTGGGGTTCATGCTCCTCCCCGACTATACCTTTTTGTGCAAAGCACTGAGACAGCTGCTTTCTGGTGTTGGCGTCTGACCACACCTCTCCATCTCACAGCTCACCGCAGCCTTGAATTCCCGGCTCAAACAATCTCCATCTCCTCTGCTTGTGCCAAGGGTTAAACGCAAAGAAGTCCTCCTCCCTAGAGTCCATTCTGGCTTCATCTCAGCCCCCCCTCCCCTTCATCACCCTTATGATGCCCATGTCACTCCCCTGCTTAAAACCCTCCAGGGACCCAAGGATTCCACATTGTAATCTCCACACCAGGGTTTTCTGTACTGTCGGTCACAACTGCTTAGCAGGCTGTGAAATAAACCAGTAGTTTTTTCAATAGCATAGAATAGATCAGAGTCAGCCAGGTAGGGTGGCTCACACCTGTCATCCCAGCACTTTGGGAGACTGAGGCAGATGGATCACCTGAGGTCAGGAGTTCCAGACCAGCCTGACCAACATGGTGAAACCCCATCTCTACAAAAATACAAAAATTAGCCAGGCATGATGGTGGGTGCCTGTAATCCCAGCTACTCGGGAGGCTGAGGTGGGAGGATCGCTTGAACTTGAGAGGTTGAGGTTGCAGTGAGCCAAGATCGCACCATTGCACTCCTGCCTGGGCGACTGAGCAAGACTCCGTGTCAAAAAAAAAAAAAAAAGAACAGATCAGAGTCTGTGCATGTAGTGTTGACATAATGTAGACTAAGATAGGCATGAAGTGTGGCTTCATGAAACTTTTATTTCAGTTGTATTGGGTTGGTGCAAATGTAACTGCGCTTTTTGCCATTGACTTAGATGACAAAAACCGCAATGAATTTTGCACCAACCTAATATATGCGTTGCATCATGATGTAAGTGTATTTCTCACTGTGAGTCAACAAAGTTTGCAAAAACCCTGCAAGATAGTTTGCAGTCCTGCCTCTCCTAAATCCTGTATACTGAGTGGATGGATGATATTAATAGCAGCTCAGATTTATCTCTTTGCTGAGATCCATGCCAAGTGGTTTTGCCTGCTTGGCTCACGGACTCCTTGTCACACCCTGAGTATGGTCAGGTTCCCATTTGACAGATGATGAGACTGAGGCTTAAGCTGGAGACAGCCCATGCCTGAGATCACCAGGCTGGGAAAGCTGAACTTGAGCCAAAGTGAGCCTCCCTCCTGAGCCTGCACAGGTAATGCTTGCCCATTTGCCCACTCGCCCGGCCCCTTCCGATCTTGCTCTGCACCGACAAAGGCATTCAGGGGTGCCAGCCCATCCTCAGAGCCCAGCAGGCGCAAACTGCCTCATCGATCCTCGTGACACGCCAGTTAGCAGTATCATTTCAACCTCCATTCTGCAGGCTAGAAGACCGAGGCCTTTAATCCCAGAAAATAAAAGCTAGAAAGTATTTACAAGGATCCACCATTTCATCACCCCTCTCCAAACTGCCCTCTTTGTAAAATTAAAGGACTTTGCATGTATTCTTATTTCAGTCTTATTTCAGAGTCTCTCTCTGTTGCCTAGGCTGGAGTGCAGTGACGCGATCTCAGCTCACTGCAACCTCCACCTCCTAGGTTGAAGTAATTCTTGTACCTCAGCCTCCTGAGTAGCTGGGATTACAGGCATGCACCACGACCCTTGGCTAATTTTTGTATTTTTAGTAGAGATGGGTTTCCCCATGTTGGCCAGGCTGGTCTTGAACTCCTGGCCTCCAGTGATCTTCCTACCTCGGCCTCCCATCCTTCTAAACTTTGTAGCTATGTGACAGTAGGCAAGCTCTCTGGGTGTCAGTTTCCTTTTCTGAAAGATGGGTATGAGAATAGTAATCTACCCATAAAGCCATGTTTAAGACTGAAATAAGTCACAATACATGCAAAGTTCTTAGGACAGTGGCCATACCCCTTGGCTAGGAAATCTTCCCAGCAGCCCAGTGTAGTTGGACTATTTACCCCTGAGATTTGTCATAGAGAGAAGAAGGCCCTTGCCTGAGTTCACATGGCTAGGTGGGAAAGCCAGAATCTGGAGGTAGATCTGCCTGGACTTTTAACCACCAAATCATAACAGTCATTTAAAAGGGGTGTTGGCCAGGCCGGTGGCTCACACCTGTAATCCTAGCATTTTGGGAGGCCGAGGCGGGTGGACCACCTGAGATCAAGAGTTCGAGACCCACCTAGCCAACGTGGTGAAACCTGTCTCTACTAAAAATATGAAAAAATGAAAATAAAAATAAAGGGGGTATTAATAGCAACGTTTTCCAAACTAAAGAATGCGAGACTCAGAGAGGGTAAGGACATGCCAGAGTCACACAGCACGTAAGTGGCAGAGCCAGAACTCAAACCCAGGCTTGTGCAGGCTGACCTTCACTCCATTGAGCCCCTCTATACAGCTCCTGCCAGGGTGGAAGGAAAGGGCAAGCTCAGGGATGCCCCTACCCCAGCTTGGTCTGAGTCTCTGTTGTTCCTGACTCTGGCCCCTGCCCAGACTAGGGTGACCGCTCCCCTGAAAGCTCTGGGGTGGGGACGCAGGGGGTGGCACGGATGATGGCGAGGGTGCAGCAGCCCCCTCCACCAGCCTCTGATTGGGGCCCTGCAGTCCCCCAGGATTTGGTGCTTGGAAAGCTGACGTTGGGTTGCTATGGTGATGGGTTTGGGGCGGTTGCCATGGCAGCAGAACTAGCCTGGGTTTAAAAATATCTAGCAGGAGGTTTGTGTTTGTGTGTGAGTGTGAGTGCGTGACCGACCGTGCTGTTGTGTGTGTCCAAACGGGAGGGCTCGATGGGGGAGCGCAGGGTTGGGGCTGTAGGCATGACTCTGAGGTGGGGGGCTGAGCGGCACACAGCATTCCAAGTGTGTTGTGCGTGTCACTGAGTGGCCCGTGAAGTCCGGTTATTGTGTGTGTTAGCCTATGTGGGCCGTGTATCTAAATGTGTGTGTTTACCCAATTTGTGTGCAAGGCATGACTGAGTCTGTTCGTCAATCTATACATCACATGTCGTTGATATGTCTTATGTAACATAGGCCATGGATGTCCTGTGGCTTTGCTCATGGATTTGCAACTTTTCAGCGTGTGCGGGGCCAAGTGTGGAGCTGTCATGGCTCTGAATATGAGCACCTGGGGCATACCTGCATATTAGATGTGCGTGTGTCTATTTGTGCATGAGAGCCTGTGTTGTGGCTTTGCATCTGCATGCTTGAATGTGCATTACAGATGAGTGTGTATGTGTGTGTGTGTGTATGTGCCTATCCCCTGTAAGTGTGTCTGTGTGAAACTGTGTTGAGATGGTGCACTTGTGTACCTGCAGCAGGGCCAGTGTGACTCTGTGTGTGTCACACAGAAGGGGAAACTTCACAGCTAACTTCATGGATGTTGGGATATGTACCTGCGTGGTGTGAGGCTATTTAACTCAAAGGGACTAAGGTGTGGAACTCAGCCTGACCCCCCCGTATGTCCCTACATCCCTCTTGCCTCTTCCTCATCTCCATGGCAACCAGCTCCTCCGCTCCCTCCAGGAAGATGGAGGGGGAGGATCCAGACTGCAGTGGACCACAGCCCCTTCCCATCCCCCTTGTCTCTGGGGACAATGAGGGGGAGGGGACAGATGGGTAGCCACCCCATCCACCCCAGGCCATCTGCTACCCCCCCCCCCCCCCATCCTGGGGACCTGAGAGCATGGCAAGGGAGGAGCAGGGGGCGGGTTAGGGCCGATCCCCCTGCCACAGATCCCACAGTGGCCACAATTACCCACATGCAGACCCCCCTCAGAGCCGAATCTTGCCTCTGACCAACCCAGGAAGGAAAGATTCCTTGGAAATTAGGAATCCAGGAAGAAGAAAATTCTTATATCAAAGAACACAGAATATTAGCAATGGTCTATTCCAAAGAAAGGCCCCTAGTTGAGATGACTTCAGGCTCTGAAATTGGACTTGTCCTGCATTCAAATCCCAGCTTCTCTCTCTCAAGCTGTGTGCCCTTGGACAAGGCATACTCGATGTTCCCAGGCCTCCACTTTGTCATCTGAAAACCAATTTTTCTTAATGACATGAGTAGTAATACCGTACAAGGGCCAAGGCTGTTTTGTTCCCTGTTGGATAGCAGCATCAGGGCCAGCACCTGACGCTTAGTAGGTAGGCTCTAAGGGCTGTTGATTGAATGGAGAGCCAGGTGTGCCCCAGGCTTGGTGCTGCACGCTTCAACTTCAGCTCAGTGAATTCAGTCCTCTGAGCCCTGTCAGCATCACGGTGTTGATTCTTCAAAGGATGGAGGAAAGATTTGAAGGGGAATTTCCCAGCTGAAAGGATTGAAAGAGAGTGAAGCGAAATCTTTTTCTTTCTCTCTCTCTTTCTTCCTTCTTTCTTTTCTTTTCTCTTTCTTTCTTTCTCTCTCTCTTTCTTTTTGACAAGGTCTTGCTCTGTCTCGCAGGCTTGAATCCACTGGCTTGATTATGGCTGACTGAAGCCTCAAACTCCTGGGCTCAAGCAATCCTCCCACCTCAGCCTCCACAGTATCTGGAACTACAAGCATGTGCTATCACGCCCGGCTAATTAAAAAAAAAAAATTTTTTTTTTTTGTAGAGATGGGGTCTCACTAAGTTGTTGCCCAGCGGGTCTCAAACTCCTTGGCTCAAGCGGTTCTTACGCCTCAGCATCCCAAAGTGCTGGGATGACAGGCATGAACCACCGTGCCCAGCCAAAATTTCTTATCTTGACCAAGTGAAGTCAAGTAAGTTCCCGAAGCTGTTTCCTCATCTGTTAAATAGGGATAATAAGTGTACCTCACAGAGCTGGTCGCTCTGGGGATTAAATGCGATAACGTCTGTCACGTGCTTGCTTGGAACCGGACCTGGCACACAGTAAGTACTCAATAAACGTTCATTCAAGGTGAGGAGTGGGGACGGCTTGGAGGAGTCCAGGGTCTTTCCAGCAGCCTGGTGGAGTCCGGTCCAGATCTCTGCCGCCGGGAGGGGCGTGGCCAACTCCGAGAGACGTGGTCCAGGCTTCAAGGCTGGACCAATGGGGGCGCCGAAGGGCGTGGCCCTACCCGGCATGGGAGTGACCTCGCGGGGTAGGAGGGGCCAGGCGCTGTGGGAGCCTCCGGGAAGAAGATGCTCGGGCCAGCAGCCACCGCCAGCCCCGTAGCTGCCGCCGACCGCGCCCGCCGCCCCCCGGGCCCCAACTAGCGGCCGTCTCCACCTCCCACCTCCCGGCCACGCTCCTCCGGCCCCCCACCCCGAGAAGGGTTTGGGGGGCTCGGCCCTCTTGCCCCGGGGAGCCAAGAAGAGAGGGGGTTCCCGTCCCCCCAGTGGCGCGTCCAGTCCCCAGCCTCTGTGGTCCCAGGAGAGACCCCATCCCCCAGTTCTCTCTCGGCCCTTTCGGAGACCCCCCTCGACCCTGCCATCCTGCTAACAGCTGCTCTCCAGGCTCTGTCAGCCCCCCGAGAACCGGCTCCCCCCCCACCCCCGCCTTCCCTCTCTGGGGCTCCCCCCTCCCCCACCCCTCCACCTCCCCCCTCCACCTCCCCCCTCCCACCTCCCCTTCCCTCCCCCCGCCCCCGCCCCCCGCCCCCGCCCCCCCCACCATGAGGATGATGGCCGCCGGCGCGGTGCACGGCCTCTTCACGGCCTCCGCGGCCCCGCAGCCGCCGCCGCCCCCGCCGCCGCCGCCGCCGCAACCCCAGCCTCCCCCAGCAGCCGTCGCCGCCGCCACAGCAGCCACCGCCGCCGCCGCCGCAGCCGCCGCAGCAGCAGCAGCCGCCGCCCCAGGCCCCCCCCCATGGAGCCCGAGGCCCCGGATTCCCGCAAGAGGCCCCTCGAAACGCCCCCCCGAGGTGGTCTGCACCAAGCGCAGCAACACGGGAGGTGAGAAAGGGCTGCGGCTCGGGGTGGGGGGAGCGGGCTGGGGGCCTCGCCTTTCTCCATCCTTCCCCCCGCTCCCGTGGCAGGTGCAAGGGCTCTGGGGAGGGGGAGAGACACCCCTCCCCGAGACTGGAGACATAGCGGAGAGTTGAGGAGGGGGGCCGGACCTCCTCCTCCTCTCGCAGAGGCCCGGGGCTGGGAGCTTTGTCTGCGAGGAGAGGGGTTGGGGGGGAGGGGGGTGATAAGTGTCCTTGGGGGGGGGCGCAGACGATGAGGGGCGTGGGAGCCTCAGGGCGGGTGTCTGTGTGTCCTTGAGGGGTGTGTGATGTGACCCTTTCGGGACAGGGGTGTTTTCCCGGGGCTCGCGTGTCCTAGCTGGGGGAGGGGAAGGAGTAGAGGCCTGTGGACCGGGAGCTTCCCAGCCTCCCTCCCTGGGGATGTCCTGAACATGGGTTGTCCCGGAGGGAGGCTTGTGTGGCCCTGGCAGGATCGTGCGTGGGGGACAGGCTGGGTGGGTGTGTGAGGTGAAATGGAGGAAAGGGTGGGTGTGTAAAGCTAGGTGGGAGAATGTGAGGCTAGGACAGGTGTGTGTGTGTTTGCGTGTGTGTGTGTGCCCTCTACGGCCTGGATGTGTGACATTAGGGATCAGGAATATGACAGCGTAGAGGAAGTGTGTGAGAGAGACAGGGGCAAGAGGACAGGGGCTGGGCTGCATGATTGAGACCCTCCAGCAGATACGTGTGACAAGGGAAGGTGTGTGCTTGTCACCCCCGAGGGGGCTGTGGCAGAAAGTGTGACACATGAGTGAGAGGGTGTGTTAGATGCAAGGGGGTGTGTGGGGGACGCCGAATGGGCTGGCCCTGGGCATGAGCCAGAAGAGGCCGTGTGGCTCAGAGGAAAGGGGTTCAGTGTGTGTGACACAGGCGTGGCTGGGGCAGGATGGGACCCGAAGAAGCTGGTGAGGGGCTGTGACAAGAAAAGGGTGTGGGTGTGACTCCAGAGAGGCTGTGGCTGGGTGTGACACATGGAGGTGTGCAACAGTGACATCAGAGGGGGTGTGTGCAATAGGGAAGGTGGGTGTATGACGAGGGAGAGGCCGGGGCTTGTGGGTGAAATGCACGAGGGTGTGTAAAAGGGAGAAGGAAGGATAGGTCCCCCATGTGACAGGGCACGTGTGTGTATGACACCAAGCTCTGTGTATGGGTGTAACAAGGAGAGGTGTGTGTGTGTGAAATGGCTGAGTGTGTGACACCAGAGATGTGGGGGATGATTCTGCCTGTGTTTGACAAGGGAGGGTGTGTGTGTGTCCATGTGTGTACTTGAGATCGATGTTTGACACCACGGAAGGCAGTGTGAGGGACAAGAAGGGACCTCCCTGGGTGTGTGACCGAAGGAGGTGTGCGTACCAGAGAAGAAAAAGCCCAGCTGGGAACTCTAGGTGCATATCCTAGAGTTCATGGGGGGCTCAGGAAGAGGTGGGGTTTGTTGGGGTCCTCAGAGCCCAGCCCTCTAGCTCCCTGGTAGAAGGGAGACCCCAGAATGGACACGCCCCTCCCCGCGGTCACCTTGCCAAAATCTCCACTTCCTCTGGCCTTTTCCTCCCGGATGGGAGAGGGATGGCTTCAGGCAGAGTTCACCCTTTCCTCTCCACCAGGCCTGGTAGTGGGTGGGGTGGGGGCCTCCCACCTCCTGCCTGAAATTGAATACAAATCGACTTTCTTCCTCCCATCCTAGCCTTTCCCCCACCTCCATCCAGGTGGGACAGGAGATCAGGGACCCCCTGGATGCCCGTGAGGGTGTCTGGCAGAAATTGGAGGAAAGGGAAGTTGGGGGAGGGGATGGGAGGGAGTTTCCTGTCCTTCTGTTCCCCCACCACCAGCACACACATGAATATGTCCCCGACTTCCTTCCCCTCCTTCCTGCCTCACTGCCGTTCCCAGTCCTGGAGAGATCAGGGACCCAGGAGGTCCCTGAGCCCAGCCAGACTGTCTAGCCCTCCAACCACCAGCCTCCAGAGAGGGTAGGGGGTTCCCACCTTTCTCTTAAAGGGGCTGAGATGCTCAAAATCTGATCACTTCAAAGCACAACTTAACACTGACGCCACTGCTGCTAATAACAGTCACACCTGCCTACTTGGCAACTGCTATTCTGAGATATGGGTTATAGACCCCTGGGAGGGATGATTTGAGCATCTTTTAACAGATGAGGAAAACTGAGGCTCAGCAAAATGAAACCACTTGCCCAAGGTCACACGGTTTCTAAGTGATGGAGCTAGAATTTTTCCAAGCCTGGGCTGCCTGGTTCTGGAGCTCCTGGACATAACCACTGTGCTATCCTGCTTCCCTCCACAGCGGGGGAAATTAGGACGAACCTTTAGGGACTGTCTCCTCCAGACTGTCTCCCACCCCACTTCTGTTTACCCACGGGGAAACTGAGGCCGGGAGATGCAGAGGGATGGGTCTCCACTGACAGAAACACACTCAGGGGCAGGGCTGGGCAAGGGTCCAAAATTGAAGGCTGCTTTGATAATATATATACATTGATAGCTGGGGGATGCTAGGTCAACCCATTCCCTTTTCTGAGCCTCAGTGTCCTCATCTGCCATATGGGCACATAAAAATGACCACAAGCAGCCGGGTGCTGTGGCTCTTGTTTGTAATCCCAGCACTTTGGGAGGCTGAGACAGGTGGATCATTTGAGGTCAGGAGTTCGAGACCAGCTTGGTCAATAGGGGGAGACCCCCGTGTCTACTAAAAATACAAAAATTAGCGGGACATGGTTTCAGGCACCTGTGGTCCCAGCTACTCAGGAGACTGAGGCAGGAGACTCGCTTGAACCTGGGAGGCAGAGGTTGCAGTGAGCCAAGATCACACCACTGCACTCCATCCAGCCTGGGTGACAGAGCAAGACTCTGTCTCAAAAAAAATGACCACAAGGAAAATAGTAACAATAGCTACTTATATTATTGTTTCATGCCTTACAATTTCATGTCATTCTCCCAACATGCTATGGTGGAATAATAATAATCAGTTATAATCGTGGCTAGCACATATGATACTACAGTACACCTTGAATTATTATGGGAAGTGCTTGACATGGATCAGTTCCTTAATCCTTACAATTCTATCTTGTTAACCCATGTTACGGATGAAAAACTTCGGCACAGAGAGGTTAAGTCACTTGCCCAACGTCACTCAGCTGATAAGCAGCAGAACCATGAGGTGAATGCAGGCAGCTGGCTCCATTGTGGGGGTAGACACTAGAATGGACCCTATTTCAGATGGGGAAACTGAGGCTGAGAGGGGTGAGGGCTTTTCCTGGGTGTCCCAGCAAGCAGTGGCAGACTGGACAGATGAGATCCTTGCCCCTCCTGCCTGCTTCTGGGAGCAGATGGGAGAAGTGGAGGAGATGCTGGTGGTTCACACTCGCTTCTGGGCACTGTGAGTGGCTAGCAGATGCCGCTGGGAGGAAAACAAGGCACAAAAGCCAGGAAGACTTGGGTGAAGAGGTTGGATGGAAACTCCAGTCAGGGACTCTTTGCAGAAATAAATGACCCCTGTCTGGCAGCACAATAACAAGCAGTGCCCCCTTGATACAGATCCTAACTTTTACGCTGCCTCTTGTCAACCCCCCAAAAATAAAAACCCATATACAGACACACATAACATATCTCACACCCTCAGCATAGCTTACACCAGCCAGATCTTGCTCCTAACGTCCCTCTTTTTTTTTGTTTTTTTTTGAGACAGGGTCTCACTCTGTCACCCAGGCTTGGAGTGCAGTGGTGCAATCATAGCTTACTGCAACCTTGACCTCTCCGGCTCAGGTGATGCTCCCACCTCAGCTTCCCCAAGAGCTGGAACTACAGGTGTGCACCACCACGCCCCACTAATTCTTTGTATTTTTTTGTAGAGGCAGGGTCTTGCTATGTTGCCCAGGCTGGTCTCAAATTCCTGAGCTCAAGCGATCCACCCACCTCAGCCTCCCAAGGTGCTGAGATTACAGGTGTGAGCCACCATTCCCAGCCACATCCCTCATTCTTTTTCTTGTTGTTGTTTGTTTTGTTTTGTTTTTTGAGACAGAGTTTCGCTCTGTCGCCTAGGCTGGAGTGCAGTGGTGCTATCTCGGCTCACTGCAACCTCTGCCTCCTGGGTTATTAAAGCGATTCTTGTATCTCAGCCTCCCGAGTAGCTGGGGTTACAGGCATGTACCACCACACCTGGCTAATTTTTTTATTTTTAGTAGAGACAGAGTTTCATCATGTTGGCCAGGCTGATCTTGAACTCCTGACCTCAGGTGATCCACCCGCCTCAGCCTCCCAAAGTGCTAGGATTACAGGCCTGAGCCAGCACGCCCGGCCACATTCTTTATCACAAAGCCAACATCACCAGGGTTAAGAGCCCCCTCCTAGAATGAGATCTTTCAGGATTCATATCTTGCCACTGTCATGTGCTTGGTGTGGAATCCTCAGGCGAGTTATTTCACTGCTCTGAGCCTCAGCCTGCCTGTCTGGAATACGGAGGCAGGAAG
Source organism: Ateles fusciceps (assembly GCA_036589455.1). Lineage (NCBI taxonomy): Eukaryota > Metazoa > Chordata > Mammalia > Primates > Atelidae > Ateles > Ateles fusciceps. Next base: position 1,692,357 of record JAZHEH010000929.1, on the reverse strand, counting down.
ATCCACCTCTCTGGGTCGTGTGCGTTAGCTGAGATTGCGTATGTGAAGCACATAGTGTAAGGCCTGATAGATGGTAAGTGCTCAGTAAACAGTCACTATCATTATCATTATTATTATTATTATTAGCGCCACTGAGAATGTCATTTTCCCTTTCACCATCCAAGGGTGATTCACTCCAAGAAAACCATGGCCCATCTGCCTTTCTCTCACTCAGAGACAGTCACAACTCAAGGCAGCATCACACCTTTCAGCATCTCCTCCCTACAGAAGCACACTCTAGTTGTATTGCATTTCACACCAAATAGGCAACACTGCCATTCACAGAAACACATCACACGCCTGAAGTCCCGCCCCTCCTCAGCGGCACTGCTCCCACCCCACACCCTCACCATCCTCTGCCAGCAGCATCCCCCACAGGCTCCCGATGACAATACCAATGTCAAACCCCAGCCTCCTCGTACCCCCAAAGAACATGCCAGCTCTCCCATCCCCAGCCCCCAAACAAAACCATGAGGTGCCACGATGGCAATGCCACACCATCAATATTGTCTTCAGACAGACGAGCACCAAAACAACACCTCGACAACCCACACCCCCTTCAGCTTTCCTTTTGTCATTCATGACCTCCAAATCAAAGCCGCTTTACAGGGTGAACTCTCTGACACTAAAATAGGCCACTCTTACTACAACACCCCAAATCTCTTGGCTAGGTAACTGTTATTTATGGAAGGGGGAAGGGAGTATTGGCTGATGATTTTGTTCATTTTTGAGATGGAGTCTTGCTGTGTGGCCCAGGCTGGAGTGCAGTGGCACAATCTCAGCTCATGGCAGCCTCTGCCTTCCGGGTTCAAGCAGTCCTCCTGCCTCAGCCTCCCAAGTAGCTGAAATTACAGTTGCGCGCCATCATGCCTGGCTAATTTTTGTATTTTTAGTAGAGACAGGGCTTCACCTTGTCTGCCAGGCTGGTCTCAAACTCCTGACCTCAAGTGATCCGCCTGTCTCGGGCTCCCAAAGTGCTGGGATTTTTGAAAGCCTTCAGAAGCATCCCTGAGGGGGGTGGATACAGAAGGGGCAAGGGCAGAGACTCAGAGACTAGAAGGGGAAAGACGGCACCTTTCCAAGGTGGAAATGTTTGAAATCCCTGCAGGAAATTAATCGGGAGACCTGAACTTGCTCTCTTCAGTTCTTCAGACTCTGCCATTGGGTAGAGGGAGCTGCCTGGACACAAGGGAAGAGTGAAGAGTGGGGTGGGAACAGGTGGGTGCAGAGTTCTGGCGCATCTATTCTGCCTCACTAGAAGGAAGAACTTTCTCACAAGCAGTACCTTGGTTGTTCAAACAGGGTAGGCGTGCGTGATGGCTGAGGGCTCCGAGTTCGGCTGAGGTCACGTGTCTGCCCTTGCTGCAAGGAAGGCTGGTCAATAGAGACCTGGTTTCTTTCTGGGGAGGTAGGATTCACGTGGTGGGGGAACTGCCCCAAACAGAAAAGATATGTAGAGTATTCTGGGAAGGGCCAGCACAGACTGATGCTGACAGTGAGGGCTCCTGGGGGATTCAGGTGCTGAGTATCTACAGGTGGGACGTGTTAGCCAATCAGTGTCCATAGGAGACTCACTTGAAGAGGGGGTTCAGGGGCCAGATTTGCGCTGGTCTGATACAGGGACCACCAAGCCACCCACAAGATGATTTAAGGTGGTCCTTGGACAAACTTTTTTTTTTCATTTGTGAACATTTTATGTTTAGGTTAATGTACGTTAGGGAGAACAAAAATGTAACCAGCCCTTCAAGCTCCAATTATTAGCAATGATTTTTTAATTTCTTATTTATTTTTGAGACGGAGTTTTGCTCTTGTTGCCCAGGCTGGAGTGCAATGGCCCAATCTCACCTCACTGCAACTTCCACCTCCCAGGTTCAAGCAATTCTCCTGCTTCAGCCTCCCAAGTAGCTGGGATTACAGGCATGTGCCAGCATGCCCGGCTAATTTTTTGTACTTAGTAGAGACGGGATTTCACCATGTTGGTCACGCTGGTGTCGAACTTTTGACCTCAGGTGATCCACTCACTTTCACCTCCCAAAGTGCTGAGATTACTGGTATGAGCCACCATGCCTGGCCTAATTTCTTCCTTAAATTGATGCATTTAGACTGGGCGCAGTGGCTCACACCTATTATCTCAACTCTTCGGGAGGCTGAGGGGGGCGGATCCCTTGAGCCCACAAGTTCAAGACCAGCCTGGGCAACATGGTGAAACCCCATCTCTACTAAAAATATGATAAATAAATAAGTAAATAAGTGCATTGAAATTTAAAAAGAATTTAAAGGAAAGAGATCTTGTATGTGAGGTTCCCTGTTATATTCCCAGCTCCTGAAGCAAGGACTGGAAGGTCATGGGTGCTCAGGAAGGATTTGTTGGAGGAAGAAAGCGAAGAAGGAGAGAGAAAGAATAATTGCAGTACAGAAGGACATAAAGAGGGCAGAATTCTAGACAGTGGCACAAGAAAGACAGGAATTAGAGGCTGAGGGTGGAGAATGGAGACAAGGTCTCAGTTGTATCAGTGAGAGAACATTCCTCCTCCTAGAAGCAGGGAAAAGTTTGGGACAGCCCCCTAGGGGGATGGGTGATTAAGGAAGTGAGATCGCCCCTCTTTCTTCTACCTCTCAACCCAACCCCCAAGCCCCGAGTATTGGGAGCTTGCTGTCTGATGCTGTGATAAGCACTGAACTTGTGTTCACGGTGTGGGCAATACTGATAATGATGATAGCTAACATTTCTCAAATGCTCTATGTGCCTGGGACTGTCCCCCAGTACCTTTCCTTACATTTTGTCATTTAATTAATCACAATAACCTCATGAGGTAGCAGTATCATTATTCCCATTTTATAGATGAGGAAAACTGAGGCCCAATGAGGTGAGGTGACTTGCCCAAGGCCATAGAGCCCATCAGTGGCAAAATTCACTCCTTTTTTTTTTTTTTTTTGAGACGGAGTTTCACTCTGTCACCCAGGCTGGAATGCAATGGCGCAGTCTCGGCTCACTGCAACCTCTGTCTCCCGGGTTCAAGTGATTCTCCTGCCCCAGCCTCCCGAGTACCTGGGAGTACAGGCGCACACCACCACGCCCAGCTAAATTTTGTAGTTTTAGTAGAGACGGGGTTTCACCATGTTGGCCAGGCTGGTCTCGAACTCCTGACCTCAAGTGATCCACCCACCTCAGTCTCCCAAACTGCTGGGATTACAGGCGTGAGCCACCACGCCCAGCTACAAATGTCATTCCTAGTCTAGGGTTGTTTCTGCTGTTTCATACAAAAATTCTCAGGCCCGGTTTGAAGAAGTACAAGAGAAAGGGGGCAGAAAATGGGGAAGAAAAAATGGTGACACCAGTTTTCTTCAGAGAAGATGAATAACCTTCTACCCTTAGAGGGAAGCGGTGGCAGATGCTCTGCCTCGAGAGAAGATGGGGAGTGAAATTGAAGAAGCAGAGAGAGGACGGAGTCCTAGGGATTAGTGAGAATTCCCTCCCCATCTTTCTGAGCCTTCCAGAGATAAAGGACCCCGTATCTGTGACAAGTTTAGGGTCAGGGTGGGGAACAGGACATCTCCGTGAATCCATGGAAGAGAATGAATTCAGTAGGGGTCAGGATGATTGGTAGGAAGGCACCAGAGAGGGGTTAATTACCTAATAGGCTTATGGTCTGATTAAGCAAGTTTAAGAGGATTGCCTTGGTTTTAGGCAAACTCCTTCATTCTGGACCCTTCCCCATGCCTGCAAAGCCATATCTAGCCCCTCTTCCCACAACCCCATCTTAAACACATAAGGGAACGCAGAACTTTCATCTTAAGAAAGAGACCAGGCAGAGGCCAGGTGCAGTGATTCTCGCCTGTAATCCCAACACTTTGGGAGGCCGAGGCAGGCAGATCCCTTGAGCTCAGGAGTTTGAGACCAGCCTGGGCAACACGCAAAACTCTGTCTCTACAAAAAATTTTAAAATTACCTAGGGGTGGTGGCATGAGCCTGTATGTAGTCCCAGCAACTTGGGAGGCGGAAGCAGGAGGATCACTTGAGCCCAGGAGGTTGAGGCCGCAGTGAGCCATGATGGCGACACTGCACTCCAGCCTGAGTGACAGAGAGAGAGAGAGAGAGATCAGGGAGGGATACAGCAGTTTCTCTTTATCTGCTCTATATGTTGAGGTTTTTTTCGTTTTTTTTTTTTTTTTTGTCTTTTTTGAGATGAAGTGTCACTCTGTCGTGCAAGCTGAAGTATAGTGGCGAAATCTCGGCTCACTGCAACCTCCGCCTCCCAGGTTCAGAGTATTTTCCTGGCTCAGCCTCCTGAGTAGCTGGGACTACAGGCATACACCACCGCACCCGGCTAATTTTTGTGTTTTTAGTAGAAATGGGGTTTCACTATATTGGCCAGGCTGGTCTTGAACTCCTGACCTCATGATCCACCCACCTTAGCCTCCCAAAGTGGTAGGATTACAGGCATGAACCACCACACCTGGCCACTGTATGTTGAGGTTTTACATAAGACATTGAAAATAGGCTTCCTGCTCACGTGCTGTGGCTTACCCCTGTAATCTCAGCACTTTGAGAGGCCAAGGCGGGTAGATCACCTGAGGTCAGGAGTTTGAGACCGGCCTGGCCAACATGGTGAAACCCCATGTCTACTAAAAACACACCAAAAAAATTAGCTGGGCATGGTGGCAGGCACCTGTAATCTCAGCTACTCGGGAGGCTGAGGCAGGAGAATCGCTTGAACTTAGGAAGCCAAGGTTGCAGTGAGCTGAGATCATGCCATTGCACTCCAGCCTGGGTGACAAGAGTAAGACTCCGTCTCAAAAAAAAAAAAAGAGGGGGAAAGAAAAAATAGTCTTCCTTTGCTTAAAAGAAAAAGTTGAAAAACCACTGGGGGATGGTTTAAGACCTTAAGATATGGAAGCAGGGTGGCCTGACTCCTCCCTTTCTTTTCCCAGTGCTTACTGCAAACCTACTTTGTGCTGTTCAAGTTTCTGGGACACTGTTCAAGTCCCTGGGACATGGCTGAGCTCTACGGTTGTGGTCCACAGTGGACCTCTGTGATCAGTTACTCTGAAAGCATGAAACAGGGTGATTCATCCCATCTTTGGGGTTCAAGGAAGTCTTCCAAGAAGAAGCAACATTTCAGTGGGGACCTAAAGGACAAAGAAATTGACCTCGGGAAGGGAGGTTGCCAGGCACAGAGCGAGCATGCACCAAGGCCCTAAGGTGGAAGGAAGCAGGGAACATTTAAGGAACAAAAAGTGCACTGAGGCCAGTGGCTCACGCCTGTAATCCCAGCACTTTGGGAGGCCGAGGTGGGTGGATCACCTGAAGTCAGGTGTTCAAGATGAGCCTGATCAACATGGTGAAACCCTGTCTCTACTAAATACAAACAATTAGCCAGGTGTGGTGGCACATGCCTGTAATCCCAGCTACTCAGGAGGCTGAGGCAGGAGAATTGCTTGAACCTGGGAGGTGTAAGTTACAGCGAGCTGAAATTGCGCCATTGCACTCCAGCCTGGCGACAGAGTGAGACTCCACTGCAAAAAAAAAAAAAAAGTTTTTAGTAGAGACGGGTCTCCCTTTGTTGTCCAGGCTGGCCTTGAACTCCTGGGATCAAGCAATGCTCCTGCCTCAGCCTCCCAAAGTGCTGGGATTACAGGTGTGAGCCACTGCGCCTTGCCTGTTATAAACCAGTTTTCTTGACCATGTGTAAAGCATTTTGTTAATGAAGAGTCAAGGCAAGTATCTAGCCGGTGAATTTTTGCATTTTTAGTAGAGACGGGGTTTCACCATGTTGGCCAGGATGGTCTCTATCTCCTGCCCTTGTGATCCGCCCACCTCGGCCTCCCAAATGCTGGGATTACAGGTGTGAGCCACCACACCTGGCTAAAAAGTTTTTTTTAATTAGCTGGACACAGTAGCCGGGCGCGGTAGCTCAGGCCTGTAATCCCAGCACTTTGGGAGGCCGAGGCGGGTGGATCACTTGAAATCAGGAGTTCCAGACCAGCCTGATAAAAATGGTGAAACCCCATCTCTACTAAAAATACAAAAATTAGCTGGGTATGGTGGCGGGCGCCTGTAGTCCCAGCTACTCGGGGGCCTGAGGCAGGGAAATCGCTTGAACCCGGGAGGCAGAGGCTGCAGTGAGTCGAGATTATGCTACTGCACTCCAGCCTGGCAATAGAGCAAGATCCCATATCAGGAAAAAAGAAAGAAAAGGAAAATTGGCCTATAACAAAGAATGGCCAAAACTCCACAGGCCGCCACTGGTACTGCATCTGGGTTTTCGAGGCTGTCCGTCATCGTGTTGGACTCCCGGAGTGAAAGGTGTCAAGCAACGAGGGGAGGAGACTGAATAAGAATTGGATTTGAGTCCGAACTCAGCAGCTGTGTTAGCGTCCTTGGGCCGGTGGTGACCGTGGGCTGGTGCCTTCACTTCTCTGTGCCCCTCTGTACCTCAGTTTCCTCTTGTGTAAAAATGGAGCTCATTCTACCCCACCTCACCCGGAGGTTGTGAGGAACGGACGAGATCAAGCTCACAAAGCACTCAACACAGCGCCCGGTCAAAAGTGAGTGTTGGGAGCATCTCCAGCATCCGGCCTTCCTCCCCCTCCCCCCTCACTGCTTCCACAGGTCAGACCTCCATCACCTTTGGCCTGGACCATTGCAGTCGCCACATCCCTGGGCCCCCAGCTCTCCCACTGCTGTTTCTCACAGTCTGCTCCCCTCATGGGCATCAGAGGAATCCTCCTAAAACCTAAGTCAAGTCACATCCCTCCCATAGCTCCCATCTCACTTGGAGTAAAAGTTAAGGACCTCGCTGTGGCCTTCGAGCCCCATCACCCCTCCCCACCAGCACCCCTCTCTGTCCCCATCTCCTCCCATTCTTCCCCGTTCTCATTCAGCCCCAGGCACAGGGTCCTCCTCACTCCCCCCTGGAACACCCCAGGCACTGTCCCACCCCCAGGGCCTTTGCACTCGCTCGTCCTTCACATAGCCACTTGGTTCCGTTCCTTCCTCCGTAGCCTGGTGAGCATAATAGTTCAGAGCATGGACTCTGGAGCCAGGTTGGCTTCAAATCTCTCAGCTCTGCTGCCTACAAGTGCCCTTGGGTGATTTCTTCACCTTTGTTTCCTCATCTGTATAATGGGTTCCTTCATAGGATAAGTGTGAAAATTAAAAGGACTAGTATTTGGAAAGCACCTAGAACAGTATAGCGCCTATCAGGTGCTGCAGAATTGTGTGATGATGAGTAAAGCATTCCACATTCTCAGCAAGAGCTTCCCTGGGCTCTCTCTCTGACACTGTAGCCTCCCACCCTCCCTGACCCCCTTTTCCTGCCTTTTCTTGTGACATTAGGAGTCCCCACCATCTGACATGAAATATACTGTCTGTCTTCCCCCACCTAGAAGAATGTAGCTAGCTGTATGAGGTCTTGGCTGAATCACTAAGTCTTTCGGCCTTATTTGCCTCATTGCCCACAAATCGGGGGAGCTTTGTCTATTTTCTCCTTGGCTCTTTCACTAGACCGGTGCCAGGCACAGAGCAGGTGCTCAGTAACTATTTGTTGAATGAATGAATGAGTGAATGAAGATCATTATTTGTATTCTCCATACTGCTACTGTGACCCCTGGGGTGTCCTCTGCCCACCCCCTCCAAAGGTGAAGGTCCCTCCCCCACTGACACCCTCCACCCTGTGTGCCCCCGCAGAGGAAGGCGAATACTTCCTGAAGGTGCTGATCCCCAGCTACGCGGCGGGCTCCATCATTGGCAAGGGCGGGCAGACCATCGTGCAGCTGCAGAAGGAGACCGGAGCCACCATCAAGCTCTCCAAGTCCAAAGACTTCTACCCCGGTGAGCCCCGGCCCAGGTCTCTGCCCTAGGCCTCTCCGCCCTTTCTCCCCTCCCACCTGGGCCCTAGATGAGGGCGAAGGGCTGCCCTAGGGACAGTGACAGTGGTGGGGAGGGGGCCTCCCCCTCCGCCTCAGGGGACAGAGCTGCCCCTAGCCCGAGGGGCCTGGCCGAGCAGATGGGGGGGTGGGGGCAGGGCAAGACAATGGACCTGCTGCATATTCATGAGCTCATTTGCATGATGCGCTGGCAGATGTATCTCTTCCCACACACCTGCCCCCTCTGGTCAGTTGGAGGAGTGAGGATGGGGGAGGGAGGCAGGTGTCAGGGCGTCCCTTGGGACTTGGGGGCCCGGCCAGCCATGTTCCACATACGTGCCCCCCCCTCGGATTTCTGTCACCCCCCTCCTGCCCAGTCTCACTGGTTTTCTCTGTCTCGGTGTCGTTCTGAATGTGTCTCCTCGTTCTGTTTCCGACTTGCCATCTCTTGCTCCCTTCCGCTTCTCTCTGCCTCTTGCCCCTCTGTCTGCCTCTCTGTCCATCTCTCCGGTTCTGTCTGGATATCCCCCATCTCTTGTCCTCTTCATCTGTCCTCTGCTTTCCCTCTCCCTCACCTCCTCTTTCCCCCTTTTGTCTTCTGTCTCTCTCCCCCATCATTTCCTTCCCTCCACTTCTTATAGTGTCACATTTTTTCTTTCCTCCTCATCTATTCAGTCATCTATTCAACCAATATCTGCTAGTCCCCCTCTTACTGGGGTCTTTCTCTGCTGGCGTCACCCATTTCTTTCTGCCTCTGCTCATCTGTCTCTCCATTCCTGTTCCTCTCTTCCCCCCAAATCTCAGCTCCCTCCTGGTTTTCCTTCCCTTCCTCCAAACCCAGTCCCTTTGCTGCCTCTCCCCCTGCTCCATCTTCTCTCCCCCAACCATAAATTTTCCAAGGCCCCTCCACTCTCTCTATTCCCCCCCAAAATCTCTCACCCCCTCCCAAGACCAATGCCCAAGAAGCTTTGGCATCAAGGACTCCAGGGAAGGCCTCCTGAATTGCATCTCTGGCCAAGTGCTGGTACTAGTTCATCCTTAATCCCCTTGGATTTTTTAGGTCAAACACCAGAGCTGGAGCCCAGGGTCAGTACACGCTCATTCTCTCATTCTCTCTCTCTCTCTCTCTCTTCTTCCTCCTCTCTCTCTCTCTCTCCACCATGCACCCCCCTCCACAGCCTCCCATCTCACTAAGCAGCTTTGGCAAGAGGTTTAGAGAAAAATTGAGTGAACCAGGCACACCTCCTCCTTTTCTCTTCCACCCTGGCCCAGTTTTCCCCCACTCCCCCTGTAGCCCACAAGATAGGGATAAGACCTCTGTTTGGAACGTTCCTCTGAGGACACTTTGTTCCTTGCTCCTGGATCACACTCTGTGCCATGAGACATGTTGTCCCCTCAACCCAGTGACACACCCTACAGGCAACCAGGAGACCCAGAAGGCAGGACAGACATTGGTCCTATCAGGTCAAGCAGTATTCAGACAAGCAGCAGGAACCAGTGTCTCTCCTCAGCCCCTGGACACATAGTTAGCCCCCATCCCCGCTCCTGGTGTGGAACTTCCAGATCACAGAGCATGAGCTGGCAGCTGACTCAGAGATACAGGACACAGCCCCCTCCGTCCTAGCCCTGTCCCCAGGACTTCCCAGGACCCCACAGGAATGCAGGGAATGGAAACGCTACTGCAGGACACAAAAAACATTTCCCTCCCCCTCCTGGCTTGACACCCTTTCATCCATTCATTCACTCATTCATTCAACACACATTCTCTGAGCACTTCCTCTGTGCCGGCCCTGTGCTGGACAGAGATGGGGACAGTAGCAGTGGCTGAAATGTCCCAGCCTTGCTTCCTCAGTTCTTACATCCCAGTCAGGGAGGCCGACCTCACACCAGTGATGACCCAGAGTGCTCAGGTCTGGGACAGGGGAAGTCCAGAGGGTGGTGGTGGCTGGAGCCCAGGTAGCACAAAGGACCCAGCCCAGAGAGGTCAGGAACAGCTCCCCTAGAAGAGATGACTGGAGCAGTAAGGAAGAATGAGTGAGGCAAAGTGCGGAGAAGCATGCTCCAGGAAGACAAAACAGCAGACCCAGGGGCCACTAGGTAGTGTGGGCAGTGTAGCCAAAGCAGAGAGAACGTGGGAGAAATGACCATGGAGAAACTTAAAGGGTGCTCTGGGCATAGTAGGTTCACATGCATGCACACGCACACTTTCACACACATACACATATACACATACACATACGTTCGCACACACATCACACACATACACACGCACACATACATTCACACACACTCAAGTACACACACACGCAAGCACACTCACACTGGCACACACGCTTGCACACACACACATTGGCACACACACACTCCCACACATACACACACATACACATTCACACTCACACAAACACACTCACACAGCTACACACACACATACACAGTCACACATACACACTCACACACACACACTGCACTTGTGTGTCTACTACATGAAATTAAAACCTACCTGGCACTTAGCCCCAAGGGAAGGGCAGAGCACACAGAGGGCCTCTCCTCCTTAGTGATGGATCCCCAAGCCCTAGATTCAATCCATCCAGGTCATACATGGAGCAACTAAGATGCAGAAAAAAGGCAGGTACCTTGCCAAGGGCTGCACAGACTCCGGTGCACCAGCCTAGGGATAGAAAATGCCCTCTGATGTTGAATGTCTGCATGAAGCTTTGGACCCTAACTGCTGAAGAAAAACACAGACACACACACATTTTTTATTTTTATTTATTTATTTTGGGACAGGATCTTGCTCTGTCACCAAGGCCAGAGTGCTCTGTTGCCCAGGCTGGAGTGCAGTGGCATGATCGTGGCTTGCTGCAACCTCGACCTCCTGGGCTCAGGTGATTCTCCCACCTCAGCCTCCTGAGTAGTTGGAACTACAGGTGTGCACCACCAGGCCCGGCTAATTTTGGGGGGTTTGTTTTTTGTTTTGGGGGGTTTTTGAGACAGAGTTTCACTCTTATTGCCAAGGCTGAAATGCAATGGCACAATCTCAGCTGACTGCAGCCTCCATCTCCTGGGTTCAAGCGATTCTCCTGCCTCAGCCTCCTGAGTAGCTGGGATTACAGGTGTCCGTCACCATGCCTGGCTAATTTTTTATATTTTTAGTAGAGACAGGGTTTTGCCATGTTAGCCATGCTGGTCTCGAACTCCTGACCTCAGGTGATACACCCGCCTCGGCCTCCCAAAGTGCTGGGATTACAGGCATGAGCCACTACGCCCGACCTGTATATTTTTTTTTGTAGAGATGGGGTCTCACTATGTTGCCCAGGCAGGTCTTGAACTCCTGAGCTCAAGCCCTCCATCCACCTCAGCTTCCCAAAGTGATGGGATTGCAGGCATGAGCCACTGTGCCCCACCACACACACTTTTAAAAACATGTTTATAGATTTATAACATATTTGTATCAAAATCCAAACTCGTGAGTGACTACTTAATACATTCATACATATTCTTTTTTAGTATCAAAAATATGAAAACAAAACTGTTGTTATTTTATGCCTCCCTCCAAGACACACACATAGAGCTGATCACTCCATACACCCCAAATTTAGCAGAATGCACAGACTCTGAAGCCAGACACCTGGGTTCAAAACCCTGGACATTCACTACCATCTGAGTGAACTTGAACAAATCTTGAGCCCTCTCTTGCTTCAGTGTCCTTAGCAGGGAATCAGGGACTATATGAAGTAGAAATATTGCCTACTTCACATATTAAGTGAACACGTATATATAAAGTGCTTTAGCAAGGCATGGTGGCTCACATCTGTAATCCCAACACTTTGGGAGGCCGAGATGGGTGGATCACTTGAGGCCAGCCTGGCCAACATGGTGAAACCCCATCTATACAAAAAATACAAAAATTAGACGGGTGTGGTGGCGCACACCTGTAATCCCAGCTACTCAGGAGGCTGAAGCAGGAGAATCACTTGAACTGGGAGGTGGAGGTTGCAGTGATCCGAGATTGCACCACTGTCCTGCAGCCTGGGTGACAGAGCGAGACTCTTGTCTCAGAAAAATAAAAATAAAAAAGTACTTAGAATGGTACCTGATACTTCGGTTGTATAAGGGTCAGCTGTTATCATTAGATACTTTCGGGACTTAACCGAACCCCCCCACAAAGTCCGTGTGGGTACCCTTATAAGAACTATGAGGGGGATGGGAGGTCAAAGACTTCTGAGTTGGAAGGAAGCTTCACAGAGATGCAAACCCTCGGCCAGCTCTTCCTGGGGCATCCACCTCTCTCCACCCCGCCTCCCAGTTCCCACCCCAACCCACACCCTTTCCTATTTACACCAGACGGAGGCAGACTGCAGGCTGACTCACCCTTGGCTCAGACCAAGCCATTGTTCTGGGGTGGCGGGGTATTAAGAGTGAGGAACATGGCCCAAAGCGGGTGGGGGATGTCAGCTACACAAGTGACCCACAGACAGTGACGCCCAGACACATGGCGAGGCTGGCCCGCCAGACTGGGAGATGGCAGTCGAGGAGTCAGGGTGGTGGCACCGGCGTGCTGAAGTGCACCGGACACTGACACACACCCCAGGTATCCCAGACACAGGCACGCGGCACTCGACGCACACTCAAGACCCCCTTTTTTTTTTGAGATGGAATCTTGCTCTGTCACCAGGCTGGAGTGCAGTGGCATGATCTTGGCTTACTGCAACCTCCGCCTCCCGGGTTCAAGCGATTCTCATGCCCAGCCTCCTGAGTAGCTGGGACTACAGGTGCGCACCACCACACCCAGCTAATTTTTGTATTTTTAGTAGAGACGGGGTTTCACCATGTTGGCCAGAATGATCTCAATCTCGACCTTGTGATCTGCCTGCCTCAGCTTCCAAAAGTGCTGGGATTACAGGCTTGAGCCACTGCGCCGGGCCACACTCAAGATCTTTTGCATTCTCAGGGGCAGGATCCCCTTCAGGGAGAGAGAGACACACACTCACACTCCACACATCACACACATCCTGGCTCACCCAGGCATATACATTCTCACACAGACCGGTCAAGTTTTCTTTGTCTCGCTGTAATTAATTCACACATTCAGACACACACATACACAAACACACCAGTCATCCAAAAAGTCCTACCATCCAACACTTGAATCTACCTGTCTGTCTCTTCTCTCCTTCTCATGTTCACACATACCAATCCTAGGGTTTTGCCTGTCTCCTATACATACACACACACACACACATGCCATCCAAATAGTCTTTTTTTTTTCTTTTTCTTTTTTTTTTTCTTCTTTTCTTTTTCTTTTTTAGAGTATCTACAGAAACACCAAATAGTCTTAGAAACATCCCCAGAAGTGCGTCCATCTCTTTCACTTTGACAAACACACGTACATACACAGATGCAGACACACACACACTGCCATCCAGTTCTCAAGGTGGTATATATTTATTGTGCAACCTCAATGCCACTTTGTGAGATTCTTTTGTTTCTTTCCCTCAAACTCTCACACACACTCAGCTCTGTCTCACAAAGAGTCTTAACCTTGATCATCAAAGCGACACCAAAGTCTGTCCCACACACAAGGGCACACACAAACATCTTCACCAGAATCACTGTGTTACATGGTCTGTTTATAAGGCAGTCTCGCACTTTATCTTCTACAAACACAGATTAGGATCATCTAGCCAGTCCTGCCCAAATACACACACACACACACCACTCACCAAACAGCCTCGCAGACACACACTAGTCACAGTGTCACCCAGAGTCTCTCCCACACACAAATCTCAACATCCTCCTGTTTCTCTCTTCCCCATTCCCCCCCCACTACCCAACACACTCATGCAGAAATGAGAAGGATGCCCAAGACAGAGCCATAGCCAGTATCTGGAGAATCTCCAGGAAAGACACCCACCCACCTCCCTCCCCAGTTCCTTGGTCCCCACTCCTTCAAGAGTAGTCTTTGACCCACCCTGTTCTCCCCTGTCCACAGCCCTGCCCTCCCCCACCCCTCAGCCCTCCATCTGGTGGGCTCAGACAGGCACTCAGGCCTCTCCTCTACCTCCCCCATCCCCCCAGTTCTTCCCCCATCCTCTCCAAAAAGCCCAGAGGCCGACGCTGCAGGCTTTCAGGGGGTTGCCATGACAACAGGGCCTCGTCCCTCATCCCCCCTGAGGGTGGGCTGAGGACCCGGCCAGCCAGACCGATAAGGGGGTTCCAGTTACTGTGGCAACCGTTGCAGGCCTTAGCTCTCTGCTTCCAGAAGGGGAGGGGGAGCGGAGTGAGTGAATGGTTGCCAAAGCAACCGGGGGAGCCGCAAGAACTAAGAAGAGGCAGCTGAGCCCTGTCTCCCCTGCCCCGGGCTGCTGTGGGCATCGCAAAACACTTAAGCATCATTCTTCCATCCCTAGGGTTGTTTTAGGGGAGGGAGATGAAATGCAGATTTTAAAACAGGATTTCACTCATTCTCCCAGCTACCCATCATGGCCTGGGAGCCCATGCCCACTCCCCCCAGGCTCACCATGTGATAAGTCAGGTCCACTCTCTGGACTTCAGCTTTACGCTTTCATTAAATGGGGCCTGCCTCTCAGGAATGCCCCCATTCCTGTCTGATGAGTGCGCCCTCTCTCTCCCCTTGCTCAACAGGAACCACAGAGCGGGTATGCCTAGTACAGGGCACAGCAGAGGCCTTGAATGCTGTGCACAGCTTTATTGCCGAGAAGGTCCGAGAAATCCCACAAGCGATGACCAAGCCTGAGGTGGTCAACATCCTTCAACCCCAAACCACGATGAACCCCGACAGAGCCAAGCAGGTCAGCTGGGGCAGAGAATGGGTTACTGTAAAGCTGGTGACATTCACGAAGAAACATTCCTCCCACACCACTGCATTACTATGAGGTTCAATGGGACAAAGCTGATAAAAACCTCATCAGTCAAAGACCACACGGCAGTGGTTAGTATTATTCTTAGGGAGTCAGCTCTAATAGTATAGAAAAGACTCCAGACCACTTGGAATGGGCTTGATTCAGAGAGGCAGTGAAAATCTGGGAGAATGTGGCCTGATCCCCTACTCATTGATCCTTCCTTCCTAGGATTCTCTAGTTCCTCTTCTCCCTTCTACCTCATCCCATTGTCTCTCTGAACGATCTGCCTCCCACTTCCTATTATCACCGGAAGTTACCTCAGTGACAGCTCAGCCACATCCAGAAGAGTGTAATTACAAATGGCCCGTCATCCTCCATCCCTCCATAATTAACGTATGGGGGTAGAGGTGGTGTTTCATTAGCGAGAGAAGAGGTGGGTCCCTCTTCTACACAGCCCTCTCCAGGAAGGAATGGAAGAGGGAGGGTAGCGCCCCTTCGTTGCCTCAGTTACGGGGAAGCGGTGGCGTAGGGGCGTGGCAGGGAGTGGCCAATCGCTTCCCGGGCTTTTCCGGTTGCCATGACGATGGTGCGCACTGGGCAGGTGGGTGCCTCTCAAAGCCCCGGGCCGCGAAGCCTGGACCCGGAAGTGGGTAAGGGAACGGGAACGCGGGGCTGGTTCCCATTTTCTCTCCGGTCCCCCACTCCCCTGTGCTTGCGTACTCCGTGCAATGGGGCCAGAAACCCCTAGGCTGACCGGAGGGCCCCTTGCGAGGGCTCCTTAACGTCTACCTAGAGGCAAAGACAGGAGAAGGGGCGTTGTTAGAAGGAATCTGGAATTCTTGAGTCCTGGCGTTGGCCTGAGGTGGGGCAGACCACGGGCCTGAGTTCCCCAAGCTCTTGGGGAAACAGTGGGCGGAGAACCCTGGAGGAGCGTTGCAGGGTGGAGCGCTCCCCCAAAAAGCGGATTTGGGGCGTGGAGCGCGGCCGCTGTCCTTGGTGCTGAAGCGACTCCGCTCCTCGCTCCCCGCCAGGTTTCTCCCGAATCCCTTCCCACCAGCAGAGCACAAGTTATCCACAGTTTACAGGGAGGTGAGGGCATTGCCTCTTCCCTCCGCCTTGGTCGTGGCCACAAGGGACTCAGGGTTCATCAGGAGTTTGTGGATGTTGCAGGGAAAATGGGGTCAGCACCATCTGTGCCTGAGCCTTCCACCGCCTCCCCCCTAATCCACAGGAGCTCTGAAACAGTGGAGTCGAAAGGTTATAGAACCAGGATTTATTTTCTACCTTGTTATTCGAGTGTTCCAAAGACTGAGATCACAGCTGAAGACTCAGGCTCTGGGCTCTGTTGTTGAGTTGAATGCTTCTCCGTACAGTACTTTCTTCCTGTGTGACCTTGAGCAAGTGACTTTGATTTCTCCATGCCTCTGTTTTTCTCATCTGTAAAATGAGATTCATTATGGTGCCTCCTTAAGTAAGGGTGGTGGTTAGTGTTCGTTGATGTTTGAAAAGCACATAGCTTGTGTGTGTAATGCATAGAAAACATGCCCAAAGAATGGTCTCTGTTGTTATTGTTATGAGATTTTTGAGACAGGAAACAAGTCTACTTCTTTTCTGCCTCGGACTTGCTGTGTTACTCAGAGCCCCTTTCCTTCTCTAGGCCTCAGTTTCTCTTTTATTACAGTACAGCAGCTGGGCCAAACCAGGGATTACAAATTACAAATTAAATAACTAAAGTATTCAAAAAGGGAACAAAATGCTTGAGGATTGTTACTCTCTGGAAAGGGTATGCCATCTTTAAAGGGAGAGGCTGCCACTCAACTCCACCCAATTCTTGCACTTTGGGAACATGGACATAGTGCTACCACATCTTCCAGATTTTTCAAAAGAAGCCTGACATTTTTTAGATCACTTGACTTTAAAATGTTGACTCTGGTTTTTTCATTTATTAATATATATTTGTCTGAGACAGAGTCTCATTCTGTCATCAGGCTGGGGTGCATGGTGTGATCTAGGCTCACTGCAGCCTCGACCTCCCAGGCTCAAGCGATCATCCCACCTCACTGCCTCAGCCCACTGAATAGCTGGGACTACAGGTGCCCACAACCATGCCTGGCTAATTTTTGTGTTGGGTTTTTTTTTTTTTTTTTTTTGAGATGGAGTTTCGCTCTTGTTGCCTAGGATGGAGTACAATGGCATGGTCTTGGCACACTGCAACTTCCGCCTCCCCGGCTCAAATGAGTCTCCTGCCTCAGCCTCCCAAGTAGCTGGGATTACAGGCTTCTGTTACCATGCCCGGCTAATTTTTCGTATTTTTAGTAGAGACAGGGTTTGACCATGTTGGCCAGGCTGGTCTTGAACTACTGAACTTAGGTGATCTGCCCGCCTCAGCCTCCCAAAGTGCTGGGATTACAGGTGTGAGCCACTGCGCCCATCCGCTAGCTAATTTTTGTATTTTTTTGTAGAGACAAGGTTTCACCATGTTGCCTAGGCTTGTGTCAAACTCGTGGACTCAAGCAATCCACCCACCTCGGCTTCCCAAAGGGCTGGGATTACAGGCATGAGTCATTGCACTAGGCCAACTCTGTTTTAAAACACTATGAAGGTAAAAAAAAAAAAAAAATACGGCTGTAGCCTGACTGGGGCCTGAGGATCACCAGATTGCCACCTCTGGGTTACACCAGTGGTTCTCAGCCCTAGCTGATATCTGGGTAGCTTAAAATGCAGATTCATGGGTCCTAGCCCAGAACCACTGAATCAGTATTTCTGGTAAGGCTTAGGAATCTGAGCATGGACTCTGGCCTGGGATTAGATCCTGACTCTACTGCTCACTACCTGTGAAAGAACTTATACAAGTTCTTTCTTTGTGCCTCTATTTCCCATTCTAGAAAATGGGATAATAATAACACCTCTCTTAGGGTTGTGGTGGAACCTAGATAAGTTACGATATTAAACTGTGTTAGCTGTTGATGCTGCTTTTGTTGTTTTATTGGTGGTAGTAGTAGTGGTAGTAGCAGCAGTAGTTGAAAATTTCCATGGGCTTCCAAATCACTGGGGCAGATGGTCCTTCTGGCTCTAAAACTTCAACAATTCTATGGCTCTGTGATTTCAAGATTCTAAGCATGTATTGTCTAAGATTCTACTGTTCTAATGTCCTGGGATTCCAACATTCTGTGAGTCTGCATCTGCAGATCTTTCTAAGATGCTGTGGTTCTACAGTTCAGGGTCTACTATGAAGGCAGCTGCCATTGTCTTAGGGCTTCCCATGTGCCAGACACTGGGCATCACGTTAGTCATTGAAAGTTTCCAATAACAGGCCGGGAGTGGTAGCTCACACCTGTAATCCCAACACTTTGAAAGGCCGAGGCAGATGGATCACCTGAGGTCAGGAGTTCAAGTCCAGCATGGTCTGGGCCTAAAAATACATGGCATGAGCCAGCAAAGTTCAGTTTTTGGCTCATGCCTAAAAATACAAAAAAATAGCTGGGCATGGTGGCGCACGCCTGTAGTCTCAGCTACTTGGGAGGCTGAGGCAAGAGAATTCCTTGATCCCAGGAGGCAGAGGTTGCCTTGAGCGTACATCATGCCACTGCACTGATCATGCCTGGGTGACAGAGCAAGACTCTGTCTAAAAAAAAAAAAAAAAAAGAAGAAGAAAGTTTCCAATAATAATATAGGGTAGGTGTGGTTATGCTAATGCTGGAGATGAGGAAGGTGAGGCACAGAGAGGTGAAGACATTTGCCTAAGGTCACACAGTTACTAAAGAACAAATTAGGAAGCTGGATGTAATGGTTCACGCCCATAATCCCAGCACCTTGGAAGGCCGAGGTAGGTGGATCTGAGGCCAGGAGTTCAAGACCAGTCTGGCCAACACGGTGAAACCCCATCTCTACTAAAAATATGAAAATTAGCCGGGCATGGTGGCAGGCACCTGTAATCCCAGCTACTCCAGAGGCTGAGGCAGGAGAACCGCTTGAACTTGGGAGGTGGAGGTTGCAGTGAGCCAAGATCACACCACTGCACTCCAGCCTGGTTGACGGAGCAAGACTTTGTCTCAAAAAAAAAACCAAAAACAAAAACCTAGGACTTGGACCTTGCTGTGTTGTAAAAGCAGCAACCCTGCTGACTGAGTGACTGCCAGAGAGCAGGCTGCCAGTGTCTCACTGAATATTTGCACAGATTGTTTGAATAAGGAATAGTGTGCCCATTTTACAGATATGGAAAAAGAGGCTCTGAGAAGCAAATGGACCTTTATAGGCCGCCAGCTAGGAGATGGAAGAGGTAGGAATTTCTTAAAACCGAACTTTGCTGGCTCATGCCTGTAATCCCAGCACTTTGGGAGGCCGAGGCGGGCAGATCACCTGAGGTCAGGAGTTTGAGACCAGCTTGACAAACATGGAGAAACCCCGTCTCTATTAAAAAATAAAATAAAGTTTTTTTTAAAAAAAAAACACCTAACTTTATTTTTCCCATATGATTAACCCCTTGTCCTCAAACCTTTTCTTGGCTAATCCCTCCTTCCTTCACTGCTCTAAAATACTGTGTCACAGACGAAATGCCATATTACTTCTGGTTCTGGTTGTGAACATGCTGTTCCATCCCCTTGATCTGTCAGGCTGTTGGGTTTTCCTGGTGATTAAAAAAAATAATAACAGCTCTGTTGAGATTCAATTTACAAACTATAAACTTTACTGTTTATAAGTATACAGTTCAGTAGTTTTGGTGTATGTTCACAGAGTTGTACATCAATTACCATCTAATTCCAGAACATTTTCATCATGCCAAAAAGAAACCCTGTGCCCATCAGCAGTCAGGCACCATTCCCCCAGATCCTAATATCAACCTCTTCTAGCTACTCATCTACTTTTGGTCTCTGGATTTGCCTATTCTGGATCTTTTATATAAACAGAATCATATAATATATGGTCTTTTGTGTCTGGCTTTTTTCACTTAATGTAATGCTTTCGAGATTTATCTATATTGTAGCATATGCCAAAACATTACTCCTTTTTATAGCCAAATAATGTTTGATTGTATGGATAGACCACATTTTGCTTGTCTGTTCATTAGTTGATAGACATTTGGGTTGTTTCTCCTTTTGTTTTTGTTTGTTTGTTTGTTTGAGACAGAGTCTTGCTCTATCACTCAAGCTGGAGTACAGTGGCGTAATCTCGGCTCATTGCAACCTCCATCTCCCGGGTTCAAGCAGTTCTCTGCCTCAGCCTCCCGAATGGTTGGGATTACGGGCACCCGCCACCACACCCGGCTAATTTTTGTATTTTTAGTAGAGACGGGGTTTCACCATCTTGGCCAGGCTGGTCTTGAACTCCTGACCTCATGATCCACCCACCTCGGCCTCCCAAAATACTGGGATTACAGGCGTGAGCCACTGTGCTTGGCTGTTTCTATTTTAGCTATGATGAGTAATGCTTCTGAACATTCAAGTTTTTTTGTAGATATATGTTTCCAGCTCTCTTGGGTAGATACTTAGGGTGAAATTGTTGGGACATATAATAAATCTATATTCAACTTTTTGAAGGACTGCCAGACTGTTTGCCATAATAGCTGTACCACAGATATGGGATTTAGATCCAGCTCCATCCATGGGGATAACAATGACAATAATCATTTCTTGAGTGCTTCTATGGGCATATATTAATTGCACACATACATGATGTCCTATGCTTGGCACATAGTAGGTGCTCAGCACATGTTGCTTATTTGAATGAATGGATGATGACATCGCCCACAGGGTCAAGCAGAAACATGGGGACTGAGGTGTAATCTGCCAATGGTAGCAGTTGTGAGTCACCTGAAGGACACAGCTCACACTCAGTTCCAGCTACTTGTGGTTGTGCTTGGATTTCAAGCTCACCATTTCATGCATAAGCTCAATTAAGCCTCATAATAGTCCTATGGAGGAGGTCTGAATATCCCTGTTTTACAAATGAGAAAACTGATTCTCAAAGAGGTTAGGTCCCTTGCCCAGCATCAGTGGGAGAGCCAGGATTTAAACTCAAGCAGGTGACTCCAGAGTCCAAGGCAGCTCTGGGGATTTGTATGCACAGACTGCAAATGGATAGCCTGACTCTTACGTTGCACTGTTTATACTACACAGTGGTCCTTAGACATTTTGAAGAGGTTGCCAACATTTAAAAACGAGGATGGTTCACATTTTACAAATCAGCATTTCCAACGCATCTAGAAAATGCCCATCAGGCTGAGTTTGGCGGCCCAATTGCGCAGTACTCTACCACTCCCCACCCCCCACCAGGTGAGATACACCTGCTGCCTCCACCCATTCACCTTCCTGCTTGGGCCTGTGGGCATGTCATCCTCCAGTCTTCATCCATCTATTTATTCCCCCCACACTTTGCTGAGTATCTACTGTGTCCCAGGCACTTTTCTGGGCACTGAAAACCCAGTAGTGACAATACAGACAAAAAATCTCTAACTTCATGGATTTGAAATTCTTTTACAGAGAAACACAAAATAAGCAGGGAGATAAGTAAAATAGAGAGGATGTTAGAGAGTGAAACATCCTATGAAGAAAAATCAGAGAAGGGGAAAGGGAATGTTAGGGCATAGATTTTTTTTTCCTGTTTATTTTGAAAATGTTTAACGATAGTCCCTATACACTGCACTTAGATTCACCAGTTGTTAACATTTGTGCATGCATGAACACATGCATATGCATGTGTGTACACACGTACACACACACAATTATTTTTGTCTTGATTTGTTTTTCTGATACATCTGAACATAAGTTGTAGACCTCATGACTCTGTTTTTTTGAGTGGAGTGCAGAGGCACAATCTCAGCTCACTGTACCCTCCGCCTCCCGAGTTCAAGCGATTCTCCTGCCTCAGCCTACCAAGTAACTGGGAAGGTAGAGGTGCGTGCCGCCATGCCTGGCTAATTTTTTTATTTTTAGCAGAGACAGGGTTTCACCATGTTGGTGAGGTTGGTCTCAAACTCCTGAGCTCAAGTGATCTGCACGCCTGGGCCTCCCAAAGTGCTGAGATTACAGGCATGAGCCACCGTGCCTGGCCGACCTCATGACCCTTTACTCCTAGTTCTTTAATATGTATCTTCCAAGGACAGTCTCCTACATTATTGTATTACCAGCATCACACCTAAGAACAAAAACAAACAAAAATGCGAATTCTATACTATTATCTCATTGGAAAGTTCATATTCAAATTGCCCTAAATATCTTTTATAGCTATAGAGGATTTTTCAATCCAAGATTCAGTCAACATTCATGCTTTGTATTTGGTTGTTACACCTCATTATTCTCTTTACCCTAAAATAGAGGAAGAATTTTTTTTCTCATACTTCCAAACACTTACAAACCAGAAGATTCTTTTTCCTTTTTCTTTTGAGACAAGGTCTGGCTCTGTCACCCAGGCTGGTGTACAGTGATGCCGTTTTGGCTCACCACAACCTCTGCCTCTTGGGCTCAGGCCACCCTCCCACCTCAGCCTCCCAAGTGGCTTGGACTACAGGCATGCACCACCATGCCCAGTTAATTTTTGTACTTTTTATAGAGACCAGGTTTTGCCATGTTGCCCAGGTGGTTTCAAACTTGCAATCTGACCCCTTCAGACTCTCAAAGTGCTGGGATTACGGGCATGAGCCACCATGCCCGGACCTTTTTTTTTTTTTTTTTTTTTTTGAGATGGAGTCTCACTCTATTACCCAGGTTGGAGTGCAGTTGCACGATCTCGGGTCATTTGAGAATTGCTTGAACGTGGGAGGCAGGGGTTGCAGTGAGCTGAGATGGTGCCACTGCACTCCAGCCTGGGAGACAGAGTGAGACTGTGTCAAATCAATAAATCAATCAAAATAAAGTCAGGGAGACCAACAAGGGAACAAAACATGGACAGCTCTGTCACAGCAATACCCCCTTTCTCCTACAAATATTTTGTCATATCCACTTTACTCTCTGAAACACTATTGATATATACATATATAGACATACCTACACTCATATGACTTTTTGACAGCTTTATTGAGATATAATTCACATACATACAACTTACCCATTTAAAGTATATGGCTGTAGGCCTAGTATGGGGGCTCATGCCTGTAATCCCAGCACTTTAGGAGGCCGAGGCAGGAGGATCACTGGAGCCCAGGAGTACAAGGCTGCAGTGAGCTCTGACTGCACCACTGCACTCCAGCCTGGGTATCAGAGCAAGACCCTATCTATTAAAAAAAATGAAACATAAAATACATGATAAATAAAGTGTACAGTTCAATAGCTTTTATTATATTCACATAGTACACCTGTTGCCATAACCTGTTTTGGAATGTTTGCATTGCCTCCAAAATAAATCCTTTTTTTCTTTCTTTGTTTAGAGGCAGGGTCTTGCACTGTCACCCAGGCTGGAGTGCAGTGTCACCTATTATAGCTCACTGCAGCCTCGAACTCCTGGGCTCAAGTGATCCCTTAGCCTCCTGAGTAGCTGAGACTACAGGTGCACACCACTGCATCCAGTTAATTTATTTTTATTTTTTGTAGAATGGGGTTTCACCATCTTGCCCAGGCTGATTTCTAACTCCTGGACTGAAGCAATCCTCCGGCTTCTGCCTCCCAAAATGCTAGGATTACAGACATCAGCCACCAAACCTGGCCTCCAAAAGAAATCTTGATCGCCTTAGCTATGACCCCTCAATCCCTCATCTGAACTCACCCTCTCCCTATCCCCAGGCCACCACAAATAAACTTTCTGTGTCTATAGATTTGCCTATTCTGGACATTTCTATAAAGGAATCATACAGTATTTGGTCAACCATCAACATTATCTAATTCCAGAATGTATTACCCCAAAAGAAACCCTATACCTGTGCAGGCAGTCACCCCCAATCCCCTTCCTCCCATTCCCTGGCAACCACAAATCTACTTCTTGGCTCTGTGGATTTGCATATTCTGGACACTTATGTAAATGAACTCAGATGTAGTCTTTTGTAACTGGCTTCTTTCACTTAGTATGATGTTTTCTAGATTCATCCATGCTGCAGCATGTATCAGTACTTTGTTCATTCAATTTATTGCCAAATATTTCATTGTATGTATATACTGTGTTTTATTTATCCCATGAGACGTTTTAAAGTAAAGAAGAAATAAAAGGAAGGTGATTTGTTATAAAACAAGATGAATTTTATTTTATTTTTTTGTTTGTTGTTGTTTTTGAGACAGGGTCTGCTTGGTTGCCCAGACTGGAGTACAGTGACACAGTCACAGCTCACTGCAGCCTCAACCTCCTGGGCTCAAGTGATCCTCTCACCTCAGCTTCCCACGTAGCTGGGACCACAGGCAGATGCCACCACATCTAGCTAATTTTTGTATTTTTACTAGAGACAGGGTTTCGTTATGAGGCCCAGGCTGGTCTTGAACTCCTGGGCTCAAGTGATCCACCCTGCCTCAGAGTCCCAAAGTGCTGGATTAGGTGTGAGTCACTGTGCCTGGCCAAGGTGAATTTTAATATGTAAATAAATACTTGGTCGGGACCACAATAGAAGAAATAATGAATTAGGCAGCTGCTTACACCTAAGTGTAGCTAAGTGAGACAATTACAAATGTAAAGTGATCCAGAGTATAATCCTGGAGACTAAGTTTTCTAAAATGATGAAAACTCTTAGTAAAGTGCAGAGCAAAACAAAGCACAATCCACTCTTGATTCACTGGTAGTTGCATTCCTGGAAATTTCAGTAGCTCTTAAAACCGTGCAAACAATACTTGGTCCCTTGGTACTTACATGTATCATGGGGTTGGGTTCTGAGCTGAGAGTTTTTTGTTTGTTTGGTTGGTTTTTGGTTTTTGGGGGTTTGTTTGTTTTTTGTTTTTTTGAAATAGTCTCTCATTGTGTCAGTTGGGTTCTGGCCTCAGAGATTTTTTTTTTTTTTTTTTTTTTTGAGACAGGCTCTCATTGTGTTGCCCAGGTTGAAGTGTAGTGGTACAATTACGGCTCACTACAGCCTCCACCTCCCAGGCTCAAGTGATCCTCCCACCTCAGCCTCCTGAGTAGCTGGGACTACAGGCATGTGCCACCACACCAGCTAATGCTTTTTTTTTTTTGTACAGATGGGGTCGTGACATGTTGCCCAGGCTGCTCTCCAACTCTTGGGCTCAAGTGATCCTCCCACCTTGGCCTCCCAAGGTGCTGGCTTATAGACGTGAGCCACTGTGCCCAGACAAGGGCTCAGAGATTTAAAAACAGGCTCTTGATCAGCATGACTGTCCAGCAGGGGGGCACAGTGGCTCACGCCTGTAATCCCAACATTTTGGGAGGCTGAGGTGGCTGGATGACTTGAGGCCAGAAGTTCAAGACCAGCTTGGCCAACAGGGTGAAACCGTCTCTACTAAAAATACAAAAAAGTTAGCCAGCCGTGGTGGTGGGCACCTGTAATCCCAGCTACTAGGGAGGATGAGTTGGGAGAATCACTTGAACCCAGGAGGTAGAGATTGCAGTGAGCTGAGATCGAGCCACTGCCCTCCAGCCTGGCTCAGATCTGTAATCCCAACAAACAAAAGTAGTCAAGTAGGGCCCGGGACCACTCTTCCTTGTGAGGGACTGACTCTCAATTGTGGGGTACAGACACCTGTGGTCCTGCCCACTGATAGTCCCCATCTGCCCCCTAGTCCTTCAACAACCAAAAACTACCACCCCCATGAATTTCTTAAACACCCCCAGGGTTTAAGGGGACGTGGGAATTATTTTTGAGAGGGAAGAATGTATGTGTAGAAATGCTCTTGAAGGTACAAAAGGAGATGACTGGTTTTGAAATGTCCCCACTGGAATTAAGATTGATCCGACTTGCGGATGCTTGGGACAGATGGGTGGTTGAAGGGTGGGCTGCTCTCCAACTGAGAAGAGGGAAATCACCATATTCAAATGACCAACTTCTTCATCCTGGAGAGTTCTCCTCCCTGGAGTTAGGAGGAGACTGAAATCTAAGTACTTGGATTCCTGATCCAGTGTGTGACATCCAAGAAATCCACGTATGTCTGCCTTCTCAGACACAAGCCTCATGTTGTCTTCATTTTACAGATTAGTAAATTTCATTCTACAGATGAGATCTAGACAACTAGATTAGTTTGCTAGGGCTGCCCTAACAAAGCGCCAGAGACTGGGTGGTCTAAACAACACGTATTTATCATCTCATGATTCTGGAGGCCAGAAGTCCAAGACCAAGGTGATAGCAGGGTTGGTTTCTTCCGAGGCCTCTCTCCTTGGTTTGTAAATGGTTTCTTCAGAGGCTTCTCCCCTTGTCCTTCTTCTCCCTGTGTTTTCACATAGTCTTCTCTCTGTGTCCTAATCTCCTCTGCTTATGTGTATACCTGTCAGTAAATTAGGGCCAACCCTAATGACCCCATTTTACCTTAATTACCTCTTTAAAAACCCTATCTCCAAATACAGTCAAATTCTAAAGTACTGGGAGTTAGGGCTTTCACGTATGAATTTGGAGGGGGATGCAATTTCAGCTCATAACAACAGAGTTAAACGAGAAGACCATGTCTAGGGGAGCACAAGGGATCGGAACCCAAGAGCCTAGATTTTAGCTCCGTCACTAACTGGGGAACCCTGGGGCAAGTCCTTTCACCTTTGAGGCCTCAGGAGGCTCATCCGTAAATTAGTGAGATTTAACAAAGGCTTTTCCAGGGCTGGAAGTCAGAGTACTTAATACTAGAAGGCATGGGTGGGCCACGGTACAAGCTTGGAATGGGATCCTGGAGGGCCCCACTGGATCGGCCATTAAGCCTTTAGATGCTGGATGCAGGGGAGGTACTAAGAGTCCACCGTACATGGGACAGGATGGTTGAGGGGCTACTGAGGGGACCTCGAATACTGGCTATTCATTTACCAACCATTGTGGATATATGTCAAATTTTTTAAAACATTTAATGTTAGAGGCAAGATCTCACTATGTTGCCCAGGCTGGTCTCAAACTGCTGGGCTCAAGCAATCCTCCCATCTCAGCCTGTCAGACTGCTGGGATTATAGGCATGAGCCATAGCATCTGACCTGAACTATTTTAATATTTTAAACAACGAGTTGGACCATACTGGTGCCTATCAAAGGGCCATGCTGAGCCTGATTTTGGACGCTGGAGAGGAGGGGTGGGGAATGACCTCTCAGTCTCTAGCCACCGTAAAGACCCTCCCTTCACCAGCTTGGTGGCTCAGATCTGTAATCCCAACACTTTAGGAGGCTAAGGCAGGAGGATCACTTCAGGCCAGGAGTGCAAGACCAGACTAGGCAAGGCCCCGTTTCTACTTAAAAAATATGCATATATTTATTTTATTTTATTTTATTTTGAGACAGAGTCTCCCTCTGTCACCCAGGCTGGAGTACAATGGCACGTTCTCAGCTCACTGGATCCTCTGCTTCCTGGATTCAAGTGATTCTCCTGCCTCAACCTCCTGAGTAGCTGGGATTACAGGCATGTCCAACACACCGGGCTGGCTAATTTTGGATGTTTAGTAGAGACGGAGTTTCACCATGTTGGCCGTCTAGTCTGAACCTCCTGACCTCAAGTAATCTCCCGCCTCAGCCTCCCAAAGTGCTGGGATTACAGGCGAGAGCCACCGTGCCCGGCCTAATTTAATTTTAAAAAAAAATAAAATTAAAGAGCCTCCTTTTTGCTCCCCACTCAGGCCAAGCTATCGTCCCCAACAGCACGGCGGGCCTGATCATCGGCAAGGGAGGCGCCACGGTGAAAGCTGTGATGGAACAGTCAGGGGCGTGGGTGCAAGTTGTCCCAGAAGCCAGAGGGCATCAACCTGCAGGAGCGCGTGGTGACAGTCAGCGGCGAGCCCGAGCAGGTGCACAAGGCCGTGAGCGCCATCGTGCAGAAGGTACAAGAAGACCCCCAGAGCAGCAGCTGCCTCAACATCAGCTACGCCAACGTGGCTGGCCCGGTGGCCAACTCCAACCCCACCGGCTCTCCGTACGCCAGCCCCGCGGATGTGCTGCCCGCCGCGGGCCGCAGCCTCGGCCGCCGCCGCCTCTGGCCTGCTGGGCCCCGCCGGGCTGGCGGGCGTGGGGGCCTTTCCCGCCGCGCTGCCCGCCTTCTCGGGCACCGACCTGCTGGCCATGAGCACGGCGCTTAACACGCTGGCCAGTTACGGCTACAACACCAACTCCCTGGGCCTGGGCCTCAACTCGGCCGCAGCCTCCGGCGTCCTGGCCGCTGTGGCCGCTGGGGCCAACCCCGCGGCCGCCGCCGCTGCCAACCTCCTGGCATCCTTACGCGGGCGAGCCGGGGCCGGGCCTGCCGGAGGAGCCGCCCCGCCGCCGCCCCACCTCCCGGAGCCCTGGGATCCTTTGCGTTGGCCGCGGCCGCCAACGGCTACCTCGGGGCCGGGGCGGGCGGCGGGGCGGGCGGAGGGGGCGGCCCGCTGGTGGCCGCTCCAGCCGCGGCCGGGGCGGCCGGGGGCTTCCTGACGGCGGAGAAGCTGGCGGCTAGAGTGCCAAGGAGCTGGTGGAGATTGCGGTGCCTGAGAACCTGGTGGGAGCCATCCTGGGGAAGGGGGGCAAGACGTTGGTGGAGTACCAGGAGCTCACGGGCGCCCGCATCCAGATCTCCAAGAGGGCGAGTTCCTGCCAGGCACGCGGAACCGGCGGGTCACCATCACGGGCAGCCCGGCGGCCACGCAAGCCGCTCAATACCTCATCAGTCAGCGGGTCACCTACGAGCAGGGAGTGAGGGCCTCAAACCCCCAGAAAGTGGGATGAGGCCTGTGGTGTGTGCTCCCACCCTTCTCCCTCCTCCCATCTCCTCCCTCCTCCTCCCTCTCCTCCTTACCCCCAACTCCTGACCTCAGCTTGGTGTAGTCCTGCTCCTTTTGGGATGGGGATGGGGCTGGGTAGGCCCGACTGTACCCTCCCCTTCTGGTAGTCATAGGCAGGATTGAGTGATGGTTGGGAAAGGGGCTCAGAAGCCCCCTCCCCAGCCCGGAACTGACCCCTCCTTCCTCCCCCCTCCCTGTGCTTGGCTGGGCCTGACCCTTCCCGTCCCAGGGCCCAGGTCTGTGTGATATCTGTATATATTGCATTTTGTTGATTTTAATAGAAAACAAAGCGTTATTTTCTCTTTCTTTCCCTCCTTTTTTTTTTTTTTTTTGATAAGGATTTTTCCCCCCCTTACAAGTTTTTGTTTCCATATGGGAGGAGGGGAGGGAGCCTCTGGGTCACCCAGAATGAGGGGCCTCCCCAAAACACAACACCACCTCTCTGCTTTCAGTTCTAGATCTGAGGGAAGCCATGGAAGTAGAGGTAGCAGAGGCGTCTCAGCTGAAATGGGGCATCTGGAGCAGGGACCCCAGAGTTCCCAGTTCTTCTCAGCTACTCTCCTCCCACTGGAGTTGTCCCTCCTAGGTGGGAATGTTCACTCTTTTGTTGTCAGGTTGTATGGGGGGCAGGGATGGTGCTGCTGGGAAGGATGCCAGCTCTGGGATTGGGCCTGTCCTGTGGGCAAGACTCGTGAGAGGCTGGATCAACTTGGTGTGGCATCTCTGATGGCTTTTCCTAGAGTAATGGCAATGAGGGTCTCAGTTGTGATGTCACTGAGTACTTTCTGGGGTGCTTCTGGGTGCTCCTTATGATGTCACAGGAAGCAGTTCCCCCAGAGGTTACTTCCTGTGAACATAAGAGAGCAGGTACTTCCTGTGATGTCTCAATGAGCTCTTCCTTGAAGGTCACTTCGGTGATATCATGGGAAGATGTACTTTGGGTAGTGCCTAGAGGTGACTTCCTGTGATGTCATTAGGCTGAAGCATGTACTTCCTGTATTGGACAGTGACCAGTCTCTGACCTGCCTTCTCCCTCCACACCCCTCTTTGGTGGGTGTTGGCCTGGGGGGGGAGGGTCTTCCTTGGAAGAGAATAAAGCATGGGACTTGGATCCAATCTGGAGGACTCTAGGGAAAAAACCCAATATTGTCAGGGTCATCTCCATTCAAACATGCCAAGTCTGTGAACTCACCCTGGAGGGAGGGATGGGAGATGGACCTAGTGCAAACTACTGTTAAACAGCCCCCTTCCTACCCTCGCCTTTTGTGTGCATGCCTGTGTCTGCGTGGCTTTGTTTCATTGAATCGGGTGAGCCAAATGTGTGGTGGCTCTGTCAGGCCAGTGTGGCCCGGTATAGAGTTCAGTGAGCCGTGGTAGGGTCCCTTGGGCCGGAATGCTTCGTGTGGTCTGATACATTAGATTGGTTTGGTAGCTTCCAGCAAGCTGGCATACTTTGGTGATGTCTGATGGATCCGAATGTTTTGGTGTGCTTACCAGGGGCTCTGGAGAACTAGAATGCTCTGATGGAGTCTGACAAGCCAGGCGGCCTTGAGAGTTGGTTTGAGAGTGGCTCCCTGGGTGCTGTGGCTGTGGTCAGCTCTAAGGACCTATTGGCAGACTGAGATTTCAGGGCCTGACAACCCTATAGACTAGGATAGCTGAGACCTCCCTCTCCCCCCACCCATCTCCCCCTCCCCCGTTGGAGACCACCTCCCACTTTCTCCAACCCAAAGCAGGGCACCCAGTGCCCTGGTTCCATCATCAGCATCTCTGGGGGAGGGGCACCCATGCCCACCCTCTCCCCCATCTGTCCCCCCTCCTAGGTCTTCCAGACCCTTCTCTTCATGGCTTTGGGGGAAATCCAGCCTCCCTCGTCTCTCTCCTAAAAAAGGAGGGGAGAAAAGCCACAGAGACAATTCCTGCCCCTAAAGCCTAGGAGACCCCTCCCCCTTGCTAGAGAGCCACCCCCAAATCAAAATGTGAAAATCCCTAGAAAGCAATAGCCTTCAAGGTACCTTGCACTGAATTTCCCCACCCCAGCCCTTCCACCTGATGGGAGGCTGTAGCTTGGGCACTGGGTGACTTTTTCCATGTCCTGTCATCTCTAGGGTGGGGGGGCAGGCCCCACTTCCCCCTCCCCTATCCCCCCACTTCCCATTGTTGTTACCCCACCCCCTAATCTCCAGACTGAACCCAGATGGAGATCTGAGTGCCAAAACAATTCTTGATGTAACTTTGTACATATCTTCTACTACCATTGGGGGCTCTTGGGGTTAGAGGTGGGGGTGGCTCTGTGGGCCACTGCTCCCCTCCACCTCTCAAAAGACCTTACAGTATCTCACAGTATCTCTACCCGCACGCGAATATTACAGCATCTAGCTAGAGTATCCCCCCTAGAGCCCCCCAGGCCCCTATGAGGAGGGGAAAGGAGCCAGGGAGAGGTGAAGTAAGGTCTGGGAGTGGGGAGGTGGGATCTGAATGAGCTCATTTGCATATCATTTGCATCCTCTGCTTGGCAGCCGCTTTCTACAAACCCATTCCCTGGAGTCTGGGTCCCAATCAGCCGGGGTCCAGGACTCCTCTCACACAGACACGTATCTGGAGGCTGGGCCTCCTGAAAAGTGTTTGCTTGGGGTGTCTGTGTAACAACCCCTCACTGTTCATGTTTCTTGAGGACCCCCTACCCAGCCAGCCAGGGCTATCTGAAAGATAAAGTTTGCTAACTCAGTGAGCTAGTTCGCTCACCATGTTGGTGAGTGGAGAGCCACACACCTTTCCCCCATTTTACCTTCACTCCACCATCTTTGCCATCACTTGAAAGTCCCTTCTGCAATCTGACCTCAATCTTTTGTGCGGCAGTTTGTCCAGAGGGGGACACAGATGTGGGGCCAGGGATGGGGATTATTGAAAAACCCATCACCTCTTTTTTTTCCTCTCTCCCTATTAGCCAATCAGATTTCAGAGTCCCTGAGTGGCCTCCTTGCACCCTGCTCTTCAGCACCCAGTAGGTGCTTAATAAGTGTTTGCTGCATTGAATTGTCTCCCGATTCCTTCTCATTTGCCCTTTAGCTTCCCATACCTTCCCCAGGTGTTTTCCTCCCTTTCTTTGTCTGGCTCTCTATGACTTTCTATCTTTTTTCTCTATGTGGTTCCCATTGTTTTCTGTCCTGTCTCTATCTTTGTCTCTGTCTGTCTTCCTCCTCTCCTCAACTGTCTCAACTCTCTCTCCCCAATTTCCCCATTAAAAAAAAAAAGTGCCAAACTTCCTTGGAACTGAGCCGCTCTGGGGGGGAGAGGACCTTGGATAGAGGGGAGGAAATGGGACCATTTCTCTTGAGGAGGTCCCTAAGAGGCATTGAAAAAGTGTGGACATGGAGCTAAATTGGGTCCCCCTTCCACAGCCCTCCCCACCCTCGAGTTTCTTAGAATCTTTGTAAGAAAAAAAAAAAAAGACAGAAAAAAGCTCTCCTTTTCAGCTTACCCTTATCCGTCGATCCCCCCCAAATTCCACCAGCGAAGGAGAATCCCACTTGCCAACTTCCTGGCAAATCTATGGAAACTGGAGAGGAGGAGACAAGCTCAACTCCTCCTCTGCCAGCCCAGGGGGCGGTGCCAACTGGATTCAAGAGAAAGACCTCAAAGCACCTATGAGAAGAGGGGGCTTAATGTGCCAAATTAACCTCCTTTATCCCCCAACTCAGGGGCTCTGAGCCAACCTGCCCGGCCACCTTCTTCTGCCCTGTCCCAGCCATCCCTACATGGGCAAGGAGGCTTCACTGCAATAATTAGTAGGGGTGGTGATCAGAAGGCAATGATTTTGCCATCTTTGTCTGCCCTAACGCCTACCCTGGACTTGTAGGTGGGAATTATGGGTATCCCAAGTGGATCTTGATACAAGCTCACTTATAGATGGCTGGGGACCTCTGCTTGGAACAGCAGGGGTACTGCTTACCTCCTAGTGGTATTCCTCTCCCCCTCCGGACCACCAAACCCCTCAGTATCCCCCTCGTTCTGTTTCTCCTCCTTGTTCCTCCTTTCCCACATCCTCCTTCTTATTTTGTTTTGTTTGGTGGCCAATTGTCTGGAAAATGAGAGGAGTCCCCCTGAGTGGATGATTACTGTTTTAAGACCAGGATTAGAGGCTGTGATAAACTGTGCAGTGGCAAAAGTATCAACAAGAGTGGCGATGAGGATGGCAGTTGGGGCGTCCAGGCTGCTGACTGAGTGCACCCTGTCAGGACAGCCAGGCAGGCCTTTGCCTGGCACCTGCCCCCTTCGTCTGGAACCCGGGTTGCCTGTCGCGAAGCCTGAACTGGATGTCATGATGAGGGGAATGGGATTGCGATACCCAAGTTGGGGCACAGGCGGGCCAAGGACTGGTTTACCGGAGTGACAACAGCCAGCCTTGCTATCGTGATCCCTTTGCACTGCGGTCAGCTGTCTCCACGCCGTGGTTGGAGGGGGGCTTCTCTCCTGACGCCGCTGCTGGTGTGTATGGTCGGTCTTAGTGTCCCCTGAAAGTCACATTGGAGATTGCTGGGTGGCAAGGAGGGAAATGGGAAAAGAATCTGTCGGGTTATGGTGGTGAAGGCTGCTGGTTTTTAATCCCTTCTCAACCAGTCCAGGACACTCTTGTCTCCCAGAGATAACTGGGGGGGGGACTGCCTAACCCCCCCTCCCCCACCCCTTTCCCTACCCCACCTCTCCCCCCCCAAAACCACCAACCTCTCATCTTCTAAGTGACTCCATCACCACCGGCCACCGGGACCTGCGGGCCTCATTGCTCCAGCCCGCCCCACTCGACCGTCAGACTCGCTCATCGAACTCTTTTTGATTAACCCTTTCTGTGTTCATCCCACGGAAAACTGTGTGTCCGGCAGGGGGGAGGGGGGAGGCTAGGGGCAGTTGCTGCCTTTCCTCCATCTCCTCCCACCGCCCATGCCTCCCCACCTGCACCCCATCCCATGTCCCACTCCCATCCCTGACCTTTAGGGTCCACCCCACCCTGGGGCTCGAGATCCTCTATAATTATCTATGCTGTTTGGCTTTGTCCCTTTAAAAGGCGGGTCCAGGGGCGTGGCCTCCCTCAAAAGGAGCGCTCACTCTGACCCGCCTCCTTCCTGTGCCCCCCCACACGCTCCCCCACGCCTTCATTGTAAATAGTCACTTTTGTACTGGGTTTGAGCCAGGGGACGTGGGGGAGTGATTTTTTTTCTTTACGTTGGCATCTCAGGCCACTGGAGGCATGGCCCACATCCCAGGTCGATTTGGGAGAATCTCAAGGTGTATCCTCTCACCTGTCCCCATCGCTAAGGATTTCAAGCTATCAGTATTACTCTAGAGGGATGGGATGCATAGATTCCCCAGCATGGAGGTGGGAGAGGTGTGGAAAGGTGTAGTCTGACAGGATGCCTCCGTTTTCCCCTTCTATGAAACGGATTCATCCTCCCATTTCCCTGAGGAGCCTCAGTGAGATCATGGTGGACTCAGAGGAGCTAGAACCTTCTTCTCTGTTGGAAACAGGGTAGGAGAAGGAGAAGAAGTGGGGACGGGGGAAGGCTGTAGGGCCGTCTTGGGAGAACCGATTGGTAAATCCTTCTTAGGACCTTAAGCTAGCCTGCTCTCCAGATTTGTTCTCTCTCTCAGAACATGGGGAGGACTGGAGGACCTCTAAGGGTCCTGGTTCTCCCCCAGTTCGTAGATGAAAAGGCTCAGGCCCCAGGCTGGCCCCCTGCCTGCTGTCGCACTCCCCTCATTCCATTTCGTGGAATGTGGCCATGCCTCCAGTGCCTCCATTCAACCCCCTCTAACTGATTCCTTCCATTCACTGCGACCAGAGACGCCGCCCGCCTCCTCCCCCCACCACCTCCAGAAGCTCCTGGCTGGGGCCCACTGCCGTCTCTTCCCCCCCCCCGCCATTGCCATGCCTGGGCCACGCCCACCCCACCCACTCACCCACCCCCAGTGTCCGTTGTGTGACCTAGTGCACCATGTATTAGCTTCCATGGCCCCCACCCCAGCCCCCACCACACCCCCTTTCCCCACCCCTTCCCCCTCGGCGACTTCACCTTTTTTTGCCGCGATAAACGCCATCTCAGCATCTGTGTCTAATGTTGTCTTTTTTGCTTGACATCACACACTCCTTCTTAACCCATCCCCTTCCCCTCTCCCTCCTCCCTGCACCTCCACCCTCATCCTAAATCTCTTCCCCCTCTCCCCCAGGGCTCTGGGCATTTAGGGGAAGAGGGTGGGGGGGACCCCTGAGGATGGTCCCAGATGGGGGAGGATGGGAGGGGGGACTGTTCTCTCTGGACTAGGTGAGCATCCAGAGCAACTGTGGTTGAAGGAAGCAGGTGCTCGAGTTTAGCTTCCAGGGGCCGGGTGTGGTGGCTCACGCCTGTAATCCCAGCACTTTGGGAGGCTGAGGCAGGCAGATCACCTGAGCTCAGGAGTTTGAGACCAGCCTGGCCAACATGATGAAACCCCATCTCTACTAAAATACAAAAAATTAGCCAGGCGTGGTGTCATGTGCCTGTAGTCCCAGCTACTTGGGAGGCTGAGGCAGAAGAATCGCTTGAACCTGGGAGGTAGAGGTTGCAGTGAGCCGAGATTGCACCACTGCACTCCAGCCTGGGCAACAAAGTGAGACTGTCTCAAAAAAAAAAAAGCTTCCAGGGCCTCTGTGTCCAATCAGGAGAATGACCACACACTTACGAGGAGCCACAGTCTCACAGACAGGCTCCTGGACACACATCCCCACACACAGCCCTGCAAATACACAACGCCAGGTAGAATGAGGATAGGCCAGGGTTGAGGTTTTCAAGTCAGGTGAGTTCAGGGTTTAGAGCCCAGTGCTGCTGTGTTACACTGAGTCCTTTGCTCCTCTGAGCCTTCATGTCCCCATCTGTAAAATGGGGATTTTTTTTAAAAAAATTGTTATTTCTACATCACATGGTTTATGCTTGGATCAATACACTATTCACTTTTTAAAAAATGATTACTGAACACCTGTGATGCATAAGGCAGTGTTCTAGGTGCTGGAGATAAAGCAATGAGCAAAACAGACCCGGGCATCTCTGGCTTTTTGGAGCACACAGTCTACTGGAATCGGGAAATTCTTTTTGGCACAAAACCTGGTGCATGGGACTAAAATTCATTGAGAGGTTGCAGACCATCAGCCAACAGGCAGATGCAGTACCCAGAATTTCATTTGACCAGAACAGTGTTTTGTGTGGGATTTGTTGCCAGCATTTAAACATTGGGAGGCTTCTGAAAACATGGGTTTCAAGACCCTCTTGAGAAATGCCATGTGACAGCTTTGATTGCAATTGCCACCTGCCCATAATGGGCTGGTCTGGGGCAGCCACTGCCACTCACCCAGGGCAGAGAGGCTTAGCTTCTTCCTGACCTGCCCTGCTCATTTATGTCACATGCCTAGGCTCTGGACGTTTGCAGCCCCTGAGCAAATATTTAAAATTACTAGCCTGGCCAGGTGTGGTGGCTCACACCTGTAATCCCAGCACTTTGAGAGGCCAAGGTGGGTAGATCAGTTGAGGTCAGGAGTTCAAGACCAGCTAGGCCAACATGGTGAAATCACATCTCTACTAAAAATACAAAAATTAGCCGGACATGGTGGTATGCGTCTGTAATCCCAGCTACTCAGGAGGCTGAGGCAGGAGGATCACTGGAACCCGGGGAGAAGGAGGCTGCAGTGAGCCAAGATCGCACCATTGCACTCCAGCCTGGGCAACAGAGCAAGACTCCATCTCAAAAAAAAAAAAAAAAAAATTGCTAGCCTGGCCAGGTGCAGTGGCTTACACCTGTAATCCAAGTACTTTGGGAAGCTGAGGCAGGAGAATCACCTAAGCCCAGGAGTTTGAGACTCTGTCTCAACAAAAAATTTTAAAATTAGACAAGTATGGTGGTCCACGTCTGTAGTCACAGCTATTCAGGAGGCTGAGGCAGGAGGATCGCTTGAGCCTGAGAGATCGAGGCTACAGTGAGCTGTGATTGCACCACTGCACTCCAGGCTGGGCAACAGAGCAAGACCCTGTCTCAAAAAAAGAAAAAAAAAAAGTAATTGCCTGATATTTTGGAAGTGTCAGAGATGCAGCTGGACAGATAATGACAAACAAGAGACCAAGGCCAAGGAGGCTGGGTGGGGTAAGGCCAGACGTTCAGATTCTGGTGTGACCCAAGGCACTGGGCTTCCTCTCCCTGGATCTCAATCTCCACATCTGGAAAACACCCTAGAAAGCTGCACTTACCTTCTGGGCTATTCCAGAAGGATTCTACATGTGAATCACCCCTTCAGTACCTGACACAGAGAAAATGTTCAGTACATGGTGGTCACCAGAGACCCCTCCAGCTGAAAAAATAATAATGTGACTCCAGAGAAGAACAAACCCAAGAGAGGGGGATGGAAGGAGAAGGGGGACTCAGGCTAGGATAAAGTAAGACCAATAGGGATGAAGAGAAGGAGGGCAGATACAGAGATGAGGCTTCAATTCCTGAGGTATGTCCATTCATTCATTCATTCATTCAACAGATTTATTGAACACCTACTGTGTTCTGGGCCTAGGGATATGGTGATGCTCATGACACATTACTGTTCTTGCATTTACAGCCCGCAGGCCATATCCCTCACTCTCAACACGTAGTAGCTGCTCAAAAGTCTACCATCCCAGGAGCCACAGGCACCTCTGGTCCTGGCCTGTGACCCTCTAGCATTGCCTGGTATTCAGAAACATTGCCAAGTCAAGCCATTTTTAGGAAGAGTAGAGGAGTTTTCCACCAAGAAGCTAGAAGTTGGAAGGGATTTGGAGGGAGAGAGTGGGTGTTTC
Organism: Ateles fusciceps; assembly: GCA_036589455.1. Taxonomy (NCBI): domain Eukaryota; kingdom Metazoa; phylum Chordata; class Mammalia; order Primates; family Atelidae; genus Ateles; species Ateles fusciceps. Next base: position 1,654,941 of record JAZHEH010000929.1, on the reverse strand, counting down.
TGTTCTGCTGCGTGGCTTTGAAAAACCCTCATGACCTCTCTGGCCCAGGAAATGGAAAGAAAAGGAGATGAGGTCAGGATAAAGGTGAGTAATGGGAGATTCCTAGCTACCTCAGAGCCCTCAAGCCTTTTCCCCTGGGTGGGGGTGAGTGGGGTATAGAGTGAACTGCAAAGGTAGGGGACCTCAGTGAGAAGACAGATGAATTAAGAAGACAGAGTAGTTGCCTGGAGCAGAGAGCAGCCTTAGAAAGAGGGCTGGGAAGGGGGAAGGAAAGAGAAAGAGGCCTAGCCAGGGACCTGGTGGAGGTGTCTCGAGAGGGGTCTCTGCACATCTGAGGTCTCAGATCATTAAGAGAGGAAGGAGAAGCCGGGCGCGGTGCTCCTGCCTGTAATTCCAGCACTTTGGGAGGAAGAGGTGGGAGAATCTCATGAGCCCAGGAGTTTGAGGCCAGCCTGGGCAACATGGTGAAACCTTATCTCTACAGAAAACACAAATGTTAGCCAGGTGTGGTGGTTCATGCCTGTAGTCCCAGCTACTTGGGAGGCTGAGGCGTGAGGATCGCTTGATCCCTAGAGGCAGAGATTGCAGCGAGCCGAGATCGCATCACTGGGTACCAGAGGAAAACCCTGTCTTAAAAAAAAGTGATATGTAATCCTAGCACTTTGGGAGGCCGAGGCAGGTGGAGCACAAGGTCAAGAGATCGAGACCATCCTAGCCAACATGGTGAAACCCTGTCTCTACTAAAAATACAAAAATTAGCTGGGCATGGTGGTGCACACCTGTAGTCCCGGCTACTATGGAGGCTAAGGCAGGAGAATCCCTTGAACCCAGGAGGTGGAGGTTGCAGTGAGCCGAGATCCTGCCATTGCACTCCAGCCTGCCGACAGAGTGAGGCTGTGTCTCAAAAAACAACATAAAAATAAAAAAACAGAGAAAGGAGAATAGAGAAGGTGGAGATGAACTAGAAGAGAGGGAGAGGCAGGCATGCACAAACAGGAAATGGAAAAGAGGCAGAAACTGGACAGTGATGGAGATAAGGTGGCCAAGATTTAGCAAATAAAAATACTGTGTGTCCAGTGGCATCCGAATTTCAGATTTAAAAAAAATTTTAGGTTGGGTGCGGTGGCTCATGCCTATAATCCCAGCAATTTGGGAGGCCGAGGAGGGCAGATCACCTGAGGTCAGGAGTTCGAGACCAGCCTGGCCAACATGGCAAATCCCCCATCTCTACTAAAAATAAAAAAATTAGCCAGGTGTGGTGGCGTCTGTTTGGGAGGCTGAGGCAGGAGAATTGCTTGAACCCGGGAATCAGAGGTTGCAATGAGCCGAGATCACACCACTGCACTCCAGCCTGGGTGACAGAGTGAAACTCCATCTCAAAAAAACTTTTTAAAAGTGTAAGTATGTCTCATGCAATATTTGGGCAATATGTATGCTACAGTATGAGTTGTTGCTTATCTAGAATTCAAATGAAACTGGGCATCCTGTATCTTACCTGGCAACCTTAGGAGGAGGAGAACAAAAAGAAATTGGAGGGGCAACAAAAAAGTCAGGAGAACTGGTTAAAGGAGCCAGGGTGCCCACCATCTGGAATCCCCCCTGGTGCATGCCCAGCTTACTGCCCATAACTCCACCCTCTCTGCCCTTCTGTCCCTCCCTTGTCCTTCTGTCCACCCCTCTCTCTATCCCTCTGTCCCCCCCCATCCCTCTGTCCCATCTCCCTCTCTGTCCCCCTCTTCATCCTCCCTCCCTGTCCCCCTCTGTCCCTCTGTCTCCCTCTCTCTGTCCCCTCTATTCATCCTCCTTCTCTCTGTCCCTCTCTCCCCCCTTGTTCTGTGCCTCTGTCTCTTCTCTCTGTCCCTATGTCCCCCACCTCTGTCTCCTCTCTGTCCCCTCTGTCTCAGCCCCTGGATCCCTCACTCTCTCTGCCCCTAGTTTCTCTACCTGTGTCCCTCAGTCTCCGCTCGCTCTTCCTCACACTCTCCCTGCTTTCTGTCCCTACATTTCCCTCTCTTTCTCCCTTGGTCTCTCCTTTTTGCAGTCCTCTGTCCCTCCAGCCACCCCCAACCCCTCTTAGTTCCTCAGTCAGCCACTACTCCTGGAATCTGCCTCAGATATTAAAACCAGTTGAGTCACTGTTCTCACTCCTACCAAGCTGTCAAGTGGGGGGTAGATTTTGGGGGGACAAGGCCTGAGGGACAAGTGATGGAGAATGGGAAACACATTCAGGGGCACTACCCCCTCCGCAGTCAGAGATGACGAAGCTTGGAGCTGGAAATAGGCACTGGGACAAAGACACGTTCTGCCAGACGAATGCTCCATCTGCCACCAAACTCGAAGAGTGTGGCAAGTCAGAGAGCTCTCCAAAGTCCCCTCCATTCACCTGCCTTCAACCGCCATGCCTTCAGAGAAGTCTAGTCTCTAAAGAGGCCTCTCAGGCTGGGTGCTGTGGGTCACACCTGTAATCCCGGCACTTTGGGAGGCCAAGGCAGGCTGACAACTTGAGGTTCGAGACCAGCCTGGCCAACATGGTGAAACCCTGTCTCTACTAATAATACAAAAATTAGTCTGGCGTGGTGGCGGGAGCCTGTAATCCCAGCTACTCGGGAGGCTGAGGCAGGAGAATCACTGAACCTAGGAGGTGGAGGATGCAGTGAGGGGAGATGGCACCACTGCACTCCGGCCTGGGCAACAGAGCCAGACTCCATCCCAAAAATAAATAAATAAATGCAAATTTAAAATGAGGCCTCTCAAGCAACACCCCAGCATTCTCGTAAGATCTCCATGTCCCTGTTTCTGGCCCACCTGCCCTTGTCTCTGCTCTCTGCCTGTTACCTTCTGTATTTCTCTGGGGGTCTGTCTAACCAGGTCTTCCTCCTCCCATCTACTTTTTCCCCTGCATCTCCATCCCACCTCTGCAGAATTGTCTTTCTCCTTGTCTCTTCGAGGGATGGGGTCTCTGTGTATCTCCCTGAATCACTTCCCCTGTCTCTGCCCATGTCTGCATCTATTTCTCCCTGTCTGTGTGCCCTTTGTGGCTCAGGGGCAGCGAACAGAATTCACTAGGGACAGTGTAAGCAGAAAGGGACTTACTGAGGGACACAGAGCCTCTCAGGAGAATTAGACTCTAGGCTGAGCCTGCAAGCCATTCTCAAATCCAACGCCCCGAAAGTCCCGCCCAGGAACCGCTGCTTCCCCTGCGCGATCAGGAAGCCAGAAGCCGGTTCCTCCACCGCAGCGTCTCGCCGGGATCTGCACTGGCCTCTGGGACGCCTCTCGCCCAGCTTACTTCGGTAAGAAATTCAAGCTTCCCGCGGAGGCACCTGATTGGTGGAACTTAACCTTCGTCCACATGCGCAGCCACAAGGCATTCGGGGAAATGTAGTTTTGAGCCATCCAGCCGCTGCGGTCACAGGAAGGTGCCCTAGGAGAGTGGAATAGACGTTGAGGGGGGCTACACTTTCTCCCTGTGGTTGCACGCCCCCGCCCACGTCCATCTCTGTTTTTATGTGCATGTATATCTTACTTGCTGTTTTTGTGTGTGTTCTGTCTCCTTGGGTTTTTTTTTTTTTTTTAATCTTTTTCACTATCCAGATTTTGTTTTTGTTTTGTTTGAGACAGAGGCTCGCTCTGTCACCCAGGCTAGAGTGCGATGGCGCCTATCTCGGCTCACTGCAACCTCCACCTCCCTAGTTCAAGCGATTATCCTACCTCAGCCTCCCAAGTAGCTGGGACTACAGGCATGCACCACTATGCCCAGCTAATTTTTGTATTTTTAGTAGAGATGGGGTTTTGCCACGTTGGCCAGGCTGGTCTCAAACTCCTGAGCTCAGGCTATCCACCTGCCTCAGCCTCCCAAAGTGCTGGGATTACAGGCATGAGCCGCCGCACCTGGCCCCCACGCTCCAGTTTTATTTCAATTCTTCTATCTCTATGGCCTTCTCTATCCTTTTTCTTGGTCGCTGCTTGTATGACCAGCGCCAGTCCTCATAGCCCCCCACCTCACTATTATCCTCATCCTTAGTTCCAGCCCTGTTATCAAGGATCTCCCTTTGATCTTCACCCCATTCTCAGCTGAACCAGAGGCTCAGAGCCCTAAGGAAGAAGAGCAGGGAGAGGAAGGATATGGGTGTCCCTTAGTTCCACGGACAAGCCAGGAGCAGGACCCACGCTTTGCTGTTTCTCAAGTGCTCTCCCTGCAGGTGGAAAGATCTAGCCCCTGCAGGGAGGCAACGTGAACCAAGAGACTGGTGAGTTAACGGCTAGAGTTGGAGTGACCACAGCGGAGAATCGCTTGAGCCTGGGAGGCGGTGGTTGCAGGGAGCCGAGATTGTGCCACTGCACTCCAGCCTAGGTGACAGAGTGAGACTACGCAAGTGTGTAGACTTATGCTGATTCTATGCAATCATCTTTGGTTACATTTAATTAACCGAAGATGGAGCTACTACATTCTAGCCTGGGCGACATAGACTCCCCTCTCAAAAAATAATTTTTAAAAAGTAACAAAGGCACACTATGCACAGGAAGGCAACACCCCGACTGAATGATCCTCTCCCCATACCTGTTTCCAAGTTGTGGGACCCCAACCCGTTCCCTTCCGGCCATGCCTGACCCAACAGTGACAGGCTCAGTTTTACCCATCTTTCCTGGCAGAGCTGGGGTCAAGTAAGACTTGACATCAGAGGGGGACCCGGGCTCAGTGTCACTTGCTCTCCTTGCCCCTAACTCCAACCCCACCTTACTCCTATTCCCACCCCTTTCTCTAACTTCTCTGCCTATCATACACACCTAACTGTTTTGCTTCATGTATCTTTTCTTTTCGTTTTTTTTGAGATGAAGATATACACTTTCTAAAAGTTCTTTTTTTTTGAGACGGAGTTTCACTCTGTCACCCAGGCTGAAGTACAGAGGCATGATCTTGGCTCACAGCAACCTCTACCTCCCGGGGTTCAAGCGATTCTCTTGCCTCAGCCTCCCAAGTAGCTGGGACTACAGGTGCCTGCCACCATCCCAGGCTAATTTTTGTATTTTTAGTAGAGGGGTTTCACTAAGTTGGCCAGGCTGGTCTTGAACTCCTTACCTCTGGTAATCTCCCCTCCTCAGCCTCCCAAAGTGCTGGGATTACAGGAGTGAGCCATCCCACCTGGCCTCTTTTCTTCTTCTTCTTTTTTGTTTCTGTTTCTGTTTTTTTTTTTTTTTTTTAATTAGAAATGGGGTCTCCCTGTGTTGCCCAGGCTAGATTCAAACTCAGGCGATCCTCCCTCCTCAGCCTCCTGAGTAGCTGGGACTAGCCAGACAGCCTCAGGAACCTGTTACATTTAAGACATCCGTAATCACAGAGGTGTTTCCTGAACATCCCAGCTAAAATGACCACACCCCACCTCAGAGTTTTTTTTTTGTTTTTTTTTTTTTGAGTCGGAGTCTCACTGTGTCACCCAGGCTGGAGTGCAGTGACACCATCTCGGCTCACTGCAACCTGTGCCTCCCAGGTTCAAGCAATTCTCCTGCCTCAGTCTCCTGAGTAGCTGGGATTACAGGCGTAATGGTCATGCCTGTAACCATAACACTTTGGGAGGTCAAGGCAGGAAGATGCTTGAGTCAAGGAGTTTGAGAGCAGCCTGGGCCACATAGCAAGATCCTGTCTCTATTAAAAATTAAATTAGGCCGGATGTAGTGGCTCTTCCCCTTCCCAGCACTTTCGGATGCCTTTAAGACCAGCCTGGCTAACATGGTGAAACCCCGTCTCATCTACAAATACGAAAATTAGCTGGGCGTGGTGGCAGGCGCCTGTAATCCCAGCTACTCTGGAGACTGAGGCAGGAGAATCACTTGAACCCAGGAGGCAGAGGTTGCAGTAAGCCGAGATTGCACCACTACAGTCCATCCTAGGTGACAGAGCGAGACGCCGTCTCAAAAAACAAAAAACAAAACAGTGATTGCTCAAGTTGATTAGATTCCTGTAATTCCTGGAGGCCCTCCTTGTCTGCTTTTATCTCTCTCCCCCTCTCCCTCCCATCTCGTGGGGCAGGTAGAGATGAGCATTGGCTGAAACCCTAGAAAGCCCAGATCCTGCTGATGTGATCTATACAGGTCAGTACCCAAGACAGAGAGTGCTGGGAAGAGAAGGGCAAAAGTGGGTCTGCAGGGGCGAATGGAAGCTACCCAGCAGGAAGCTGAGGGGCCGGATGCTATCAGGGTGTCAAATTCATGTGTGTAAATGTAAAGACAGATGAGTGGCCATCACGGTGGGTGGTTCACACCTGTCATTCCAACACTTTGGGAACTTGAGGACACAGGAAGATAGCTGAAGCCCAGGAGTTCAAGACCAGCCTGGGCAGCACAGCAAGACCCTATAGAGACCCTGTTGCTACAGAAAATACAAAAATTATCTGAGCATGGTGGCATACACCTGTAGTCCGAGCAACTCAGGAGGCAGAGGTGGGAGGATTGCCCAGGAGGCCAAAGCTTCAGTGAGCCATAATCACACCACTGCACTCCAGCCTGGGTGACAGAGAGACTCTCACAAATAAACAAATGACAGAGTGAGACTCCACCTCAAAAAAAAAAAAAGTTTCAGTATCTTTTGTTGGGAAATGAATTACATTCCATAGAACTAAATACACACACACACACAAATGAGAACAAATGAGTGTAAAATCTGAAGATTAGGGGGTTGTACCGATGTCCATATCCTGCTGTGGTTTCGCACTATACTTGTGGAAAATGTTACCATCAAGGAAAACTGAGTAAAGGAAACGAAGGATCTCCATTATTTATTAGGACAACTTGCGACTTTACAATTCTCTCCAAATGAAAGATACACGCAAGCACTGATGAAATGAAAACACAGGACGTAACACCTGTAAAATGTACAGTATAAACAGGGAGGCTAAAAGAACACAGAAAAGGCAGTTGTATCATCAACGGTGTTTGCCGGGAGCACACAACTGGAGGTCAGTACTGTGGCCTCCAGGGCCTGGCCTAGACGGGAAGTGGAAAGACTCTCCTTCCACTAAGCTGAGACCCCAAAGTGTTTTCCACTGAGTGAGGGCAAGCCAGATGTAAGCCTGTCCCTGTCCCAACTCCAAAGGCAGCAGCATCAACACTGAGCAGGCCAGGTACAGTGGTTCTCACCTGTATCCCAACACTTTAGGGGATCACCTGAGGTCAGGAGTTCGAGACCAGCCTGGCCAACATGGTGAAACCCATCTCTCCTAAAAATACAAAAATTAGCTGGGTGTGGTGGTGTGTGCCTGCAATCCCAGCTACTCGAGAGGCTGAGGCAGGAGAATCACTTGAACCTGGAAGGCGGAGGTTGTAGTGAGCTGAGATGGTGCCACTGCACTCCAGCCTGGGTGACAGAGTGAGACTCCATCTCAAAAACAAAACAAAATGAAACACGGAACAGAATGGGAGAAGAAGGAAGAAAAAAAAACTTCCTGAGCAGTTGTTGTAAGGCCGGTTGCCTCCCCGGGAGCTTGGAGACACCCATCCCTCTCCATGCCTGGAAACTCCGCACCAGGATCTGCACTCAACACTAACCTCTGCACTCAACACCCAGCTCTGTGCTCGACACCTGCCTCTGCACTCGACACCCACCTCTGCACTTGGCACCCGCCTCTGCACTTGGCACCTAGCTCTGCACACAGCCCTCCGGACAGCCCCGGCTGATGCAACCCTGGCCGGATCTTGCACCAGAAAAACCCGCCCCACAACCTACCCACCAATAACAGCCCGCCCCGTCTCCATCCCACTCCCCCCGCAGCCAATTAGAACACCCAGCCACCCTTGCTCTCCCAAAGCTATAAAAACCCCTCATCCTGGGAAGCCAGCGCGACTTCTCTTGGCCCCCTTTCCCAGACCACAGAACCTCACCCGGGAGCTTAATAAATTGGCATTTAATTTTCCTAGGCTGGTCTCAGTTTCCTCATTTTAAACTCGGCAATAACCCTTACATTTGGTGCCGAAACCCGGGAGGAGTTCTAGACCCCTCCGGGGGGAAACTCGACTCCTCCACCGTAAGCCGGACCAGGGAACTGCTCCGTCACAAGGTAAGGCTTCTGTTGCCCACAGCCCCTCCCGCTGCTTCCCTCATGGACTCCCTGCTCGTAATCGTGGCCGTGTCAGGGATTCTTTCTTGTTTCTCGCTGTGGGCCCGGGGCCCTGGCCTCGTCTCGAGGACCTGAGCGTAGAGGAGATGTCCCTACGCTCTTGTCTTCTCCCCATGAGGGGTTTCTCAGAGTCAGGATTCTGAGGGAGACGTCCCCACCTTCCTGAACCCTCTCGTATCCTCTGGTGTTTGGTGGCATGGCCCGGGACGCTAAGCCGCTCTTCCAACCATCTCCGCAGCAGCGGCCGAGGTTTGGGTAACCAGAAGCCCCGTTTGCAAACCTGGGCCTTGCCTAACAGTGGGACCAAATTCCTGGCTTATGCTACTAAAACATTTATCTCAAATCAGCCCTTTTGGCATATAAGCTCCCGTTAATTAAGTAACTGTACTTTCAGTTTCTCTTCCTACCCCCGGCATGAGTGAGTGAGTGAGTTCATGTGTAGTCCCACGGCCTAACGGCTACAGGGCTTGTGTGGGCCTCAACCCGCAGTTCCACAGGGACGTCATAAGGCATAATGGTGATTCACCTCAGGACTGACTGAAAGTTCTGAAGTGACCAGGCCCGGGGGTTATACGGGTACACCTTAGCCAAGACGCCCTGAAACATCCCTTCGGGGGACGTGGCCGGGAAGGCATCAGACTGGTCTTCCATCTGGGGGACACCCATCCTTTGTCCATCAGTCCTGTATGTGGTTCTGTCTTTGCTGTAGATTTGCCAGTTTTGTTAGACTCCTGTTAGCCAATGTACAGTGGCTTAGGCCTGCTTCCCTTGAGGTAACAGATATTCTACAGTAGGTAACAGACCACTGGCTGCAGGCAACCTTTACTGAGTTCATGCCCCTAGAAATAACTCTGTTCTCCTTCTCCTCCTACTCTTCTTCTACCACTAAAACCTCACTTCCTACCTCTGTCTCTTTCAGCCATTGAAAGATGCCTAGGGTCATTCTCCACCGATCCTACTGCTTACACCAAAGAATTTCGTTACCTCACCCAGGCGTATGACCTTACCTGACGTGACACCTGTGTAATCCTGTCCTCTACCCTTACTCCAGACGAGTGTGACTGTATTCTCGCAGCGGCCCAAACACACGCTGATCAGGTACATCTCACAAACAATCAAATGCTGGTAGGCACGGCAGCGGCCCCGAGGCTGACCCTAATTGGGACTATCAAGCTGGTCAAGATGGCCGCTGCCACCGAGACCAAATGCTACAGTGCCTCCTAGCAGGCATGCAGAGCGCAGCTCAAAAGGTGGTTAATTATGACAAGTTAAGGGAAATAACTCAGGGTCCTGATGAAAAGCCAGCTGCCTTCCTTGACCGATTAACTAATGCTATGATTCTCCATACCCGGCTGGATCTGGCCTCCTTAGCGGGGGCTACAGTCCTAGCCACCCACTTCATCTCCCAGTCAGCAGCTGATATAAGGAGGAAACTTAAAAAAGCTGAAGAAGGCCCCCAAACTCCCATATGGGACCTGGTAAACATGGCATTTAAAGTTTTTAATGGCTGACAGGAAAAGGCTGAGGCCACCTGCCAGGCCCATTTACAGCAAAAGGTAAGCCTCCAAACCCAAGCCCTTGTAACAGCCCTGAGGCCGGCAGTCCACCGAGCATCCAGTGGAGGGGGTCCATTGTCCAGTGGAGGGGGTTCATCAAACCCCCCCCCCAAAATTCTTCAAAGGCCCCACCCGGGCCCTATTTCAAATGTGGTCAAGAGGGACACTGGGCGCGGCAGTGTCCCTGTCCTCGCCCACCTCCTGGACCCTGCCTGAGCTGCAAGCAGACTGGACACTGGAAACTTGACTGCCCGTCCCAGACTACAGGCTCACCCCCGACACCTCTATGTGAGGGGCAAGCCGGTCCACAGGAAGCAGTCCCTTCGCTTGAACTCCTCGGCCTTCTGGATGACTGACACAGCCCGGACTCGAGGACCCCCATCACCAGTGCCGAGCCCAGGGTAACACTACAGGTAGCAGGTAAGTCCATTTCCTTCTTAGTGGATACGTGACTACCTACTCTATATTGCCTTCCTACTCAGGACCTAGCATACCTTCCCAGGTTTCAGTCATTGGAATTGATGGAAAGCCTTCCTGTCCTAATCAAACTCATCCTTTAGCCTGTGTCCTCGAAGGACACCTTTTTCCCACTCCTTTCTAATCATGCCCTCATGCCCAGTCCCCCTTTTAGGACGAGATATTCTCCAAACTGTGGGGGCCACTCTCCAACTCACTGGCTCCCCACACTCAAGCCCATCACCAGCCCACCTCCTCTTACCACTCTTAACTGACACCACGCCCTGTCTTAACCCTTCGCCTGAACCCCCTATTCCTCCTGAGGTAGTTAATCCCTTGGTATGGGACACCTCCAAGCCTATAGTGGCCAGACATCACACGCCAGTTAAGATACTTCTTAAAAAATCCTACCCACTTTCCCTCATGTCCCCAGTTTCCTATCTCAAAAACCCACCGCCAGGGCCTAAAGCCTATCATTACCCGAATCCTAGCCCAGGGACTCCTTATCCCCACCAGTTCCCCTTGTAACACTCCTGTCTTGCCGGTCCAGAAGTCGTCCGGGGACTACCGCCTAGTTCAGGACCTACGCCTTATCAACGAGGCAGTGGTACCCCTCCACCCTGTAGTCCCCAACCCATACACCCTATTATCCAACATTCCCTCCACTACCTCCCATTTTATGGTTCTTGACCTCAAGGATGCCTTCTTTACCATCCCCCTACACCCTGAGTCTTACTTTCTCTTTGCCTTCACCTGGACCAATCCAGACACCAACCTGTCACAACAGCTCACCTGGACAGCCCTGCCCCAGGGATTCAGAGACAGCCCCCATATTTTCAGACAAGCCTTAGCAGCTGACCTTAGCTCCTGCCCCCTTCAACCCAGTCTCCTTCTTCAGTGTGTGGATGACTTTGTAGCCCCTCCCTCTCTCTGTCTCAACAGCATACCGCCACTCTCCTTAACTTTCTGGGATCTCAAGGGTACCGGGTATCTCCCCTCCAAGGCGCAGTTGTCAGTCACCTCGGTAGTCTACTTAGGCATCCACCTCACCCCTACAACTAAAAGCCTAACAACAAATCGCCAAAAGGCACTCCTTTCGCTGCAGCCTCCAGAGACAGCTGACCAAATTCTCTCCTTTTTGGGGTTTGTAGGGTTCTTCCGCCACTGGATACCTAATTTTGCTTCTCTAGCTAAACCTCTGTATGCAGCTGCTAAAGACACACTCACAGGACCCCTATCCCATCCTGGGGTAGTGAAGCAGGCTTTTAAAACCCTACAAACTGCCTTGTCCACAGCCCCCCTGCTCCAAGTACCGCATCTCAACCTCCCCTTCCACTTGTTCACTGATGAAAAACAGGGAATTGCGGTTGGGGTCTTAACCCAACCCCTGGGCCCCGTGTATCGTCCAGTAGCCTACTTATCAAAACAGCTCGACCCCACGGTCAGCGGGTGGCAGCCTTGCCTGTGGGCCCTGGGAGCGGCAACAGAACTCACCAAGGAATCCCTAAAACTTACCTTGGGCCAGCCCATCTCATTGTTCTCCCCCCATCGGCTAACCAACCTTCTCTCTCACAAATCTCTCACTCACCTACGACCCTCTCGCCTACAGGAGTTTCATCTACTCTTTATTGAAAATCCTTCAGTCAGCCTTCATCCTACTTCTCCACTCAACCCGGCTACTTTGCTTTCCCTTCCATCCCATTCCCCCTCCCCAGCTCATTCCTGTCCTGAACTAATAGAGGCACTTGCTAAACCTCGGGAGGGCCTGTCTGACCTTCTCCTGTCCAACCCAGACCTTACCTTTTATGTAGATGGAAGTTCGATAGTGACAGCCGAGGGGCGGCGAAAAGCAGCCTATGCAGTAGTTACAGATTCAGCCACCCTCGAGGCACGCCGCCTCCCCAGTGGAACCACATCACAAAAGGCAGAGCCCATTGCCTTAACCCGAGCTCTCACACTAGCACAGGGAAAGCGAACAAATAACTATACTGACTCAAAGTATGCTTTTCTTATCACCCACTGCCACTCTGCCCTCTGGAGAGGGCGGGGATCCCTTACTACAAAAGTGTCCCCCATAATCAATGCTACCCAAATCTCTAATCTCCTGCAAGCTCGGTCACTGCCCAAAGTAGCTGCTGTCATCCACTGCCAAGAGCACCAGGCCCAGCAGGATGCCGTTTCCCGGGGGCAATGCAAGGGCAGACGCGGCAGCAAAATCCTTAACCAGTACCAGGCTGGCCCCCACTCCGATCCTGTTCCTCACCATGGCCACACCTCCAGTTTACTCGCCATCAGAAAAACAGGCCCTCATATTAAGAGGGGGGAACCGAGTCTAATCATGGCTGGATCTTCTTAAACAACAAAATCGCCCTTCCCCCAGGAATAGGCCCCTAAAATTATTGCTGAAATCCACCAATCCTTACATATTGGGCCCAAGGCGTTATATCGCTTTGTGCAGCCCATCTTTCTCTCACCAGGTCTACAACAAACAACTGAGCAGGTACACAAAGCTTGTGTTACTTGCTCTAAGGTCTCGCCTCAGGGAAGCTTAAAGCCACAGTTTCCTACCCACCAAATACGTGGCAACCTGCCAGCCCAAGACTGGCAAATTGATTTTACTCATATGCCAACTCACAAAAAACTCCGCTACCTCCTAACCTTTGTAGATACCTTTTCTGGATGGATTAAAGCCTTTCCCACCTCCAGGGAAACCGCAGACACGGTGGCCTCCCCTCTTAATTCAGGAAATCATCCCTCGTTTTGGCTTACCTGCAAACATCCAGTCAGACAACGGTCCAGCGTTTACAGCTCAGGTGGTCCAGCTGGTCGCCAAGTCTCTCAACATCTCCTGGAAACTACACATCCCTACCACCCTCAGTCATCGGGTAAAGTGGAACGGGCTCACGGCATCCTCAAAGATCATTTAGCCAAACTCACCATCGAAGGAAAACTCTCTTGGCCCACACTCCTGCCCCTTGCCCTGGCCCGGGTCTGAGCCACCCCACAGGGGCCAACAGGCCTCGGCCCCTTTGAACTGCTGTACGGACGGCCTTTCCTGGTCTCTCATAATCTCCCGGTACAACCACCTCCTCTAGCCTCCTACCTCCCCTACCTCTCTCTCCTCTGCCACTTACTTAGGGAACACACGGATCGTACTCTCCCCCGTTGCCCCAAGACTAGAGGACCCCCATCCGGCGGCACTCCTCCAGCCAGGCGACAGTGTTCACCTCCGGGAGCTCAAACCAGGATCTCTGCACCTAGGTGGTCAGGACCCCACGTCGTTATCCTAACCACCCCTATGGCCGCCAAGCTCCTGGGTCATACCCCGTGGTATCATGTGTCCCGCCTCAAACTGGCCCTCCAAAATGACCAATGGAGATCCAAGCCCTTGGGCCCCACTCGCCTCCGTCTCACCCACGGCCCCTCCCCATCGACTCCTAACCCTTCAAATTCTCCTCCTAACAATACTTCTAGTGTCCCCTCTTAAAGCCAACCCCTACTATGTCTGGCGGTTGGGATCCTGGACGGAAGGCCCCACCACTAAAACCCAATGCATTGCTCAAGCAGATTGCCAGCCTGCAGGCTGCCAATTAGCCATAAAACTTGAATTCCCAAAATCCAAGGCCAACTACGTTTTTCCTCAGGTTTTTACAGGCCTGCATAAGGGAAATTTCCAGGGTGGCCGTAAACCAGATACTGCTTCACCCATATGTCCGACTCCCAACCGAGGCACCAACCAGCTGACCCTTCCCCTCACTCCGCCCCTACTCAGCAGGAAGTAGCCAGAAAGAAGCAGAGTCCTATATCATCAAAAGGGTCAGAATGTAAGGCCAGTTGCCTCGCTGGGAGCTCGTAGACGCCCATCCCTCTCCGCGCCTGGAAACTCCGCACCAGGATCTGCACTCAACACTAACCTCTGCACTCGGCACCCGCCTCTGCACTCGGCACCCGCCTCTGCACTCGGCACCCGGCTCTGCACTCGGCACCCGGCTCTGCACGCGGCACCAACCTCTGCACTCGACACCCGGCTCTGCACTCGGCACCCGGCTCTGCACTCGGCACCAACCTCTGCACTCGGCACCCGGCTCTGCACTCGGCACCCGGCTCTGCACTCGACACCGGGCTCTGCACTCGGCACCCGCCTCTGCACTCGGCACCCAGCTCTGCACTCGGCACCCGCCTCTGCACTCGGCACCTAGCTCTGCACACAGCCCTCCGGACAGCCCCAGCTGATGCAACCCTGGCCGGATATTGCACCAGAAAAACCCACCTCACAACCTACCCACCAATAACAGCCCGCCCCGTCTCCATCCCACTCCCGCAGCCAATTAGAACACCCAGCCACTCCTTGCTCTCCCAAAGCTATAAAAACCCCTCATCCCGGGAAGCCAGCGCGACTTCTCTGGCCCCCTTTGCCGAATCATAGAACCTCGCCCGGGAGCTTAATAAATTGGCATTTAATTTTCCTAGGCTGGTCTCAGTTTCCTCATTTTACACTCTGCAATAACCCTTACAGTTGTGGCCTCAGAATGAGCCAAGAACAGATTGACACCCCTGGGGTAGATCACTGGATGAGTCAAGGAACAAGAAGCCAGAACCAGGTCAGGAGAGGCTGTAACTGGAATTGTCTGCAGGGCACCTAACCAAAGCAAATACAGGCCCTGGAGTCCACGAATCTCAGTCAGGCCCAGGGGAAATCCCCCCAGTCAAATGTAAACGTCGGGCTGGGAGTGGTGGCTCACGCCTGTAATCCCAGCACTCTAGGAGGCCAAGACAGGTGTATAACTTAAGGTTGGGAATTCAAGACCATCCTGGCCAACATGGTGAAACCTCCATCTCTACTAAAAATACAAAAATTAGCCAGGCGTAGTGGCGGGCACCTGTAATCCCAGCTACTTTGGAGGCTGAGGCAGGAGAATCGCTTGAACCCGGGATGTGGAGGTTGTGGTGAGCCGAGATCACACTACTGCACTCCCGCCTGAGCAAAGAGGGAGACTCTGCTTCAGAAAACCAAAATGCAAAGATCAGTAACCATCAGACCAAGATAATCAGGTCACAGGGAAATATGACACCAATAAGAACCAAAAGAACAGAAAAGGTGTGGCTCAGACTTTAGATGCTGAGAGATCAGACACCAATATTAAAACAGTCATGCAGCCAGGCATGGTGGCTCACGCCTGTGATCCCAGCATGTTGAGAGGCTTGAGTCTAGGAGTTTGAGACCAGCCTGGGCAACATGGCGAAACTTCATCTCCACTAAAAATAAACAAAACTTAGCCAGGCGTGGTGGCTCACGCCTGTAGTCCCAGCTACTTGGGAGTCTAAGGTGGGAGGATTCCTTGGGCCTAGGGAGGTCGAGGCTGCAGTGAGTAGTGATTGCACCTGTCTCAAAAAAAAAAGAAAAAAAAAATTCCAGCTTCCTGTGTTGAAATAAAGACACAACAAACTTGAAAACATCTTCTTAAAATAGGAAACTCTAAAGGTGACATCATTTTGAACCAAACATAACTTCTAGAAATGAAAAAAATAGGCCAGGCGTGGTGACTCACGCCTGTAATCCCAATACTTTAGGAGGCCAAGCGGGGCAGATCACTTGAGGTTCAACATGCCGAAACTCTGTCTCTACTAATAATACAAAAATTAGCTGGGCGTGTAATCCCAGCCACCCAGGAGGCTGAGGCACAAGTATCACTGGAACCCAGGAGGCAGAGGTTGCAGTGAGCCGAGATCGCACCACTGCACTCCAGCCTGGGCAACAGAGCAAGACTCCGTCCCCCCCCCCCCCCCCCAAAAAAAAAGGAAGATGGGAAGAGGGGACACATATCACGTAGGGACCTGTAGGCCACAGTAACATTTTGGGACTTTAATTCTAAGGTTAAAATAGAATCAGAATAAGTTTTAAGCTGGAGGAGTGGCACGATCTGATTTATATTTTAGAAATCTCATTCTACTGCTATGCGGTCATCAACACCCAGCCACTTTTCGACACTGTCTCTCTGCCTTCCCGCTGGTCCAGCCACCATCACTTCTTGCCTTGACCTCACAGGACTCCCAGCTTCTGCCCTCAACTCCCACCGTCTGTCCCCAACAGGGCAGATAGAGAGACCTTGCTAGATCTTGAATCAAATCATTCCCTTCTGCTACTCAGACCACCCCATGACTCCCACCTCACTCAAAGCAAGACCCAACGTCCCTACCGTGGCCCACTGGGTCCTGCATTCTCGCTCACCTCCTCCCATTCTCCCTCTCAATCCATCCGAGCCACACTGGCCTCCTTGAACACCCTAGTCATGGTCCAAACTCACGGCCTTTGCACTGGCTGCTCCCTCTGTCTGGCTGCACTTCTCCACATATGGACAAGGCTCCCTCTTCCACATCCTTGAAGACTCTTCTCAAATGGTACCTCCTCCAAAAGGCCATTCCTGACCACTGCCCCCTTTATTTTTTCTCTATAGCACATAGCCCAACCTGAAAAATATACATAACATATATTGTTATTTAGTCTATGTATATAGTAATTATTATCTTATATATAATTACATACATAATTTTACTTTTTTTTAATTTGTTTTTTGAGACGAAGTCTTGCTCTGTCGCCCAGGCTGGAATGCAGTGGTGTGATCTCGGCTCACTGCATCCTCCACCTCCTGGATTCAAGAGACTCTCGTGCCTCAGCCTCCAGAGTAGCTGGGATTACAGGCGCCTGCCACCACACTCGCTACTTTTGTATTTTTAGTAGACACAGAGTTTCACCACGTTGACCAGGTTAGTCTCAAACTCCCGACTTCAGGTGATCTGCCTGCCTCAGCCTCCCAAAGTGCTGGGAATACAGGCATGAACCACTGCACCCAGCCAATTATATATATAATTTTAGTATACATTATCATATTTATATTCTATAAAATATAAACAAATATAAATGTATATTTATATTTTTATATTACATATAACTATTATATATATTTATAGTATATATAAATGTATATTGTATATTATATACAGATTTTTATATAATACATAAATTTATAAGTGAAATATAAATATATATTTATACATTATATATAATACATAAAATATAAATATACAAAATACATAAAAACATAAATATATTATGTATAAGTATATTATATATAAAATGTACAGATTTTTATATAAATATGTGAATAAAATTAATAAATACATATTTATACTTTAATAAATGTTTATCTGTTTTAATGTTAATAAACATATCTATTTATTTATAAACTATATAAATTTACGTATTTTTTAAATGTATAAATATATGAAAAATACATATCATATAATTTTATATATAAGTACAAATATAACTTTTATATATTTATAACATATAATATATATATTTTTACCCCATTTATTATAAATATATATATTTATAACATGATTATGTTATAAATATATTATAAATATATTATTAATCATTAGTATTATCTTGTAAATGCAAATATATTTATAAATGCATATTATTGCTATATTAATATATATAATGTATAATATATGAATATATTTGCATGTGTATATTGTTAAATATAAAATATTATAATTCTATCAATATATCAAATCGTACATAACTATATAAATATATACAAGATATAATTTTAACATAAATATATATCCTTTTTTTTTTTAGAGGCAGGATCTTGCTCTGTCTGTCCAAACTGGAGTGTCGTGGTGCAGTCACTGCTTGACATCCTGGGCTAAAGCAATCTGCCCACCTCAGCCTTCTGGGTAGCTCCGACTATAGGCATGCCTTCACCTCCAGCTAATTTTTAACTTTTTTTAGAGAAGGGGGTCTCACTGTATTGCCCAGGCTGGCCTAAAACTTCTGGGCTCAAGCGACCCTCCTGCTTGTCCTCTTGAAGTGCTGGGATTACAGGGGGAGCCAACGCGCCCAGACCCAGATCTGGACATCAGTCCAGCCTGACTGGGTCACATTCCTGAGAGATGTCACTTCCAAGCCTGTTCCCTGTTCTGTGAAACGAGGGTGTTAGAACATACTTGACAGGGCAGTCTGGGGACTTAATGAGATGATACAGGCAAGCACGCAGTAGAGGCCATGAGGACAACGATGATGATGGTGACCTCGCTGGCCCTCGGGGTCTCTCTCCCCTGGTCATCTCCCCCTGTCCTGGTCCCTGCATAAGCAGGTCCCTCGGTCTCTCTGGGAGTCACTGCTGCCTGTCTATGTGTTTCTCCCCATGCTTTCTCGCGGTTTCTAACTCTTGCCCCTCCTCACCCTTCTCTGGACCCCCGGTAAGAGCTTTTTTTTGCCAGGCTTCAGGTAGAGACGAAACTCACAAATAAACAGGGCACCTTGGCGTCAGGTTAGCACACAGTGGTCGTGGCCTTGCGGTGGGGGCGGAAGTAAGGGGTAGTAAACACCCGGGTTGATGAATTTCTCGTCAGTATCATCTCCCCATTCCCTTAATGCAGCAACCACGCCAGGGAAAGAGGGGGCTTGTCTGAAGGATAAGGGATATCTTTCAATCAACTCATCCATCCAATAAAATTGGAGTGGGGGGGTGCAAAGCAGCCAGGACCCAAATAACAAAATCCTAAAAGAAAACAATTAGAGAGAAAATAACAAGGGGGAGAAAACACACACACATTCCTAAGCAGCAGTATCTGGGATTCTCCAAACAATAGGTGCAATTGTTAAGGAGAGTCGTGGAGCCTCAGAACTGCCTCTCCTTACATCCTTCTCAGACATCCCGCAGATGCCACAGCTGTAACCACTGACACTGGGTTACTGGGTCCAGGCCGTGCACACACAGGGAACTAACACCTCCCGCCCAGAAGGTCCAGGCTGCAAAGTGACTTTGCAGAAAGCACTCAGCACAGAGACCTCGGTGCCCATCATGGTGCCTCCTCGGGACCCTTGTTCCTGCCTTCTGCAGACCAGGGTCTCTTCTGCTCACGAGTATGTCCGTCGATGGCTGACAGGTCTCATCTGCTCTGTGTCTGAAAAGCCACCTGGCTCACATACCCCCAACCTTCCTGACTTCCCACTTCAATCTGTCGCTACACTGGCAAGACTCCCAAGTTATGCTGCTTTCCCTTGACCACTTAGGCAGGCTCTTGACTCACACGGGGCATGTGTGCTCCTTCACAAGGGGTGGGAGGATGTCCGAGGTCCGCATCAATCTTGGGTTTCAGCTCCAGAGTAACACTTTTTTTTTTTAACATTATTTTTACTTTTAATTTATTTTTCTCAGAGTCTTGATCTGTCACCCAAGCTGGAGTGCAGCAGTGCGACCTGGGCTCACTGCAACCTCTACCTCCTGGATCCAAGCGATTCTCCTGCCTCACTCTCCCAAGTAGCTGAGATTACAGGCATGTGCCAACACGCCCAGCTAATTTTTGTATTTTTAGTAGAGACGGGGTTTTACCATGTTGACCAGGCTGGTCTCTAACTCCTGGCCATAAGTGATCTGCCTAACTCGGCCTCCCAAAGTACTGGGATGACAGGCATGAAACACTGTGCCCGCCCCAGACTTAGACTTACTGTCCATATGACTTTGGACAAGCTCCTGAGCCCCTCTGAGTCTCCATTTGCTCATCTGTAAAACAGGACTATTAACAGACTCTATTTGACAGGATCTGGAAGGATTTAGACATGGCACAGGTAGAGCCCTGAGCATGTATATTATTGCCAAATAAATACTCAAAGATGCTCAGTAATGAGTCTGCCTATGATTATTGCCACAATTGTTGTATCTTCATTATCATAGGTGACTTTTTTTTTTTTTTTTTTTTTGAGACGGATTCTCACTCCCTCACCCAGGCTGAAGTGCAGTGACACAAACACAGCTCACTGAAGTCTCAACCTCCTGGGTTCAAGCAACCCTCCTGCCTCAACCTCCCGATGAGACTACAGACATGCACCACCAGTTAATTTTTTTGTACTTTTTATTTTTTTTTGAGACAAAGTCTCCCTCTGTCATCCAAGCTGGAGTGCAACGGCGTGATCTTGACTCACTGCAACCTCCATCTCCCAGGTTCAAGCGATTCTCCTGCCTCAGTCTCCTGAGTAGCTGGGACTACAGGTGTGAGCCACCATGCCCGGCTAATTTTTGTATTTTTAGTAGAGACGGGGTTTCACCGCATTGGCCAGACTGGTCTCAAACTCCTGACCTCATGATCCACCTGCCTCGGCCTCTCAAAGTGCTGGGATTACAGGTGTGAGACACCACGCCTGGCCTTTTTCCACACTTTTTATAGAGACTAGTTCTCACTATACTACCCAGGCTGGTCTAAACCTCCTGGGCTCAAGTGATACTTCTGCCTCATTCTCCCAAAGTGCTGGGATTACAGGCATTAGAATTTGGGACAATGGATGGGGCCAAGAGAGGACCCCCCAACACTATAGATAACATTTTGAAATGCTCCTTTAGGATCTTGAAAATAAAACTCAAAGGTAATATACATACAAATTTTTTTTTTTTAATTTTTAATTTTCTCCTGAGATGGAGTCTCGCTCTGTCACCCAGGCTGGAGTGCAGTGGTGCTATCTCAGCTCACTGCAACCTCCACTTTCTGGGTTCAAGCAGTTCTTCTGCCTCAGCCTCCCAAGTAGCTGGGATTGCAGGTGCATGCCACCACGTCTGGCTAATTTTTGAATTTTTAGTAGAGATAGGGTTTTGCCATGTTGGCCAGGCTGGTCTCGAACTCCTGACCTCAAGTGATCCTCCTGCCTCAGCCTCCCAGAGTGCTGGGATTATAGGCGTGAGCCACCATGCCCAACCACACATTTTATTTTCAAAAATGGACATCGTGTCCTAATTAAAATACAAAGGGAAAATAAAAAGACAGTAATTTATAATAAAATGTCTATTTAAGTGTATAAATCTCCAGCATGGACACTCTAAAAATCATCTGAGCAGGCAGACACTAGCCTCTCTGTGTAGATTCACCATGAATGAGATACAAACAAATGGTATGTTGTTTGGGGACAGATACCACAGGCAGCATTGCCTTGACTGTGTTGGCTTCTAGAATTGGTGAATAACTGAATAAAGTTCTCAGAAAAACCAAGAGCTTGAAGGCCAGAATGAACACAGTGGTTGCATTCCAGGAAAAATTGGTGTTATGTTAAAATATTGCAAAAAGCACTTAGTGCTGGCCCAGTGTGGTGGCTCATGACTGTAATACCAGCACTTTGGGAGCCCAAGGCAGGTGGATCACGAGGTCAGCAGTTCGAGACCAGCCTGACCAACATGGTGAAACCCCGTCTCTACTAAAAATACAAAAATTAGCTGGGCGTAGTGGTGCACTCCTGTAGTCCCAGCTACTCTGGAGGCTGAGGCAGGAGGATCGCTTGAACCCGTGAGGCGGGGGTTGCAGTAAGCCGAGATCATGCCACTGCACTCCAGCCTGGTGACAGGGCGAGACTCCATTTAAAACAAACCAAAAAAGCACTTACTGCTTATGTATAAAACATATATATGTATAACATAGCCAGGTTCTGAATGTGGATAATTACAAATGGGTTTTTCTACCTAGATGGCTGTTCAGTGGGACACTGGAAAGTTAAGTGGGTCCAGAACAGTTTTTGCTGGTGTGAACTGCTGAGATATCTGCCATCCCTTGTCCCCACCCACTAAATCCAGCCACATTCCCAATCAGTGTGACAAACTCAAAACATCCCCCACCAATTTCAAAACATGCCCTAAGGGAGATGTGCAGAGTCTGAGGGTGTCCAGCCCCTGCAAACCAAGCTGGCTTCATCTTGGGACCTTCCCTCCATTCTAGCTACTCCAGCCCCCATGCTGTTCTCAAATTTCAGCATCACCTTTTTTTTTTTGAGACGGAGTCTCTCTCTGTCACACAGGCTGGAGTGCAGCAGTGCGATATTGGCTCACTGCAACCTCTGCCTCCTGGGTTCAAGTGATTCTCCTACCTCAGCCTCCCGAGTAGCTGGGACTACAGGCACCAGCCACCACGCCCAGCTAATTTTTGGATTTTTAGTAGAGATGGGGTTTCACCATGTTGGCCAGGCTGGTCTCGAACTCCTGACCTCAGGTGATCTACCTGCCTCAGTCTCTCAAAGTGTTGGGATTGCAGGCAGGAGTCACTGCACCCAGCCACGGTCTCTGTATCTTGTGTTCCTCTTCCTGGAAGATTCTTCTTTGTGGTCTCAGCTTCCAAGTCCCATCCCCGAGCCCAGCCACTCTCAGAACTCCCAATTCACAGGTCAGCAGGTCTTTGCAGTCTAGTGTTTTCTCATTTACTGGCTGATCTCTTCCTGAACTTGTTCATGAAACTGACACAAGGTAGCCTTGGTCACTGCTAAATTTCCAGCACCCAATGTAGATCCTCAATGACTATATGTTGGATATCAAGGTGACCCATGGAGACCGTGGGTGGAAGAAGAATCCCTGTAGGTAGAGTGGGCTGGAGACAAGGCTTTTGCTGGTTCAAAAGGCCAGGAAGGATTTAAGACAATGGATGGGGCCAAAGGAGGGCTTTATTTTTTAAGAGACGTGGTTGGCTGGGCGTGGTGGCTCATGCCTGTAATCTCAGCATTTT
The DNA here is from genome assembly GCA_036589455.1 of Ateles fusciceps. Lineage (NCBI taxonomy): Eukaryota > Metazoa > Chordata > Mammalia > Primates > Atelidae > Ateles > Ateles fusciceps. The sequence continues at coordinate 1,632,272 of JAZHEH010000929.1, read as the reverse complement.
GGGAGGCCGAGGCAGGTGGATCACCTGAGGTCAAGAGTTTGAGACCAGCCTGGTCAACATGGCAAAACACCATCTCTACTAATACAAAAAATTAGCCCGGTGTAGTGGTGTGCACCTGTAATCCCAGTTACTCAGGAGGCTGAGGCAGGAGAATCACTTGAACCCAAGAGGCAGAGATTGCAGTAAGCCAAGATCATGCTACTGCACTACAGCCTGAGTGACAGAGCAAGACTGCATCTCAAAAACAAAACAACACAAAACAAAAAAATAGAGACAGGGTCCACTCTGTAGCCCAGACTGGAGTGCAGTGGCACAATCATGGCTGACTGAAGCCTCGACCTCCTGGGCTCAAGTGATCCTCCTGCCTCAGCCTCCTCAGGAGCTGGGATTACAGGCACATGCCACGATGCCCAGCTAATTTTTTTTTATTATATGTAGAGACAGGATCTCACTATGTTACCCAGGCTGGTCTGAAACTCCTGTCTTCAAGTGATTCTCTAGCCTCAGCCTCCCAAAGTATTAGGATTACAGGTGTGACCAACCATGTCCAGTCCAAGAGGGGGCATTCTAAGTGAGACTGTCCCATGCCAAGATCCTCTGCCACTTCTAACATCAATTCCCAGTTCCCAGAGTGAGTATGAAACCTGGCTCTGCCATTTCCCTGCTGTGTCACCTTGGATACACTCCTTAACCTCTACAAGCTTCCTATCTTTCTCTGCAAAATGAAAATAATAGACCAGGAGCAGTGGCTCACGCCTGTAATCCTACACTTTGGGAGGCTGAGGCAGGTGGATCTCCTGAGGTCAGCAGTTCGAGACCAGCCTGGCCAATATGGTGAAACCCCGTCTCTACTAAAAATTAAAAAAAAATAACTGGGCTTGGTGGCCGGCACCTGTAATCCCTGCTACTCTGTAGGCTGAGGCAGGAGAATTACTTGAACCCGGGAGGCGGAGGTTACAGTGAGCCAAGATTGCGCCATTGCACTCCAGGCTGGATGACAGATCAAGACAGTGTCTCGAATAAATAAATCAGATCATGTTATTATTATTTTTGTCTTTTTATTTTTTGTAGAGAAGGTCTTGCTATTTTTCTCATGCTGGCCTAGAGGTTCTGGGCTCAAGCCATCTTCCTGCCTCAGCCTCCCAAACTGCCAGGATTACAGGTGTGAGCCACTGCACCCAGCCTGGCTGTTATGATGATTAGGAATCCCTTTGAAGTCTACGAAGAGTGCAGCCACTCCAGCCTAGGGGTGGGGGATATTTGCAAACACGGACTTTCTTTGAACAGATAGGGAAACTGAGGCACAGAGTGGCAGTGTCTTCTCAGAGGACACAGAGCACCTTGGCAGCACAGCAGGAACCAGAGACCAGGGGAATGACCTCCTTCCAGATCTCCATGAAGTACTAAAGTCAGATGGGGGTTATGGGCGGGAGTGGCCCCTTTAAATCCTAAGCTCCACCTTTGCTTAGAAGAGTTTCTGGGGATTATAAAAGGGGGTGCAGCCCCTTTCCACTCCGGGAAACGCCTGCTGCTCTTGCCCTTGCCCACAGGCCTGCAGCCCCAGCCCCTCTCCAGCGCCCACCACCCCTGCTTCGGTGCCATGCAGCTGCCACCCTTCGACATGTGGAAGGACTACTTCAACCTGAGCCAGTTGGTCTGGGCGCTGATTGAGAGTCGGGGGCAAAAGCTGGAGACCCAAGAGATTGAGGAGCCAAGTCCCGGGCCCCCGCTGGGGCAAGATCAGGAGCTAGGAGGGCCGGGGCCCCCCGGGGGCCTGGGCACCCTGTGTAACTTCTGCAAGCACAACGGGGAGTCCCGCAACGTCTACTCCTCACACCAGCTAGAGACACCGGACGGCGTGGTGGTGTGTCCCATCCTGAGGCACTACGTGTGTCCCGTGTGCGGAGCCACCGGCGGCCAGGCCCACACGCTCAAGTACTGCCCGCTTAACGGTGGCCAGCAGTCCCTATACCGCCGCAGCGGGCGCAACTCGGCTGGACGCAGGGTCAAGCGCTGAGGACCGTGAGATGCCCACCACCCGCACCCCTGAACCTCCTGGTCCATCCCACCCAAGTCCCTCCACTCTCTTCTCTAATCACCCAGCCCTTTGGAATTTCTGGCCCCCAGAACTCCACCCTGCTGGATCCTGAAACAGGGGAGGCTGCTGGGAGCCAGGCCAGCCCCGCCCCCTTGGACTTGTCAGCCCTCGGAGCTCTGGCCTGTGGGCGTCCGAGGGTCCTTGGTGTGCCCGGAACCCGGCCTGCACAGCCCTGCAGCGCGCTCTGGGCCTCGGTTCGTGGATCTTTGTCCCCGTGGGGCCTGCTGGTGACAGGAGCCCTGCCCCTCCGATTTCTCCGTTCCTCCTGGAGTTCTTGGCTCTTCGAACCTCCAGGATTCCTTGGTGCTGTTCCAAGCCAGCCCTCGGAAGACACTGAACAAGGCTGGCTCAGAAGTACCCACCCAAGAACTTCAATACGGGATGTCAACTTAAGACCAGCCTTCTCCACCTTCAGCCTCCTGCAGAACCGCGGTGTCATCGTGGACCACACCGGTTCATTCCTTCCCCGCCCTCAGCATCCATCCATCAGGACCTCAGTGGGACGCTGGATGGCCCCGTGTCCCTGGAGAGCACCATGTCTTCGCAGGCTCACCTGTGGATGGAGAGCAGTGGGGTGAGCTGACCCGTTTCAATGCTCCCTGGTTGCTCTTTTCCTTGTTCAGCCCATTGCAGTCGGTACCTGCACCCATCCCCCAGATCACCGACGGGTCCTTTCCCCCCAGCGAGCCACACATCTCTCCGCCACCTACCATCCGCCCCCGCAAACCGTGATAGTTGTCTAAACGACATTTTTTTTCCTCCTGTGTGTTTCATCCTCCAACGTTTAAGTCAAGGAAGCTCCAATAAGAAAGGAGTTTGAGTACCTGGATGGGAAAGGCAATGGCCTAGATTTTATTTTAGGGGCAAAGAAAAGAAGGGCCCCAGTCAGATTTTAAGTTGTTCAGTTTTTGGCTCAGACCCTGAGTATTGAGCTCTGGTGAATAAAGGGTTTTTCCAGTCATCTTGGAAATGGTTCTACCTGTTTCTGTCTTCGGTTTGTTTGTGAGACAGGGTCTTGCGATGTCACCTCAGCTAGAGTGCAGTGGCGCCATCTCGGCTCACTGCCCGGGTTCAAGTGATTGTCCTGCCTCAGCCTCCCAAGTACCTGTACCTGGGACTACAGGTGCTCGCCACCCAGATAATTTTTGGGATTTGTTGGTTTTTTGTTTTGTTTGTTTGTTTGTTTGGTTTGGTTTGGTTTGGTTTTTTTTGACAGAGTTTCGCTCTGTTACCCAGGCTGGAGTACAATGGCACAATCTTAGTTTACTGTGACCTCCACCTCCCGGGTTCAAGCGATTATCCTGCCTCAGTCTCCCAAGTAGCTGGAACTACAGCCACGTGCCACCACACCCAACTAATTATGTATTTTTAGTAGAGACAGGGTGACGAGTAGCTGGGACTACAGGTGTGCGCCACCACACCTGGTAATTTGAGGGTTTTTTGGTTTTTGTTTGAGACGGAGTTTTGCTCTGTTGCCCAGGCTGGAGTGCAATGGCGGGTCTTGGCTCACTGCAACCTCCACCTGTGGGTTCCAGTGATTCTCCTGCCTCAGTCTCCCAAGTAGCTGGGATTACAAGCGCGTGCCACCGTGCCCAGAAAGCTTTTTTTGTATTTTTTAGTAAAGGCAGGGTTTCACCATTTTGGCCAGGCTGGACTCGAACTCCTGACCTCAGGTGATCTGTTCGCCTTGGGCTCTCAAAGTGCTGGGATTACAGGCATGGGCCACCGCGCCTGGCCTTTTGTTTTGTTGTTGTTGTTGTTGTTTGTTTTTAGATGGAGTGTATTTTAGTACAGATGGGGTTTCCCACGTTGACCAGGCTGGTCTCAAACTCCCGACCTCAAATGATCCACCCACCTGGGCCTCTCAAAGTGCTGGGATTACAAGCATGAGCCACCTTGCATCCAGCCGGCTGAGTTATTTATTATGTCTCTGGTTGCAACGGTCAGTTTCCTGTGTCAGCTTGGCTAGACTGCTGTCCTCAGTCATTCAGTCAAATATGAATCCAGGTTCTGCTGCAAGAAGATATCCTGTTGATGGGATTAAAGCCTATAATTAGTTTACCTTAAGAAAGGAAATTTATCCTAGATAATCTGAGGGGGCTGGCTCACACCTGTAATCCCCACATTTTGGGAGGCCAAGGCAGGCAGATTCCCTAAGGTCAGGAGTTTGAGACCAGACTGGCCAACATGGTGAATCCCATCTCTACTAAAAATACAAAAATCAGCCAGGCATGGTATGGCGCACCTGTAATCCCAGCTACTTGGGAGGCTGACACAGGAGAATCACTTGAACCTGAGCGGCGGAGGTTGGCAGTGAGCTGAGATCCTGCCATTGCACTCCAACCTGGGCGATAGAGCAAGACTCGGCTTCTTAAAAAAAAAAAAAAAAAAAAAAAAGTTTCAGTATCTTTTGTTGGGAAATGAATTATATTGCATAGAACTAAATCACACACACACACATACACACACACACACAAAATCTGAGTGGTCTGATGCAATCAGTCAAAAGGTTTTCAGAACAGAGCCAAAGCTTCCCTGAGGAAATTCTGCCTATAGAGAGGGGCTTCAGTTCATGCCCAAAGCTCCAGCCTGCGCTTTCCGATGGGGTGCCCTCTGTATGGATTTTGAAGTTGCTTAGCCAGCCCTACAATTCTATAAGCCAATTCCTTGCAACAGATCGCTTCATACATACCCCCTACTGGCTCTGTTTCTCTGTATTATCCCGGATTGATGAAGTGATCTACTTCCTGTCCATCCCCCCATCTCCAGCTAGAAAGGAAGCTCTGAGAGCAGAGTTCAGTATTTTGTTTACTGCTGTATCCTGGCTGCCTCGGGCAGCACTTCTTTTCTCTTTTTTTTTGAGATGGAGTTTCGCTCTTGTCACCCAAGCTGGAGTGCAGTGGCACAATCTTGGTTCATTGCAATCTCCGCTCTGGGATGGTTGAGAATCAAGCGATTCTCCTGCCTCGACCTCCTGAGTCGCTGGGATTACAGGCATGCACCACCACACCCGGATAATCTTTTGTACTTTTAGTAGAAACGGGGTTTCATAATGTTAGCCAGGCTGGTCTTGAACTCCTGACCTCAGATGATCTGTCCACCTCGCCCTCCCAAAATGCTGGGATTACAGGCGTGAGCCACCGTACCCAGCCACTTTTTTTTTTTTAAGGCAGGGTCTCAGCCAACACCGTGGCTTGCACGTGCAATCCCAGCATTTTGGGAGGCTGAGGCAGTAGGATCACTGGAACCCAGGAGTTCAAGACCAGCCTGGGTGATGTAACAGGACCTCATCTCTCTTTTAAATTAAAAAAAAAAAAGACAGGATCTCGCTCTGTTGTCTAGGCTGGAGCACAGTGGCAAGATAATAGCTCATTGCAGCCTGAACTCCTGGCCTCAAGCAGTCCTCCTGCCTCAGCCTCCCAAAGTGCTGGGATTACAGGCATGAGCAACCAGGCCCAGCCCTAGGCCAGCACTTAATATGCTTGCTGTATTCATTTCTTTTTCCATTAAAACAACACAAAACCAAACAAAAATTTAGCTTCCACTCTGCCTCAGCCTCCAGCCCTCTTCCACATACCTGATGGGTGCCTGGATGCTTTTCCCCCTTCCTCAAACCTGCTCAGACCTTTCATACCCACCACCACTTTTCCATCTTACCCCTATACCTGCTACCCCTCAAGTCCCCATCTTGGGCGGCCCTACCATGTACCCTGTTTCCAGGGCCAAGAATCTAGGCTTTGTCCCTCACCCCTCACAGCCTATCAGCCTCCAAGTCCTGTCCATTCCTCCTCCTAAATCTCTCTCCTACCTGTTTTCTCCTCTTCTCTATGGCTTCACCCTGGCCCCAGCCACAGCCTCCCCCACTGAAATTCTGGCCCTAGTCTCATTCACCTTCTTCAGTTCTCAAGGGGTATCTTTTTTTTTTTTGAGTCGGAGTTTTGCTCTTGTCACCCAGGCTGGAGTGCAATGGCGCGCAATCTCAGCTCACTACAACCTCCACCTCCTGAGTTCAAGTGATTCTCCTGCCTCGGCTTCCCGAGTAGCTGGGATTACAGGTGCCTGCCACCACCCCTGGGTAAATTTTGTATTTTTAGTAGAGACGGAGTTTCACCATGTTGGCCAGGCTGGTCTTGAAGTCCAGACCTCAGGTGATCCGCCTACCTCAGCCTCCCAAGTGCTGGGATTACATGCGTGAGCCACCTCGCCTGGCCCAGGGCGGGTGAGGAGGGGTTTCTAAAACACAAATATGACTCCTCTCTCTTCTGTGCTAAGACCGTGCCATGGCTTCCCAGTGCCTTCAAGAGAAAGCCCAACCTCCTTACCTTCCAGGCCCCATATGATCTGGCAGTTTCCTCAATCCCATCTCCTATTTCTTCTGCCAACTCTCTTTCTCCTTCCCTTCTTGAGGGAAGGAGAAAGAGAGTTGGCAGAGGAAAAAATGCCAGACAGTTCTTCTCTTCATTTTTTCACACCTCTGTGACTGCAGCTTCCTCTCCCAGATTCAGGTTTTGTTTTGACTTTTTACTGCAGCCCACAGTGAAAAGTTCATTTATAGCATAATTTAATACACACACAAAATAATAATCATAGTAATATTAACAGGGCAATTATTATATTACATGGCAGGAACAGCTCAAAATACTTTCTACATATGACCCAGTTAATACTCCTAACAGTCTAATGAGATAGATCCCAGAGTTAATCCTCATTTTAAAGAGAGAAAAACTAAGGCCCAGAGAGTTAAGTAACTTGTTCAGGATCATCTAACAAGTGAGAGAATTCAGGCCGGGCACGGTGGCTCACGCCTGTAATCCCAGCACTTTGGGAGGCCAAGGTGGGCAGATCACTAGGTCAAGAGAGCGAGACCATCCTGGCCAACATAGCGAAACCCCGTTTCCCTGAGTGACAGAGCAAGACTCCCAAAAAAAAGAAAAGGAAGGAGGGAGGGAGGGAGGGAGGGAAGGAAGGAAGGAAAATATATGACAAACTTTCTTAGAGAAATATTTCCTTAATACTTTCTTACTCCATACAGTGCATCTGATATTTTACTATTCTTTTATTTTATGCATTTGTTTAATGCTACTTGCAACCCTGTAAATATTTTCCTGGACTCACTAATGGGTCAAGATTCACAGTTTTGGCTGAATTCAGTGGCTCAGGCCTGTAATCCTAGCACTTTAGGAGGCTGAGGTGGGAGGATTGCTCAAGCCCAGGAATTTGAGACCAGCCTGGGCAACATAGTGAGACCCTGTCGCTACAGAAAATTTTTTTTAATTAGCTGGGCATGGTGGTGTGTGCCTGTAGTTCCAGCTATTCTGGAGGCTGAAATGGGAAGGTTGCTTGAGCCGGGAAGTTTGAGTCGTGATTGTACCACTGCACTCCAGCCTGGGGCAGAGAGCAAGTCTCTGTCTCAAAAAAAAAAAAAGAAAAGACCTATAGTTTTGAAAATGTGGCCCTTGGCCAGGCGCAGTAGCTCACGCCTGTAATCCTAGCACTTTGGGAGGCTAAGGTGGGCAGAGATCTGAAGTCAGAAGTTGGAGATGTAACTGGCCAACACGGTGAAACCCCATCTCTACTAAAAATGCAAAAATTAGCCAGGCATGGTGGTGAGTGTCTGTAGTCCCAGCTACTCAGGAGGCTGAGCCAGGAGAATTGCTTGAACCCATAAGGCAGAGGTTGCAGTGGGCCAAGATTGCACCATTACACTCCAGCCTGGGCAACAAGAGCAAAACTCCATCTCAAAAAAAAAAAAGAAAAAGAAAAAGAAAACATGGCCCTAGAAAGCCTTCCCCAACCCGCCCTCATCCCAGGAGTCTTGCCTCTGACTTCCTGCATCCAGCCTCCAGCTACCCGCGTCTGTGGAACTCCATACCCTGCTGCCTGTGGCTTTCCACCTCCCCACCGTCTCGTGAACTCCAAGCCAGATTTAGACTCAGCTTTCTGCCTGGAATGCCATGGAGCCGGCAGCTCCCTGGATGCCTCCCCGGGGTCCCCAGTGCATTTGTTTCCTGTGACTGCCATGACAAGGTACCAAAAACTGGGTGGTTTAAAACAAGAGAAACATGGCCGGGCACAGTAGCTCACACCTGTAATCCTAGCACTTTGGGAGGCCGAGGCAGGCAGATCACCTGAGGTCAGGAGTCTGAGACCAGCCTGGCTAACATGGTGAAACCCTGTCTCTACTAGAAATACAAAAATTAGCTGGGCATGGTGGTGGGCACCTGTAATCGTAGCTACTCAGGAGGCTGAGGCAGGAGAATTGCTGGAACCCAGGAGGTGAAGGAGGCTGCAGTGACCCAAGATCACACCACTGTACTCCAGCCTGGGTGACAGAGCGAGACTTTCCATCTCAAAAAAGAAAAAGAGAGAGAGAGAGATAAACATATTGTCTCCCAGTTCACCAGGCTGAAAATCCTAAATCAAGGCATAGGCATGGCCTCACTCCCGACAAGGTTCTAGGGGAGGATATTTCCTGGCTCCTTCTAGCTTCTGATAGCACAGGGCCTTCCTGGGCTTGTGGCTGCAGCACCCCCATCTCTGTCGCCACAGAGCTATCTTCCTTTGTGTGTCGCCTCTTCTTATAAAGACACCAGGAATGATGAACGAAGGGCCCACCCCACTCTGGTATGGCCTCATCTTAATGAATTCCCTCTCCAATGACCCTATTTCCAAATAAGGTCACATTCTGAAGCACTGTGGGATCAGGACGTCAGCCTCTATTTTTGGGGGGAAACCTTTCAACCTGTTGGTCAGTTTACACTCACCATATCTTTTTTTTTTTTTTAAGATGGAGTCTAGCTCTGTCACCCAGGCTGGAGTGCAGCGGTGCAATCTCAGCTCACTGCAACCTCCGCCTCTCGGGTTTAAGCAATTATCATGCCTCAGCCTTCTGAGTAGCTGGAATTACAGGCATGCACCACCATGCCTGTATTTTCAGTAGAGACGGGGTTTCACTATGATGGCCAGGCTGATCTCGAACTCCTAACCTCAGGTGATCCGCCTGTCTTGGCCTCCCAAAGTATGGGGATTACAGGAGTGAGCCACCGAGCCAGGCCCAGACTACGGATTTTTGCTTTTATGCTCATTGTACCAGAAATTGTTGTAACTGCTCACGTATATTTATTGACTCGATGAATGAAGCACCGGTTGTCGAATGACCTTAAGGACTCCTGCAGGATGCTAACGAACACATTTCTCAGTTGGACTGAGCTCCATCATCCTGCCATCCCGGCTCACCAGACCTGCGTTCTGGGTTCATTCCTGTCTCCACGTATTTGCTTAAAGTCGTGCCGGCTGTCAGGCTCTCTCTCCCTACCTGCCAAGAAGCTCTTCCCTCGCATCTTCCTGGCTCCTCGAGGTAAAGGTGCGGACAGAGGGGCCCCCAAGGTGTGATTGGAAGGCTGGTGGGTTGCTATGGTTACTGCATCCGCCCGGGGCGGCACATCCCCAGGACGCCCCGCCTCTTGGGGTGCGAGGTGGGCAGCTCTGGAGCGCCCCAGCAAAGGGGCGGGCAAACGAGGAGGCAAAGCGCCTTCCTCACGCCTCCACCCCAACCACGCAGTTGTCAACGAGACGAAGCGCTTCCCTTCAGCGCTGCGTCACTCCCCTTCTCCTAAAGAAAGGGACAGTTACGCAGTTATAGGGCAGGGTGGGCTGGAAGACTGGCGGAAAGGCTGGGACACCACTCGGTTCTAGCGCGCTCCCAGAATCTCCCACCTCCTCCACGGCTCGCTACGCCTGCGCCGAGACCAGGTCCCCCGGTACCACCCCAGTGACGCGCATGCGCGCGACGGAGTTTTCGCGCGTGCGCCTTTGTGGCCCCAGGGGGGCTGGGGGACCCGCGCGGCGCTAACCTTGCGGCTGCGCGGTTACGACCTGCCGGTGGGGCTTGGCGGAACGCAGTTCTGCGCCTGCGCCACGCTGGGGAAGGTTGAGGGCGTTGGGGCCGACTGGCGTTGGGCGCGCCTGCGCCTAGGCATGCGGGGCGGCCGGAGGCGGGGCCCAAAGAGGGGAGGGAGGGGGCGGGGGGTGGGAACAGGCCGCAGAAGCCCGAGCCCTGACCCACCGGCGGCTGCGGCGACGCCGGTGAGTGACCCGTGGCCCGACTCGGTCCCAACCCTCCGCGACCCTCGCTCTTCCTGCAGTCCCCCGTAGCCTCCGCTGTCTCCTTGTGATCCCGGACCCCCGTTATCTCCAGAGCTCTCCTTAATTTGTGGCAATCCCCAGAGCCCCCACAATCCCCGCAGACCCTGATCCCTAATATTTGATCGTCCCAGCTCTTCCGCTGATACAGGAGCTTCCACTTCACCATTATTCCTGGACATCCCCTCTCAGGGCCCTTCTCATATCAGTCTTACAGACGCCCCGTTGCCCCCTGGAGCCCCTAGAGCGCCTCCTCTGCTCCACATTCCCCCCTTCTTGCTGTATCGCCCCTTCTGCATCTCCTCATCTTCATGCATCTAAGACCCCCCAAGACATCCCCCATCCTCCCTCCATTTCCTGTCCTCCCGTGCCCCCACTCTCTAACTCCTGCAGACACCTCCTCTCCTCGCACTTTTCCTCCTTTCCCTCCATCCCTCAGACCCTCCCCCAGTTTCCATCAACTCCTCAGCGTGGCACTTCGCGCCACGCGAAGCCCGAAGCCCAAGCCGAGCGCTCCGCTGGTGTCAGCTATTCTTAGGCGCTTCCGACTGCCCCGGGTGCCCGTCGCCCCTGCCCGCCCCCCGCCCCCACTCCTGCCCCGGGGGCCGAGGAGCTCGCGGCCCGGCGGTTTGGGCGGGGCGGCGGCGGGGGACGTCGAGCCCCCGCCAGCCCCGTGCGCCCTTTACCCACAGCGCCGGCGCCCCCCCATGCGCCAGGCGGCCGGACGGCGGCGTCGGGGGGCGCCATGGCCTCGGCGGCGGCGGCGAGCGAAACGGAGGAAACCACCCGGCTGCGCAAGCCGCGCTTCTCGTTCGAAGAGAACCAGATCCTGATCCGCGAGGTGCGCGCCCACTACCCGCAGCTCTACGGCGCGCAGAGCCGTCGGGTGAGCGTGGCCGAGCGGCGGCGCGTGTGGGACGGCATCGCCGCCAAGATCAACGGTATCACCAGCTGGAAGCGCACGGGCCAGGAGGTGCAGAAGCGCTGGAACGACTTCAAGCGCCGCACCAAGGAGAAGCTCGCCCGCGTGCCGCACTCCACGCAGGGTGCCGGGCCCGCCGCCGAGGACGCCTTCTCCGCGGAAGAGGAGACCATTTTTGCCATCCTGGGGCCAGGTGTGGCGGGGCCAGGGGCAGGTGCTGGGGCAGAGGAGCCCCCTGCAGCCCCCTCCTCACAGCCGCCGCCCCCAAGCGCCTGCCCCCAACGCTATGTGTTGTCAGAAGACCGCAGGGAGGACCGACATGCAGGTGAGTGTCTTCAGCATCGCCTTAGCGAGAGCAAACACAAAGTTGACTGTGTGCCTGCGCTGTTCCAAGCCTTTTACGTGGCTCATCCAAGACTTGCTGCAGCCTGTGAGGTGGGTGCTGTCCTCCTCCCCACTTTATAGCGAGGGAAACTGAAACTCAGAGAAATGAAGTGACTTGCCTCAGGTCCCTTAGCTAGTGACTGTCAAGAGTCAGGAAATGAAACCAGACCTAGGAGGCCTGACTCAGGTCCACACCTGGGATTGTCAGCACAGACAGGATTTCATGAAAGGCAGTGTAGAGTAGTAACTCTGGAGGCAGACTGCCTGGGCTCCAGTCACAACTTTGTCACTCCACTGTGTCATCTGAGTAAGTTACTTCAGTTGCTGCATCTGTAAAATGGAGATAAAAATAGTCTGCACCTCAAAGTGTTGCTGTGAAGATTAAATGAGCTAATATGCGTAAGTTGCTGAGGTCAGCACCTCCTGAACTCTCACTGTTAGTTCTTGATAGAATCGTCACTGCGGAGGGATGCATACTATTTCCTAAATCAAAGATTCAGACATGTTTGGTCATTTCCCCAAGGTCAGGCCTTCGATAGAGGTGTGGAGAGCTGACTACAGAGACTTCCTGCTTAACTTTGATTCTGGGTTCTGGATTATTTCTTCTACAGCCATTCCCTGAGCACCTGCTCTGTGCTGGATAAGGCTGGAGACACATGACTGAGCCAGTCCAGTAGTGGGGGTGGGGAAGACAGTGATGAGTTTAGGGGACATGGCTGGGGTGGGGGATCCTAGGGACTGTGGGAGCCCAGAGGGGGCTCCACTCTGGTGGGGGAGGTGGGTGGGGGAGCATCCAGGAGGGCTTCCTGGAGGAGGGGTCATCAGAGCTGAAATGCAAAGAGTAAGATGAAGAGCTGGGAAAGTATTTCTGGTAGAGGAAACAGCATGTGCAATGGCTTGGAGGCAAGAAAGCTTGGCCAGTTTGGGAAACTAAAAGAAGTTGCGGGGCAGAGGGTGTAGAGTGGAAAGGTTGAAGAAAAGTAGCATTTTGAGATGAGCTCAGAGAGGTCAGCAAAGGCCAGACCATACTGGGCCTTTAGGCCAAGGTGAGGAGTTTGGATTTTATCCTGACTGCTATGAGGAGCCACTGAAGGGTTGGAAGAAGGGGAAGAACATGGGCATGATCAATCAAGACAGTTCAAGATCATATGATTTAGAGAGGTTCATTCACCAACCCAAGGTCACACAGCAAGTAAGTGACAGAGTCAGGACTCAAACATAAGTGTGTGTCCAACTCCCAGTCATGGCAGTTAACCACTGGGCTAGATTGCCCAGCAGTAACAACAGTTAATATTGACCAGGAGTTAATGAGTGTGTCAGAATTAGATTACACGTGGTGTGGAAGTCAAGGTCAGGAATTTCAACTTGCTTTATTTATTTATTTTTTTCTTAGATGGAGTCTCGCTCTGTTGCCCAGGCTGGAGAGCAGTGGCACAATCTTGGCTTGCCACAACCTCCTCTGCCTCCCGGGTTCAAGTGATTCTCCTGCCTCAGCCTCCTGAGTAGCTGGGATTACAGACGCCCACCACCATGCCTGGGTAGTTTTTGTATTTTTGGTAGAGACAGGATTTCACCATGTTGATCAAGCTCGTCTTGAACTCCTGATCTCAGGTGATCCGCCCTCCTCGGCCTCCCAAAGTGCTGGGATTACAGGCATGAGCCACTGCGCCCAGCCTGGATTTGCTCTTAAGTGCATTCAGGAGGCATGAAATTCTCTTAAGCAGGAAGGTGACACAATCATGTGGGATCCTTGTTCTCAAACCTTGAATCAAACCTTGGTGTTTCCATCTGTGAGGTGGCCCCATAGGACCAGAGCAGAGATGGCCAACTTATTTTTTCAGAAACTGTATAACCGCTTCATTGACTCATTTAACAAATAATACATTGAGAACCCCTTCCAAGGCAGCTACTATGGTAGGTGCAGGGAATACTGTAAAGAAAAAGACAAGATCCCCTTTCCTTATGGAGCCGACATTCTATGTAGTTGAAGAAAACAGACGACAAAGAAGTAAACCCCAAAACAGACTGTATACAGGAGGTGGTGAGAACTAAGAGGAGAAATAAGGCATATTCAGAGGATGGTGAGTCATGGAAGGGGACTATACAGACAGGGTAGTCAGGAAGGGCTTCTCAGAGAAGGTGAAATTCAAGTAGAGGTGAGAATAGTGTGAGCCTGGCAGACACCTGGGAAAAGGGCATTCCTGCTATAGAAACAGCATGTGCAAAGGTTCTGAGGCAGGAACATGCATAGAGCATCCTCGATTAGAACTTTACACAGGCCTGGCACAGTGGCTTACATGTGTAATCTCAGCACTCTGTGTAGTCACAGGTCACACACTCATTTACAAGTACGGAAACTGAGGGGCAGGTGCAGTGGCTCATGCCTGTAATCCCAGCACTTTGGGAGGCCGAGGCAGGCACATCACCTGGGTCAGGAGTTCGAGACCAGCCTGGCCAACATGGCAAAACCCCATCTCTACTAAAAAATACAAAAATTAGCTGGATATGGTGGCATGCACCTGTAATCTCAGCTACTCAGAAGGGTGAGGCTGGAGAATCACTTGAACCTGGGAGGTGGAGGTTGCAGTGAGCAGAGATCGTGCTACTACACTCCAGCCTGGGTCACAGAGTGAGACTCCTTCTCAAAACAAACAAACAAAACAAGTAGGGAAAACTGAGATCCAAAGTTTGCAAATAAATATGGTTTTAACTCTTACAGTGAAGCCAGGCATGTCTGTAATCCCAGCACTTTTGGAGCCTGAGGTGGGAGGATTGCTTGATCCCAGGAGCGCCAAGACCAGCCTGGGCAACAAAGTGAGACCCCATCTCTACAAAAAAATCCAAAAATTAACCAGGCATGGTGGCATGGCACCTTGGTCCCAGCTACACATGAGGTTGAGGTGGCATGAGGACCCCTAGAGCCTGAGAAGCAGAGGTTGCAGTGAGCCATGATCGTACCACTGCACTCCAACCTGGGCAACAGAGCGAGACCCTTCCTCAAAAAAACAAAAACAGCTGGGCACGGTGGCTCACACCTGTAATCCCAGAACTTTGGGAGGCTGAGGCAGGTGGATCACCTGAGGTCAGGAGTTCCAGACCAGCCTAGGTAACCTGGTGAAACCCCATCTCTACTAAAATACAAAAATTAGCCAGGCGTGGTGGTGTGTGCCTATAATCCCAGCTACTCTGGAGGCTGAGGCAGGAGAATTGCTTGAGCTTGGGAGGTAGAAGTTGCAGTGAGCAGAGATCACACCACTACACTCCAGCCTGGGTGACAAAGCTAGACTCCGTCTCTAAAAGAAAAAAGTAAAAACCAAAAAAAAAACTCTTGCAGTGGCCTCTATGACTCCTGTGAACCTGGTGGGCATGAAGGCTGGGCTACTTTCTGTTCCTTTTTACTCAGTAGACCGGAAAAGCCACATTTCTAAGTGGCTGCAATTCCCATGTTCCTTATAAGGAAGACTTCCTACCCATATCCTCACCCCAGGCCCACAGCCCTTGCCCCAGAGTGTTTAAGAGCATGGATCCCACTGTGGTGAAGTGGTTCACACCTGTAATCCCAGCACTCTGGGAGACCGAGGAGGCCAAGGTGGGCGAATCCCTTGAGAACAGGAGTTCAAGACCAGCCTGGCCAACATGGTAAAACCTCGTCTCTACTAAAAATACAAAAATCAGCCAGGCATGATGCACATGCCTATAATCCCAGCTCCTCAGGAAGCTGAGGCAGGAGTGAACCTGGGAGGTAAAAGTTGCAGTGAGTCCAGATTATGCCACTGTACTCCAGCTTGGGTGACAGAGACTCTGTCTCAAAAACAAAAGAGCATGGACTCTGGCCATGCAGTGGCTCACACCTGTAATCCCAGCACTTTGGGAGGCCAAGGCAGGAGGATCATTTGAGGTTAGGAGTTTGAGACCAGCCTGGGCAATATAGCAAGGCCCCCATCTCTACAAAACAAACAAAAGCACGGACTCTGGAGTCAACTTGGGTTCAAATCCCTTTTCTGCATATGACACCTCTCTCTGAGCATCACGTCATCTCATCTATAAAACGGGGCAATGATCATGGTAGCGCCTACCCCAGAGAATGGCTGAGAGGACTCAGTGAGATCATGTAAGAGGGGATTTAGCCCAGGGCCTGGCTCAGTTGTCCTATCACTGTCTGCTCTGCTTCTCTCTCTCCCAGCCTCCCTACCTCCTGCTGGTGGCTGGCCCAGGGAGGCTGGACCCCGGCAGCCAGGGCAGGAGGTGGCTGGTTTGTTGGTTTGTCTTTGAGACAGGGTCTTGCTCTGTCGCCCAGGCTAGAGTTCGATCTAGTCTCACTGCAACCTCTGCCTCCAGGGTTCAAGCGATTCTCGTACCTGGAGTAGCTGGGATTACAGGCATGCACTACCACGCCCAGCTAATTTTTGTATTTTGAGTAGAGACAGGACTTCACTATGTTGGCCAGGCTGGTCTCAAACTCCTGACATCAGGTGATCCACATGCCTGGGCCTCCCAAAATGCTGGGATTACTAGCGTGAGCCATTGCGCCTAGCCTGGATGGCTGGTTTTTTGTTTTTGTTATTCTTTTTTTTTCTTTCTCTCTCTCTCTTTCTTTGGCTGGCTGTTTTTGAGAGAAGAGCGGGATAATCTGATTTGGCCGAGGAGCAGGAGGCCAACTTCCCCAAGGAAGGAACATCCGAAAAAAACATCCGAGCTGATGCAAGAGGCAGTGTGAGCCTGGCCCAGGGAACAGCACGTGGGAAGACAGACAGAAAGGAGGAGGTGGGAGCAAGTGCTGAGGCCCCAGAGCCGTGGGAAGAGGCTGGACTTCTCCTGTGGCTGCTGGGAGTTCTGGAGCCTGGGACCCTATCAGCGCTGACTCTCTGTTTTCTCATTAAAGAAAAAATGTTGTGCTGGACATTGTTCTAGGCACCGGGTAAACAGAAGGGAGCGATACAAAGGAGGAGGAGGAGACAGCAGACACAAGCCATTCATGATGGCTCTGCCTGCCTGATGGAGCTGACATCAGGAGGAGGAGGCAGACAGCAGACACAGAGCCATTCCATGCCAGGTGGAGATAAGAGCTAGGAGAGGAATCAGGTTAGGGTTAGGGGAGAGAAAAGGAAAGGGACAGGGCCAGCCTGAGCAACATGGCAAAACCCTGTACTCTACAAAAACAAAACAAAAATTAGCCAGGCGTGGTGGTGCACACATGTAGTCCTAGCTACTCAGGAGGCTGAGGTGGGAGAATCGATTGAGCCCAGGAGGCAGAGGTTGCAGTGAGCCAAGATTGCGCCACTGCACTCCTGCCTGGGCAACAGAATGAGACTCCTACTCAAAAAAAAAAAAAAAAAAAAAAAAGAAGTAGGCCTGATGTGTTTGAGGGTCAGCAAGGAGCCCACGTGGCTAGAGCTAAGTAAGCTAAGAGGGAGAGATCGTAGCTGAGGTCAGGGAGGCAGGGCCCTAGAGGCCTCAAGGACTTTGCTTTTACCCTGAGTCAGGTGGGAGCCACAGGATGCTTGTTTCAAGCATAGAAACAATATCTGACTTATATATTTTTTTTCTTGAAACAGAGTCTTGCTCTGTCGCCAGGCTGGACAGAGTGCAGTGGTGCGATCTCAGCTCCCAGGGTCAAGCGATTCTCCTGCCTCAGCCTCCCAAGTAGCTGGTACTACAGGCACGCACCACCACACCCAGCTAATTGCTGTATTTTTAGTAGAGACAGGGTTTCACCATGTTGGCCAGGATGGTGTCGATCTCTTGACCTCGTGATCCACCCGCCTCAACCTCCCAGAGTACTGGGATTACAGATGTGAGCCACTGCGCCCGGCCTGACTTGCATTTTTTAAAATAATTATATTGAGATATAATTCCCATACTATACAATCAACTCACTTAAAGTGTACAATTCACTTGAGCCCAGGAGTTTGAGACCAGCCTGAGCAACATTGTGACACCTCATCTCTACAAAAAAATTAATAAAATGAGCCTGGTGTGAGGTTGTGCGTCTGTGGTCTCAGCAGCTCAGGAGGCTGAGATGGGAAGATCGCTAAGCTGGGGAGGTTAAAGCTGCAGTGAGCCGAGATCTCACCACTGCACTCCAGCATGGGCAACAGAGCGAGACTCTTGTCTCAAAAAAATAAAAAATAAAAGTGTACAAATCAATGGCTTTTAGTATATTCACAGTTGTGCAATCATCACCACAATCAATTTTAGAACATTTTCATCACTCCAGAAAGAAACCCTACACCTCTTAGTCATCCCCAATCCCCCGTCTTCCCCATCTTCCCCCAGCCCCTGGAAGCCACTCGCCTGCTTTCTGTCTCTATAGATTTGCCTATTTTTTTCTTTTTGAGACAGAATCTTGCTCTATTACCCAGGCTGGAGTACAGTAATGTGTTCTCAGCTCACTACAACCTCCACCTCCCGGGTTCAAGCAATTCTTCTGCCTCAGCCTCCTGAGTAGCTGGGATTACAGGCATGAGCCACCACACTCGGCTAATTTTTTGTATTTTTAGTGGAGATGGGGTTTTACCATGTTGGCCAGGCTGGTCTCAAAGTCCTGACCTCAGGTGATCTGCCCGCCTCGGCTTCCCAAAGCACTCGGATTACAGGCATGAGCCACCGCACCGAGCCAGATTTGCCTCTTTTGGACATTTCATATAAATGGCCCCTATGATCTGTGGTCCTTTGTGACTAGCTTGTTTCCTGTAGCCTCGCTGCCTTGTAATTTAGTTGGACCCCTCAGGCTGCTGGTAGAAAAAGATACTGTCAGGGGCAGGGGTGGAAGCAGAGAGCCGTCAGTGAGGTGGTGACTGCAGTGGTCCTGGTGGGAGATGCTGGTGGTTAGACCAGGGTGAGGGACCATGGAGAAAGAAGTTGGATGTATTTAATTTGAAGGCAGAGCGGATAGCGTCTACATGCGGATGGTGTCTTAGTAAGCAAAACAGTGAAGGTGTTTATCCTGAGCCGCTGGGAGGATGGAGCTGCATCTGCTGAGATGGGGTAGCTGAGGGAGGAGCAGGTTGGGGAAGGATCAGAAGCCCAGCTCTGAGCAAGGGAGTCTGGGGCATTTTTAGACAATCTGTAGTGCCCAGCAGGAGAGAGGAGTCTGGAGCTCAGGCGAGAGGTTCAGGCTGGGCCGAGGAAGCTGGGAGCCTGTGTTTGCAGACTGCGTTCAAGCCCATGAGCATGAGTGAGACCCCAGGTGAGTAGAGACTGAGGAAGCCTGCCAGGCTAGGGGCTGAACTGGAAAATCCTGCAGTCTTGGTTGGAGAGAGTCTCAGGGAAGTGTCCCCCAGTACCCAGTCACCCCTGCTCTCTCCCAGGCCCCTCTCTCACCTCCTCAGGATCCAGCAGTGGGTGCAGTATCCACATAGTTCAGAGCCTTGTCAAATGTTGGCCCTTCTCTGGGCATGGTGGCTCACGCCTGCAATCCCAGAACTTTGGGAGGCTGAGGTGGGTAGATCACTTGAGGTCAGGCGTTTGAGACCAGCCTGGCCAAGAAAACCCCGTCTCTAATAAAAATACAAAAATTTAGCCAGGCAGGGTGGCACGTACCTGTAGTCCCAGCTACTTGGGAAGCTGAGGCAGGAGGATCATTTGAAGCCGGAAGATGGAGGTTGCAGTGAGCCGAGACCATAAACGCACCACTGCAGTCCAGCCTAGGCTACAAAGTGAGACTCTGTCTCAAAAAAAAAAAAAAAGTGTTGGCTCTTACTGTGGGTGAAATGGGAGCTGCCTGCCAGCAAGGGACTTCCAGGACCTGTTTTCACTAAAGCTGGCACAGACTCGCTGTCCTCTGGGTACAAAGACCGGCCTGCCTGGGAGCTTCTCGTCCAAGGCATGATCTGCTTTAGGTTTGAAAGGGATCGTTCTGGGGCTGAGCGCGGTGGCTCACGCCTGTAATCCCAGCACTTTGGGAGGCCAAGGCGGCGGCTGATGAGGTCAGGAGTTCGAGACCAGCCTGGCCAACATGGTGAAACCCCGTCTCAACTAAAAATACAAAAATTAGCTGGGTGTGGTGGTGGGTACCTGTAATCCCAGCTACTCCAGAGGCTGAAGCAGAATTGCTTGAACCCTGGAGGTGGAGATTGCAGTGAGCCGAGATCACGCCACAGCACTCCAGCCTGGGTAACAGAGCAAGACTCTGTTCTAGGTTTGGGTAGGGGGAAGGTGAGGGAGGGAGGGGAAAGGGGAAATCAAGGCAGCATCAAGGGTCACTCACCCCTTACCTGCATTTCTCTCTCTACAGATACATCAGCCCACAGCAAGGGGGGGCTCCAGCAGCCCCGAGCCCTGGGCCCGGCCCTCCTGCAATCCCCAGGAAGGGGGCTGCCCTCGGCCCAAGGAGCGTGAGTCCCCACCCGCTTCGGCCCTGCAGCCAGTCCAGCTGCCTCGCCTGGCCTTGTCTCCCACCGCCCCCAGCCCCTCCACTGCCACCCCCCACTGCCGCTGGCCCAAGTGGCACCCTCACCCCCAAGTCCCCCACCCCCTCCTCGGCCTCCACCCACGCTCTCGGCCCCAGACCCCTCCCTGGATTTCCTGCGAGCCCAGCAGGAGACTGCCAACGCCATCCGGGAGCTGGCTGGCACCCTTCGACAGGGACTGGCCAAACTGAGCGAGGCCCTCAGTGCCCTGCTGCCCCTTCTGCCAGGAACCCCAGTCGACTCCCTCCCCCCCACCTCTGCCCCCACCCCCACCCCCACCCCCCAGCTCCCAGGCCTGTCCTGCCCCCTCCAGCCCCCAAAGTAGAAATCACCCCAGAGCCCGTATCTGTGGTGGCTGCTGTGGTGGACGGGGCAGTGATGGCAGCCAGGGGAGTGATCATTGCCCCAAGGATCGAGGAGGGGGGTGCCCCGGCCACCCTCAGCCCCACTCCCTCCACACGACTCCCCCCCCCACACAAGCGGAGAAAAGGTTTCCCTACACGGAAAAGGCGCGGTCGATGGAAATCTCCATGAAATCTACTATCTACACTCCTGCCTGCACCCCCCTCTTCCCAGCTTGGCGCAGTCGAGGGGGGCGACGCTCTCTGCCCATCCCAGCTGCACCCTAGCTCCCTGCTCCAGGGATGTGAGCGCCCACTCCCTGTGCTAGTTAGTGCCTGATTCTCTGGGGGGGGGGGGCCTCAGCAATGGGCCCACCCAACCCCTTTCTCTGGTACAGTGCTGTCTGCCTGGCTGCCTCCCTTAACCCTGACTTCTAAGCCATCAATTTCATGTTATTTATTATTACCCTATGTGGGGTGGGGAGGGAACCTCTCGGGTCTGCACATAGCCCCTTCCCTAACAATTCCTGTTCTTGACTTGAAGAGAATTGACCCGTGGGGGGACTCCCTACCTCCCCATCCCAGACTTTGGAGGGGGTGGGAGTTGTGAGACAAATCAAAATATGGATGACAAAGAGGATATGGTCGTCTGTACCCTAGGGGAGAGGAGACTCCGAGTTCTGATAGGAGAGGTAGAGGTTGGGTTCTCTGCCTACCATTGCTATCTCTGACTTCTGGAGCTCAACCCCCTCCTTTCTCCCCCAGTGGTGACAAGATGTCAAATAAACTTATTTTTAATACAATTACTTGAGGCTCTGTCGAGACGGGCCTGGGGGGACCAGCACCTACACCTGCCCCGCCCCCTGCACAGGCAGGCAATTCGGAGGCTGGTGGTTTTCCAGCCTTTTTTTTTTTTTTTTTTTTTAGTTTTTAAAGCCATCAAGTCTTCTGTTCACATGAAATCGTATTCCTACTCATCCTTTAGATACCAGTCTAAATGTCACCTCCAGGAGAAAGTCCTAGATTCCCTCCCCAAGGCTAACATGGGTTTGCCTCTTAGAGTCTCTCGCAGTGTCTGTGGTTCTTTTTTTTTTACTTTTCTTTTCTTTCTTTTTGTTTTTTGTTTTTTTTTTTTTTTTTTTTGAGAGAGGATCTCGCTCTGTTGCCCAGACTGGAGTGCAGTGGCACTATCATGGCTCACTGCAACCTTGACCTCCTAGGCTCAAGCAATCCTCCTGTCTCAGCCTCCCAAGGAGCTGGGACCACAGGCCTGCACCATCTGCCCGGCTAATTGTTTTACTTTTGTAGAGATGGGGTTTTCCTGTGTTGTCCAGGCTGGTCTTGGACTCTTGGGCTCAGGCAGTCCTCCTACCTTGGCCTCCCAAAGTGTTGGGATTACAAGCATGAGCCAGCATACACAGCCAGGTTCTTTTTCATGGTATCTCTAAATGAACACAGGACGTATCTGTTTAAGACACATTTGCCCCATAATGTCATGAAGGCAGGAACTGGTTCCTTTACTCTGCTGCAGGGCCAGGTAACAAAGTAGATAGTCACCATCATTCTGGACTCAGACACGGCTCAAGCCCTGAGGCTGCTCTGGCCAACTGTGTAGCCATGGGCTTCTAGCATTCTCATCTGTAAATGGACATAAAGATGTCAGAGTTTTTCTTCCTATAATTATATTATACTTTTTTCTTTTTTTTTTTTGAGACGGAGTCTTTCTCTGTTGCCAGGCTAGAGTGCAGTGGCACGATCTCAGCTCACTGCAACTCCACCTCCCGGGTCCAGGTTCAAGCAGTTCTCCTGCCTCAGCCTCCCGAGTAGCTGGGATTACAGGTGTGGGCCACCACGCCCAGCTAATCTTTTTTTTCTTTAATATTTTTGCTAATTTTTGTATTTTTAGTAGAGACGTGGTTTCACCATTTTGGTCAGGTTGGTCTTGAACTCCTGACCTTGTGATCCACCCGCCTTGGCCTCCCTAAGTGCTGGGATTTCAGGCATGAGCCACTGCGCCTGGCCTGCCCAGCCTAATTTTTTAATTTTTAGAGACAAAGTTTCACCATATTGGCCAGTCTGGTCTCAAACTTCTGACGTCAAGTAATCTACCCTCCTCAAGCCTCCCAAAGTGCTGGGATTACAGGCGTGAGCCACCACACCTGGCCAGGAAAGCTTTCCCTAACACACACTCCACAGCATTTATCACAAATTTTAGTTCAACATTTTGAGTAAATCTACGTTTAATATCTGCCTCCATCACCAGCCTGGGGCTGGGGCTTCTCAGGGGCAGAGCTTAAGCCTGTCTCAGTCACTGCTGTGTCCCCAGCAATGCCCAGAACGGAAGAGGGGTTGACTAGTTGAATAACTGCACCGCTTAAAAATAACTTCCATTTATGGCACTTCTGTTCTGTGCCAAGCATCAAGCTAAGCATTTATATGCATGTTTCCATTCAATCTGAAGGTACCCAAATAAAAACAGACTCGAGGTGGGGGGTCTCCACTTTTCCCAAGAAGTTTAGAGATTTGCCCAAGGCTACATCTGGTCAGAGGCCAGTCCAGTCCACCTGAAGGCTGAATCAGGCCAGAAGTCTTAACTCCCATTAGTGTTTAGTAAATAATAGCCCAAAGGCAATTTTAAGTGACATATGAATGCCTCTAGAATGATTCTGTAGTTTTAACTGATTTTTTTTTAAAGGTAATCAGTACATGAAACCCGTTATTGTGAACCAAGTACCCAGGATGAGGCAAAAGTAGATAAATCTTTTTCTTTTTTTTGAGATAGGGTCTTGCTTTGTCGCCCAGGCTGGAGTGCAGTGGCGCGATCATGGTTCAACGCAGCCTCTAGCGCCAGGCTCAAGCAATCCTCCCACCTCGGCCTCATAAATCGTTTTTTAAGAGAGAAAAGTGTTCAAATACAGGTGGTAGGCAAAATTGTGAAACTATTTTGAAATTGTGAAGCCTGGGTAACAGAATCAGAGCTGCTGCGGTTGCAGTGGGACGGGAAGGGAAGGGACAGGCAGCCCCTCACTAGACTGAAAACCAGGGCCAACTGGCACGTCATTCAAATATTTTTAAGCACCTAACACGGACCCAGGCCTAGAAAGAGAAAGGGACTGTTGTGGGTTAGAACCTGGAGACCCGCCTCCGCCCTTCCCCAAAGACAGCCTCGTCCCGTTCCCAATGCCTGGGAAAGAAGACAGGAGGGTCCCCAAAGCCTGATTGGGCCTCCCAGGTAGTGAGCGCTCAAGGTTGGGGAAAGGTGGTCTGATATTTGCCCTTCCCCAGCAACTCCCTCCTCTTAGCCCCTTACTCTTCCCCTCAAACTGGGGAGCAGTAGACGCTAAGGGTCCCGCAAACGCCATACTCCGAAAGCACGCAAAGACCCCCAGAAAGTTGGGGGGGGGGGCGGGGGAGGTAGCGCGAATCTGGAAGGCCTCCCCCAACCTCCCAGACGGCGGAAGTACGTCACTTTGTCCGACCCGCGGTGCATTTTGGGAATTGTAGTGAAGCGGGTGGGGGACGCCCAGCGGCCGGAGGTGTAACCCTTTAGACACCAGAGCGCGCGAGCAGAGCTGGGACAGGGTTAAAGGGTGCTCGGTCGCCCCCCGCTCCTTTAGCAAACTGAGGCAAGGCTCTGACTGGGGAGAGCCCTCCTCTGGCTGTGGCAGGCCCCAGAGCCAGGGATTCCGGGGAAGGACGAAGTGCCAAGTGGCCACCCCTACCCCCACCCTAGTTGGCAGCTTCCCGTCCCTTCTCTGAAGCCAATCAGAGCTTCTCCGCCCCGCCCCAGAAGCTGCTGCCTTCCTAATTCGTCATTGGCCCACCTTTAATGGGCGAGGAAACCGAGGCTCAGAGAGGGCAAGACATTTTGCCTAAAGCTGCACAGTAAAATCGAAGCAGAAGTTGGAAGCCCGGCAGCCTGTCCACCCACCCCCACAATTTCTGAACCCGGAGTAGCTCTAATCATTTGTATTTCGTCCTCGCCTCCCACCTTTGTGTCCCAGCTCCTTGCGGCGCGCCGAACTCCGGCCCCGAGGCGAGGAGGAGTAAGGGTTGCGCGAGGAGAGGCGGCGACCCCCGCAGCCAGCCGCTGCCCGCCGTTCCCTTTAAGAGCAGGCCCCGGCGGGACTACGTTTCCCAGAAGGCTTTGCCGGCGCGTTATGTAACTTTCCCTGCGAAGCGGCCTCTGGGCAGAAGAAGGAGGTGGAGGCGGCGGCGGCCGTTGCAGCGGCGGCGGCGAGAGCGGCGGGAGCCCTAGGCGGCGGCGAGAGCGGCCCATCGTGGGACCCGAGCTGTGCATCTCGGCTCAGAGCCCGGACCGGGCGGGGGCGCCGACGGGCCTCAGCCTGCCTTTGCGAGGGAGGCAGGAGTGAGCAAAAAGGCTTAGGGCCCAGGGGGCGGGGAAGGGGGGCCGGGCCTGGATCCGGCGGGGGAGGCCGAGCCGGAGGCCGGACCGTGGCTCGCGCTGTCCTGGGGACGCGGATCGCTCGGCGGCGGCGCGGATCGCACGTTGGCGGCCGGTGGAACGCGGGGGCCGGGCGGCGCGCGGACTGGGGCCATGGCGTCTGTGCAGGCGTCCCGCCGCCAGTGGTGCTACCTGTGCGACCTGCCCAAGATGCCGTGGGCCATGGTGTGGGACTTCAGCGAGGCGGTGTGCCGCGGCTGTGTGAACTTCGAGGGCGCGGACCGCATCGAACTGCTCATCGATGCCGCCCGCCAGCTCAAGCGCAGCCACGTGCTCCCCCGAGGGCCGCTCGCCCGGGCCCCCGGCCCTTAAGCACCCGGCCACCAAGGACCTGGCTTCGGCCGCCGCACAGGGGCCCCAGCTGCCGCCCCCGCAGGCCCAGCCCCAGCCGTCAGGGACCGGCGGCGGCGTCTCAGGCCAGGACCGCTATGACAGGGCCACATCATCGGGCCGCCTCCCCTCTGCCCTCGCCCGCCCTGGAATACACTCTGGGGTCTCGCCTGGCCAATGGGCTGGGCCGTGAGGAGGCCGTGGCAGAGGGGGGCGCCAAGGGCCTTGCTTGGCTCCATGCCTGGCTTGATGCCCCCTGGGCTGCTGGCAGCTGCAGTGTCTGGCCTGGGAAGCCGAGGGCTGACGCTGGCACCCCGGCTTGAGTCCTGCCCGGCCCCTCTTCAGCTCCGATTTCGAGAAGGAGAAGCAGCAGAGGAATGCGGACTGTCTGGCAGAACTGAACGAGGCCATGCGGGGCCGGGCAGAGGAATGGCACGGGCGCCCCAAAGCAGTGCGGGGAACAGCTACTGGCGCTGTCCGCCTGCGCCCCGTTCAATGTGCGCTTCAAGAAGATCACGGGCTGGTGGGGAGGGTGTTCGCCTTCGATGCTACTGCCCGTCCTCCAGGATACGAGTTCGAGTTGAAGCTCTTCACCGAATACCCCTGTGGTTCCGGCAATGTGTACGCAGGCGTCCTGGCGGTGGCTCGACAGATGTTCCACGATGCTCTGCGGGAGCCGGGCAAGGCACTGGCCTCTTCGGGCTTCAAGTACCTCGAATATGAACGCAGGCATGGTTCAGGAGAATGGCGCCAGCTGGGTGAGCTGCTGACCGACGGCGTCCGCAGCTTCCGCGAGCCAGCTCCCCGCGGAGGCCCTGCCCCAGCAGTACCCAGAGCCGGCCCCTGCGGCTCTTTGTGGCCCACCCCCGCGAGCCCCATCCCGGAACCTGGCGCCCACGCCGCGCCGTCGCAAGGCATCCCCCGAACCGGAAGGCGAGGCGGCTGGGAAGATGACCACCGAGGAGCAGCAGCAACGACACTGGGTGGCACCCGGTGGCCCATATCCGCTGAGACCCCTGGTGTGCCCTCACCCATTGCTGCCCTGAAGAATGTGGCCGAGGCCCTGGGCCAATCACCCAAGGACCCTGGCGGAGGTGGGGGCCTGTGCGTGCAGGGGGTGCCAGCCCTGCAGCCTCCTCCACGGCCCAGCCTCCAATCCAGCATCGCCTGGTTGCCCGCAACGGTGAAGCCGAAGTGAGTCCCACAGCAGGGGCCGAAGCTGTCAGCGGGGGTGGCGGCGGCACCGGGGCAACCCCTGGGGCCCCCTTGTGCTGTACCCTGTGCAGGGAGCGGCTGGAAGACACCCACTTCGTCCAGTGCCCCTCGGTGCCCGGACACAAGTTCTGCTTTCCCTGCTCGCGCGAGTTCATCAAGGCACAGGGCCCGGCTGGGGAGGTGTACTGCCCGAGCGGAGACAAATGCCCGCTGGTGGGTTCCTCCGTCCCCTGGGCCTTCATGCAGGGCGAGATCGCCACCATCCTTGCTGGAGACATCAAGGTTAAGAAGAACGGGACCCGTAGGCCACCACTGCATCCAAGCCACTGCCCTCTGCCCCTTTACCACCCGCCGCTGCCGCGGATAAATTATTCCCCTCCCCAACCTAGCCCAGTGCCACCCCTACCTGTGTACATACTCCCTTCCTCCGCCCAGACAGGTCCCCCTGGAGTAGATGCATTGTGGGTGGGGGAGAAAGCTTGTGGTTCCTGTCCGAGGTGGTGTTTGGGGTCCCTTGGCCCCTCCCAGTTTCCCTCTGTCCTCCTTGGCTTGGCTTGGCTTTGCTGCTGCTTGTAGTTGGGGGAGAGGTGCCCCTCCCCCCTTGAGAAGGGACCTCCTGAAAACTTGCTGTTTATAAACGAGGCAAAAGCATTTTATTGCCCCCTTCTCCCGCCCCCTTCTGCTCCTTCAATAAACCGAAAGATGGGTTTTTTTTCCTTCTTGGTCCGTTAGTTGTGTGAGATGCTGCGCCCTCTTTGGGACTGAAGTGGTCCTGCGAGGGACAGGACGTTGCGCGGTAGCCTCCAGGTGGCGCTCGGCACCCAGACGGTCCCGCCGGCTGACCTTCAACGAGTGCGACCCACTGGTCACGTTTTAGCCATCGGCCCCTTTTCCAGATGAAAGAACTGAGGCTCAGAGAGGGGTTAGCTCCTGCAGGGAGAGGCTCGGGAGTAGATTACCCTTCTATAGCTGGTCCATCCCCTATCTCTACCTGGAAGGTGGAGGACTGAGCGCCCACGTAGGGAGGGGAAAGAGGCATTGGGAGGTTTCCTAGAAGAAATAGGCAGTGGGTTCTTGCTGGGTAGGGGAGAATTTGGGGTAGACTGCTAGAGGGACTGCCCGAGGAAAGAGGAAATTTACCTCCATGGGGTAAACTAACAGGATGTCTAAAAACAGCTTGGCTACTTCTCGCCTCTGGTGGTGCCTGAGAGGCGGACGTTTGGGAAGCCCCAACTGGACTCCTCACCCTCGTCTCGGGAGACAAGGCCCTTCGGCGGCCACCCTAGAGAACAGAGTGAAAGGCACTCGCCCCGCGGCTGCCTCTGATGTGCGCGGCCTTGTCCCACACCTGTCCGGGTGGCTGATCATTAACCAGGACTTCCTGCTCGCTGGCGTCACGGGGCGGGGCCTGAGCGGGCTGCGGCAAAGCAGGAGTTAAGGGGAGGGGGGCGGCCCTAAGAGCCCAGCCCCCACCCCTGCGGCCTCCCCCGCAGTGGAAATTCCGGGAAGGGGGAATGCGGGGCGCAAAGGCCCGCGGATGGACAGAGAGATAGGGAATGATTGTCCTACCACCCCACAGCACTGTCAGACAGCCCTGGGACCTTAGGTTGCCCCCAGATGTCCTCCGGAACTCAGAGTTCCCATCACCTAAATCTGGAGGCTCCTACAGTCCTGACTGCATCAGCTCGATTACCCTGGGGTCCCATTCACACTTGAATAACTACATGTCCTAACTCCCAGATATTAGGGATCCTAGGGCTTCAACCTTCGCATCTGGAGGACCCCTCTGTTCTTGGACTGAGGGGGGGGTCCCATCCTCCCCCACCCCCAGCCATCAGCTCTCAGGTGTTCTACCACCCCTGGCACTGCCAGCCGGGGGCTCTGGGCAGGGCTGGGGAAAACCACCCCTGATTAAATACACCAGGTGATAAGCTTGGGGCAAGAGCGACCTGGATGGAGCTCCGTGCCTGGGCTCCCCTCCCAGGCTAGCCTGTGGCCTCCCCTGACCCAGCAGGCCCAAGTGCTGGGGTATCTCCCCCACCCCCCAAATCCTCAGCGCTGGAGGCCTCCAGAC
Organism: Ateles fusciceps; assembly: GCA_036589455.1. Lineage (NCBI taxonomy): Eukaryota > Metazoa > Chordata > Mammalia > Primates > Atelidae > Ateles > Ateles fusciceps. Next base: position 1,603,890 of record JAZHEH010000929.1, on the reverse strand, counting down.
ACCTGGCCCCTGTGCCCCAGTGGGAGCTAAAGAGCTGCGGAGGACACCTGGTCCTTTAAGAACAGCTGGTAGGTGGGTGGGGGCAGGGGGAGTCACCCCCAGCCTGGCTGGTGTGTATTCTAGATAGAGGTTGAGTTAACCATTAACAGAGCAGAAGGCCTGACCTGTGTGGGTGTGGGGGCTAGATCAGTCCCCCCTTCCCTCAGTACCAGGGTGGGGCCAGGGTAGAGGGGTTCTGGATTTATTTGGGAATCAAGCAATAGGTGGAGAGACTTCAAGATGGGAAATGCAGAGAGACACCCGGGGAAAGATGGGAGGCAACAGAGGTGGAAGGGAGAGATACAGGACCATCTCACTGAAAGACACAAGGAGAGGCGGGAGCCGGAGGCCCAGAGAGACAGGGAGAGACTCAAGAGGACCTCAGGGATGAGGCAGACCAGAGAGGGAGAGATGGAAAAGAAAAGGAAATGGCTATTATTCTGATAGGATGAGCGAGACTGAGATATACCAATGATGCCAACAACAGACACATAAGAGAGGGGAGACTAGATGCAGAGAGAAGGCATAAAGAAGAGATGAGAAAAGAAAAAACAATTTTAAAAAGGAAGGAAAGAGAGAGACTGAAATCAGGAAAAGGCACAGGTGTGAACTAGAGCTAAGACATCCTCAAACTCGGAAGTTCTGTGAGACAGAGGCGGAGAATGGGAGCTCTGTGAGGAAGTGCAAGGTTGCATCTATTTGGGTTATTTGGTCCCCCAGTCATCAGACCAAGGCATCTCCTTCAGGAAGCCCTCCCTACCACCAGGCTGCATCAGGTGCCATTTATGGGCCTCCCATATCCCTCTGTACTCCCCCAATCCCAGCCCTGTCCATTCTGGAGTGTTGCTGTCTGGCAAACAGACTGTGAGCCCCAGAAGGGAAGGCCAGGGATGATCACCACTTCATCCTCAGCATCCCACAGCACAGGGTCAGCTTAAGGGATAGAGATAGATTAATGGGCTACTTCTCTTCCTCAACAAGTGTTTATTCAGCATCTACCATGTGACAAGCACTGGGGGAGATAATGTGGATGGAGCAGGGAATAGAATGCAACCCTTGGGTTAGGGGCTGTGGCTCACGCCTGTAATCCCAGCACTTTGGGAGGCCAAGGCAGGAGGATCACGAGGTCAGGAGTTCAAGACCAGCCTGGCCAACACAGTGAAACCCCATCTCTACTAAAAATACAAAAATTAGCTGGGCATGGTGGCACATGCCTGTAGTCCCAGCTACGTGGGAGGCTCAGGCAGGAGAATCACTTGAACCCGGGAGGCAGAGGTTGCAGGTAGCCGAGATCACGCCACTGCACTCCAGACCAGGCGACAGAGTGAGACTCTATCTCAAAAAAAATAATAATAATAATAATGCAGCCCCTACTCTCACTCCAGACCCAGTGACAGAGTAAGATTCTGTCTCAAAAAAAAAAAAAAAAAAAAGAATGCAGCCCTTCCTGTCATGGAGCTGGCACGCAGGTGAGAGACGCAAACAGGACCATAAAGTACGACAGCCATGGAGTAGTCAGTCCTCAGGAGAAAAAATAAACCAGGGAAAGGGGATAGAGAGTGATGGGGGGTGGCATTTTATTTTTTATCTTAATAGAGACGGGGTTTCACTGTGTTGGCCAGGCTGGTCTCAAACTCCTGAGCTCAAGCAATCTGCCTGCCTCAGCCTCTCAAAGTGTTGGGATTACAGGCGTGAGCCACGGCACCCTGCCCCGGTTGCTATTTTAGTTTATTATTTATTTATTTATTTTGAGACAGAGTCTCACTCTGTCACCCAGGCTGAAGTGCAGTGGTGCGATCTCAGCTCACTGCAGCTTCCACTTCCCGGATTCAAGCGATTCTCCTGTCTCAGCCTCCCGAGTAGCTGGGACTACAGGCATGCGCCACCATGCCCGGCTAATTTTTGTATTTTTAGTAGGGACAGGTTTTCAGCATGTTGGCCAAGCTGGTCTCAAACTCCTGACCTCATGTGATCTGCCCATCTCAGCCTTCCAAAGTGCTGGGATTACAGGCTTGAGACATTGCGCCTGGCTGGGGCTGCTATTTTAGAAAGGGATGTAGGGAAGGGCTCACTGAGCACGTGACACTAAGAACTGAAGCGGGGCAGGGAGTGAGCCAGGGGAAATCTGGGTAAATAGCACATGCGAGGGTCCTGAGGTGGGAGCCTGCTTAGTTTGTCCCAGAAGCAGCGGGGCGACCCGTCCTAGCAGAGAGTAGTAGGAAATGGAATCAGAGGGATGGTGGGGAGCAGTAGAGGACCTGTACACTGTTATAAGGACTTTGGATTTTGTTTTTTGTATTTTTTGAGACAGAGTCTTGCTCTCGTCACCAGGCTGGAGTGCAATGGCACAATCTCTGCTCACTACAACCTCTATCTCCCGGGTTCAAGTATTCTCCTGCCTCAACCTCCCGAGTATCTGGGACTACAGGTGCACACCTCCACGCCCAGCTATTCTCTTTGTATTTTTAGTATAGACGGGGTTTCACCATGTTGACTAAGCTGGTGTCGAACTCCTGACAATCAAGTGATCCGCCCACCGCGGCCTCCCAACATCCTGGGATTGCAGGTGTGAGCCACCGCCCCAGCCTGGATTTTGTTCTAATAGGAACAGGTGGGAGCTTTCAAGCAGGGGGTGAAGGGATGGAGCAAATGAGACAAAAATGGCACAGAACCCACTGGGACTGACGTTCATCTGTGTGTTCTCAACACGGAGCCCAGCACAAATGCCCCAATGACTGTGTGTGCATGCGTGAGAGAGACCCCAAACCAACAGAGAAAATGCCAGAACAGCATCTAGATGGACAGATGGACTCAGAGACCCCCAGAGAGAGGCCAGCTCAGGGCCCAGGGACACTCAGGGACAGCAGATACACACAGACCCACAGCAGCCCAGCTGAGAAGTCCCATTCCTTCCAGAACCCTCCCCCACCCGGAAAGCTTCCTGGGGCTGGAAAAAAAACCCCAGGCCCTCCTGCCCGCCTCACCCGTGCCGTGCCCACTCACACCTCAGGCATAGGAAGCTGGCAGGCCCCACAGGAACCTTTCTGTGCAGGGGGGAGTGGAGGCAGGCAGGCGGCAGGGACGAAGGGAGAACGAGTGGCAGGCAGGCGGGCAGTGGCTACACAAAGGCCCCAGTGTCTTCCCCTGCTGCCCGGGTACAGATATAAATAATACGCACATATACGTTTATATATGTATATACCAGCACACTGAGGGGGAAGGCTGGGGCCACACACTCCCCTAAGGGCCAGGGCATGGCAGAGTCTTTCCCTGTGGGGGCTGGGGGCTAAGAGACCCACAGAGATAGTCCCCCAAGACTAAGAGGCTCAGGCAGACAGACGGCAGACAGAGAGAAGGAGAGGGAGAAACTTACAAAGTGGGACAGAAAGCGACTTGCGGAGAGAGTGCCAGCACCAGCTAGAAAGCAAGTGTCAGGAGCAGGCGGACTCAAATGGAGATGCACCAGCCAACATCCAGAGAAATGGAACTTCCCTGCAGAGACAGAAAGAGGGATGGTGACAGAATGAAGAGAGAGAGTCATTTCAGAGAGAGGCAGAGCCATGGAGAAGCCCGGGTGAGAGGAAGTAGGGATGAAGAGAAACAGAGATCGACATGCAGTGAGAGAGAGACAGACAGACAGACAGAGTTGCGGCTGAAGGCTTGGGGAGGCTGGTGCCCAGGGGGGAGGGGAGGGTCAGGGCACATTTCCAGTCTGGGGCTACTGTCTGCAGGGCTCTGATCCAGCCCAGAAACAGGCTGAGGGGCAGGAGCAGAGGTGAGGGAGGTGGCCCTTGGGTTCCGGATCTTGGTGTTTACCTGGGGCAGGATTGCAAATAGGCGCCCAGCCTGGCCCACGGTCAGCGAGGGTGGGATGGGCTGGGCCACAGCCCTGGCACTGGTGGGCCCGACACACCCACCTGTGGCCTGGGCAATGAGTAACACATGCACGGTGACACCTGGGTAGATGGTGACACATAGAGGGACAGACATGGTGACACACAGTGACAGATATAGACTAGAGCCACAGTGACAGGTCCAGAGTGACAGAGACGTAAACAGTCACAAGACACACTGTCACAGACAGTGACAGACACACACAGTGAAGCGTGCTCATCAAAAACACAATGACAGGCAAATGTGTCGTGAGGCACAGAGGCACGTTGACAAAGCACAGAGGGATGAACAGACACAAGAACGTGGCGACGGCCACAAAGAAGACGACACACAGAACAGTCACCTACATGTGTACACGAGGAGACAGTGACACCAACACAAACCCAGAACAGACACCAACGCAGAGACGTCCAAGCACACACACACTAACGTGCTGAACAGAGACGCATCACAGAGTAACACACAAGCTCACAGACACGGTGACACCGAAACGCTGACAGCCAGACACGTGAATGAAGCCCAGTGACAAACATGCTGACTGGGACACACATGTCCCACCTAGCTGTGAACTGCCCGGTCACCAGTGAGTATGTGGCTTCTGGGAACCCACTGCCTCCCATACGGCAGTCTGTGGCGGAGAGTGGGGCTGCCTGCCAGGGAGGGCTTGGGGACCCCAGGACTGCGCTGTGCTGCCACTGGCCCTCCCATCCAACAGAACAGCAGGGTGCTTAGGGGCACTGACTCTGGGCCAGACTGCCTGGGTTCATGCCCTAACACCACACTCGTGATCTGTGTGACCCCACACAAGTCACTTCATGTCTCTGTGCCTTCGTTTCATGAAACAGTAAAGTTGGGGGGAGCGGGGGATGGAGTCCGTCAGTTCTGTAAGGTGCTAACACAATCCCCGACTGGTGGGAAGCCCTAGGAGCTTTTAATCATCATCATCGTCATCTCATGCCTCCTAATGCTGACAGCCCGCTGCCCACAGCTAGGACCCTGCCCCAGCCTCTTGCTCTCCCCACCCACGAGCCCCCTCCCCTGGACCGAGTCACCTTAGGCCCACAGCCCAGGGCTGCCTATGTCCCCATGGCCACCCCCACATCCCTGATTCATGGCGTCCCGTGTCTGTCCATGCGTCCCCACGTCTGACCGTGGTACCTCTCCACGCTGGACACCAGCCCGCTGTCCCTGGGGTGGGGGTCACACCTGCCCATGCCAGCAGAGCTGGTGGCCACCAGACACCCCGACGGATGGCCCCACCCTCTCCCCAAGGACCCTACAACAACACCCCACCCCTCCGGCCACCTGAGGTCCCCCACTGGGGGCAGCCTGAGGCCCGAGTCTGGGGACAGGAAGCCCCAGGCCTGGCCGCCCTGAAAGCTTCTTTCAGCCTGGGCCTCCTCCCCCGCCACCACCGACTCCTCCCGCGGAGTAATATCTGGGCTGTTGGCCGGGGGGCGGGGCCAGATCCCGGAGGCCGCCTGGGAGAAGCCAGAAACCGCAGGGCTTCCTGCCTCGGGCTGGCCGACTCCGGGAGAGACCCCCAAGCCCGAGGGAGGGGGGGCGGGTGCCTGGGGAGACTGAGGGCCTTTCTCTCGGCCCCCAGTTGTTTTCTCCCAGGAACCGGGAGGAATTCCCCGGCCTGCCCAGGACAGCGAGGCTGGTGGGACGGACAGGGAGCCAGCGCGGCAGGGGGCGGGGGTGACACGCAGCCTGCAAGGCGGGGCACAGCGACAGGAATAGAGGGCCTGGCCTGCGAGGTGGCAGGTAGAGGCGGAAACCAGGGAGCTGGGAGAGGGAAGAGGCCAGAGAAAGAGAGACCAGCAATCCAGGAAAGGAGTCGAGGGAGATGGACCCGGGAAAGAGTCACTCTGAGAGAAGGAGGGAGAAACCCAAAGTCCCAGGGGAAGGGAGGGCGGGAGTCCAAGCAGTAGAGAAAAAAGAGAGGAGAGAGAGACAGAGAGAGAGAGAGAGAGAGGGAGGTGGACCATAGGAGAGACAGCCACACAGAGACAGCACCAGCGACTCAAAGAAACCAGGAGACACAGATAAAGGCACAGAAAGAGGGTCAGGGACAGATAGATACAGAATGAAATGACACTGGCCGGGTGCAGTGGCTTATGTCTGCAATCTCAGCACTTTGGGAGGCTGAGGCAGGAGGACCGCTTGAGACCAAGAGTTCAAGAATAGCCTGCGCAACACAAGGAAACCCCCTCTCTATAAAAAAAAAAAAGTAAAAATTAGCCAGGCATGGTGGTGTGCACCTGTAGTCCCAGCTACTCGGGAGGCTGAGGAGGGAGGATTGCTTGAGCCAGGGAGGTCAATGCCGCAGTGAGCTGTGATTGTGCCACTGCACTCCAGCATGGGTGATAGAGCAAGACCCTGTCTCAAAAATGAAAGAAGGAAGGAAGGGAGGGAGGGAAAGAAAAGGAAAGAAAAGAAAGAAGGAGGGGAAGGAGGGAGGGAGGGAGGGAAAGAAAAGGAAACAAAGGAAGGAAGGAGGGAGGGAGGGAGGGGAAAGAAAAGGAAAGAAAAGAAAGAAGGAAGGAAGGAGGGAGGGAGGGAGGGAAGAAAAGAGGAAAGAAAGGACACTAAGAGTCAAGGAGAAAGACCCACAGAAACTGAGAGACACATCACACTGGTGTGCATGCGCGCACACACACGCACACACAGGTGGATTAGACAAAGTCTTTGATCTTCAAATGACTGAACGCTGGCTGGCTGGCTGAATAAATGAATGAGCAAAGAGAGCCAGCAACTAGGAAAGGCAGATGACAGGTGAGGAAAAGACAGAATCAGATCCGCCCTGTCCACCTACTCCAGCTCTGCTGAATGACCTAAGACCAGCCCCATCCCATCTGGGCCCTCACTTTCCATTCTGAAAGGAGGGGTGGGAGGTGCACAGTTGTGTTTCCAGGACAGCCAATCTGAGCAACAGACAGGCCGACTCAGAGTCACAGGAGAGACCTGGGACACAGCACCCGGATCCCAAATCCAGAGGAGTGGCTGAAGGAGGACGAAGCTCCTTCCCCCGCACACCCCTCCTGCAAAGGCGACAGACACACACCCAGCCAGCAGACTCTCCACACACACTCACATGCAAACGCAACATTACAGTTACGCAGCAAAGGCAGGCATCAGACACACACAAACATACATGCTTTTTTTGTTTGTTTGTTTTTGAGACACTCTTGCTCTGTCACCCAGGCTGGAGTACAGTGGTGCAATCTTGGCTCGCTGCAATCTCCCCCCTCCCAGGTTCAAGCAATTCTCCTGCCTTAGCCTCCTGAGTAGCTGGGACTACAGGAGTCATGAGCCACCACACCCCGGCCTAATTTTTATATTTGTAGTAGAAACGAGATTTCACCGTGTTGGCCAGGCTGGTCTTGAACTCCCGACCTTAAGTGATCCTCCCACCTCGACCTCCCAAAGTACTGGGGTTACAGGCATGAGCCACCACACCTAGCCTACATGCTTTCTTTAAAGCATGCAGATACACACGGACTCACAGAGATACACATAGAACACACATGAACACCCAGCCCTACCATATGCATGCCATCCCACACACACACTCTTTGAGGCAGTGAGTTAGGCAGACAGTGACATACAGACACACACGTAACACAGAGTGAGACCCAGAGGGACCCAGGAATAGGTGTACACAGAGAGCCACCACACAAGACAATAAAGACATACACAAAAGGCCTGGCGTGGTGGTTCATGCCTGTAATCCCAGCACTTTGGGAGGCCAAGGTGGGCAGATCATTTGAGGTCAGGAGTTCGAGACCAGCCTGACCAACATGGTGAAAACCCATCTCTACTAAAAATACAAAAGTTAGCCAGGTGTCGCGGCGGGTGCCTGTAATCCTAGCTGCTCAGGAGGCTGAGGCATGAGAATCATTTGAACTCAGGAGGTGGAGACGCAGTGAGCCAAGATTGTGCCACTGCATTCCAGCCTGGGGCAACAGAGTGAGACCCTGGCTCAATAAATAAAATAAAAGAAATACACAAGAGTCTTATATTCGCAGCCATCCAGGGCAAGTAAGCACACACCCAGGGTATGAACAGATACGCAAACCCACATAATGAAGGGATACCAACAATAGACAACACCCTGGCTGGGCGCGGCGGCTCCCGCCTCTAACCCCAGCACTTTGGGAGGCTTGAGGCGGGTGAAGCACCTGAGGTCAGGAGTTCGAGACCAGGCTGACCAACATGGTGAAACCTTGTCTCTACTAAAAATACAAAAATTAGCCAGGCGTGGTGGTGTGTGTCTATAATCCCAGCTACTCAGGAGGCTGAGGCAGGAGAATCGCTTGAACCCGGGAGGCGGAGGTTGCAGAGAGCCGAGATCACACTACTCAACTCCAGCCTGGGTTACAGAGTAAGACTCCATTTCAGAAAAAAAAAAAAAATAAGATAACACCCGGGCAGTAGACTATGAGGACCCCCCCCCCCACACACACACACGCACGCACGCACGTGCGCGCACATACACACACGCAGATAAGCTCCTGACACATGCACCATCTCCAGTGGCTGAATCGACACCTCATCTGTCCTTTTCCTCCTCCCCCAGCTTTGCCAAAGATTGCTCAGCCCTTAGGCTTCCAGAGCCTCAGAGGTAGAGGTCTGCATGTGTGTCTGGGGAGGTGGGGGTGGGGAGATGGCCTTGGTCACTGCAGCGCCACCTCCCCCTCTGCTCTGGCCCCACTGCTGCGGGGGCTGCTATCTGTGAGCAAACTGTCCTTAGGGTCAGGGACAGCTAAGAGCCAAGGTCAGGTCGATGCCTCCCCCACTCCTCCCCCCACAGGCAGCCGGCTCTGGGGGCAGGAAGCAGAAGGGACAGCGGAACAGAAATTCAGGTGTTCAAGCCCCACAGGGCCCACTAGCCAAGGAAAGGAGACATTCAGTAAGAGGCGGACATGGTACCTTTAATGATTAAACACAGCCAGTGTCCTGCTTCCCTGGGCAAGAATCAGACTTCAGTAGAAGGCCCCCACACCCTAACCAGCCTTTTCTGGTTTCTCTTGGACCAGAGTTGGGGGACAGGATGGGCTTCAGAGAAAAACCAAGGAATATTCTCACCTCCATCCCCCACCCAACCCATGCCAAAGAGAAGGGTGATGACATGGCCAACATGGAGCTGCAGCGGCCACCACGGTATGTGATGGCCCCCTGACATCGCCACCCACCCAGCATGACAGCTATCAAAGCACCCAATGGGCCAAAAAAGGTGTTACGTAGATGGTGGCCAACCTGGCACCTACCGTGTCAAGAAGTACACCAAAAAGAAGTGGGCACAGCACCTGATGGGCCAACGATGGCACTGAAATGGAATCACTACCACACCCAAAGGGCCAACCAAGTTGGTGGCCATCAAACCATGCGGTGGATCAGCCAGTAACACGAATCAATGCAGCAGTCCTCACAGTACCCAGGGACCTCCCAAGATGTATTGACGGTGGTTAGCACAGAACCCAATGAGTCCACACCATGCCCACTGAGATGGCAGTCATTACAGTAAGTAATAGACCAAGCCGGATGTTAACCAATGGGGCAAGCGATGTGTCACCAGAAGCATCAGGCCCCAGGAGCTTCATGGTGCGAGCTGCAGCCATACCCACCACCATGTTCCCAACCCCTGCTAGGATGCATTAAGCAGAGAGCGGGAATAGAGGCTCTGGTAGTATACTCCAGGCTCCCCACCCTCAGCCCCATAGCTCCCAAACCCCCACGTCCAGTTTGGGAGGCGCTGGTGTCTGTTCCGACATCAGGTTGTTGATGGAGAAAGGGTGGTTGAAGTTATAGGGCGCGTCTAGCTTCAGCTCCCCTGGGAGCTCCAGGCCAGTGAAATAGGGTGTAGCGGAAGGGGGTGAGCCACAATCCAGAGCCCCCCACATCTTCCCTGCCCTGGGCCCTCAGGCTCAGGGGCTGGAGGCGGGGGCTGGGGAGGGGAGGAGACCGTGGCAGCGGGGGTGGTGGTGGAGGCAGCAGACCCTGTCCCGTTCCTGGAGGTGGTGGCGGCCCCACTGCCCCCTTCTTCACCTTCTCCTCCAGCTTGAAGCGCTTCTGGCGGCGCAGGTAGCAGCCGTTCTCAAACATGTTCCCCTGAGCTGGGGTGCAGGGCCCAGTAGGAGCCCTTGCCAGGCTTGTCTGGGGAGCGCGCCACCTTGACAAAACAGTCGTTGAAAGACAGCGAATGGCGGATGGAGTTCTGCCAGCGCTGCTGATTCTCCCGGTAGTAAGGGAAGAGGTCCATGATCCACTGGTAGATTTCACTTAAGGTCAGCATCTTCCCCGGCGCCTGCTGGATGGCCATGGTGATGAGGGAGATGTAGGAATACGGTGGCTTGGCGTGTGCCAGGGCCCGCCGGTACCCCCTTTGGCATCTCCTTCCCGTGCACCAGCCCAGGACCCGGGGCCCCATACCCTGAGCTGCTGCTGCCACCACTGCTGGTACCCAGGCCTGGGAAGGTGGGCCCCAGGGGTGCTGCAGGGGCTGAGGGGGCCAGGGGTCCGGAGGGCAGTGGGGGAGGCAGGGAGGCCCCCAGGGGGATAGGGAGAGCTCAGAGGGTTCAGGGTCATGTAGGAGTTGAGGGGGGTCATGGTGGGCACTGGGGTCACCGGAGAGTAGACCTAGAGGGAAAGATGAAAGGGGTCAGTGGGGCTCCACTCTGCTGGTCAGCGAAGGATCCCAGGACTCACTGCGTGTCTGTCTGTCTGTCCGTCTTGCCTCCTCTACAAATCCCTTCCATCGTTACCTCTCTCTGCAGAAAGCTGTCTCTCAAGGTCTCTCCTCACTCCCTGGATACACTTCCTGCCCTCCCCCACCGTTTCCCACCCACCATGCACCCATACACTCAAGATCATGCTTGAAGTGCTTCTCCAGGGTTTGGGACACCCAGGGGAGTCTCTGAAATCCTTTGTAGGATGTCGACGAAGTAAAGACTATTTTCAAAATAATGCTTTTTTCGTTTGTTTGTTTGTTTGAGGTGGAGTCTTGCTCTATTGACCAGGCTGGAGTGCAGTGGTGTGATCTTGGCTCACTGCAACCTCTGCCTCCCAGGTTCAACCGATTCTCCTGCCTCAGCCTTCTGTGTAGCTGGGATTACAGGCGTGTGCTACCATGTCCAGCTTTTTTTTTTTTTTTTTTTTTTTTTTTGTATTTTTAGTAGAGATGGGATTTCCCCATGTTGGCCAGGCTGGTCTTGAACTCCTGACCTCGTGATCTTCCCACCTTGGCCTCCCAAAGTGCTGGGATTACAAGTGTGAGCCACCATGCCCGGCAATGCTAAGTTATTACTAGCCCTTTCCACTCCCTTTCTCTTGAAGCGTACAGTGGAGTTTTCCAGAGGGTGTTCATATTCTTTTTTTTTTTTTTTTTTTTTGAGACAGAGTCTCACTCAGTCACCAGGCGCCAGGCTGGAGTGCAGTGGCGCGACCTCGGCTCACTGCAACCTCCGCTGCCCGGGTTCAAGCATTCTCCTGCCTCAGCCTCCCGAGTAGCTGGGACTACAGGCGCGCGCCACCACGCCCAGCTAATTTTTTTGTATTTTTAGTAGAGACGGGGTTTCACCATGTTGACCAGGACGGTCTCGATCTCTTGACCTCGTGATCCGCCCGCCTCAGCCTCCCAAAGTGCTGGGATTACAGGCGTGAGCCACCGCGCCCGGCCATGGGTGTTCATATTCTAACAGAGAGAATGCAAAAGCAGCTAGGAGAATCCAGCTGTCTTCCACTGGGCCAGACTTGATTTGCAAAATGGAAAACAGTGCCACTCTTTTGACTAAATTTTTTTGAAATATATATATATATATATATATATATTTTTTTTTTTTTTTTTTTTTTGAGACGGAGTCTCGCTCAGTCACCAGGTTGGAGTGCAATGGTGCGATCTCAGCTCACTGCAACCTCCGCCTCCTGGGTTCAAGAGATTCTCCTGCCACAGCCTCCCAAGTAGCTGGGACTACAGGTGTGTGCCACCACACCCAGCTAATTTTTGTGTTTTTAGTAGAGATGGGGTTTCACCACGCTGGCCAGGATGGTCTCAATCTCTTGACCTCGTGATCCGCCCACCTTGGCCTCCCAAAGTCCTGGGATTATAGGCGTGAGCCACCTCGCCCAGCCAAAATATAGTTCTTTTAATAAAAAATGCTTTTACACTAACAAATGATTGCTATTTTTAAATGAACTAATACAAGTTTTTAACATATCTCAGTGTTAATTTTAAATATGGAAAATGTAAGATTGACATAACCCACATCAACAGAAACTGGGCTCCTCAGCAATTTTTTTTTTTTTTTTTTTTTTTTTTTTTTGCACAGGGTCTGACTCTTGTCTCCCAGGCTGGAGTACAGTGGTGTGATCTCAGCTCACTGTAGCCTCAAACTCTGGGGCTCAAGTGATCCTCCTGCCTCAACCACCCAAGTAGCTGGGACTACAGGCATGCACCACCACACCCAGATTATTTATTTATTTAGAGACAGAGTCTGACTCTGTTGTCCAGGCTGGAGTGTGGTGGCACAGCCTTGGCTCACTGCAACCTCCACCTTGCAGGTTCAAGCTATTCTCATGCTTCAGCCTACCAAGTAGCTGGAATCAGAGGCATGCGCCCAACACCCTGCTAATTTTTTGTATTTTTAGTAGGGACGGGGATTCACCATGTTGCCCAGGCTGTTCTCAACTCCCTGGCCTCAAGTAATCCTCCTGCCTTGGCCTCCCAAAGGAATCTCAGCACTTTGGGAGGCTGAGGAGGGTGGATTACTTGAGGTTAGGAATTTGACACTAGTCTAGCAACATGGTGAAACCCTGTCTCTACCAAAAGTACAAAAATCAGCCAGGCATCATGGCACATGCCTGTAATCCAAGCTACTCAGGAGGCTAAGGCAGGAGGATCACTTGAGCCGAGGAGTTGAAGGCTGCAGTGAGCTGAGATCACACCATTGCACTCCAGCCTAGAAAACAGAGCAAGACTCCATCTCACAAAAAAATAAAAATAAAAATAGGGCTCCTGAGACCAAAAAATTTAAGAATTGCTGGTTTATTAGGTGAATGATTAGTTGTCAAGTTTAGGAATTATAAATAGTGATTATAACTCTCTAATAATCTAACATATATGTGTAACTCTCTTCAATCTTTTAGATTATACAATTACTGTATTTAGGCCGGACGTGGTGGCTCACACCTGTAATCCCAGCACTTTGGGAGCCCTAGGGAGGCAGATCACTTGAGGTCAGGAGTTCAAGACCAGCCTGGCCAACATGGGGAAACCCTGTCTCTACTAAAAATACAAAAAATAGCGGGGCATGGTGGCAGGTGCCTGTAGTCCCAGCTACTCAGGAGGCTGAGGCAGGAGAATCTATTGAACCCAGAGGTGGAGGTTGCAGTGAGCCAAGATTGCACCACTGCACTCCAGCCTGGGTGACAGAGCGTGACTCTATCTAAAAAAAATACAAATACAAATAAAAAATTACCGTATTTATAAATAAAAGTGTTTAAATATCAGAAATCGCTTTTCAACCTAATAATATTATTTATTTACTATATATCTTCAAATCTTTTTTTTTTTTATAAAGACGGGGTTTCACCATGTTGGTCAGGCTGGTCTTGAACTCCCAACCTCAGGTGATCCGCCCGCCTTGGCCTCCCAAAGTGCTTGGGATTACAGGCGTGAGTCACCACGCCCAGGCTATATCTTCAAATCTAAGACTTCCCTGGGAAGCTGCAGCATTACTTTATATATTAATACAAGTGGGAAAAACACTCAGTTGAAATCACTGGACACCATTGACTGTAAAATGTATCCAATTTTTGGAAATATTTAAATAGTGGAAAAAGCTCAATGGAACACGGTAGATATTGCAATGCCTCTCTAAGTAACCCTCTCTATATTCTTTCATTCATTCAACCAATATTTATCAGTTGGCGGCTCTGTGCCAGGTGCTGCTCCAAGCACTTCACAAGAATGGTCTCCTTTAATCTTGATAACCATACTATGGGAGGAGGTGTTATGACGATGCCCGTTTTACAGCTGAACTAGCTGAGAGGCCCAGAGAGGTCGTCAGGGTCACACAGCAAGAGAGGGGCAGAACTGGGATTCTGCAACCAGGCAGTCTGGCTCCAGACCTGTTGTGGGTCACGCTATAAAAGCAGTGACTAGGACCAATGCCCGCCCTCATGGTGCTAACAGTCTAGCAGGAACACAACAGTGAACAGAAAATGCCGGAATAAGGCATGCGGGAGGGTTGTTTCTTTGTATCTACCTACCCCTTCTCCACCACTGTCTCCCACCCTCTCTCCCCCATACTCCATCTGGAACTTTCCCCACTGCCTCCTCCAAGGCCTGGGGTCTCATGGCACTGCGTGGGTGAGGGGGGGTCTGCTATATATAGCACTGACTAGAGCCACCAAATGTGAGTTAACTGGATACTGCCTCGTCTCCTGCCACTGTAAACTTCTATTGTTTTTGTTTTGAGAGGAAGTCTCCCTCTGTCGCCCAAGCTAGAATCCAGTGTGTGACCTGGGCTCACTGCAACCTCCACCTCCCAGGTTCAAGCGATTCTCCTGCCTTGGCCTCCGGAGTAGCTGGAATTACAGGCACGCGCCACAACACCTGGCTAATTTTTGTATTTTTAGTAAAGGCAGGGTTTTGCCATGTTGGTCAGGCTAGTCTCAAACTCCTGACCTCAGGTGATCCACCTGCCTCGGCCTCCCGAAGTGCTGGGATTACAGGCATGAGCCACTGTGCCTGGCCCTACCACTGTAGACTTCTGCAGGTCACAAGGTCCAGAGAGAAATGAGTCTTGCCAGGGTGGCTTAGGGAATCAGGGAGAGGGGTCAACCAACTCAACCCTAAGTCTCAGTTCCAGTGGAAAAATCTTCTACTCTTTCCTCTTCATGTCCCTCCATGGAGCTCTTTCACCATATCTCTTTGAATCTCTGTTGGCTATTTTTGCCTTTGTGTTACCTGTCTCAGGTACCATTACCCATCTTCCCCTCTCCCATCTTCCTCCCCCCACCGCCCATTGTCTCCCCCTTCTGTCTCCTCTCTAAGCTCTTTGGCTCTTCCTGCCCACCCCTCCCCAGTCCTCTCCAATCTCCCTTTCCCCTCGATCCTGTCTCTCTCTCCAGCCTTCCACCTCTTTCTCCCTTCCTTGGGACTCTCTCTCACTACCCCACTCTACCCCACTCCACTCCCACCTCCTCCCACTCTCACCTCTCTTCCTCCTGCAGTCCATCTTCCTGTTTTTTTTTTTTTTTTTTTTTGAGATGGAGTCTCACTCTGTTGCCCAGGCTGGAGTGCAGAGACTTGATCTCAGCTCAATGCAACCTCCGCCTCCTGGGTTCAAGCCATTCTCCTGTCTCAGCCTCCCCCAGTAACTGGGATTACAGGCATGAGCCACCACGCCCAGCTAATTTTTTTATTTTTACTAGAGATGGGGTTTCACCGTGTTGGCCAGGCTGGTCTTGAACTCCTGACTGCAAGTGATTCACCCTCCTCAGCCTCCCAAAGTGCTGAGATGACAGTCATGAGCCCCCAGCCCGGCCACCATCTTCTTATCTCTCTCTCTCTCCCCCCTCCCTCCCTCCCTTCATCATATTCATTCCCCCCTCACCCCAAGTCTCACAGTGAAACTGCAGCCACAGTTACTCCTTTCCCCCTACTCAGGCTCTCCCCCCTGGTTGGTGGCTTCAGGCCCCCTCCCCAGAATAAGAAAAGAGATGAGGTGAGAAGGTGATGGATTCGGGGGGTCCACAGAGTTCCCCAAATCCCCCTATACCCCCACCCCCATTTCGCCAACCCAGTCAGGCTCTCTGGTATCGCAGAGTAAGATAAACAGGGACCCCAGGCCCCTCCTTTCTGGCTCCCCACCCACCCGGAAGTCCTCCTTGAGGTCCGACCTCAAGCACTCCAGCTGCCCTAATCCACCCTAGGCTTTCCCACACCTCGGGGCTGGGATGAACCCCTGGTGTCCGGGTCTGAGCCGGATCTCCCCCTGCCAGGGCGGGGCTGAGATTGGGGGAAGCCCTCGGGGGACCTGCACCCCCACACCAGGAGACTGGAATTTCTCCTCTTTCATTTCCTTATTGTCTCTGGAGAAGGGTGTGACGGAGCAGAGGAAGGCAGAGTGAAGCCAGAAGCCAAGTTTCTAGTCCCAGACCCAACCCAGGACCCCAGCCTTCTGCGTGTGGGGCTTCCAGTTTCCACCTCAAAAATGGGGGAGCAGCTGGATCAGCTAATCTGCAAGAACCTGAGGCCAACAGGGATATCCTGGGATGGTAACTGTCCAAGTTCCCTGCAGACAGGCAAGTTCCCTGAGTGTTAATGTCACCCCAGCCGGAGGGTGCTATGGGCAAGAAGAAGTCTGGGGACCCTCTCAGCTCTCAGTTGCTGGCTGAGTGTAGATATTTCTCTCCCCATTGTTCTGACCCAAGGGGAAGAGGTGGCCTCACTTGATGAGAAGGTCAGGGAGAGCCTCAGACCATACCCCCCAAGCATTTCCATTCCTGCATATATTGACTCTTCCAAAATATGCCACGAAATGCATATTACCTCCAGACTGTCCCTGTATTATTATTATTATTATTATCATTATTTTTGAGATAGGGTCTCATTCTGTCACCCAGGCTAGAGTGCCATGGCATGATCACAGCTCCCAGCAGCCTCGACCTCCTGGCCTCAAGCCATCCTCCCACCTCAGCCTCCCAAGTAGCTTAGACTATAGGCATGGCTGGCTAATTAAAAAAAAATTTTTTTTTTTGTAAAGACAGGGTCTCCCTTTGTTGCCCAGGCTATCCCCAAATTCCTGGGCTCAAGTGATCTTCCCACTTCGACCTCCCAAAGTGCTGGGATTACAAGTGTGAGCCACCGTGCCGGCTATCCTTCGATTTCTGACACAATTTCCATACAAATTGTCCCCTAAACTTGAATCTATTCAGACTGTGTCCCAAATATCAACTCCTCCTGCCTAGACCCCTATCATTTACTTAAGATGTGCCCCCAAAACATCTGTAGTTGGTTTGTACAATTGGTCTGTAGTTGGTTCCTTTAAATCAGGTCCCCAGACTTTGAGTTCTCCAGAGGTCCAGCTG
Source organism: Ateles fusciceps (assembly GCA_036589455.1). Lineage (NCBI taxonomy): Eukaryota > Metazoa > Chordata > Mammalia > Primates > Atelidae > Ateles > Ateles fusciceps. The sequence continues at coordinate 1,586,859 of JAZHEH010000929.1, read as the reverse complement.
GGATCATCCTGGAAGCCTCCATGGGGAAGGTCTCTGCCTTCCACATCTCTCAACTGATACCTCCAGCCACCCTGACTCCACCTCTCAACACTCCCAGTCCCTTCCCCAGTTGGCCCTGCCCCACCCCCACGTGCACCTCACACCTCCCCAAACCCAGGACCGGCCCCCTCCCGGGCACCGTGCCAAGCCCTGAGGCCTGGGGATCCAGGAATCCCACCCTACAGTTTCAAGCTCTAGACCCAAGACTCAGGCAGGCTGGGGCCCCCGCAGCCACCAGATCTTGACTCCTTGAAGAACTCAGCCATTCCTGCCGCACACCCCACTTCAAGCTCACAGTCCCCTTCTAGGTTAGAAGTCCAAGTGTCCAGACACCCATCATTCTCAGACCGAGACCCCAACCCCCGGCCCCCACAACCTCACAACATTGATTATAGAGTGAGTTAGCTAAGGCGTTGGAGTCCTTGCAGCAAGAGGAATGTGAGTCAGACTCGGGGGAAGGACTTTCTGTCTGCTGGGGTGAGGGAATTAGGACATGCCCCCACCCCCCTACTCCAGGGAAGCCTTGTCTGAGGTGAGACTGGATGGGAACTTTAGCGATAGCTGGAGGTTGCTGGATGGCAAGGAGCAGGGGAAGGTGCATAATCTAAAACTCTTCAGCTTCCGACTTGGAGAGGTCCTGCTGAGGGTCAGGGGTAGGGTCTGGGCTGGGGCTGGGGCTGGCGGATGGAGATCGGCCCCTCTCCTGCCAATGCCGACGGCCACATCTTCTGCTCCCAGACGCCCAAGTCTAAGCCACCTGTTATTTCAGACTCCCGAAACGAAGCTTCATCTCTGAGCACCCCATCTCTTACCCCTGAACACCAACCCCTATTTCTGACCCTACCTTACATCGCCAGCTGATCCTCACCCCCGAACCCCAGTTCTTTAACACTGTATGCTGGCCCTGAGCTCCCACCTCACTCTTCCCTTAATGGTGACTCCTCCTCCATCTTTTAGTCTGTCTTTCCCTCCAACTTTGAACCTCACATACTGAATCCCCCCCACCCCGTCCCCTACCCTGTAACTCTGATTCCTATCTTTGGTTGGTTCATTTAAATCCCTGGCTTTTGAGGTCCCCCCAAACACCCGGCTCCCACGTTTAAGGTGTGACCCGACCCTTGGCTAAATGTTCCTGACTTCCATTTTTAAGCCCCGGCCGCGGCGAGGCTGCCCAAACAGCGCTCCCATCCATGCCTCGTCCTGGGTCCCTGACTCCCACACCTGGTCTCCGCGTCCCCAGTTCCCCGGCTGCCCAACTAGACGCCTTAGCGCCCATTTGAACCCACACCCAGTCCCTGCTCCATGTGAGCCCACAGCCCGATACCTGCCCCCCCCACTTCCCGCTCCGCCATCCCCGAGGACACACCTCGCCCGCCTCCGGGTAGTAGCTCCACTCGGCCAGGTCATGGGCCTCCATCTTCACCGAGCCCAGCATCCCCCCGGGCTTGCGCCACCCGCCCCCGCTCCGGCCCCGGGGGAACAGAGCACTCTGGATCTCTCCCGCGGGCACGGCCAGAGCTCCCACCGGCGCCCGCCCGTCCGACCGCCCCGGGGTACGGCTGTCCCGAGCGCCGCGGGGAGGTGGCCACGCTTTATAGCTGGGACACCCCCGCCCTCGCCCGCCCCCGGGCTCCCCCTCCCGCCTCCCCCAAGGGCGGCGCTCTTGGACTGGGGCGCCCCCTGCGGGACTGCCAGGAGACAGACCTCAGGCGCCGGGGACCGCAGCCCCGGGACGCGACAGCTGGGGGTGATTCAGGAGTGAGGGAGCTGCCGGTAGAGATGTTGCAGATACCAAGGGCCCCTAGGGCAGAACTCTGGCGCCTTTCTACCGCAGGGGGTTTTCATCATCTCAACAGGAGAGGACGAAGAGCCAGAGCCATGCATGAACACCGCGGAAGAAAGGGAAATCAGAGCGCTAGGGCCTCTATGGGACTGTAAAAACCCGTAAGCGAAATCACATCCCCATCGGACAGACAGGAAGACTGAGGCTTCCGACGGCTAGAAATACTTCAACTTGGCCGGATGCGGTGGCTCACGCCTGTAATTCCAGCACTTTGGGAGGCCGAGGCGAGCGGGCGGTTCACTTCAGCAGGGAGTTCAAGACCAGCCTGGCTAGGAAGGTGAAACCCCATCTCTACTAAAAATACAAAAACTAGCTAGGCATGGTGGTGCATGCCTGTAATCCAAGGTACTCGGGAGGCTGAGGCAGGAGAATCGTTTGAACCCTGGAAGCGGAGGTTGCAGTGAGCCGAGATCGCATCACTGCACTCCAGCCTCGACGACAGAGCAAGACTCCGTCTCAAAAAAAGAAAGAAAAGGAAATGCTTCAGACTGTTGAAAGGGTCAAGAACAAAGGTGGAGGTGATCGGGGCCTCTGCCCAGACCCCACTAGGGCAACAGACCATCTTCCTTCCAAGATCAGGAGCTTCGCTGCCCAGACTCCCCCACTCTGCAACATCAGCCAGCCGTCCAGGGACTCAGCACCACTGAGAACTTCATTTCCCAGAATGCTCTAGTTCCCCTTCCGTCCTGTGTCTCCCAAGTGACTACATTTCCCAGAAGACGTAGCGACCCAGGGCCGGAAATGAAGGGGCCGCTCGCCGTAGTATGGAGGCGGGCGGAAGACCGCTTGCACGATGCGAGGCATGGGTGGGGTCGGGCTGTGGTCTGGACTCCATTTCCCGGCGGCCCTGCGTGTGTGGCGCGTGCGCACCGTTCCCGGCGACGAACGGAAGATGGCGGCGGCGGCGGCGTCTAGGAAGAGGCGCTGCTGAGGGGGCGCGAGGGGGACAGAGGCCGGAGCCGCGGTGAGCGGGAGGCGGCGTAAGGGCCCGGGAACGAAGGGAGGAGGCAACTAAAGAAAAAGGGGCGCGGGCGGGGATGGCGCCGCTGTGGGGAGAAGGGAACAGTGGTGTTCGCGACCCGTATTTCTTTCTCTGCTCAGGACCCTTGCTTGGGCTGCCTAGTGCCCTCGGTGGAAGCTCCAACGTGGCCTCCTGGCGCATCCGCCCCCGCAGACCTCGCCGGCTTCGACTCGGCCTCTTTGCTCTCTCCCCACCTCTCACAGCCGCCCTGGCCTTTCGGTTCCTTAAACTTGCTATGTGCTTTCCCCGCTTCGGAGATTTTGTGCAGGCTCTCCCTTCTGCCCGCAACATCCTTTACCCATTCTGTCTGGCTAACTCCCATTCATCCTTCGGGTCTCGGCACCAACGTCACTTCCTCTTCGAAGCCCTCCTTTCCTGCCCTCCATCCCGAAATTCTCCTGTTTAATGCTCCTGTCGGTCCCTGTTTCTTCATGTCACGTGTGGTCTAATTTATTATCCGACTCTTATCTGTGTGCTGTTTTGTGATGTCTGTGACCGTGTGTTCCATGAGAGTAGGGACTGGGTTTGTCTCTGTCGCCACTGTGATCCCAGCACAGCGCCAATCACGCCGGAGGCGCTAATGCTCGTTGAATGAATGAAAGATACTCCTAGGGCCAGTCTGGGGAAACAGGGCAGTCGTCTGATTCTCAGGTGGCAGTGGGGCAGGGCACCACCCTTTCCCGAGTACACCGAGAGGGAAAGGGAAACAGTGATACTGTTCATCATAGCAAAACGCGTCACCCATCCCAAATGTTCTTAAATAAGACTGGCTGAAAGAAACTGTAATAAATCCACTTAAAAAAAATACTATGCAACTCTAGAAAGGAATGAGGTAGATGAAAATCTCTATACACTGATATAGTGGCCTCCAACATATATTAAGGTATTAAGAGAAAACAAGTGAAGTGGAGGTTAGTGTTTATTTTATGTTTTGTTTTGTTTGCTTTTTTTTTTTTTGAGACAGGGTCTCACTCTGTTGCCCAGGCTGGCACGATCTCAGCTCACTGCAACCTCTGCCTCCCTGATTCAATTGAGTCTCCCGCCTCAGCCTCGCGAATAGCTGGGATTGCCAACGTGTGCCACCACGCTCGGTAATTTTGGTATTTTTAATGGAGACGGGGTTTCACTGTGTTGGCTAGGCTGGTCTTGAACTCCTGACCTCAAGTGATCTGCCCACCTTGGCCTCCCAGAGTGCTGGGATTACAAGCCTGAGCCACCAAGCCTGGCTTATATATGTTCTTTTTACAAAAGAAAGGGAAATATGTATATATGGGTTTTTTTCTTTTCTTTTTCCTTTTTTTGCATAAAATCCAGCTCCTGCAGGATAATTTTGTATAAGTGTGTTTAAAAAACAAAACCTGAAAGCATAAACCAAAAAGTAGAAGAAGAATGAAACGGTAAAATATTTTGGTAGATCTGGATGTATTATCATCATGAAAAAAAGTGGAAATGTTTATTATGGGGTTTTGTGTTTGTTTTTGTTTTGTTTTGTTTTGAGGCAGAGTCTTACTCTGTCTCCCAGGTTGGAGAACAGTGGTGCTGAGATTACAGGCGTGAGCCACCGTGCCTGGCCGGTTTATTGAGTATTCTGGTTGTCAGGTGGCCATGATCCTTGGCTTACATAAACAGACCTGGGGGTGAAAAACAATTCCTTTCACAGAAACAGTACTACAGCATAGTGGTAAGGAAGATACTCATCCATGCTGCTGGCTCTACCTCTTACAAGCTGTGTGCCTTTGATTAGGTCACTTTACCTCCTTAGTCTTCAATTTCCTCATCTGTAAAAGTGAAGATTAAAAATAATAACTTCCAGGGCCAGGAGTGGTGGCTCACGCCTATAATCCTAGCACTTTGGGAGGCCAAGGCAGGTGGATCACCTGAGGAGGGGAGTTTGAGACCAGCCTGACCAACATGGAAAAACCCCGTCTCTACTAAAAATACAAAATTAGCTGGGCGCGGTGGCTCACGCCTTTAATCCTAGCAATTTGGGAGGCCAAGGCGGGTGGATCACAAGGTCAAGAGAGCGAGACCATCCCGGCCAACATGGTGAAACCCCGTCTCTACTAAAAATACAAAAATTATCTGGGCGTGATGGCACGCACCTATAATTCCAGCTACTCAGGAGGCTGAGGCAAGAGAATCGCTTGAACCCAGGAGGCGGAGGTTGCAGTGAGCCGAGATCATGACAGAGTGAGACTCTGTCTCAAAAAAAAAAAAAAGATACAAAATTATCTGAGCGTGGTGGCACATGCCTGTGATCCCAACTACTTGGGAGGCTGAGGCAGGAGAATCACTGGAATATGGGAGGCAGAGGTTGCAGTGAGCTGAGATCACACCATTGCATTCCAGCCTGGGCAACAAGAGCAAAACTCCATCTCAAAGTGATAATAACGATAATAGTAGCTCCTAGCCTGGGCAACATGGCGAAACTCTTCTCTACAAGAAGTATAAAAATTACCTGGGCATTCGCTTGCAGTCTTAGCTACTTGGGAAACTGAAGCAGGAGGATCGCCTGAGCCTGGGAAGCAGAGATTATGGTAAGCTGACATTGTGCCACTGCACTCCAGCCTGGGCAACGGAGTGAGATGGACCTGTCTCAAAAAGAAAAAAAAAACTAACTCATGTATGTTAATTCTAATATACATGTTAACTCATTTAAACCTTGGTGTCTGGAGTTTAAATGAGTTAATACGTATATTAGAATTGTGCTTAGCACATCTTAAGTGTTCTATCTATCTATCTATATATATATATATATATTTTTTTTTTTTAGACAGAGTTTCCCTCTTATCACCCAGGCTGGAGTGCAATGGTGTGACCTCAGCTCCATCTCCCGAATTCAAGTGATTCTCCTGCCTTAGCCTCCCAAGTAGCTGGGATTACAGGCATGCGCCACCACGCCCTGCTAATTTTTTTGTACTTTTAGTAGAGATGGGGTTTTGCCATGTTGGCCAGGTTGGTCTCAAACTCCAGGCCTCAAGTGATCCGCTTATCTTGACCTCCCAAAGTTCTGGGATTACAGGAGTGAGCACCACACCATGCCTTTTTTTTTTTTTTTAAAGACTTTATCAAGTACAGTAGTGAGAAAAGGGGAAAGAGCACAACAAGTATAGCTATTAATTTTCAAGGATTCAAGAGTGAAAGGGCAGGAATACTGAGCCCAGTAATTGGGGAGGCCCTTTGTGTGAATGTTGATTCATTCAGCAGATGTTTATTGAGCACCTACTAGATGCCAAGCACTTTTCCATGCTGGGAATATAAAAAGTAAAGAAACAAAGTCACTGTTCTAGGCTGGAGACGATGGCTGAGACCCGTAATCCCAAGCACTTTGGGAGGCCAAGGATAGTGGATTGCTTGGGTGCAGGAGTTCAAGACCAGCCTGGGCAACATGGTGAAACCCCTTCTCTACCAAAAAATGATTTTAAATAAATAGATCAATCACTGTCCTTGTGGAGTTTATAAATAGGTAGTGTGTGATGATGATAAATGCCATGGAGAAAAATAAAGCAACACAGGGATCGAGATGGAGTTGAAATTTGAAATATGATCATCAGGGAAGGTCTTACTGCAGAGACATGTGATTGGAGACTTCTGAAGGAAATGAGGGGCCGGGTGTGGTGGCTCACACCTGTAATCCAAGCACTTTGGAGGCCAAGGCAGGTGGATCACCTGAGGTCGGGAGTTCAAGACCAGCCTGACCAACATGGTGAAACCCCGTCTTTAAAAAAAAAAAAAAAAGAAATGAAGGAAATGAGGAGGGAAGGAGTTGTGTTGATATCTGGGAGGAGGAGTATTCCAGGCAAGAAGGAAGACAGCCCCAAAGTCTTCAAGGAAGGGGCATGTTTGGCATGTTCACGGGACAGCAAGGAGGCCAGAGCGGATGGAACAGAGAGCTGGCAGGGAGTGGGGAGAGGCAGGCAGAGAAGAAGAGGCCAGATGCCATAAGTTCTTGTAGGCCTTGGTGGGGACATTGTCCCTGACTCTGAGCAAGATGGGGGAGTGACAGTCAGCAGGGAAACTAGGGAGGAGGCTGTTGGCTCTCATTCAGCAGACACCTACCTTGTGATACTACTATTAATAGTAAATAGCTATTTTCAAAAAATGTGTCATTTTCAACTGGGCACGTGGCTCATTCCTGTAATCTCAGCACTTTGGGAGGTTGAGGAAAGTGGATCACCTGAGGTCAGGAGTTTGAGACCAGCCTGGCCAACATAGGGAAACCCCATCTCTACTAAAAATACAAAAAATTAGCCAAGCATGGTGGTGGGTGCCTATAGTCCCAGCTACTTGGGAGACTGAGGCAGGAGAATCACTTGAACCCGGGAGGCGGAGGTTGCAGTGAGCCAAGATTGCGCCATTTTTACTCCAGCCTGAGTGACAGAGCAACACTCTGTCTCAAAAAAAACATGTTTTTTTTTTAAAATCATTTTCACCCTCCTCAGATTTTTTGTTTTTTTTGTTTGTTGTTTGTTTTGTTTTTGAGACAGAGTTTTGCTCTGTTGACCGAGCTGGAGTGCAGTGGCGCCGCCTCGGCTCACTGCAACCCCTGCCACCTGGGTTCAAACGATTCTCCTGCCTCAGCCTCCCAAGTAGCTGGGATTACAGGCATGAGCCACCACACCCAGCCTTACCCATTTCTTTTTTTATCCTGTTTCCCTTCTCTGCTGCTTTTTGGTTTATCCTTTTGAATTTTTTTTTTAAACATATGTATATATTTTTTTCCCTTTTTTTTTTTTTTTTTTGAGATAAGGTTTTACTGTGTTGCTCAGGTTGGAGTGCAGTAGCCCCAATCTTGGCTCACTACAGCCTCTGCCTCCTGGGACCAAGCGATCCTCCTGCGTTTGCCTCCCTGAGTAGCTGGGACTACCAGGAGTGCCACCACACCCAGCTGGTTTTTGTATTTTCTGCAGAGACAGGGTTACACCATGTTGCCCAGGCTGCTCTCCAACACCTAGGCTCAAGCGATCTGCACACCTTAGCCTCCCAAAGGGAATTACAGGCATGAGCACCTGCACCTGGCCCCATTTTTCTTTTTTTTGTAAGACACAAACATATAGTCAACGCTGTCTTCTGCTTTGCTTGTTTTCACTTCATATATGCACTCTCTGTCAGTGTCTAGAGATTTTTTCTCATTCTTTTGTTTTTTTTCCCTCGTTTCTTGTTACAGTTCCATAGTATTCTTTTCTTTTCTTTCTTTATTTATTTATTATTATTTTTTTAAGATGGGGTTTCACCATGATGGCCAGGCTGGTCTTGAACTCCTGACCTCAGGTGATCCACCTACCTCGGCCTCCCAAAATGCTAGGATTACAGGCGTGAGCCACCGCGTCCGGCCTCTTTTATTTGTATATAAATATATGTGTGTATTTTTTCACTTCTTTTCACAAGTGTTGAAGCCCCATAGTCTTTTCTTACGTATAGCAGTGTTTTTCAGCCAGTCTTTCTATTTGAGAACGCTTGGGTTGCTTCTAGGCTTTATTATCAATAGTTCTGTAATTGGTATATCCTGCTGTGTTAATCATTTCATAGTTTTGCCAGTGTGACCGTGATAGATGCCTAAAGCCCCCTTCCTCCCTTTTAAAACAGCCTCATCGTATTCTAGAGAGTGGCTGAAACATCATTTATTGAAGCAGGCCTTTTCTGATGTATTGAGTGCCTACTGTGTGCTGGACTCTGACTGGTATTCCTCAGAGCTGTGTTTTTTGAAAATTTGCTCTGAGCCAGGCACTGTGGTTCACGCCTGTAATCCCAGCACGTTGGGAGGCCAAGGCAGGTGGAAGTTCGAGGTCAGGAGTTCCAGACCAGCCTGGCCAATATGGTGAAACCTCGTCTCTACTGAAAATACAAAAATTAGCTGGGCATGGTGGCACGCACCTGTCATCCCAGTTATTCGGGAGGCTGAGGTAGGAGAATCACATGAACCCAGGAGGTGGAGGTTGCAGTGAGCCACGATTGCGCCACTGCACTCCAGCCTGGGTGACAGAAAAAAAAAATTTTGTCTCAAAAAAAGAAAGAAAGAAAGTTTGCTCTGGTGCCTCAAGCACATCCCAGATGAAGAGACAGGAAGCATGGAGGCTGCAAGGTGACTTGCACATTCATGTGGCCCGTGATTCAGCAGATGTTGTGATTGGCCCACTCTGTGTAAAGCGCTAGAGGTGAGGCTTAGACTTCTGCCTCTCCCTCAGGAGATATTAGTCTCCCCCCAAATTATAACCCCCATGCACACATCTGTAAGCCAGAGACAGACCCTGGAGGGGAGAGAGGCTTCAGAAGGCCTGACTGGGGGAGTTACAGGTTGGGAAGGAGGCTTGAGCCCTTTTTGTAAGTGTTCGGGTGACAATCCAGCCCAGCCCATCTGCTGGTCCCCTGAGCTTGGCTCATCCTCTTCTTTCCCAGGGGACGACCTGCTGACAGCATGGCAAGCAACAGTGGGGACAGCGTCACCCGCCGGAGCGTGGCATCACAGTTTTTTACTCAAGAGGAGGGGCCGGGCATTGATGGCATGACCACCTCAGAGAGGGTGAGCGTGGGCAGGCCTTGGAGTGAGGAAGCACAGCGCCTGGCTTTGGACAATCCACGTTTAGGTGGCAGAGCCCTGGGAGTGTCAAGGGGGCTGGGCTGGACTGGGCTGGACTGGACTGGACTGGACTGGCGCTATCCCCTGCCTCTCCCCCTCCTTCCAGGTGGTGGATCTTCTGAACCAGGCAGCGCTGATTACCAATGACTCAAAGATCACAGTGCTTAAACAGGTGAGGGCTTGGGGGCATCCTGGCCGAGCAGGACAAAGGGAGGTGGCTGGGAACCTGAGAAAGAAGATACTGGCAATAACACCGGGGTCCACATTTACACGCAGTGTGTGCCAGCCACGGTGCTCCGTGCTGTGCCGGCCTGTGCTCCTCTGGTTCTGAAGGCTCTGTAAGGCAGGGTCGTTTCGTCCCTGTTTTAGACAGAAGAAGCAGACCCTGGGCTTAAATCCTTAGCCCAAGGTCACTCTGCTAGGAGCTGGCTGAACTAGTACTTGAATCCTGGATTCCAGCTCCAAATTCTACACTCTTCATCATTGCCTTTTTTCTCTGCCAATGTCCAGTCCGTTGGGGCAGACGTGCCTGTCACCAGACAATGATGACCCAGCGTGGGCAGGGCTGGGATGGAGAAGGAAGCTCAGGGGGAGCTGTGGGAGCCCAGAGGGAGCTCCTGATGCAGCCTCGGGATGCGGAGTCAGGGAGGACTTTTGCCCTGGAGGACAAAGGATAAAGGAGAGAAGTGTACCAAGTGAGAGAGGCAGAGCATCTCTTTTGGAGACAGTCTGGCTCTGTCACCCAGGCTGGAGTATGGTGGCATGATCCTGGCTCACTGCAACTTCTGCCTCCTCCAAGTGATTCTCCTGCCTCAGCCTCCTGAGTAGCTGGGATTACAGGCGCATGCCACAATGCCTGACTAATTTTTTTTTTTGAGACACAGTCTCACTCTGTTGCCCAGGCTGGAGTACAGTGGCGCAATCTCCACTCACTGCAGCCTCCGCCTCCCAGGTTCAAGCGATTCTCCTGCCTCAGCCTCCCAAGTAGCTGGGACTACAGGTGCTTGCCACCATGCCCGGCTAATTTTTTGTATTTTTAGTAGAGATGGGTTTTCACTGTGTTAGCCAGATGATCTCTCGATCTCCTGACCTCATGATCCACCTGCCTCGGCCTCCCAAAGTGCTGGGATTACAAGCGTGAGCCACTGCCCCTGGCCTAATTTTTGTATTTTCAGTAGAGACGGGTTTCACCATGTTGGCCAGGGTGGTCTCGAACTCCTGACCTCAAGTGATCCACCTGCCTCAGCCTCCCAGAGTGCTGAGATTACAGGCACAAGCCAGCGCACCCAGCCAAGAGAGGTAGAGCATGTCAAGCAGAGGGCACAGAAGTGTGTGCGAAGGCAGAAGAAGATACGGGGCACTTGGGCTGTGCATGGTTCAGAGCAGGAGGTAGTTGGAGTTCAGAACCTGTCAGGGTTAGCGTGCCTGTGTGAGAACCCCAGTTCTGCTCCTTCATCCGCCTGTGGCCTTGGGGGAGGAGCTCCACCTCTGCGGTGGAGTGGATGCGCATGGTGCCTACCTCATGGGTGGTCAGGAGGCCGTTTAGCAACAGTGGCTTGAATTGCAGTAGCCAAGTCCTGTTCCAGCACTTTTGATTATAGGAGGATCTCCATGGGAAAGACCTATTCCAAGGAGCCTGTCAGGCACAAGGGCTTCAGGAAACGGGTTCTCACTGTGAAGATGTTTGCTGACTCATGGCAGTGTGAAGTGGGGGAACAGAAGCAGGAGAGTGGGGGAGAACTGATGGACGGGTGAAAGGAGGCAAACCTCAGGAAGGGCTGAGCCCTGGGACATTTCCCTCTTTGCTTCAGCCCCTCATGTGTCATGTCCTCACTGTCTACCAGGACCTGTGCCTTGTAGGATCTCATAGCCTTCTAACATCCCTGTGAGTTGATGTTTAAGAGTCTCGTTTTATAAAAGAATAAACTGAGGTTCAGAGACCATGCTCAGGGCTTGGCACCCTTGGGAGGGAGCAGCAGAGCCAGGCATTGAAATGAGTGTATCTGCTGTCTTCCCCTAGACTCTATTGGCCCCTGGTTTTATATGGGTATTCCTCCTCCCCCACCCCCAATCTCCTTCCAGGTCCAGGAACTGATCATCAACAAAGACCCCACACTACTGGATAACTTTCTGGACGTGAGTTACTGTGAGAGAGAAAGGGATATAGTATAAGGGAAAGGGGATGGATTCTGGTGTAGCCCTGATCCGCCTTGTCTCTGACATTGGCAGGAGATCATCGCATTCCAAGCAGACAAGTCAATTGAAGTGCGAAAATTTGTCATCGGCTTCATCGAGGAGGCATGGTATGGGACCAGGCAGGGAGCCCCGGGAGCATTCTTATTGGAGGCAGCCTTCAGCTCCTGGCCTGACCTGGAGACCACCCCTGAGAGTCCTGCCCTCCTCTTCTCAGACCCTTTCTCTCTCTAATGCACACTGATTCCCCAGCAGATACTTAAGATTGAAACCCTGGGGTCGTCTGTGATTCCTCTACTTCTTCCACACATCACATCTACATCACCACTAAGCACTGTGGGCTCTACTTTGAGAATATATGCAGCATCTGACCGTTTGTCAATCACTACGCCGGTCCAAGCCCCCTTCCCTCCTGCCTGATGACTTCAGTGGGCTCTCTCTGGCTCCCTTGCTTCTCTCTTTTCTTTTTAGTTAAATTGAAATTCTTATAACAAAATTAGCTATTTTGTAATCTTTTTTTCTTTTTTTCTTTTCTTTTTCTTTTTTTTTTTTTTTGAGACTGAGTCTTGCTCTGTCATCCAGGCTGGAGCGTAGTGGCACAATCTCAGCTCATTGCAACCTCCACCTCCCAGGCTAAGAGATTTTTGTGTCTAAGCCTCCTGAGTAGCTGGGATTACAGGCACACGCCACCATGCCCTGTGCTGTGTTAGGTCCTTTGCTGTGTTATCCCCGGTAATCTTTACGGCAGCCTCAACAGATACTGTGGTTATCCTCTTTTTACAGAAGGGGAAACAGGCTCAGAATGGTAAAAGGACTTGTTTGAGCTGGCTCCCTCCTTAGTTTATTAAGCATTGACTGGATGCTCTATCCCTGGGAAGAAGTAGAATAGCTGCTATGTGTTAAATACTTGTGTTTGTAAGGCACTACACTAAATGCTTGAGCAGCTTTGTTATTCAGTCCCCAGCATAATACTGTGGATCAGTTGTTTGACCCTTTAACTGAAGAGAAAATGGGCTCAGAGAGGTGAAGTGAATTTTCTTAAGGTCATACAGCCAGAATGTGGCAAGGCCGGGATTTTATTTATTTTTTATTTTTTTGAGATGGAGTCTCACTGTGTCACCCAGAGTGCGGTGGCACAATCTTGGCTCACTGCAACCTCCGCCTCCTTAGTCAGGTGATTCTCCTGCCTCAGCCCCTGGAGTAGCTGGGATTACAGGCACCTGACACCACAGTCAGCTCATTTTGTTTGTTGTTGTTTTGTTTGTTTTTGTTGTTGTTTTGAGATAGAGTTTCACTCTTGTTGCCCAGGCTGGAGTGCAATGGCACAATTTCGGCCCACTGCCATCTCCACTTTCCAGGTTCAAGCGGTTCTCCTGCCTCAGCCTCCCAAGTAGCTGGGATTGCAGGCACCCACCATCACGCCCTGCTAATTTAGTATTTTTAGTAGAGATGGGTGTTTTACCATGTTGGCCGGGATGGTCTCAAACTCCTGACCTCAGGTGATCCGCCTGCCTTGGGCTCCCAGAGTGCTGAGATTACAAGGCATGAGCCACCACGCCCGGCCAAGGCTGGGATTTTAACTCATGTCTGCAATGGATGCCAGAGCCCAAATGTCCTGTCTCCCCATTTACTGGGAGAATTTGTGGTAAATTTTCTAAATTTGTAAGAAGTCTGTTCAGCAAATATATACCATGTGGCTGCTATTGTTTCAGGCATTCGTGTTAGGCTATAGTACAGTGAGAAAAACGTATTATTCCTGCCTTCACGTAGCTGACAACTAAGTTTCGTATTTTTTGACTGATTTAATTAATTTTTCGGATTGTAATGTATGCTGTGAATTCTGTGCTGAGCTCTTATTTATTAATTGAACAAACATTTATTGGAGGCCCTTCATTTTTTTCAATGAAAATGACCCTGCTGGGGTTGTTGCTAAGCTAGGAAAGCGTCCCCACTTTTTGAGCCCTCAGACTGAGGCAAGCAAAAGTAGTAATTACATAAAACAAAGTGCTTTCAAGTAACGATGGCTGGTATTTGCTGAATGCTTTCTGTATGTCAGGCACTCTTCTAAGCACTTTATATGTAGTGTTGCAATTTTCCCCAAAAATTGCATAAACAATTGAGATAGATATTATTATTCTAAATGAGGTGAAGTCAGTTGTCCAAATTCACACAGTTGTCTGGCCCTACCATCCCTTATGTGAACAGCAGGCCCCTGAGAGAGCAAAGGAGTTGGGGTTGCAGGACCACTCTAGATATAGGATTCAGGGGCGGCTCATTCTGGAGGCGCCAAACACCGTTCCCAGCTTCTAGATGTGTCATTCCGGTCCTGAGACAGGCCCCTGATTTGCCTTTCCTCCTGAACCTCAGGCTCCTCTCACCTGCCCTAAGACCACCTTGACCTCGCCTCTTTTTTCTTCATCCCTCAGTAAGCGAGACATTGAGTTACTGCTGAAACTCATTGCAAACCTCAACATGCTCTTGAGGGACGAGAATGTGAATGTGGTGAAGAAGGCCATCCTTACCATGACCCAGCTCTACAAGGTGGCCCTGCAGGTGAGAGCCCCCTCCCCACCCAGGGCCATCCTGCCTGATGGGTCTCATTGACAAACGGGTATGTTGGCATTCAAAACCAGCATCCGATCAGACTCTGAGCAAGATGTGCTGTTGGTCTGTGGGAACAGACAACACGGAGATCTAATGTCACCTGGGTCAGGAATTTGCACTTAAATATCATTCCTTCCATTGATCCAGCCATTTATTCACTCAACAAACATTCCCTGAGCATGTCCTCTGTGCTCAGCCCTGTGCCATGTGATGCTGGAGACATAGCAGTGACAAAGACAGCTTACTGCCTTCACAGTACTCATAACCCAAGGAGGGAGGCAGACCTTAATTAATGAATCACATAAATGTTGATGATGGACTGTGAGTGGAAGCAAACACTCTGTGGTGTGATGTACATTAGCATTAATAAAATGAATGAATCCATTTAATCACCACCATCTTGTAAACTCATTATTATTACTCCTTTACCTTAAGACGTGAGCTTTCATCACTCTGAGTGGTCGCTGTCTGCATCCACATGTGGGCAGAGCAAGGCCTGGCCACTACTGAGTCCTGTCTCCAGCATCACCCAGAACTGGGTTAGGGCAGAGTTGGAACTCAGGAACTGTTCACCAAATGAATGTGTCCGTCTCCATGGTTCTCTGGGTATTGGTAGAGGGTGTTGGTGATTGATGCATTGTCTTCACCTCTTTGTCTCTTCCATTCCTTCCTGGCCTGCCGGCAGTGGATGGTGAAGTCACGGGTTATTAGTGAGCTACAGGAGGCCTGCTGGGACATGGTATCTGCCATGGCGGGGGGATATCATCCTACTGTTGGACTCTGACAATGATGGCATCCGCACTCACGCCATCAAGTTTGTGGAGGGCCTCATTGTCACCCTGTCACCCCGCATGGCTGACTCAGAGATACCCCGACGCCAGGAGCATGATATCAGCCTGGACCGCATCCCTCGTGACCACCCGTACATCCAGTACAGTGAGTGCTCCCTTCAGCTGGTGCCCTTGACAGCCCTGCACCAGCTTCCTTTCCTTCACTCCCTTCCCTCTCCCCCCTTATCTTTCTTGGTTTTACATTTCTGAAATACTGTGTGCTGAAGTAAAGAGCTCTGATGCTAGGTTCAGATCTGAACTGCACCGATTACTCATCATGAACTTGGGCAAGTTACTTGTCTCTGTACTTCATTTTCTTTTTTGTAAACTGGAGACAGTAACACAGTACCACTTTCACAGGTTTGTAGTGAAGTTTTATGAGTGTGAGCTAATCAATGCTAGCCAGTTTTATGGTTTTCTTAACAGTAAATTATAAAAGTAGTACATAGGCCAGGTGTGGTGGCTCACACATGTAGTCCTAGTAGTTTGACAGGCCGAGGCAGGCAGATCATTTGAGGTCAGGAGTTCGAGACCAGTATGGCCAACATTGTGAAACCCCTTCTCTACTAAATATACAAAAATTAGCCAGGCATGGTGGCGGGCACCTGTAATCCCAGCTACTTGGGAGGCTGAGGCACGAGAATCACTTGAACCAGGGTTGCAGTGAGCCGAGATTGTGCCAGTATACTCCAGCCTAGGTGACAGAACAAGCCTCTATCTAAAAAAATAATAATAATAGTAGTATATATACACTCAGTGTCAAGCAATGTGAGTTAGTATAGAGGAATAATACCCTCTCCCTCAGTCCTGCTTCCCAGAGATAAACACTGTTAAGAGTATTATATTACCTTCCAGATCTTTCCTATGCAAGTGTAGATATTTGTATGTGTATATGCATAGTGTCTGCATTTGTTTGCTTCTATTTGCAAAAAACAAGGCCGTGTTTGTGTTTTCATCTGGGAGACATTAGAGTATAGGAGCTTGTGTCTGAATCTCAGCTCTACCATTGGACATGTAGCCTATTGTCTCTGAGCCTGATTCCTCATTGGTAAATTGGAGATCATTATTATGGCATCTAATTTAGGATGTAAGTATGAGCATTTGGTGAATTAATATGGCTGGAATAGTAAACATTCCCTAGTATTAGCTATTCTTAATGTATTATTTGACAGCCTTTATGACTTAATAGTATCAGTGATGTCTTTCCCTGTGAGAGTCATGTTGAGTTGCTACACAATATTCCATAGTATAGTTACATTACATTCTATTAAGCAATGCTCTGTTGATGGCCATTTAGATTTTTAATGCACTATTTCAAATAGGGCGGCATTCAAATCAAAACTACAATGAGATATTGTCTTACCCCAGTTAAAGTGACTTTTATCAAAAAGACAGGCAATAACAAATGCTGGTGAGGATGTGGAGAAAGGAAAACACTTGTACACTGTTGATGGGAATGTCAGTTACCACAGACTCTGTTTGGAGTTTGGAGGTTCCTCAAAAAATTAAAAATGGAGCTACCATATGATCCAGCAATCCCACTGCTGGATATATACCCGAAAGAAAGGAAATCAGTGTATCAAAAAGATACCTGCACTCCCATGTTCATTACAGCATTAGTCACAATAGCCAAGACTTGAGAACAAACTAAATGTTCATCAGCAGATGAATAGACAAAGAAAATGTGGTACTTATACACAATTGAGTACTATTCAGCCATAAAAAAGAATGAGATCCTGTCATTTTCAACAACATGTATGGAAGTAGAAGTCATTAAGTGAAATAAGCCAGGCATGGAAAGACAGCTTTGCATGTTCTCACTTATTTGTGAGAGCTAGAAATGAAAACAGTTGAATTCATGGAGACAGTAGAATGATGGTTACCAGAGGCTGAACAGGGTAATGGGCAGTTGGGGGGAGGAAGTGGGGATGGTTAATGGGTACAAACAAATAGTTAGAACAATAAGATCTAGTATTTGATAGCCAGGCATGGTGGCATGCGCCTGTGGTCTCAGCAACTCAGGAGGCTGAGTTGAGAGGAATACCTGAGTCTGGGTGGCAGAGGTTGCAGTGAGCCAAGATCACGCCACTGTATCCACCCTGGCTGACAGAGCAAGACCCTCATCTCAGAAAAAAAAAAGATGTAGCATTTGATAGCACAACAGGGTAACTATACTCAAAAATAATTGTACATTTTTAAATAACTGAAATAGTATATTGGAGACCCCATTTACCCTGACGTGACAATTACGCATTGCATGCCTGTATCAAAGTCTCATGGACCCCATGATTATTTACACCTACTAGTTACCCATTAAAATTTTTTAAATTAAAAATATATGGCATTCATTATGTCTCTGTATAGGAAAAGTCTGGAAAGATATCTACCACAGTTTTAAGCATTAACTTTTGGGGACTGTATTGAGGGGAGTGGCATGACAAGGGACTTTGAGTTGTGTGTATATACACATATATTCTAGTCTTTCATTATTGCAAGCCAATGCTTTCAACATCCTTGTAACTAAAAAAAAATTTTTTTTTTTTAATTACAGTCTCACTCTGTTGCCTAAGCTGGAGTACAGTGGAATGATCTCAGTTCACTGAAACCTCCATCTCTTGGGTTCAAGCAATTCTCCTACCATAGCCTCCCAAGTAGCTGGGATTACAGGCATGCGCCTCCACACCTGGGCTAATTTTTTGTATTTTTAGTAGAGACAGGATTTTACAGTGTTGGCCAGGCTCGTCTTAAACTCCTGACCTCAATCCGCCTGCCTCGGCCTCCCAGAGTGCTGGGATTACAGGCACGAGCCACTGCACCCAGCCCCTTATAAATACATATTTATGCTCATTAATAGTCTTATAGAACTAACCAACCACTACGTTTTCTGTTTTTCCCACCATTGACAGACATCTAGGTACCAGGATCTGTCCTTTTTAGTCCCAAAGCTGCTGTCTCCAGAGGCCTGGGAGAAAGGATCCCACTGACTGGTTCTCCTCTCTGTCTCTTAGATGTGCTATGGGAAGAGGGGGAAGGCAGCCTTGGAGCAGCTGCTTAAGTTCATGGTGCACCCTGCCATCTCCTCCATCAACCTAACCACAGCACTGGGCTCCCTCGCCAATATCGCCCGCCAGAGACCCATGTTCATGTCTGAGGTGATTCAGGCCTATGAAACTCTGCATGGTAGGTTGATACCCTCCCTGTGTCTTCTTCACTGGCCAGTCTGCTCTTTCTCTTTTTTTTTTTTTTTTTTTGAGATGGAGTTTTGCTCTATTGCCAGGCTGGAGTGCAGTGACGTAATCTTGGCTCACTGCAACCTCCGCCTCCCGGGTTCAAGGAATTCTCCTGCCTCAGCCTCCGAAGTAGCTGGGACTACAGGCACACGCCACCACACCCAGCTAATTTTTTTTTTTAGTAGAGATGGGGTTTCACCATGCTGGCCAGGATGGTCTCGGTCTGTTGACCTCATGATCTGCCCACCTCAGCCTCCCAAAGTGCTGGGATTACAGGTGTGAGCCACCGCATCCGGCCCCAGTCTGCTCTTTCTTAAAGAAATGTGAGGGTGGTGGTGGACCCCAAGTGCTAGTTATCCATCTGGCAGGCCTGAGATTGTCCAGATTAGACAGGAATCTTTTGGCATGTGACAGAAACCTGGTTCAGGACTGGCTTTAATATTGAGGTATGTGGGGGTGAAATGACATGATGTCTGTGAAATAGTTTCACATATTTCACTCCTCACACCCCTCACCAAAAAGGAGGCTAGATGTTCCAAGATCAGCAAAATGTTGATGGGTACACAGTGACTCATGTTATTTTCTCTGTTTTGTGCACAAATGAAAACCGAGAAGTCCGGGGTTGGGGCATGAGTGCGTGCGGGTCATGTTGGATCTGCATCTCTCCACCTCTTGGCTCTTTGTTACTCCGTTTTGGTTTCACTCTCTGGCCCTTTCCTTGGAGTAGCAGGCTCCCATTCTGTTCACTTAGCAACACCATGGGAAAGAAAGCGTCTCCTTCCCAGCCATTCCAGCACAAGTGCAAGGGCTGATGGTCATTGTTTCTGATTGGCTGAGCAGAGATTATGAGTCAATCTCTGAGCCAATTACAGTGGCCAAGGGAATGTGGTGTTCTCACAGGCCCCAGGTTTCATGCCCACTCTGACTGAGAATGGAGAAGGAGGGTTTCCTTGGAGAAGGGGAGTTTCCCTCACCAGGGAATAAGAATGTTCTTGGCTGAGGAGGGGGCAGTGGATGCTAGGCAGGCAGAATTACAGGAATCCTTTTTCACTGTAGAACAGGGGACACTCACTTACCAAGGTGAACATTAAAAAGTCATTCGAGTGGCAGGGAGACCAGCAGTGAGCTGTTGCAGCAGTTCAGTTGGGAGTTTCTGGAGGTGAAAGTGGTGATTATAACCTTCCCCAAGTGAAGCATATGTGAATTGCCAGACCAGAGATGGAGGGAGATGAGACTGTATATGTTTAATAAAAGAGAGGGTAAGTTTTTCTCTGTGTTTTAAGGTTAACTGATACTGATGGAGACCTCCAGGGTTTTAAGCATCAACTTGTAAGGCAGAAAGCCACACGTTAGATCTGAGGGTGAAGGAACTTTTCTAGTAGATGCCTGCAAGACCACTGCCCAAGTTTGGGCTTGGGAATTAAGATTGGCAGCATGCCATGAGATCTGTCCACAAGACAGAGCTCCTGCCTCTTTCTCACAGCCAACCTGCCCCCGACGCTGGCCAAATCGAGGTGAGCAGCGTACGTAAGAATCTGAAGCTGCACCTGTTGAGTGTGCTGAAGCACCCAGCCTCCTTGGAGTTCCAGGCCCAGATCACCACTCTGCTAGTGGACCTGGGCACACCCCAGGCCGAGATCGCCCGCAATATGCCCAGCAGCAAGGATGCCCGCAAGCGGCCCCGAGACGACTCGGACTCCACTCTCAAGAAGATGAAGCTGGGTGAGAGGGGCTGGCGAGGCAGGGGCACACAGGCCCTGCTGAAATGTTTCATTATTTACCTTAAACTATGCTGAATTTGTATTTATTGAGATTATATTATAGATTATATTATGTGGGCCAGTCACGGTGGCTCACACCTGTAATCCCAGCACTTTGGGAGGCCGAGGTGGGCAGATCATTTGAGGCCAGAGTTCAAGACCAGCTTAGGAACATGGCAAAACCCGGTCTCTAATACGAAAAAATTATAAAATAATTATAAAAATAAACATGATATATAATATAAATGATTACAACAGAATTATTAAAATATATAATGCATTTAATAAAGTATGAATTATTTAAATTTTACAGAAAGGAATAAAATGAAAATTGTCTCTCTCATCCCCCTCCGAAGAAGTCACCACTCCCCAAGTGTGAACACTTCCTTGTTTTCTTCCAAACGTGTTTCATGTAGAGTGTAGAGCTCTTCTTTCATTTCTTTGTTTTATTTATAAGATAATTTCTTTTCTGAAGTAATTTTCTAGTGGTCGTATTATTTATCAGTTGTGTCAACTATGGCAGCCTTTCTTCAAGATTTTTTTTTTTTTAATCACACTTTTTTTCTAGAACATTTACAAAATTTTTTTCATTTAAAAAAATAAGGAATTGCCAGTCACAGTGGCTCACACCTATAATCTCAGCACTTTGAGAGGCTGAGGCAGGCGGATCACCTGAGGTCAGGAGTTCAAGACTAGCCTGGCTAACATGGTGAAACCCCATCTCTACTAAAACCACAAAAATTAGCCGGGCGTGGTAGCGCATACCTGTAGTCCCAGCTGCTAGGGAGGCTGAGGCAGGAGAACTGCTTGAACCAGGAGGTGGAGGTTACAGTGAGCCAAGATTGTGCCACTGCACTCCAGCCTGGGTAACTGAATGAGACTCTGTCTAAAAATAAATAAATAAATAAATAAAAGGAATTTATTTAAGGAGTGAGGTAGGGATCTTACTAAATTTTTTCATAATTAAGTATACTAAGTAAAGTATTCTGTACATTGAGTTGTTTTCATTTGGTTTCATATACTTTTATCTTGGAGTTCTTTCTATATCTGCACGTAAAAATCTACCTCCTTTTTTTGAGACAGTCTTGCTCTGTTGCCCAGGCTGGAGCACAGTGGGGCACTCTGGGCTCACTGCAACTTCTGCCTCCTGGTTCAAGCAATTCTCATGCCTCAGCCTCCTGAGTAGATGGAATTAGATGGGTGTCACCACGCCCAGCTAATTTTTGTATTTTTAGTAGAGAGAGTTTCACCATGTTGGCCAGGGTAGTCTGAAACTCCTGACCTCAAGTGATCTGCCTGCTTCAGCCTCCCAAAGTGCTGCGATTACAGCTGAGAGCTTCTGTGCCCAGCTACTTCATCCTTTTTAGTGGTGGCCTGACAGTTTGTAGTGCACTTGGATGCCAGTCTCCCTGTTGATGGACATTTAATCTGTGTTCATTTTTAAATTTTTTAAAATTTATTTTTTGTTTCGGAATTATCCTCTCATTCTGTCCTTTCTTCTTTTTTTTTTCTTCTTTAAGACAGAGTCTCACTCTCACCCAGGCTGGAATACAGTGATGTAATCTGGCTCACTGCAAGCTCTGCCTCCAAGGTCAAGCAATTATCATGTCTCAGCTTCCCGAGTAATTGGGATTACAAGCATGTGCCACCACACCTGCCTAATTTTTGTTTTCTTTTTTTTTTTTTTTTTTTTTTTGAGTTGGAGTTTCACTCTTGTTGCCCAGGCCAGAGTGCAATGGCACAGTCTTGGCCACTGCAACTTCTGCCTCCCAGGTTTAAGCAGTTCTCCTGCCACAGCCTCCCAAGTAGCTGGGATTACAGGCATGTGCCACCACACCCAGCTGATTTTGTATTTTTAGTAGAGACAGGGTTTCACCATGTTGGCCAGGCTGGCTTCGAACCCCTGACCTCAGGTGATCCACCCACCTCGGCCTCCCAAAGTGCTGGGATTACAGGTGTGAGCTACCGTGCCCCGCCTAATTTTTGTATTTTTAATAGAGATGGGTTTTGGCATGTTGGCCAGGCTAGTCTCGAACTCCTGGCCTCAAGTGATCCCCCCACCTTGGCCTCCAACAAAAGTGCTGGGATTATAGGCATGAGCCACATCGCCCAGACCCATTTTTTTTTTAAAGTGTAAGGATTGCTATATTATAACAGTCTTGTGTGTATACCTAATCATGGGACAAATTCTTAGCAATGGGATTGCTGGGCCAAAGGATTTTTTTTTTTTTTTTTTTTTTTTTTTTTTTTTGTGACAGAGTCTCGTGCTGTCAGCCAGCTGGAGTGCAGTGGCACAATCTTGGCTCACTGCAACCTCTGCCTCCTAGGTTCAAGCAATTCTCCTGCCTCAGCCTCCCAAGTAGCTGGGATTACGGTGTCTGCCCCCACGCCCAGCTAATTTCCTGTATTTTTAGTAAAGATAGGGTTTTATCATGTTGGTCAGGCTGGTTTCGAACTCCTGACTTCACGTGATCTGCCTGCCTCGGCCTCCCAAAGTGCTGGGATTACAGGCATGAGCCAGTATATCCAGCGAGGGTTTGTGTATTTAAAGTTATATTTTACCCACCAACTTTATCTTTCTGTTTCCTTAAGCTTTTTATTTTGAAATAATTTTGAATTTACAGACAAGTTATAAAAATAGTACTAAAAGCTGTGTACTCTTATGAGGCATGGATCACGCATTGCCTTTAGTTGGCATGTCCCTTTAGTCTCCTGAATCAGTTCCTCAGCCTTCTGTTGTGTCTCATGACATTGACATTGTGAAGAGTCCAGGACAGTTGTTTGGTAGAGTGCCTTCCTTCCACTTGGGTTTGTCTGCTCTTGCCTCATGATTGGAGTCAGGTTAGGCACTTTTGGCAGGAATGCTACAGAAGTGATCCCCTGGTCACCTAAGTACATGGGATCAGGAGGCACATGGTGTCTGTCCTATTGTTGGCGATGTTAACTTTGAACTCTTGGTTAAGTCAGTATTGACCAGGTTTCTCTAGTGTCAAGTGCCATTTTTCTCTTTGTCAATAATAAGCTGGGGGAGATATTTGAAACTATGTAAAATACATGTTTCTTGGCTGTGCGCAGTGGCTCACGCCTGTAATCCCAGCACCTTGGGAGGCCAAGGCGGGGGGATCACGAGGTCAGGAATTGGAGACCAGCTTGACCAGCATAGTGAAACCCCGTCTCTACTAAAAATACAAAAATTAGCTGGGCGTGGTGGCGCGTGCCTGTAATCCCAGCTACTCGGGAGCTGAGACAGGAGAATCTCTTGAACCCAAAAGGCAAATGTTGTAGTGTGCCGACATCACGCCACTGCACTCCAGGCTGGGTGACAGAGCGAGACTCTGTCTCAAATAATAATAATAATAATAATAATAATATATTTTTGGAGCTTAGCATGATAAGCTGCAGTGGTGTGGCTTATTCCATTTCTCAGATTAGGAGAACTGAGGCCCAGAATGAGTCAGGTAGTTGGTCAGGGTCATATGGCGCTTTGGCGCCAGAGACAGGGCTGCAGCCTAGATTTTCATCTGCTGTTTGCTCCTGTTTGCTGAGGCCGACTGGAGGCAGACACCACCTGGGAACCCTGGGAGGATGGAGGGCCCACTGCTCTCTCTATAGCCGGCATCTTGTTATTTTTGCTTACCCCAGAGCCCAACCTGGGGGAGGACGATGAGGACAAGGACTTGGAGCCAGGCCCATCGGGAACCTCAAAGGCCTCAGCCCAGATCTCCAGCCAGTCAGACACAGACATCACAGCTGAGTTCCTGCAGCCACTGCTGACACCTGATAATGTGGCCAATCTGGTGAGGATGGGTGAGGAGCATTTTCCCCCCTGGGTGGGGAAGGAAGGATCTCCTCAGTCTTTCTCCTGCCTCCTCCCAGAGTTCGCTCCTAATTTATAAAGCAAAGGGGTTTAATTGGCTCACAGTTCTACAGGCTATACAGGAAGTATGGTGCTGGCATCTGCTCAGCTTCTGGAGAAACCTCAGGAAGCTTCCAATCATAGTGAAAGGTGAAGAGTGAGCAGGCATCTCATGTGGCAGAGCAGGAGCAAGAGAGAGGGAGATGTGAGGGGCAGGGAGGTGCCACACACTTTTACGTGACCAGATCTTGCAAGAACTCGCTATCCCGAAGGCAGCACCAAACCATGAGGTATTCTACCCCACGATCCAAACACGCCCCAACCAGGCCCCACCTCCAGCATCAGGTATTGTAATTCAACATGAGATCTGGACAGTAACAGATATCCAGACTACATCAGTGAGCCTCATGCCTGGATATGCAGCCCGCTTCTGATCATCCTCCATTTGGATGTCCCAGGAGCATCTCAGACTCACCATGGCAGAACCACACTTTTCCGTTTTCTCCCCCACGATCCTCTGCAGGCCCCTTCCACTTCCCACACCAAAAATCTGGGAATGAACCTCTTTCCCGTCTCTCCCTAATCCTTGCCCTCTTTTCCACCCCTGTAGCCCTTGCCCTGGGCCAGGCCCACCCTTTTCATCTGAAGCCCAACCCTCCCTTTCTACCTGGCTCCAGCTTCCTTCAAGTAAAATTTAAGTTCCATTTGCCTTAGTCGGCCATCTTTGACCTGGCTTTTGTCTTTTTTTTTTTTTTTTTTGAGATGGAGTCTTGCTCTGTCGCCCAGGCAGGAGTGCAGTGGCGCAATTTCAGCTCACTGCAACCTTCACCTCCCGACTTCAATTCTCCTGCCTCAGCCTCCCGAGTAGTTGGGATTACAGGCACCCACCATGGTGCCCAACTAATTTTTATATTTTTAGTAGAGATGGGGTTTTGCCATGTTGGCCAGACTGGTCTTGAACTCCTGACCTTACCTCAGGTGATCCATCCACCTGGGCCTCCCAAAGTGTTGGGATTACAGGCGTGAGCCACCACTTCTGGCCATTCTGCCGTTTGTCTTATCACCGCTAGGAAATTGACCTTTTCAGTTTTGCCATGAAGTTGCTCATCAACGTGTATAAAAATACCTGCTGTCCATAGTATAAATGCTGTATGTCTGTATTGTGCTTCTTTTCTGTTGGTACCATTGTGTCCAATCTTGCAAAATATTTGCTTGTTTTCAGTCATCTCAAAGAACTACCTCTGTTTTGTTCATATTCTTTTATTTATTTATTTTATTTATTATTATTATTATTTTAAAGACGGGGTTTCACCATGTTGGCCAGACTGGTCTTGAACTTCTGACCTCGTGATCCATCTGCCTCGGCCTCCCAAAGTGCTGGGATTACAGGCATGCGCCACCGCACCCGACCTGTTTTGTTCATATTCTTTCGGCATTTTTTCTGTTTTATTCTGTTGCCTTTATTTCTTTCCTGCTACTTTCTTTGAATGTTTTTCCCCCACGGTTTTAAGTGATTGGCTCATTAATTTTTAGTCATCTTTTCCAATGTAAGCAAGCATTTAAGGAGTTGATCTTTCCATCTAAGTATATTTTAGCTGCGTTCCACGCATTTGAAAGTATAGTAGTTCCATTACCTTTCTGTTCCAATTGTTACTTAGACTGTGCATTTAAAGTTCACTGTGTCACCTTGGCAACATAGTGAGACCCTGTCTCTACAAAAATAAAAATAAAAAAATTAGCCAAGCGTGGTGGCGTGTGCCTATAATCCTAGCTGCTTGAGAGGCTGCAGCAGAAGGATCCACTTGAGCCCAGGAATTTGAGGCTGTAGTGAGCTGTGATGGTGCCACTGCATTCTAGCCTGGAGTAAGACCTTGTCTCTAAGAAAAATAATAATAATATTTTTTTAAAGTTCCACATGTAGAGGGAGTTTGAAATTATCTTTTGTTACTAATTCCTGACATGCATGGATGTTCTTTGTTAGGCTAATGGGGGTTTTTTGTTTGCTTGTGTTTTGAAGTCAATTCCCAATCCTTGCACTCTTCACTGAACTTCTTTTTGCTCTTTGTTATTTGTTTATTTATTTATTAATGAGATGGAGTCTTGCTCTGTCACCCAGGCTGGAGTGCAGTGGCATGATTTTGGATTCACCGCAACCTCCGCCTCCGGGATTCAAGTGATTCCCCTGCCTTAGCCTCCTGAGTAGCTGGGCTTACAGGCATGTGCCACTGCACCCGGCTAATTTTTGTATTTTTCGTAGAGATGGGGTTTCACCATGTTGGCCAGGCTGGTCTTGGACTCCTGACCTCAAGTGATCCACCCTCCTCGCCCTCCCAGAGTTTTGGGATTACAGGCATGAACCACCATGCCCAGCCTCTTGTTCTTTGGACAGGGTGCCTGCTCTGCTGCTTCTTAGCTTTTTCCCATGCTGTTCCTCTCTGTGGAATACACACCCCTCCCACTGCAAAACCTTGTCCTATGTTATGCTAACTCCTGCCCTCCCCTCAGTTCTCAGCCTCAGTGCCTCTTCCCCAGGGAGCCCTTGCCTTGCCTGGCTCCTACTGTGGCTCATAGTACCCTTTACTTCCCTCTCTCAAGCACTGCACTGTATCATTATTTGTTTTCTCTGTGACTTCCCCCAAGAGGCTGAGCTCCAGGAGAGTAGGCCCACATCGGTCTTACTGCCATTTCCCCAGTATTGGCATGGGCATGGAAAGAAAACTTGCTGAGCTAATGACTAAGGAGGGGCTGTCTTCCTGGGCATCCCACAGGTCCTCATCAGCATGGTGTACCTGCCCGAGGCCATGCCGGCCTCCTTCCAGGCCATCTACACCCCTGTGGAGTCAGCAGGCACGGAAGCCCAGATCAAGCACCTGGCTCGGCTCATGGCCACACAGATGACAGCTGCCGGTCTGGGACCAGGTGAGTGTGTCCTGGCCCTGACCTGGAGCAGGGGTAGGCACTTATGGTTTCTGGGATCTCCTTAATGGAAGAACACCTCCTTGTGCAGGCAAAATTGTGTGGGAGCTAAGGTATAGCTAATGACAGCTGCCACAGATAGATGGCTCAGTGTTTTTTAAGTCCTGGGATTTGGAATCAAACAGGCCTGGGTTTGAGGTCTGAGTTGAATCAGCTCTCATCTACTTAATAGCTATATGACTTTGGTCAAGTTAGTTAACCTCTTTGAGCTTATTTTAACAGTACTATTAAGGTATAATACACATAAGTGAAATGCACAGCTCTTAACTATAGACCTTAGTGAATTTTCACAAAGTAAACACACTAGTGTAACCATCTCCCAGATCAAGATACAGGTTAAATATCCCTTATCCAAAATGCTTGGGACCAGAAGTGTTTCAGATTTCAGAACTTAAGATTTGAAATATTTGCATATACATATTGAAGTATCTCAGGGATAGGACCCAAGTCTAAACATGAAATTCATTTATGTTTCTTATACACATAGCCTCAAAAGTAATTATATATAATATTTCTTTTTTTATTTATTTTCTATTTTTTTGAGATGGAGTCTTGCTCTATCGCCAGGCTGGAGTGCAGTGGCGCAATCTCGGCTCACTGCAACCTCCGCCTCCTGGGTTCAAGCAATTCTTCCATCTCAGCCTCCCGAGTAGCTGGGACCACAGGCACGTGCCACCATGCCCGGCTATTTTTTGTATTTTTAGTAGAGACGGGGTTTCGCTATGTTGGCCAGGATGGTCTCGATCTCTTGACCTCATGATCCACCCACCTCGGCCTCCCAAAGTGCTGGGATTACAGGCGTGAGCCACCGCGCCCGGCCTAATATTTCTTAATAATTTTGTGCATGAAACAAAATTTTGACTGCCATCTATCACATGAGGTCAGGTACAGAATTTTACACCTGTGTTTTATTGAGACTCAAAAAGCTTCGGATTTATAGACCATTGCCACTGTAGAAAGTTCCTCCTTGTTCCTCCAGGGATGCCTCAGGGCATCAAACTCCAGAGATAACCAGTGTTCTGATTTCTGCCTCCATATGCTAGTTTTACCTATTCTTGAACTAAACTAAATAGGATCACAGAGTCAGGCTTCTGTGGCTTACTATACGGTTTGTTTGTTTTTGTTTTTTGAGGTGGAGTTTTGCTCTTGTGGCCCAGGCTGGATTACAATGGCACAATCTTGGCTCGATGCAACTTCTGCCTCCTGGGTTCAAGCGATTCTCCTGCCTCAGCCTCCTGAGTATCTGGGATTACAGGCACCTGCCACCATGCCGATGCCTGGCTAATTTTTTGTTTTTCGTGTCTTTTTTGTTTGTTTGTTTCGGTCTTTTTTTTTTTTTTTTTTTGAGACAGAGTCTTACGCTGTTGCCCAGGCTGGAGTGCAATGGCATGATCTCAGCTCACTGCAACCTCCACCTCCTGGGTTTAAGTGATTTTCCTACCTCCCAAGTAGCTGGAATTACAGACACACAGCA
This sequence comes from Ateles fusciceps, assembly GCA_036589455.1. Lineage (NCBI taxonomy): Eukaryota > Metazoa > Chordata > Mammalia > Primates > Atelidae > Ateles > Ateles fusciceps. The sequence goes on along the minus strand of JAZHEH010000929.1, from coordinate 1,558,456 downwards.
CCACGACTGATTTTTTTTTTTTTGGTATTTTAGTAGAGACGGGGTTTCACTATGTTGGCCAAGCTGGTCCCAAAGTCCAGCCCTCAGGTGGTCCACTCTTCTCAGTCTCCCAAAGTGCTGCAGTTATAGGCGTGAGCCACCGCGCCCGGTCTGCTGTACGTTTTTGAGATTCCTTCATTTTGTCATGTGAGGTGGTAGTTGGTTTTTTATTGCTCAGTAGTATTCCATTATATGCATATACAGTCTTTTGTTTATCTACACCCCTATTGATGGATCTGTGGTTTCTTTCTAGTTTTTGGCCACTGGGAATAAAGCTGCTGTGAATATTTGTGTCCAAGTCTCTTCATGTACACATGCTGTCATCTATCTTGAGCATATACCAAGGAGTGGAACTGTTGGGTCATAGGGTGTGATCAGTGCTATTAAAAACTGCTGTGGGCTGGGTGTGGTGGCTCAAACCTATAGTCCCAGCACTTTGGTAGGCTGAGGCAGGTGGATCATGAGGTCAAGATCATGAGTTCAAGACCAGCCTGGCCAACATGGCGAAACTCTGTCTCTACTGAAAATACAAAAATTAGTTGGGCATGGTGGTGGGCATCTGTAATCCCAGCTACTCAGGAAGCTGAGGCAGGAGAATGTCTTGGACCCAGGAGGCGGAGGCTGCAGTGAGTCAGGGTCATGCCACTGCACTACAGCCTGGGCAATGGAGCAGGACTCCATCTCCAAAAAAAAAATAAAACAGCTGAGGGTTGGGCACAGTGTCTCATACCTGTAATCCCAGCACTTTGGAAGGCTGAGGGGGGAGGATTGCTTGAGCCCAGGAGTTCAAGACCAGCCTGGGCAACATCTGGAGCCCTCGTCACCACAAAATAATACAAAAATTAGCCAGGTATGTTGGCATGCACCTGTAGTCCCAGCTAATTGGGAGGCTGAGTGGCCGAGGTGGGAGGATTGCTTGAGCCCAGGAGGTCGAGGTTGCAGTAAGCCATGATTGCACCGCTGCACTCCAGCCTGGGCAACAGAGTGACGCCCAGTCTCAAAAACTGCTCATCATGTTTCCAAAGTGGCTGTACCAGTCGCTGCTCCCACCAGCAGTGAATGGCATTTCTAGTTTCAGCCTCAGTTGTATTACAAAGTGGGGGATGAAGAGGGTACCCAGCTCAGAACAGAGCTGGGCACACAGGAGGTCCTCGGGTCGGAGCAGGTGGGTCTGACGTGCTGGATGTCCATTTGCTGTCTCCCCTCCCAGGTGTGGAGCAGACCAAACAGTGCAAGGAGGAGCCCAAGGAGGAGAAGGTGGTGAAGCCGGAGAGCGTCCTGATCAAGCGGCGCCTGTCAGCCCAGGGCCAAGCCATCTCAGTGGTAGGCTCCCTAAGCTCCATGTCCCCTCTGGAGGAGGAGGCGCCCCAGGCCAAGAGGAGGCCAGAGCCCATTATCCCTGTCACTCAGCCCCGGTGAGTCCTCTTCTGGGTACTAGGGCAGGACAGGAGACCTACCCCGAGGGTCTGGTTCTCAGCTCGTGTGTGTGTGTGTGTGTGTGTGTGTATGTGTGTGTGTGTGTGTGTGTGTGTAAGTGTGAGGCAGACAGACGGAAGTCTGGGCCAGGTTCTCTCTGACTCCCGAGTCAGTGCTGCCATAATCACATAACCACTAAGCCTTTGCTGTTTTCTTTTTTTTTTTTTTTTTTTGAGACAGAGTCTCTGACTGTTACCCAGGCTATAGTGCAGTGACACAGTCTGAGCTCACTGCAGCCTCAGCCTCCCTAATAGCTGGAACTACAGGCGCGTGCTACCACACCCAGCTAATTTTTTTGTATTTTTAGTAGAGACAGGTTTCACTGTATTGGCCAGGGTGGTCTCCATCTCCTGACCTTGTGATCCGCCGGTCTCGGCCTCCCAAAGTGCTGGAATTACAGGCGTGAGCTACTTAGCCCAGCCTTTATTAATGTTTTTTTTTTTGAGATGGAGTTTTGCTCTTGTTGCCCAGGCTGGAGTGCAATGGCACGATCTTGGCTCACCGCACCCTCTACCTCCCGGATTCACGCGATTCTCCTGCCTCAGCCTCCCAAGTAGCTGGGATTACAGGCATGCGCCACCACACCTGGCTAATTTTATATTTTTAGTAGAGATGGGGTTTCTCCATGTTGGTCAGGCTGGTCTCGAACTCCTGACCTCAGGTGATCCGCCTGCCTCAGCCTCCCAAAGTGCTGGGATTACTGGTGTGAGCCACTGCAGCTGGCTGCTGTTTTCTTTCCTGTAAAAAACACCCCATTTTTATGTTTAAAATTGGGATAATGATAGTATCTTTCTCATAAGGATCAAGGAAGACTTAAATTAGTTCTGTGATGATGATGGTTAGATAACTGGATTAGATAACTCAAGTGAAAAGTGATTGTGGGCAGGGCTCAGTGGCTCACACCTGTAATCCCAACACTTTGGGAGGCTGAGGCAGGTGGAGCACACGGTCAAGAGATGGAGACCATCATGGCCAAGATGGTGAAACCCCATCGCTACTGAAAATAAAAAAATTAGCTGGGTGTGGTGGCGGACACCTGTAATCCCAGCTACTCGGGAGGCTGAGGCAGAGAATTGCTTGAACCCAGGAGGCGGAGGTTGCAGTGAGCCAAGATCACACCACTGCACTCTAGCCTGGGCAACAGAGTGAGACTCAGTCTCAAAAAAAAAAAAAAAAGAAAAGTGATTTTGGCTGTCAAGCATTTTACATGGTTCCTGATGTGTAGTCAGTGCTACCAGCTGTCACCATCCTTGTCCCCCATTATTATCTCCCTTATACACCAGAAAATCCAGCCAGTCCCAGCCACCCAAGTCTTAACACGGCTGAGTGAGATCTGCTGCCCTCACCCCTCCTCCAGTCATGTCCACAAGCAGGTTCCCCACCTCAGGGCCTTTGCCTGGAGAGCTGGTCCCCCCAGACATTTGTGTGTCTTGTTCCTGCCTCCGTTCAGATCCCCACTCACAGAAGCCTTCCCTAAGACACCCTCTGCAAAACCAAAATAGCATCTTCTTCCTTCCTCTTATCCACCGCCCCACCGTGCCTCAGAGTTACAGGGAAGTTGGAGAGGCAGCAGGGGGCTGGGGGCATCTCTGTGGCCTACCTAGACCTTGAAGTCAGGACCGTCACCAGACAGGCCTGTGCTGCAAGAAAGGGTCTGAGTCACTGCGTCGCTGTCACTGCTCTTCCACGTAGGCTGGCAGGTGCTGGCGGGCGCAAGAGATCTTCCGTCTCAGCGACGTGCTGAAGCCTCTGACTGATGCCCAGGTGGAGGCCATGAAGCTGGGCGCTGTAAAGCGGATCCTGCGGGCTGAGAAGGCTGTGGCCTGCAGCGGGGCAGCCCCAGGTATGCCCCTGCCACCCCCCAGCCCATCCTTCCAGTCCCTCTCTCCAAGCATTTGCCTCGCATCCAGCGAAGAGTCTGGCCCCAGCGTCAAACCTCCCTAGCTGTGGACCCAGCTCTGCTGCTCACAGCCGCTTCTCCAGCTCACTCCCGCCCTCCATAAAACAGAGACAGTAGCGGCAGCTCCTGCTGGGTGACAAGTAAACGTGCAAATGCACACACGCGCTCGGGCGCACAGGGCAGGTGCCAGGGCCTCTGCAAGTGAGGGCTGCGCTTGTAGTCTTGGTTCTTCACAGATGTTAACATTCTTGAACTCCCGACCTCAGGTGATCCGCCCGCCTTGGCCTCCAAAGTGCTTGGATTACAGGCGTGAGCCACCACGCCCGGCCTCACAGATGTTAACATTCTTAATGTTACTATTTAGCTTTAGAAATACACCTGGTTCTCTGTCCTGATTCTGCCACTTGCTAACACTGTTACCTTCAAAAAATGGAGAACAGTGACTTTTTTCCTATTCTATGAAGTTAATTTTTGATTAGCCAGTAGTATAGGAACATACTCTCTGTGCTGAAAAATATCTCCAGGCAATCCAGATCTAGTACTCTCTACCGTGGCCATCACCTGCGCCGCATCCCCCTCTTGAAAGGTGACAAGGGCACAAATTGGCGGAATCTTTGAGGATCTTTTTCTGTGCACTTAAGTACATGGGTGCTGCTCCTAGAAACTCATGTTTATTCTGTGATCAATCCCCAGCCTGGCACCCCCATCCCCCACCACACAAGCAGGACCTTCCTGGGCATAAGGGTCCTCGCTGACCTTCCTCACTTTCACTCTGTGTCTGCTCTGAGAGTTGCTGTGCCTGGGCGGGAGGGATCACAGGGCACGATTGCGGTAGGCACGAATGAGTCCCTGCATTGCCCAGCCTACACTAACGTGTTGGCTCACCCTCCCCACCAGGTGCGCATAAAGATCCTGGCCAGCCTGGTGACACAGTTCAACTCCGGCCTCAAGGCGGAGGTCCTGTCCTTCATCTTGGAGGACGTGCGGGCCCGCCTGGACCTGGCCTTCGCCTGGCTCTACCAGGAGTACAACGCCTACCTGGCTGCAGGTGCCTCCGGCTCCCTGGACAAGTATGAGGACTGCCTCATCCGCCTGCTGTCTGGCCTGCAGGAGAAACCAGACCAGAAGGATGGGTGAGGGGGCTGGCCCTGCACCCCCCCTGTCCCGAGAGGCCCCCTCTCCTGGTGCTGCCCTCCCTTTCTGGTTCTGACCACCTCCCCTCTTCATCACCTCCCAAGGCAGTCCTCCTCACGCCTATCCCACTCTCCTCTCCTCCTCCCCCTCTGGAGGGTTATTGCTTTGGGTGTGGGCTCCGGTCACGCTCCCTGAGCTCCCAGCTCTGCCGCTTGCTCCAAGTGGCTTTGTCACTCCCCCTCTGTGCCATTTTCCCATCTGTAAATAACAGTGTTCACCCACTTGGAGATGGACTTCTCTGCACCCCATTTCCTGCCTGAGTTGGTTCTGTAGCTTCCTCCCTATCCTTGGCCTCCAGCTTCCTCATCTGTCCTCCGCACAGCAAGTCCAGGAACACTCTGTTACATAAATCCTTTTACTGCTTCCCCATAAGGAACCTTCCATGGTTCTCCATTGCTCTTGGGATAAACACAGACCCCTCACTGTGACCCAGCCTCTTTGGCCTTCCCTGAACATTAGCCGCATTGGCCTTCTGTCTGTTCCTTGAAGGTGCCAGGGGCGCTAGTGCTTCCTGTTCTGTCCACCTGAAATGTTCTTCCCCTCAGCTGTACGCGATTGGCTCCTTCTCATCCACCAGTGTACTCAAATGTGACTTCAAAGCAGCCTTTGGAGGCCACCATGTCTAAAATCCCATCATTCCCTCCCATTGTTATGTTCAATGAATAAAGTTAGGAATTCCCGTTTAATGAAAGGAAGAAATGAGTTTCAGAGACGTACAGTCTCTGCCCAGATCATCCAACCAGCAGCTTTTGAACCCTGGTCCATTCACCTCCAAAGCTTTATAACCAGGGGCTTGAACAAGCAGCACCTGAGGGAGGGCCCCCGCCGGCTCTGGGCTCCTATAGTTAAGCAGGGCCAGGGAGCCAGGCGGCTTCTTCCTCTGCACCATGTCCTCCCCTCCCTCTCTGGCAGGATCTTCACCAAGGTTGTGCTGGAGGCACCGCTCATCACAGAGAGTGCCCTGGAGGTGATCCGCAAGTACTGTGAGGATGAGGTGAGGGCAGGCTTGGTCACTGCTGCCTGGGGCAGGGGACAGGGCCCTGCTCTGAGGGGTCTGAAGGGCACGCAGCCTAAACCTTGTGGCAGGGGGTTTGAGGAGGCACCGGGCCCTGTTGTCTAGTACCTGATGAGAAGGATGCAGGAGAGACAGCCCAAAGGCACACTCAGGTGGGCTGAACTCGGGTCCCCTCCCTCTTGCTGCAGAGTCGCACCTATCTGGGCATGTCCACGCTTCGAGACCTGATCTTCAAGCGTCCATCCCGCCAGTTCCAGTACCTGCATGTCCTCCTCGACCTCAGCTCCCATGAGAAGGACAAGGTGATCCCCTCCTCCACTTCCTGGCTGCCCGCAGCCGGCAGCTTGCAGAGGCTGCCACTATCCTGAGGAACCAGCCCAGCCTCTTCCACACTCCCTTACAGTTTCTCTGGGCCCACTGCCTTCTTGCATTGGTTTCTTTGGCTGTTGCCAGGTTTCTGTCTGTTTGGTTTTTTTCATTTTCAGTGGCATGAAACTGCCTGGAAACCAGGGTCACCGTGCCTGAGTCTGCCTGTGGTGTGTACACATGCACATGTGTACTTGCCTTCCTGGGAAGGGCATCCCACTCTCGCTCTTAGGCCACCTGTGGCGGCCAGCACCGGCTCCTGGTGCAGCCCAGTCCTGTGCTGGGGCCTGAGGGCATTGCCCAGTCGGGGAGCCGGTGTGGCCTCAGCCAGCAGTGAGGACACAGTGTGCTCAGCAGCTGAGCAGAGCAGCGTGCAGCTGTGGAGCCCTGAGGAGAGAGGGGCCGACCATCTGGTTGTGGGGTGGGCAGGGGAAATGTTTCAAGGAAGGCTTGCGGGAGGAGGGGACGTGTGCATGGAAACCTGGAAAATGAGTAGCTGGGTATGCTGTAGACAGAGGGGACGAATGTGCACGTGCTGTGGTGAGAGAGCACCCTTGACCCAGCCTTGTGCTGCAGCCTTTGCCCAGTGGCGTGTTCATTCATTCAGCAGACCTTCAGCGTGCACCTCTGGCCCTGGCCCTGTGCTGCTGCTGGGATCAAAGCAGTGCCCAGGACCAGTCCCTGGCCTCACAGTTTCCAGCGGACGATACCTGAGTGAAACAGGGTTTAGCTGGCAATAGACGTTCTAGGGAGACTTGGCAGAGAGTAGCACTTTCAAAGAACCAAGGAGACTTCCCACTGCTTGGAGCTTAGGGAGCAGGGCAAGGAGCAGTGATGGGCAGATGGGCTGGTGAGGCAGGCAGTGAGGTGGTGCCGCGGGTCCGGCCCTGGCCAGGATATCTCCCTCCTGCGCTGGGGACCAGCCCTGGCCCTGGTAACAGCTAGGCTGCCCTTTCTCAGGCTTGGGCTTGTTTTCACAGGAGTGTTGCCACACTCGGAAGAACAGCTGTTCTTCCTCTTCCCTCTTCCCTGACCCTGCCTTTCTCCATCTTCCTGCTCAGGTGCGCTCCCAGGCCCTGCTGTTCATCAAACGCATGTATGAGAAGGAGCAGCTGCGGAGTATGTGGAGAGATTTGCCCTCAACTACCTGCAGCTCCTGGTGCACCCCAACCCACCATCTGTGCTGTTTGGAGCTGACAAGGACACAGGTTGGGCTCAGGTCATCAGATGCGTATTGAGCGCAGCTGTGTCTGGGCTCTGGGCCCTGCGAGCAGAGGGGCTGAGTGGGGGAAGCCACCTGGACAGCAGTGACAGGAACAGACAGGACTGGGACAGCCACCTAGGGGCTGTGGTGGTGGGGGGGGGGGGGGGGCACCTGACCCAGCTTGTGGGGTCAGGGAAAGAGACCTGGAGGATAAGGAGAGCCAGCCAGCGGTGAGACCCCAAGAAGGACCAGGCAGGGCCAGCTCAGGCAAGTTCCCTCAGCAAAGCCCTGGGTCCCCCCAGGATTACAGACAGGTAGATGCAGGCCCTGAGTAAATGCACCATTAAACGGAAAGGTTGGGGGCCATGATAGGGCAGCACAGGAGGCCCAGTGTGGCCCAGGTGCCAGGAAGCATTCCCAGGAGAGGCATAGCCTTTGTGAGGCCCAGAGGCTGAGCAGGTGTGAAGGAGCTGGGGCACTATGGACCAGGCAGAGGGGAGGGTGGACACAAAGGTGCAGAGACCAGGGCCCGTGAGACTGTTCAAAGGGGCGTGTGACAAGCATGGAGGGCAGTTGTATGCTGGTCACATACCCTCTTGGAGCCAGCCCATACAACACTGGCAGATAGTGCAAGGCAGGGAGCTGGAGGTTTATCCCAAGGCCACGAGGCAGGCGTGCCTGGGCTTGGAGCTGGAGAGGGACAGGGTCAGGATTGCACTTTAGAAAGATCCTTTTAGCTGCTTTGTGTGTTGACAGTCAGGGGAGGCTGGAGGTGGGAAGTCCTGGTCCCAGCCCATTTCTCTGCCCTCCCTGGTTCCCACTGACCCACTGCCCAAGAAGGGACAGGCCCAGAGGGTCCAAGGGGGTTAGTGAAGAGTGTGGGCGAATCTGATGCCCACCCCTGCCCTCTCAGAGGTGGCAGCGCCCTGGACGGAGGAAACAGTGAAGCAGTGTCTCTACCTCTACCTGGCCCTCCTGCCTCAGAACCACAAGCTGATCCATGAGCTGGCGGCCGTGTACACTGAAGCCATCGCTGACATCAAGCGGACGGTGCTGAGGGTCATTGAGCAGCCGGTGAGGCCCCTGAGCCCACCAGGCCCTGCCCACCCATGGGCAGGGCTGCTCCCCCAGCGCCAGTTCTTCCCCTTCCTACTCTACCTCAGAGTGTGCCAAGCCAAAGGGTGGTCACCCCGGGCCAACCCAGGCTGTGTAGCTTGCGGGCAGTCCGCATGTCACTCATCGGTTTCTGAGGAAACATCAGAGTGGCCCAGCAGTTAGGAGCCTGGAGCTGGACAGAGCTGGGTTCAAGCTCACTTCCCACTTTCTCACTGCGACCTTGGGCCCTTCAGTAAAAATGGGGAAGACATTCCAGTCCCTCCACACTGATGCACAGGGTCCATGAACTCATGCACATACACCTCGGTGTCACTGTCACTGTCTATGAGCTGGCCTTCCCTGTGTTGCTTATGGGATTCTTTAGCTGTTATTATGTAAAATTAAGTCCCTCTCACTCCTCCCTGGAGCCACAGAGCTGCCCACGTGAGAAGCAGCTCTGACAGACTGGCACCTGAGATTAGAATGTCTGCTTTTCCAGTTTGCAGCAGGATTTGAAACCACCTTTTTTCTCTCTGCCCCTGACATTTTTGGATTACAGAACATTTTCATGATAAACAGGGAGAGGGAGAACTGTACGTTAATCCCCCACCTATTTGCCATTTGGGTTCATTAGGACCCTTACCTGGAAGATGGGGATAGCAGGCTTCTTGTAGTCAGGAGGAAACAGATCTTTAGACCTATTCTCAAAGTCAGCCAGCTGTGTGGAAAAGTGATCCCAAGGGGCTGTGAGCTCCTCGAGGGCAGAGATAGTCGGTTTTAGTCAGGAGCAGAAACGTTACTAGGGGAAGGTGGTGCCCAGCCCCAGCTCCTGTGTTTGGCGTTTGCCGTGGGGCAGGCTCCGGACGCAGCAGCAGGTGGAGCCTGGTCTGGGCTCTCAGTCATGCTGGCTGCATGTGAGAAACTAAGTCATGAAGGGGGTGGGTGGGGCTAGGAATAGCTTTACCAGTGAGTGAAGCACAGTGTGAGCATTCAAGGCAGGTCAGGTCTGAGCCACAGAGGAGGGGCCTGCAGGAGGACAGCCTGGCCAGGGCTGGGAGCTGGAGCAGCCCCTCGTCCAGAGAGGCTGTGAGAAGAGGCCAAGGTTCCTTCGACCTCTCCCGCCTTTCCCCCACCTTTCCCCCACCTTCCCCACCTTCCCCCCGCCCTCCAAACCCTGTCACCCGCCTCACCCCTAGGCCCCAGCAGTCCCCGCAGCCACCCTGCCGCAAATACCTGAACCTCCCTGAGCTCTTACTGTGAGTCTGGTCATCCCTGTCTCTGCCTCTAGATCCGAGGAATGGGCATGAATTCCCCGGAGCTGCTCCTGCTGGTGGAAAACTGTCCCAAGGGGGCAGAGACACTAATAACGCGGTGTCTGCACAGCCTCACAGACAAAGGTGACCCCAGAGACCCCCACCTTTCCTGCTTCCCCTCCCTCTCCTTAGCCTTCCCCGGGACCTGGGGGATCCTAGCCAATGGTCCCCAGATGGTCACACCTCTTGTGGGTCTTTGCCTGTCCTTGGGCCTCAGTTTCTCCATCTGGAATGCTGTGGTGCTAACTGCACATGAGCAGCCAAGGGTGAAAGGTTCCTGCTGTGAAGTTGCCCTCCCCTCCCACACACCCGCCTGCTTGTCTTCCGTGGGTGCCCACCCTCCCCTGTGCTCCCCCTCCGCCTCCAACACGGTGCTTCCTGCTGCTTCCATGCAGTCCCGCCCTCCCCGGAGCTGGTGAAGCGGGTCCGGGATCTCTACCACAAGCGACTGCCGGATGTCCGCTTCCTCATCCCGGTGCTCAATGGACTGGAGAAGGTATGGACCCGGAGGCCTGTTGTCCCCCGCTGCCTGAACGTGTGGGACCCGGAGGGGGACAGCGCAGGCAGGTAGCTTCAGCAGCAGTTGAGCCAGAGGCACATAGCGGGGTAGAAGGCACCCTATCTGTGGTCAGAAGTCGTGGAAACCACCGACCCCCGTGTGCTGATATGCACAGCAGTTCCTGGACTCATCTTCATGGGTACTGGGTGCCAGTGGCTCTGCTGCTTTCTCTACCTCAAGCAGGTCCCTTCCCGTCTTTGAGACTCTTACCTCATCTGTCAGGGATCATGATGCCCCTTGGCACACGTGACATGCAGGGGGCTCAGCTAGGGCACTCTGTCCTGAGGGTGTAGTGAGGGTAGGAGGGACTGAGTGAGCCAGAGCTTGCCATCACCTCCCCTGGGCGAGCAGGGGGTGGCTTGTCTGGAAGGGAAGTGAGGGTGTATCTGACTCAGCCCCCACCCCACCACCTTCTCCCCCGTAGAAGGAGGTGATCCAGGCCCTGCCTAAACTCATCAAACTCAACCCCATCGTGGTGAAGGAAGTCTTCAACCGCCTGCTGGGCACCCAGCATGGTAGGTGATGCAGCCTCCTCCCTCCTCCCCCACCAGGAGGCCCACCCACCCCGGGTGCTGGGGCAGGAGGCACGGTGCAGGGTGCCCTGCTCCCTGGAACACCAGCTGTAGTGGACGGCTCCGTGTCCTGGAGCTCCCAGGCCACCCTCTGGGGATGTTTGGATGATTGTTTCATTCACGGCATGGGCAAGACCGTGGAGCTGGGGGCGGAGGCTCCAGCAGCACCTTCCCTTCTAGGATCTGGCCACTTGCCATCCCCCTCTCAGGCCCTGGCTCCATTCTGGTCCCTCCTCAGATCTTGCCCGAATCCCTCAAGCTGTGGGCCAGGGGCATTTTATTTTGATGAGGTCAGAAAGAAACTAAAGTAAAATTTTCAACTTAGAAAAACTAGCAAGTAAGTTAGAAGGGGTTCTTCACCCCTTACCCTGGTGGTTGGAACTAGAGAAAGAATGGAGGCTGATCTGTTCCACGCAGACCCTGGTGGTGTAAAACACCACATGGACGGCTCTGGGACCATCAAAAGAGCAGCAGCAAAGACCAACCCCTTCCAGCCTCCTCCCATCCAGGCCCCGTGCAGTGGGAGGCTCCAGCCACTTTATGGAAATCCACAGCCTGGCCCCATCCTGCCCTGTTCTGCAAATGTGCATGAGCCCCTATGCTGCGTTAGTGTCTGTGTTGGGACTACACAATGAGGTGGTCCTCCCTGCCCTTGGGGGGGGGGTACACAGCCCAGGGCCAGAGACACCCAGCCATGCCACACTCTACCCAGGGTGGGAGCCCAGGATGGGGAGGAGCACACCGTGGTAACCTCAGGCTGCCTGAGGGTGCCTGCTCCCTTCAGCGTCCCCTTTTCTGTTGTCAGTCCCTTGCCCTCCTCCGGCCCTGAAAGCAGAGGGTACCTCATCTTTGCTCGCAGCTCCCTCAGTCTGAGGAACTCGTACCTATCTCTTCACTTAGGCAACCGTACTGTCTCCCCCACCCGTCCTCCTGCCCGCTGCAGGTGAGGGAAACTCAGCCTTGTCCCCCGCTGAACCCTGGAGAGCTCCTGATCGCATTACACAACATCGACTCCGTGAAGTGTGACATGAAATCCATCATCAAAGGTGAGGTGCTCCCCCCCACTCCAGTGGCCTGGTCCCTGTGGCCCCACAGGCAGGACCTCAATCACCCACATGCCTCCACTGGAATTGCCAAGTGACTGTGCCACTCACAGCCCCCACCTCTCAGCTCTGCAGAGACACCTCCCTTCCTCCCTCCCTCCCTCCCTCCTTTTTGTCCCTCCTCCTCCTCCTTCCTTCCTCCCAAGTTTTACCCTTTATAGCCCCGGCTTTTTCTGCCTCTGTCTAAGGCACTCCGATACACCTGCTGTGCGCTGGCACAGAGTGGGCTTAAAGCAGTCGGGGTAGCCACAGCCCTCGCCCTGAGGAACAGAAGGAAGCAGGGCACGCCGTGAGTGGTAGTCAGAGGTGCCGCAGCAGGGCAGACCCAGGGCTCCAGGGCGCTTGTGGGCTGGGATAGATGAGGCAGGAGAGCTTGCCTCCTGGGCAGCAGGGTCGGTGACAGACTGGCTGGCTCACAATGGCCCACACTCACTGAGCACGCTCTGTGCCGGGCTCTCCCTGAATGCCTGCAGGCCTGAGCCTCCTGGTCCTCGAATGTGCCACCTGGTGAGTATGTTCACTCCCATTGTGTAGACAGGAAATGGAGGCTCCAGAGAGGTTAGGTGACTGAGTCAGGGCCTCGCAGAAGCTAAGTGGTGTAGTGGAAGAAACAGAATCTGAAGTGAGATGGACCTGAGTGGGAGCCCCAGCTCTGCCGGTTCCGGGTCTGAGGACCACCTCCCCTGAGAGTGCCCCTCCACCCCTCCCTGAGCGAGGTTTCTGGGCCAGGAGCCATCCTGTCCCATGGAGCTGGACACCCTCAGTGTCGCCCTCTCTACTCCAAAGACCGCTGTCCTTTGATTCCTCTTCTCACCCTCAGACCTGGGGGAAGGGACTTCCTCCCTGTGCTGCTTACTTCATGCTCCAGCCTGAAACAGCTTTTCAGTTACTTGCTTCCTAACCTTCCCCGGCAAGTTCTCTCGGAAACTTTTGAGGTCAAGAGAGGAGCTTATGGAAATGTCAAACCCACATTAAAACCAAGCAGGCGCCAAAGCCCCCGGGGGGGGACCAGCGGGGGAGGAGAGAGCTCCAGGCTCAGAGGCCAGGGCTGTGGTGTCACATTCCCGGACCGCTTTGGTGACCTGAGGGAAGTTCTACCCGTTCCAGGGACAGTGTGCTCATATTGTTTGCATACAGTTGAGGGGGTTCACACACACACCCCAAGACCATTTGTGGACCCACATTCTCCTAGATGCCCTGAGGAGCCTAGGCCCAAGGAGAAAGGGCCTTGCCAGAGGTCACACAGGCGACCAGGAGCCAGGCCCCTGGAGGGGTCAGCAGGGCCTACCCTACATGACCCCACCTTTTTCTTCCAGCATGCCCAGGCCTGCACACTGCGGGCTAGACAACCCTCCAGCTGGTTTCCTCAGCACCCAGCCCACATTTTTCCCCTCCTCAGGCACCAGCAGTCCTGCTGGCCGCACTCTTAAGCTCCAGGTCACGAAGTACAGTCCTTTTCTTGTGCACCGTTCGCTCCCCGTAGACCACCCTGTTCCTCTGGAAAGCTTGTCTATAACTAGACCCACTCCTGATAGTCTGTTCCAGCATTAAGAAAACTCAGCACCTCTGCTCCCCCATATCCATCCTGGGTGGTGCTGGGGACACGGGGAGGGACAGCCCCAGCCCAGTCCTTCCAGGGAGGGAGACAGGAAGTCCCTGGCCAGTAACAACTGAGAGGAGTGGCCTGGGACTGGGCAGAGGGGCCATCTAACCCAGCCTGGGTGTGGGACATCAGGGAGGTCTTCCCGAAGGAGGGGACACTCGGGCTGAGACCAGGGGAAGGATGAGTAGGCGGCAGCAGAAGGAGGCTGCAGGGACCGAGGGAGACACTCGCCAGCTGGTTCTGGACCTGCAGTGCCAAGCCTGGCTGACCTAGGGGACAAAGTAGGGGCCCTGGTCAAGAGAACAGGTCAGGCTGTGGCCATTGGGGAGAGCGCCCCTGGGGGCTCTTGCAGGTCAGGTGGGAATTTGGCCTATCTCTTGAGGGCCTCTGGGAAGGGAGTCAGGTCTGATCTTTCCAAAGCCCCCTTCAGGCTCACGGCAGGCCCAGGTTGGGACTTGGGGGCAAAGCTGACAGGGAAGGAGGGGGAGGAGTGATTCTGGAGCCTTTAGGTGGCTGAGTGGGCAGCACCAGTGACCACCTGGCCCTGAAGAGGAGCGGGGGCTTCCTCGGTTTCTGGCAGGTCCTCACCGCCACTGTACTCTGCCCATTCAACCTCCTCCCCCACCTGTCTACGCCTCCCCCTGCCTTAGAGGCCCCATCCCTGTTCTCTTTTAGCCTCTCAAGGATTTTTGGGGTTGTGGGGGGGTGCTCTTCTGGCTTAATAAAGACTTCCTGGTTGACACTCACATGGCAAGTGGTGTTTGGGGAAGGGCTTCAAAGGCAGCTCCTGGGGCCTCCCATTAGCACAGTGGATTGGGGCACAGCCACCCACTCGGGGGGGAACAGACCCCAGGGCCTGCCTTCGTGGGTGCTCGTGCTGTGCCAACCCTCAGGGTCCTACTGGTACTGGCACTGGGTGTTGAGCTGGGGGCTCATCATATGCCCTGGCTCCAGCCGCCTCTTGTCCCTCCCTTCACTATTACTCTACTGATTGTGCCCATATCCCCCACACAGGCCTTGGCCTGGCACCCCCCATCTTCCCAGCACCAGCGCAAGCCCTGTGTCCCGTCAGGACTGGGTGGGCAGTTCCTTAGCCCTCTCCTGAGCTGGTCTGTGGATTGCTGTTCTCCCTGGAGGGGCTGGTGGAAGCCAATAGCTGCCTTCTCTCCCTAGCAGTGGGGGGGGGGGGGGGGAGGGGGGGGGGGACGGGCCCTGCCACTCCCCCAGGGCTTGGCAACACATCTTTGCCAAGTCGCCCTCAAAGAGAGGGGGGCCACAGGCTCCCTGTTCCGCTCACTGTGGGGCTTCCTGGAGTTGGATCTCTTCTCCCTTGAACCAGGCCTGCAGGTTTTCTAAGCGCGGGGCTGCAGTGTGCCTTCTGCTGGGTCGGGGGTCTCCTGTCTCCGCCAGGGGCTTTGGAAGTCAGGGTTGGCTCTTCCCCTCATGTGGGCAGACAGCAGGGCGGGGCTCTCAAAGGGTAGTGGGGCTGTCACCTCCCAGGGGGCAGCTGGGCAGAGAGGACAGGCCCACTCTCCGCCTCCTCGCAGCCACCAACCTGTGCTTTGCGGAGCGGAACGTGTACACGTCAGAGGTGCTGGCCGTGGTGATGCAGCAGCTGATGGAGCAGAGCCCCCTGCCCATGCTGCTCATGAGGACCGTCATCCAGTCCTTGACCATGTACCCCCGCCTGGGGGGCTTCGTCATGAACATCCTGTCCCGCCTCATCATGAAGCAGGTAACCCACCCCCGGCCACCCCATCCCTAGGCTGCAGATGGCAGCAGGCCATGCTGACAGAACTCCCCTTCCCCCTCCTGACCCCCAAGGGAGCCTGGTGGAGGATGGCTGGCTCTGCTCTGCCTCCTGCCAGGAACATAGCAGTGCTCTAGGGTCTATGACTTGGCCAGCTCCCAGGTGATGAGGGAGGGCAGCTAGGTGGTAGGAGCATGGTAACCCTCAAGGAGCGTGCACTCAGGAGAGACATGGCCGCTCCTCACCCCCACCACTGTGTGCCGGGCCAGGATGCATCCCAGAGCTGAAACATGGTCCAGGTTTTTGAGAGGTGCTAGAAATTTGGGCTTTAGAAATGCCACGATTGAGTCCAGGCGTGATGGGTCACACTTGTAATGTAACCCTTTGGGAGGCCAAGGCAGGAGGATTGCTTGAACCCAGGCGTTTGTGGCTGCAGTGAGGAAGAATCGCCCTACTCACTGCACTCCAGCCTGAGCAACAGAGTAAGACCGT
The DNA here is from genome assembly GCA_036589455.1 of Ateles fusciceps. NCBI lineage: Eukaryota > Metazoa > Chordata > Mammalia > Primates > Atelidae > Ateles > Ateles fusciceps. Next base: position 1,542,775 of record JAZHEH010000929.1, on the reverse strand, counting down.
GTCTCAAAAAAAAAAAAAAAAATTACCGTGATGAAATAAAAAACCTCATCTGCAAGCCCCAGACTCGATTTGGCCTATGGGTTGCCACTTTACAACATCTGGCTTAGAGATTATATGTGGATTCAGACAGACCTGGGTTCAGATGTGCCCCTCCTTCCTCATTTGACCCTGGACAGGTCCCGCACCCCGAGGGACCTCCGATGTTTAGCAAGGCTAATATCGCCCCCTGGAGGCTGTTGTGAGAATGTACATGTGACCCTGGGCAGGTCTCAGCACCCCCACTGACCTCTGCTGTTTAGCAGGGCTCATATCGCTCCCTGTAGGCTGCCGTGAGAATGTCATGACAGGTGCTCCCGCAGCACTTAGCCTGGGCCCGGCCCAGCAGGGGGAGGTCCAGAAAAGGCAGCCCTGGATTTTATTCCACCTCCTTCCCAAGTTGACCTCATGGTCTAGCTGCCTGGTTTGGGAAGACAAAGGTCCCTGGAGGGAGGTCAGGGCTGCTTGTGGCCCATCCAGAGGAATGGACGGTGGGGATTTGGGCATGGTCTTGGCAAGGTCTTTCTTCCAGTGTCGGGGGTTGGGGGTCTGCCTGTGTGCCCCTCCCGACGGCCACCTCCCTGCCTGGTCCAGGTGTGGAAGTACCCCAAGGTGTGGGGAGGGCTTCATCAAGTGCTGCCAGCGCACCAAGCCCCAGAGCTTCCAGGTCATCCTGCAGCTGCCGCCCCAGCAGCTGGGAGCCGTCTTTGACAAGTGTCCCGAGCTCCGGGAGCCCCTGCTGGCTCACGTCCGCTCCTTCACCCCCCACCAGGTACCCCTTCCCCCTACCCCAGGTGTGTGGTGCCCCCTGGGTCCCTCCGGTTGAGGGGGGGGGGAACTGAATGGAGGTGAACACCAGAAGGCCCTGTACTGCTGGGAGCTCTGGAGGGTCAGGGCCCCAGGATCTGAGGTGTGCAAGTGGAGTCTCTGTGCCAGAGCTGTCCCCAGCACCCACTTCCTGCTCTCCACCCAGCAAGCTCACATCCCCCAACTCCATCATGACCATCTTGGAGGCAACCGGCAAGCAGGAGCCAGAGGCGAAGGAGGCGTCTGCGGGGCCCTTGGAGGAGGTGAGGGCCCTGCAGCCTACCCATCTGGATCCTCAGATCCTCACCCGGTACCCCAAGCCAGCAAGGCTCACCGTGGCCTGCTCCCGACCCCGAGACACACAGGCCACCCCTGCCTCTGAGCCACCTATCTCCCAGGGGGATGCTCCTGCTGGAAGGGAGTTGGGGGTCTTGGAGACAACTGCCCCTCCCTCCCTGTGCCCATAGTGAAGAGCTCAAAGACCACCTCAGGGTGGTCCCTTTTCCCACTGTCCTCTGAGCCACTCGCCTCTGAGCTTCTGTGTGGCCCTCCTCACCCCTAGGATGACCTGGAGCCCCTGGCCCTGGCCCCTGCCCCGGCCCCCCGGCCCCCACAGGACCTCATCGGCCTGCGGCTGGCCCAGGAGAAAGCCTTAAAGCGGCAGCTGGAGGAGGAGCAGAAGCTGAAGCCGGGAGGAGTGGGAGCCCCCTCCTCTTCCTCCTCTTCTCCATCAGCCCGGCCGGGCCCGCCCCCGTCGGAGGAAGCCATGGATTTCCGGGAGGAGGGGCCTGAGTGCGAGACCCCAGCCATCTTCATCAGCATGGATGATGACTCGGGGCTGACTGAGGCCGCACTGTTGGACTCTAGTCTCGAGGGACCCCTACCCAAGGTAGGGAGAGCAGAAGGATCCGGGCCGGGGTGAAGGTGGGGGGGTGGGCGCCAGGGTGCAGAGCATGGAGGGGACAGCGCCCTGCGACCGGCTCCCGTTTTGTCACCAGGAGGCTGCCGCAGGCGGGTTGACCTCAAAGGAGGAGCGGAGCCCCCAGACCCTCGCCGCTATTGGAGAAGATGCTGTGAAGACCCCCAGCCCGGCCGCCGAGGATGTGGGGGAACCCGAGTCCAAGGGGAACAGCTGACGGGGCTCGAGGGGGAAGTGGGGGGTGGGACCGGGACGTGAGGCTGGGAGATGGGGCGGAGCTCTACCTGTGGGTGCTTTGCCTTAAAAAAAAAAAATAAAAGATGTGAAATTGGGCAAGTTACTGAAAAGAAAAAAAAAGGGGTAGTGGGCCTGGGTCGCGGGTGTCGTCTCGTGCCTGGCGCGACGTCAGCTGTGGGGCTGCGCGGGATCGGGAGTGCGCGCCCGGAGCCGGCACAGAACCCACCCTGGCCCAGCTCCCCCGCGCCCTCCCCCGGTAACGGCTCCCCTTCGGTGCTTGGAAACCGGCGGTGCCAACGGGAGGCTCGCTCGGCCTCCCTGTCTGCAAGCCTTTCTCCTAGAGGTCTGTGCCTCCTTGCGAGCCATGGGGGACCTGCCGCCCTACCCTGAGTCTCTTCCCCAGCAGCCCCCGGGCCGGAGGAGTTCTCAGGTCTCCGAGAGGCGGCACAGTCGGGGCCAAGCTCAGCCCCTGGCAGCTGACCCCGAGGAGGGGCGGCAGATGCCGCCAGACGCCCAGTACAACGCCCCGGGCTGGTCACAGAGGCGCAGCCTGTCCCAACAGGAGAGCTTCCTGATGTCCCAGGCTTTCCAGGCTGAGGAAGCCCAGATGGGTGGCTTGGAGTACCCATCCATGAACTCGGGCTTTCCCTCAGAGTTCGAGCCCCAGCCTTACCCAGACGAAAGCAGGATCCAGGCTGCCCAGGGCACCACCAGCCTAATACTGCAGCGGCTCCAGCAGGGCCAAGGCAGCCTGTTCCAGCAACTGGACTCCGCCTTCCAGGAGCCCCTGGTCAGCCCCTTAGACCAGTTCAACTTCTCCCAGACAGACCAGATCTACGAAAGTGCCCAGCACGGGCCCTACAGAAGAGACAACCCTGCCCTTCAGTTCTCGGGCTCTGAGCTGGGCTTCCCGCAATACAGCACCGAAGTGCCCGAGCCAGAACCGCTGGAGCTGGCCGTACAGAACGCCAAGGCCTACCTGCTGCAGACCAGCATCAACTGCGACCTCAGCCTGTGAGCAGGGGCCAGGAGTGGGGCCGGTGGGGGACCCAGGCAGGGAGGGGGCCCCAGCCAAGGCCCTGCCTCAGTCAGTCACAGAAAGGATGTCCCTCATGGAAAACCAGTGACTGCTCCGGGCCTCTAGTTCAGCTCGGAGTCGGAATCAATGGCAACAACAGCTAGCGTTTACTAATCAGGCATGTGCTGGCACTGCACACACTCACACCTAATTCTCAGCTGAGATGAGCACATCTGCTCATCCTACTTTACAGAGGAGGAGACAGACACACGAGTTGAGTTGCTTACCCAAAACCACACAGCTAGGATGTAGCAGAGTCAGGGTTCCAGAACTCGTGATTTGGCTCCCCCAGGCCCTCTTCCTTTATTTATTTATTTTTTTAGACATAGTCTCACTCTGTCCCCCAGGCTGGAGCACAGTGGCACAATCTTGGCTCACTGCAAGCTCTGCCTCCTGGGTTCAAGTGATTTGTCCTGCCTCAGCCTCCCGAGTAGCTGGGATTACAGGCGCACTCCACCACATCCAGCTAATTTTTGTATTTTTAGTAGAGGCAAGGTTTCACCATGTTGCCCAGGCTAGTCTTGAACTCTTGACCTCAAGTGATCTCCCTGTCTCAGCCTCCCAAAGTGCTGAGATTACAGACATGAATCACTGCACCCAGCCCAACTCCCGAGACTCTCTTCTTACCCAGCAAGGAAACCTCCCTGCCTGAGGAAGACACTTGCCAAAGCCACTTAGCTGCAGTCACAATACACAGCTCTCAGCCTCCATGAGATACCCAGGAAGCTCTCATTCTACGGGAGTGGACAAGAAACAGAAAAACTGACAAACTGAAGTTAAGGGGGCTCACCAAGCTGAGGTCATGCAACTGCACTCCAACCTCTCAAAAATAAATAAATAAAGTTGCAAACCCTCTTCCATCCCTGGCACCCCAGGCCCAATTCTCTACTTTATGTGTCACCCTAGAAATTACCACCCTATGCCTGACACACTATATATATTTTGCTTGTTTGATTAGTGTGAGTCTCCATCATAAGAATGTCAGCTGGGCGCAGTGGCTCACACCTGTAATCCCAGGACTTTGGGAGGTAGGCAGATCACAAGGTCAAGAGTTCGAGACCAGCCTGACCAACATGGTGAAACCCCGTCTCTACTAAAAATTAAACACTAGCCAGCCGTGGTGGCGCACACCGGTAATCCCAGCTACTCAGGAGGCTGAGGCAGGAGAATTGCTTGAAACCCAGGAGGCGGAGGTTGCAGTGAGCCAAGATGGTGCCACTGCACTCCAGCCTGGGTGACAAAGTGAGACTCTGTCTCAAAAAAAAAAAAGAAAAAAAAATCAGCTACACCTGGGCAGGGACCTTTCTGTTCCCTACTGTGTCCCCAGCAGCAGGCATAGGGCCAGGCACAGGGCAGCCCGCTCAGTGAGCTGAGTGAGTGATGTCTCCCTCCTCCCACTCCTCCTGCGGGAGGCAGGTATGAGCACCTGGTGAACCTGCTGGCCAAGATCCTGAACCAGCGGCCCGAGGACCCCTTGTCCGTCCTGGAGTCGCTCAACCGCACCACGCAGTGGGAGTGGTCCCACCCCCAAGCTGGACACGCTGCGAGACGATCCAGAGATGCAGCCCACCTACGAGATGGCAGAGAAGCAGAAGGCGCTGTTCACCCGGGGTGGAGGCGGCACCGAAGGCGAACAGGAGATGGAGGAGGAGGTGGTGAGTGAGCCAGACAGGAGAGGCGCGCGGCGGGATGGGGGCGGGGGCCCAAGCTTACTTAAGGCACAGCCTGTGCCAAGGCCTGGAGGCAAACGACAGCATTCCACAATCCAGCCACAAAACAACTTCAGTCTTGGCAGGGCGGGGTGGCTCAGGCCGGTAATCCCAGCACTCTGGGAGGCTGAGGCAGGGGGGATCATGAGGTCAGGAGTTTGAGACCAGACTGGCTAACATGGTGAAACCCTGCTTCTACTAAAAATACAAAAATTAGGCGTGGCAGCGGGTGCCTGTAATGCCAGCTACTCAGGAGGCTGAGGCAGGAGAATCGCTTAAACCTGGGATGCAGATGTTGCAGTGAGCCGAGACTGAGGCACTGCACTCCAGCCTGAGCATCAGAGCAAGACTTTCCCTAAAAAATAAATAATAGGCCGGGCGTGGTGGCTCACGCCTGTAATCCCAAGCACTTTGGAGGCCAAGGCGGGTGGATCACGAGGTCCAGAGATCAAGACCATCCTGGCCAAAATGGTGAAACCCGGTCTCTACTAAAAATACAAAAATTAGCTGGGCGTGGTGGCGTGCACCTGTAATCCCAGCTACTCAGGAGGCTGAGACAGGAGAATTGCTTGAACCCGGGAGGCGGAGGTTGCAGTGAGCCGAGGTTGCACCGTTGCACTCCAGCCTGGTGCCTGGCGACAGAGTGAGACTCTGTCTCAAAAAAATAAATAAATAAAAATAAATAAATAAAATTAAAAATCATAGGTTAAAAATGCTTTAACATCCTGAAAAACCCACCCTAACGTTGAAAAATCTAAGTCAAATTATCTTAAGTCTGGGACTGTCTGTATTTAATTTCACAATCCCACAATCAGATCATGCTTAAAATTTGGGTCAAGCGTTCTTTCACTTGTTCAACAAACTTTTGTTGTGGACTCTGCTAAGAGCTTCAGGAGCGTGCTCTCATTTCACCCTGTTACCCAGGCACCAGCCATGCAGGCTACATGCTGCTACTCTCTGCACACAGAGCCAATCACTGAGACATTCAGAATTGCCAGTTGGACAGGTTTTTTTTTTTCCCCCTTTTTAAAAAATTTTAATTAATTAAGTCAGGGCCGGGCACAATGGCTCATGCCTGTAATCCTGGCACTTTGGGAGACCAAGACAGGCAGATCACGAGGTCAGGAGTTCAAGACCAGCCTGGCCAACATGGTGAAACCCCATCTCTACTAAGAACACAAAAATTAGCCGGGCGTGGTGGCACATACCTGTAATCCCAGCTACTCGGGAGGCTGAAGCAGGAGAATCGCTTGAACCCAGGAGGCAGAGGTTGCAGTGAGCCGAGATTGTGCCACTGCATTCCAGCCTGGGTGACAGAGCAAGACTCTGTCTCAAAACAAATAAATAAAAATGAATAACTGAGATGGGGTCTTGCTGTGTTGGCCAGGTTTGTCTTGAACTCTTGGCCTCAAGCCATCCTCTTGCCTTGGCCTCCCCAAGTGTTGGATTACAGGCATGAGCCACCACACCTGGCCAAGAGCTAGAGTTCTTAATTTGGGGTCCGTGGGCAAAACTGGGGGCTTCGTGGCCTGTGCATGCTTCTAGGAAATGACTTATAAAAAATGGGTGATTTGGCGTTTTCTAGTTTTTTTTCTGTCTAGTGCGAGGCAAGGCTCTTATTTCTCTTGTTTTCTATCTTCCAGACAGCTAGCCAGGACCTTCAACGGCATTTAGGTGATAAACCATTCCTTCCCACCCCCACACAGTTTTGAAATGCCTCCTGCACCATCTGTTTCCCCACACAGGGTCCTGCAGGAGTCTCTGCTCCCCAGCCCTCGCTCTGTGAATGGCTTCCTGTTCTGGGACCCTCCTGTTTACTGCTGACAGAGCTCATGCCGGGTGTTGCTGTTTTGGTAGCATAAGTCTCCCCCATCACTGAACCTCAAGTGCTTGACTATTCTCACATCTACAATTTTATTTATTTATTTATTTATTTGAGATGGAGTCTCACTCTGTCACTCAGGCTGGAGAGTAGTGAACTCCGCTCACTGCAACCTCCACTTCTGGGTTCAATGTGATTCTCCTGCCTCAGCCTCCCCAATAGCTGGGATTACAGGTGTATGTCACCACGCCCAGCTAGTTTTTGTATTTTTAGTAGAGACGAGGTTTTCCCGTGTTGACAAGCCTGGTGTCGAACTCCCGACCTCAAGTGATCTGCCTGCCTCAGCCTCCGAAAATGCTGGGATTCAGGCATGAGCCGTGCACCCGGCCACATCTATAATTTTAGACTAACTTTAGGGCCGAGTTTCGTTCTTATTGCCCAGGCTAGAGTGCAGTGGCACAATCTTGGCTCACCCTAACCTCCACTTCCCAGATTCAAGCCATTCTTCTGCCTCAGCCTCCCAAGTAGCTGGAATTACAGACATGTGCCACCACACCCAGCTAATTTTGTATTTTTAGTAGAGATGGGATTTCTCCATGTTGGTCAGGGTGGTCTCGAACTCCCAATCTCCGGTGATCCACCTGCCTTGACCTCCAAAGTGCTGGGATTATAGGCATGAGCCACCACACAAGCCTATTTATTTTTATTTATTTTTGAGATGGAGTCTCGCTCTGTCACCCAGCCTGGAGTGCAGTGGTGCGATCTCAGCTCACTGTAACCTCTGCCTCCCAGGTTCAAGTGATTCTCCTGCCCAGCCCGCCGAGTAGCTGGGATTACAGGTGTGGGCCACCACGCCTGGCTAATTTTTGTATTCTTAGTAGAATCAAAGTTTTGCCTCGTTGGCCAGGCTGGTCTTGAACCCTTGACCTCAGGTGATTCTCCCACCTTGGCCCCCCAAAGTGCTGGGGTTACAGGCATGAGCCACCACACCCTGCCCAACCTATTTATTTATTTATTTCTGAGACGAAGTCTCTTTCTGTCGCCCAGCCTGGGGTGCAGTGGCGTGATCTCGGCTCACTGCAACCTCTGCCTCCTGAGTTCAAGTCTCATCCTCAGCTTACTCAGTAACTGGGATTACGGGCACCTGCCACCATACCTAGCTAATTTTTTTTTTTTTTTTTTTTTTGAAACAGAGTCTTACTCTGTCACCAGGCTGGAGTGCAGTGGCACCATCTTGGCTCACTGCAACCTCTGCCTCCTGGGTTCAAGCGATTCTTCTGCCTCAGCCTCCCAAGTAGCTGGGATTACAGGCGTGTGCCACCATACCCAGCTAGTTTTTTGTATGTTAGTAGAGACAGAGTTTCATGTGTTAGCCAGGATGGTCTCGGTCTCCTGACCCTGTGATCCCTGCCAGCCTTGGCCTCCCAAAGTGCTGGGATTACAGGTGTGAGCCATCATGCCCAGCCAGTTATTTCTATTTTCTTTTCTTTTTTTTTTTTTTGAGACAGAGTCTCACTCTGTCACCCAGGCTGGAGTGCAGTGGCGCAATCTCGCCTCGCTGCAGCTTCCGCCTCCCAGGTTCAAGTGATTCTCCTGCCTCGGCCTCCTGAGTAGCTGGGATTATAGAGACCTGCCACCGTGCCCAGCTAATTTTTGTATTTTTAGTAAAGACGAGGTTTCACCATGTTGGCCAGGCTGGTCTTGAACTCCTTACCTTATGATCTGCCCGCCTTGGCCTCCCAAAGTGCTGGGATTATAGGCGTGAGCCACTGCGCCCAGCCTTAAGAACCTTATGATTCCATCAGGCCCACATGGATACGCCAGGATAATCTCAAGATCCTCAACTTGATCCCATCTGCAAAGTCCCGCCATGAAAGGTCACGTATTCATAGGCTCTGAGAAGTAGGACACAGACATCTTAGAGGTGGGTGGAGGGGCGGCCGCTATTCTGTCTTCCACAGCTCCTCTCTCTCTGTCCTGATTTCACATTCTGGCAAGAGAGCAGATGGTCCCCCTGGTTTGAGTCATGTGTTTCCCTGGCCAGGTCAGGTCGGCCAAGGGCAGGCAGTTAATGCTGATCTCAAAAGAAAAGACCTACTTGGGGCCGGGCGCAGTAGCTCACACTTGTAATCCCAACACTCTGGGAGGCCGAGGCAGGCGGATCACTACTGGTCAGGAGTTTGAGACCTGCCTGTCCAATATGGTGAAACCTCGTCTCTACTAAAAATACAAAACTTAGCCGGATGTGGTGGTTCAAGCCTGTAATCCCAGCCACTGGGAAGAATCGATCGAACGCAGGAGGCAGAGGTTGCAGTGCACCAAGATCATGCCATAGCGCTCCAGCCTGGGTGACAGAGTGAGACTCTGTCTCAAAAATAATAATAGCTCACGCCTGTAATCCCAAGCACTCTGGGAGGCTGAGGCAGGCGGATCACATGAGGTCAGGAGTTCGAGACCAGCCTGGCCAATATGATGAAACCCCATCTCTACTAAAAACACAAAAATTAGCTGGGTGTGGTGGTGCACACCTGTAATCCCAGCTACTGGGGAGGCTGAGGCAGGAGAATGACTGGAACCCAGGAGGTGAAGGTTGCAGTGAGCCAAGATCGTGCCATTGCACTCCAGCCTGGGTAACAGAGCAACACTCTGTCTCAAATAATAATAATAATAAATAAAGATTTGGGACCGGTTGAATAATAAAGTGTTGGGGACAGCCTTGTGGCCACATGGGTAGGGGCTGGCAGGCATTTCCCTGGGAAAGGGAAGGACATTGGCCCTGGCCTGTGCAGATGTACATCACACTTCTTCCCCTGGCTTCTGAGCCAATACTTTGCTGGCTTCTAATTTCAGCCTGCTTGCTTTCAATCCCTTTCTGAGCCTCTCTTTCTCTTCCTTCCTTCCTTCCCTTCTCCCCTCCCCTTCCCTCCCTTCCCTTCCCTTCCTTTCCTTTCCTTTCTTGCTCTTTTCCTCCTCCTCCTCCTCCTCCTCTCCTTTCTTCTCCTCCCCCACCCCACCCATCCTCTGGCTGTGTGAATCAGGCAGATGGTGTAGATGGAGGCAGTGAGGGCAGGACTTACCACCATTCTCTAACGTCACTGACTCCTCCATTCCCGACCTGTCTTCTCCCTTAACTTTCTGTGAAACATGGAGTACATGTTAGGAGTGCTTTGGGCTTCAAGTCACAGAAATCGTGACTAAAAGTGCCTTCTTTGTTACAGGAGCAAGAAAGCCAAGGTGGGTAAGGCAGCTGAGCAATGCTACTGGGGACCAGGCAATATCCACCATTCAGCTCCATCACCATTAAGGGTGTAGGACTTTGTCTCCCATGTGTTGCCTCATGGTCCCAAGGTAGCTGCTGTGGCTTCAGATCTTACATCACCATTCCAGACAGGAAGAATAGGGAAGGATAAAAGGCAGAAGATTTTCTCCTAGTGTGGTTTTGCCTTTTCTTCTCCATCAGGGACATCCTGTCCAAGGGCTTTCCCTACATCTCATTGGCCAGCATGAGTGGCCTGAGCAGCTGAGTTACAGAATCTTTTAGGTCTCTCTCTCTCTCTCTTTTTTTTTTTTTTTTTTGAGACAGAGTCTCACTGTGTCACCCAGGCTGGAGTGCAGTGGTGCGGTATCAGCTCACTGCAACCTCTGCCTTTTGGGTTTGAGCGATCCTCCTGCCTCAGCCTTACGAGTAGCTGGGATTACAGGTACCTACCACCAGGCCTGGCTAATTATTGTATTTTTAGTAGAGACATGGTTTCACCATCATGACCAGGCTGGTCTCAAACTCCTGACCTCAGGTGGTCCACCTGCCTTGGTGTCCCTAAGTGCTGGGATTTCAGGCGTCAGCCCACCACACCAGACCTTTTTTTTTTTTTTTTTTTTTTTTGAGACAGGGTCTCACTCTGTCACCCAGGCTGGAGTGCAATGGTGCAATTTCAGCTCACTGCAACTTCCACCTCCTGGGTTTAAATGATTCTCCTGCCTCAGCCTCCTGAGTAGTTGGGATTACAGGTGCCCACCACCAGGCCTGGCTAATTTTTGTATTTTCAGTAGAGATGGGGCTTCACCATGTTGGCCAGGCTGGTCTCAAACTCCTGACCTCAGGTGATCCACCTGCCTCAGCCTCCCTAACTGCTGGGATTTCAGGTGTGAGCCACTGCTGCCGGCTTCTCTTGGCTCTAGAAGAATCTGGAAGAGCTCGGCTAAAAAGTGGAGCCTCAGCATTCTCCCCTCTGCCCTCCACCCTACCCTGCTGCAGGGGGAGACGCCAGTGCCCAACATCATGGAGACTGCCTTCTACTTCGAGCAGGCTGGCGTGGGCCTGAGCACCGACATGAGCTTCCGCATTTTCCTGGCCCTGAAGCAGCTGGTGGAGCAGCAGCCCATCCACACCTGTCGCTTCTGGGGCAAGATCCTGGGAATCAACCGCAGCTACCTGGTGGCTGAGGTGGAATTCCGGGAGGGCGAGGAAGAGGTGGAGGAGGAGGAGGTCGAGGAGGTGATGGAGGGCGCCGAGGTCCTGGAGGCGCACGGCGAGGAGGAGGGCGAGGAGGACGAGGAGAAGGCCGTGGACTTCATCCCTAAGCCCACGTGGAAGCCGCCACCTGTGATCCCCAAGGAGGAGAGCCGCTCGGGCACCAACAAGTATGTATACTTTGTGTGCAACGAGCCGGGCCTGCCGTGGACGCGCCTGCCCCACGTCACACCGGCCCAGATCGTCAACGCCCGAAAGATCAAGAAGTTCTTCACAGGCTACCTGGACACACCGGTTGTCAGGTACCCACCCTTCCCGGGCAACGAGGCCAACTACCTTCGGGCCCAGATCGCCCGCATATCGGCCGCCACTCAGATCAGCCCGCTGGGCTTCTACCAGTTTAGTGAGGAGGAGGGCGACGAGGAGGAGGAAGGTGGTGCTGGGCGCGACTCCTATGAGGAGAACCCTGACTTCGAGGGTATCCCCCGTGCTGGAGCTGATTGACTCCATGGCCAACTGGGTGCATCACACACAGCATATCCTGCCGCAGGTGAGCGCCGGGGAGCCCGGGCATGACCCTGCAGTACTGACGTCAGGCTGGGTGCGGTGGCTCACGCCTGTAATCCCAGCACTTTGGGAGGCCGAGGTGGGAGGATCAAGGTCAGGAGTTCGAGACCAGCCTGGCCAACATGGTGAAACCCTGTCTCTACTAAAAATACAAAAATCAACTAGGTATGGTGGCAGGCACCTGTAGTCCCAGCTACTCGGGAGGCTGAGGCAGGAGAATTGCTTGAACCCGGGAGTCGGAGGTTGCAGAAAGCCAAGATGTCACCCCTGCACTCCAGCCTGGCAGAACAAGACTCCATCTCAAAAAAATAAAAAAAAATACTGACATCAAGTTCTTACTCTCTGCTAGGCATTGTGCCAACTAATATTCATTTGTTGGTTTATTCATTCATTCATCCATCCTTTCATTCATTCATTGATTCATTCATTCATTAGTTCAACAGATACTGGTGGATAATCCCATCAGAAACCTTTGGGGACAGATGCATTTTTTTTCTTTTTTCTCTTTTGGAGAAGGAGTCTCACTCAAGCCCAAGCTGGAGGGCAGTGGCGTGATCGCGGCTCACTGCAACCTCCGCCTCCCGGGTTCAAGCAATTTTCCTGCCTCAGCCTCCCATGTAGCTGGGACTACAGGGGCACACTGGCATACCTGGCTAATTTTTTGTATTTTAGTAGAGACGGGGTTTCACTGTGTTGCCCAGGCTGGTCTCAAACTCCTGAGTTCAGCCAATCTAACTGCCTTGGCCTCCCAAAATTATAGGCATGAGCCATGGCTCCTGGTCCATTTTTTTTTCTTTTAAGACAAACAGTCTTGTTCCATCACCCAGGCTGGTATGCAGTGATGTGATCATAACTCACTGCTACTTGACCTCCCAGGCTCAAGCAATCCTCCCGCCTCAGCCTCCGGAGTAGCTGGGACCACAGGCACATACCGTCACCACTAATTTTTTTTAATAGCTGGGGTCCCACTGTGTTGCCCAGGCTGGTCTCAAACTCCTGGGCTCTTTCCACCTTCCAAAGTGATCCCTGTGCCTTGGCCTCCCAAAGTGCTGGGATTACAGGTGCTGGCCATCGAGCTCAGCCTCCACATTGTTTTGTTGAATCCAAGTAATTCATTTTGAGATGAGCACAAGCATCATTCCCATTTCAGAGTTGATGACACAGAAACTGGCTATAGCTTGCGCTTATGTTCATCCATTCATTCAGCAAACAGTTATTGGCTCTTGGGCTGGGTGAGGTGGCTCACACCTGTAATCCCAGCACTTTGGGAGGCTGAGACGGGTGGATCACTGCAGGTAGGCATTTGAGAACAGCCTGACCAACATGACGAAACACTGTCTCTACTAAAAATGCAAAGTTAGCCGGGTGTAGTGCTGCATGCCTGTAATCCCAGCTACTCGGAAGGCTGAGGCAGGAGAATGGCTTGCACCCAACCTTTGCACTCAGCCTGGGCAACAAGAGCAAAACTCCATCTCAAAAAAAAAAAATTTACTGGGCATAGTGGTTTGCACCTATGGTCCCAGCTACTTGAGAGGCTAAGGCAGGAGAATTGCCTAAAACTTGGAAGGTAGAGGTTGCAGTGAGTTGAGATCATGCCACTGCCCTCCAGTCATACTCTGTCTCAAAACAAACAAACAAACAAAAACATTTATTGGCTCTTGGGTATCTCATGTAACGCAACAACAATCCAATCAGTGAGGCACTCCGCGACACCCCCATTTCACAGAGGAGCAGATAGGGGATCCTATGGACTGCCAACTGTCAGCTGCACAAGGTGGGAGGCTTTGGGGATCTCTTTCAAGGCTGTATGCCCAGTACCCAGAGCAGTGTTTGTATAGAGGAGGCGCTCATTAGATATATGATAAAGAATAAACGAGGGCCGGGCACGGTGGCTCACACTTGTAATCTCAGCACTTTGGGAGGCTGAGGTGGACGGATCACTTGAGGTCAGGAGTTCAAGACCAGCCTGGCCAACATGGTGAAACCCTGTTTCTACTAAAAATACAAAAATTAGCCGGGCGTGGTGGCACATGCCTGTTGTCTCAGCTACTCCGGAGGCTGAGGCAGGAGAATAGCTTGAACCTGGGAGGCGGAGGTTGCAGTGAGCCGAGATCACGCCATTGCACTCCAGCCTGGGCAACAAGAGCAAAACTCCATCTCAAAAAAAAAAAAATTAACTCGGCGTGGTGTCGGGCACCTGTAATCCCAGCTACTTGGGAGGCTGAGGCAGGAGAATTGCTTAAACCGGGAGGCAGAGGTTGCAGTGAGCTGAGATCATGCCACTGCACTCCAGCCTGGGCAGCAGAGTGAGACTCTGTCTCAATTTAAAAAAAAAAAATCAATGAGTTAATGAATACGTGAATGAGAGTCGCACAGTCAGGAGTCCTCACCTCAATACAGCAGCTCAGTCGGCCCCGTTTCCCCACCTCCCTTAACTGTGCAGCTAAATCTTGCCCTTTGCCCATGGCTAGGTCTCTGAGGACAGGGCCATGCTTTAGTCCCATTGGGCCTTCACCTCCGTGCAGGGTGCAGGCTGGGCTCCGTGCACTGGGGCATCACCTGAGCTTCCCCCAACCCCCCAGGGCCGCTGCACTTGGGTGAACCCTTCGCAGAAGACAGAGGAGGAGGAGGACCTGGGGGAGGAGGAAGAGAAGGCGGATGAGGGGCCGGAGGAGGTGGAGACAGGAGGTGGGCCCCCCACTGCTAACACCACTTTCAGAAGATGCAGGTAAGAAGCGCTCTCAGCCTGCACACCGCTGGCCAGGAAGGGCTGGGAAGAAAGGGAGGGGCAGCTGGATTGCTGGGTGCCATCTCCCCGGTCCTTCCCCTCCCAGCCTCAGAGGCTCATCTACAAAAACGGGCACGATCACAGTGCCCGCCCCCGATCAGGAGGTTCTGGGAACATGTCCATAGACGTGTGGCAGTGGCCCAGACCTTAGGATATGGCCTTTTGAGTCCCGCATGGGCCTGAAGGGAGGGAGATGTAGCTGGGGAACCCTCCCTAAAGATTGGATCACAAGGTCAGGCGTTCAAGACCAGCCTGGCCAACATAGTGAAACCCCATCTCTACTAGAAACACAAAAAATTAGCCAGGTGTCATGGCAGGTGCCTGTTATCCCAGCTACTCGGGAAGCTGAGGCAGGAGAATCGCTTGAACCTGGGAGGTGGAGGTTGCACTGGGCTGAGATCGAGCCACTGTACTCCAGCCCAGGCAACACTGTGAGACTTTGTCTCAGGAAAGAAAAAAAAAGACTGGAGCTGGGTGTGTATTGTTGTTGCTGTTGTTGTTTTGAGACGGAGTCTGGCTCTGTCGCCCAAACTGGGGTACAGTGGTGCAATCTCGGGCTAACTGCAACCTCAACCTCCCGGGTTCAAGTGATCTGCCGTCTCAGCCTCCTGAGTAGCTGAGATTGCAGGCGCATGCTGCCACACCCAGATAATTTTTGTATTTTTAGCAGAGACGGGGTTCACCATGTTGGCCAGGCTGGTCTCGAGCTCCTAACCTCAAGTGATCCACCTTCCTCAGCCTCCCAAAGTGCTGGGATTATAGGCATGAGCCACTGTGCCAAACCTGGAGCTGGATTTTGGATGAATGGACAGGAATTTCCTAAGGTTGGGGCCTCAGGCACCCACAGAGTAGTGGAGAGAGAGGCTAGGAGTGGGTAAGGGGGACAAGTCCTGGATTTGAAACTAGATTCTGCCATCCTGTGCCCTCTGCACCCTGGTCCAAACCGATGGCCAACCCGGGAGTAGAATCACAGTGGCTCCCCAGTCTCGGGGGCCCTGCTGGGCACCAAGCACTGCAGCCGGTGTGCTGCAGACACTGTCACCAGGCCTCACTACCACCCTCCAACAGAGGCCAGGTGAGCCTCCCCATTTTCTGGGTGCAGCTGCTGAGGCTCAGACAGGTGAACTGGATTCCTGGGGCCACATAGAGAGTGGTCCAGGCTGGGCGCGGTGGCTCACGCCTGTAATCCCAGCACTTCAGGAGGCCGAGTGTGTGGATCACCTGAGGTCAGGAGTTTGAGACCAGCCTGGCCAACATGGTGAAAACCTGTCTCTACTAAAAATACAAAAAATTAGCCAGGCGTGGTGGCACACACCCATAATCCCAGATACTCAGGAGGCTAAGGCAGGAGAATCGCTTGAACCCGGGAGGCGGAGATTGCAGTGAGCTGAGCTCATGCCACTGCACTCCAGTCAGGGTGACAGAGCAAGACTCTGCCTCAAAAAAAAAAAAAAAAAAAAAAAAAAAGAGTGGTCTGCAGCCAGGGTTCAAACACCGCAGCCCAAGCTATTGGTGGCTGTAGTTCCCCTTCGTAACACTCCAGGCCTCCCCTCATTGCTGCCTGCCTTCCTATGGGGTGCAGTGCAGGACCTGGGGCCTCCCTGACCCTGCCGCCCCTCTCTGCTGCCTCTCCACCACAGAAATCATGCATCTGTCACCCTGGACCACGCGCGTGTCCTGTAGCCTCTGCCCACAGTACTCGGTGGCTGTCGTGAGTTCCAACCTCTGGCCCGGGGCCTATGCCTACGCCAGCGGCAAGTAGGTGTTCTCCCAGCCCCTCCCAGCGGGGCGATCCCTTAGGACGTCTTCGAGGCCTGGTTGGGCTGGGCACCTTGCCAGGGTGGGCAGAGATGGGAAGGGACCCCTTCAGGAAGCCCCCAGGACTGACCCCCTCACAGCTCCTAGGAGTTTGACGGGTGTTGGAAACCAGCCCAACCCTGTTTGTGGGTGCCTCGTGGCCCAGCAGTGACGAGGGAGTGAGAAAAGAAACAAAGACACAAGAATTGAATTTTACAGCATGGGTCCAGGGGTCCAGCGCACTCTCGCGGGGTGATCCGCGTTAGCATTGAACTCCCACCCAGCTCCACACTCTCCGCAGTCCTTCAGCCTTCCTCACCGGCGCCTGGCCACCGCCTGCTCCGCTGCGAGACGGGGTTTGCAGCTGGCGGTGGGCGCACCTACCAGCTCTGTCCACCAGATGGCGTGACGACTTTTCCTAGAATTTCCTTTTTAATCTCAATGCGAACCAGGACTATTCGCTCCGATATGAATCACAGCCGTGGTGGGATTGCACGTAATCTGGATACTTTAACACATTCCTGGCATTTTATTTTTTGCCTTCTCTAGAAGCTGGGAAGAGGCACGTTTTCTTTTGCCAACTCCCTTCTTCTGGCCATACCCCAATATGCCAACATCCCTCTGAAAGCAAAAGATCCAAACGTGAGGCCCCACTTGCCCATCCATCCGCTGCCCCCACCCACCCACCCGCTCTTCTGTCCCCACCCAATCTGTGTCCATCCATTGTTGCATTGTTTTTTTTTTTTCTTTTATTTTCTTTCTTTCTTTCTTTCTTCTTCTTTTTTTTTTTTTTTTTTGAGATGGCATCTCTGTCACCCAGGCTGGAGTGCAGTGGTGCAATCTCAGCTCACTGTAACCTCCACCTGCCAGGTTCAAGCGATTCTCCTGCCTCAGCCTCCCAGAGTAGCTGGGATTACAGGCGCCTGCCACCATGCCCAGCTAATGCTGTATTTTTTGGTAGAGATGAGGTTTTGCCATGTTGGCCAGTCTGGTCTCGAACTCCTGACCTCAGGTGATCCACCTGCTTTACCTGCCTTAGCCTCCCAAAGTGCTGGGAATACAGGCATGAGCCACCACACCCAGCCAAATATTGTGTCTTGAGGGGGATCAGGGGAAGAATTCCTGGGAAAAGCAGTTTTTCTTTTTCCCATTACCTCTTTCTTAGGGACAGGAAGAGATAATGGGGAAAAGCAGGCAGAAGGAACATCCTAGACCAGAGTTTCCCAACTGTGAGTGCGTGGCAATCCCCTGGGAATCAGGTTTGGATGCAGATTCTGGTCCCATGGGTCTGCGACGGAGCCTGAGGTCTGCGTTTCTGACAACTCCCAGGTGTAGCCAAGGCTACTGATTCAAGGACCACCTGAACCAGGACAGGGAGGGAGTGCAAGGCTTCCAAAGAAGCTGTGCCTTTGAAGGCTCCAAGGAAGTCCTGGAGGAAAACAATTCTCTCCAGAAAAGCAAGAATGTAAAAATAAGGTCAAACCCAAACGGCTCCTCCATGCAAACTCCGAATCCTGCCCTACATTGCTTCTTCCTCTTTCTCCTCCTACTTCTCTCTGTCTTTTTTTTTTTTTTTTTCTTGAGATGAAGTCTCGCTCTGTTGCCCAGGCTGGAGTGCAGTGGCATGATCTCGGCTCACTGCAACCTCCGCCTCCCGGGTTCAAGCAATCCTCCTGCCTCAGCCCCCTCGTAGCTGGGATTACAGGCATGCGCCACCACGCCCGGCTAATTTTTGTATTTTTAGTAGAGACAGGGTTTCTCCATGTTGGCCACTCCTGACCTCAGGTGATCCACCTACCTTGGCCTCCCAAAGTGTTGGGATTACAGGCGTGAGCCACCAAGACTGGCCCTCTCTGCCTCTTTATTGGCCTCCGTCTCTCTCTCTCCCTACCTCTTATGGCCCCACCCTCTCCTCCCATTTATTCCTCTTTCCTTCTCTAGTTAAAATTCTGCAGAAAGGTTGAATTGGCTGGGTTAGGACTGGGCGCTTACCTCCTTGTTCATTATCAATCTCCTCTTATTGGAATGTAAGCACAAGAGGGAGTTTTTTGTTTTTGTTTTTGTTTTAATAAGATGGGGTTTCACCATGATGGCCAGGCTGGTCTTGAACTCCTGACCTCAGGTGATCCACCCACCTTGGCCTCCCAAAGTGCTAGGATTACAGGCGTGAGCCACCACACCCAGCCTTTTTTTTTTAATGAGACTTGCTCGGTGGCCCAGGCTGGAGTGCAGTGGTGTAATCTCATTATCTCATTCACTGCAGCCTTCACCTCTTGGGTTCAAGTGATTCTCAAGCCTCAGCCTCCTGAGTAGCTGAGACTACAGGCACCCACTACCACGCCTAGCTAATTTTTGTATTTTTTGTAGAGATGGGGTTTCACCACGGTGGTCTCGAGCTCCTGACCTCAGTTGATCCGCCCGCCTCAGCCTCCCAAAGTGCTGGGATTACAGGCCTGAGCCGCTACGCCCGGCAGGGATTTTTGTCTAGTTTGTTTACTGCTGTGTGCCGAGTACCTAGACCGTTTTATTCATGTCCCACATAATATGTCCAACACAAATAAAATGTCACAATATAAATAAACTGATATCCAATATGAAATTATGTCTCACATAAATAAAATAAGAGCCACATATGTAATTTAAAATTTTTTTAAATTTTTATTTATTTATTTATTTCTCGATTTATTTTGAGACACATTCTCACTCTGTCACCCAGGCTGGAGTGCAGTGGCATGATCATAACTTACTGCAGCCTCAAACTCCTGGGCTCAAGCAATCCTCCCACCTCAGCCTCCCCGGTAGCTGCAACCATAGGAATGTGCCACCACAACTGGGTAATTTTTAAACTCTGGGAGGTGGAGGCGGGCAGATCAGGGGTTCGAGACCAGCCTGGCCAACATGATGAATCCCCCCTTTCTACTAAAAATACAAAAATTAGTCCAGGCATGGTTGCTTATGCCTGTAATCCTAGCACTTTGGGAGGATGAGGTGAATAGCTCACTTGAGGTCGGGAGTTTAAGACCAGTCTGGCCAGAATGGCGAAACCCCGTCTCTACTAAAAATACAAAAATTAGCTGGGTGAGGTGGTGTGCGCCTGTAGTCCCAGCTACTCGGGAAGCTGAGGCAGGAGAATGGCTTGAACCCAGGAGGCGGAGTTTGCATCCAGCCTGGATGACACAGAGAAACCCAGTGAGCACATTGCAGCCTGCCATCCTCGACCTTGCCGTCATGCTCCGCACACGCTGGGTCCTACCTTTAAAGAAAGTCACGGCTGGGGCATTTGAAGGAGAATTTCACAGTGTCTCACTGCCTCTCCAGAAAGTTTGAGAACATCTACATCGGCTGGGGTCACAAGTACAGCCCCGAGAACTTCAACCCGGCCCTGCCAGCCCCCATTCAGCAAGAGTACCCCAGCGGCCCAGCGATCATGGAGATGAGTGACCCCACAGTGGAAGAGGAGCAGGCCTTGAGAGCAGCTCAGGAGCAAGTCCTGGCAGCCACAGAGGAGGAGGAGGAGGGCGAGGAAGAGGAGGAGGGTGAGGAGACAGATGACTGAGGCCCTTGCTGTAGCTACTTTCCCCAAGCAGGTATATAGCAGATTTCCCCTTGTAAGTAGTTAGTATGGATTATATTTTCATTGTCTGCTTCCTGTCCCCAGAGGGCAGGGATAGAAAAGGAGGGCAATTGTCTCAAATAAAATTCCTCCACGGCATTATGGATCAGCCATTCATTCCTTTGTTTGCCACGTCTGTTGACCTGGACTCCAAGTCAGGGCTCTTGGGCACTGCAGAGGGCACAGAGGGCACAGACATTGCCTAGCAGAGTCTCTTCCACCTGTTTGGTTTTTGTTGTTGTTTGAGACAGGGTCTCATTCTGTCACCCCAGGTTGGAGTACAGTGGCACAATCTCAGATCCCTGCAGCCTCGACCTCCCGGGCTCAAGCAATCCTCCCATCTCAGCCTCCTGAGTACACGTCGCCACATACACTAATTTTTTTTGAGATGGAGTCTCACTCTGTCACCAGGCTGGAGTCCAGTGGCACGATCTCGGCTCACTGCAATCACCGCCTCCTGGGTTCAAGCGATTCTCCTGCCTAAGCCTCTGATGTAGCTGGGACTACAGGCACGTGCTACCACACCCAGCTAATTTTTGTAGTTTTAGTAGAGACAGGGTTTCACCATGTTGGCCAGGATGGTCTCAATCTCTTGACCTCGTGATCTGCCCACCTTGGCTTCCCAAAGTGCTGGGATTACAGGCGTGAGCCACAGCACCCAGCCCACATTCACCAATTTTTGTATTTTTTGTAGAGACAGGGTCCTGAGTAGCTAGGACTCGAGGCACAGGCCACCATGCCTGGCTAAATTTTTTCAATTTTGGGGGGTCTCACTATGAGATGGGGTCTCACTGTGTTGCCCAAGCTGGTCGTGAACTCCTGGCATCAAGCAATCTGCCGGTTTTGGCCTCCCAAAGTGTTGGGATACAGCCACCGTGACCAGCCCCACCTGTTTTATTTATTCACTTATCTGGCCATCAAACTATTACTGAAATACCTCCTGTCAGCCCAGCCCTGTGCTGGGGACAGAGGTGACCAGACAGCGGCAGCCCTGCCTTCCTGGACCTCATAACACTATAAGGAGCAAGACTCATCTCTGGACAGTGACAGCCCAAATGGGGAAGGCCAGAGGACTGACAGATCCCGAGCCAACTCTTAAAGGGTCAAGAAAAAGAACAGGGAAAGAAATTCCAAGAACAGGGAACAGAATGTGCAAAGACCCAAGGGCAAGAGAGAGTGTGATATGTTGATGTAGTTTTTCAAGCCTCATTTTAGGTGGTAGATAGTGTGAGGACTTAGTAGTGAGAGATGAGATTGAAAAAAGGTTGGCAGGGGCCAGATCACTTGGGGCTTAACTTTGTCCTGAGAGCACTAGGGAGCTACAGATGGGTTTTGAGCACGGGAGTGCCCTGATCATATTCATGCTTTAGAAAGACCTCTCTAGGCCGAGCGAGGTGGCTCATGCCTATAATCCCAGCACTTAGGGAGGCCAAGGTGGGTGGATCACCTGAGGTCAGGAGTTTGAGACTGGCCTGGTCAACATGGTGAAACCCCGTCTCTACTAAAAATGCAAAAAAGTAGCCAGGTGTGGTGGCGGATGCCTGTAATCCCAGCTACTTGGGAGGCTAAGGAGAAGAATCGCTTAAACCCGGGGGGTGAAGTTTGCAGTGAACCAAGATTACACTGTTGATCTCCAGCCCAGCAGGTGACAAGAGTGATACTCCATCTCAAAAAAGAAAAAAGAAAAAGAAAGACCAAAGACATGTGTACATGCCAAGTGAAAGGTGGAAGTGTGGATGAGACAGAAATCTGGGAGACCAAGAGACAAGGTTGATGTGGAGGGTGGGGAAAGGGCTCCGGTAGAGGAGGAGCTTGGATCAGGGCTTCAGAGAACAAGGAACTGAGAAAGAGGAATTCCAGGTGGTCGAATGCAAAAAACTTGGAGGCTGGAAGCGAGGACAGAGTGAAGAGAAATGGTACACATCTAGGAAGACACCCAGGTTTGTGGCCTGGTTGACTGAGTGGACGGCAGAGCTAGCCCTAAGATGCAACTGAGGGGCAGGATTTGGTGTAAAACGTCAGTTCATTGTAGGATTCTCTTTTCTTTTTTTTTTTTTTTTTCAGAGACTGAGTCTGGCTCTGTCCCCCAGGCTGTAGTGCAGTGGCGTGATTATAGCTCACTGCAGTCCTGAGCTCCTGGGTTCAAGAGATCCACCTCAGCCTCCCAAAGTGCTGGGATTCTGGGTTTCCAGGCATGAGCCACCCTGCCTGAACTATTGTAGGATTTTTTTTAAAGTGTGAGATGCCCTTGGGAGAAATAGGGGAGGCCATTGACTACGTGAGACTAGAAAGATCTATGATGGGGCCCGGTGGCTTCAGCAGACATGGGGAGCACTGGCTACGAGTAGGAGCTGTTGGGATCAGGGGGAGAGTTTGGGTTACAAGTGGATCACTGGGACACCGGGGAACCGTGGGAATCAATACAATTTGGGAATCGGGTAGGTTTTGGAGGCCAAGTGAGGTTGTTGAAAATAAGTCATGAAGGTTAACATTGGAGGTTGGTGGAAAATATGAAGGATGTTTGGGGTTAGCATTGATCAATAGCGGGTCAGAGGAAGTCCTTGGAGTTGTGTGGGAACACAGGGATTTGGCGGGTCACCAAGAGTGGGGAAGAATGGTAGGAGATGCTGTGGTCATTTGGGGACTTGAATATGTCAGTGGGAAACTTTGGAGGTCAGGGGAGTGTATGTTGGGAGTCTAAGGAGAGACTAAGGGTCACTTGGGGTCGGCTGTGACTTCGTGGGAAGGCTGGATTATGATGAGGGCTTCTTTAGCGGGGGAGTGAGGTGGTCCCTTCGTTGCCAGGCAAACGGTTCCCGGGGCGCAGTGGCTAAGGACTTGAGATTTCTAACTGGCCACGCCTCTTTCCAATACGGGGCTCCGCCCCCGCAGCCAACCAAAAGTCGGTCACAGGCACAAAGGTCGCGCCCACCTTCTCGCCCCGCCCACAGCCTCAGCCCGTTACCCGAGCGACCGCGGGGGAATTGTCCCGCCTCCGGACCTGGGTGCCAATCGAAGAGGCGTCGCCCGGGCGACGACCCCACCTTTTCCGGTGCGGGCTCGCGGCTTCCGGCAGGGGGTCCAGCTGCGGGCGGCGGTCTGGCAGCTGCTGGGCCCGGGGGGCGCCCAAAATGGCGGCGGGCGGCGCGGAGGGTGGCTCGGGCCCCGGCGCCGCCATGGCAGACTGCGCGGAGATTAAGTCGCAGTTCCGCACCCGCGAGGGTTTCTACAAGCTGCTCCCGGGCGACGGCGCCGCTCGCAGGTCTGGTCCGGCTTCCGCCCAGACCCCGGTGCCGCCCCAACCGCCGCAGCCCCCGCCCGGCCCTGCCTCCGCCTCTGCCCCGGGCGCTGCAGGCCCCGCGTCGTCCCCGCCGCCGGTAGGCCCCGGGCCCGGGCCCGCGCTGCCCGCCGTGCGCCTCAGCCTCGTGCGCCTCGGAGAGCCGGACAGCGCCGGGGCCGGGGAGCCACCCGCCACGCCCGCGGGTCTGGGCTCGGGGGGAGACCGCGTCTGCTTCAACTTGGGCCGTGAGCTCTATTTCTACCCGGGCTGCTGCCGCCGCGGGAGCCAGCGGGTGAGCGGCCTGTATCGTGGGGCCCTGGGTGCTGAAAGGATGGGGGTTCCAGAGAACTGATAAGAGGGTCCCCGAATTGACGTGGGACCCTGAGATAGACATCCTAAATGTGGTGGACGTCCTAGGGCGACGGCATTCTTGGAGGGAGTGTAGGATTCTGAAACGTGATGGGAGGCCCGCGGGGTGCTGGGCAGGCATCTTAGAGGTGATGGGGGAATCCCCTTTACCCCCGTTATGCGTAGGGGTTCTGGGATGGTGAGTATTTTAGACCGGGTATCTGAGATGAGGTGGGATCCCCCAGGTTCTGGGGTGGCAGGCGTGGTAATGGGGAATCATGACATGCAGGCTCAGAGGTGATGGAGAAACCAGTATTGCAGCCTGGAGTGTTCGACAGGGGTCTTGAGATTGAGCCCAGGAATGAGGAGAAGTCTAGAAGTGGTGGGGGCCTTGAAGGTAATAGGGGTCTAAAAGCTGAATGGGATCCTATAGAAAATGGGAGTCTGGAGATTATGAGGCTCCTGGAAGAGATGAGCGTGTGGAAGCTGATGGGAGATCTTAAGGAGAGGAGAGGCTCTGGTAGGGAAATCTGCAGGTGTGATTCAGGGCGATGTGGTGAGAACCCTGGCAGTTTATGGTGGTCCCAGAAATGATGGGGATCCTTAGAGCCCACAGGTGATAAATAGGCCTAAAATGTGGGAGGCCATGAGGTTTGATGGGTCTGTGAACTGTGGCGGTTTAGGGACTCCATAGTGAAGGGAGTACTAGGACATTAGGCTTTAGAGTCCTGGGAATTTGGATGGCCTCGAGGTTTGGGGGTCTTAGAATATTGTGGTAATAGGTCCCAAGGGAGTTGCTGAGGTTATAGGCTGGAGAGGTGGGGCTAAAAGGAATCGGAGCTCAGGAACTGTGTGGACCCAGAACGCTGATGCTGTGGACAAGGGTGTGTCTGAATTAGGGGTGACCCAACTTTGGGGGAGAGACTGTGGTCAAGGGGGATCCTTACCATCTTTTTCGCTACTCTGTGATTTGGGTCCCCCTTCCCGTCTGTGGTTGCCCCCTCCTTCCCAACCCACCTACTCACCTCCCCACTTCCCTCTGGGTTCTAACCCTGCTTCCTCTTAGTGGTTTCCCCCAACCTCAACATCCTCTTCCTTCCACTCAGTGGCATAGACCATTAACTCCTTTTCTCCCACCCCCTCAAGTCCATTGATCTCAACAAGCCAATTGACAAGCGGATCTACAAGGGCACCCAGCCCACCTGCCACGACTTCAACCAGTTCACTGCTGCCACAGAGACCATCTCCCTGCTGGTGGGCTTCTCAGCGGGCCAGGTGCAGTACTTGGATCTCATCAAAAAGGACACCAGCAAGTTATTCAATGAGGAGGTGATTGCACCCCGCAGAGTCCTCAACTGCTCTGCCTTCTCACCCACCCATTATTCGCCATTAGGCTGCAGCTGCCTGGGGGAACAGTGTAGACCTGAGAGGGGCAAGATGAGGGACAGATGGAGAATTGGGGGACGGCAGCTAATGACAGCTGCACTTACTGTACCCAGGCCCTATGCTGTGTTACCCCCCATGCTGAATACTCCTTGAGTTTTTAAATTTTTTTTAAATTTTTTATTAATTTTAACTTTTATTTATTTGAGGCAGAGTCTCGCTCTGTGACCCAGGCTGGAGTGCAGTGGTGCAATCTCGGCTGACTGCAACCTCCACCTCCTTGGTTCAAGCAATTCTCTTGCCTTAGCCTCCTGTGTAGCTAGGACTATAGGTGTGCCACGCCCAGCTAAGTTTTGCATTTTTAGTAGAGATGGGGTTTCACCATGTTGGCCAGGCTGTTCTCAAACTCCTGACCTTGGGAGCCACCTGTCTTGGCCTCCTAAAGTGCTGGGGTTACAGGTGTGAGCCACTGTACCCAGCCACTCTTTGGGTTTTCATCAACCACTGGATACAGAAGTGGGCTGCCCATTTTGCAGATCAGAGAACTGAGGCTAGTAAGTAAGTTGGGTCTTAATTGATGCCCTTGCTGTTTGATTTCTGGACTCCGGAGGCTTTGGATTCAAGGCCCTGCTGCACCATTTACTCACCATGTGATTTTGGGAAGGTGACCATTCTCTGAGCCTCACTTTTCCTCCTCTGCAAAATGGGATTCCAGTTCCTACCTTGCAGAATTGCTGTTGTAGAATCATACGTGGAGATTGCTCAGTCCTGGGCCAACTTGGCACACGAGGAGATGCCATAAACGACCTTATCCACGGGCAAGGACTGCTCTTGGCTTCTGTCTCATTGTCTCTGGTCCAGAGGAGGTGTTCCATAAATATTCTCAGAATGAGTGAATGGCTGAAGGGAGTGAGTGGAACAGCAAGTGGATTAAAAATTCATTAGCTCATCCATTCACAAATAGTTTTTGAGCATCTGTTCTGTGCCAGGCACTGTTCCCAGCACTAGGGATATCACATCTCAGGGGCCTGGTCAGGAGGCCCTGCCCTTTTGGAGCTTTCAGTCTAGCTGGGGAGACGGACAGTTAATCAAGTTAAGTCTTCATGTGTCAGCAGGTGATTAAGGCCTGTGGAGAAGAAAACAGTGGGGAAGGGGCTGAGGGAAGCTTAGAGAGTGTAGTAGCGTGGTCAGAAAAGGCCTCACTAGGAGGTAGTATTGAAATAAGCACCCGAAGGAGGCAGGCACGAAGAGTTACCTGGGGAAGGACATCTTTTTTTTTCTTTCTGAGATAGGGTCTCACTGTCATCCATGCTGGGGTACAGTGGTGCGATCTTGGATCACTGCAACCTCCGCCTCCCAGGCTCAACCAGAGCTCCTGCTTTAGCCTCCTGAGTAGCTGGGACTACAGGTGTGCACCAGCACAAATGGCTAACTTGCGTATTTTTTGTAGAGATGAGGTCTCTTTATGTTGCCCAGGCTGGTTGCGAACTCCTGGGCTCAAGCGATTCGCCTGCCTCGACCTCCCAAAGTGCTGGGATTATAGGTGTGAGCCACTGCGTACGGCCAAGAAGGACATTCTGAGTAGCGGGGCCAGCTAGGGCAAACGCAGGCTGGCACAGAAGCCCTGTGGGCAGAGGAGTAACTGAGGGAGAGAGGATGGTAGGTGAGTTCCAAGAAGCAACAGAGGGACTGGCTCATGGAGAGTCTGGAAGGCCACGGAAAAGACTTTGCCTTTTACTCTTAGATGGAAGCCTGTGGAGGAGTCTTTCTCAGCAGGCTCACCTGAGCCCTGGAAGGCAGAAATGGCTGGAGTGATTATTTGCTCAGTTCTCCCAAAGATGGTCGGCACCTTATCCCCTAAGGGAGAGCAGCTCCTTGGTCACATAGGCTGGCTGCCTGAGGGCATTAGGTCCTCAGCCTCTGCAACCCTGCTTGAGAGAGGCTGCGAAGCCTTCAGAGCCAGACAGTGCCAGGTGCTAGCTGATACTTCACAGAGCATCTCTGTGGCGGCTGCAGAGGACAGACAGGCCCGGGCAGTAGAGACTGAGGCCAGTCACACAGTGTTTTAGGCTTGGGGTGGTTGGAGTGGGGTGGTGAGAAGAGGTTAGATTCCGGGTGTATTTTGAAGGTAGAGCCCACAGGATTTGTTGAAGGATTGGGCGTGAGGAAAAGAGGGGCAGATGCTTAGGATTTTTGTCTAAGCACCTAGCAGGATGCGGGTTGTCATTTGTCCAGGAATCACCTTCAAGCTGCCTTCTGTGTGCACTGATTTATAGAACAGCGAACCAAACAAAATCCCTGTCACCCAGACTGGAGTGCAGTGGCGCAATCTTGGCTCACTGCAATCTCCACCTCCCTGGTTCAAGTAGTTCTCCTGCCTCAGCCTCCTGAGTAGCTGAGTAGCCACCATGCCCAGCTAATTTTTGTATTTTTAGTAGAGATGGGGTTGCACCATGTTGGCCAGGCTGGTCTCAAACTCCTGACCTTGTGATCCGCCCGCCTTGGCTTTCTAAAGTGCTAGGGTTACAGGTGTAACCTAGGAGGAGCTGGCTTTCTGTGAAGAAATTTCTTGCTTGAAGCCTGACATAGTAAAGATTGGGGAAGGGTTAGGCAGAGCAGTGGTCCCCAACCTTTTTGGCACAGGAACCGGTCTTATGGAAGACAGTTTTTCCACAGAATGTTGTGGGGGATGGGATTGGGATTGGGATGAACCAATGATCCATCTCTGATCGTCAGGCATTAGAGTCTCATAAGGAGCACGCAGCCTAGATCCCTTGCACGCGCAGCTCATGGTCGGGTTCCTCGGGTTCGCGTTTCTGTGAGGAGTGAATGCTGCGGCTGCTGCAGTAGGAGACCGGGCTCAGGCTGTCATACCCGCGCGCCCACTGCTCACCTCGTGCTTGTGTGGCCCGGAGGGTGGGGACCCCTGAGTTAGAGGACAATTCTATGGCAAGTAGGACTGTCCCCCTCACCAAACATGGGACATCGAGGCTCCTTGGAGCACCCTGTGGCCACCTTGCAGCAGACCCTGTTCCCCAACATTTCCATAACCTGGTATCCATCTGTCTCCCCCAGTTTGGGAGCTTCGTTCTGAGGAGGGCCTGGTGTGACACCTGCTGTGTGAGTGGGGCCGTGTCCAGCAGCCTTGGGGCCTTTGGGTCGGGGAGGAGGTCTGCCTGGGTTTTACTGCCTTCTCCCAACCCCATCCTGTCTCCCCTGGCAGCGGCTGATCGACAAGACCAAGGTGACGTATCTGAAGTGGCTGCCTGAGTCAGAAAGCCTGTTCCTGGCATCACACGCCAGTGGCCACCTGTACCTGTACAATGTCAGCCACCCCTGCGCCTCAGCCCCGCCCCAGTACAGCCTGCTGAAGCAGGGCGAGGGCTTCTCTGTCTATGCTGCGAAGAGCAAGGCACCCCGCAACCCGCTGGCCAAGTGGGCGGTGGCGAGGGGCCCCTCAATGAGTTCGCCTTCTCGCCCGACGGCCGGCACCTGGCCTGCGTGAGCCAGGATGGCTGCCTGCGTGTCTTCCACTTCGACTCCATGCTCCTGCGCGGGCTCATGAAGAGCTACTTTGGGGGCCTGCTGTGTGTGTGCTGGAGCCCTGATGGCCGCTATGTGGTGACAGGTGGCGAAGACGACCTGGTCACCGTGTGGTCCTTCACTGAGGGCCGTGTAGTGGCTCGAGGCCATGGCCACAAGTCCTGGGGTCAATGCCGTGGCCTTCGACCCTTACACCACGCGTGCAGAGGAGGCGGTGACAGCAGCCGGTGCCGACGGAGAGCGGAGCGGTGAGGAGGAAGAGGAGGAGCCCGAGGCTGCAGGCACAGGCTCGGCTGGGGGCGCCCCCACTCTCCCCCACTGCCCAAGGCTGGCTCCATCACCTACCGCTCGGCTCGGCAGGCCAGGACACGCAGTTCTGCCTG
The DNA here is from genome assembly GCA_036589455.1 of Ateles fusciceps. NCBI lineage: Eukaryota > Metazoa > Chordata > Mammalia > Primates > Atelidae > Ateles > Ateles fusciceps. Next base: position 1,513,994 of record JAZHEH010000929.1, on the reverse strand, counting down.
TGGGACCTGACTGAAGACGTGCTGTACCCGCACCCGCCCCTGGCCCGCACCCGCACCCTCCCTGGCACGCCTGGCACCACACCACCGGCTGTCAGCAGCTCAAGGGGTGGTGAGCCTGGCCCGGGCCCTCTGCCCCGCTCGCTCTCCCGCTCCAACAGCCTTCCACACCCAGCGGGTGGGGGCAAGGCAGGTGGCCCGGGCGTGGCGGCAGAGCCTGGCACACCGTTCAGCATTGGCCGCTTTGCCACGCTCACACTGCAGGAGCGGCGGGACCGGGGGACCGAGAAGGAGCACAAGCGCTACCACAGCCTTGGTAACATTAGCCGGGGTGGCAGTGGTGGCGGTGGCAGTGGCGGGGAAAAGCCCAGTGGCCCTATCCCCCCGCAGCCGCCTGGACCCCGCCAAGGTGCTGGGCACTGCCCTGTGCCCGCGCATCCATGAGGTGCCGCTGCTGGAGCCCCTTGTGTGCAAGAAGATTGCCCAGGAGCGGCTCACGGTCCTACTCTTCCTGGAGGACTGCATCATCACAGCCTGCCAGGAGGGCCTCATCTGCACCTGGGCCCGGCCGGGCAAGGCGGTGAGTGGCCCCACGCCAGCCTTCCCGGAACCTGGCAGGACCCTTGGCGGGAGAGAGGCAGGCGTTGGCAGAGAGAGGGCTTTGTCACTGTCACAGCCTCTGGCTCTGTGGGGTGAGGGGGAAGCCATGGAAGTCTTAGCGTCCCAGAACAAGACCTCTCAGATCTTAGAGTGATGGGGTCTAGCCCTCGGCGGCAGGCAGCAGAAGAGGGATGCATGTGAGAGACAGCTGGGAGTGGGGGTGTCTGTCCAAGGCTGGCCGTCTGAAGAGCAGCAGATGGGCCTTGCATGGCCAGGTCTTAGTGCCTGTCACTCGAACCAAAATCTATTCCAGCTGGACATCTGTTTTTTAAATGGTGAAACTTTTTTGAGTGCTTTGGGCCAAAACTCTAGGGGCAGGCTCAAGCCTGTGGGCATGGCTGCCAGCATGGGTCTGGGACTCAGGATCCAAGCCTCCTGCTGAAGGTGCAGGCTGGGAATCCCAGGCCTGGGTTCCAGTCCCACTCCCTGTGTGACCCTGGATAAGTCACTGCTCCCTCTGACCTCCAACTCATCACCTCTTAGAACAGAGCCTGTAGCCGGGTGTGGTGGCGCGTGCCTGTAGTCCCAGCTACTCGGGAGGCTGAGGTGGGAGGATTGCTTGAGCCCAGGAGTTCTGGGCTGTAGTGTGCTATGCCGATCGGGGTGTCCGCACTAAGTTCGGCATCAATATGGTGACCTCCCGGGAGCAGGGGACCACCAGGTTGCCTAAGGAGGGGGTGAACCGGCCCAGGTCGGAAACGGAGCAGGTCAAAACTCCCGTGCTGATCAGTAGTGGGATCGTGCCTGTGACTAGCCACTACACTCCAGCCTGGGCAACATAGCGAGACCCCGTCTCTTAAAAAAAAAGAAAAAAGAACAGAGCCTGTAGGATGGGCAGTGGGTGGATGCACTTGCCTGCTGGGCGGGCTGTGGCATTGCGAAGTCACAGTAGGCGAAGCGCAGCCCTGGCACCTTTTAAGTTCGGAGCTGGTCTTGAGTGTCTGCTCCTTAGGGCTTGGACTCAGGTGCCCAGGGTCCTAGAGGCCGTGGCTTGGTTCCTTGGATCCTCAGTTTTGGAATCGTAGAGTCCTGAGTCCCTAGAAAGCACAGTCTGAGCACCTCGGAGGCAAGATCGGTGGGATGCGGGGAGTCTGGTTGAGTCCTAAAGAGACCCCTCTGTCTCCCTAGTTCACAGACGAGGAGACCAAGGCCCAGACAGGGGAAGGAAGTTGGCCCAGGTCACCCAGCAAGTCAGTGGTAGAGGTAGGACTGTCCCTGAGTTCTTTCCCCAGCACCTCAGGGTCCCTCCCAAGTTAGAAGGAAGCCCCAGTTTCCCCTTCCCCTCCCACCCTCACCCTTACCCTGTCGTGTCACTCAGGATCCTCGGAGGACTTTGATTACTGAGTGAAAGTGCCGACTGCCAGGACAGGAAGCTAGCTAAGATGCAAGTTCCCAGCCTAAAGCAGCGGCCTCGGGGGGGGTCTGGGGTGGACCCAGGGGCAAGGCCAGGGTGGCAGCAGTTTTGGGGACTCTGGGCTGGCTCCCTTCCCTTGACACTGGCTGAAGCCCAGGTGGTCTCTAACCCCTCCCATCTCTCCCTCTCATCTTCCCCAGGGCATCTCCTCCCAACCAGGCAACTCCCCGAGCGGCACAGTGGTGTGAAGCCACGGATATCGGGCCCCACCCCACGCCCCCAGCCTCCTAGCCATAACCCTTCCCGCTGACTTCACAGATCAACATATTAACAAGACTAACCATGACGGATGGACTGCTCCGGTCCCCCAACCTGCACAAAATTTGGGGGCCCCCCCAGACTGGCCCGGACATTGGGGGGGATGTCACGGTCCTTGTGGCCTCAGCCTTGTCCTCCACCCACTGCCAAGTACAATGACCTCTTCCTCTGAAACATCAGTGTTACCCTCGTCCCTGTCCCCAGCATGTGACTGGTCACTCCTGGGGAGAGACTCCCCATCCTCCCACAAGAGCCCAGGTCTGCAGTGTGCCCCTCGGTTGAGTGGGCAGGGCCGGGGGTGGTCCAGCCCTTGCCTGGCCCCCACCCCAGCCACCCTTGCTATTGTCTGTGCTTTTGAAGAATGTTAAATTATGGAAGCCCCTCAGGTTCCTCCCTGTCCCCCAGGACCTCTTATTTATACTAAAATTCCCTGTTTTCTCAGCGGCTCTGTCCCCTTCGGAGGAGTTGGTGTAGAGGACCTATGTGTGTGCTTTTCAGTTCTAGGCAGTCCGCTTTCCCCAGAGGAGGAGTGCAGGCCTGCTCCCCTGCCCAGCATGTCCCACCCCTTTTAATAGCAGGAAAAGCCAGAGCCCGGGAAGGGAAGGGACCCTCAAGGCACACAGCTGGTGACCCATTCCAGCGCCCTCTTGGGGGAGAAGAGCATCCTGCCCGAAGCCAGGGCCCCTCGTCAACATCCTCAGTGGGTGTTTTTTAAATTCCCCAAACTGCCCTGAACCACATTTCCCGGGTCCTGCCCAGATGGGACTCCTTGGTCCTTGCCTCCTAGTTTCTCAGGCCTGGCCCTGCCGAGGCCCAGGCGCCCCAGGCCGGCTGGTGGCCCCGACTTCCACTCTGGAGAACTGTCCACCCTGGAAAAAAGAGCTCAGATCCCTCCTGGCTCTTGGAGCCGTAGGGAGTGTGTCTTCCCGCTCCACCCTCCACCCCCCGAAATGTTTCTGTTTCTAATCCCAGCCTGGGCAGGAATGTGGCTGCCCGGCCAGGGGCCAAGGAGCTATTTTGGGGTCTCCTTTGCCCGAGGAGGGCTTGGCTCCACCACTTGCCTCCCCCAGGCTTTGGGCAGCAGGTCACCCCTGCTCAGGCTCTGAGGGTGCCCCCTCTTGGTCCTCTCCTCACCACCCCTTCCCCCACCTCCTGGAAAAAAAAAAAGCCAGTGTAAAGTGGAGACCCAGAGGGCTAAATTTAACTGTCCGAGTTGGAATCTGTCTCTAAGTCACCCAAGAAGCTGCCCTGGCCTCCCGCCCCCTTCCCAGGCTTCAGCCCCTTTCTCCCACCCAGCCCTAGCCCCAGCCCCTAGCCCCCAGCTCTGGAGCTTGTTGGGAGCAAGGAGTTGATCGCTACTGGGTCACTCAGCCTTGATTGGTCCCGTTTCAGCAATGGGCGGGTTCCTCTTGGAATCTGTCACACCTGTAGCTTCCTCGGTGCTCAACCTTTTTATTGGGGTGACAGTGTAAGAGTTGAGATTCTTCATCTGTCCGCCTACTCTAGCACTGAAGGGTTCTGAAAGGCCCTGGAAAGAGGGAGCTTGGGGGGCTGGCTTGTGAGGGGTTAAGGCTGGGAGGCGGGAGTGGGGCTGGACCAAGGGGTGGGGAGAAGAGGAGGAGGCCTCAGCAGCAGAGAGAAGTGGCCAGAGAGGCCCAGGGGACAGCCAGGGACAGGCAGATATGCAACCAGGGCTGCAGGGCCTGGACAGGGGCTGCCTGGCCCTGTGACAGGAGGACCCCCGAGCCCCCGGCCCGGGGAGGGGCCATGGTGCTGCGTGTCCAACATGTCAGCCGAGGTGCGGCTCAGGCGGCTCCAGCAGCTGGTGTTGGACCCCGGCTTCCTGGGGCTGGAGCCCCTGCTCGACCTTCTCCTGGGCGTCCACCAGGAGCTAGGCGCCTCCGAACTGGCCCAGGACAAGTATGTGGCCGACTTCTTGCAGTGGGGTGAGTGCCTGCCCTCGGGGCTCCTGCAGGCGGGGTGGGGTTGGGGCAGGAGATGGGTCTGGGCACAGAGGCCTGGCTGTTGGGGGGGGCAGGATGGCAGGATGGGAATGGAGAGATCCTCCCATCCTGGGGCTCAGAGTGTGGACCTGGGTCTTGGGGCAACATTTCCCTTCCCTGTGCCACCCTGGAGGGGGCAGAGTAAGGTCAGCAGAAGCCAGGGCAGCTATGACTCAGAGCCATGGCTTAGGAGTCACAGCAGGCCAGGCTGCCAACAGCCTCCCATGGCCTCCCTGCACCCCACCCCAGGGTCAGGGCCAGGGTCATTCTGGGAGCTCCCTCTCCTGGGACCCTGCCCCCAAAAGTTGGCCCTATGGCCCTCTCCCCTGGTTTCTGCAGCCTGGGGCAAGCCAGGAGGGACAGCATGGGACAGCTGCCAGGGGCGCAGCCGACAGGCAGGTGTTCGGCGCCAGCCTCTCCAGCTGCCCCAACAGGTGCCCAGGCACTGGGAGGGCGGTGACTCACTCGGGCCCTGGGGGAGAAGCAGCTTTGCAGACAGGCACCACCAGTGCCTCCTTCCTCTTGATCGAGGGGGGGACAACTTTGGATTCTTCTGGGTGTGCCTCCTTTCTCTGTAGGTTCTGCGCCCACCCCCCAGCCCCAAAGTCTTCGTCCCTATGAGCCGTGTGGGTCAGCCGCCATTCCCCCCACCCTGGCTCCCTGCGTCCTTTAGTTCTTATGGCCCAGGGCCTCCAACTTTCCAGCTGACCCACAAAGCCCCCTCTTGCAAGGGCTTTCCAGGGCCTTGGGCCAGGGCTGGAAGGAGGATGCTTCCCATACTGCCAGCTGCCTTGTCTGCCCCCCTCCTCCCCCAGCCCTGGACTCGGGCTCACTGGTCGCTGGATTCTGTCACTCCCAGCACCCTGCCCCCTCTAGCCCCTACATGCCCGGCCCTCAGTGACTGGTGCTTGGTCTTTGGCCTATGTGTGCCACTGTCTCTTGCTTCCTGTTTCTCCACCTTCCCATGCTTCCTCTTGTGTCCGTGTCTTTCTGACCCAGGCCGCCTGGTTCCTTTTCCTCCTCCTCCCATTTCACAGATGGGAAGGTGGAAGCCGAGAAGGGTTAGGCCACTCAGCCTCTGGAAAAACCTTATCCCAACCTCCTCTAGCCCTTAATGACTCTCCTGGCCTCCCTTTAGCAAGGGATGAAGTTGGGCTGGCAGGGTAAACTGAGACTGGGCAGGGTAGGGGTCTGGCTCTCCCGGGAGGAGCACTCCTTTTGTGGCCCGAGCTGCATCCTGCGGTTCCTCCCCTGCCAAGCCTGGGGCGGGGGAGGGGGCCTGGGTCTCCCGCTGCCTTAAAAGGGCTCAATGTCTTGGCTCTCTCCTCCCTCCCTCGTCCTCGGCCCTGGCTGGTTCGTCCCTGCTGGCCCACTCTCCCAGAACCCCCCAGAACCCTCCAAGGGCCCCTCTCTTCCTCCAGAACCCACTGTGTCTCCCCTCCTTCCTTCCCCTCCCATCCCCACCCCTCTCTCCATTCAGCCTCCACTTCTTCCACCCCTGAGAGTCCAGGTCTCCCTGTCCCCACTGTCCCTGAGCCTCGAGCCTCCACCCCAGCCTGCTCCCCCACCCAAGCTGCCCTGTTTAACATTCCTAGTTGGAGGACCTTGACTTCTGGGAGCTCGATTGTCATCTGTTAATAAGGGATGGGACTAAGAGATGGGCCGGGATGGAGCACTGGAGTCTGGGATGTGTGACCATGCTGGCTTTGTTTCCCTGTCCTGTTCCTTCCCCCAGCCCCAAATCCAGGGTTTCCCAAAGTGTGGTTCAAGAACCACCTGCATCTGAATCTGGAGGTACTGGATACAACCCCATGTCTGGGCCATTACCCAGTACATACTACATGAGAACTTGGGGGGTGGGGCCCCAGCTGCACCTAGAGTCGGGGTGGAGGGCTGGAAGACCAGGAAGGTGGAGGAACTGAGTCTTATTTCCTTCTCCTCCTGTTCTTCAGGGTCTGCCCTTCTACAGACTTCCTTACCCTACCCTTGCCCTCCTGCACTGCCCTGGAGCCCTCTGGCCCAATGCCCTGTCCCCCTAAGGGCTTCCCAGGCACCTCACCTCTATGGGAGGACAGTTTTGGGTTCCCAGAACTTTACACAGTGTTTACGTCCTTGGGAGGCAGATAGTCTTAGGGTGAAGCTGAGCAGCAGAGAGAAGGGGAGACAGAGGGACAGAGGGTGGGGCTTTCCCCCTGGTCTCCAGTGCCCTTTCTTGTGACACTCGGTTCTTTTCCCCACCACACACCCAGCGGAGCCCATTGTGGGGGAGGCTTAAGGAGGTCCGACTACAGAGGGAGGACTTTGAGATTCTGAAGGTGATCGGACGCGGGGCGTTCAGCGAGGTGAGTCCTGAGCCGGAAGGGAATCCGACTTGACCAGTGGTGGGCGGGGCGGGGCGGGGGGCGGGGTCTTAGAAATTGATGAATGACCGAGCCTTAGAACCTAGGGCAGGGCTGGAGGCGGGGCTTGGGACGAGTAGGCGTGGTGTGGATGGGGCGGGGCCCCGGCTGGGTGCAGACGGAGGTGGAGGTGGGTTTGGGCGAGCCCTTCTGCTTTCCCGCCATCTCCACCCTATCACCCTATATCGGCCTCAGGTAGCGGTGGTGAAAATGAAGCAGACGGGCCAGGTGTACGCCATGAAGATCATGAACAAGTGGGACATGCTGAAGAGGGGCGAGGTGAGGGGCGGGGCGGGCGTGGGGGGGCCTCGAGGATCCGCGCCCCCCTCTCCGGCTGCAGCTCCTTCGGGTGCCCTGCAGGTGTCGTGCTTCCGTGAGGAGAGGGACGTGTTGGTGAATGGGGACCGGCGTTGGATCACGCAGCTGCACTTCGCCTTCCAGGATGAGAACTATCTGGTGAGCTCCGGGCCGGGGTGACTAGGAAGAGGGAGAGAGCCCCGTGCTGTCACTGGACGAGGAGGTGGGGAGAGGAGGCCCTAGGATTGGGGTCGCTGCCTGGAGACGCCTGCGGGAGAGTCTGTGTGCAGTAAGAGGGTGTGTCACTTGGATGAGGGGCCTTCCTTATCTGGGGCGGGGATGGTGTCTCTCACTGCCCGTTTCTGGGGCTGATTCGGGCGACTCTTTATAAAGATGTGTATGTTGGGAGAGTCTCTTATCTGGAATGGGATAGCTCTTCAGGAATTCTAACGAGGCCACTGCCTAGGCAGGGAGTGTCTGGGACCTATTCTCTGGGTGTTGAGCGGTCTCTGGGTTCTCTTTTCCCAGAACTACTCAGGGGGGAGTGAATCTGCCTAGTGACATTTCGGGAAAGGTTTTTTGTGTTTTTTTCCGGGGGGCGGGAGCGGGGCCGCAGGTGGCCTGATTTGGCCCGGCGGATCTCTATAAGTTCTCTCTGGGCTGGGGCTGCAGGTCTCTGCCCAGGGATGGGGTGTCTCTGGAAGTGGTTGTCCTGGCCATCCGTGATGAATCAGGGCCTCGGGGGACTACTGACCACCCATGACGCACCCCCTCTCAGTACCTGGTCATGGAGTACTACGTGGGCGGGGACCTGCTGACGCTGCTGAGCAAGTTTGGGGAGCGGATCCCCGGCCGAGATGGCGCGCTTCTACCTGGCCGAGATTGTCATGGCCATAGATTCGGTGCATCGGCTCGGCTACGTGCACAGGTGGGCGCGGAATGGCTGAGGGCTAGGGCGGGGGGGGATAGCAAGCTTGTTCTCTGGCAGGGTTCCTGGAAAGTCGGAGCCCAGAGAGGGCAGGGCCTAGGGAGGGACCTCCTTGGTTGGGACCCACCGGGGGTGGTGCCTGGGAGTAGGGTCCAGAACTGTAGAATCCCCCACAGCAGCGGAACTCGAGGAGGTGGGGCTCCAGGCAGCACTGCCCAAAGGGGGCGGAGCCTGGTGGGACCAAGGGAGGGAGGTTCACTTCTCTCTCCCTTCTTTCCTCGGTGCAGGGACATCAAACCCGACAACATCCTGCTTGACCGCTGCGGCCACATCCGCCTGGCCGACTTCGGCTCCTGCCTCAAGCTGCAGGCCGATGGAACGGTGAGCCGGTGTCAGCCGCAGAGCAATTCAGGCCGCTAATGAGGGATGGGAGGAACAGAGTGTGGGGGGCGGGACTGGATTTGGAGGGGAAGGAGGAGATGACCCAGGCCTAAGTGTGCTTTGTGTTGCAGAGCATTAGACCAGGCAGAGGGAGGGGCTAAATATTTGGGAGTGGTTGGAAGGAGGGCCCAGAGCTGGTGGGCCCAGAGGGATGGGCCTGAGCCTTGCTCTGCTCCTTTTGGTCCAGGTGCGATCTCTGGTAGCTGTGGGCACCCCGGACTACCTGTCCCCCCGAGATCCTGCAGGCTGTGGGCAGTAGGCCTGGGACAGGCAGCTATGGGCCCGAGTGTGACTGGTGGGCGCTGGGCGTGTTCGCCTATGAAATGTTCTATGGGCAGACGCCTTTCTACGCGGATTCCACGGCAGAGACCTACGGCAAGATTGTCCACTACAGGGTGAGCGCAGGCCCAGAGAGCCCTCACCTTTCCCGGTGGGCACTCCCAGGCTATTACCTCCTCTCCCTCTTCCTCTGAGCAGGAGCACCTCTCTCTGCCGCTGGCAGATGAAGGGGTCCCTGAGGAGGCTCGAGACCTCATCCAGCGGCTCCTGTGTCCCCCGGAGACACGGCTAGGCCGGGGTGGAGCAGGCGACTTCCGGACACATCCTTTTTCTTTGGCCTCGACTGGGACAGTCTCCGGGACAGCATGCCCCCCTTTACACCGGATTTTGAAGGTGCCACCGACACATGCAACTTCGACTTGGTGGAGGACGGGCTCACTGCCATGGTGAGCGGGGGCGGGGTAGGTACCTGCGGCCCCTGCTTGGCTGCGGGGAACCTCCCCCATCCCCTCTCTATAAAGTTGGAGTAAGGACAGTGCCTACCTCCTGGGGTCCTGAATCACTCTCTCCCCCAGAGTACCTGCTCCGTGCCCACCTAGTGCTGAGGACCCAGCAGTGACCTAGCCTTACAGTCCAGTGGGGGAACACAGACCAGCCTTAGACAGTGAGGCCCCAGAGTGATCAGGGCTGAGACAACAGAGTGTAGGAGGTGGGGGGCTCCTGACTCAGCAAGGAAGGTCCTGGAGGGCTTCCTGGAGGGGGGAAGCTATCTGAGCTGAGACTTGGAGGGATGAGAAAGCAGGAGAGGACCCCTCTCCACCATGTAACAAGCTGTTGTGGAATGCTTGCTTGGCTATGGGTGCCCTTTTCTGGACAGTTCTGGGGATGCAGCACTGACCGGATCAGCTCTGGTCCCTGCCCCTCATCCACTTGCAGTCTAGAGAATTAGAGAATTATGGAGAGTGTGGCAGGTGCCCTGAAGGGAAGCAACAGGATACAAGAAAAAATGGTGGGGCCAGGCACAGTGGCTCACACCTGTAACCCCAGCACTTTGGGAGGCCGAATCGGGTGGATTGCTTGAGTCCAGGAGTTTGAGACCAGCTTGAGCAATGTGATGAAACTCCGTCTCTACAAAAATGTATAAAAATTTGGTTGGGTGTGGTAGCACATGTCTGAATACTCAGCTACTTGGGAGGCTAACATGGGAGGATTATTTGAGCCCGGGAGGTCAAAGCTGCAGAGAGCTGGGATTATGCCACTGCACTCCAGCCTGGGCAACAGAGAGAGACAGTGTAAGATAAAATTACATTGAAATTGCCCAGGCTGGAGTGCAGTGTAAGATAAAATCAGATTGAAATTAAAAAATAGGCTGGGCAAGGTGGCTAACACCTATAATCTCAGAACTTTGGGAGGCTGAGGCGGGCGGATCACTGGAGGTCAGGTGTTTGAGACCAGCCTGGCCAACATGGTGAAACCCTGTGTCTACTAAAAATACAAAACTTACTAGGTGAGGTGGCTCACGCCTGTAATCTCAGCCCTTTGGGAGGCCAAGGCAGGCGGATCACGAGGTCAGGAGATTGAAACTATCCTGGCTAACACGGTGAAACCCTGTCTCTACTAAAAATACAAAAAATTAGCTGGACATGGTGGCAGGAGCCTGTAATCCCAGCTACTCAGAAGGCTGAGGCAGGAGAATCGCTTGAACCCAGGACGCAGTGGTTGCAGTGAGCCAGGATCACGCCTCTACACTCCAGCCTATGAGACAGAGTGAGACACCATCTCAAAAAACAATAATAATAAATAATTAAAAAATAAAAAACTTAGGCGTGGTGGTTCGTGCCTGTAATCCCAGCTACTCGGGAGGCTGAGGCAGGAGAATCACTTCAACCTGGGTGGTGGAGGTTACAGTGGGATGGGATTGTGCCACTGTACTCTAGGCTGGGAGGCATCGAGACTCCATCTAAAAAAAAAAGAAGTGGGCTGGGCACAGTGGCTCATAACTATAATCCTAGTACTTTGGGAAGCTGAGGTGGGAGGACTGCTTAAGCCCAGAGTTTGGAACCAGACCAACCTGGGCAACACAGGGAGACCCCTAGGCAACGTAGAGCGACCCGTGTCTACAAAAAAAAAGAAGAAGAAAAGAAAAAGTGGCCACGTGCAGTGGCGCAGGCCTGTAACCCCAGGACTTTGGAAGGTCCAGGCGGGTGGATCACTTGAGGTCAGGAGTTTGAGACCAGCCTGGCCAACATGGTGAAACCTCATCTCTACCAAAAATATAAAAAATGAGCGGGTGTGTTGGTGGGTGCCTGTAATCCCAGCTACTCAGGAGGCTGAGGCAGGAGAATCGCTTGAACCCAGGAGGCAGAGATTGCAGTGAGCCGAGATCGTGTAACTGGGCTCCAGACTGGGTGACAGAGCGAGACTCCGTGTCGGAAAAAAAGATGGAGGGGGCCACTTTAGATAAGCCCTGAGTTGGGGCTAGCTTGCGGGGGGAACATGTAAGCCATGATCAAAAAGCAGTGAGGGGCCCACCCTGAGGACTGCAGATGACATCTGTGTGTCTTGCACAGGAGACGCTGTCGGACATTCGGGAAGGCGCGCCGCTAGGGGTCCACCTGCCTTTCGTGGGCTACTCCTACTCCCGCATGGCCCTCAGGTAAGCACCGCCCTGGGTGGTCTCCAGAGGCCCCGAGGATGCCTGGCCTTCCTGGGGCCTGCTCCTCCGCGGCCAGCAGTTGCAGGGTCAGTCTTGGAATCTTACTGTTTTGGGAATACGGACTCCTAAGAAGCCAGAGTTGGAGGACCTTAAAATCTCAGATATATGTACTTCAGAGTGTTAGATTCATTTCTAAAACCTCAGAGCTGGCCGGGCACGGTGGCTCACACCTGTAATCCCAGCACTTTGGGAGGGCAAGGTGGGCAGATGACCTGAGGTTGAGGGTTTGAGACCAGCCTGACCAACATGGAGAAACCACATCTCTACTAAAAGTACAAAATTAGCCGGGTATGGTGGCGCATGCTTGTAATCCCAGCTACTTGGGAGGCTGAGGCAGGAGAATCACTTGAAACCGGGAGGCGGAGGTTTCGGTGAGCCGAGATCGCATCACTGCACTCCAGCCTGGGGAACAAGAGTGAAACTTCGACTCAAAAACAAAAAAAAAGATATATATATATATATATATATATATATATATATATAAATTTACAGGCTGAGCACGGTGGCCCAAGCTTGAAATCCCAGCACTTTGGGAGGCTGATGCAGGCTGATCACTTGAGCCCAGGACTTCAGGACCAGCCTGGGCAACACAGTGAGACCCCATCTCTACAGAAAATTGAAAAAATTCAGCCAGGCATGGTGGTCTGTCCCTGCAGTCCTAGCTACTCAAGAGGCTGAAGTAGGAGGATCACCTGAGTCTGGAGTCTGGGGCTTCAGTGAGCCATGATAGATTCCAGCTGAGGCAACAGTGTGAGGCCATACACATCATGCACTGCTGATCACAGTCAGCAAATACAGATAAGGACAAGGAAGTCAATGTCTTGTGAGCTCACCAGACGGCAGTGGTCCCTGGCTCACACGTGCACAGACACATGTTTAACTACTGTAGAACAGGTGGGGTTTTTTTTTTCTCTCCATGCTACCTTGTCTAAGAGAACAGGTGGTTTTCTAATCAGCTTTTATTACTGGAAAACATTACAAATGCCATTTCTTATCGTTGATGAACTCCAACTCGACTCTGAACCGCTGTGGGGCCTGAACAGGTGGGTCAGGATTGAACCCATCCTTTGTTAGACCCAGGTGCATGTCCAGGATAGCTAGGTCCTGAGCCATGTTCCCATAGGAGGGAGTGCTGTGTTGTAGGGGACAGCCACTTCTTACCCGAGGGAAGGGCTGTCCCCTTCCCACAGCTGAGCAGGGTGTGCTGACCTGGAGTCGCCATCTTGGGGTCCCGTGCTCAGTCTTAAGACCACATCTGTGGAGGTGGCCAGAGCCAAGCAGTCTCCCTTATCAGGTCTGCAGAGGTCACATGTCAAAGGAGGAGACGAACTGACCCTACAACATGGGGGTCTGGACCCCGAGTCCCTGCAGAAGGTTTAGAAAGAGCAGCTCCCAGGGGCCCAAGGCCAGGGGAGGGGCAGGGCTTTTCCTAAGCAGGGGAAGGGCTGTCGGCCCACCTGGGACTGTTCTCTTCACTCTGCCGCTCCCCTTCCTCAGATCAGGAGGTCTTTGAAGCAGCTGCCCCTTACCCACAGGCCAGGAGTTCCTGGTTCTCCATTCAAGAATCAGCATTCTGTCTCCCTCCCTACTCCCTCCTCCTCTCCCCAGGGACAGTGAGGTCCCAGGCCCCACACCCATGGAACTGGAGGCCGAGCAACTGCTTGAGCCACACGTACAAGCGCCCAGCCTGGAGCCCTCGGTGTCCTCACCAGATGAAACAGTAAGTTGGTAGAGGGGGAGGGTCCATCAGGGACAAACAGGAGAGAAAAGGAGAGGGCTTCCTGGGTGGCGTGCACTGTGGGGCCCTCTGGGAGCTTACTGAACAGGAGCAGACAGAAACCACAGAGAGAGGAGGCTACTTCAGGTCCCTGTGAAGGAGTTACAGCAGGGCGTTTAAGGGTGTGTGTGTTTCGGGGAATCTGAGAAGTTTATCTTTGAACTGAGTGCTGGTGAAGGAAACAAAAGTGCTAGGTGGTCAGGTGAGACCTTAAGGGCAAAGGCCTTGGGCAGGTGGGAATCCTGGTTTGTTCCTGAAAGTGACAGATAGTTTGGCTGAATCGTTCCTGAGATGGCTCAAGAGGCCAGCAGAAAACAAAACCTGGCAAGGCCTTTTGTCCTGAGGGCATTAGGGAGCTGGAGGGATTTTGAGAAGCAGAGGGTCAGGGTCAAGTTGTGTTAGTGTTTTAGGACCAGCCCTCTAGTCCCTGCGTGGATTGAGGGGACCAGACTCAGGGATGGGGCTGAGGGGGAGTAGGGAAGGGAGGGGGCTTGGATCATTGCAGGAGCAATGGGGATTCCAGAAATCCCGAGAGGCTGGAGTAGGGGACAAGGAAGAATCCCAGGCCTGGAACCAGTGCCCAAGTCCTGAGTCTTCCAGGAGCCACAGGCAGCCTTAAGCCTGGTTCCCATACACAGGCCCAAGTGGCAGTTCCAGCGGCTATCCCTGCGGCAGAGGCTGAGGCCGAGGTGACGCTGCGGGGAGCTCCAGGAAGCCCTGGAGGAGGAGGTGCTCACCCGGCAGAGCCTGAGCCGGGAGATGGAGGCCATCCGCACGGCCAACCAGAACTTTGCCAGGTCGGGGTCGGGGCACGGGGCCTGTGGCAACCCTTGGCAGCCCCCCTGGTCCAGCCTGGACGGACTCACCGTCCTTACTTCCCCCACAGTCAACTACGCGAGGCTGAGGCTCGGAACCGGGACCTGGAGGCGCACGTCCGGCAGCTGCAAGAGCGCATGGAGTTGCTGCAGGCAGAGGGAGCCACAGGCAAGTCCCTCAACCGTCCCCTTCCCGAGGGCCGGGAGGAGGCGGGACGTCTGCTCCGTGGGGCGTGTGTGGACACCTGGGGGAGGAGAGGGACCCATGCTGGGGCACGCCGCGCTACCGCCCTCTTTCGCCCCTCCACGCGCCCTATGCCTCTTTCTTCTCCTTCCAGCTGTCACGGGGGTCCCCAGTCCCCGGGCCACGGATCCACCTTCCCATGTAAGACCCCTTTCTTTTCCCTGCCTCAGACCTGCTGCCCACTCTGCAGACTCCCTCCCTGGCTCCCGGTCTCCCCGTCCAGATACAGGGCTCACCCTACCTCTTTGTAACTTCAGAGGGCAGAAGCCCTTTATTCAGTCCCAGATCTCCCTCGGTTCAGGTCTCACCAGATCCCCTCTGGGATCTCCCTAGATAACTTCCCCGGCCTCGACTCCCCTCGCTGTCTCTCGCCCCACCGCCGAGGGCTGGGCTTGGCTCCGATCGGGTCACCTGTCCCTTCTCTCTCCAGCTAGATGGCCCCCCGGCCGTGGCTCTGGGCCAGTGCCCGCTGGTGGGGCCAGGCCCCATGCACCGCCGCCACCTGCTGCTCCCTGCCAGGGTACGTCCGGCTTCCCACGCCCCCTCCGCCGTCGCGCCCTAGCTCCATCCGCCCAGTGCCACCCGCTTAGCTGCGCATTTGCGGGGCTGGTCCCACCGCGGGAGGGAGGTCCTCGGGCAGCGAATCAACACAGGCCGCTAGGAAGCAGCCAATGACGAGTTCGGACGGGATTCGAGGCTTGCGAGTGGACTAACAGCAGCTGCAGGCTGTTGGGGGCGGGGGCGAGGCGCAGGGAGGAGTGCGGGCCCACCTATGGGCGTAGGCGGGGCGAGCTCTCAGGAGCCAATCAGAGGGCCGTGCCGGGTGCCGACCTCGCCCTCTCCCCGCAGGTCCCTAGGCCTGGCCTATCGGAGGCGCTTTCCCTGCTCCTGTTCGCCGCTGCTCTGGCTAGTGCCGCCGCCCTGGGCTGCGCTGGGTTGGTGGTCCACGCCGGCCAACTCACCCCATTCTGGCGCTGCCCTGGAGCCGCCCTCGCCCCCTGAATCCTAGAACTCTCTTCGACTCGGGGGCCTCGTTGGAAGACTGAGCGCCCCGGGCACGGCACAGAAGCCGCGCCCACCGCCTGCCAGTTCACACCGCTCCGAGCGTGGGTCTCCGCCCAGTTCCAGTCCTGTGATCCGGGCCCGCCCCCTGGTGGCCGGGGAGGGAGGAGCCGGTTCCGCGGCCGGCGAACCGGGCTCGAGGGGGCCTTATAGCCGGGAATGCTGCTGCTACTGCTGCTGGGGGAATCGCAGACCACTTCGTTTTTTCGGCTAGGCTGAGGCCCCGACGTGGATGGGCAAACTGCGAGCCTGAAAAGGCGGCAAGCTGGGCTGTCCGTGTTCCAGCCTCCACGCACCCCCACCCAACGTCGGTTAGCAAACCGCAAATCCCCCTTGGGCATGATGCCCTGCTCTCCAGGGGAGCGTCCGGCGCGATCTCTGCCCAATTACTCGGGATATTTGCTTTTGCCAACCCCGCTTTTTGGGGGATCCCGCGCCCCCCTCCTCACGTGCGCTGCTCTCGGAGCCCTAGCCGGCTCTACCCGCCTTGGCGGTTTGGATATTTATTGACCTCGTCCTCCGACTCGCTGACAGGCTGCAGGACCCCCAACACCCGATCCACGTTTTGGATGCACTGAGACCCCGACATTCCTCGGTATTTATTGTCTCTCCCCACCTAGGACCCCACTCCCGACCCTCGCGAATAAAAGGCCCTCCATCTGCCCAAAGCCTTGGACTCCGCAGTGTCCACGGTTTGCGTTGTAGGCAGGAGGCTGCGCAGCGGGCCAATCCGAAGGCGAGTGGAGGCGGCCGAAGGTTTGAGAGGAGCTAGCGGGACGCAAAGCGGACGAATCAGGGGTGGGGGAGGGAGAAAGCCATGGGGCGGGGCTTTGGCGTCCGGCCGATAGGAGAGGGCGAGCGGGCCACCCGGAGGCGCCGCCCACGCCCAGCTGTGGCCCAGCTGTGGCACCGAGCGTCGAGAAGAAGGGGGCTGGGCTGGTAGCGCGCGCGGCCATCCTCCTTCCACTGCGCCTGCGTACGCCACGCGCATCCGCTCTGGGGACGCAAGCTCGAGAAAAGTTGCTGCAAACTTTCTGGCCCGTTCCCCGCCCCTCCTCCCGGCCAGACCCGCCCCCCCTGCGGAGCCGGGAATTCCGAGGGGCGGAGCGCAGGCCGAGATGGGGAATGTGGGGGGCCTGCAAAGGACCCTGGAGACGGAGGCGTGCAGAAGCGCAGTCTCGGAGCGGAGGCTTCGCGCCCTTAGCCCTCCTGGACGGCCCGTTACCTTCTGCGTGGTCCCGATGGGGAAACTGAGGCCCTGAGCCAGAAGCACACGCGGGGGGAGGCAGAAAGCGCGGCCAGAGGCGGAGGGAAAACAAAGGGAGAATCACGGACAGACGGGGGAGAGGGGACGAACACACACACAGGGACACAGACTGGGTGGAGAGCTGGGTCTCGCCTTCCCGGTGTGGGACGCAGGGTTGGCCTGGGGAGATCGAGAAGCGCGGGGAGTGGGGCGAAAAGGGGGGGACAGGGGGGGGGGAGGGGGCTGGGGAAAGCCCAAGGGAGGAAGAGAAGGAGGGAGGAACTTCCCAAAGTTGCAAAACATGGCTACCTTGCCTGCGGAGCCGACCGCGGGGCCGGCGGCCGGGGGGGAGGCGGTGGCGGCCACGGCGACCGAGGAGGAGGAGGAGGAAGCGCGCCAGCTCCTGCAGACTTTGCAGGCAGCCGAGGGTGAGGCGGCGGCAGCGGCCGGGGCCGGGGCGGGCGAGGCGGCGGCGGGAGCGGAGGGCCCGGGATCCCCGGGCGTCCCCGGGTCGCCCCCCGAGGCCGCTGCCGAACCGCCCACGGGCCTCCGCTTCTCACCCGAGCAGGTGGCGTGCGTCTGCGAGGCGCTGCTCCAGGCGGGCCATGCCGGCCGCTTGAGCCGCTTCCTGGGCGCACTGCCCCCGGCCGAGCGCCTACGTGGCAGCGACCCGGTGCTGCGCGCGCGGGCCCTGGTGGCCTTCCAGCGGGGCGAGTATGCCGAGCTCTACCGGCTACTCGAGAGCCGCCCCTTCCCTGCCGCCCACCACGCCTTCCTGCAGGACCTCTACCTGCGCGCGCGCTACCACGAGGCCGAGCGGGCCCGCGGCCGCGCGCTAGGCGCAGTGGACAAGTATCGACTGCGCAAGAAGTTCCCGCTGCCCAAGACCATCTGGGACGGCGAGGAGACAGTCTACTGCTTCAAGGAGCGCTCCCGCGCCGCGCTCAAGGCCTGCTACCGCGGCAACCGCTACCCCACGCCGGACGAGAAGCGCCGCCTGGCCACGCTCACCGGCCTCTCGCTCACGCAGGTCAGCAACTGGTTCAAGAACCGGCGACAGCGCGATCGGACCGGGGCCAGCGGCGGCGCGCCCTGCAAGAGGTGAGGGGCCTTGGGAGGCGCAAGTCCCGCTTTCCCGGGGACATCCCGTCCACCAGTCCTCCTCCCTGTGCCCACTGCTGGGGCCGGTGCGCCGAGGTCCTTGGAATCCTCACGCTGAAGCCCCGGGCGCCCGGGGGAAGTGGGGACTAAGCGTGGACAGCACAGGCACCCGCCCGGGCCTTCTCCCTGGCATCACTGCCCAGCACGCGTCTACTCTAACCGCGGCTCCATTCCGAGCTCCTGCCCAAATCCCATCGCTGTTGGGGACCACACTGCGGGGTGCACTAGAGAGGCTGCAGAAAGAGGGCAGGGGCCTGTGCCCACCCCACCCCACCCCGGTCGGGGCTACTTTCCAGCCCCCTTCTTCCCTGCCCGTTACTCTTCCCCACCCGCCCCCACACCCCCGCCGGGCCTGGACAGCGTGGTCCGTCGTCTGCCTTTGTTGTGAAACGTGAACCTTCCTCAGCTCTGGTTTCCCTGTAACCCAAGCCCTTCTCCTCCCACCCTGAGCGCCGGCCTCTCCCTTCTCTGACGCCCCGCGGGGGAGGGCACCGGGAACTAGGCTGGCGGCGCCTGCTCCCTCTATCCAGGCCACTCGCCTTTTCCACCCAACCAAGGAACTTTTAGGGCAACGTGGGAGCTCAGCCTGGGGGACCCGAGGCCGAGGTATGGGGAGAGCAAGGTCCTCTCCCCAGCGCTTCCCTGCAGTGGTGTCCACGCACGGCTTGCAAAAGGCCCTCGGATTTTGGGTGGTCTCAGAGGGGCTTCATAACTCCTGGAATGATTCACCGAAGCTTGGGCCTGGGAAAGGTGGGAGAGCAGCCAGCTGGCTCTGCGGGAGGCCCCACAGGCTAAGGGACCCCAGCTAACAGTCATTTTTCCCGCCAGCGAGTCTGATGGGAATCCCACGACTGAGGATGAGTCCAGCCGAAGTCCTGAGGACCTGGAGAGAGGGGGCGGCCCCAGTGTCTGCGGAGGCTGCAGCCCAACCTCCATATTCCTGGCGGGGGCCAGCCCTCCTGCGCCGTGCCCTGCCTCCTCCTCCATCCTGGTGAATGGGAGCTTCCTGGCTGCCAGCAGCTCCCCAGCAGTACTCCTCAACGGGGGTCCTGTCATCATCAATGGCCTGGCCCTGGGTGAGGCCTCCAGCCTGGGCCCGCTGCTGCTCACCGGAGGCGGGGGGTGCCCCTCCACCGCAGCCCAGCCCTCAGGGGGCCAGCGAGGCCAAGACCTCCCTGGTCCTGGACCCTCAGACAGGGGAGGTGCGGCTGGAGGAGGCTCAGCCAGAGGCCCCTGAGACCAAAGGGGCCCAGGTGGCTGCTTCGGGACCAGCGCCTGGAGAAGAGGTCCTGGGGCCCCTGCCCCAAGTGGTGCCTGGCCCCCCGCCAGCTGCCACCTTTCCTCTGCCCCCAGCGCCAGTGCCTGCTGTGGCTGCCCCACAAGTGGTGCCGCTCTCCCCCACCCCCCAGGGTACCCCACGGGCCTGAGCCCTGCTTCCCCACTGTTGAACCTGCCCCAAGTGGTGCCCACCTCGCAGGTGGTGACCCTGCCCCAAGCTGTGGGGCCACTGCAGCTGTTGGCAGCCGGGCCAGGCAGCCCTGTGAAGGTGGCAGCCGCAGCAGGCCCTGCCAACATGCATCTGATCAACTCCGGGGTGGGCGTGACTGCCCTGCAGCTGCCTTCGGCCACTGCCCCAGGTACCCCCATTCTCTTCCCTCAGGCCTGGGTAAGAGCCAGGGGGAGGGGGGTGCAGTCATCTCAGAGAGGGAGGGGCTGTCCGTGGGCTCCTAGGGGGTGTCTCATCCCTGGCAAGTCCCAGTGCCCCACTGGAAGGCTCCCTCTGCCCGCCCTCCTGCCGCAGTCTCCACCTCCACCTGGCTTGGCCGGCTCTCCCAGGGCTCTCACCTACGCTGGGCCCCTCTCCCCCCAACAGGAAACTTCCTCCTGGCCAATCCTGTGTCTGGGAGCCCCATTGTGACGGGTGTGGCCGTGCAGCAGGGCAAGATCATCCTCACCGCCACCTTCCCCCACCAGCATGCTCGTCTCCCAGGTCCTGCCGCCAGGCCCCGGCCTGGCCCTGCCCCCTGAAGCCAGAGACGGCCATCTCTGTGCCTGAGGGAGGCCTCCCGGTGGCCCCAGCCCTGCTCTCTCAGAGGCCCATGCCCTAGGCACCCTCTCCACGCAGCAGCCACCTCCCGCCGCCACCACCTCTGGCGCCAGCCTGCCCTTCTCCCCTGACTCCCCCCGGCCTCCTGCCCAGCTTCCCAGCGGCCCCGCCGGAGGGGCTGATGCTGTCACCTGCGGCTGTGCCGGTCTGGCCAGCAGCGCTGGAACTAAGTGCAGGAACAGAGGGGCTGCTGGAAACAGAAAGGGGCTGGGGACGCAGGCCCCCCACACCGTGCTGAGGCTGCCAGACCCTGACCCCGAGGGGCTGCTCCTGGGGGCCACCGCAGGGGGCGAGGTTGATGAGGGACTGGAAGCTGAGGCCAAGGTTCTGACCCAGCTCCAGTCGGTGCCTGTGGAGGAGCCCTTGGAACTGTGACCCAGCGTGGCCCCGTGGCCTCACACAACAATGGTGCTGAAGATTTAGGGACAGGAGCTGGAGGAGGGAGCCCCAGAAACGTGGTTGCTGAAGACCCCAGCCACCACGTCCTACCCGGGTGGCCTCTCCCAGCATGCGTCCCAGGCCACTTCCTGCCCAGGGCTCCTTCCCCTCTGGATGGGAGGCCTCTCTGTTACAGCCCTCCCCATGCTGTGCCCTGCCATATACACGGAGGACTCGGGGGTCTTGACTCAGGGGGCCCTGCCCCTTCCACCTGGTACTAGCTGTGAGCAGAACACCCTGCCCCAGGGCTGGACTTCCAGTCTTCAGAGCCTTCTCCCTGTCACTCCCTGAAACGCTATTAATAGCTCTGCTGATAGATAGCTGGTGTTGTTACAACTGCCTGGAATCCGAAGGTAGAGGACAGGCAGCCCCTGGCCTGGGCAGGGGCAGCTGTGGGGCGCCAGGGATCTTCCCCCCACCAGCTCCCCCTGGACTCAAGCCCTTGTCGTCACATCTGGCCCAGACCAAAGATTCCCTTATCCCCCGGGGGCAGCCCTGCCCACTGTGTCCCCTTTGTATCCTAAATCTTTATTTTTCTAGGACATGTTATGCCTCCATTTTCAATTAAAATAAAGTTAGTGGACTATACCACCACCAGGGCTGTGGGGTGCCTTCCAGGGCCTGCCCAAAGAAGCACTGAACACAGCCCTACTGGAGACCCGGCTTTCTCACTGCTGCCTCCCAAGGGGAAAGGGATTTTTGTTCAGATGCACAGGGCGGCTGCGGAGGGGGGGCAGTGAGGCCTCTTGCCAGCCACAGGCCTCCAGATGAGGGCAGCAGGGGGACTTGGGAGAGCCTGCCCTTGTCTCTTGCTGGTAACAAAGGTTCCACTTGCTTTATTTTCTTTAAAACAATAAATAGCCTAAAAATAGAACAGGAGAGGGAGGAGTAGGGTGAGGTGAGCTTGAACAGGACTGCAACCGTGTGGCTCTGGGGTGGGGGAAGGAAAAAGCAGAGGGCGGGTAAACTTCACCCTCCAACACCCCGAATTTCATTTTGGGTTCCCTTCCTGATTAGCCCGGGGGAGAATCAGGGCAGTGCGCGGGCGACTCTGGTGCTCCAGGCAAACGTGCCCAGCAGTGGGGGCCAATCAGTGCCCCCCTCCCCTGGCCCCATGGGACCTGGCCAAGGGGACCTGCATTCTCAGGGGCTGGAGACCCAGGAGGGGCAAGTTCATTGATGGGTCGTGGCTTCAAGCAAGAGCCACGGTTGCCCTGATGGGTGAGGGGGAGCAGGTGAGGGGGCTGCCCTCTCACTGGAGGTGTGGGGGCAGCGGCAAGGCCTTCTCAGCCAGCAGCTGGTAGAAGGGCTTGGGTGTCTCCCAGTCCTCGTCCTCGCTGCTGGAGCCGTCCTGCTTCACGATGCGGTTGTGCTGGCGACTGAACCTGCGAGCTTTGGTGCTGGGGAGACGGCGGCAGGACGGCTCGGCTTCCTCACTCGCCTCCGGAGATCCCTGTCTCACCCCCACCCCAACCCCGTGGCCCCCGTAGCGGCCTGGGCCACTGTTTTATCCTCTTCTGGGCAAATCTTGGGCCACCAAGTCCTGGTCTGTAAGACGGGACTCAGCCAAGGGCTCTGGGATGTGTTTAAAGTTTTGCTCAATTTTTCAGGGGCAGTTTGGAAATGGGCAGGTGGCAGCTCCTTGAAGGTGGACAGGACAGGGGTATGGGGGAGGCAAGGCGGCCAAGCGACAGGAAAATCAGACCACGCTCCAAGAAACTCGTGTGGTAGAGACAGCAAAGGGATTGAGGCAGGGGGTCCATGTCCGCGTTTAGCTGTTCCCCAGCTTAGCAGTGGTGGGGCACCCCTCCACCTCTGTCACCCCCAAGGGTTTCATAAGAACGGGCAACACACAAATTCCTCGGCCCAGTCTCCCATGCCATGACACCCAAGGCTCCGGAGACAGAGCAGGGTTCCAGAGCAGGGAGGCCCTTCCACCCCTACACCCCCACACCTCAGTCCAGGGCCTCACCAGTATGGCCTCCGTTCCTGCTGGGTCATCGCCCGCCACAGTTGGGCCAGCTCCTTGGTGGCAGCCGTGGAAGCGGTCCCAGGGCAGAATCTGGGACAGGAAGGAGGAGGTAAGGAGAGGCCTGCGGGGTACCCTGACTGAGAACTTGGACTCTTCCTAGCCCTGTGGGCCTGTGAGGCCTCCAAGACCACCCTCTAGAGCTGAGGAGGCAGAGGGAACTAGACTCAGTGGCTGTTCACAAGGGGGCACCCGACGTCCCCAGAGAGTGCAAGGGACCTTTGGCCACTGCTCCTGGCCCCCACACCCAGATCCTCCTGGAAAGGAACCAGCTCTTCTCCACCGTGGCTTGGGGGCCCCCCATCCCCTGGCTCCAGGCCTCACAATGACTGGTTCTGGGTGGGCGCCCAATCTACCAAAGTCAGCCTCGAGGATTTTGCTTAAAACCTTAGAGACCTCTCCTCCCCCAGGGTCACTCGGGTGGGAGACAGGACCCGAGCCTGCGCCTCCTGGGGTGACTCCACCTGCCAGAGAATGAAGCCAGCCCGGAAGAGAACAGAACTGAGTGAAAAGGACAAAGATTCCAGACAGCCTTGTGTGAGCCCTAAAACCATCTGCATCTCAAGGCAGTCTACACCCGCCCGTGTTTTCTAGGTTATATAAGCAAATTCATCCCTTTTCTTGCTGGGCCTGGTGGCTCACACCTGTAATCCCAGCAATTTGGGAGGCTGAGGTTGGCAGATCACTGGAGGTGAGGCATTCAAGGTCAGCCAGGCCAACATGGTGAAACCCTGACTCTACTGAAAATACAAACATTAGCCGGGAGTGGTGGTGTGCGCCTGTAATCCCAGCTACTCAGGAGGCTGAGGCAGGAGAATCTGGGAGGCAGAGGTTGCAGTGAGCCATGATCGCGCCACTGCACTCCAGCCTGGGTGACAAGGTGAGACTCCATCTCAAAAAAAATTTTTTTTGTTTCCTTTTCTTCTGAAGTCTGAAATCTGGGTTTCAGTGCTGGTAATGAATGGGCCCTGTCCAATACGATGGGGCCGGGTTCAGTTCTGGGGGAGAACTGAGGTCCTGGAAGGGTCCGTGGGGTCTGGGAGGGGGGAAGAGTGTCAGACAGTGTCCGACAGTGGGGAGCGGCATGGCCAGGCTGCGGGCACAGAGCAAAGGCAGGGCCTTCCCCCAGGGCCAAAGATGACCCTACCCACCGGATGTACTGCTTCCGGTTCATCCTGCAGAACATGATGAAGCCGTTGACACACTTCTTCTTCATCTGGGGTGGGCAGGGGCCTTTCTTGTTCTCCTTGGGTTTCCCAGGGGCCCTGGCTGCTTGGCCCTTCTTGGCCTTTCTCCCAACTGCTGGCAGGGGTGAGGACTGCCGGTTGGTGGTCCATGTGGTGTCTTCGTCGCCTTCACTGGAGCCCGGCGTGCCCTCAGGGTTGGCCTGAGTATTGGGGAGATGAAGGGGAACCACCGATCTCCCCTCCATCTTTCTCCCTTGCTGTGGCCCAAGACACGCCCTCCAACACCCCCAAAAACGATACTGAGTCCCACAGCCTGCCCCGGTCCTCCGTCTCGCTGGGCCACTGCTACTGCCCGCTGAGCGAGGACAATGAGAGGTCCTCCGTCTCCTTGGGCCACTGCTACCGCCCGCTGAGCGAGAACAATGAGAGGTACACGTCTTGCTAGCCCCTGATCTACCAAAGTCAGCCCCAAGGACTTGGTTTAAAACCTTAGGGACCTCTCCTCCCCCAGGGTTGCTCGGGTGGGAGACAGGACCTGAGAACCCATCCTGGGGGGAGGGAGAGGACGGTGAGGGAGGAAAGAGGCCCGCCGGCCCTGGCACGTGGCCACGTCTCTCACCTCTGGCTTCCTCCACAGGGGCTCAGAGTCACTGTCCTCTGCGCTGGAGCTGGCGCTGGAGCTGGAACTGGAGGTGGAGCTGGATGGCGCCTTGCTGTTCTCATTCAGTGAGAGGTAGCAGTGATCCAGCGAGACGGAGGACCGGGGCAGGCTGTGGGATTCCACAGGGTCTTCAGGGGCCTTGGTGCATGTGTCCTGGGCCATGATGAGGGAGAAAGATGGGACAGGAGACCAGTGGTACCCCTTTATCCCCCCAGAACTCAGGCCTCCTATGTTGGGGCAATATCTTTTTTTTTTTTTTTTTTTGGAGATGGAGTTTTGCTCTTGTTGCCCAGGCAGGAGTTTTGCTCTTGTTGCCCAGGCAGGAGTGCAGTGGCGCGATCTCGGCTCACAGTAACCTCCACCTCTGAGGTTCAAGAGATCCTTCTGCCTCAGCCTCCCAAGTAGCTGGGATTACAGGAATGTGCCACCACACCCGGCTAATTTTTATATTCTTAGTAGAGTTGGGGTTTTGCTGTGTTGGTCAGGCTGGTCTTGAACACCTGAACTCGTGATCTGCCTGCCTCAGCCTCCCAAAGTAGTGGGATTACAGGTGTGACCCACCATGGCCAGCCAGTCTTAACATCTCTGAGCATCTATTTCATCTACAAAATAGTGGTCACAATCTATGCCTCATGGGGTTGAGAAGCACCCCACGCAGTGCCTGGGGCTAAGAACTCCGCCATTGGTGTCCATTTTTGTTTCTGCCACCAATTCAGCTACTCACTGAGGGGATACTAGAAGAAGAATCATGGACTAGGGGTGGGGCTGCTGCTCCATTGGACAGTCGCTTCCTGGAGCGCAAGGTGGCTACAGAGGTTGGTCCAGGGGCCCAGGAGGGTAGTCTTGGGTTTTGGTCTCTGTTCCAACTGAGCATTCCTGGGGATCAGGGATCATTCTCTCTTTTTTTGAGACGAGTCTCATTCTGTCGCTCTGGTTGGAGTGCAGTGGCGTGATCTCTGCTCACTGCATCCTCCGCTTCCTGGGTTCAAGTGATTTTCTTGCCTCAGCCCAGACATTTCTTAGCCTGGGACTACAGGCTCGCGCCGCCACTCCAGGCTAACTTTTGTATTCTTTATTTTATTTCATTTTTTTGAGACGGGCTTTTGCTCTTGTCGCCCAGGGTGGAGTGCAGCTGCGCTATCTCGCCTCACTGCAACCTCCGCCTCCCAGGTTTGAGCGATTCTCCTGCCTCAGCCTCCTGAGTAGCTGGGATTACAGGCATGTGCTATGACGCCCTACTAATTTTTTGTATTTTTAGTAGAGACGGGATTTCGCCATGATGGCCAGGCTGGTCTCAAACTCCTGACCTCAGGTGATCCGCCCTCCTTGGCCTCCTAGTGCTGGGATTACAGGCATGAGCCCCGCGCCTGACCTATTTTTGTATTTTTAGTAGAGATGGGGTTTCTCTATGTTGGCCAGGCTGGTCTCAAGCTCATGACCTCAGGTGATCCACCCGGCTCAGCTTCCCAAAGTGTTGTGATTACAGGCGTGAGCCACTGCACCCAGCCTATTCTTTTGATTTCAGTTTTCTCATCTGTAAAATGGGGCAACAGGAGACCCTGCTTCATACAGTGGTTGTGAAATGATGTGGGAGGCCGGGCGCGGTCGCTCATGCCTGTAATCCCAGCACTCTGGGAGGCTGAGGTGGGCAGATCACTTGAGGTCAGGAGTTCGAGACCAGCCTGGCCAACATGGTAAGACCCCATCTCCACTAAAAATACAAAAAATTTGGCAGGGCGTGGTGGCGGGCACCTGTAATCTCAGCTACTTGGGAGGCTGAGGCAGGAGAATCTCTTGACCCCGGGAGGCGGAGGTTGCAGTGAGCCAAGATCGCGCCACTGCACTGGAGCTTGGGTGACAAGAGGGAAACTCAGTCTCAAAAAATAAATAAATAAAATGATGTGGGGGTTTTTGTATGAGCGCCTGGCAGCTTTTAGCTTTTATCCTTTTTGTTCAGTTCACTCCAAGCACAGAGCAGGCTCTGGTGGCCAGTGGCGTGCGCACAGAGGGTGGGTGGGTTTTTTGAAGGATGAGGAGAAGCATGAGTGGGTGGGCAGGCGAGTGCATGGCAGCTGGAAGGGTGATGGGTGGATGAGTGAATGAAGCTGTGAGTGGTGTGTGTGGAAAGATGGATGGATGGGTCTCTGGACAGAGGGGCAGAGGATTTCTACCTTCTCCTGTGGAGCCTCCTGCATGTAGGCTGAAGGTGAAGACTCCAGATCAAAGCGCACTTCTTCAAAGAGAGCCGCTAGGGAGGGAGACCAGAGGGGCTGCCAGAGCCGAAATGCTTCTCCCACAGCACCAAGCTTCGGCCACGCTGTCCCTGCTAGCCAGACTCCCCGTCTCTGGCTTTCTCCTTCAGGATCTCCCACCCTGTGTCCAAATCCCGCTCATAGCCCACTCCTGTGGGTCACCTCCCACCCACAGAGTGAGCCCAAGCGCTGCTATGGGCTTCTAGAGCCACCCACTCACCACAACAGCCTGTGGTTACTCCCCCACTAGGCTGTGGGCTCCTTGAGGCAGAGCCAGGATCCATCCTGGGCACCCAGGAGGGCCTATCGCAGGCCTGGGCGCTGTATGTTTCCCAAAGGAACTAAGCCTCAGGGCCAGCCCTGAGGCCTCACCTTGGGCCAGGTACTCCGTGCCATCCTCCAAGAGCTCATCTGGCAGCAGTTTCCCTGGGGAGCTGAAAAGGCTGGGGCTGAGCCCGAGGATCTCACTTGGGTGGCCTGTTCTGTTCCAGACATCAATCTGGGGAGGCCCCAGGGACAGTGGGCTCCCTGGAAAGGAAACAGCAGACTCAGAGCTGTGGCCAGAGATCACCCTGTGCCCTAGCACAGCAGCTGGCATACAGGAGACAGTGCCTGACGCTGGGGCAAAGTGCCTGATGCTGGGGAAGGCGAATGTCAGTTTCTCATTTTGAATTCTTGATCGGAGAAATGAAGAGGCAGCTGGGCGCGGTGGCTCATGCCTGTGATCCCAGCACTTTGGGAAGCCGAGGCGGGTGTATCACTTGAGGTCAGGAGTTCAAGACCAGCCTGGCTAACATGGTGAAACCCTGTGTCTATGAAAAAATACAAAAATTGGCTGGGCATGGTAGCATGTGCCTGTAATCCCAGCTTCTCAGGAGGCTGAGGCAGGAGGATCACTTGAACCCGTGAGGCAGAGGTTGCAGTGAGCCGAGATCGTGCCACTGCACTCCAGCCTGAGTGACAGAGTGAGACTATGTCTCAAAATTGGAAAAAAAGAAATGAAGAGAAATGACATTATGTCAGGGATGGCCACAAAACAAAAAATCAGTATCGTAATGTGCAAGTTCCCACAGGCTGATTATAACTACCTGCATCTCTGCGATAAGATTCTGAGCTCAGATGTGGTGGCTTGAGCCTGTAATCCCAGCTCTTTGGGAGGCCGAGGTAAGCAGATCACCTGAGGTCAGGAGTTTGAGACCATCCTGGCCAACATGGTGAAACCCCATCAGTACTAAAAATACAAAAATTTGCTGGGCGTGCTGGTGCATGCCTGTAATCCCAGCTACTTGGAGGCTGACACAGAATCGCTTGAACCCAGAGGCGGAGGTTGCAGTGAGCCGAGATAGCGCCAGTGCATTCCAGCCTGGGCGATGAGAGTGAAACTCCATCTCAAAAAAAAAAAAAAAGTCTGACCTGTGTCAGAGCTAAAAAAAAATAAAAAAAAAAAGATTCTGAGGTTGGGAGCAGTGGCATGTGCCTGTAATCCCAGCACTTTGGGAGGCTGAGGCAGGACAATCCCTTGAGGCCAGGAATTGGAGGCCTCAGTGAGCTGTGATTGCGCCACTGCACTCCAGCCTCAGGGGGAGAACTTGTGTCAAAAGAAAAAACAAACACAGAAAGAGGCTGGGGCAGTGGCTCATGCTGTAATCCCAGCACTTTGGGAGGCTGAGGCATGTGGGTCACCTAAGGTCAGGAGTTCAAGACCAGCTTGGCCAACATGGTGAAACCTCATTTCTACTAAAAATACAAAAATTAGCTGGGCATGGTGGTGGGCACCTGTAATCCCAGCTACTCAGGAGGCTGAGGCAGGAGAATCCCTTGAAGCCAGGAGACAGAGGTTGAAGTGAACTGAGATCATGCCACTGCATCCCAGCCTGGGCAGCAGAGTGAGACCCTGTCTCAAAAAAACAAACCAAAAAGACCCAGAACGATTCTGAGGCAGTATCTGGGCTAAAGGAAAGAGTGGTGATTGATTAGCAATGTCTGCCATGGCAGCGGTGGTGAAGAGATGGCAGGTACACTGTGTGTTTGCCTTCCCCTGTGTTTAGGGGATCTCTGTTCCCTTTCCCACCTCCCCCTCTTCCATAGAAATCCTCAGATTGAAGTGTGGGAAGGCCCACACCAGCCTACAAGGAGGAGCGAGAGAGCTGCAGTCACCTTGAGGGCTGTCCTCTGGGGTCCAGGCAGGAAGCCAGGGGTCAACGTCTAGGGACCTTTTGTCCACGTCCTGGCTGGAATCATTGAACAGCAAGGGCTGCCTACGAGAGGTGGAGTTTCAGAGTCAGAAACTGAAGTCAGGAAGACAGTCCAGGGCCTGTGTTTCCAGGTCACACAGGCCCTGGGCTGGAAACTACTATGGAGCCCTTTTGTTGCTCTGCACTGGCCCCTTGGGGAGTGCTAGGGGAGTAAAGCTCAGTCAGCTGAGGTTCGCATCCTCAGCGAGCTTACAGTTTCATGAGGAGAGCCCAGCTGGTAAGCAGGCGCTGCAGACTAGGGGGCAGTGCTGTGACTGAGGCGTTGGGGAAGGATGAGCCAGTGGAGAGCAGTGGGCTCAGCCTGAGGGATGGGTGGTTTTCCAGGGGCACAGGGAAGCAGGCCATCCAGGGAGAGGTACTGGAATGTGAGAAGCCCAGAGGGGCTGGCGCAGGGCTCCTAGGGAATGGCGAACGTGTGTGGTGTGAAGTGTAAGAGTCATGGGTGAAGGGCAGGGCTGACGAGGTGAGTTGGGGGCCACTGAAGGTCTCAAATGCCGGGTAAGATATCGGGGCCGGATGCAGTAACCCATGCCTGTAATCCCAACACTTTGGGTGGCTGAGGTGGGAGGACTGTTTGAGTCCGGGAGTTCAAGACCAGCTTGGGCAAATAGGGAGACCTCATTTCTTTTTCTTTCTTTTTTTTTTGAGACGGAGTCTCACTCTGTAACCCAGGCTGGAGTACAATGGCGTGATCTCAGCTCACTGCAACCTCCGCTTCCCGGGTTCAAGGGATTGATTCTCCGGCTCAGCCTCCTGAATAGCTGGGACTACAGGCTCATGCCAGCACGCCTGGCTAATTTTTTGTATTTTTAGTAGAGACAGGGTTTCACCGTGTTAGCCGGGAGCATCTCAATCTTTTGACCTTGGGATCTGCCCGCTTCGGCCTCCCAAAGTGCTGGGATTACAGGTGTGAGCCACCATGCCCTGCTGGGAGACCTCATTTCTACAAAAAATAAACATAAAAAAATTAGCTGGGTGGTGTGCGCCTGTTGTCCCAGCTACTCAGGAAGCTGAGGCGGGAGGACTGTTTGAGCCCTGAAGGTTAAGGCTGCAGTGACCTATGATCATGTCACTGCTCTCTGGCCTGGGCAACAGAATGAGACCCTGTCTCCAAAAAAAAAAAAGATATTGGACTCTATGCTACAGGCACTGAGGAAGGGCTTTAAGCCAGGACCTCCATGGTCAAGGTCTCTGTGTTGGAAAAGCCATGTGGTCACATGAGGATGGGATGGAGGGGTGGCAGGGGAGGCAGGGAGACAGATGAGAAAGCTGTGACCATGTCCAGGAAATGGGAAGTTGGGCTTTCCTGCAAGCTCACGGTGGCAGGCACAAAGCTGGGTCCCTATTGGTGCTCAAGGGGCACCCACAGAGGACACGAATTGACCTCTGTTTCCACTACCCCTCACCCGCGCCACATCAAACCCCTCAGCACTGCCCACTCAGTGCCCTGGGGACTCCCTTACCTGGGATGGGGCTGGGTCTTGTTGAGAAAATGGATCCTCTCCACATCTTCCTGGGCCAGGAGCGCAGGGAAAGGTGCGTCGTCCTGGACACTGTCCTGGCACCAGCAGCCTAAGAGGGCAGATCAGGGTGACCACACCTGGGGACTGGGCCAAATTCCAGGACACCCAGACACAGAGGAGGAAGGGGGGGCCAACTTCTGTCACACACCCACTCCCCAATCCTAGCCCAAACCTCAGGATGCGGGGCACCATTGTGAAACTGAAGGGTGCCCCAAATCACCCCTAGGTTTTTGGAATCCCACATCCCTATCAGAAGCTGTAATGGGGCCAGGCAAGGTGGCTCATGCCTGTAATCCTAGCACTTTGGGAGGCCAAGGCGGGCAAATCACTTAAAGTCAGGAGTTGGAGACCAGTCTGGCCAATATGGTGGAACCCAGTCTCTATTAAAAATATAAAAATTAGCCAGGCATGGTGGTGGGTGCCTGTAATCCCAGCACTTTGGGAGGCCAAGGTAGGTGGATCATCTGAGGTCAGGAGTTTAAGACCAGCCTGGCCAACATGGCAAAACCCCATTTTTACTAAAAATACAAAAATTAGCTGGGCATGGTGGCACACACCTGTAACCCAGCTACCTGGGAGGCTGAGGCAGGGGAATCACTTGAACTCAGGAGGCGGAGGTTGCAGTGAGCTGAAATGGCACCATTGCACTCCAGCCTGGGTGACAGAGTGAGACCCTGTCTCAAAAAACAAACAAAAAGAGCTGTAATGAAGAATAGTCATAAGTGGAATCCTGACAATGACCATGAAGCTAGCTGACAAGAACACAGAGCTTACAGCTGTGAGGGCTGCCAAGAGCCTTTTCTATTCTGTTCACCTTTGCCTAAGGGCACCAGTATTATACCCATTTTACAGGTAAGTAAACTGAGGCACTGAGATCTCAAGTAACTTGCCCAAGGTCACACAGCTAGCAGGAAGATCTGAGAAGCCCTCCCTGCTCCCTAGGCTGGGTCAGATGCCCCTTCTGGGGACCCCAGCCTCCTGGGTAAGCCCAGGAAGTCTGGGTCACTCTGGGCTGTCAGTATTGGGTGACATAAGCGATTCCTTCATGGGGCTGTGAACTTGGTCACTGATGTGTCACCAGCATCTGGCACAGGGCCTGGCACAGAGGAGGTGCTCGGGTTGGGGGAGAAGGGGCTGAGTGAAGCTGGTTGAGGTGACTCACGCCTGTAATCCCAGCACTTTGGGAGGCCAAAGTGGGTGGATCCCCCGGAGGTCAGGACTTTGAAACCAGCCTGGCCAACATGGTGAAACACTGTCTCTGCTAAAAACACAAATACTATCCAGGCATGGTGGTGCATGCCTGTTATCCCAGCTACTTGGGAGGCTGAGGCAGGAGAATTGCTTGAATCCAGGAGGCAGAGGTTGCAATGAGCCAAGATTGTACCACTGCACCCTAGCCTAGGCAAGAGAGCCAGAGTCTGTCCCAAAAAAAATAAAAATAAAAAAAAAAAGAAAAGAAAAGAGAAAGGGCTGAATGAAGAGATAGAGGAGCGAGATGACTTGAGGCCTCAAAGCCTTGAGCTCTGACCTCCCTCCCTCTCGTCCAGCTCTCTGCCTGAACGCATCACCATACCTTTTCCAAACCAGCGCCATGACTGGGGCACGGGAGAGCCAAATGAGGCCTGATGCAGAGGCCCTGCCCTCCTCCCGGTTCTGTGATGGAAAGCCCACACAGAAGGATGATGCTGATCTTGTCCCACACTTACAGCCATGACACAGCCTTCAATGAAGAAGACCACCAGAGCAAGGCCACAGGCTTGAGAAGGGAGAGGCGGTGTTTCCCATACATTGCTGCAGCCCCTGCTACTGGTACTGTGTCTGGGGACGCAGTAGGTGCCCACAAAGTGGCATCTCAATGAAAGACTAAGTTCATAGTGAAGAAAAAGACCAACTTGAGATGTCACAGTGGATGGTGTCCTCAGCCAGATCCAGCAACGTCAGCTGGGACTGTCCTCCTTTTCTGTCACCTGGAGGCGAGGATGATGCAGGCCTGGGGTGACCGCCGGAGTCGGGGCACCTTGGAGGGGTGGTGGTCCCCCCTGTGCCTCTTCCTTTCTGGTCTGGGGTTGGGGTTACCAGCTTCTCAGGCTTGTTCAGGGCCAGGGAGCGGCGAGGCTTTGGGGTCCGAGTCTTCTCAGGATCTTGGTTTTCTGGGGAAGCAGAGAGTCAGGTGTCAGAGGGACCTGGGGGCCACCTGTCTATCACCAGAGTAAGGCTCAGATGGGAAACTTCCTTGTCTGAGTCAAAGCTATGCCTGGCCTGGAATGGGTGTGCCCACATGCTCAATCATAGACCTCTTTGTTCAGCCCCTGTCTACACGTCAGAATCTTCTTGCAAGCTTTAAAAAATATTGGTCAGGCGCAGTGGCTCGCACCTGTAATCTCTGGGCTTTGTGAGGCCGAGGCAGGCAGATCACTTGAGGTCAGGAGTTCGAGACCAGCCTGGCTAACATGGTGAAACCCTGTCTCTACTAAAAATACAAAAATTAGCAGTGCATGGTGGCACATGCCTGTAATCCCAGCTACTTGGGAGGCTGAGGCAGGAGAATTGCTTCAACCTGGGAGGCAGAGGTTGCAGTGAGCCAAGATTTCATCATTGCACTCCAGCCTGGTGGACAGAGTAAGACTCCGTCTCAAAAAAAAAAAAATACTGATGCCCAGGTTCTGCCACAGACCAGTGAACCCCGACTTTCTGGGTGTGAGGCCTTAGTGCTGGTACAAGGAGGAGCTGGGAGTTGAACCCAGGCATAGGTTGCTGAGAAGGCCCCCAGATAAGGACATCCCTGGAGAAGGAGCCCTGCTCCTGGGTGACCCGGACTTCTGGTTCCACCTCCACTGGCAGCTTGTACCTGACACTTGGGTCAGCTTCTTCTTCCGAGGCTTCTGGCAGGCCCCCTGGAGACGGGACTTCTGAGAGCTTGGGGAGCTGGAGGGGGGTAGAGTGTCTCCTCCGCCTGGCTGGGCCTGAGGCTGGGTTCTGCCCCAGCCCTGCAGGGATGGAGGAGACAGGTCAGATCCCCCACCCCATCTGCACCCAGTTGCAGTTCCTGCCTTCCAGACAGTGCTCCCCAGTCCCGGATCAGGCCCCCAGGCTGACTTTACAGTGTGGAAACTGGGGACCTATGGGAGGACACACAGTCAGGACTTTGAAAGTGGAGGGTAAGAATGCACATTTCTTCAGGGCTGTTTTGGGCCTTGGTCAAGCAGAAGAACGGAATCAATACTTCCCCAGACTGGGCACCTCGAGGATGCTTCACCATCTCCCCGCCCACGCCAACGCCTCCTCCTGCCTTCCTCAACACAGTGAAGGCCCCCCACCCACCCCAAGTTCACTGGGGCCTTTTCCTCTGGCCTCTCCGTTCTTTCTTGTTAACATCTCCTAGATGGACTTACTTCTACCCACATTCTCAGCTACAGTGCTGGCTTGCGCCTGGTTGTCCCCTGTCTGAGTCACTCTGAATAGTGTCTTTCCTCATGTTCCTGACTGCGGTCTCTCCCTTCATGACCTGTCCTCTACACTACGTGTCAGGGACCTTGTTCTAAAGAAACAAATCCAGGCCAGGTGCGGCGGCTCACACCTGTAATCCCAGCACTTTGGGAGGCCGAGATGGGCAGATCACCTGAGGTCAGGAGTTTGAGACCAGCCTGGCCAATGTGGTAAAACCCCGTCTCTACGGAAAATACAAAAATTAGCTAGGCATGGTGGCAGGTGCCTGTAATTCCAGCTACTTGGGAGGCTGAAGCACGAGAATTGCTTGAATCCAGGAGGCAGAGGTTGCAATGAGCTGAGATCAAGCCACTGCACCAAGCCTGGGCGACAAAAGCAAAACTCTGTCTCAGACAAAAAAAAAAAAAAAAAAAAACAGAAGAGGCCAGATGCGGTGGCTCACGCCTGTAATCCTAGCACTTTGGGAGGCTGAGATGGGCGGATCACCTGAGGTCAGGAATTCAGACCAGCTTGGCCAACATGGTGAAACTCCATCTCTACTAAAAATATAAAAATTAACGGGGTATAGTGGCAGACGCCTGTAATCCCAGCTACTCAGGAGGCTGAGGCAGGGAGAATTGCTTGAACCCGGGAGGTGGAGTTTGCAGTGAGCCGATATCATGCCACTTTACTCCAGCCTGGGCAAAAGAGTGAGACTTGCCTCAGAAAAAAAAAGAAGAAACTATCTGAGTAACAGCTTGCAGACATGAGAAGATGCGTAGGGTGTCTGGGGACAGGCAAGTCGCTGGGTGTGATTGGAGGTCTGCGTGGCATGGAGATGATGTGTGAGGGCTCCTAGATAGGTCCTGACTCAGGCTCATCTCTGTGACCTTAACCTCTCCATGCTTCGGTTCCATCATCTACAAAACAGGACCACACTAGCTTTTCCCTTCTGTGTTTGTCCTGACGATTAAATGTGAGTTAACACATAGAAACATAAGTCAGGCTTGGTGGCCCAGTCCTATAATCCCAGCACTTTGGGAGGCCAAGGCAGGAGGATTGCTGGAGTCCAGGAGTTCAAGACCAGCTCGGGCAACATAGTAAGACCCCGTCTCTCCAAAAAACAAACAAACAAAAATATTAGCTGACGTTGGTGGCACATGCTTGTAGTCCTAGCCACTTAGAAGTTTGAGGCAGAAGAACTGCTTGACCCCTGGACTTTGAGTCCTGGGAGGTGGAGTTTGCAGTGAGCCATGATCATGCCGCTGCACTCCAGCCTGGGTGACAGAGTGAGACCCTGTTCCAAAAAAAAAAAAAAGGAAACACCTGGAACATACCAGTCCTCCAAGGCTGGATGTGCTGGGTGCTGTCGGTTACTGGAGTGTAAAACATACTGGCAGAGGCCTGGGAGGCAGAGGTTCAGAGAGTGTGAACAGGCAGTGTTCAGTGTTCAGAGGCAGTGAACAGAGATTGTGCCACTGCACTACAGCCTGGGCGACAGAGTGAGACTTTGTCTCAAAATAAATAAATAAGTAAACAAGCCTGGCCAAGATGGTGAAACCCTGTCTCTACCAAAAATACAAAACGTATCCGGATGTGGTGGCAGCTGTAATCCCAGCTACTCGGGAGGCCAAGGCAAGAGAATTGCTTGAACCCAGGAGGTGGAGGTTGCAGTGAGCTGAGATTACACCGCTGTACTCCAGCCTGGGTGACAGAGTGATATTCTGTCTCAAAAAAAAAAAAAAACACCACACAAATAAATAAATAAATAAGTAAATGAAATATGCTGGCAGAATGGTGGAGATGAGGCTGGGAGGTTTGGCAGGGATTAGGACGGCAGGGATTAGATCCCAAAGGATTTCCAGCGCATGGCCAATGGGGGAGGTGAAGAAGATGAAAATTACTGAGGGATTTTATGCCAGAGGAAAGTCATGATTAGATTCATTTATTTTATTTTATTTCTTCTCTTATTATTTTTTGAGACAGAGTCTCGCTGTGTCACCCAGGCTGGAGTGCAGTGCAGCGATCTTAGCTCACTGCAACCTCCACTTCCCAGGTTCAAGCGATTCTCCTGCCTCAGCGTCCGAAGTAGCTGGGATTACAGGCGCCTGCCACCACGCCCAGCTAACTTTGTATTTTTAGTAGAGATGGGTTTTCACCATGTTGCCTAGGCTGGTCTCAAACTCCTGACCTCAAGCGACCCACCTGCCTCGGTCTCCCAAAGTGGTGGGATTACAGGTGTGAGCCACCGCACCCGGCCTGTTTCTTCTGTCCGTCGGGGCTTCCGTGTGTCTCCTACTGTCCTGAAGGCCCAGCTCCAAGGCCCCGCTCCTCTGAGTTCCCATGGCATCTTGCACATCTGACTTTGTCCCCTCTACCAGGCCTTGACACAAGGGTTGCTTGGTGTCCCTGGTGGCCGGAACCACACTTGGCACATCGCAGGCACCAGGAAACACTGGCTGAACTACTTACCCACAAGGCCACCTTCCACATTGGTGGCGTGGTATTTCAGGAAGGCCTTGACTGCATCGATGTTTCTTTGGAGGTACTGAGTGTACTGCAGGACATGCACCAGAATCTCCTTCTGCCTCAAGAGAAAGACAGGGTTAGGCTGGGCACGGTGGCTCACGCCTGTAATCCCAACACTTTGGGCAGCCGAGATGGGAGGATTACAAGGTCAGGGGTTCAAGACTAGCCTGGCCAACATAGTGAAATCCTGTCTCTACTGAAATACAAAAATTAACTCGGTGTGGTGGTGTATGCCTGTAATCTTAGCTACGCGGGAGGCTGAGGCAGGAGAATTGCTTGAACTAGAACCCAGGAGGCAGAGGTTGCAGTGAGCCAAGATCATGCCACTACACTCCAGCCTGAGCTACAGAGCAAGACCATCTCAAAAAAAAAAAAAAAAAAAAAAAAAGGCGGGCGTGGTGGCTCACACCTGTAATCCAAGCACTTTGGAGGCCAAGGCGGGTGGATCAGCTGAGGTTGGGAGTTCAAGACTAGCCTGACCAACATGGTGAAACCCCGTCTTAAAAAAAAAAAAAAAAGACAGGGTTGAGCACATCAGCCAGGGCTCGAGACAACGTGAGGCTGCTGGGGACCAGAGACACAGAGGCTCCAGGACCCCATTCTCCATTCACCCCAACAACTCCTCAGTCGGCAGAGACCTTCCTGTTCTGCTGCCTAGCCCTCACTGCAGCCCAGTGAGACAGGGGCTACAGCTACAGAAACG
This sequence comes from Ateles fusciceps, assembly GCA_036589455.1. Lineage (NCBI taxonomy): Eukaryota > Metazoa > Chordata > Mammalia > Primates > Atelidae > Ateles > Ateles fusciceps. Next base: position 1,477,187 of record JAZHEH010000929.1, on the reverse strand, counting down.
GAGGCTCAAAGTGCTAAGGGGCTTGCTAAGGCTACAGAGATTGGCTGGGCGTGGTGGCTCACACCTGTGATCCCTGCACTTTGGGAGGCCAAAGCGGGTGGATCACTTGAAGTTAAGAGTTCGAGACCAGACTGGCCAACAGGGCAAAACCCTGTCTCTAATAAAAATACAAAAATAAGCCAGGCGTCATGGTACACGCTGGTAGTCCCAGCTACTCAGGAGGCTGAAGCAGCAGAATCGCTTGAACCCGGGAGGCAGAGGTTATAGTGAGCTGAGGTCATGCCACAGCACTCCAGCCTGGGCAACAGAGCAAGACTGTCTCACAAAAGGGCTGGAGATCTGTCTCAACAAAGGTCTGCCTGCCTCCTGGTGCAGTTTTTGGCACATGCTCCCTGGCGTCTCACCGGCCGTCGGCTCATACTGTATTCTCTATCTGTAAAGCCTCCTCTTCTCGCCACAAACTCCCTCACCTGGCTTCTCCTCCTCTGCGCCTCTGCACAGTGGTCTCCTCTTCCAGAAGTGCCACCTCCCTTCTCCTCTCACCCAGGCGGGTGAGCTGTCCCTCCTGCATTCTTTTTTTTAAAATTGAGATAGAGTTTTGCCCTTGTTGCCCAGGCTGGAGTGCAATGGCTCCATTTCCACTCACTGCAACCTCTGCCTTCTGGGTTCAAGTGATTCTCCTGCCTCAGCCTCCCAAGTAGCTAGGGTTACAGGCATGTGTCACCACGCCCAAATAATTTTGTAATTTTAGTAGAGATGGGGTTTCACCATGTTGGTCAGGCTGGTCTTGAACTCTTGACCTCAGGTGATCCACCTGTCTCGGCCTCCCAAAATGCTGGGATTACAGGCATGAGCCACTGCACCTGGTCCTCTCCTGCATTCTTATGACACCCTGGGCCTATCTCCACCAAGGCACTTGCTACACTGTTTTATAATCATTGGTCATTCTCTGCACTGACTGTGAGCTACTTAAGAGTGTGACTGTAGACTTAGCGAATTGATTTCTCATCCCAAGCACAAAGAATTGAGAGGTCACTCAGCCAGGGACTGTCAAAGGAAGGAATCTCCCCCACAGTACCACAAAGGATGTCTCCTACCCCGCAGGTGTCATCTGTGCAGCCACCAAATACCTCCTGAGTTGATACTGCAGTCACGAAGCTAAAAGAGACTACTACTGACTAGGGGCCAGGTGTGTCAGGGTAAACTAGACATGGTTTTTTTTTTTTTTTTTTTTTTTTTGAGACAGTCTCACTCTGCGGCCCAGGCTGGAGTGCAGTGGTGCAGTCTCAGCTCACAGCAACCTCCACCCCTCGGGTCCAGATTCAAGAGATTCTCCTGCCTCAGCCTCTTTAGTAGCTGGAAGTACAGACATGTGCCACCATGCCCAGCTAAATTTTTGTATTTTTGTAGAGAAGGGGTTTCACCATGTTGGCAAAGCTGGTCTTGAACTCTTGATCTTGTGATCAATTCGCCTTGGTCTCCCAAAGTGCTGGGATTACAGGCGTGATCCACTGTGCCCAGCCCACTTGCTGCTATTTAAAGACCTGCCTCCCAAACCTGCCCCTCTCTCCTCTATTCTCCGTACCTTTGTGAGCTTCTTGGTCGTCAGGGCTATGGGCAGCAGCAATGCCAACTCTTGCAGTTTGCTAGTGTGGTTTTTCCTCTGCTTCCTATTTGGGGACAGGAGCTGGTTTTGGTTAGGACATCCAAAACTGAATTCCGCATTCGACCTGCAAACCCCTGTCTGTGTTACCCATTTTAGAGCTGCCTGCATCCCAGCCTGAACACTCAAGACAGAATCCCAGGCATCACCCGTACTTGTTACTTCCCCTTAGCCCTTGACCAGTCAGTCACCAGATCTTACCCACTCCTCCTCCATCACCTTTTCTTCAACCCCAGAGCCCTGTCCTATCCATATGTTCACATTCTTATAGTTCACCAGCCCCACCATTTGGCTTCTTCCAGCCCTACTTTCTGCTAGACTCACGGTGACTTTCCTGGAACACAAATCTGACCACGTCACTATCTTGCTTCAAACCTTTCCATGCCATCCCATTGTTAAGGATCAAGTTTAAGTTCCTAATGTGGGGTGGGCGCAGTGGCTCATGCCTGTAATCCCAGCACTTTGGGAGGCCGAAGTGGGCAATCATCTAAGGTCAGGCGTTTGGGACTAGCCTGATCAACATGGTGAAACCCCATCTCTACCAAAAATACAAAAATTAGCCGGGTGTGGTGGCGCGCACGCAGCTATGTGGGAAGCTGAGGCAGGACAATCGCTTGAACCCAGGAGTTGGAGGTAGAAGTAAGCCAAGATCATGTCACTGGACTCCAGCCTGGGAAACAGCATGAGACTCCATCTCAAAAAAACAAATAAGGCCAAGCACAGTGGCTCACACCTGTAATCCTAGCACTTTGGGAGGCCAGTGTATTTTTAGTAGAACCCCGTCTCTACTAAAAATATGAGGTGGGCAGATCACCTGAGGTGAGAAGTTTGAGACAAACCTGGCCAACATGGTGAAACCCTGTCTCTACTAAAAATACAAAAATTAGCCAGGTGTGGTGGCAATCGCCTGTAATCCCAGCTCCTCGGGAGGCTGAGGCAGGAGAATGGCTTGAACCTGGGAGGCAGAGGTTGCAGTGATTCGAGATTGTGCCATTGCACTCCAGCCTGGGGAACAACAGCAAGACTTCATCTCAATCAATCAATCAATCAATCAATACAAAAATTAGCCAGGCATGGTGGCAATCGCCTGTAATCCCACCTCCTCGGGAGGCTGAGGCAGGAGAATTGCTTGAACCTGGGAGGTGAAGGTTGGAGTGAGCTGAGATTACGCCACTGCACTCCAGACTGGGAGACAGAGCAAGACACTATCTCAAAAAAAAAAGGTCCTAATGTGGCTTATCATTTGCAGCCTGGCCCAGCTGATCATTCTGGTCTCGCCTCTTGCTTCCTTTGGCTCTCTCCTATCAACCGCTAAGGCCCCCTCGCCCTGGTGCTCTCACACCTCTGATCACTGCACCAGGCTGTTGTCTGTGTCGTTGGTACCACTGTACCCCAGCACCTAGAACAGGGCCTGGAATATTGTGACGACTCACTGTGTATTTGGTAAGTGAATTAATAAATAAGGACACAAAATAAGTTGTCTTGGCCGGGAGCACTGGCTCATGCCTGTAATCCTAGCACTTTGGGAGGCCGAGGTGGGTGGATCACGTGAGCTCAGGAGCTTGAGACCAGCTTGGCCAACATGGTGAAATGCTGTCTCTACTACAAATACAAAAAATTACCCGGGTGTGGTGGTGGGCACCTGTAATCCCAGCTACTCAGGAGGCTGAGACAGGAGAATCGGTGGCTGGCTAATTTTTTCATTTTTTGTGGAAGTACACTCCACCGTGCCGGTGGCACATGCCTGTAGTCCCAGCTACTTTGCGGGGCTGAGGTAGGAGGATCACTTGAGCCAGGGAGGTCGAGGTTGCAGTGAGCCATGATCACTCCATTACACTATAGTTTGGGCAACAGAATGAGACCCTGTCTTGAAAAATAAAACAAAACAAAAAACTCCAAGAACAAATACAGCCCCTTCTTCTGGAGATGACAGTATCTTTGGGGCTTAAAGTAATTAATCAAATTGTCATACAAACAAAATTGCAAGTAAGACCAGAAAAAGCTACATAATGTACTGGGTTCAGGGGGCATTGTAAATGAAAATATGGGACCTCTTGTTCAAAAATTGAGAATTTCAAGATGGTGAGAGCGGAGCATGAAACCAAGCATTGGACCATCCTGAGCACAGGGCCCTATGTGACTACACAGGTCACATGTCTACGAAGTTGGCCATGATAAAGAAATGAGTCTTGCTTGGTGTTATAGAAGCTTGTAAAAGGAGGCTGGGCGTGGTGGTGGGATTACAGATGGGATTACAGGTGGCACCTGTAATCCCAGCACTTTGGGAGGCTGAGCCGGGAGGATCACTTGAGGTCAGGAGTTTGAGACCAGCCTGTCCAACATGGCAAAATCCCGTCTCAAAACTAAAAATACAAAAATTAGCTGGACATGGTGGCACAGAGGGTTTCATATAAACTACAGTCCCTGGGTGTTTACTCTGGGTTTTACAAAGCACTGGGTGAAACTTCTGGGCAAACAGGTTAGAAAGGGAGGAACTGAGTGTCTTGGCATCCCCTGGGCAGCAGTCTTGAATAGGTATAACCTGGGCTCTGCTCTCAGGGGCCTCCAGGAACCAGATACCACCTCCCAGGGCTGCCTCTTTCTTTGCTGGATGGTTCTGGTTTTAGCCAATTTCTTTCCTCACAGTCTCTATATTTTCAGCCACTAATCCCAGCTGTGCCCTCTGGGCTTTCAGGGAACAGGTCAGCTCCAGCCACATGGATTTTCTTACTGTTTCTCTAAACTGCCAAATTATTTCTGCCTTAGGGCCTTTGCTATTCCCTCTGCTTGGAATGTTCTTTTGCCCTGGTTTGTTTTGCTGGCTTGTTTGTTTTTTGAGACAGAGAGTTGCTCTGTCATCCAGGCTGGTGTGTAACAGCACAGTCATAGTTCCCTGTAACCTCAAAATCCTGAGCTCCAGCAATCCTTCTCCCTCAGTCTCCCGAGTAGCTGGGACTTTAGGCACATACCACCATACCAGGCTATTTAAAAAATTTTTTTTGTATTGACAAGGCTGAGTGTGGTGGCTCACATCTGTAATCCCAGCACTTTGGAGGCTGAGGCAGGATGCACCCTTGAGCCCAGGAGTTTGAGTACAGCCTGGGCAACATAGGGAGACCCTGCCTCTACAAAAAAACTTTTAAAAATAAATTTTAACCCTGGGAGCAGTGGCTCACGCCTGTAATCCTAGCACTTTAGGAGGTCAAAGCGGGTGGGTCACCTGAAGTCAGGAGTTCAAGACCAGCATGACCAACATGGCAAAACCCCATCTCTACCAAAATACAAAAATTAGCTGGGCACGGTGGCAGGCACTTGTAATGTCAGCTACTTGGGAGGCTGAGGCAGGAGAATCGCTTGAACCCGGGAGGCAGAGGTTACAATGAGCCGAGATCACACCATTGCACTCCAGCCTGGGTAACAAGAGCAAAAATTTCGTCTCAAAATCTAAATAAAATAAAATAAAATACATTTTAAAATAAAATTTTCTATAGAGACACAGTCTCTCTATATTGTACAGGCTGTGAAATCTTCTTTTTCTTTTTTTTTTGTTAATTATAAATATGAACTCCATGAGGGCAAGATTTTTTTTTTTTTGAGGCAGAGTCTTGCTCTGTTGCCCAGGCTGGAGTGCAATGGTGGGCTCTTGGCTCACTGCAACCTCCATCTCCTGGGCTCAAGTGATTCTCCTACCTCAGCATCGCCAGTAGCTGGTATTATAGGCACACACCACCATGGAGGGTAAGTAACTGCTATATCCCAGGTTGATTTATCCATAAAATGCAGAAAGCACAGTACCTGGACCCCATGATACTTTTAGGGGCTCATGAAAATGTTCTAATTCCTATTAAATTAGAAAAACAAAAAATATCAGCCCATCTGTACTATACTTGTCTTTATATCAATACTGTCATAAACCACAATTGTTCATAGTTTTCTATGGAGGAAGGGGATCAAGAAGGCACAATTGTACAGGGCCCACAGAAGCCATAATGCTGCCCTGGTTACATCTCTTAAATCCCAGAATAATGCCTAACACTTAGTGGGTACTCACCCGGCCCCTAGTTAGTTTATTTTACAGGAACTAAAAGGAGCCCTAACCAAAAGCCAGCCTAAACGTCTCATATTAAATATGGAAAAGCCAAGGCCCAGCCCTTCATTTGTTTCACTAGTGTGCAGGGATGTAAGAGTAAGAGCTCCCCCAGCCAGGTGTGGTGGCTCACGCCTGTAATCCCAGCACTTTGGGAGGCCAAGGCGGGTAGATCACGAGGTCAGGAGTTCAAGACCAGCCTGGCCAACATAGTGAAAACCCGTCTCTACGAAAAATACAAAAAAATTAGCCAGGTGTGGTGGCATGTGCCTGTAGTCCCAGCTACTCAGGAGGCTGAGGTGGGAGAATCACTTGAACTGGGAGGCGGAGGTTGCAGTGAGCCGAGACCACACCACTGCATTCCAGCCTGGGTGACAGAGTGAGACTCCATCTCAAAAAAAAAAAAAAAAAAGTAACAGTGAAAGCTCCCCCAACAAAAATAATTTTTAAAATATTTAAAATGAGCTCCCCAAAAGTGAGACAAAGTAGGGGACAGTCCCAAGAGGTAGTATAAAGGTTGACAGATAAGCTCCAGTTTTTGAAGCAGAAAGACTGGTATTCAAATCCTAGCTCCACCACTTGCTGTGTGACTTTGGGCAACTGCTTTCAGTTCTCTGAGCCTGTTTCTTCCTCATTTACAAAATGGAGGTGGCTAGGAAAATTCTGATCTTGTCTGGAAGGGGTTTAGTATAGTACCTGGTACTACAGAGTGTTCATCAAATGTGAGTTCAAGTAAGCGAGTGGACAGTCATTTGTCAGAATGATTTTAGGGGTCGGAGGTGTTGGAGAATGAGGTATATTTTTGCTTGACCAACATCCAATCCCCCCTCTTTCTGTTAACAGTACCTCAATTTTTCTTTGAGCCACCAATTCTCCTCCACTCTCAGTCCATGTGGTTCAGAGAGGCTGACCTTATCTTCCTCTTTCAGTAGGGAGCACAGAACCAAGGTCCTGCCAAGAATAGTCATAGTGATTGGTTCAGAACTGGGGCTAGGTTTGGCCAATCAGACCCAGTCAATCTTAGAAAGAGACTTTCTCTTCTGGGTATATGGAGTTGAAAAGATATGGACCTGGAGCTGCTGGGAACCATCTTGCCTTTCCAAAGGGAGAATCTGTGGCCCGGCATGATGGCTCACACCTGTAATCCCACCACTTTGGAAGGTCGAGGCAGGCAGAACATTTGAGGTCAGGAGATCGAGACCAGCCCGAGCAACATGGTGAAACCCCATCTCTACTAAAAATACAAGAAAATTAGCCAGGCTTGGTGGCACATGCCTGTAATCTCAGCTACTCAAAAGGCCGAGGCAGGGGGAATCACTTGAACCCAGGAGGCGGAGGTTGCAGTGAGCCAAGATTGTGCCACTGCACTCCAGCCTGGGTGACAGAGCGAGACTCCATCTCAAACAAACAAACAAACGAACAAACAGTAAGTAAAATAAATAAATAAACGGAGAACTTGTTTGAGACAGAACCCAGCACAGACAATAGCAGAGGCCAGAGACGGAGATTCCTGGCAACATCATTTAACTTCCATCCTGGAACCGGCCAAGGCTGACACCCCCTGAGTTTTTTTGTTTAAACAATCCAATAAATCCCTTTTTATGCTTAAGCCAGTTTTTTCTGGGTTTCTGTTAATTGCAACTTAGAGTCTTTATCAATACAAGGACCCCCACATCTAGAAAGGGGGAGGAAAGAATGAATTGTCGGCAACTCTAAAACTCCAGGTGGATGGGCCGTGGGATAGGCCTTCTTCATTTTCTTCATGTTGCTCCTTCTAAGCATAGTATCTAGGTAGAGAACCTGAAGAAAGCACACAGTCCTTGTCTTACCATGTTTTCCGATGTAAAATTTTTTGACTTTATGATGGTGTGAAAGCCATACAAATTCAGTAGAAACCATGCTTCTCTTACCGTGTTGGGCAGCACCAGGGGGCCAAGCCTCCCAATCAGCCATGCTCTTTTTTTTTTTTAGACTGAGTCTCACTCTCTCACCCAGGCTGCAGTGCAGTGGTGCGATCTTGGCTCACCGCGACCTCTGCCTCCTGGGTTCAAGTGATTCTCCTGCATCAGCCTCCCAAGTAGCTGGGACTACAGGCATGCACCACCACGCCTGGCTAATTTTTGTATCTTTCGTAGAGACGGGGTTTCTCGCCCTGTTGGCCTGGCTGGTCTTGAACTCCTGACATCAAATGATCAGCCGGCCTTGGCCTCCCCAAGTGCTGAGATTATAGGCATGAGCCACCAGCCATGCATTTTTCACATATCATATTTTCAATTTATGATGGGTTTATCAGGACATAACCCTGTAAATGCTTAATTTTGGAGCTAAAGAAGAGATAGTTGGATGGAAAGTTATTGGGGGAAATGGTAGGGTTAACATGAATTTTGGCCTTATTTTTTCTTTATCCTAACTTTAGAGGGAGGGAGAAATCTGATCCAACCCTCAAACTGCTGTGAAAATTCCCTCTAAGGTCAGGGGCAGTGGCTCACACCTGTAATCCCAGCACTTTGGAAGGCTGAGGTAGGCGGATCACGAGGTCAGGGGATCGAGACCATCCTGGCCAACACGGTGAAACCCTGACTCTACTAAAAGTACAAAAAAAATTAGCCAGCCGTGCTGGCACATGCCTGTAGTCCCAGCTACTTGGGAGGCTGAGGCAGGAGAACCACCTGAACCTGCGAGGCGGACGTTGCAGTGAGCCAAGACTGTGCCACTGCACTCCAGCCTGGGCAACAGAGTGAGACTCCGTCTCAAAAAATAAAAAAAAGAAAATCGCCTCTATAAGATTCTTTACACTTGACTTGGTAGGTGCTTGATAGATGAATGAATGTGTGAATAAAAGAAAGGAAATCAAGATATGGTGGCTCACACCTGTAATCCCAGCAATTATGGAGGCTGAGGCAGGAAGATTACTTGAGCCTAGGAGTTTGAGACCAGCATAGGCAACATAGTGAGACCTTGTCTACAATTTTTTTTTTTTTTTTGAGACAGAGTTTCCTCTTGTCGCCCAGGCTGAAGTGCAATGGCGCAATCTCGGCTCACTGCAACCTCCGCCTCCTGTGGTCAAGTGATTCTCCTGCCTGAGCCTCTCGAGTAGCTGGGATTACAGGCATCTGCCACCATGCCCTGCAAATTTTTGTATTTTTAGTAGAGATGGGGTTTCACCATGTTGGCCAGGCTGGTTTCAAACTCCAGACCTCAGGTGATCCACCTGCCTTGGCCTTCCAAAGTGCTGGGATTACAGGCATGAGCCATCACACCCAGCCAAAAAAATTTTTTTTAAATTAGTCGGGCATAGTGGTGTGTGCCTATGGTCCCGCACACTTGGGAGGCTGACATGGGAGGATTGCTTCAGCCTGGGAGGTCAAAGCTGCAGTGAACTGTGATCGTATCACTGCACTCCAACCTGGGCAACAGAGCAAGATCCTGTCTAAAAGAAAAAGAGCCAGGTGCAGTGGCTCACGCTTGTAACTCCAGCACTTTGGGAGGCTGGGTGGATCACTGGAGCCCAGGAGTTTCAGACCAGCCTTGGCAACATGGAAAAAACCCATCTCTACAGAAAACACAAAAATTAGCCAGGTGTGGTGGTGCACGCCTGTGGTCCCAGCTACTAGGGGGCTGAGGCAAGAAGATTGTTTTAGCCCAGGAGGTCGAGGCTGTAGTGAGCCGGGATTGCACCACTGCATTCTAGCCTGAATGACAGAGAAAGACCTTGTCTCAGAAAAAAAAAAAAAAAAAAAAAAGGGAAAGAGGCCAGGCTCAGTGACTCTCACGCCTGTAATCCCAGTACCGTGGAGGCAGAGGCAGGTAGATCACCTGAGGTCAGGAGTTCGAGACCAGCCTGACCAACATGATGAAACCCCGTCTCTACTGAAAATACAAAATTATCCAGGTCTGGTAGCACATGCCAGCAGCTTTGATCTCCCAGGCTGAAGGCCAGCTACTTGGGAGGCTGAGGCAGAAGAACTGCTTGAACCCAGGAGGTGGAGGTTGCAGTGAGCCGAGATCATGCCATTACACTCCAGCCTGGGCAACAAGAGTGAAACTGGGTCTCAAAATCAAAAAAAGAAAGAAGGAAAGACACTCAGAATGTCAACTGGGCGTGGTGACTTGTAATCCCAGCACCTTGGGAGGCCAAGATAGGAGAATCACTTGAGGGCAGAAGTTCAGGACCAGTCTGAGCAACACAGCAAGACCCTATCTCTACAACAAACAGAGAAACTGGCTAGGTGTGGTGGCATGTGCCTGCAATCTTAGTTGTTCAGAAGACTGATGCAGGAGTATCAAGCCCAGGCTCAAACCCAGGAGTCCGAGGCTGTAGTGAGCTATGACAGCATCGCTGCTCTCTAGCATGGGCAACAGAGTGAGACCCTAGCTCTGAAAACAAACGAACTCAGAATGTCACAGGCTGCAACGACCTTAGACGTTATCTTTGCCCTCAAAATTAAAAAAGAGAAAAAAAAGAAATGGTGGCTCACGCCTGTAATCCCAGCACTTTGGGAGGCTGAGACAGGCAGATCACTTGAAGCCAGGAGTTTGAGACTAGTCTAGGCTACATGGCAAAACCCTATCTTTACAAAAAATACAAAAACTAGCTAGGCATGGAGGTGTGCGCCTGCAGTCCCAGCTACTTGGGAGGCTGAGGCAGAATAATCGCCTGAGTTCGGGAGGCAGAGGTTGCAGTGAGCTCGGATCGCACCATTGCACTCCAGTCTGGGCAACAGGAGAGAAACCGTATCTCAAAAATAAATAAATAAATAAATAATCTTTGCTGATCACCTCAGAGTACTCTCATCTAGAAAATGGCAGGAATCTTAGCATACACCTCCTCATGGGGTTGTTGTATGGATTAACAGTTATCATACAAACAAGGTTTAGCAAAGAGTCTAGCAAATGGTAAATGCTCAGCAAATGTTTTTGTTATAATTATCCAATGAGAGTGGCTGGGGTAATAAGGGAGATGGGGCAAGCCCTTACCTCTCACTGGGACCCAGTGAACTACCTCTGGGCTGTTCAGAGGAACGTAAGTGTCTGCTGGAACCCAACATCTGCAAAGAGGGAAAAAGAATGATTAGTGACCTCTGGGATTGCAGGAAGGATGGGCAGGAAGCCTGATGGGCACACTTCATTTTTCCAACAATGCTCCTTTGAGCATCCAGAGATCCCAAAATAGAGTCCCCAGCCCCAATAAATTATGGACCCAGAGACCCAAATTAAACTGCTAAACCTTGGCCGGATGTGGTGGCTCGCGCCTGTAAACCCAGTATTTTGGGAGGCCGAGGCAGGCAAATCACTTGAGGTCAGGAGTTTGAGACCAGCCTGGCCAACATGGTGAAACGCTGACTCTACTAAAAATACAAAAATTAGCCAGGCATGGTGGTGCATGCCTGTAATCCCAGCTACTCAGGAGGCTGAGGCCTGGGAGGCTGAGGCAGGAGAATCACTTGAACCCACGAGGCGGAAGTTGCAGTGAGCCGGGATCGAACCACTGCACTCCAGCCTGGGCAACAGAGCGAGACTGTCTCAAAAAAAAGAAAATGAAAACAAACCCCTAAACTTCTAAACTCAAATCTGTGAATCCCGAATTGTAAATCTGGGCCTTAAATCATGATCCAGACCTAAAACTAAAACCAGCAAACCCCTAAACTTTGACTTCAGAACTTAGACATTAATAGTGAGATGCCAGACTCTGAAACAGAGACTACCAGGCCTTAAAAGTGTGGCTTGAGACCTACAGACTATGATTTTAAGACTAAGACGGGCCAGGTGCGATGGCTCACGTCTGTAGTTCCAGGACTTTGGGAGGCCAAGGCAGGTGGATCACCTGAGGTCAGGAGTTCGAGACCAGCCTGGCCAACATGTTGAAACCCTGTCTCTACTGAAAATACAAAAATTAGCTGTGTGTGGTGGCACATGCTTGTAGTCCCAGCTACTCAGGAGGCTGAGACAAGGGAATCGCTTAAACCCAAGAGGCAGAGGTTGCAGTGAGCCACGATCACGCCACTGCACTCCAGCCTGGGTGACACAGAGGGAGACTCCATCTCAAAAAAAAAAAAAAAAAAAACTTTAGAGTCCCAAAATGAGGACCTAAATCCTCAATTTGGAGACCTCCCAAAGCCAGGCACAGTGGCTCATCCCTGTAATCCTAGCACTTTGGGATGCCAAGGCAGGAGGATTGCTTATCTCAGGAGTCTGAGACCAGCCTGGCAATATGGCAAAACTCCACCTCTACCAAAAAAGCAAAAAAATTACCTGGGGTTAGTGGCACATGCTTATAGTCCCAACTACTTGGGAGGCTGAGGTGGGAGGACTGTTTGAGCCCAGGAGGTCAAGGCTGCAGTGAGCTAAAATCACACCACTGCACTCCAGCCTGGGTGACAAAGTGAGACCTTGTCTCAAAAACAAACAAAAAAAGGAGCCCTCCCAAACCTACAAACCCTAAATTATAATACTGAGATACCCCAGACCCCCCAAAACTGTCAACTTCTGACCTCCAAATATGACCCTAATACTAAGATTACAGACCACGAGCCGTACCACTACGAACCCATATCCTAAAATAAGAAATCCAGGCCCCTACAAAGTAAACCTCATTCCCCCCAAATTGACCTCTAAATCCCCAAACTGTCCCTCAAATTGTGACCCCAACTCTAAAACTGAGATCTCAAATGTGAGTCGTACTCTGAGACCCCAGACCCTAAAACTGGAGCTCCCATACTCAATGTGGGGACTCCAGGCCCTAAAAAGTCCTTCTCAAAGACCCAAACTGCGACTCTAGCCCCTACATTGGGGATTTAGGCCCTAAATCTATACTGAGGCTTCAATTGCCCCATATCAGGCTCCAGACTCTCAAAATGCTGTATCATAACTCAGAACTAAGACTTCCATATCTCCAAATTGGGATCTCTGGATTCCAAGGAGAAAGTTCCCAATCACAAAACCCAAGCCCTTCAGATTCCAGAACTAGTCACCCCTAGACACAAATCCCCGAGATCCCAGATCGGAACTCGAGAGCCCAGATCCCCAACACAAACAGTCTTCCATTGCCCAAACTCCAGCCTCCATACCTGGCTTCAAACCCAAACTCCTCCAACCGTGGCCCTACACCCAGAGCATGTTCTGTTCCCCTGAGCTCCTCCCGAGGTAGGCTTCTGTGGGGATCCCGGGTTCCCCTAAGCCCAGCTAGTTCCGGGGGTCCCCCCCTGCCCCATACCCCATTCCCCTCGGCAACCAGCACCCGCCTCAGGGCGTGCAAAATGGCGTGAGGCTGCCGACCCTTCTGGTTTCTCCCGGCCCCACTCTCGGAAGCCGGGTCAGACAGTGTCTCAAGCGGGTCCCGGGAAGCCGGCCGCGCGCGCGCGCGCGCGGGGATCCCAGCCGGTCTCGGACACCAAGTTCCCAACCCGGACTTGGGGGGTTGGGTGCGAATCCTCCCAGTGTGAGGATCCTGAGGGGTTGGGTGCGAATCCTCCCAGGGCGAGGATCCGGCGCGAGGCGTGAGGAGCAGAGCAAGAGTGCGTTCCCGAGGCCAGGCCACGCCCCCCACCAGGTCTAGACAAGGTGTGCTAGGCACGAGACGACGGGGTTGAAAGGGGCAGGATGCAAATGGCCATGCGCACGCGCGCCTCGTGAAGGGCCCTGTCGTCTTGCACAGTGTGCGCTCGGTCTAGAGCCTTCAGACGAGGCCTTTGCTGGCGCGCGCCGCTAGGCAGACCAATCAGCGCCTGCTCAGCCACCCGCCTTTTTAGGTGCCACGCCCCTGCACGACCCCAGTGGTCCAGGGCCCTTGCATCCCAAGGAGGAGGCTGGGTTTCCCCAACTGCCAACTCTCAGGAAGAGAGAGAGAGAGGCTCGCCTGTGTCCTTTCTGGCCCTTTGGTACCCCATTTCCATCTTTTCCCTTCACTTCATGTTTCATGAGGGCCTCCTGTGTGCCAAGCACCAGGCTGGATGGTGGGAACTTAGCCACTGTCTTCCCAGTGCAATCGAGAAGACCATGAGAACATCCGAGACCATGAGAATCTAGTGAGACGGAGCTCGGTTAAGCAGAGAAAATACGGTGGGAAAGGATTCAAAGAGGAGGGCCATTTGAACTGGGCCTTATTGGGAGACCGAGGCAGGGAGATCACCTGAGGTCAGGAGTTCAAGACCAGCCTGGACAACAATGTCAAAACCCCGTCTCTGCTAAAAATACAAAAATTATCCGGGCGTGGTGGCGCACGCCTGTAGTCCCATCTACTCAGGAGGCTGAGGCAAGAGAATCACTTGAACCTGGAAGGCGGAGGTTGAATGAGCCAGAATTGTGCCCCTGCACTCCAGCCTGGGCGACAGAATGAGACTCTGTCTCAAAAAGAAAAAGAGGCCGGGAGCCGTGGCTTATGCCTATAATCCCAGCACTTTGGGAGGCCGAGGCGGGTGGATTACCTGAGGTTGGAAGTTTCAGACCTGCCTGACCAACATAGAGAAACCCCGTCTCTACTAAATATACCAAAAAAATTAGCCAGGCGTCGTGGCACATGCCTATGATCCCAGTTACTTCGAAGGCTGAGGCAGGAGAATCACTTGAAGCTGGCAGGTGAAGGTTGCCTGAGCCGGGATCCGCCATTGCACTCCAGACTGGGCAACAAGAGCAATACTCCGTTTTTTTTTCCTTTTTGAAACAAGCTCAGTCACCCAGTCCGCACAATCACAGTTCACTGCAGCCTCCACTTCCAGAGGTTGACCCATCCTCCCACCTCAGCCTGCCCAGTAGCTGGGACTACAGGTATACTACAATGCCTGCCTAGTTTTTTTGTTTGTTTGTTTTTTGTAAAGACGACGGTCTCACTTTGTCACCCAGGCTGGTCTTGAACTCCTGGACTAAACCCATTCTCCCGGCTGAGATTATAAGCATGAGCCACTGCACCCAGTCTGGAAAATACATCTTAAGGGAAGGTGATCTAACGACCTAGTCAAAAGTAGAAGGCCTGGAATCCGATAGATTTCAGTTCAAATCGTTTTCTTGGCTGTGTTGCCAGTGACAAGAGGCTTAATCTCTTTTTCCCTTATAAGTTTGGGATGGTAATTCTTACTAGGATTGTCTGCAGGGTGTCTGATATATAGTTCCGATGCAATAAATATTTACTGAACACATATTCACGCTGTTCTAGGTGCTTGAACAAGGTACACAAAGATCTCTGCCCTCGTGGAGCAGCTGCTGTTTTTTTGTTTTGTTTTGTTTTTAATTTTAAGAGACAGCAGGGTCTCACTCTGTCGCCCAGGCTGAACTGCATGGAGGCAGTGGTGCAACCCTAGCTCACTGCCTGGAACTCCTGGGCTCGAGCGACGTGGAGCTGCTATGCTATGATGTGGACTAACTCCTAATGCATGGGACTTTTCTTCCTCCTAAGGCTTAATTTTCTCATATGCAAATCAGGAGGTAAAAGGGAGGGGATGGATGGGAAGGAGTTTGGAAAAGTACAAGGAGCTGTTAACTATTGTGTTGATCTGCTCAAATGAATCAATAAATTTGCTCTTCCCCAACTCTCCACCCCCTCATCATGGCCCTGTTGCAATATTCTCAATTCCCTTCCCAAGGGCCCCGGGCAAAAATGGAGCCCTCCTGGCTAGACTCCATCTCCCAGCGCGCCCCGCGGGGAAGCGCCCTGCGCTTGCGCTGCCAAGTCCTCCCCCGGCTTTGTCTCCCGGGAGTTCGAGTCGTTTTTCCCTCCGCCCGCCTAATTTGCTTCCCCACCCCACCTCCAAGCTTGACCGTGCTGCCTTCTGGGAGATGTAGTCCGTGGCTGCCCGGACTTCAATTCCCAGTGGGCTTCGGGACGAGAACCCGGAAGGGGAGGCTGTAGAGGAGCGACTGGGGGAAACCCGCGTAGCCGAGGGAGATGCAGCGCGCGGCGATGGTGAGAGCCCAGGCACGGGCCGGGGGCGCTGGAGAGTCGGGACGGGGGTTCGGACCGGGTGACGGAGGGGAAAGAGGCAGGGGCAAAAGAAGGGGCTGGGCGAGGGGACATTGCCTGGAGGAGGGGATTGGGAGGAATGGGAGCCGGAGGTAGTAGTCGAAGAATGGTGGCTTGGGGGAGGGTCTTGGAGGTGGGGTGGGAGTGGAGCTTTGGAATTGATTGTAAAGGGGCTCAGAGCTGGGCAAGTGGGCCCCGAGTTGGAGACTGTACTGGGCGTCCAGGTAGAGGCCCTGAAGGGGTCAGTTTCGAGGAGGCTTAACCTGCGGCGAGGGTATGAGGGTCAGGGTTAGGATGAGTGAGGGGATGTGGCAGCTCCAAGGGACAGGCGAACAGTGGACGCGATGGGTTGGGGCCTCTGGATCGGATTGGGGGCAGGAAGGCAAGTTGAGAAGGTGGGAGGGAGAAATCAATGGTAGGATAGAGTGTGGTTTAGGCTCCAGGATTGAGGATGGGGTGAGGAACCTGAACTGAGGTGCCTGGATGTAGTGATAATTTCCCTAGTCCCGCCAGAGACTCCTGGTAAGCTGGACAGGCACAGAACTATAGGATAATATGGCCAGAAAGGGCCATCGAGACAGCCTTTCGCACCTTCTCTTCCCCCAGTGTAATTTAGAAGAGTGTAGTGGTGTATCCCTATGAGAAGTACAGCATTCACCTCCCCTATTCTGCCACTCCTTTGTGCCATGGGCAAATCTCGAGCCTCAGTGCCTTTATCTGTAGTATGGGAACAGCAAGCATGCCTCTGAGAACAGGGTTAAAGGGAGTCATTAAAATCGTTACTATTAGTGGGAGAGCTGGGCTATGAATTACATTCCAGTCTTAGAGCTGTTGGTGGGAAGTTCTCTGCCCCTGGAATGTGACTGGGTTACAGGTGCTAATGGATCCCCTCCTTTCCAGTTCAGTCCCAAAGGCGTTTTCTCAAAACCTGGCACTGATCTGGGCACACACCCCACCTCAGAAGCATGTAGGGGCTCCCCACTGTGGATTACAAGCTAACACTTACTGTTTTACAAAATGCCTGGCCCTGTCCTTACCTCATTTAATTCTGATAACACTCCTGAAGGGTAGGTGCTGTTATTTTCTTCGTTTTACAGAAAGGACGGAGAGGTACAGAGAAATTAAGCAACTTTCCCAAGGCTATCCAGCACTAATTGCTAGACTCAGGTTTCGGATCTTGGCAGCCTGGCTCAGAATCTGTGCTTTCAGCACTGTAATTTAGTCCCCCTCTCCATACCAAAATACACAATGTGATGAGTAGAAACAGAGAACAAAGGAGTCTAGAATATTAGTTCTGCCATTTACTTGCTTTGTGACCTTAAGAAAGTCTTTTATTTTTATTTATTTACTTTATTTATTTATTTTGAGACAGAGTCTCCCTTCTCACCTAGGCTGGAATGCAGTGGTATCTCAGCTCACTACAGCCTCTGCCTCCCAGGTTCAAGCGATTCTCCTACCTCAGCCTCCCAGGAGGCTGGGATTACAGGCGTGCACCACTATACCTGGCTAATTTTTGTATTTTTAGTAGAGACAGGGTTTCACCATGTTGGTCAGACTGGTCTCAAACTCCTGACCTCAGGTGATCCACCCACCTTGGCCTCCCAGAGTGCTGGGATTACAGGTGTGAGCCACCTGGCCTGGCCCAATTTTATTTTTTTTTAAGACAGGGTCTTGCTCTGTTGCCCAGACAGGCTGGAATGCATTGGCACAATCATGGCTCACTACAGCCTTCACCTCCTGGGCTCAGGTGATCCTCCCACCTCAGCCTCCCAGCTAGCTGGAACTAATTTTTATTACATGCGGCTGATTTTTTTGTTTTTATTTTTATAGATATCCAGGTCTCAGTATGTTGCCCAGGCTGGTCTCAAGGGGTCCTCCTTCCTCAACCTCCAAAAGTATTGGGATTGCAGGCATGTGCCACCACGCCTGGCCCTGGGCAAGTCTTTTGGCTTCTTCTCATCTATAAAATGGGATCAGTAACCCTAGGAAGGTGAGAAGGTTCAGGAATGCAGTAAAGTGGAACTTACTTAGTGAGCCCTTACTCCAATACTTAGGGAAGGACTCAGTACATGTGAGTTTGTTGTTTTTGAATATCGGTGGGGAAAGAGAAGGCAGTAGAAAGGAACCAGAGAGGGAGGATGTCAGGCTGCCTCCTTTCTTTCTCGTGCTGTCATCATTGTCTCTGCCCTCCACCCCTGGGCTCCTAAATCCAATTAAGATTCCTGGAGAGGATTCTTACAAACTCAATCTGTGGGCGGGGCATGGTGGCTCATGCCTATAATCCCAACACTTTGGGAGGCTGAGGCAGGCAGATGGCCCGAGGCCAGGAGTTCGATCAAGACCAGCCTGGCCAACAAGGCAAACCCCCGTCTCTACTAAAACTACAAAACTTAGCCAGGCATGGTGATGCACGCCTGTAATCCCTGCTACTCAGGAGGCTGAGGCATGAGCGTCTCTAGAACCCAGGAGGTGGAGGTTGCAGTGAGCCAAGACTGTGCCACTGCACTCCAGCCTGGGTGACAGAGACTCTGTCTCAAAAAAAAAGAGAAGAAAGAAACTCAGTGTGTCCTCATTCCTGTTCCTGTCCCCGCCGAATCCCCAGTCTGGCCTAACTCCAGGTGTTTCAGTGAATAGAAAATATTTCTAACTAGGTTTTTGTTGTTAGTTTGCTTTGTTCCTCTAATGTTTGGGTCATTAGGGCCTCATTGGGCAGTTTGACAACTTTGTAAATTCACCTTGAAACAGTTTGGTTTATTTCTTGTGAGCTTTCCAGGCTTTATTCAGTGGCTGTGATACTAAGCTTTGGTTGAAAACATTGGCTTCAGATAGGCCCAGAGTAAAATCCCTGCTTCTGTTGCTGTGTGTCCTTGACCAAGCTGCACTCCTACTCTGGGCCTCAGTTTTTTTTTCTTTTTCTTTTCTTTTTTTTTTTTTTTGAGACAGAGTCTCACTCTGTCGTCCAGGCTGGAGTGCAGTGTCAAAATCTGAACTCACTGCAACCTCCACCTCCTGGGTTCAAGCGGTTCTCCTGCCTCAGCCTCCTGAGTAGCTGGGATGACAGGCTTGCGCTACCACACCCAGCTAATTTTTGTATTTTTAGTAGAGTTGGGATTTCACCATCTTGGCCAGGCTGATCTTGAACTCTCAACCTCTCAAAGTGCCAGGATTACAGGTGTGAGCCACCACATCCAGTCTCTCTTTTTTTTTTCTTTTTTCTTTCTTTTTTTTTTTTGTTGTGTTTTGAGCCAGGCTCTCACTTTGTTGCCCTGGCGGGGTGATCTTGGCTCACTTCAGCCTCTACCTCCTGGGATCAAGAGATCCTCCCACCTCAGCCTTCTGAGTATCTGGGACTACAGGTGTCTGCCACCACGCCTGTCTAATTTTTGTAGAGTCAGCGTTTCACCATGTTGCTTAGGCTGGTCTTGAACTCCTGACCTCAAGTGATCCACCCACCCACCTTGGCCTCCCAAAGTGCTGGGGTTACAGGCATGAGCCAAGAGGCCCAGCCGGCCTCAGTATTCTCATGTAAAAATGGGAGCACATTTAAACTCTGAGCGTCTCCTAAGGAGTTGATGTGGTAACTGATGAGGTGGCATATATAAAATGCCTCGGGTGTATTATGCTCTCAATAAGTGTGAGATATTTTTCCTATAATTTTTTTTTTTTTTTTTGAGATGGAGTTTTGCTGTGTCACCCAGGCTGCAGTGCAGTGGCTCGATCTCGGCTCACTGCAACCTCTGCCTCCCAGGTTGAGGTGATTCTCCTGCCTCAGCCTCCCTAGTAGCTGGGACTACAGGTGCCTGCCACCACACCTGGCTAATTTTTGCATTTTTAGTAGAGACGTGGTTTCACTATGTTGACCAGGATGGTCTTGAACTTCTGACCTTCTGATCCACCTGCTTCAGCCTCCCAAAGTGCTGAGATTACAGGCGTGAGCCACCGCACCTGGTTTTTCTGTGATTTTTACTCTTTCAAGAAAAGGTATTGAGGCTGGGCGAGGTGGCTCATGCCTACAATCCCAGCACTTCAGGAGGCCAAGGTGGGAGGCTGGGATTACCCAGGGTGGCAAGATCACTGGAACTCAGGAGTTTGAGACCAGCCTGGGCAACACAGGAAAATTCATCTCTACAAATAAATTTTTTTTTTTTTTTTGAGACAGCAACTCTCGCTTTGTCGCCCAGGCTGGAGTGCAGTGGCACGATCTCAGCTCACTGCAACCTCCGACTCCCAGGTTCCAGCGATTCTCCTGCCTCAGCCTCCCCAGTAGCTGGGCTTACAAGTGTGCACCTCCGTGTCCTGCTAATTTTTGTATTTTTAGTAGAGAGGAGATTTCGTCTTGCTGGCCAGGCTGGAGGTCCTGGCCTCATGTGATCCGCCCACTTCGACCTCCCAAAGTGCTGGAATTATAGATGTGAGCCCCTGTGCCTGACCTTGTTTTTTTTTTTTTTTTTGATGGAGTCTCAGTCTGTGGCCCCCAGAGTGGAGGGCAGTGGTGCGATCTCAGCTCACTGCAGCCCCAACTTCCTGGGCTCAAGTGATCCTCTGCCCTTAGCCTCCTGAGAAGCTGGGACTACAGTTGCATGCCACCACATACAGCTAATTTTTGTATTTTTTTGGTAGAGATGGTGTCTCACTATGTTGCCTAGGCAGGTCTTGAACTCCTAGGCTCAAATGATCCACCCGACTTGGCCTTCCAAAGTGTTGAAATTACAGGCATGAGCCACTGCACCCAGCCTCAAATAATTTTTTTTTTAAATTAGTTAGGCTTGGTGGCATGAGCCTATAGTCCCAACAACTCTGGAGGCTGAAGCGGGAGAATCACGGACCCAGGAGGTTGAAGCTGCAGTGAACTCTGATTGCCCCATGACACTCTAGCCTGGGTGACAGAGCGACAGCATCTCAAAAAAAAAAAAAAAAAGCAACAACAAAACAAAAAGAAAAACGTACTGAGCGCAAGCTGTGCAGTCAGAGTGCCTGGCTTTGAATCTGGAAAATGGGGGTTCATTCCTTAAGTGTTTGTTTATCTATTCTTATTTAATATTTTTAGTTGCCCAGGGTGGAGTGCAGTGGTACGATCTTGGCTCACTGCAGCCTCCACCTCCCAGTCTCAAGCCATCCTCCCACCTCAGCCTTCCAAGTAGCTGGGACTGCAGGCACGCGTCACCATTCCCGGCTAATTTTTTAAAAATTTTTTGTAGAGACAGGGTTTTGCCATATTGCCCAGGCTGGTCCTGAACAACGAGACTGAAGCTGTCAACCTGCCCAAAGTGGTGGGATTACAGGTGTGACCCCCCACACTCAGCCCACAAGTGTTTTAGTTATTCATTTATTTGTTCATTTATTTTTTGAGACAGGGTCTGACTCTGTTGCGAGGGCTGGAGTACAGTGGCACTATCTTGACTCACTATGACCTCTACCTCCTGGGCTTAAGCCATCCTCCCGCCTCAGCCTCCAAAAAGCTGGGACTACAGGGGCATGCCACCATACCTGGCTAATTTTTGTAAGTTTTGTAGAGACAAAAAATACATGTTGTCCAGGCTTGTCTCGATCTCCTGAGTTCAAGGGATCCACCAAATTCAGCCTCCCAATGTGCTAGAATTACATGGTTGAGCCACTGAGCCCAGCCTATTTATTTGTTTAGAGACAGGGCCTGTCTCTGTTGCCCAGGCTGGAGTACAGGGGTGCAATCATAGCTTACTGCAGCCTCAACCTCCTGGCCTCAAATGATCCTCCTGCCTCAGCCTCCAGAGAAGCTGGGACTGGAGATGCTCGCCACCATGCCCGGCTAATTAGAAAACCTTTTGTTGTTGTTGGCAGGGCACGGTGGCTCACGCCTGTAATCCCAGCACTTTGGGAGGCCAAGGTGGGCAGATCACTTGAGATCAGGAGCTTGAGACTAGCCTGGCCAACATGGCAAAACCCCATCTCTACTAAAAATACAAAAATTAGCTGGGCATGGTTGCATGTGCTTGTAGTCCCAGCTACTCGGGAGGCTGAGGCACAAGAATCTCTTGAACCTGGGAGGCCAAGGTTGCAGTGAGCCGAGATCGCGCCACTGCACTCCAGCCTGGGTGACAGAGCAACCCTCCATCTCAAACAAACAAATTTTTTGTTTTGTATAGACAGGGTCTTGCTATATTGCCCAGGCTGGTCTCGAATTCCTGGGCTCAAGTGATCCTCCCACCTCGGCCTCTCAAAGTGCTGGGATTACAGGCATGAGCCACGGCTCCTGGCCCACAAGTGTTAATAGAGCACTTACCATGTGCCATGGCCTGTACGGGGTGCAGACTCCACCCTGTCATTGGGGAACTCGCTGTTGTCATAATGGTGCGGTAGGTATGCAGGCATTTATGCTCATTTTCAAGATTGAGTTTCTCCATTCCCGATTCATTTCAGCCCCTGGTGCCAGCTTTGCCTGCTTGTGACTGCTTTCAGGGATTCTTTTTTAACATTCTGTCTCCGACTCTCATTGAATTATCTGGAAACCTATTGGTTTAGGGGAAAAGTTGCCAATCTCTCGCTTGTCCCTGTTCCTGTGTGTCACGTCTGGCCACCTGAGGTGACTCGACACTCCTTTGTTTTCCGTTGCCTTCATTTGTCTTAGAGCATTTGTCTGCTTTCCAAGTTATTTTGCCTTTTCTTAAAATCTCAAGTTTGTTTTCAGCCTGTGCTTGTCTGAAGCTTACTCATACAAAATGGTATTTTTACCATTTTTATTTCAAAACCTGTGACATATACTAGGAAACGAAGAAAAAAATTGTATTTTTTACCATGTTGAATGGTGTATTTCTAACTGCTATGGTAAAGCTGTCTTACTCCTAAAAGCACAAGTTTTCTCAAAGGTTTGGCTCATGGCACCTGCTTGGTGGTGCCATTCTTGACCCCTTGATTTATTATTTATTTATTTATTTATTGAGACAGAGCCTCACTCTTTCTCCCAGGTTGGAGTGCAGTGGTACTACCATCAGGGCTCACTGCAGCCTCAACCTCCCAGGCTCAAGCAATCCTCCCACCTCAGCCCCCCAAGTAGTGGGATTACAGGCCTGTGCCACCACAATCAGCTAGTTTTAGGTTTCTTTTTTGTTAAATTTTAGTAGAGTTAGGCTATTACTGTGTTGACCAGGCTGGCCTCCAACTCCTCAGCTCAAGCATTCCTTCTGCCTTGGCCTCCCAAAGTGCTAGGATTACAGGCCTGAGCCACTGCGCCCAGCCCTTTTTTTTTCCCCGTAAGATAGAGATGAGTTCTTGCCATGTGGCCCCGGCTGGTCTCAAACTCCTGACCAAGTGATCTGCCTGCCTCAGCCTCCCAAGGTGCTGGGATTATAGGTGTGAGTCACCACACCCAGCCCACTTTTTCTTTTTAATCCCAGAACCTGCATACGGGGCTATTCCTCAGTGCCATACTGGTACCAGGTGCTCCACTGGGTTTGTTTCAGCAAATGGTGAGCCAGCCCATGGGTGGATGCTGTCATTATTGCCATTTTACAGTGGGGGAAACTGAGGCACATGGGGATGCAAAACCTGCCTGAGGTCATACTGCCAGAAGTGGGAAAGCTGGAATCCAGCAGGCCCTGCATGGTTCCTGTCTGCTTCCAGGATCTCAGGGCTTGGATGCTTCCCACCTTCAGGGAGCTATTAGTCAGAAAGGAAAACTTAAAAGGGAGAGGACCCAGCAGACTCTTAAGGCCAAAAAACCAGGGGCAAGTTATGGATGAGTCAGGATTGTGGACAAAGGAGCAGCAGGATGGGGCATAGAAAGAACTGGAGCCAGGCGCGCAGTGGCTCATGCCTGTAATCCTGGCACTATGGGAGGCAGGCAGATCACCTGAGGTCAGGAGTTCAAGACCAGCCTGGCCGACATGGTGAAACCCCGTCTCTACTAAAAATACAAAAATTAGCCGGGCATGGTGGCAGGTGCCTGTAATCCCAGCTACCCAGGAGGCTGAGACAGGGACAATTGCTTGAACCCGGGAGACGGAGGTTGCAGTGAGCTGAGATTGTGCCACTGCACTCCAGTCTGGGCAATAGAGCAAGACTCTGTCTCAAAAAAAACAGAAGGAACAAGGAACAGGACCAGGAATGAAACCCTGGTGTCCTGCCACCAATTCCCACATGACTGGGCAAGTGCATTCCTGATAACCTACAACCTGCTGCGTGTCCAGCCCTGTGCTGGGTGTGACCCTGGCCCTGTGATGGGGAATGGGGTCATCTGACTAGGGTTGGGGATGGAGAAGTGGAGTGGGGTCAGACATCTACTTTTTATTGTTTATCATTATTTTTCCTATCTTTCTTTTTTTGTTGTTTTTGAGCCAGTGTCTCTCTTTGTTGCTCAGGCTGGAGTGCAGTGGCACAATCTCAGCTCACTGCAACCTCCGTCTCCTGGGTTCAAGCAGTTCTCCCTGCCTCAGCCTCCTGAGTAGCTGGGACTGCAGTTGCATGCTGGCTAACTTTTGTATTTTTAGTAGAGACGGGGTTTTGCCATGTCGCCCAGGCTGGTCTCAAACTCATGGGCTCAAGCGATCTGTCTGCCTCAGCCTCCCAAAGTTCTGGTATAAAGGCATGAGCCACCGCACCTGGCCTATTTTTCCTTCTTGGTTTAGTTTATCCTGTTGTTTTTCCCCCTTTCACTTTTTTTTTTTTTTTTTTTAAGATAAGAGTCTCGCTCTGTCACCTAGGCTGGAGTGCAGTGGTGCAATCTCGGCTTACTGCAGCCTCCGCTTCCTGGGTTCAAGCGATTCTCCTGTTTCAAGCTCCCAAGTAGCTGGAATTACAGGTGCCTGCTACCACACCTGGCCAATTTTTGTATTTTTAATAGAGACGTGGGTTTCACCACGTTGGCCAGACTGCTCTCAAACTTCTGATCTCAGGTGATCCACCTATCTTGGCCTCCCAAAGTGCTGAGGTTACAGGCGTGAGCCACCGTGCCCATCCAGGATGATGTTTATATTGTAGTTTAGACCTTGAGCTCTGCAATCAGCTGATCTTGATTCTAAGTTCTGACTGGGTGTGGTGGCTCATGCCTATAGCACTTGGGGAGGCCAAGGTGGAAGATTGCTTGAGCCCAAGAGTTCAAGACAGGCCTAGGCAACATAGTGAGACCTCATTTGTACAAAAAAATATAAAAAATAGGTGGGCATGGTGGTATACACCTGTGGTTTCAGCTCCTCAGAAGACTGAGATAGGCTGGAAATGGTGGCTCACACCTGTAATCCTAGCACTTTGGGAGGCTGAGGCCAGTGGATCACTTGAAGTCAGGAGTTCAAGACCAGCCTTACCAACGTAGTGAAACCCCGTCTCTACTAAAAATACAAAAATTAGGCCGGGTGCAGTGGCTCATGCCTGTAATCTCAACGCTTTGGGAGGCTGAGGAGGGCGGATCAGCCTGGCCAACATGGCAAAACCCCATCTCTACTAAAAATACAAAAATTAGCTGGGCATGGTAGCATGCGCCTGTAGTCCCAGATACTTGGGAGGCTGAGGCAAGCGAATCGCTTGAACCAGGGAAGCAGAGGTTGCAGTGAGCCAAGATCGCATCACTGTACGACAGCCTGGGTGACAGAACAAGATTCCGACGGCTGAGATGGGAGGATCACCTGAGCCCAGGAGATTGAGGCTGCAGTGAGGTGAGATTGCGTCACTGCACTCCAGCCTGGGGGGACAGTGAGACTGTCTGAGAAAACAACAGAAAACAAAACACACGCTCACAGAGAGTTCTGCCACAACGCTGTAAATGAGGGCAATTACTTAGCCATTCTCTGCCTCAGTTTCCTAGTCTTTAACATGAAATTACAGATAGGAGATATAAGAATCAAATAAGTTCTTATTTGTAGAGTACTCGAGTATTGACGGCTGTTGTGATTACCATTTTCTGTCTAATATGTTCATGTTGGTTATGACTGTTTATTTGGATGTCTGACCCCTTTCCCATGAGCCATTCCTGGGGGAGCTCAGTGTCACCTGTGTGTTTCAGCGCCCAGCCCAGGGCCAGCATTCGGACTGCAGTGAATGTCAGAGACCAGTTTTTGCAAACGCTCCATGTGTGCTAGGGATGTAAACGTGGATTATTTCATTGTCAGGGGCATTCAACCAAGGGTGTAGATTGTGTGGTTCAGGTCCTTACTAATTGTATTTTATCAAGCCATCTTTTCTTAGAAATATGTTAAGCTTTCTCATATCAATTGTGGATTTAACAAACTTTCCCTTGTCATTTTTTTCTTTTTTTTTTAATATTTTACATATATATATATATATATATATATTTTTTTTTTTTTATAAAGACGGGTTTCACCATGTTGGTCAGGCTGGTCTTAAACTCCCGACCTCAGGTGATCTGCCCGCCTTGGCCTCCAGAGTGCTTGGATTACAGGTGTGAGCCACCACACCCGGCCCCCCCTTGTCATTTTGTAAGTTTATGGCTGTCATGTGCAGAGATGGCTGTTTTTTGCCTTATGTATTTGGAGGCCGTAGTATTTGGATCATGTATGTTGAGAACTTTTGTGTATAATGGGTCATTTCCATCTCCCTCCCCCAGCCCCATAGACTCATGTAGAGAAGTAAATAATGGGTCATTTTGTTTTGTCATCCTTTGCTTTTGTCAGTTTATTTTTTGTTTATTTATTTTTAATTTAATTTTGAGAGAGTCTCATGCTGTCATCCAGAGTGGAGTGCAGTGGCCTGATCTCAGCTCACTGCAGCCTCTCTAGCTCCTGGGCTTATGCAGTCCTCCCACCTCAGCCTCCTGAGTACCTGGGACTGCAGGCACGCCACCACACCCAGCTAATTTGTGTATTTTTTGTAGTGATGGGGTTTCACCATGTTGGCCAGGCTGGTCTCAGACTCCTGAGCTCAAACGATCTTCCCACCTTGGCCTCCCAAAGGGCTGGGGAGCCACCGCACCCTGCCCAGTTTTTTTTTCTTTTAAAGGGGGTAATGTTACTCCTCTACTTGTCTCTTAGTTCATGTTTTCCCAGCCAGTTTTTTTTTGCCATGTTTTGATTTTGCATATTTTTGGTTCACAATGTATTACAAGGAATGGATTTTCATGGAGTAGTTGGTGAAAGCTGACCTAGTGTAGGGCGTTGTGCTGGGCTCAGTGTAGGGGGAGTTAAAAGATCCTGCCTCCAGAGGAGGATCACAGTGGGGGAGAGAGACCCACCCGCAGACAATGATGACCCAGAGTGGGCAGGGAAGAGGGAACCCAGAGGTCCCCTCTGGGCAGGTGGGTGGTTTCCAGGAAGGGAATTGGGGAAGGCCTCTCTACTAAAACTGCGTTTGAACACAGACCTGAATGAAGTAAGGAATTGAGCCATGTAGCGGGGGAATGTATTGCAGTTGGTGGGAACAGCAAATGCAGAGACCAGGGAAGGCAAGGGGCTCTGAGGAGTAGATAGCAATGAGTGCACCGCTTGGATGTCCTGGGTGGAGCCTGACCCAGCCTACAGGGTTTGGGGGTGTCAGCTTCCTGGAGGAGGGGTGATCGAGTTGATACCCCATAGTGAAACAGTAGGGCACAGTGACTCTGAAATCAGATTCCCTGGCTTCATATCCCTGCTGCAGCTCACACCCCAGCTCTGTATGACCTTGTGGTCAGGAGACCTGCCCTGCGTCAGTTTCTTCATCCATAGGGTGGAGACGATGACTCCTACTGCGGATCAGATGGGGCGTGAGTATTCTGTGTATGCCAGATCAGGGGCCCACCAGGGTGCACTGGGGTATTGCCTGCGGGGTGGAGGGGTGGGGAGGGATGCAGCTGGACCGGTGGGGTATCTGGGCTTTTTCCAGAGGGCACTGGGGAACCACGGCAGGTTCTCACCAGGATAGGGACGGGGTCAGGTTTATAGGATTATGCTTTAACAGGACCCTTCTGGCTGCCCTTTTGTACTAAGTGTGGCAGTTCTGGGGCGCCGGTTTGGAAAGGCTGAACTGGCAACTCCGAGTGGCTACACGGCCTGAGCCTTGAATGCCAGGCCCAGAGGCTTGGATTTAGTTGCCGCGGTAACCTTCGTAGGGTTCTGCCCGTTTGTTTTTCAGGGATGGGTGATCCCGATGCACAGTTCCCCCCCGCGGACATCCTTAGCCCCCCCACAGTTCCCAACCAAAGCTGGACACTGATCTCTCCGCCTGCTTCCTTCCGCCTTGGTGTTCTTAATCTTCGCGCTGCCTGGCCCTTTAAATCTCAAGCGTCAGTCAGGGCTTCTGTTCGAGGGAACGTTGTGTAATAAGCCTCCCCTGGAGTGTCGTGGCCTTTGCCCTGACCTTGTTCTGTTTAGCTGGACGTTGGTAGTTGTTCCACCCTCCCTTAAATCTGGCTGTGTCTCCCCCCACCACCCCCCTCCCGTCACCTCTCGCCTACTCCTCCCTATTTCGAAGTTGGGCCCCTTCGCCAAGGCCTGCCTTATATGGGCACGGCTCCGAATGGCGGCCGCTCATTGGCTGAGGGCGTCACGCGCGCTTCTGTCAACAAAGGGGCGGAGGGAAGCTAGTTGCTCGCCAGCTGGCGCGGTGGCCGGAGGGAAGGAGCGAAGGGGCGGGCCCTCTTACCTTTCGCATGCACGCATGCGTATGGGCTGCCGCCTTCTCCCGCCGCCTGGGGGGCTGCGGGTGAGGGCTCTTTGGGGGCGTGTACAGGTTTCGAGGGTCACCTGAGAGTTTTGGAAGGTTTATTGGCGGGGTGGTTACAAGATTTGGGGGTTCCCTTTGCATTTGCAAAATGTTTTGGGGCTTGGGGAAGTTTTGGCGTGGGGTTTAAGGGATACTTTGGGGGTTCCCTTGCGCTTAAGGGGCACCTTGGGGTTTGGTTCGTTTGTAATGGGGAGGTTCGGTTGTGTTTTCGGGATCGGGTTCCCTTTGTGCTTTGGGGTGTTTGGTGGGTATAGGATTTGGGGAGTTCCCGGAGAGACAGAAGCAAAGAGCCGGAGAGTACCAGTTCTGGAACTGGAATGTCTGGGCTTGTGTCCTGACTTCTTCCTACCTGTCTGAACCCGGACAGGAGATTTCACCTGTGTCTCATCGGGAACTGGGGATTAAGAACACTACCTGCTTCCTAGGGACCCAGGAGGATTACAGGAATTGTTAGCACAGTATCTAGTAAGCTCGCAGCGAGTGTGCAGTAAGCACATGTCTGCTGTTGTAACATTTGTGAGGTTTCGTGTTTTTTTTTTTGCTTTGTGAAACATTTTTATGGTTTAAGATTCATCTTAAAGTATTAGGGAGCTTTTGTATTTTCGGAGTTCATCTGCTGTTGGAGGGCTTCTAGTGAAATTAGGAGATAATGGAGGAGGGTTAGGGGGAAGTGTAGGATTCCAGGAGAGTGGTTGTTTATGACATAGGTTGGGAAATTGCTGTGTTGGGATCTGTGATAGATTCATTGAGATTGGGCCCTTCTGTGCTGGAGAGGATATTTTTAGGTTCAGTGGTTT
The DNA here is from genome assembly GCA_036589455.1 of Ateles fusciceps. NCBI lineage: Eukaryota > Metazoa > Chordata > Mammalia > Primates > Atelidae > Ateles > Ateles fusciceps. The sequence goes on along the minus strand of JAZHEH010000929.1, from coordinate 1,448,067 downwards.
AAACTAGTATTTGAAAGGTTTTTGATATTTGGGGCAGGACATTAAGATGCTGGAGATAAGGTTGGAACTGATGAGGGGACTTGAGGGGCTGGCCAGGTTGTGCAGGATGGCATCTGTAGAGACTGGCTTTTGCTGTGTTAGCCTGCCTCCCTGGGCAGTTGGATATACACAGGTTAAGTATTGCTTACCCAAAAAGCTTGGGACCAGAAGTGTTTCGGCTTTGGGATTTCTTCAGATTTTGAGTATTTGCATTATACTTAGCAGTTGAGTATGTCAAATCTGAAAATCTGAAATGTTCCAATGAGCATATCCCATCAGTGTCATCTTGGTACTCAAAAAGTTCTGTGTTTGGGAGCATTTTGGATTTTCATATTTGAGATACTCAACATGTATGTGAATTGGTGGTTGGTAAACAGCCATCTGTAGGTTTTGGGGGCTGTGGGGTGATATTTTTAACACTGAACTGAGACTACAGCAGGGACTATAAGTATTTGAGGGGCAGATGGGATTAGGGATTATCTGGGGGGGGAAATAAAGATTCTTGACATGGGGATTCTCTGTGTTTACTGGTACCTGTGAGTGCTTGGAGGCTGTCTGGATTTGGGGTTTTTTGTTTTTGTTTTTTCTGTTTTACACACTTCTACTCAGTGAAGTTTTTTTTTTTTTTTTTTTTTGAGATGGAGTTTCATTCTTGTTGCCCAGGCTGGGGTGCAATGACGCCATCTCAGCTCACTGCAACATCTGCCTCCCGGTTCGATCGATTCTCCTGCCTCAGCCTCCTGAGTAGCTGGGACTACAGGTGCACTCCTCCACGCCTAGCTAATTTTTGTATTTTTAATAGAGATGGGGTTTTGCCATGTTAGCCAGGCTGGTCTTGAACTCCTGACCTCAGACGATCAATCTGCCTCGGCCTCCCAGAATGCTCTGGAATTACAGGCGTCAGCCACCGTGCCTGGCCTAGAATTGCTTGAATTTAGATGGACAGTCTGTACTGCAGGAGTTGGCAAACTTTTTTTATGAAGAGCCAGATAATGGATATTTTAGGCTTTGCGGGCCATGTGGTCTTTGTTCTGCTATTCAGCTCTGTTGTTGAAAATGAAAGCATCCATAAACAAATGAGCATGTTTCAATAAAACTTAATTTACAAAGACAGTGAGCTGGATTTGGCTTCTGGGCCATAGTTTGCTGTCCTCGCTGGCCTATAGGCATGTGGAAGCTTCAAGGCTTAAAGGGTCATTTTGGTTTTGACCTGTCTGGAGGGAGATGGGCCAGAGAAAGATTGAGGTATGTGTTACTTAGTAGGTAGCAACTGCAATGAAAGTGATTGTATCGGACTCATGCACAAGATTGCCTCCAGATTAGGTCATTCACATCAAATCATTACAAAATAAAATAGCTATTATTAACAGAACCCTAAATTGAAGAGTCCAGAAACCAAGTTGAGAGCCTCTTTTTGCTCCAGACCCACTGTAATCTTAGCTATATCACCTTCCCCTCTCTGAGCCTCTGTTTATCTGTGTGCAGTTTGAGGAAAAGCTAGACTAGAACAGGCCCCCCTTTTTTTCTTTTTTCTTTTCCAAGATGGGTTCTTCTCTGTCACCCAGGCTGGAGTGCAGTGGTATGATCACAGCATTACAGCTCACTGCAGCCTCAACCTCCCGAGCTCAAACGATCCTCCCACCACAGCCTCCCAAGTAGCCTCCCAAGATGCGCCCACCCACCCAGCCAATTTTTGTATCTTTTTTGGTAGTGACGGGTTTTGCCATGTTGCCCAGCCTGGTCTCAAACTCCTGGGCTCAAGCAATCTACCCACCTTGGCCTCCCGAAGTGCTAAGATTACAGGCACGAGCCACCACCCCTGTTCTTTTTTAGAGGGTCTCACTCTGTCACCCAGGCTGGAGTGCAGTGGTGCCATCATTGCTCCCTGCAGCCTGGAACTCCTAGGCTCTAGAACAGGCCCTCTTATTCCATCTGTCCACGGCCATGCTTCAGGGAATTACCTGCACTGTCTCAGCAAGTGTGTGCATTTTTCTGACCGAGGACACACAGCTTTAAGATATTCTCATTAAGCCCAACGACCTGAAAAAAATGAAAAGCTGATTTTTTAAGTGCTTGTCTGAATTGAGCTCAGATTTCTTTCCCCATCCCAGCTCATCTCTTTCCTCTCTATCTGGGTTTAAGCAGCCATAGCTGTGGGCGGGGCTGGGAATGCCTGTCTTTTCAGCAACGAGCTACTGAGTGAATAAATAGAAAAAGGACCTTGTCTGTCAGTGGTCTTTTCACTTAAGTGTAAAGGTTCTGGCAGTGTAAAGGCCTCTGGATTGTGGGTGAAGGCAGTTGGCCAGTGGTGTAGGATATGTGGAGCTGGAGCATGCTGCCAGTTAGGCTCACACTCTGCGAGTTAAAGGAGCATCTCATCCCCCTCTGCAACCCTCTGTCTGTTCACCTGAGCATGGCGGTGGGAATAGAGGTTTTTTTTTTTTTGAGACGTAGTTTCGCTCTTACTGCCCAGGCTGCAGTGCAATGGCGCGATCTCGGCTCACTGCAACCTCTGCCTCCCAGGTTCAAGTGATTCTCGTGCCTCAGCCTCCCAGGTAGCTGGGATTACAGGTGTGCACCACCACACCCAGCAAATTTTTGTATTTTTAGTAGAGATGGGGTTTCCATGTTGGTCAGCCTAGTCTTGAACTCCTGACCTCAGGTGATCTGCTTGCCTCAGCCTCCCAAAGGGCTGGGATTACAGGCGGGAGCCACTGCGCCTGACTGGGAATTGACTTCTTAATGGTCTGGTTTGGTCTGTCCCCACTGGAGGCTGGGGTGGTCCTGGGAAGAAAGGCCATCCCCCTAGCTCCCCAACCTCCTCTTCCTGTCTCCAGGTGTCATGTGGAGCCTCCCACCACCATCTAGGTCCTGAGATGCGGTGAAGCCCAGCCTGTCTGCCATCATCCCCCAGCATGGACCGTGGAAGCCTCCTGCCCTTCCAGCTGTGGTGCCCCCGGCCCTTTGGCACCTACTCACAGAACCAGCCTCGCCCAGCTTCTGCAGCCCTCAAGCCATCAGCCTGCGCTGAGCCTGGTGGCGGAGCTGAGCCAGACCATGGGCCTGCCCACTCAGAGAACACACCACCTGCCTTGACCACGGAAGCCCCTGCCTCCCAGCCGGCTCCACTCCTCTCAGCAGCAGCTGCTGGCGATGAGGGTCGAGTCCTCCTGGACACGTGGTATGTCATCAAGCCTGGGAATACAAAGGAGAAGGTGGCCTTCTTTGTGGCCCACCAGTGTGGTGGGGCAGCCGGGCCAGCTCCATGAAGGTCAAGGGGCACTGGGGCAGCGACAGCTCCAAGGCCAAGCGGAGAAGGCGCTGTCTTGACCCCACCAAGGCTCCTCCGGATCCAGGGGTCGGGAGGGGCCCCCTGCTACTGAGGAGGGCCCCGCCTCAGCCGGTGAGGACGTGGACCTGCTCTCTGTGGCCGAGATGGTGGCCCTGGTGGAACAGCGGGCCGCGCTGGCCCTGCAGAGCTACCCACGACCAGCCACCCCAGCGCCTGTAGTCTTTGTGTCAGCTGAGCAGGGTGGACCAGCCAAGGGGGTGGGGTCTGAACGGCGGTCTGGTGGTGGGGACTGCAGCCGTGTAGCTGAGGCCGTGGCCCACTTTGAGGCGCAGAGGGACAGCCCTCCCACCAAGGGCCTCCGCAAGGAGGAGCGGCCGGGACCAGGCCCTGGGGAGGTGCGCATCGCCTTCCGCATCTCCAATGGCCGGGAGCCCCGTGCACCAGACAGCGGCCTGCCCAGTGGAGGCGGGGGCAGGCCTGGTTGTGCCTACCCTGGCAGCCCAGGTCCTGGGGCCCGAGCCAAGGACAAGATCACGTGTGACTTATACCAGCTCATCAGCCCCTCGAGGGATGCCCTCCCCAGCAACGTGGAGTTCCTGCTGGCCAGGGCGGATGAGGCCAGCGAGGGTGAGAGCCCGGCGCCCGTGAGGCCCGAGGACACTCCCCCGGCGCCTCCTCCACCCCCTGCCCGGGACTGTGGAGCGTCCCGGCTTCCACGTGGACGTGGTGGTGACGGGCGTGGTGGACGAGTGCATCTTCTTTGGCAAGGACGGCACCAAGAACGTGAAGGAGGAGACTGTGTGCCTGACGGTCAGCCCCGAGGAGCCGCCGCCTCCAGGCCAGCTCTTCTTCCTCCCAGAACCGCGGGCCGGACGGGCCCCCGGAGCCTCCCCTGGCAGACTCGCCGGGCACCGCACCGGGCCCGGACGATGCCGAGGGCACGGCGGACACCTCCCTGTGCCGCCTGTACCGGCACGTGTCCCACGACTTCCTAGAGATCCGCTTCAAGATTCAACGACTGCTGGAGCCTCGGCAGTACATGCTGCTGCTGCCCGAGCACGTGCTGGTCAAGATCTTCAGCTTCCTGCCCACACGCGCGCTGGCCGCCCCTCAAGTGCACCTGCCACCACTTCAAGGGCATCATCGAGGCGTTCGGTGTGCGGGCCACAGACTCGCGCTGGAGCCGAGACCCGCTCTACCGCGATGACCCGTGCAAGCAGTGCCGCAAGAGATACGAGAAGGGTGACGTGTCGCTCTGCCGCTGGCACCCCAAGCCCTACCACCACGACCTGCCTTACGGACGTTCCTACTGGATGTGCTGCCGTCGAGCCGACCGTGAGACGCCGGGTTGCCGCCTGGGCCTCCACGATAACAACTGGGTGCTGCCCTGCAACGGGCCGGGCGGGGGCCGGGCAGGCCGGGAGGAGGGGAGGTGAAGCCGGGGGAGGGGGGCGGGGAGAGCCCACTATGCCCGCCCCTCCCCCTCCCCCGGGAGCCGAGGGTCCGGACTGGGCCGCCTGCTCCCATTCCCCCCACTCCAGGCAGCGTTGATCCCCCCACGGAACTGAGCTGGGGTTCAGTGGGAGTGACCCAGGAAGGCACTCTGCTGGCTCCTATTGGTTTTCTATTTTTCAGAACCAGGGCGGTGGACCCTCTGAGAAGGGTGATTTTTTTATCAGCATCTCACTTTCTTCTCCATTCAGCCCCTACCCCTTCCCTGCCACGCTCTCCACCCCAGGGACCCACCAGCAGGGAGCAGACGGCAGCTAATTTTGGTACCACTTAAGGGTTCCCCCATTCTGGCCCCGCATCCTCTCCCATGCCCCAATTCTTTTTCGCAGGAGCTGTTATTTCCCAAGAGGCCGCGGCGCCCAAGGTTGACACCCCTTTAACCTGCCACACCAGGGTTCTCACCTCTCTAGGAATTGAGGGCTGTCAGGTCACAGGTGAGATTTGGGATTTTTTCATGACAGCCCGCCATTTCTAGATGGTTTCCCTATTAAAGAAGTTGAGGAGGGGGATACTGTTTTCTCCTTAACCTCAAGATACCAGTCTCTCCTCTTCCCCAGTGAGGAAGAGGGGGGGAAAAGCTGAAATATAAAAGTCCTTCTCCTCCCATTATTATTTAAGCTACTGCCATCACCCCCACTCCCATAAAGCTGTGAAGCCCTTTGCCTGGCTCTTGACAGCGCAGGGGGCCCGTGGGAAGGGACTGCGGATTTACATTTCTGGGTTGTTTTTCCTTCCACTCTGGCCTCGTTCAGGCATCGGGGCCATCTGTTTTTTTAAGAATCCTTTGGTCAACCAGGACCTTGATTTTTTCAGGCATTTTGGTCTGGGGTATTTTTGTTTGTTCTCTCTTTCTTGTTTTCCCCCATCATTGTGGTTCTGGAAGCTTCTAGCGTGTGGCATCTGACCAGTTTTGAATTGGTCCTTTCTATAAAATCAATATTTATAAGGCTGTGCTCAGACTGGTTTGTGTGTTGTGAAGGGAGGGTTTGGGAAGAGAGGGGAGTTGTAGCCTGTGCATGGGGGATGGAAAAAGTGGAGAGAGATGGGATCCCTCGCCAAGTCCCTTAGCCTGAGATTATTTTTTACTCTTCTCATATGTGTCAGTTTGGATTTGAAAAATCTCAAAATAGTAGTAGCTTAAACAAGATTTTTTTTTTTCTTAGAGACAGGGTCTCACTCTGTCACCCAGGCTGGAGTGCAGTGGTGTCATCACAGCTCACTGCAGCGACCTGGGCTCAGGGAAACCTGCCACCTTATCCTGCCAAGCAGCTGGGTTTTCTACAGGTGTACGCCACCATACCCAGCTAATTTTTTAATTATTTTGGTACAGATGGGGTCACCAAGTTGCCCAGGTTGGTCTCAAACTCCTGGGCTCAAGCAGTCCTCCTGCCTCAGCCTCCCAGAGTGCTGGGATTACAGGAGAGAGCCACCATGCCCAGTCAAGATCATTTAGCTCTTACTCTCACCATTTCGCTTGGAGACCCTCTTTCTCGCAGAAGCACTACACTATGCTTCTATATACATCTCACCCGTCAGACTTAGCCACAGAAGGGCTGCACGAGAGTGTAGGAAATGCCGTCTTTTAGCTGGGTGCAATATGTCCAACAAAACATTGTTTACTAAAAATCTCTGTAATTAAAGTTTTAAAATAGCCACTTATTATTATTTTTGAGATGGAGTTTTGCTTTTATTGCCAGGCTGCAGTGCAATTGCGCGATCTCGGCTCACCGCAGCCTCTACCTCCCGGGTTCGAGCGATTTGCCTGCCTCAGCCTCCTGAGTGGCTGGGATCACAGGCGCTCGCCACCACACCTGACTAATGTTTATATTTTAGTAGAGACAGGGTTTCATGATGTTGGCCAGGCTGCTCTCGAACTTCTGGCCTCCAGTGATCCACCTGCCTCTGCCTCCCAAAATGCTGGGATTACAGTGGGGGTGAGCCACTGTGCCCAGCTGGATATCTTAAATTTTTAGTTTTAAGAAAGAGAAAACTGGATATTGAGAGGCAGCTAACAGTCTCTGACATTATTCTCAGGAAATCAATTTCTAGAAGGCTAGGATACATCCTGGTAGTGACTCAATGCTTCAATTTTAGAATCAAAAAGACCTGGGTTTGAATCTTGTGGGATTTCAACTTCTTGTAGGGAGGGTGAGTTAGATTATTCGGACCTTCTTGTTGAGAACAACTGAAAAAAAAAATCTCCTTAAAAGGATCAAATAACCAATAAAATACAGTAAGGACCCACCACGCCAAATAGTTAAGAGAATGGTTTGTGGGGCTCTGAAGCCACATTTGCTATGAGGGCAGTTGCTGATGTGAGCACGCTGGGGTTTCCTACTTTGCAGCCTTACTGGAGCGAGCAGGTAAAAGTCAAGGCCAAAGCCGGCCCATGGTGAACAACCACGGGAACTGGGATCCCAGAGAACTACAAGCTCAGGTAGGGATGACCCAGAAGACTGTAGAGGTATTCCAGATGCAGGGATCAAATGAAAAAAGATCTGGAGAATTTGTGGCCACAGACTGGCCCTTGGCAGTTCCTTTGGAAGGAACTGTCATCTGAGAAGCCCCACAAATAATTTTTTTGGGGGGGGGGGGGGATGGAGTCTGGCTCTATCGCCAGGCTGGAGTGCAGTGGCTTGATCTCTGCTCACTGCAATCTCCACTTCCCAGGTTCAAGCCATTCTCCTGCCTCAGCCTCCCAAGTAGCTGGGATTACAGGTGTGTGCCACCACACCCAGCTAATTTTTGTATTTTTAGTAGAGACAGGGTTTCACCATTTTGGTCAGGCTGGTCTGGAACACCTGACCTTGTGATCCGCCCGCCTCAGCCTCCCGAAGTGCTGGGATTATAGGCGCGTGAGCCACTGTGTCCGGCCAATTTTTTTTTTTTTGAAACCCAGTTTTGCTCTTGTTGCCCAGGCTGGAGTGCAGTGGCGTGATCTCGGCACACTGCAACCTCCACTTCCTGGGTTCAAGTGTTTCTTCTGCCTCACCTGCCAAGTAGCTGAGACTACAGGTACGCACCACGATGCCCAGCTAATTTTTTGTATTTTTAGTAGAGACAGGTTTTCACCATATTGGCCAGGCTGGTCTCAAACTCCTGACCTCAGGTGATCCACCCACCTCAGCCTCCCAAAGTGCTGGGATTATAGGTGTGAGCCACCGTGCCTGGCTTTTTTTTTTTTTTTTTTTTTTTGCTACAGAGTCTCCCTGTCTCTCAGGCTGGAGTGCAATGGCACCATCTCAGTTCACTGCAACCTCCACCTCCCCGGCTCAAGTGATTCTCCTGCCTAAGCCTCCCAAGTATCTGGGATTATAGGCGCCCACCACCATGCCTGGCAGTTTTTTGCCTGGCAGTTTTTTTGTTTGTAATTTTTTGGTAGAGATGGGGGTTTTACCATGTTGGCCAGGCTGGTCTTGAACTCCTGACCTCAAGCAATCTGCCTGCCTCAGCCTCCTAAAGCGCTGGAATTACAGGCATGAGCCACCGCACCCAGCCCGCCACAAATAATTTTTCAGGTAATGAGTAGTACACAAATAACCAAACACAAATGGAAATAATATGAACAAAAACCAACAGAAACAACAAAGACACCCACATAGGCTTCACATGGTGAAACTGTCAATCACAGATTATAATACAACATTTAAACCATGTTTAAAAATTTAAAAAGAACTTGGAACTATCAGCAAGGAAGCCAAAACTGTAAAAAACAACAAAAAAAATCAAGGCTGGGTGTGGTGGCTCATGCCTTCCCAGCACTTTGGGAAGCTGAGGTGGGTGGATCACCTGACGTCGGGAGCTGACCAACATGGATAAGCCCCATCTCTACTAAAAATACAGAAAATTAGCCAGGTGTGGTGGCGCATGCTTGTAGTCCCAGCTACTCGGGAGGCTCAGGCAGGAGAATCTCTTCAACTTGGGAGGTGGAGGTTGCGGTGAGCCGGGATCACACCATTGCACTCCAGCCTGGGCAACGAGAGTGAAACTATGTCTCAAAAAAAAAAAAAAAAAAAAAAGAAAGAAAAATCAGTGGCCTAGTAGGTAAGAAAGGGAAAGAAAGCCTGCTGACATAACTTTCACAAATCAAAAATGCATACATCAGTGTTGTGTAGGGGAAAAAAAATAAGAAATGCAATAACCAAGAGTAACCCAATAGCTGGGTTAAATAGCAAAAAGATCTACCACATTTAGACAAGTGGCTTTTTAAAGGAAAAAACAATAATGTTTAATTGGCATTCCAGAATCGAAAGAATATGTACAAAGACAATATTAAAAGACATGATCGTTGGAAAATTACAAACTGATAAAAGACACAAATAGCATTTTTAAAAAGGCCAAGTGTGGCTCACACCTTCCCTGAACTTTGGGAGGCTGAGGCAAGAGTATCACTTGAGGCCAGGAGTTTAACACCAGCCTGGGCAACATACCAAGACCTCATCTCTACAAAAAACTAATTTAGGCCAGGCTCGGTGGCTCACACCTGTAATCCAACACTTTGGGAGGCTAAGGGCAGATCACCTGAAGTCATGAGTTCGAGACCAGCCTGGCCAGCATGGCAAAACCCCGTCTCTACTTAAAAAAAAAAATTAGCCAGTCGTGGTGGCATGTGCCCGTAGTCCCAGCTACTAGGGAGGCTGAGGCAGGAGAATCGCTTGAACCCAGGAGGCAGAGGTTGCAGTGAGCCGAGATTGGGCCATTGCACTCCAGCCTGGGTCACAGAGCAAGACTCCATTTCAAAACAAAACAAAAAAATTAACTGGGCCTGGTGACGGACACCCAGCTACTGTAATCCCAGCTACTGATGAAGGAGAGTCACCTGGACCCAGGAGTCGGAGGTTGCAGTGAGCCAAGATCATGCCACTGTACGCCAGCCTGGGTGACAAGAGTGAAACTCCATCTCAAGAAGTTCTCATGATGCCTGGCACATAGTAGATGCTCAGTAAATGTCAGTGAATGTAGAAGAACCTAAATTGAAGATCTATGTTTACCCTCTTATTTGATACCCCAAGTTTCAGCCCTGGAGGTGATTTGCAGGGGAGATGCTCACCTTCACTGTATAATAATCTTCCAACCGTGGCCTGGCACCTGTGCTCACTGCTAAGTCTCTATCAAAGTCATGAACCTGCAGGGTCATAAACCTGCAGGCACAGAGCGCAACGTAGGACTCTGCTTCCAGGCTCTATCTGTCTCAGGTTTTTCTTCTGAGTCAGTTTGCTGAGCAGCTGTGTATGCACCAAAGTGTATCCTTAAGAACAGTATGGGCTGGGCACAGTGACTCACGCACTTTGGGAGGCCAAGGCTGGCGGATCACAAGGTCAGGAGACTGAGTTCACCCTGGCTAACACAGTGAAAACCCATCTTTACTAAAAATACAAAAAACTAGCCCAGCATGGTGGCATGTGCCTATATATAGTCCCAGCTACTCAGGAGGTTGAGGCAGGAGAATCTCTTGAACCTGGGAGGTGGAGGTTGCTGTGAGCCGAGAACGCACCACTGCACCCCAGCCTGGGCGACAAAATGAGACTCCATTTCAAAAAAAAAAAAACAAAAAAACCTCCTGGGCTCAATGGATCCTCCCACCTCTACCTCTCAAAGTGCTGAGATTGCAGGGATGAGCCACCACATGCAGTCTGCATTGTTTAATAAGCACCCCAGCTGAGTCTGAGAATTAGGTAGGGCTGGGAAATACTTTCTCACTGGAGTTTGCAATTACACCTGCCGTCTCACACTGCTGTGCCCACAGCAGAAAGAAATAGTGTGCTCTAACGACTCTGTAGTCAATCTGTGTCTGTCTTACCCATTCCTCCCATAGATGCTCTCAGACTTTCAAAACTCCGTGTTTTCCAAAGCATCTTCTGAGGTATCGTTGTTCTTTTTGTTGTTGTTTTGTATTTTGAGACAGAGTCTCGCTCTGTTGCCCAGGCTGCAGTGCAGTGACGTGATCTTGGCTCACTGCAGAAACCCCCGTCTCGACTCTGCCACCTAGGTTCCAATGATTCTCCTGCTTCAGCCTCCGGAGTAGCTGGGATTACAGGTGCCTGCCACCATGCCCGGCTAATTTTTGTATTTTTTGTAGAGATGGGGTTTCACCATGTTGTCCAGGCTGGGCTTGATCTCCTGAGTTCCGGTGAACCACCAGCCTTCGCCTCCCAAAGTTCTGGAATTACAGGTGTGAGCCACCGCGCCCGGTCAAGGTATCCTACTTCTATGAAGTGCTTCTCACTAAAAAGGGTTCCATAGTGAAATACTTTGGGAGCCTCTGGATTCTGTCTTAAAAATTCACATCATGTGGTGAGGAAACTTTTTTTTTTTTTTTTTTTTTTGAGATGGAATCTCACTGTGTTGCCCAGGCTGGACTGCAACAGCCTATCTCGGCTCACTGCAACCTCCGCCTCTTGGGTTCAAGTGATTCTCCTGCCCCAGCTCCCTGAGTAGCTGGGATTACAGGTGCCTGCCACCACGCCTGACTCACTTTTGTATTTTGAGTAGAGAGGGGGTTTCACCTTGCTGTCTAGGATGGTCTCAAACTCCCGACCTCAGGCGATCCACCTGCCTCGGCCCCCTAGAGTGCTAAGATTACAGGCATGAGCCGCGACTCCCAGCCAAGAAAACTCATTTTATTTTGTCTCACCTGCTTCTTGGATTTCAGATCCCCCTTATCATGCAGCACTGATTTACACGAGTTCTACAGAATGTTTGGGGTTTTGTTGTTGTTTGTTTTGAGACAGAGCGTCACTGTGTTGCCCAGGCTGATCTTGAACTCTTGGGTTCAAGGGATCCTCTCATCTCAGCCTCCTAAGTAGCTGAGACTACAGGTGTGCACCACCACACCTGTCTTATGCAGGCAGTGCTTTGCAGAAACACTTGTTACACTTTTTTTTTTTTTCCTTTTTGTGGAGAATGGGGTCTCACTATATTGCCCAGGCTGTTCTCAAACGCCTGGGCTCAAGCTATCCTTCCGCCTCTGCCTCCCTAGAGCTGGGATTGCAGGCGTGAACCACCACACCCAGCCAGAAACACTGGCTTATTGCCCATTGGGTCTGGCAGAATCTGGACTTCCAAAATAACAGCTTCCGTCTCCTCTGTGCCTGCTTGTGAGCACATCCTGTGTGTGCCCCATGTGGGAGTTAGGTTAGGACTGGGGCAGTAGCAAGGCTGCCATTCTGCAGAATGAACTGACACAAAAGAAGCCACAGATAATTCATTTGGTTGGGTGGCATTACTGGTCCAGACCAGTGACAGTCTTTTATTCTTTTTTTAAACATTAAAAAACTTTTTTTTAATTTATTTTTTGAGACAGAATCTTACTGTCGCCAGGCTGGAGTGTAGTGGCGTGATCTCGACTCACTGCAACCTCCGCCTCCCGGGTTCAAGCGATTCTCCCGCCTCAGCTTCCCAAGTAGCTGGGATTACAGGCATGCACCACCACCACAGCCAGCTAACTTTTTGTATTTTTAGTAGAGACGGGGTTTCACCATGTTGGCCAGGATGGTCTCAATCTCTTGACCTCATGATCCACCCGCCTTGGCCTCCGAAAGTGCTGGGATTACAGGCGTGAGCCACAGCGCCCGGCCAATTATTGTATTTTTAATAGAGACAGGGTTTTGCCATGTCAGCCAGGATGGTCTCAAACTCCTGACCTCGGGTGATCCTCCCGCCTCAGATTCCCAACGTGCTGGGATTACAGGCGTGAGCCACCGCACCCCGCAGTCTTTTACTGTTTTAGTTCACTGACTTAAACAACAGCATTTAGCCCCTGCAAACCTTCAGACCAAGTGTTTACCTCTGGGGAGGCACCAAGTTCTTATTCCTCTGGCCGTCACCCCACAGTGGTCTCTTCCCTGTCCTTGAAGGGTGGCAGCTTGAGACAATCAAAAGAAAGAAGGTCTTCCAACTGTAGCACAATTAGGAGACAAAGGTGTGAAAAGGACAAGCAAGCATACCCTAGGCAGGTCCTGCCTGAGCACCACTGGTCCCGCACTGGGACCCTCTCTCACAGTCCTCTCCATGGGCATCGGGCCAGCTCGCTAGAGCCCCAGGTATTCGGCCAGGAACACAGCGAGAATGCGGCTCAAGTTGTGTACCGTGGGCGGGTGAAGATTGGCCTCGGTGTCCGCGGGGGTGTGCCAGACAGCAGGGAAGGGCGTGGAGATGAGATGGAGCACGGGGACCCCTGAAGTGACAGAAGAGACTTTGTCAGGTCCACTGCAGCCCACCACGACCCAGGAGCCCAAGCCCAGCCTCTGGATAACCTGGCCTTGCCCCAACACACTGGCAAAAGGTATGTTCTGGCACTTTTTTTTTTGAGACGGATTCTCTCTCTGTTGTCCCGGCTGGAGTGCACTGGCTTGGTCTCAGCTCACTGCAGTCTCCGCCTCCCAGGTTCCTGCAATTCTACTGCCCCAGCGTCCCGGGTAGCTGGGATTACAGGCAGATACCATGATGTCCAGCTAATTTTTGTATTTTTAGTAGAGGTGGGGTTTCACCATGTTGGCCAGGCTGATCTCAAACTCCTGACCTCAGGTGATCCACTCGCCTCGGCTTCCCAAAGTGCTGGGATTACAGGTGTTAGCCACCATGCCCAGCTCTGGCACTTTTTTTTCAGATATTGTCTCCCTCCATCACCTAGGCTAGAGGACAGCGGGCTTGATCAAGGCTCACTGCAGCCTTGAGTTCCCAGGCTCAGGAGATCCTCCCACCTCAGCCTCTCAAGCAACTGGTACCACAGGTGCGCACCACCATGTCCTGCTAAATTTCTGTATTTTTAGTAAAGACAAGATTTATGCCATGTTGCTGGTTTCAAACTCCTGGGCTCAAATTCCTCCCGCCTCAGCCTCCCAAATTGCTGGGATTACAGGTGTGAGCCACCATGCCCAGCTGCAAACATTTCTTAAATGCTTGCTATGTGCCGGGCGCTGGTCCAAGTAAGGTCTTTATAGGTATTAGCACGTTCAATCCCCTCAACAATACTCTAAGATAGAGAGTATTAAGGCCGGATGCGGTGGCTCATGCCTGTAACCCGAGCACTTTGGGAGGCCGAGGCAGGTGGATCACGAGGTCAGGAGATCAAGACCATCCCGGCCAACATGGTGAAACCCCCGTCTCTACTAAAAATACAAAAATTAGCTGGGCATGGTCGCACGTGCCTGTAATCCCAGCTACTCAGGAGACTGACGCAGGAGAATCACTTAAACCTGCAGTGAGCCGAGATCCTACCACTGCACTCCAGCCTGGGCGACAGAGTAAGACTGTCTCAGAAAGAAGAGAGAGTATTATCCCCATTTTACAGATGAATAAAAGCACAAAGAGGTAGGTTAAGCCACTTAGCACCATTCCCCAGCCTTGGGAAGGGGACACGGCCAGTTCCAATTTGTGGCTTCCCTGGTTGCCCACCCTCATCGCTCCCAGCAACAGGTACCTCTGCGGAGGAAGGGGATGTGGTCGTCTTCCACGGAGCCAATGGGCTCCCCGGGTTGGAAGTACATCACTTCCTGGGGGTGAGACTGCAGCAGGTTCAAAACGGTGCAGACGCTTCTCTGGAGGTGGGGGGCGATTTGAGAGGGAGGGTTAGTCCTTCGCAGTCAAAGATCTCCAGTCCACAAATCGGAGGAGGGCAAGAGCACCCAGAGGTAAAGCCCTGGTCATCCCAACAGGAGTGAATGCCAGTCACTCCTTCTTGTGGCCTTGCTATGTTTCCGGTTTCATTCAATCCCTCTAAGACTAAAACATCCTTTTTTATTTTTGAGACAAGATCTTGTGGCTGGGTGTGGGTGGCTCATGCCTGTAATCCCAGCACTTAGGGAGGCCGATCACCTGAGGTCAGGAGTTTGAAAGCAGTTTGGCCAACATGCTGAAATCCTATCTCTATTAAAAATACAAAAATTAGTCTGGGCGTGGTGGCTCACGACTGTAATCCTAGCACTTTGGGAGGCTGAGGTGGGCGGATCACGAAGTCAGAAGATTGAGACCATCCTGGCTAACACAGTGAAACCTTGGCTCTACTAAAAATACAAAAAATGAGCCGGGCATGGTGGCATGCGCCCGTATTCCCACCTACTCAGGAGGCTGAGGCAAGAGAATCCCTTGAACCCAGAAGGCAGAGGTGGCAGTGAGCCGAGATCACCCCACTGCGCTCCAGCCTGGGTGACAGACCGAGACTCCATCTCAAAAAGAAAAAAACAAAAACAAAAACAAAAATTAGCTGGGCACGGTGGTGGCTGCCTGTAATCCCAACTACTTGGGAGACTGAGACAGGAGAATTGCTTGAACCAGGAAGTGGAGGTTGCACTGAGCTGAGATCAACTCTGTCTCAAAAAAAAAAAAAAGATACTGCTCTGTCACTCACACTGGAGTGCAGTGGGGCAGTCACAACTCAGTGCAGCCTTAACCTCGCCAGCTTAAGCGATCCTCCAGTCTCAGCCTTCTGAATAGCTGGGACTTCAGGCACATCTCACCATGTCTCTGTGCGCGCGCGTGTGTGTGTGTGTATAAATAGGATCTCCCTATGTTGCCCCGGGCTGGCCTTGAACTTCTGGGCTCATGTGATCCTCCTTCCTCAGCATCTTTTTTTTTTTTTTTTTTTTTTTTTGAGACAGAGTCTCACTCAGTCACCAGGCGCCAGGCTGGAGTGCAGTGGCGCGACCTTGGCTCACTGCAACCTCCGCTGCCCGGGTTCAAGCATTCTCCTGCCTCAGCCTCCCGAGTAGCTGGGACTACAGGCGCGCACCACCACGCCCAGCTAATTTTTTTGTATTTTTAGTAGAGACGGGGTTTCACCTTGTTGATCAGGACGGTCTCGATCTCTTGACCTCGTGATCCGCCCGCCTCGGCCTCCCAAAGTGCTGGGATTACAGGCGTGAGCCACCGCGCCCGGCCCCCTCAGCATCTTAAATTGCTGGGACTGCTGGGCGCAGTGGCTCACGCCTGTAATCCTAGCACTTTGGGAGGCTGAGGTGGGCGTATCACCTGAGGTCACGAATTCAAGACCCGCCTGACCAATATGGTGAAACCCCGTCATTAAAAAAAAAAAAATTGCTGGGACTACAGGCATAAGCTACTACATCTGGGTCCACTGGCCATTTTACATATAGAAAACTGAGACTCAGAGAAATGAAGCCACTTGTCCAAGTTCACCCAGCTGGTAAGATTGGAATCCACAGCTGTCTCACCTTAGGGCCCCTGTCTGGTAATCACTATCACTAATCTCTAGTTCCTTAGAGAGACTAAGAAGATAGAGAAAGGCAGAAGGAGCCTTTATTTATTTATTTATTTATTCTGCAACCTCTGCCTCCTGGGTTCTAGTGATTATTCTGCCTCAGCTTCCCGAGTAGCTGGGACTACAGGCACGCGCCACCATGCCTGGCTAATTTTTATATTTTTAGCAGAGACAGGGTTTCACCATGTTGGTCAGGCTGGTCTTGAACTCCTGACCTTGTGATCCGCCCGCCTCGGCCTCCCAAAGTGCTGGGATTACAGGCATGAGCCACTGCACCCGGCTGAGCCTTTATTTTTAAAAACAATTTTTAATTTTTTTAATTTTAATTTTATTTAATTAATTTTTGAGACAGAGTTTTGCTCTCATTGCCCAGGCTGGAGTGCAATGGCTTGATCTCGGCTCACTGTAACCTCTGCCTCCCGAGTTCAAGCAGTTCTCCTGCGTCAGCCCCTGAGTAGCTGGGATTACAGGAATGTGCCACCATGCCCAGCTAATTTTGTATTTTTTAGTAGAGACAGGGTTTCTCTGTGTTGGTCAAGCTGGTCTCGAGCTCCTGACCTCAGGTGATCTGCCTGCCTCAGCCTCCCAAAGGGCTAGGATTACAGGCATCAGCCCTCAGGCCTGGCTTTATTTATTAATTTTTTTGAGCAGAGTCTCTCTGTCACCCAGGCTGGAGTGCACTGGTGCAATTACAGCTTACTGCAGCCTCGACCTCCCAGATTCAAGTGATCCTACCACTTCAGGCTCCCAAGTCTCTGGGACTACCACCATGGTGGTACCACCATGCCCGGCTAATTTTTTTCTTTTTTTTTCTTTGAGACAGTGTCTTGCTCTGTTGCCCAGACTGGAGTGCAGTGGCGTGATCTCGGCTCACTGTAACCTCCATCTACCGGGTTCAAGCGATTCTCCTGCCTCAGCCTCCCGAGTGGCTGCAACTATAGGCACATGCCACCAGGCCCAGATAATTTTTTGTATTTTTAGTAGAGATGGGGTTTCACTGTGTTAGCCAGGATGGTCTCTATCTCCTGACCTCGTGATCCACCCGCCTTGGACTCCAAAGTGCTGGGATTACAGATGTGAGCCACCGCACCTGAACTTTTTTTTTTTTTTTTTTCAGACAGTCTCGCTCTGTTGCCCAGGATGGCATGATCTTGGCTCACTGCAACCTCCACCTCCAGAATTCAAGCCATTCTCCTGCCTCAGCCTCACACATAGCTGTGATTACAGGCATAGGCAACCATGCCCAGCTAATTTTTTGTATTTTTGGTAGAGACGGGGTTTTGTCCTATTGGCCAGGCTGGTCTCGAACTCCTGACCTCAGGTGATCCACCCACCTTGGACTCCCAAAGTGCTGGGATTACGGGCATGAGCCAGCGCGCCCAGCTTAATTTGTGTATGTGTGTGTGTGTGTGTGTGCATGTGTGTGTGCAGAGATGGGGTTTTGCCATGTTGTTCAGCCTGGTCTGGAACTCCTGAGCTCAACTGATCCACCCACCTAAGCCTCTCAAAGTGCTGGGATTACAGGTGTGAGCCACCAAGTCCAGGTATTTTTTTTTCTTTCTTTCTAAGGTTCAATTCAGGTTTTTTTTTTTAGACAGGATCTCATTCTGTTACCCAGGGCGGAGTGCAGTGGTGCAATCTTAGCTCACTACAGCCTTGACCTCCCAGGCTCAAAGATCCTCCCCCAGTAGCTGGGATGACATGCATGCCACTGCACCCAGCTAATTTTTTTTTTTTTTTGAGATGGAGTCTCACACTGTCACCCGGGTTGGAGTGCAGTGGTGTGATCTTGGCTCACTGCAACCTCCGCCTCCTAGGTTCAAGTGATTCTCCTGCCTGGGATTACAGGTGCGTGCCACCATGCCCAGCCATTTTTTGTATTTTTAGTAGAGATGGGCCAGGGTGGTCTCGATCTTCTGACCTTGTGATCCTCCAGACTCAGCCTCCCAAAGTGCTGGGATTACAGGTGTGAGCCACCACGCCCGGCCGCTAAGTTTTTTTAAGAGATGGAGGGTCTCCCTCTGTGGCCCAGACTGGTGGATGAGCCTTTAGAAGGCAGGTGCCTGTCCCCCCCTCAGCTTGCCATCCTGTGCCCCATGCCCAGATGGGCTGGGGCCCACGTCCGCATTCACCCTTACCAATACTCCTCAGCCGATGGAACCAGCGGAGCGTGCGAGGGAAGTGGCTGTAGAATGTGGGATTCGGGGGCTCCCAGGAGATCAAGAAGCATAAAGAGCTCCTAAGGAGAGAGGCCAGGACTGGAGGAGCCCAAGCAGGATGATGCCAACGCTGCTTCACCTCTCCCTCCCTCACCAGAAGCCAGGGGACCCTGGTCTTACAATAGCCTGGATCCTGGTGGGGCCGGGACTGTGAGGTATAGACTCCATGAGCTGCGCCAGGTGCCGGGAGCCATAAAGGGAGTCCTTGGGTCCCCCACTCCTTCAGTGCCTCTTCACCGTCCAAGAAGAGCAGCTGCAGGGTCACCGGGGCTGCCTGTGGGAGCATCGGGGGGTGGCCAGACCCAGCTCAGGACTAGCCCTCAGCCTCAACACACCCATATTTCTTGCCCGCTTGCACTGCGTAACAGAACAAATGAGGTGTCCTCATTCATAGAACGTGGTAGTCAGGAGCACAGAGTCCAAGTCCAATTGTCTGGGATCAAATCTGTTCTTGGCTGCTTCATAACAAAGCAGACATGGGGAAGTTACCAACTTCTCAAAGCATCAGCTTCTCCATGTATAAATGGGGCTAATAAGAGTTCCTTTTTTTTTTTTTTTTTTTGAGATGGAGTCTAGCTCTGTCACCCAGGCTGGAGTGCAGTGGCATGATCCCAACTCACTGCAACTTCTGCCTCCAGGGTTCAAGCAATTCTCCTGTCTCAGCCTACCGAGTAGCTGGGATTACAGGTGCCTGCCACCATACCTGGCCAACTTTTGTGTTTTTAATACAGACAAGGTTTCACCATGTTGGCCAAGCTAGTCTTGAACTCCTGACCTCAGATGCCTCGGTATCCCAGAGTGCTGGGATTACAGATGTGAGCCACAGTGCCTGGCAATAACAGTTCTTTTCAAAGGGTAAGGTTTGAATCTGGGTCTGGAACACTGCCTGACATATAACTAAATATGGGTTATCTCTGATTATTATTCCTCAAGCTCAGTTTGGTTAAAGAGACAGACCCACAAATGAATAATTATACACACAGTGAGATGCAGTTGAGACAAATGCTTCCGAGAACTACAGAGTCCTAAGAGGGCATAGGAAGGAGGCTGGGGGATGACCTGGCCTGGAGAGGGCGTTGGGTCTTTTTTTTTTTTTTAATAGAGATGAGGTTTCACCATGTTGGCCAGGCTGGTCTCACTCCTGACCTCGTGATCCACCCACCTTACCCTCCCAAAGTGCTGGGATTACAGGCGTGAGCCACCGTGCCCAGCCTTTTTTTTTTTTTTTTTTTTTGAGACAGAGTCTCAGTCTGTGTCCCAGGCTGGAGTGTAGTGGCGCGATCTTGGCTCACTGCAACCTCTGTCACCCAGGTTCAAGCAATTCTCCTGCCTCAGCCTCCCGAGTAGCTGGGATTACAGGTGCCTGCCACCACGCCTGGCTAATTTTTGTAGTTTTAGGAGAGATGGGGTTTCACCACCTTGACCAGGCTGGTCTTGAACTCCTGACCTCATCATCCACCTGCCTTGGCCTCTCAAAGTGCTGGGGTTACAGGTGTGAGCCACCGTCCCTGGCTAGGTTTTTTGGGAAGGGATGTATGCCCTGGGAGTGGGTAGGAACCAACCTGGCAAAATGGAGCAGCAGGAAGAGTATTCCCGGCCAAGGGAACAACACAGGGCCAGGCTGTGGCCAGGGAAGGGGTCACAGAGGTTTGAGAGGAGTCTGGAGGGGTGAGCAAGGGCCAAAAACTGTGGGCTTTGTTACAGGGAGACTGGGGAAGCATGGAGCGGTGTTGAGCAGGGCAGGAGCATGACGAGAGCTGTGTTTTTGTCTTCTGTTTGTTTTGAGACAGAGTCTTACTCTGTTGCTCAGACTGGAGTGCAGTGGCACGATCTCAGCTCACTGCAATCTCTGCCTCTTGGGTTCCAGCAATTCTCCTGCCTCAGCCTCTGGAGGAGCTGGGATTACAGGTGCCCGCCACCATGCCCGGCTAATTTTTTCATTTTTAGTAGAGACAGGGTTTCACTGTGTTGGTCATGCTGGTCTCAAACTCCTGACCTCAGGTGATCCTCCAGCTTCGGCCTCTCAAAGTGCTGGGATTACAGGCGTGAGCCGCTGTGCCTGGCAGGGAAGGCCTCTTTGAAGAGGTGACATTGGAGTAGACACCTGAGTGCAGAGTAGGAAAATATCTCCGAAAAGCATATCTTTTTATTTTTTTGAGATAGAATCTTGCTCCGTAGCCCAGGCTGGAATGCAGTGGCGCAATCTCGCTGCAACCTCCACCTCCCAGGTTCCTGACCTGTTGACCCACCCGCCTTGGACTTCCAAAGTGCTGGGATTACTGGCATAAGCCACCACGCCCAACCTTCTTTACATTTTTATAGAGATGGGGTCTCCATATGTTGTCCAGGCTGCTCTTGAACTCCTGGCCTCAAGCAATCCTCCTGCCTTGGCCTCCCAAAGTGCTGGGATTACAGGCTTGAGCTTGGCCAGAAAAGCACATTCTATGCAAAGCAAACAGCGAAGTGCAAATACGCTGAGGGAGAGCGAGCCCTGTGGGTTTGAGGAACCCAGAGAAGGTGCGTGTGGCTACAGCAGAGTGAGCAAGGGGTGAGGGGAGGGAGATGGGGCTGGAGAGGCAACAGGGCACAGCTCCTGGGCCAATCAAAGAACTCTGGATTGTGCTTGGAATGAGGTGGGAGCCCTGGGAGAGTCTGGGGGGAGAGGAAAGAGGATCTGACATCCAGGAGGTAAAAAGATCCCTGTGGCAGCCAGGCACAGTGGCTTGAACCTGTAATCCCAGCACTTTAGGAGGTCAAGGTTAGCAGATCACCTGAGGTCGGGAGTTTGAGACCAGCCTGACCAACATGGAGAAACCCCGGCTCTACTAAAAATACAATATTAGGCTGGGTTCGGTGGCTTATGCCTGTAATCCCAGCACACTGAGAGGCGGAGGTGGGCGGATCACAAGGTCAGGAGCTCAAGACCAGCCTGGCCAACATGACGAAACCCCATCCCTACCAAAAATGTAAAAAATTAGCCACGTGTGGTGGCACGTACCTGTAATCCCAGCTACTCAGGAGGCTGAGGCAGAAGAATTGCTTCAGCCTGTGAGGTGGAGGTTGCAGTGAGCGGAGATCACACCATTGCACTCAAGCCTGGGCAACAAAGTGAGACTCCGTCTCAAAAAAAAAAAAAAAAGAAAAGATCCCTGTGGCTCTGTGCGTGGAGTAGAGTGGAAAGACCAGAGGGATGACAATGACCTGGCAAGGGAGGGTGGGGACTTGCGGAAAGGTGGAGGTAGCCCACCACCCTCCCCCCACTCCTGTTCCTCACCTGTTCTTTGGCCCTGCTCAGCTCCAGGTCAAGCGCCTGGGCCAGCTCCAGCATCAGGGCACAGGGCACAGCCGAATCCGTGGCCCCCACAAAGGGAGTCAACCCAGGTGGGAAGAGCTTCGAGTCATAATGGCAGGCGAGGGTGAGGTGACGGGCAGCCCCCCGGGTCCAGCGTGGCCACCACATTGCCAAAGTCCAGTGGCCCCAGGGGCGTCGAGGCCGTGAAGGGATCCAGCTCCCACATGCCAGCCTGCTGTCAGGGACCGAAGCGTGGCCTCCAGGAACTAGCGGCAAGAGAGAAGTGGGAGGGTGGACGGGACTGGGGAGAAGGTGGGGAAAAGGGCCACATGACCTGAGCCATGCAGAGCAGACGGGTTGACTCTAAACCCCACTCTGATTTAATTTATTTCTTTCTTGACATGCTCCTGCTGAGAACCTACTGGGTGCCAGATGTTGGGGTGACCCTACCTCTTGAAGCCAACAGACTCATCACAGCTTACCCTTAAATAGCTCTCACTGTGTGCTAAGCTCTGTTCTAGGAACTGTACAGGGTAGGGACCGCCAATACATGACCCCATTTCGCAGATGAGGAAATGGGCTCAGAGAGGTTAAGAAACTAGTCCAAGGCCGGGTGTGGTGGCTCACGCCTGTAATCTCAACACTTTGGGAGGTTGAGGCAGGTGGATCACGAGGTCAGGAGATTGAGACCAGCCTGATGAACATGTCAAAACCCCATCTCTACTAAAAATACAAAATTAGCCAGGCATGGTGGTGCACACCTGTAATCCCAGTTACTCTTGAGGCTGAGGCAGGAGAATTGCTTGAACCCAGGAGGCAGAGGTTGCAGTGAGCTGAGATCACGCCATTGCACTCCAGCCTGGGCCACAGAATGAGACTCCATTTCAAAAAAAAACAAAAAAACAAAAAAACCTAGTCCATGGTCACAATCTAAGTGAATGAGGTAGCACTGGGACTCAGGTAATATTTAAATCACTTTTTTTTTTTTTTTGAGATGGAGTCTCGCTCTGTCACCCATCCTGGGTTACAGTGGCGCGATCTTAGCTCACTGCAGCCTTCACCTCCCGGGTTCAAGTGATTCTCGTGCCTCAGCCTCCCGAGTAACTGAGACTACAGGTACCCACCACCACGCCCAACTAATTTTGTATTTTCAGTAGAGACGGGTTTCACCACGTTGGCCAGGCTGGTCGCAAAGTCCTGACCTCAAGTGATCTGCCTGCCTCGGCCTCCCAAAGTGCTGGGATTACAGGCATGAGCCACTGCACCTGGCCTTTAAATGACTCTTGATGCTTTCCGGGAAACAGTAGATGGATTGCAGCACCAGCTTGGAGCCAAGCTGCTTGGGTTCAAACTCTAGGTCTATCACTTTCTAAAACTGTTATTTATTTATTTATTTAATTTTTTTTTTTTGAGACGTAGTTTTGCTCTTGTCGCCCTGGCTGGAGTGCAATGGCGCGATCTCAGCTCACCGCAACCTCTGTCTCCTGGGTTCAAGCCATTCTCCTGCCTCAGCCTCCAGAGTAACTGGGACGACAGGCATGCGCCACCACACCTGGCTAATTTTTTGCATTTTTAGTAGAGACGGGGTTTCTCCATGTTGGTCAGGCTGGTCTCGAACTCCCCACCTCAGGTGATCTGCCTGCCTCGGCCTCCCAAAGTGCTGGGATTACAGGCGTGAGCCACCACACGCAGCCACGGTCTACCATTTATCTGTAGGATTTGCACAATGTGGATAACCTCTCTGAGCCTGTTTCCCCATCTGCATAATGAAGATCATATTGGTACCCACCTTATAGGGCTGTCTGTTGCCTATGCCTAGCACACCGTAAGCTTTTGGTGGGGGCATTAAGGTGGGCAGTACAGCCTGGTGGTTTGTTACTAGCATGGGAGTCTAGAGTCCGATTAACTCCAGTCAGTGCTCCGGTTCCTCCTCTTAGGTCCTTTGGGATCTTGAACAGGATGCTTATTTCCGATTCCCTGGAGGGCTAGGGGATCAGGGACTGGAGGTGGGTCCCTTTACCTTTCTGACTTGCAGATTTCCCGGGCTGCCTGGGGTTCGCACAACCAGCAGAGGGCGCAGATAAGTGCCCCAGAGACGCTGCGGATCCAGTTGTCCCACCACCCTCCGCAGCTGGGCTTCGGGGGAGGCTTCCAACCAACGGGACCTTGAGAAGGAGGTGGGATAGGGAAGGGAAGAATGAGAGAAACCCCCAATTTCGACCCTCCCCCGGGCGCCGTCACTCCCAAGGAGCCCCGAGTCCTATTCATAATCTGCAGCCTCCAGCATCACAGACTTCTAGGATAAATCCAAGACTCAGGAAAAGTCCTTCCAAGCCCATCCGCTCCAGCCTACCTCAAACTTGTTGGGGGAAATCGAGACCCAGTGAGAGAGAGGGGAAAGGTTCGGGACTCTTCCAAATAGTTGACCAGAGGCGTAGAACCCTGAACCCCCTGTCTCGCTATTTCAGACCCTTCCTCTTAAGAGGATGCTACTGTTGCAGAACCAGCCCGAAGCCTTATTCTGTTGGTAAGGGACATGCGCTCAGATGACAGAGACGGTGGCACCTGCGGTTAGGGCCGTACGCTAAAGCCACGTCAACCCTAGGCTCTAGGTAACAGGGGGGGAGGGAATGAGAGTCCCCGCAGTGCCTGGGTCCCCGCCCAGCCTCACCCGCAGCTCCCGGCCCAGCGGCAGCTCCTCAGTCCTGCGGTGCCAGCCGCTCCAAATGGTATAGAACGCCGAGCCCACGGCCAGAGCCATCAACAGGGGCAAGAGCCGAACCCGCGGTAGCAGGCGGCGCTTCGGCAGCGAAGGTGGCTCCATAAGGCCACGTTCCCCTAGCCGCAGGCGGGGCCGCCCGCGGCCCCCGGAACGCATGGCAGCTTTGCCCTGAAACCAGTCCCACACCGCGGATTGAGTTTAGGCCCAGCCAAGTTCCACCCCATGGAATCGATGGGCCAATGAGCAACAGCAGCGGCTGCACCAGCGCGCCCCCACAGCTAGTAGTGAAACCAATGAGAACTGTGGTCCTGAGGACACGCCTCCCAGCCGCCCTTGGGTATTGGGGTTGGTTCCCCTGAGAATTGCTCGGCCCAAAAGGGAGCGCAAAAGGGGTAGTCTCCGCCTTAGCGGAGAAGAGAAAGCCAATGAGCAGCGTTTGATCGTGGAAAACATTCGCCTTCCCGGGCGCAGGTCTATGCCCCTCCCGGATGTAGGCACGGGATTGGTGGCGCAGGGTCGGAAAGATCAGTAGCAACGTCAGTAACCCGTCCCAGAGGGAAAAGGGGCGGTGCCCATCTCCGAAGCGAAGAGCAGACTGGCTTCACGGAGGCCGCGCCCCCGAAGTCAAGGCTGGCGGGCATTTGGAAATAGCTTGTCATTTCCCTCCTTCAACCTGTACCATTCTACAACAAAACGGTTTGAATCAGACCGCCTTTCCTTTTCTCTTCATTGTCATTAACATCTGCCCAGTGTGGTTCCGACTGGCCTCGAACCCCTACCCGACGCTTTTATTCCATCATTGTGCACCATTGGTGGGGAAACGCTACAGCAACAGGCCACGCCTTCATTTGCTGGTTGGCTTTGCGCAGGCGTCACCGGAAGTGGGTCGCAGGAAGAGGAAGTCCTGCCTCTCTCTCGCCACAGGCAGCAGCAACGCGGAGGAAACCGGAGTGAACCGAGAGCTTAGTGACCAACATGTGAGGCCCGGCTAAGGCATAGGCGGCGGGAATGAGGTTGAGGGTGGGAATTTGGCCGATTGAGGGTGGGAAGGGCTGAGCAGAGCTGGGGGGGCAGGGGCAAGATGTTTTAGGGATGCAGCGTCCTGCTTTTCTCCTGATGAGTTTGAGAACCGGCGTGCGGCCTTTGACGCGTCGTGAGTTCGGAGGAGGCGACAGCTTTATCAGATAACGCGCTGGGCCGGGCGCGGGGGCTCATGCCTGTGATCCCCGTACTTTGGGAGGCCAAGGCAGGAGCATTGCTAGAACACAGGAGTTCGACACCAGTCTAGACAACATAGCGAGACCCCGTCTCTACAAAAAAAATTTTTTTAATTATGAAAAACATGTTTTAAAAGATAACAGGGTTGGAGGGGTCCCTATATAATTAGTCCTACTGAAATGAATGTTAAGGGGCAGCAATTTTACGAATACTGGGGGAGGGAAGTTAGGACTTTTTTTTTTTTTTTTTTTTTTCCTTTTTTGAGACGGAGTCTTGCTGGAGTGCAATGGAGCGAGCTCGGCTCACTACATCCTCCGCCTCCCGGTTCAAGCGATTCCCCCTGCCTCAGCCTCCCAAGAATCTGGGACTATAGACGCGCGCCTCCATGCCCAGCTAATTTTTTTATTTTTAGTAGAGACGAGGTTTCACCATGTTGGCCAGGATGGTCTTGATCTCCTGACCTCGTGATTCACCTCTCTCGGCCTCCCAAAGTGCTGGGATTTCTGGCATGAGCCACCACGCCCTGCCGGAAGTGCGGACTTTTAGAAATAATGATTTGAAATAAGGGTCTTATCCTGATCATTTGAGCTGGAGACGGGTATGTTTTCGACCTAATTCAAACTTTCTACAGATAACGAGTCGTTGGCATGATTTTGTGCATTTATTAGTTTAGCAAATATTACATTGAGTGCTTATGTAAAAGATACTGCTTAAGCCACATAGGATACATCAGTGAATGAAACCTCCCGTCCCTAAGGGAAAAAAAAAAAAACTCTCTTTTTTTTTTTTTTTTTTTTTTAAGACGGGGTTTCACCGTGTTGGTCAGGCGCGGTCTTGAACTCCCGACCTCAGGTGATCCGCCCGCCTTGGCCTCCAAAGTGCTTGGATTACAGGCGTGAGCCACCACGCCCGGCCTTTTTTTTTTTTTTTTTTGAAAGAGAGTCTTGCTCTGTCACTCAGGCTGGAATGCAGTGGTGTAATCTCGTTCCTCTGCAACCTCCACCTCAGGGTTGAAGTGATTCTCCTGCCCCAAGCTCCTGAGTAGCTACGATTACAGGTGCCCACCACCACTCCCAGCTAACTTCTGTATTTTCAGTAAAGAGCAGGTTTCACCATGTTGGCCAAGGTGGTCTCGAGCTCCTGACCTCAAATGATCCACCTGCCTCCACCTTCCAAAGTGCTGGGATTACAGGTGTGAACTTCTGAGCCTAGCTGGGGTTTTACTTTCTACACTCAGATGAGGGAGCCATGGGAGGGTTTTGTTTTGTTTTGTTGTACTTTGAGTAGAGACGGGTTTCACCATGTTGGCCAGGCTGGTCTCAAACTCCTGATGCCAAGTGACCCACTGTCTCGGCCTCCTGAAGTGCTGGGATTACAGGCATGAGCCACCACACCCAGCCCCTGAGAGGGTTTTGAAGGGTGACATGTTACGATTTTGGTTTTAGCAAAACCCCTTCAGACCATTCTGGGGGAGAACAGACTCGTGGAGCATGAGTGGAGGCAGAGAGACCAGAAAGATTCTAGGACAGAGATGATGGCGGCTTATGCCATGATAAGAAACGGCCGTTTCCTACAGATGTAATGTAGGATGTGAGGGAAAAATAGGAATCAGGTTGACAGAGTTTTTGCCCAGAGAACTAGAAGTATGGAGTTACCATCAAAGCAGATGGGGAACACTGTGGGTAGGGTAGGCTCGGGTGGTTGGGTGATCTGGATCCCTATCTGGGACATACACAGTTGAAAATGTCTGTTATGGCGGGTGCGGTGGCTCATGCCTGTAATCCCAGCACTTTGGGAGGCCGAAGCGCATGGATCACCTGAAGTCAGGAGTTTGAGACCAGCCTGGCTAACATGGCAAAACCCCGTCTCTATTAAAAATACAAAAAAATTAGCCGGGTATGGTGGTGGTCACCTGTAACCTTAGCTATTCGAGAGGCTGAGGCAAGAGAATCGCTTGAACCCAGGAGGTGGAGGTTGCAGTGAGCCGAGACTGGGGCATTGCACTCCAGCCTGGGTGACAGCAGGTCTCTGTCCTAAAAAAAAAAAAAAAAAGGCTGGTGCAGTGGTTAACGCCTGTAATCCTAGCACTTTGGGAGGCTGAGGTGGGAGGATCACCTGAGGTCAGGAGTTTGAGACCAGCCTGGCCAACATGGTAAAACCCCATTTCTACAAAGAAAATACAAAAATTAGCTGGGTGTGGTAGCAGAGATCTATAATCCCAGCTACTCTCAGGTGGGTCAGGCAGGCAAAATCGCTTGAACTTCAGGGGGCGGAGGTTGTGGTGAGCTGATATCACGCCACTGCACTCCAGCCCGGGGAACAGAGCAAGGCTCCATCTCAAAAAAAGAAAAAGAAAAAGAAAATGTCTGTTAGGCATTCAGTTCATGATACCCAGCAATAAGGCTGAGCAGGAGGACGGGCATGCTGGGACAAGGTTGGGGAGACATTGAGGCCAAGGCCCTGACCACCTATCCTCACAGCTCCAGCCTCTCTCACTTATGGGTTTTATGGTTGTCCATGCAGGAGCCTCCTCAACAAGCCGAAGAGTGAGATGACCCCGGAGGAGCTGCAGAAGCGAGAGGAGGAGGAATTTAACACGGGTCCACTCTCTGTGCTCACTCAGTCCGTCAAGAACAACACCCAAGTGCTCATCAATTGCCGCAACAATAAGAAACTCTTGGGCCGTGTGAAGGCCTTCGATAGGTGAGTGCTGGGTTCTGGGAGGTGTTCTATGCAGGCCTGGAGAGGCTGTCCCATCTCTAGTCTGAAGAGCCCAAAGACAGGTTTCTCAGAAGCCTGGGGTGTATGCGCGGAGGCTCACGTCTGTAATCCCAGCACTTTGGGAGGCCAAGGCAGGCGGATCACCTGAGGTCAAGAGTTCAAGACCAGCCTGGTTAACATGGCAAAACCCCGTCTCTACTAAGCTGAGGGTGGTGGTGTGTGCCTGTATTCACAGCTACTCAGGAGGCCAAGGTACGAGAATCACTTGAACCCAGGGGGGTGGAAGTTGCAGTGAGCCGAAATTGCAGCACTGCACTCCAGCCTGGGTGACAGAGTGAGACTCTGTCTCATAAAAGAAAAGCCTGGGGTCTAAGCACCCTAAACCCCAAGGTGCGATTGTCTCTCATTGCCCCTCCAGCTGTGCAGTGTAGCGGTTATGGGCATATACTGGGAAGCCAGCCTGCCTGGCTTCATGCCCCAACTCTGCCTCTTAGCAGCTAGGTAACCTTCAGCAAGTGACTGTTTAGTTTATACAGTGGCAGTCATCAGAGAGGGTCTGTCTGAACAGGCAGCAGTGAACAGACCTGAATCAATGGAGGGAGCAAGCTGGGGTCTGCATGTTTCAGCCAGTGAGAACAGCAGGTCATTTTTCTCTCTGGGCTTCAGTTTCCTTATTTGAAATATACATGCACGCCTATAGTCCCAGCTACGCGGAAGGCTGACGTATAAGGACCGCTTAAGCCTGGGAGGTGGAGGTTGCAGTGAGCTGAGATCACGCCTCTGTACTCCAGCCTGGGCACCAGAGTGAAGACTCCGTCTCAAAAAAAAAAAGGAAGAAAAAGAAAAAAAAAAACATGCATCATCATACCCCTCATGGAACAATTGTGAGGATAAAGGATGTTATGCATGAAAAGCACTTGGTGCAGTCCCTGACATGTAAATGCTCAGCAAGCACATAACCTGCAGTCTTTAATTCATTAACATTTGGGAAGTACTTTCCTCAACAGTGTGCTGAAGCTGAATTTGGGAACGTTTTTGCCACTAGCTATTCTGTGACTGTCATCAAGTCTTTCACTCTGAGCCTCAGTTTCCTTTTAGCTCAGATGAGAATCAGAACAACAGGAAGTATGAAGTACAGGAGGCAGGTAGACCTGGCTTCGAACTTCATCCCGCCATACTTTAGTTTCCTGCACTACAGGGTTATTGGTGGTGGCGGTGGTGGTGGTGGTTGTTACTGTTTTTTGAGACACAATCTCACTCGGTCACTCAGGCTGGATTGCAGTGTCACAATCATGGCTCACGATGACCTTGAGCTTCTGGCCTCAAATCTGCCTACCTCAGCCTCCTGGATAGCTGGGACTACAGGTGCACGCCTGCACACCCCACTAATTGTTCTGTTTTTCGTAGAGATGAGGTCTTGCTATCTGTTCCAGGCTGGCCTCGAATTACTAAGCTCAAGTGATTCTCCCACCTCAGCATCCCAAAGTGCTGGGATTACAGGTGTGAGCTACCATACCTGGCCTTATTCTTTTTTTTAAGTTGAGTTTTTTTCTTCCTTTTTCTCTAGCTTCTTCCTCTGTCCCCCATCTGCCTCACCTCTTCACTCTGCTAGCCTGTCATCCTAGCATGTATCCTGCCACATTAGACTCACGTGCACTGAAATCCATGCATTCACGCAATCCTCTGTGGTGTTAGTTAACAGCTTCATGAAGCTATAATTACCAGGATATTCTAAAATTGCTTTTAAAACAAAACCTGGCCAGGCATGGTAACTCATGTCTGTAGTCCCAGCACTTTGGGAAGCCAAGGCAGACGGATCGCTTGAGGTCAGGAGTTGGAGACCAGCCTGGCCAACATGGTGGAACCCTGTCTCTACTAAAAGTACAAAAATTAGCTGGATATGGTGGTGAGTGCCTGTAATCCCAGCTACTTGGGGGTGCTGACGCATGAGAATCACTTGAACCCAGAAAGCAGAGGTTACAGTGAGCTGAGATTATGCCACTGCACTCCAGCTTGGGTAACAGAGTAAGAATGTCTCAGAAAATAACAATAATAATAATAACCTCCAACGGCCTTGTGAGGAAGGTACTGTGATTGTCTTCCTTCTTAAAAAGGAGCAAAAGAAACCAAAAAAAAAAGGAGGAGCAAACATGACCAAGGTGGGTGGACCACCTGAGGTCAGGAATTCGAGACCAGCCTGGCCAGCATGGCAAAACTCCATCTCTACTAAAAATGGAAAAATTAGCCAGGCATGGTGGTGCACTTCTGTAATCGCAGCTACTTGGGAGGCTGAGGAAGGAGAATTGCTTGAACCCAGGAGGGAGGTGGAGGTTGCAATGAACTGAGATCGCGCCACTGTACTCCAGCCTGTGGGACAGGAGCAAGACTCTATCTCAAAAAAAAAAAAAGGAGCAAGCTGTCACCGAGAGGTGCAGTCTTTTGCCTCAGCCTCAACCTAAGGACTGGCAGAGTTGGCCTGGACAGCTTAGTCATCCTGGCCTAGCACCTACACCCTTCCCCCAAGCTGTGTTGCTGGAGGGGGCGAGCAGCAGGCAGTAGGGCAGGCTGTCAGAGGCACCCCCTCACGCCCATTGCCTCTCCTCCCTGTTCCCCACCAGGCACTGCAACATGGTGCTGGAGAACGTGAAGGAGATGTGGACTGAGGTACCCAAGAGCGGCAAGGGCAAGAAGAAGTCCAAGCCAGTCAACAAAGACCGCTACATCTCCAAGATGTTCCTGCGTGGGGACTCAGTCATCGTGGTCCTGCGAAACCCGCTTATCGCTGGCAAGTAGGAGCCATCTATCTCTGTCAGTCAACAGAACTCACTCCCCCTGTCCTACAGAGACCGCTGCCGCTTATGTTGAGAATAATAAAGCTCTGTGTTTTTTTCCTAGTGGTATCTGTTCCCAGAGCCTTGTGAATGGGATGGCTTTAGGAGGGCTTGGGGGAGGCAGCTGGTATAGGACTGAACTCTGGGATCAGCACCCCTGAGCAAGTGGAGAGGCCCTGGCTCTGCGCCATTGAGGCCTCACTTTCCCCCATCTGCAAAGCAAACAGGTTGGATGGAAATGAGCACCCAGTTGTGCTACTGGAGAATGTTTTAGCTCTCCTTTAATCTTTCTGAGCATCTCCTTCTCACTCTGTTGCTCTCTTCTCTGCCTCTCATGATGAGTTGGTCTCACTTGATCAAAATATCCTCTGGAGGCAGGCAGATCACCTGAGGTCAGAAATTCAAGACCAGCCTGGCTAACATGGTGAAACGCCATCTGTACTAAAAATTGGCGAGGCAGGTGGATAACCTGAAGTCGGGAGTTCAAGACCAGCCTGGACAACATGGCAAAACCCCATCTCTACTAAAAATACAACAGTTAAGCTGGCATGGTGGCGCGTACCTGTAGTCCCAGCTACTTGGGAGGCTGAGGCAAGAGAACCGCTTGCAGTGAGCTGAGATTGCGCTACTGCACTCCAGCCTGGGTGACAGAGCAAGACTCCATCTCAAAAAATATGTATGTGTATCTTTTGGCCTTTTTTTTACATTTGTCCCTTCAGCAAACATCCCCCAAATGCCTCCTCTGTGCCCAGCCCTGTGTTGCAATGCAGGGGTGCCAGGTACCCAAGAGCCCCAATCTACCCTCAAAGACAAGAGTATTAGACAGGTGATTTTAGCAGTCAGTACCGCCAGCACGGGGCTGAGGTGAGAGCATTGCTTGAGCCCAGGAGTTGGTGACCAGCCTGGGAGAATGGTTGTGAGGTTTATAGACATATCTATAAACTAAATCTATATCTATACACTAAATAGATACGAAAGAGAAAAAAGTGCCAGGCATGGTGGCTCACGCCCGTAATCCCAACACTTTGGGAGGCCTGGACAGGTGGATCAGCTGAGCTCAGGAGTTTGAGACCAGCCTGGCCAACATGGTGAAACCTTGTCTCTACTAAAAATACACAATTAGCCAGGCATGGTGGCGCATGCCTGTGTTCCCAGCTACTTGGGAGGCTGAAGCAAGACAACAGCTTGAAACCAGAAGACAGGTTGCATGAGCCAAGACCGCACCACTGCACTCCAGCTTGGGCAACAGAATGAGACTCCCCTCTCAATAAAAAAGAGAAAAGAAAGCGCTCAGTAGCTAAATACTGCTGGTGATCCTGACTAACACTTGCTGAGCTTTTTACGTGCCAGGCCAGGCTTAGGGCGTTGAAACATCCCAACAGCTCTGGGGCAGCCTGTTAATTTATTATCCCCTTTTCCAGAAGAGGGGAACTGAGACACAGAGAAGTGATGTCACTTCCCAGGAGCAACCAGCCAGGAAGTGGTGATGCTATGATTGAAACTCACCTCCCGAGCCTGTGGCTTCACTCCTGAGCTCTGCTGCAGCTCATATTCAACTTTATTGCCCTTGAGAGGAATTCTCTAACAAATACCGGGGAGATAGATGGAGGTGGGAAAGGGAGGCATTAAGTATTGGGGGGGATTAAGGACGTTCCCTGTGTTGCTCTGACACACACATTGTGTGCTCCCCGTATCTTTGGGTTTTTTCTTGTTTGGTTTTGCGACGGTCTCATTCTGTCTGCCAAGCTGGAGTGCAACAGCACAATCACGGCTCGCTGTAGCCTTGACTTCCCAGGCTCAAGTGATCCTCCTGCTGCCCTTTTGTAGAGGTAGGATTTTGCTTGTTACCCAGGCTGGTCTTAAAACTCCTGGGCTCAAGTGATTCTCCCACCTCGGCCTCCCAGAGTACTGGGATTACAGGTGTGAGCCACTGTGCCCAGCCCTCCCCCTGTATCTTTGTCTCTGCCTATGTCTCTGTCCTCTGGATATAGGCAAGCACTGGAAGGGTGCAAGAGTTAGCAGGCCTGAGGTCAGTGTATACTCAGTGAGATGTGTGACCTGCTCTGAGTTGTGAAAGGCATATCCTAGGGCCAGGCTCGGTGGCTCATGCCTGTAATCCCAGCACTTTGGGAGGCCGAGGCCGACGGATCACAAAGTCAAGAGATGGAGACCATCCTGGCAAACATGGTGAAACCTCGTCTCTACTAAAAATACAAAAATCAGCTGGGCGTGATGGCGCATGCTTGTAGTTCCAGCTGCTCAGAAGGCTGAGGCAGGAGATTCGCTTGAACCTGGGAGGCAGAAGTTGCAGTGAGCCGAAATTGCGCCACTGCACTCCAGCCTGGCAACAGAGCAAGATTCCATATCAAAAAAAGACAAGGAAGGGAGGGAGGCAGGGAGAGAGGGCCTGAGAGCATTGTGGCAGAGCTAGGACCCTGCAGCAGTGAGAGGCCTGATATACAGAAGGCAATGGGTTGTGAGTTACAAAGGTGTATATTTACTATGTCTAATTGCAAACTGTCTGTGGAGTGGATACTAGAGCTATCCCATTTTATAGATCGTTGAGGCCAAGAGAGGGTAAACAACTTGCTCGAGGTACCCAGTTAGGAAACAATGGTACTATTTCCAAACCCGGGGGAGCCAGGTCCTCAGGAATAGTCTCACCTCTTGGGTAGCAAGATGGAGCTCCAGTATCCTAACTTTATAGAAAGTTGGGGCAATGGTGCTGTCACAGGAGGTCACCCGGGGTTTGGTTCTGATGCAGGAAGCAGCACAGCCCTGGAGTCACAGTCTGGGTGCCAATCCTGCCTGCCTTCCCCAGTTGTTGACTTGTACTTACTGAGAAATAGAACTTGGTTTCCCCACCTTGCAGACTGGCACCAAAGTTTCCAGTCCTGGTGGTTCCACTCAGCTTATCTGAATTTCCTTCCTCACCTCCTGCCCCACAGGCTTTCTATCGTTCCCGCCTTCAGAGGGTGAAATGAAAGCAGAGGCAGCAGGAATAGCTCTTTGCAAACTGGCCCAGTGCTGGCCACACACCAGCGCCAGGCAGGGTACTAAGTGTAACTCGTGGGTGTGTCAGGCGACCCTAGGATGCAGGTACCATCTGTTCGTATGCCTCGCAGCGATCACATGTAACATGGCCACCTGGGGACTCTTAGGAGGGACAGTGGCAGTGGGTGTCCCGTTTTCTTGTAGCAACACATGGATAAATTGGAGCAAAGCCACCACAGGCCGCCACCCCACCAGGCAGCCTGCCTCGGTCATTTCCCTTTGTGACATGGCCAAGAAGATGCTTCTACCCAAGAAAGAAAAAAGCTACTGTTTTTATAGTTTATTTACAAGGGCAGTGTCCTAAGGCGTGTCCCCGCCCCATGAGAACCCACAAGGTTGGGGGAAGGGGAGGAGGGGCAGCAGGGCCAGCTTTGGGGCACATGTCCAGGGAAAATGCTCAGAAACACCCACACAGTAACTAAGTTTGCGTATGTGTACGGGGGAGGATTTAGGGGTGAGGGTCTTGTGGGTGTATGTACAGGTGGTCCAGGCGCAGTGAGACTGTCAGCATGCCCCCTCATTCTCCCAGGTCCCATGGGCCGCCGTTCTCAGGACGGTAGGGATATGTGTCCTCACTCTGCAGCCAGCACTGACCCTGGCTACTCTGGGTATAAGGTTTCAGGTGCAAAGCCTACCTTGCCTCACCTGTGCTCCTGTCAACACCAAATCCCACTCGGTGTCCTGTCCTGTGGTATCCTACAAACACTGCCAGTCTAACATTTCCAAAGAGCACACATAGTTCTCCCCACCCCGAACCCAGTCTCCCTATCTTTCCTCTCTCCACCATCCCAAACCAACGAGTGCTCTGCTGCTGTGTCCTCACGTGATCCATCATGAAAGCCTCTCACCTCTACCTTTGAAACAGCTTCAAATCTGACTGCTTAATACCCTTCAGTGCCTCCATCCTGGTCTGGCCACCGTCACTTCCCACCTGCAGTCCCCCTCCTTGCTGGGCTCCAGCTTCCACCCCTGCCCCTGATAATCTGTCCCGCTACAGTGCAGACAAGAGGGCTCTGTTTAAAACAGCCCATTAGGGCCAGGCGAGGTGGCTCATGCCTATAATCCCAGCACTTTGGGAGGCCGAGGCAGGCAGATCAGTTGAGGTCAGGAGTTTGAGACCAGCCTGGCTAACATGGGGAAACCCCATCTCTACTGCAAATACAAAAATTAGCCGGGCATGGTGGCGAGTGCCTGTAATCCCAGATACTCAGAGGCTTGAACACGGGTGGTGGGGGGCTGCAGTGAGCCAGGATCACACCACTATACTCCACACTGGGTGACAGAGTGAGACTCCTTCACAAAAGAAAAAAAGATAAAACATTATTTGGAGCCAGGCACAGTGGCTCACACCTGTAATCCCAGCACTTTGGGAGAACCATGTGGTAGGATTGCTTGAGCCAGGTGTTCAAGACCGACCTGGGTAACAGTGAGAGCCTGTCTCATTTTTAAAAAAGAAAGGCCGGGTGCAGTGGCTCACACCTGTAATCCCAGCACTTTGGGAGGCTGAGGTGGGTGGATCATGAGGTCAGGAGTTCGAGACCAAGCCTGGACAGCATGGTGAAACCTCGTCTCTACTAAAAAATTAGTTGGGCGTGGTGGTGTGTGCTAGTAATCCCAGCTACTCTGCAGGCTGAGATTGAACTCGGGAGGCAGAGGTTGCAGTGAGCCAATATTGCGTCATGGCACTCCAGCCTGGGTGAAGGGGTGAGACTCTGTCTCAGACAAAATAATAATAATAATAAATAAGATAAAATATGACCTCCAAGAGACACTCCTAAGAATCTCCAATGCACCTGAAATAAAATCCCACCTTGTTGCCCCTGCCCACTTCTCTCTCCCCCATCTGTTGGTTCTGACTTAATTCTACTCCAGCCGAGGCTGAGCACCTTCCTGCCCCAGAGCCTTCGCATATGCCATTGCTTCAGCCTAGAATCCTGTTCTCCAGCTCTTCCCAAAGTGATCTCCTTCACCTCTTTCAGGCATGGCTTAAATGTCCCCTCCTTGGAGAGGGCCTCCCAGACCCCTCTAGGCCCTTCTCACTTCCCTTCATAACCATGCCACAGCATGTGTGGAACTTGGTCTTTTGTGTTCACGGTCTGTTTTCCCCATTCAGTTGTCATCTCCAGAAGAGCAGGGACCTTTTTTTCCGTTTCCTTCAGCATTTCCCCAGCGTCCTCCATACTGGGCCTGGCATGCAGTAGGCACTCAATCAATCCATGCTAACTGAACACACATAGGGATCCAGCCCCCTAGCAGTAACTTTCTAACACCCGGCTGGCCTCATTCCTGGGCCCTGGGAGAGTCCCCGAGGACAAGGCGCGGCCGGTAGGGACCTCGACGGGGCCAGAGCCGGAACGCAGGGCCCGAGACACGCACTCCGGGAGGTGGCGCTGCTCCTCGCCCAGGCTGCGTCGCAGGCGGCAGTGGTGCCAGCCACGGCGGATCTCCGACTGCACCTGCGACACGATGGCGCTCAGAGGCGGCGCCGTACCCCGCGCGGCCGCCAGAGGGCGCGGGAGGCGGTCGGAGCTCTTCCTACCTCCTTGTTGATGAAGCAGTAGAGGACGCTGACCAGGAAGCCCTGTCAGAGGAGTCGCAGATGTGGGGGGTGTTACATTCCTGGTGGGGTCAGCACTGTAACTGCCTCCGCCCTACCCCGTTTTTGTTCTTTTAAGAGTCGGAATCTGGCTCTTGTTGCCCAGGCCGCAGTGCCGTGGCGTGATCTCGGCAAACTGCAACCTCCACCTCCCGGGTGCAAGTGGTTCTCCCGCCTCATCCTCCTGAGTAGCTGGGATTACAGGGGCCCGCCACCACGCCCGGCTAATTTTTTTTTTTTTTTTTAGTAGAGACAGGGTTTCACCATATTGGTCAGGCTGGTCTCGAACCCCAACCTCAGGTGATCTGCCTTCCTCGGCCTCCCAAACTGCTGGGATTACAGGCGTCAGCCACCGGGCCTGGCCTGTATGCCTATCTGGAGTGTGTTTAGTGTGTGTCTCTCCCACTGGAGGGTAGGGTTCTTGGCTGTATCCCTGTGATAAGCCTGTAAGAGTGCTTAGTATATGTACATGCTCAGTAATTTTTTGCTGAATTTAATGAATGAAT
The DNA here is from genome assembly GCA_036589455.1 of Ateles fusciceps. Lineage (NCBI taxonomy): Eukaryota > Metazoa > Chordata > Mammalia > Primates > Atelidae > Ateles > Ateles fusciceps. Next base: position 1,410,847 of record JAZHEH010000929.1, on the reverse strand, counting down.
AGCTTTGTCCAGTAAGACTGTTATTGTCCACAGTTTAGAGATGAGAAAACTGAGGTCGAATTAGGTAAAGCAGGTTGGGGACTCGGGTAAGCCAAGCAAGTGCAGGGTGGGCCTTCAATTTTGGAATGAATCTTTCCTTAGATTCTGCACCTCTCCCTCCCCCTCAACCCCAAGTTGAAGGCCACACAGCTGGCAAACAGCTAGAAAGTGACAGAACCTGAACTTGGTCCCAGCTGTGTCCAACCTCGAAGCCCTCACTCTTCACTAGGAGGCAGCACTGCTGGGGCCGCCGGTCTCCTGTCCCCGTCCCCTGCTTCCCGTAGCCAGAACAGCCCTAGCACAGTATTTTGTGTTGAATGAATGAACGGGCTGGGCACAGTGCCTTATGCCTGTAATCCCAGCACTTTGGGAGGCTGAGGCAGGTGGATCACCTGAGGTCAGGAGTTGGAGACTAGCCTGGCCAACGCGGTGAAACCCGGTCTCTACTAAAAACACAAAAAACCCTGGAGTGGTAGCAGATGCCTGTAATCCTAGCTATCGGGAGGCTGAGGCAGGAGAATCGCTTGAACCCAGGAAGTAGAGGTTGCAGTGAGCCGAGATCGTGCCACTGTACTCCAGCCTGGATGACAGAGCAACAAAGACTCTGTCTCAAAAAAGAAAAAAAAAAAAAAAGCCAGGCGCAGTGCCTCATGCCTGTAATTCCAGCACTTTGGGAGGCCGAGGCAGGTGGATCACCTGAGGTCAGGAGTTTGAGGCCAGTCCGACCAACATGGAGAAACCCCGTCTCTACTAAAAATACAAAATTAGCCAGGCGTCGTGGTGCATGCCTGTAATCCCAGCTACTGGAGAGGTTGAGGCAGGAGAATCGCTTGAACCCCAGAGGCGGAGGTTGCAGTGAGTCGAGATCGCACCATTGCACTGCAGCCTGGGCAACAAGAGCGAAACCCATCTCAAAAAAAAAAAAAAAAAAAAAAATGAACGAACTAAATCCCATCTTCACACCCCATTCGGTGGCTGCATCTGAAAACGACTGCAGTTCTCGTGCCCCTCTGGGGAGGAGGCCGTGGGTGGAGCCCCTGCACCCCGCCTGAGCACCTGGAAGGAGCTGAGGAAGATCTCAAAGCCGAGCTTGGCAAAGCGCAGGGCTCCCCGGGCCTGTTCCTCGGTCACGGGAGCAAACACCACCTCGTGGACACCCAGCAGGGGCACCAGCGTTAGCGTGGAGCGAGCCAGCCTGGGGAGAGAGGGGCAGCAGTGATCCTGCACGCAGTCCTGGTTCCCCATCTCCTATCCGGCCCCTTCCCCCTCGGTCCCCCACCAAACGCCCTCACCTCAGCCGGTAATCCCGGCAGCGCATTTGCCGTGTCCTCAGCTTGGACAAGAGAATGCCAAGAATGCGGATAAAAATGAGGAAATTAATCTGTGGGAAGAGATAGAGGCTGAGCCAGCTGCGATCCCGTTCTGGAGGGTAGGAGGTGGCACCCCACTTCCCATAATGGGAAATCCCTGAGGACAGCCTGGTGGAGGCGGGACCGATCCTACCAAGATGGTCATGAGGATGGGGGGTCCGTATGATCCACCAAATGGCCTTGACTTCGTTGCGCTCCCAGCACCTGGGGAAGGCGGGGTAGAGCTAAGAGATAGAAAAACCTCTAGACTCACCGGATCACCAAGCTCATTTGCTCGATAGGCCTCGCCCACTGCACGTGAGACCACACACACACACACACACACACAAACACACACATTCCCTAGGGTCCCGTCCATTACGATCCAGGTCCCACCCCCTCCCCTTGCCGGTTGCCCTCGAACACAGCCTTTCCTAGCTCCTCATTACTTTGGACCCCCCGCCACGTCCCCCCCAGCACCGAATTGCCTTCCGACCCTGCGTACGTTTCCATCACAACCCCGCCCACATCCCTCATAGCCCCGCCCACACCCCAGGCCCCGCCCCCGACCCTGCAACTCACTGCGTGTTCTCGTACAGGTACCTGACGATCACCCAGGGAATGACGAAAAGCGCGGGGGCCCCTGTGCAGACCCCGACCCCGCCCCCCCACCCCGCCGCAGCTGTCAGTGCGCGTACGGGCCCCGCCAGGCCCAAGACCCGCGGAATTCCTCTGTCGGGGGTTGGGGAGGCAGAAGCCTACAGACGGAAGGAGACACCCAGAGGCCAACCAGCTGGGCAGTTGGGGGGAGCCGAGGAGAGGCGCGCTGAGTTGGGCGGGGGACGGGGTCGGGGCTCACCCCAGCCGAGGAGCAGGTAGCAGCGGAAGTGGCCCTCCTCGGAGCCGCCCACGAGCACCAGGAGACTGTGCAGGTAGACGCCCTCCACCAGCAGCCACGTGTAGTTGGCACCCACGCAGTACTGGGTCACGATCTGAGCCGTGCGGCAGGCAGCGAGGGCCTAGAAAGCGGCCAGACCGGTAGACGCGTAGTCAGCGCTGCCTGGGTGTCTCCGAACCTCCCCCAACCTTGATCGCCCTCCACCCCATCTCTTGCCATCAAAAGTTCTTCCACTCTGCGTCCCCAGTGTATGGTATCTGTGATTGGTTTCTCTCACCCTATTCTCTTTCCCTTTATAAACTCTCCCACTCTGAACCCCTTAGCAACTGGTATCTGGCCGGGCGTGGTGGCTTACGTCTGTAATCACAGCACTAGGAGGCCAAGTCGGGCAGATCATCTGAAGGCAGGAGGTCGAGACCAGCCTGACCAACATGGTGAAACCCCGTCTCTACTAAAAATACAAAAATTAGCTGGGTGTCGGCCGGATGCGGTGGCTCACACCTGTAACCCAGCACTTTGAGAGGCCGAGGCAGGCGGATCACCTGAGGTTAAGAGTTCAACACCAGCCTAGCCAATATGGTGAAACCCTGTCTCTACTAAAAATACAAAAAAATTAACTGGGTTTAAACCTCCACCTTCCAGGTTTAAACAATGCTCCTGTCTCAGCCTCCTGAGTAGCTGGGACTACAGGTGCATACCACCAAGCCCAGCTAATTTTTCTATTTTTAGTAGAGATGGGGTTTCACCATGTTGTTCAGGCTGATCTCGAACTCCTGACCTCATGATCTACCTGCCTCGGCCTCCCAAGGTGCTAGGATTACAGTCACCGCGCCCGGCCCTTTTTTTTTTTTTTTTGACACAGGCTGTCAATCTTTTGCTGGATTGCACAGGCACCATCACAACATCACAGCTCACTGCAGCCTCAACCTCCTGGACTCAAGTGATCCTCTTTCTCAGCCTCCCAAGTAGCTGAGACTACAGGCGCGGGCTGCCATGCCCTGCTAATTTTTGTATTTCTTTTGTAGAGATGGGGTTTAGCTATGCTGCCCAGTCTGGTCTTGAACTCCTGGACAAAAGCGACCCGCCCACCTCAACCTCCCAAAGTTCTGGGATTACAGGTGTGTGCCACCACCTGGCCATGCTATGGCTTCTTTTTTTGTTTTTTGAGACGGAGTCTGGCACTATTGCTGGGCTGGAGTGAGTGCAGTGGCACAGTCTCAGCTCACTGCAACCTCCACCTCCTGGGTTCAAGCAATTCTCCTGCCTCAGCTTCCCGAGTAGCTGGGATTACAGGCATGTGCCACCAAGCCCAGCTAATTTTTTGTATTTTTAGTGGAGACAGGTTTTCACTATGGTGGCCAGGCTGGTCTCCAATTCCTCACCTCAGATGATCCACCCGCCTTGGCCTCCCAAAGTGCTGGGATTGCAGGCATGAGCCACTGCCCGGCCACGCTATGGCTTCTTAACAATTGGTATGGTCCAACTTGCGACCAGATAGTTCTCGCCACGTCTGCTTCCAGCTTCAAGTCTCTCCCACCCTGTCTCCTAGTAACAAACTCCTACCACATCCCTGCACCAGTTAATTTCTCCCATCCTGCCATGCCTCACCTCCAGCAGGTGGATCCTCTCATTGGTGAAAAAGTCCAATAATGGGTGAGATAATGAGGGGCGAGGGATGGAAAATTCCAACATGGGGGTGATGGACTGGGAGATTTCAATGATGATGGAGGCTGAGTTGGGAGGGTCCCTCTCCAAATATGTCTTGGGGGGTGCGGATCAAGACACATGTCAAGAGGGGATCCTCCCAACTCTGATAAACTGTTTAGAGTGTAGGAGGTAGGAAATAGACTGAGAACTTCCTGGACCCACCAGGGAAGCGAGATTCCCACGTGGAGGAACGGAAGGAGGATACCCACCTGGTTCCACAGTGCAGGGGCCTGGTCCCAGGGTAGGGGCCGGGTTGAGGCAATAGACGATCTCGGCTGAGAATGGCCGCCGCTCGCAGCATGAAAGACGCAAACAGGTTGATGTGGATATAGTTTCTAGTGCAATGCAGCCGCCTAGGGGATTTAGAAGGCAGTTTGGGGGGGCCCCTGGAGAGCTGTATTCAGCCACACAGAGCTCTATTTTATTTTTTTGAAACAGGGTCTCACTCTGTCACCCAGGCTGGAGTGCAGTGGCACAATCAGGGCTCACTGCAGCCTCAACCTCCTGGGCTCAAGCCATCCTCCTGTCTCAGCACCCTGCTGTAGCCGGGACCACAAGTGCACCACCACCATGCCCAGCTAAGTTTTGATTTCTCATAGAGGCAGGGTTTCACTATCTTTCCCAGGATGATCTCAAACTCCTGGGCTCAAGCGATCCTCCTGCCTTGGTGTGAGCCACCGTTACTGGCCACACAGAAGTCCTTTAGCCACCCCCACTGTGCTCCTCATAGAACCACCAGTGGCTGCTTGGAGCTGGTGGAACCTGATCACCCCGTCTTATTAGACAAACTGAGACCCACCACTCAGTGGGTCTCTGAGTGATCTCTGCCGCCACCACTAGGGTTAAGGTCCCACCTGAACAAAATCAAGATGAGCAGGGCTAGCAGCAGTGTGGTGAGAGACAGGGGAGTAGCCGACGGTGTACATGGCCTGCAGCCGCTCCAAGATGAGCCTTTGGTCCTGGTGGGGGCAAGAAGGGGAGAGAGAACAAGGCTTGGCTCCTCCCCCAGGTCAGGAGAGAGACTGGAAGGACCTTGGCTCTTTGTTTCTGCCCAGACACCCTATTTTTTCTTGGGGGAACTACTGACTCTTATTTGAGAAGGGCTGACTCCACCTTTCAACTCCAGGGAAAGAGGTGTGACCAGCCAACTAGAGGATTTTTTTTTTTTTTTTGAGACAGAATTTCACTTTTGTCGCCCAGTCTGGAGTGCAATGGTGCAATCCCAGTTCACTGCAACCTCTGCCTCTCGGATTCAAGGGATTCTCCTGGCTCAGCCTCGCAAGTAGCTGGTATTACAGGCACCCGCCACCACACCCAGCTAATTTTTTGTATTTTTAGTAGAGACGGGGTTTCACCATATTGGCCAGGCTGGTCTCGAACTCTGGACTACAGGTGATCCACCTGCCTCGGCTTCCCAAAGTGCTGGGATTACAGGTGTGAGCCACTGTGCCTGGCCTTTTTTTTTTTTTTTTTTTTTTTTTAAATACATGGTCTTGCTTTGTTGCCCAGGTTGGAGTACTCTGGAAGGATCATGGCTCTCTGCAGCCTTGACCTCCAGGGCTCAAGTGATCCTCCTGCCTCGGTCTCCAGAGTATTGGGATTACAGGTGCCTGCCACCATGCATGGCTAATTTTTGTATTTTTTTGTAGAAATGGGGTTTCACCATGTTACCCAGGCTGGTCTCAAAATCCTCCGCTCAAGCAATCTCTTCTCAAAGTGTTGGAATTATAGGCATGAGCCACTAAGCTCGGCCCAACCAGAGCATTCTTCTTTTTTTTTTTTTTTTTCTGAGATGGAGTCTCGCTCTGTCACCCAGCCTGGAGTGCAGTGGCATGATCTTGGCAACCTCTGCCTCCTGGGTTCAAGCAGTTCTCATGCCTCAGCCCCCTGAGTAGCTGGGACTACAGGTGCACACTACCACACTCGGCTAATTTTTGTATTTTTAGTAGAGATGGAGCTTTGCTATGTTGGCCAGGCTGGTCTCAAACTCCTGACCTCAAGTGGACCACCCGCTTTGGCCTCCCAAAGTGCTGGGATTACAGGCATGAGCCTCTGCACCCAGTCAAATTAGAAAAAAAATTTTTTTAAGTAGAAATTTAAAAGTTGAATAACTGCCTGAATTCTTTCTTTCCTTCCTTCCTTCCTTCTTTCCTTCCTTCCTCTCTTTCTTTCTCTCTTTCTCTTTGTTTCTTTCTTCCTTCCTTCCTTTCTTTTTTTTTTGAGGCAGAATCTCACTCTATCACCCAGATGGGAGTGCAGAGGTGTGATTAGGACTTATAGCAATCTCTCCTCCTCGGGCTCAAATGATCCTCTCGCTTCATTTTTTGATTTTTTTCTAGAGATGAGGTTTTGCTATGTTGTGTAGACTGATCTCGAACTCCTGGGCTCAAGCAATCCTCCTGCCTTGGCTTCCTGAAGTGCTGGGATTACGGTTGTGAGCCACAGCACCCGGCTGTCTCATTCTTTTCCATCACAGAAGCCAATATATCTTTCTCTCTCTCTGAAGCAAGTCTGAGTTGAGTTTCTGTCACTTGCAACCTAGAGTTCTAAACAGTCCAAGGGATTTCAGGCCCTGCCTTAGCTACTGCCTTTCCATCCCTCCCTGTACTCCTAACCTGAAGCCCTCACCTCTTCTTACCAGAAAAGCCTCATTCTTCTCTGGGTTCTCACATTGTGTATGATCTCTCCAAAGTCCCCACTGGCCATCACTGCCACACTGGCGGAGGACGAAACCTTCAGCCACTGTGGGGAAATAAGAGAGGGGATTAAGGCACACAGAGAGAAATACAGAAAAACAAACTGTGAGGCAATAGCAGAGAGGGGGGAGAGCCGAAGTGATGATGATGATGATGGTGATGATGATAAATTAACCCTTATATGGCATGTTATATATATTAATTTGATATTCATACAGGCCCATAAAATTGATAATATCCTTAACCCAGTTTTACACTTGGGAGAATTGAGATAGAAAAAGTTAAGGCCGGGCGCGGTGGCTCATGCCTGTAATCTCAGCACTTTGGGAGGTTGAGGTGGGTGCATCATAAGGTCAAGAGATTGAGACCATCCTGACCAACATGGTGAAACCCCGTCTCTACTAAAAACACAAAAATTAGCTGGGCATGGTGGCGTGCACCTGTAGTCCCAGCTCCTTGGGAGGCTGAGGCAGGAGAATCGCTTGAACTTGGGAGGTGGAGGTTGCAGTGAGCCGAGGTCGCACCACTGCACTCCAGCCTAGCAACAAAGCAAGACTCCATCTCAAAAAAAAAAAAAAAAAAAAAAAAAGTTAAATAGGCCTGTAATCCCAGCACTTTGGGAGGCTGAAGTGAGAGAATCCCTTGGAGCCAGGAGATTAAGACCAGCCTGGGTAACATGGCAAGACTCCATCACTGCCAAAAAATTTTTAAATTAGCTGGGTGTGTTAGCGTGTGCCTGTAGTCCCTGCTATTAGGGAGGTTGAGGTAGGAGGATCGCTTGAATCCAGGAGTTCCGAGGCTGCAGTGAACGATGATCTCGCCACTGCCCTCCAGCCTGGGTGACAGAGTCAGACTCTGTCTCAAAAAGAAAAAAATATATAGGTTAAATAAATAAATAGTCTGAGGCGACGTAGCTAGTTAGGCTCAGATGCCCAGACACTGACAGACTCAGGAAAAGGAGACAAAGCAAGATCCCTGTGGTGGCCAGGCGCGGTGGCTCACGCCTGTAATCCCAGCACTTTGGGAAGCCAAGGCCGGTGGATCACTTGAGGTCAGGAGTTCAAGACCAGCCTGGCAACATGGTGAAACCCCGTCTCTACTGAAAATACAAAAAAAATTAGCCGGGTGTGGTGGCGCTGCGCCTGTAATCCCGGTTCTCGGGAGGCTGAGGCTGGAGAATCGCTTGAACCGGGAGGCGGAGGTTTCGGTGAGCCGAGATCGCGCCACTGCACTCCAGCCTGGGCGATAGAGCGAGGACTCCGTCTCTAAATAAATAAACAGAGATACGGAGACAGAGAATCTGCGTTGTGTGAGAGAGGCAGGGTTGGACAGACGGGAGAAACCCAGCCTGCCGGATAGCAGTAGGGGCAAAGAGGAGCAGGAGAGGGATGCAGGTGAGCTGTGGGACTCGGATGTAGGTGTCTCAGGGCAAAGGTTAGCAGTTGTTTGTGTGTGGGGGAGGGCTCCAGGCCCAGGCAGCACCTCACCGTGGCGGTACCAGGGCAGGTACCAGGGGCAGGACGCACGGGCAGTGGCGTTAGGTGCAGCATAGTCCCAGCAGACGTACATATCGAAGGACCCGTTACAGGCGAGGCCTGAGGGTGGGCAAGGGGGCCAGGTGCCGTGGACCTACTGCGCAGTGGGCCAGCGCTTCCCCGCCCGCCACACCAAGCCCGGATCTAGCCCCGCCCACTCGGAGCGCTTTCTGTCCCGGGGTCGGCCACAAGCTCCTCCCACTAGTCTCAAAGCCCCGCCCCCTCCCGGCCCCACCCTGGGCTCCTCCCACCAAACAAGTCCCCGCCCCAGATCTTCCCACCCCGGAGGGGCCCTACCCAGTCTCCATCCCAAACCCCGTCCCCTTCAAGGTCCATTTTAGTACAGGTCCCGCCCAAGGCTCCTCCCATTTCAAGTTTCTTCCGAGGCCTCCCTCAGGAACCGTGGTGCCGCCCCAGTTCCCAGCGCTCCCAGGTCAGTCCCCGCGCCTCTCCAGCCCACAGCGCCCGAGATTTCTTCTTCACCGTCAGCCCGAGGCCCCCCTCCAAGCCCACCCCTTTCAGCTTCGGGTCCTCCCTGCGTCCCCAGCCCTCTTGGTCACACCTGAGGGCGGTTTCGCGGCTGCCAGGGTCTCCTGGCACTCCTTGCGGTACCGTTCCCAGCGCTGGTATAGCTCCCCCGCCGTCTGCCTCTCAGACCCTGTCTAGGAAAAGAAAGAAGGGAGGACCCCCCAGACCGACTCCCGCTCCCAGGCTGCTTGGCCGTGTGGGCCAGAAGCACCCCAGAGAGACTTCGAGGGGCTGTCTCTTTTGCTCGGGAGTCTTGGGTGGTTTGGAGACCAAGTTTCAAGTCTTGGGGTGGGGGTGCCTGGAAACCACCCAATGGAGTGGCTATGGGAGACTGAAAACCTTTAAGAAAATTGGGGAAGGGGTGGCTGAAATTATCAGGTGGATTCGTTGGGGGGAAGAAAAGGGAGTGGAAACAATCATCAAAACTTGAATCTGGGCCCCGGCGTGGTGGCTCACGCCTGTAATCCCAGCGCTTTGGAAGGCCCAGGTGGATGGATCACTTGAGGCCAGGAGCTCGAGACCAGCCTGGCCAACATGGTGAAACCCCGTCTCTACTAAAAATGCAAAAATTAGCTGGGCGTGGTGGTGGTGGCGTGCTCCCGTAGTCCCAACTACTCAGGAGGCTGAAGCTGGAGAATCACTTGAACCCAGGAGACGGAGGTTGCAGTGAGCTGAGACGGCACCACTGCACCCTATCCTGGGCGACAGAGTGAGACTCAGTCTCAAAAACAAAAAACAAAACAAAACCCCACAACTTGAATCTTGGCAAGTGGGGCAGCCTTGAAACTCTCTTTGCGCTGAGGTAAGCCTTAATTTTTTTATTTCTCTGAGACAGTCTCACTCTTGTCGCCCAGGCTGGAGTGCAGTGGTGTGATCTTGGCTCACTGCAACCTCTGCCTCCCGGGCTCAAGCGATTCTCCTGCCTCAGCCTCCCGAGTAGCTGGGACTACAGGTGCGTGCCACTACACCTGGCTAATTTTTTAATTTTTAGTAGAGATGGGGTTTCACCATATTGGCCAGGCTGGTCTTAAACTCCTGACCTCAAGTGATCCACCTGCCTCGGCCTCCCAAGGTGCTGGGATTACAGGTGTGAGCCCTAATCAGGGAAGCTCTAAAACCATCCTCAGACCTCCCTCCAAGCCTGGAGCTCCTCTGGCTCCTCCGGTCCTCACCTCCGCCCTCCGTAGCAGTAGCCCCCCACAGCAAGAGCCGCAGCAGCTGCTGCAGGGTAGGATAGGTAGTCATCAGGAGGGTGGCAAAGAGTCTGGTTCGTGCAGGGGCGATCGGGCCTGGAGGGTCCCAGAGCAGGGTCAGCACCTCAGCCCTCCGCCCTCTAACTCCATCCCCCAGCGTCACCCAGTCTCAGGGATTTACATATGCAGACTCCCAGGCATCGCGCCTCCCCCCTCCCTCTGCCCCCTCCCCCTCCCCCACAACTCCCAGGCGTGATGATCTGGGGGGAGGGAGAGGCACGCGGAGTGGGTGGGACTCGGGTGGTGGGCGGGTCCCCTTAAGTGATTCCCAGGCCGCCCTTGACTGTTGCTTGGGCAGCGAAGGTGGAAGGGGGGTGTTTGCTGAGCGGGCGGTTGCCCTAGAGCTAAGCTGGGCGGAAGCGTCAGTGTCACCAGGAGTCTGGACCTACAGACTCCTGGGAACCCAGGGGACGCCTTGGAGAGGAGAGAGTAGAAACCAACAGCCTAGCCCCCGTTTATATGGGAGACTGAAAAACTTGAAGGTTTTCAGTACCTCCTAGTGGGGTACTTGAAACGCCCATCTGAGTTCCCACAGCCTGGTGGAGAACTTGAAGTGCCTTTCCAAGTTCTCACTCTCCAAGCCCAAAGGGTTTTGAAGCACAGATACGAAGCCGACCTTATAAAACTTTCCCCCACTGGCGGCAGAAAAAGCCCAAGTAAGTGGGACAACCCTTTCCCAGCACCCAAATACTTAGGGACGGGAGAGACGACAGATCCAGGGTTAGGTGTAAGCAGATGCCTGGAAATCTGTCTATCTAATACCCAACACCCACCCACCAGTGCCCCCGCGGCTCCACATAGAGAAAGAGGGGAAGCAGAGAGGATCTCAGATCCAACCGCAGAAAGACAGACAACGGCGCCACAGACACAAGCGACAGAAATATAAAGACTGAGAGGCACAGAGACTGAGGGACAGAATGAGATCCCCAGCCAGAGACCAGAGACCAACAAACAGAGAGACACAGATGTGAGCTAGAAGACAAAGAGGAGGGAGAGACGCGGAGGGAGACAGCTCGGGGAAAGAGGTTACTCAGCTCAGCAGAGATGAAGACACGCAGACAGAGACATCAAGGGACAGAGATGAGCAGAGACTGTGGTGGGCACAGAGACAGAGACAAAGGCAGGACAGAGAAGCAGAAGGGGAGAGTCCCAGATACTTGAGGGGTCGAGGGGGCAGGAGGAATGGGCTGGGACTGGGGAGCCCTCACCTGTCCCCAGTCCTGCTCCTGGTCCCTTGCTCCAGCAGCCCCTGCCACCGCTGCCTCCACTGTCTCGTCTGGGCTCTGAGAGAGGTGACAGGCGCAGGCAGCCCAGGGTGGTGGGAGGGGGGCGGGGCCAAGGCGCGGGGAACGGAAGTGGGGAGCTCTGGGGCAGAGAGCCAAGCAGGGGGCAGTCATAAAGGTCATGAGGGAGGGCAGTTACTGAATTGCCCCTTATCATCCTGAGGACCCCTGTACCAAGTGTGTACAATCTCTCATGCTGACCCACCCACAGGTCCCCCCCCTACCCAGTCACTCATTCCCAGAGCCTCAGTCACTCAATCAAACACAAAGTGTCACACAATCCCATAGGCTGAGCCATGGAGAGGCACGGTGACAGAATCTCACAAGCTGTTACACAGCCACATGTTCAGTCACAGCCCTACAGTCCCATGGTCACACCCAGAGAGCCACAGTCCCTCACTCACAGGCAGACAGTCATCCACAGCGACACAGTCACATGCCCAGGGCCGTGGACTCCCACACACACAGTCACACTCACAGTGTCCCAAGTTCCAACAACACTGTCGATCACACGCACATTCACGCAGCCACTGGGTTTCATCACAAACACTGTTGCCTGCTAGCCTGTGTGACCTGGGAGGGCAGAGCCAGGACACCTGGGTCACCACTGGGTCCCCAGAATCATTCAGAGCAGGGGTTCAAGGAAGAATGGTCATGAAATAAATATATGCAGTATGCAGTTGTGTGGTTACTCGCAGACATATAATTTTGTTTTGTTTTTTTTGAGACGGAATCTCCCTCTGTCGCTTCGGCTGGAGCGCAGTGGCATGATGTCAGCTCACTGAAACCTCCGCTTCCCAAGCGATTTTCCTGCATCAGCTTCCTGAGTGGCAGGGACTACAGGCGTGTGCCACGACACCCAGGTAATTTTTGTATGTTTAGTAGAGACAGGGTTTCACCGTGTTGCCCAAGCTGATCTGGGCAACACAGTGAAACCTCCTGACTTCAGGTATCCGCCTGACTTGGCCTCCCAAAATGCTGGGATTACAGGCCACAGCCACCGCACCTGGCCCCTACAATCCTTTTTTAATTAAATTTATTTATTTAGGAGAGTGGAGTGCACTGGCACAATTATAGCTCACTATAGCCTCCACTTCCTGGGCTCAAGGGATCCTTCCACCTCAGCCTCTCCAGTAGCTGGGATTACAGGCATGAGACACCCTGCCCGGCTAATTCTTTTTGTATTTTTAGTAGAGATGGGGTTTCACCGTGTTGACCAGGATGGTCTCCAATTCCTGGCTTCAGATGATCCGCCTGCCTTGGCCTCCCAAAGGGCTGGGATTACAGGCATGAGCCACCATGCCCCGCCCATTAAAAAAAAAATGTCTATATGATACAATCTTTTTTTTTTGAGATAGAGTCTTGCTCTGTCGCCAGGCTGGAGTGCAGAGGCGCTATCTTGGCTTACTGCAAAATCTACCTCCCGGGTTCAAGTGATTCTCCTGCCTCAGCCTCCCAAGTAGCTGGGATTACAGGTTCTTGCCACCACGCCCAGCTAATTTTTGTATTTTTTGTAGAGACAGGGTTTCACCATGTTGGCCAGGATCATCTCAATCTCTTGACTTTGTGATCCACCCTCCTTGGCCTCCCAAAGTGCTGGGATTACAGGCATGAACCAGTGTGCCCAGCCGTACAATCTTTTTATGACACAAGCTGAAAGTCACACACAATGTCATGCGGCCACACCCATTAACACTCTCACACACTCACACACTTCACAGTCACCCACAGAGTCCTCAGTCATATTCCAACAACACACATTCCCCAACTGTCATGAGGCGCACACTCTCACACCGTCACCCTCACCCCCACAGTCACACTGAGTGACACGGTCACACAGACTCACAGCTCTCCCTTCGTCTCACCCTCATTCACAAGTCACGTCCAGTCACATACGTGTCACATACACAACCTCACTATCCCACAGCTGTGCACATGCCACACAGTCACACTCGTCACACCCTCAATCCCACCTCCCACAGTCACGCACAGTCACACAGGTGCACACAGGGTCACACATACTATCATCTCACAATCACACACTAACCCGTAGCCTCACATGGTCCCATGGTCACAGTTGCCAGTGAATCACACACACTCTCTGCTGTCTCAACTTCCAGTGTCATCCTTTGCCCTAAATATGGGGAACATCTGTACGTGACTGGGGGTGGAGGACAGGCTCAGAGCCCAGTCCCCGCTCCCAGCACCCTCATCTCCTGTTAATAGAAACTACCGATCCTGCACATTAATCACACAAGGGACATTCATGATCTCGCACTCCCCCTGGGACTCTAAGTGGGACAAAGGCGAGTCTGCCCATTTTGGAGAGGAGAAATGGAGGCCCAGAGGCCCCAGGAGGGACAGGGAGTGAGTGTTGGCATAAGGTCTGCAACAGAGGCTGCAGGAGAGAAGTCTGGCGGGAGGCGAGGGTCCTGGCTTCCTGGCCTTGGGCTGCCTCCCTGCTCTCTGCCCCACATTCCTGGCACCCTCTGGGTCCTGGAAAAGGCTCCTGTCCTGGAGTGGAGAGGGAAGGGGGTCTGAGATTCCCCTGGCACCTTGGGAGAAGTTGGGGGGTGGAGGTTGGGAGTCTCTCTCGGCCCCATCGAGGGCCTGCGGTCACTCCACAGAGGAAGGCAGTGAGGGCTGGGGAGGCTGGAGAGGGGGAAGGGGAGAGGGAGAGCAGCGGAGAGCAAATGAGCTAGCGGTGTGAGACAGGAAAAGCTCACGTGGTGGCTCACGCCTGTAATACCAGCACTTTGGGAGGCCGAGATGGGAGGATCACTTAAGCCTGGTAGTTGGAGACCAACCTGGGCAACATAGCGAGACCCTATCTCTAAAAAAACTTTTCTTTTTTCAGTTTTCTAATTTTTTTTTTTTGTTGAGACGGAGTCTCCATCAGTCACCCAGGCTGGAGTGCAGTGACGCTATCTCGGCTCACTGCAACCTCTGCCTCCCGGGTTCAAGCAATTCTCCTGTCTCTACTTCCTGAGTAGCTGAAACTATAGGCGCCTGCCACCACACCCGGCTAATTTTTTTTATATCTGTAGTAGAGACGGGGTTTCACCATATTCACCAGACTGATCTTGAACTCCTGACCTCGTGATCCGCCCACCTTGGCCTCCCAGAGTGCTGGGATTACAGGCCTGAGCCACTGCACCCGGTCATTTTTTTTTTTTAATTTAAGTTCTGGGATACATGTGCTGAATCTTCAGGTTTGTGACATAGGTATACATGTGCCATGGTGGTTTGCTGCACCTCTCAACCCACTATCTAGGTTTAAAATTTTGTCTTTTTTTTGAGACAGATTTTAGAACTTGTTTCCCAGGCTGGAGTGCAGTGGCATGATCTTGGCTCACCACAACCTCCGCCCTCCCTGGTTCAAGTGACTCTCCTGCCTCAGCCTCCCAAGTAACTGGGATCACAGGCATGCACCACCACACCCAGCTAATTTTTTTGTATTTTCAGTAGACACGAAGTTTCACCATGTTGCCCAGGCTGATCTTGAACTCCTGGTCTCAGGTGATCTGCCCTCCTCGGCCTCCCAAAGTGCTGGGATTATAGGTGCTCCCAGCCAAAATAATTTTTTTTTGAGACAGTCTTGCTCTGTCGCCCAGGGCTGAAGTAGAGTGGCATGATCTCGGCTCACTGCAGCCTCCGCTTCCCAGAGTGAAGCAGTTCTCCTGCCTCAACCTCCCGAGTAGCTGGGACTACAGGCACATGCCACTATGCCTGAATAGTTTTTTTGTATTTTTAGTAGAGTCAGCGTTTCACCATGTTGGTCAGGCTAGTCTCAAACTCCTGACCTCAGGTGACCCACCTGTCTCAGTCTCCCAAAATGCTGGGATTACAGACATGAGCCACTGCACCTGACCAAAAAAAAATTTTTTTTAATTAGTCAGGCATGGTGGTGGTGTGCCTGTGGTCCCAGCTACTTGGATGGCTGAGGCAGGAGGATTGCTTGAGCTCAGGAAATTGAGGCTGTAGTGAGCTGTGATGATCACGCCACTGTGCTCCACATGGGTGATAGAGTGTGAGATCCTGTCTCAAAAAAAAAAAAAAAAGAAAGGAAAGAAAAAATAAACCAAGAACCAAGAAAGCTAGGGTGGGAGACAGATAAAGACAAGAAGAGAAAGACCGAGAGAGAGAGAAATATACAAGAAACAGAGAGAGAGAGAGCAGAAACAGAGAAAAACACACACAAACAGATAACACAGATAAGAGAAGGTGGGGAGAAAAGCCAAGAAAGAGAAAACAGGACCAAAAGCTGGAAAGAGACAGAGGCATGGTGGCTAACGCCTGTAATCCCAGAATCCTGGGAGGCTGAAGGGGCCAATCACCTGAGGTCAGGGGTTCGAGACCAGCCTAGCCAACATGAGGACACCCCGGCTCTACTAAAAATAGAAAAATTAGCCAGGCATGGCAGAGCACACCTGTAGTCCCAGCTACTCAGGAGGCTGAGGCAGGAGAATCACTTGAACCCGAGAGGCGAGATTGTGCCACTGCACTCCAGCCTGGGTGACAGAGACAGACTCTGTCTCAAAAAAAATAAATAATTAAAAGTAAAGGAACTGCGAGATGGAGACTGAGTGAGGATTGCTTGAGCCCGGGAAGGGAGTCAAGGCTGCAGTGAGCTGTGATCGTGCCATTGTACTCCAGCCAGGCAACAGAGGGAGACCCTGTCTCAAAAGAAAAGAAAAGAAATAAGGAGAGGCTGGGCGTGGTGGCTGACGCCTGTAATCTCAGCACTTTGGGAGATCGAGGTGTGTGGATCACCTGAGATCAGGAGTTCGAGACCAGCCTGGCCAACATGGTGCAACCCTGTCTCTACTAAAATACAAAAATTAGCCGAGCATGGTGGTGCATGCCTGTAATCCCAGCTACTTGGGAGGTTGAGGCTGGAGAATCACTTGAACTCAGGAGGTACAGGTTGCAGTGAGCTGAGATCCTGCCACCACACTCCAGCCTGGGCAACAGAGTGAGACTTCATTCAAAAAAAAAAAAAAAAAAAAGAAGAAGTAAGGAGAGATTTGGAAGGAGAGCCTGAAAGATGAGCCCCGAGGAGACAGCTGACTCCTCATGCCTCCCTCACATCCCCTCTAGGAAGACACAGGGATTGGGGGTGGGTGGGTGTGGAGCACAGCATGGGGAGTCAGGGGCAGGTAGAAGCCTGGTCTTCTGCCCACCTCAGCCCTCCTGAGGTCCTCGGTAGTCTTCCAGGGTCTGCAAAGGGGGTGGGGCTGCACAGGGTCTCCCTCTGTGACCCAGGCTGGAGCGCAGTGGCACAATCACAGCTCACTGCAGCCTCGACCCCCTGCCTGGACTCAAGCCATCCTTCCACCTCAGCCTCCTGAGTGGCTGGGACTACAGGCGCACCCCCTCCAGCTGCCATGCTCATGCCTTCTGAAAGCTTCAGGCCAAGAAGCAGCATGCCCCATCCCAACCCTGCCCCTCCCAGACAGCTGAGTTCCACGCCCTGCTCCCATAACAGGGGACTCAGAACCAGAGAAGCCACATTCCCCAGCCTCTCCACACCCTCCCCGGTGGATCTCTGTTTTCCTTCTCTATTCCTGTCTCCATGTTTAGCAAACCCTCTCCCCCAGCCCCTCTGCCTCTCCCATCTCTCTCCCGTCTCCCCCTCACCCAGTGTCTCTCTCTCTGTCCATCCTATCTTCTTTCTCTCTTTCATCCAAATCTCTCCTAACTCCTTTTCTTTCCTTTTTTTCTTTTCTTTTTTTTTATTTTTGAGATGGAGTCTTGCTCTGTCATCCAGGCTGGAGTGCAGTAGCGTGATCTTGGATCACGGCTACCTCCGCCTCCCGGGTTCGATTCTCCTGCCTCAGCCTCCTGAGTAGCTGGGACTACAGGTGCGTGCCACCACGCCTGGCTAATTTTTGTATTTTTAGTAGAGACGGGGTTTCACCATATTGTCCAGGCTTGTCTCAAACTCCTGACCTTGTGATCTGCCTGCCTCAACCTCCCAAATTGCTGGGATTACAGGCATAAACCAATGCCCCGGCCTCTCTTTTTCTTGTCTGTCTTTTCTTTTCTTTCTTTTCTCTTGAGACAGGGTCTCCCTCTGTTACCCAGGCTGGAGCACCGTGGCATGATCACAGCTTACTGCAGCCTCGACCCCCTACCCAGGCTCAAGAGATCCTCCCACCTCAGCCTCCTGAGTAGTTGGGACTACAGGTACACACCACCATGCCTGGCTAATTTTTTTTTTTTTTTTTTTTTTTTTGAGATGGAGTCTCTCTCTGTTACCCAGGCTGGAGTACAGTGGTGCCATCTTGGCTCACTGCAACCTCCACTCCCCAGGTTCAAGCAATTCTCGTGCCTCAGCCTCCCGAGGAGCTGGGATTACAGGCATGTGCCACCACACCTGGCTAATTTTGTATTTTTAGTAGAGACGGGGTTTGACCATGTTGGCCCAGCTGATCACAAACTCCTGGCCTCAAGTGATTCACCCGCCTCGGCCTCTCAAAGTGCTGGGATTACAGGTGTGAGCCACGGTGCCCAGCCAATTTTTGTATTTTTTGTAGAGATGGTGTCTCACCATGTTGCCCAGGCTGGTCTTGAACTCCTGGGCTCAAGTGATTCATCTGCCTCAGCCTCTCAAAGTGCTGGGATTACAGGCATGCACCTCCATGCCTGCCTCCTCACCCCTTTTCTCTGAGCCCACACTCACTTTGCCTCTGTCTTTCTCTCTTATCTGCTGGGAAGGCTTTTCTCTTCTCTTCTCCATTTGTAATTCTGCCTGTCTGCTGGGTTTTTTGCTCTCTGTCTCCCTCTGGATTAGCCTCTTTTGCCAGTCTTTAAAGTTTCTCCTTTCTCCTCCCCCTTTTCCGTCTTCTCTCTGGGATTGCATCTGTTTCTCTCTATCCATTGCCCCTGGTCCCTGGTCTCCTGGCTCTGGTCTCCTGCCCTACTGCCTTCCCCCGCCTCCAGCAATGACCAGGCAGTGCCCCTGCCCAGGATGCAAGGGTGAGGTGGAAGCTGGAAGGCCTGTGTCTCCCCCTCCATGGGGCTGCCTGGCCAAGCAGAGCCTGCGGGGAGCAGGCGGGGGCCTGGGGTGCTGGCAGATGGTGCAGGAGAAATGAGGCAGAGAGAGATGGGGAGAGGGGGCGCACCCGTGGGGGACAGATACCAGGAATGGGAAGCTGTGACAGCCTTCCTATCCCCCGAGATTCAGGACTGCAGAGAGATGAGACCTGAATGACAGAGATCCAGAGAGACACACACATACACAGAAAGAGAAGAGATACAGAGAGTGAGAGAGACAGCAGACCTGAGACGGACACCTGGTGAGAGACGTGGGTCCAGGCACACACAGACACACGGATGGAACCAGAGAGATGGGAGCCCAGAGATGGAAAGAGACAGGGATCCTGGGACAGGGGCCTGGAGAGAGAACAAAAAATATAGAGACCCAAAGAGAGACACAGATGTGAGATGCACAGAGAAGCCAGGCGCGGTGGCTCACGCCTGTAATCCCAGCACTTTGGAGGCCGAGGTGGGCATATTACGAGGTTAGGCGATCGAGACCATCCTGGCCAGCATGGTGAAACCCCATCTCTACTAAAATACAAAAAATGAGCCTGGCGTGGTGGCTCATGCCTGTAGTCCCAGCTACTCGGGAGGCTGAGGCAAGGAAATCGCTTGAACCCGGAAGCCAGAGACTGCAGTGAGCCGAGATCATGCCACTGCAGTCCAGCGTGGTGACAGAGCGAGACTCCGTCTCGAAAAAAAGAAACCCAGGGAAAGACAGAGACATGGAGAGCCAGACAGAAACACAGAGATGGGGCCCCAGAGAAGAGGGACAGAGAGGAGACCCAGAGAGATAAGACCTAAGAAACACAGGCCCAGAGGTGGCTACAGAGAGAGAGAGAGAGATGGAGAGAGAGGCCGGGCACGGTGACTCACACCTGTAATCCCAGCACTTTGGGAGAATGAGGCCGACAGATCGCTTGAGCTCAGGAGTTCGAGACCAGCCTGAGCAACATGGTGAAAACTCATCTCTACAGAAAAAATTAGCCGGGCGTGGTGGTGTACACCTGTGGTCCTAGCTGCTGGGGAGGCTGAGGTGGGACCATCCCTTGAGCCCAGGAGGCGAAGGCTGCAGTGAGTGGAGATCGCACCACCACACTCTAGCCTGGGTGACGGAGTGAGACCCTGTCTCCAAAAAAAAAAAAAGGGAGAGAGACAGGGAGAGGGAAGGGGATGGGAGGGGAAGGAAAGGGGATGGGAGTGGAAGGAAAGGGAAAGGAGGGGATCGGAGATAGACAAAAACAGGGAGAGGGGTACTTATAGCCCAGAAAGGAGAGAACAGGGATTAACTCAAAGACTCCATGAGACAGAGACGCAAGGCTCCCCTCCGCCTCTTCCGGCCTAGTGGGCAGGGCCACATCTCCATAGCGACTTCCCCAGATGCTGAGGGCAAATATTATCCTGGCCAGAAGCGTCCGAGCTATGTTGACATAATCTCATGCTGGGTGGGGTGGGGGCTCCAGAGGCCCAGAGGCCAGCAGAGGGGATCTCAGCTGTGGCCCCACACACAGCTCCAGCCTTCCCTGCCTCCAAATCCCAATGCAAACAGCCAGCCCCGGGGGAGGATGGGTTGAAAGATTAAAACCTGTAGGGGTCCCTGATTGCCCCCTGGTGGTGATCAGCAAGGCCCAAAACCCCTTTTCTTTTTTCTTTTGAGACAGAGTCTCGCTCCGTGGCCCAGGCTGGAGGGCAGCGGTGCAATCTCAGCTCACTGCAACCTCCGCCTCCTGGGTTCAAGCAATTCTCCTGCCTCAGTCTCCTGAGTAGCTGAGATTACAGGTGCGCACCACCACGCTCGGCTAATTTTTTGCATTTTTAGTAGAGACGGGGTTTGACCATATTGGCCAGGCTGGTCTCGAACTCCTACCCTTGTGATCTGCCTGCCTCAGCCTCCCAAAGTACTGGGATTACAGGCTTGAGCCACCGTGCCTGGTCCCGAAGCCCCTTTTCAATGCTTAGGGAGAGCGGGAGAAGCTAGGCCTTTTCCTCCAGGCTTTTTCTTTTCTTCTTGTCTTTTTTTTTTTTTTTTTTTGGAGACAGGGTCTCACTCTGTTGTCAGCCAGGCTGGAGTGGAGTGGCACAATCACGGCTCACTGCAGCCTTGACCTCCTGGGCTCAAGCGATCCTCCCACCTCAGCCTCCCCAGTACCTAGGACTACAGGCACAGGCCACCAAGTATGGCTAATTTATTTTATTTTAATTAATTAATTAATTTATTTATTTATTTTCAGATGGAGTCTCTCTGTCTCACAGGCTGGAGTGCAATGGCAGGATCTCGGCTCACTGCAACCTCCGCTTTCCAGGTTCAAGTGATTCTCCTGCTTCAGCCTCTGAGTAGCTGGGATTACAGGCAAGCGCCACCATGCCCCACTACTTTTTGTATTTTTAATAGAGGTGGAGTTTCACCATTGTTGGCCAGGCTGGTGATCCTGACCTCAGGTGATTTGCCCACCTTGGCCTCCCAAAGTGCTGGAATTACAGGTGTGAGCCACCACATCTGGCCTATTATTTTTTTATTATGATGATTTTTTTGAAATGGAGTCTTGCTCGGTTGCCCAGGCTAGAGTGCAGTGGCATGATCTCGGCTCACTGCAACCTCTGCTTCCTGGGTTCAAGCCATTCTTATGCCTCAGCCTCCTGAGTGTCTGGGATTGCAGGTGCCTGCCACCACGCTCGGCTATATTTTCATTTTTTTTTTTAGAAGTGGGGTCTCACTCTGTTGCCCAGGCTGGTCTTAAACTCCTGTCCTAAAGAGATCCTCCTGGCTGGGAAGTGTAGCTCACACCTGTAATCCCAGCACTTTGGGAAGCCGTGGTGGGTGGGTCATCTAAGGTCAGGAGGTCGAGACCAGCCCGACCAACATGATGAAACCCTGTCTCTATTAAAATATAAAAAGTAGCTGGGCATGGTGGCGAGCGCCTGTAATCTCAGCTACTCGGGAGGCTGAGGCAGAATTTCAAGAACCCAGGAGGTGGAGGTTGCACTGAGCCAAGATTGTGCCATTGCACTCCAGCTTGGGCGACAAGAGCAAAACTCCATCTCAAAAAGAAAAAAAACAAAAACAAAAACAAAAAAGGCTGGGCGCGGTGGCTCACACCTGTAATTCCAGCACTTTTCGAGGCCAAGACAGTTGGATCACCTGAAGTCAGGAGTTCGAGACCAGCCTGGCCAACATCATGAAACCCTATCTCTACTAGAAATACAAAAAATCAGCTGGGCATGGTGGCACGCACCTGTAATCCCAGCTACTTGGGAGGCTGAGGCAGGAGAATTGCTTGAACCTGAGAAGCAGAGGTTGCAGTGAGCCAAGATCATGCCATTGCAGTCCAGCCTGGGTGACAAGAGCAAGACTCTGTGTAAAAAGAAGAAAACCAAGAAAATAAATTTTGTTTTGCAGAGACAGGGTCTAGCTTTGTTGCCCAGGCTGGTCTCGCACTCCTAGCCTCCAGCAATCCTCCTGCTTTGGCCTTCAAAAATGCAGAGGATTAACACCTTGTGAGCCACTGTCATGCTGTTCCTGTATCATCATCTCTAAAAGGGTGATCAAAATAGGGCTTTTGCCGGGCGGGGTGGCTCATGCCTGTAATCCCAGCACTTTGGGAGGCTGAGATGGGAGGATCACTTGAGGTCAGGAGTTTGAGACCAGCTTGGCCAATATGGTGAAACCCTGTTTCTACTAAAAATACAAAAATTACCCAGGTATGATGGTGCATGCTTGTAATCCCACCTGCTGGGGGAGGCTGAGGCATGAGAATCGCTTGAATCTGGGAGGCAGAGGTTGCAGTGAACCAAGATCACTGCACTACAGCCTGGATGAGAGTGCGTGAGACACATCTATAATTCCAGCACTTTGGGGAGGCCTAGGCCAAGGGATCACTTGAGGCCAGGAGTATGAGACCAGCTTAGGCAATATA
The DNA here is from genome assembly GCA_036589455.1 of Ateles fusciceps. Taxonomy (NCBI): domain Eukaryota; kingdom Metazoa; phylum Chordata; class Mammalia; order Primates; family Atelidae; genus Ateles; species Ateles fusciceps. Next base: position 1,388,601 of record JAZHEH010000929.1, on the reverse strand, counting down.
GCAAGAGCTCCTTTCTACAAAATATTTTTTTAATATAAAAAAAAATTTTAAAGGGCTTTTGGTGAGGATAACTGAGTGCTTTTTACATGGTGACTGCTGATTAAACGTTAGGTATTATTATTGATTTATTTATTTTTTGAGATAGAGTCTCGTTCTGTCACACAGGCTGGAGAGAAGTGGCGCAATCTTGGCTCACTGCAACCTCCGCCTCCCACGTTCAAGCGATTCTCCTACCTTAGCATCCCGAATAGCTCAGATTACAGATGCAAGCCACCATGCCTGTATTTTTTTTTTTTTTTTTTTTTTTTTTTTTTTTTGTATTTTAGTAGAGACGGGGTTTCACCGTGTTGCCCAGGCTGGTCTCGAACTCCTGAGGTCTGGCAGTCCACCCGCCTTGGCCTCCCAAAGTGCTAAGATTACAGGCGTGAGCCACCGCGCCCGGCCAGTATTGTTATTTGTTTTGTGTATGATTGTTCATCTCTTCCATTAAATGAAAGATACATAAGAGGAAACAAGCTTACTTAGTCACTCCTGAAATTCAGCACCTAGAACAGAGCCTGGCCCACTAGGCACTCAGTAAACATTTTTGAATGAATGAATGAGGCAGGCATGAGGAGGAAGTGGACCTTTAGGATCAGGAAACCAGAAAGTGGCGGAGTCAGGATTCAAACCCAGGTCAATCTGGTTTCAAAGCTTCCACTGTCCGCCTCTGTATCCAAAGGGAATTCGTTTTCGGCTCTAGACTTCACTTCTCCTGCCTGTACTCTAGGTGTTGACCCTCGGTGGAGACTTGCGGAAGACGGTCCAATATTCTTGAAGTCCATTGTCGGGTTTTGTACCCTCCCCCTTCCCCCCCCCAACAACTTCCGAGCCGTCTCTGCCTGACACGCAGGCTAGTCCAAGCCTCAAAACTGGGCCTGTGCCAAAGCCCGGACTGGATAATGCGGTTGTGGGAGACCCGGGCTCTAAGGGCGGAGTGGTGAGGAAGGTTAGGGAGGGACTAACAGATCGCGGTGGGGGAGGGATTTAAATTCCGAGGGCGGGGCTAATCCTATAAGAATTCCCTTTCCAGAGCTCTGGGGAAGTGCTATACTATAAACCCTTGGACGTTCAGGGGGTGGCGTTAATGATTCTGTGAACAGAAATACAACTTTAGCTCCCGCAAGATTCTGGGGGTGGGGCTAAGAGCCTGGGGGTGGGCCTAGATGTAATAAACAAGAACTCCCTGGGCAGGTTTGGGGCTGTAAGGTCGGGCTCTGGTCTTAAGGAGGAGGCTTTTGGAAAATCCAATGAAAGACTGAAGAGGTTTTGGGGATAGATAGTGGGGTGTCTTCCTCCATCCCATCCTCCTCCCGGAGCTCGGGGCTGCGCTTCAGGCTGAAAGCAGGAAAGGCCCTGCCCCTTCCAATCCCTCTGCATCCCTATTGGTGGAGGGCCCTGCGCGACAGGCTCTCATTGGTTCTGAACAGGCGAGGAGGGGGTCTAGAGAGAATACACTCAGGTTGTGGGCGGGACCAGACGGTACCTAGGGGGATCTGGGCGCAGCCAATCCTGGCCCGAGGATTGTGTTGGGGGGGCTTGGCAGGGGGTGTCCCAACCCCCCCTTTCTGGGCATCCTGGGGGATGACCCCAGCGCCAGGCTCGGCGCCGGCCGCCTGATGCCAGGCGAGCTGAGCTGGGGATGCTGGAACGAAGGGCGTTGCTATGGCAACGGGAGGCAGGGCCTGGTGGGGGGGGCCCGGGCCCGGGCTGGGGCCGGGGGGGGCCGGCGGTGGCTGTGGTGGGGCGATGGCGGAGCGCGGCCCGGCCTTCTGCGGCCTGTACGACACGTCCTCGCTGCTGCAATACTGCAACGGTGAGACCCCTCCTCAGTTCCGACCTTGGCCCCGCCCAAGGCTGGACCCATCTCTTCTTGCCCCAACCTCCTCCTTCCAAGTCCCCATCCCCCTCCCTTGCTGAAGCTCCCCCTTTTTTCTCCCTCAGCAGGACCCTGACCCAAGAGTAAGCTCCCTGGTCCCCAAAACCCATATCCCCAGCCCCCCCATCCACTTGGATCCTCCCCCTGCTCTGGAAGCAAGGGGAGGAGAGAATGGGGCAGAACCCGAGGGAACCCGGGGTTGGAAGAGGGAACGGCCTGGGGGTCGATTGAGCCTGGAACTCTGCCCTGTCTCTCTCCCCCTCAAGCTTCTAAAACCCTTCCCTATCTTCATAGCAGGGGGGACAGACAGAGGGGGTGGGGGTGGATTTGGTGTTGAGTTGAGGGCAAGGTGTAGGACCAGACAGGGACGGCCATTGGACTTTGCCTCCATGATACCCTCCAAATCCTCTGGCCCTGACCCTCTCACGCATCAGGACCATCCCTTCTCCCAAGACAAATGGGTGTGATACCAGAAGGGCCACTGTGGGTGTCAGGCTCAGGTGAGGGGAGATGGGAGAAGAGGGGGAGATGGGAGGGAAAAGTGGGAAGTGAGGCCTGGTCTCTGGGAAAAAGGGCTGAGGGGGGGTGGGGGATGATCAGGAGGGAGCAGAGGGCTTGAGTCACAGGGGTGGGGAAGGTGGGGGGTGTTGGGGTTGGCAGGATGTGCTGGCCTGAGGCCCTAACAGTGCAACTGGCCACTCTGGGTGGGGCAGAAGGGTCAAGATGAAAGCACCTCTATTTAATTCAGTTTGGAGGTTCAGTCCTCTGGGGTGCATAGCCTACTGCCAGGAACCACTGGAATTGGCAGAGGACCCAGAAGGGTCATTTTGTCCTCCTCTGTCCCTCTAGGAGCCAGGATGACAGGGTGTCCGTGCCTGGGTGGAGTGCGGGTTCTTCCATGTAACACGTAACGTCACCTGTCTGGGCTTCAGCACCCTTCCCCCTCCTCTACTCCTAAAATGGATGATGCTACAACTCCTGGAGTTGCCAAAACCGTTAGGTATCAGAAACATAGTTAGTCCTGTTCTGGATTTATCGCGCACACACATGAGCCAGGAACGTGCTAAGTGTTCTGCGTGAGCAGTGCCTGGCATACATGTAAGCTCACAGTAACAGATGCCATTTTTCTGGTCGTATTTATTAATGGCAGGTAGGATGAGGCTGAGCCCAAGGAGGTGATAGGGTCCCCCCTGCCCCCACCTACTGGCTGGGTGATCTCTGGCGTGTCTCTGCACAATCCCACTAGCCTCCTTCCTTAGTTTCCCGTTTGCAAAACGTGATGCCAACAAGACTCCTAGAGGTTCCCCCTGTTAAGAGTTCTGAGTCCTGACGGTTCTAAGTCCCTCTGACCTCAGGAGGCCCCCACCTCCCTCTGCAGGTCCAAGCACCGGACCTGGGAGGCGCTGAGCAGGGGGCAGGGCGGGCAAGCCTCGGCAGGCGATTGGGCCACGGGGGAGAGAGGGAGGAGCGGCGGCTGCACTGCAGAGCCCAGAGGGCTGGCTGGGCAGCCCATGGACGCGGGATGGCAGGTGCGAGCTCCACGCCATGTCCCTGTCTAACCTACCACCTTTACTTCCACCGGGCTGGGAACCAGGGCCTCCTTGGTTGTGGTCAGCAATGAGTCTGGGTATGAGTGTTCTGGGTGTGCGGGAGGAGGGAGAGGAGCCACTTGGGTCTCCGCCCCTCCCACTTTGGGAAAACGAGCGGGGTTGGGGGGACCACTCGGAGAGTCATTTTGGCTGCACCCGTCGGCTACAGAGCCAAATCTGGGCGCGGGGTACAGAAGCAAAATAAAGAAGGGGAACAGAAAAGAGGAATTCCTGCTGGGGGAAGAGTTTGGGTGTCAACCCGTCTGCATCTCCCTCGGGTCTTCTGGGTCTGCGACGCGCTGCCTGCAACCCCCAAGTCCGCCGCCAGAGGCCGCCGAAGCTCTGTACTTGCAGCTGGCTCTAGGGTCGAACCCCAGGGTGAGGAGAGGAGGGGGAAGTGGGGGAGGCTCGGCTTGACCTTTTGGCTTGGAAAGTCTTAGAAACAGTGAAGGGACGTTGGTATTCATAACGGAATCTTCGTCTGAGGATGTTGGGGATCAGTTTTAGAACTTTAGTGTCATTAGGAGTAGGCTGGTGTCATTTTGCAAATGCTCATATCACTCATAGATAACTTACGACGTCTTAGTCATAGAATCTTAAAGCCAGAACAAGAGTCTCCAGGGGTCAAAGAATCTTAGAAAATAAGAGGGAAGGGACTCCCCCAAGGTCACACTGCCAGCGCGCTGCGGCAGAGAGGATTGTGGGGGACGGCTTGGAGAGCGGTGGGGATTTCCATCCTCCTTCAGAGTCCTCTTCCGTGGCCCATCTCCAAGTGTCCCGGCCCCAGGTGGCGAGACAGGAAAGGGGCGTGGCTGGTCCCCTGCTTAGACCCAGGAAGCGGGGGAGGGACCCCTTGGGCACTGGCGCTCCTGGGTGGCCCTGCAGCCGGCACTCCCCCGCCTTCCAGATGACAATTTGTCGGGCACGAGCGGTATGGAAGTGGACGACCGCGTGTCGGCGCTGGAGCAGCGACTGCAGTTACAGGAAGACGAGCTGGCGGTCCTAAAGGCGGCGCTGGCTGATGCTCTGCGTCGCCTGCGGGCGTGCGAAGAACAGGGAGCCGCGCTCCGCGCGCGGGGCACCCCCAAGGGCCGGGCGCCTCCGCGCTTAGGCACCACTGCCTCGGGTATCCCCGTTAGACTGGAGGGGTGGGATGGGGAGGACCGGAGCCTGGACCTCATACTCACCCTCTTCTGTCCCCTAACCCCATCCCTCCAGTGTGTCAGCTTTTGAAAGGCCTTCCCGCCAGGACGCCCCTTAATGGCTCGGGACCCCCGCGGCGCGTGGGCGGCTATGCCACGTCCCCATCCTCTCCCAAGAAGGAGGCGACCTCCGGGCGCAGGTAAGGCACAAGGCCAGGATCCCTTGCCTCTTCCAAGACCTCGTGGGAGACAGAGGCGGTTCATTTGCCGGAGCTCCAGCAGCCGAGGGTGCAGGGAGGATCTCACCCGCCCACGGCACTCGCCTGCCTACTGGCCTCGAAGACTCTGCCCCCAACTGTGTGCTCTCTTTTCGCAGTGGCCGCCGCTACTTGTCACCAGAGCGCCTGGCCTCGGTGCGCCGCGAGGATCCCCCGCAGTCGCACCACGTCCTCCAGCAGCAACTGTAGCGCCAAAAAGGAAGGGTAAGGACGTCAAGCCGCAGAGGGTAGGGCCAGGACCCCAGCTAGAGAGGAAATGGTTGAGACATGTAGTCATGCCCCAGGCCACGAGGTCGTAACCTAGAGTAGGGCCAGCTAGTTCAAATGGAGGGACCAATCTTGAGGTGGCACTGTCACTGTGGAAGGTCTGGGAGGGCGGAGTCAATATTGAGGGGTGTGGCCAGAGTTTTTAGAAGCTGGACGGTGTGGACGGTCAGGTGGTCTACTGGTGAGCTAGGGAGGAAGTCAGGGAGTACCCACACCTCCCGGGGGAGCTTGGCTTATGGGCGTGGTTATTAAGGTAAAGGAGACTCCCCGTTGAGTTTCAGGGATGACGTCAAGGCAGCAGTCACAGAGTTTCCGCAGGGAAGGAGGGAGTCTGAGGAATTTAAGGGTGTTGCCAGAGTGTTCGCCTGGGCGAAATCAAAACCTGGGGTAGAGGGTAACAGAGGCTGAGACCAGGTGGGGGCATGCCAGATTCCAGAAGCCTTGACACCAAAATCAGGGGGCAATGCCTGGTGGAAATAGGCGTGGTTTAAAGGTTTAAAGGGGCGTGGTCAAGTGCCAAGAGGTGGAGCCAATTTGGAGGCCTGGAAGGTACTCAACTAAGGAATACGTGAAAATGGACATCATCTTGGCCGGGCGCGGTGGCTCACACCTGTAATCCCAGCACTTTGGGAGGCCGAGGCGGGCAGGTCACGAGGTCAGGAGTTCGAGACCAGCCTGGCCAATATGATGTAACCCTGTCTCTACTAAAAATACAAAAATTTACCCGGGCGTGGTAGCCAGCACCTGTAGTCCCAGCCACTCAGGAGGCTGAGGCAGGAGAATCGCTTGAACCTGGGAGGCGGAGGTTGCTCGGCGGGAGAATCGCTTAACCTGGGAGGTGGAGGTTGCAGTGAGCCAAGATCGCACCACTGCACTCCAGCCTGGGCAACAGAGGGACACTCTTGTCTAAAAAGAAAAAAAAGAAAGAAAGGAAAAAAAGAAAATGGATGTGATCAGAATGCCTGGTGGGCCAGAGGAGGAGAGTTGAGGGGGAGGCAGCAGTCAATTATCAAGAGATGGAGTCAACTCAGGGACTGGGTTTAGAAGGGAGGAGGTAGTTAAGATCAGAATGACAGGTGTGGTCAACTCCTGAGGCGGGGTCAAACTGAAGATCTGGACCGAGTCAAAACATAAGGCTATAATTCTAGCAGTTTGGGAGGCGAAGGTGGGAGCATCGCTTGAGCTCAGGAGTTCAAGACCAGCCTGGGCAACACAGCGAGACATCGACTTTACTAAAAATGAAAATAAATTAGCTGGGCGTGCTGGCGCGCGCTTGTAGTCCCAGCTACTTGGGAGGCTGTGGCAGGAGGATCGCTCCAGCCTAGGAAATTCGAGGCTTCAGTGAGCCATGATTGCGCCATTACACTCCAGCCTGGTTGACAGAGCAAAACCCTGTATCAAAACAAAACAAAACGGAAAACACCCCAAGGCTGGAGTTATGATGCAGTGGGCGTGGTCAGGGCTAGGAGGCCATGCAAGGGCAATACCAAGGTCAAAAGCTGCACATTTCAATCCTGCGCAAACAATAGCAAACAAACACAGCGTTATGTATATTCCAGGCACCTTCCAATAATTAACCAATTTCATCCTCGCAACCACCCCGGGGGAGGCGTGTGTACTCTTATTTTTTTGTTTGTTTGTTTATTTATTTTGAGACGGAGTCTCGCTCTTGTCGCCCAGGCTGGAGTGCAATGGCACAATCTCAGCTCACTGCAACCTCCGCCTCCCGAGTTCGAGTGACTCTCCTGCCTCAGCCTCCCAAGTAGCTGAGATTACAGGCGCCAGCCACCAAGCCTGGCTAATTTTTATATTTTTAGTAGAGACGGGGTTTCACCGCGTTAGCCAGGCTGGTCTTGAACTCCTGACCTCAGGTGATCCACCCGCCTCGGCCTCCCAAAGTGCTGGGATTACAGGCGTGAGCCATTGCGACCCGCCGGATGCTCTTATCTATCCCCCATTTTTAAAATGAGGAAACCGAGGCAGAGGTTGGACGACCTGTGCACACTGCTAGGAATTGGCAGAACTGGGGTTTGAACTGAAGCAGGCGCGCTCCCGAGTCCATGTCTCAACCACTCTCCCCCACCCACCCCGAAAGAGCCTGGGATCGGGACTCCACAGCCCGGGATGTGTGACCCGGTGGGACCCTCCGGCTCCAGGGGCGGCCGCGGAGGGCGGGGCAGGGCGCGGCGGCACGGGCGCCTCCCAGGGCCGGAAGCGGCAGAGCCGGTCCCGGCTCCACCCCCGGCCCAGAAGCTCCGCCAGCCGCCGCCATGAGTAGCTTTGGAGCTGGGTGAGACCTATCGCAGACCCCTCCCCCATCTCCTCTCCGCGCTCCCGGGGCTTAGATCCCAGGTCTCCCGTGTCCCCTGGGGTCCAGGCCGGCGTGGGGACACGCCCCTTCCTTTCAACTCTCCCCGCTTCTCCCGCTGCTTGACGTTTAAACGGGGTGCTGGGTAACTGCGGGTGGGGGCTTTGGGAGCACCGTGCTGAATAGGAGGGAAGGGTCTTTGGTGACTCCCTTCTTCCAGGATCGCGTCCCTGCCACTTCGTGCTGTGTGATCTTTGGCGATCACTGCCTCTCTGGGCCTGTGTCTTAGGCTCTGCAAGATCAACCGAGCAAAGCACACGGCCTGCAGAGAGGCAGCGCTCTGCCCCTTACTCGGCCCGGTTTTCATCGGAGACCTCCGGGGGAGCGGTGGGGTGGAGGAATGCTTTCTCCCCTTTCTGACCTGACTGCTAAGACCTTTTTTTTTCTTTCTCCTTTCCTGACAGCAAAACCAAAGAAGTTATCTTCAGCGTGGGTGAGTAGGGGAGATGGGGGAAGGGCTTGGTGGAAGCTTGCTGGCTGGGATGACAGGCCAGAGCCAGAGGTCAAGACACCTGGCTATTGGGCCTTTGCCTTTCTGGCCTCAGTTTCCCTGCCTTAAAAAAAAAAGCCAGAAGAGGAGAGGGGATAGGGATGGGGCTGGTGTCAGTGCCTGACCCCTGGGGGTGTCCTGGCAGAGGATGGCTCCGTGAAAATGTTCCTGAGGGGCCGCCCTGTGCCCATGCTGATCCCAGATGAGCTGGCACCCACCTACAGCCTGGACACACGCTCGGAGCTGCCTTCCTGCCGGCTCAAGCTGGACTGGGTGTATCCTTTTGCTGGAATCCCCTCTGTGCTCCCCATCCCCTCAGGAGGAAATAGAAAGGTATTTAAGGCAGCTCAGGTCTGTAATCCCAGCACTTTGGGAGGCTGAGATGGGAGGATCGCTTGAGGCCAGGAGTTCGAGACCCACCTGGGCAACACAGTGAGACCTTGTCTCTACAAAAAAAATTTTTAAAAATTAGCTGGTCATGGTGACATGTACCTGCGGTCCTAGGAGGATTGCTTGAGCCCAGGAGGTCAAGGCTGCAGCAAGCCGTGATTGAGCCACTACACTCCAGCCTGGGTGCTGGGGCGACAGAGCAAGACCCTGTCTCAAAACAACAACAACACACAACACACACACACACACACACACACAAAGGAGACAGGTGGGGGTGCGGTGGCTAACACCTGTAATCCCAGCACTTTGGGAGGCCAAGGTGGGCGGATCACCTGAGGTCAAGAGTTCGAGACCAGCCTGGCCAACATGGTGAAATCTTGTCTCTACTAAAAATACAAAAATTACTGTGTGTCTGTGATCCCAGCGACTCGGGAGGCTGAGGCAGGAGAATCACTTGAATCTGGGAGGCAGAGGTTGCAGTGAGTCAAGATTGTGCCACTGCACTCCAGCCTGAGCAACAGAGAGAGACTCCATCTCAAAACAAACAACAGGCTGGGCGAGGTGGCTCACGCCTGTAATCCCAGCACTTTGGGAGGCCGAGGCAGGCGGATCACGAGGTCAGGAGTTCAAGACCAGAATGGCCAACATGATGAAACCCTGTCTCTACTAAAAAATACAAAAATTAGCTGGTGGCTCGTGCCTGTAATCCCAGCTACTTGGGAGGCTGAGGCAGGAGAATTGCTTGAACCAGGACCCGGGAGGCAGAGGTTGCAGTGAGCTGAGATCGTACCACTGCACTCCAGCCTGGGCTACAGAGCGAGACTCCATCTCAAAAATAAAAATAAAAAAACCACACACACAACAAAAAGAGAAGACAGATGCTCTCCTGGGTTAGGACTTCAGCAGAAGGGGGAATGATCTAAGGGTGGGATTTCCCAGGCTGCTGTCGCTGAGAGGTCAGGAAGACCATGTTCAGGAGAGAGCAGAGGTAATGAGATTAGCTGAAATGACCTTTAATGATTCATTCACATGAATGTTTACTGAGTGCCTCCCTGAGACAGAGTGTCCTGCGTGTAAGCTGTGTTCCTGGAGCTCACTTTCTGAAGGAGGGGGAGACAGATGAGAGCCCAGGAGCCAGGGATTAAATCAACAAGGTGACTTCAGTTAGGAGGATATGCTGGGGAGACTAAAACCTAAGGCCAGATGAGGGAAGTAAGTGGGTTTCCCTGAGGAGGGGGACGTTTGATCTGAGAATTGTGCAATTAGGAGACAGTGTTTGAGCTGAGAATTGTGCAATTAGGAGGCAGAACTACAAGGAGACCATTCCAGACGGAAGTCACAGCTGTGTGGCCAGAGTGGGATTGGTGCATTTGAGAAACAATGACTTAGGAATGGTATTTTTTTTTTTAATAACTAGTGGCCTCCAAGAGTTCTCTGAGGCCTACAGTTTGAAAATTATTACACCCCCTTTCCAGATAAGGAAACTGAGGCTATACATAGGAGACAAGAATCCTTATTCTGGGACCCATACTTTTCCTAAAAGCCTATTGAGCTTGGAGTCTACACCCCAGGAACCCGGCCCCTGTATGTCCCTCTCTGGGCCTTGGCTTTCTCTTTGGAGGAGTCAGGTGGTTGGTGAAATGGCCAGGCCTTCTGGGAGCCCACAGCCTTCTTGAGGCAGCTGGAAGTATCCCCTGGAATCTGTCCCAAATATCCTGCCAGGAGGGCTTGATAAGCAAATGATGAGAGATGGCTGAGACTGCAAGAGTTAGCGTGGACCTCAGATTGCTCCTGTCTGCAGTGACTGCAGGGCAGAGCAGTTTCCATGGCCTGGGATATATGTATATTGACAATCATTCAGGTCTCTTCTTGTTTGTTTGTTTGAGATGGAGTCTCGCTCTGTTGCCCAGGCTGGAGTGCAGTGGCTCACTGCAACCTCTGACTCCTGGGTTCAAGCGATTCTCCTGCCTCAGCCTCCTGAATAGCTGAGATTACAGGCGCATGCTACCACGCCCAGCTAATTTTTGTATTTTTAGTAGAGGCGGGGTTTCACCATGTTGGCCAGGATGGTTTTGATCTCCTGACCTTGTGATCCACCTGCCTCGGCCTCTGAAAGTGCTGGGATTACAGATGTGAGCCACATCTGTAAGAGTGCCTGGCCTCTTTTTTTTCTTTTTTCTTTTTTGAGACACCCAGGTTGGAGTCCAGTGGCACAATCTTGGCTCACTGTAACCTCTACCTCCTGGGTTCAAGCCATTCTCCTGCCTCAGCTACCAGAGTAGCTGAGATTACAGGCATGCGCCACTATGCCCAGCTAATTGTGTGTGTGTGTTTTTAGCAGAGATTGGCCAGGCTGGTCTCGAACTCCTGACCTCACCTGATCCATCTGCCTCAGCCTCCCAAAATGCTGAGATTACAGGTATGAGCCACTGTGCTCAGCTCATTCAGATATTTTCTGAACATCTGGGACAGAGGGCTGGGGACCCAGTACTGACCATGACAGTATCCACCTGCCCTCCTGGTGCATACAGTCTAGCATGGGAACAGGCTCGTTGAGAGTGACAACCCAGAATGTACAAGGCTGGGGTGGGGAATCCACAGGGACGGGGCTAACCCAGCCTGGGGTCATGGAGGACTTCCTGGAGGAGGAGATATAGAAATGAAAAAAACAGCCGAGTCCCAGCCACCATGGAATTCACCGTCTTATTGGAGTATATGAGTAGTTAACAACCAACCAGGTAACTGTTAGCCTGGGCAACAAAGCGAGATCCCATCTCTACAAAAAAGTTTTTTAAAATTAGCCAGGCAGCCTGGGCACGGTGGCTCATGCCTGTAATCCTGGCACTTTGGGAGGCCAAGATAAGTGGACTGCTGGAGCCCAGGAGTTTGAGACCAGCCTGGGCAACATGATGAGACTGCATCTCTACCAAAAAATACAAAAAATTAGCTCGGCCTGGTGGTGCATGCCCGTAGTCCCAGCTTTGGGAAGCGGAGGCAGGAGGATCACCTGAGCCCAGGAGATTGAGTGCAACACTGCACCCTAGCTTGGGCGGCTGTTCCCCACCACCACCACTCTCTTCTTTTTTTTTCTTTTATTTTTTTATTTGTTTATTTATTTATTTATCGGAGGCAGGGTCTCGTTCTGTCACCCAGGCTGGAGTGCAGTGATGCAATCACAGCTCACTGCAACTTCCATCTCCCAAAGACTCAAGCGATCCTTCCACCTCAGCTGGAAAAGCATTCACCACTATGCCCGGCTAAATCTTTTTGAGATGGAGCCTCTGTTGCCATGGGGTTTCGCTGTGTTGCCCAGGCTGGTCTCAAACTCTTGGCTACAAGTGATCCATGCACCTCGGCCTCCTAAAGTGCTGGGATTACAGGTGTGAGCTGGGATTACAGAAGTGTCATTTATAAGGACACTTGTCATCGGATTTAGGGGCCACTCCAATAATACAGGATGATCTCATCTTGAGATCTATAATTATATCTGTAAAGACCCATTTTCTAAGGTCGCATTTGCAAATTGTGGGGATTAAGGAACAGACATAGGCTGGGCGCAGTGGCTCACACCTGTAATCCCAGCATTTTGGGAGGTCGAGGCAGGCGGATCACCTGAGGTCAGGAGCGGGAGACCAGCCTGACCAATGTGGAGAAACCCTGTCTCTACTAAAAATACAAAATTAGCCGGGTGTGGTGGTGCAAGCCTGTAATCCCAGCTACTCGAGAGGCTGAGGCAGGAGAATTGCTTAAACCTGGGAGGCAGAGGTTGCAGTGAGCTGAGATTGCACCATTGCACTCCAGCCTGGGCAATAAGAGCGAAACTCCATCTCCAAAAAAAAAAGAAACAGAGATATTGTTTTGTTTTTTTGGAGTGGGAGGGGACCATCAGCCCACTACAGGGGTGAGAGTGGAAACAGAAAAGTCTCATTCCAATGACATTATTGAGCCTGATCCTCAGCCAGTGTGTGTGATGCAACACATTCCTTGGCCTGTAATCTCAGCACTTTGAGAGGCTGAGGCAGGAGGATCACTTGAAGTCAAGAGTTTGAGACCAGCCTAGCCAACATGGTGAAACCCCATCTCTATTAAAAATACAAAAATCAGCCTGGCATAGTGGTGTGAGCCTATAGTCCTAGCTACTTGGGAGGCTGAGAGGAAAATTGCTTGAACCCGGGGGGCGGAGGTTGCAGTGAGCCGGGATCACGCCTCTGCACTCCAGCCTGGGTGACAGACTCCATCTCAAAAACAAACCCACATTCCTTAACCGGCCCCTGGATGGCTCCAGCTATGGCTACCGTGGCCGAGACTGCCGGGCCAACCTTTATTTGCTGCCCACTGGGGAGATAGTGTATTTGTGGCCTCCGTGGCCGTGCTATACAGCGTGGAGGAGCAGAGGCAGCGACACTACCTGGGACACAATGATGACATCAAATGGTGAGGCGTGGGAGGGAGGGGACAGGGAGGGAGTTGTTGGAGGGGGGGAAGTGGGGGAGCTCCAGCCCTTCCCCACTAGACCTCTTTCCACATCTTTGTCCCCTGGGGTTTGGGGGGCGGGGCCAAGCCTTTGCTCCCTCTCCAAAGCCACCAGCTGCCCTCAGGCTGAATTCAGTGGGAAAATGTGGATTGAGTATCAGTGTTTCAGTATTTCAGATGTTTTAGTTGGGTGTGGTGGTGAGCCCCTATGGTCCCAGCTACTCAGGAGGCTGAGGCAAGAGGATGACTTGAACCCAGGAGGTCGAGGCTGCAGTGAGCTGTGATTGAGCCACTGCACTCCAGCCTGGGTAAGAGCAAGCCCTGTCTCAAAAAAAAATTCGGATGGTGAATTCACTCGATACCTAGATCCTTCTCTTTTGAAAATCTGGGCAGCCAGGTGGCTCACACCTGTAAAACCAGCACTTTGGGAGGCCGAGGCGGAAGGATCACTGAAGCCCAGGAGTTGGAGGCTGCAGTAACCTATGATCGTGTCATGGCACTGTAGCCTGGGGGACAAGAGAGACCCCATCTGTGTTTTTTGTTGTTTTTTGTTTGTTTGTTTTGTTTTGTTTTTTTGAGAACTAGTCTCACTCTGTCGCCCAGGCTGGAGTGCAGTGGCACGATCTCGACTCACTGCAACCTCTGCCTCCTGGGTTTAAGCGATTATCCTGCCTCAGCCTCCCCGAGTAGCTGCAACTACAGGTGCCCCCACCATGCCCAGCTAATTTTAGTATTTTTTTTCTTTTCTTTTCTTTTCTTTTGTACACTGTCACTCTCAGGATAATAATTTTTGTATTTTTAGTAGAGACAGGGTTTCACTATGTTGGCCAGGCTGGTCTCAAACTTCTGACCTCAGGTGATCCTCCCACCTTGGCCTCCGAAAATGCTGGAGACCCTGTTTCTTAAAATGAAAAAAAAAAAAAAAAAAACAGAACAGGTACTCCACACAATTCAAGGTGGATGGAGCAGGGTGGGGTCAGCCTGGTTAAATCTGTGTGCTCTCCTGGCCACTATTTGAGGTATAGACCTTCATCCTGCTGGCATTTGAGTTAGAGAACCCTGGCCTGAGTCGTGCTTCTGAGCCAGCATACTCAGAGGGCATCCGATTGCTGCTACTGATGGACTAAATACATGTTTATTGACTAAACCCAACCAGCCAATTTGTGGAATGAATAACTAGGCAGTGTGACTGGCTGGCTTCAGGAGGGGTCCTGGGTCGCTGTAAGCCTCCTTTCTCCCACTGAGTCCTGGTCCCTCTGTCCCTTCTTTCTGCAGCTTGGCCATCCACCCGGATATGGTCACCATCGCCACGGGACAGGTGGCCGGCACCACTAAGGAAGGGAAGGTAACGGAAGGGAGGGGGGAAGGCAGAAAAGAGTGCAGGACGCAGTTGTAGGGGACAAACCGCTGGCTCCCCCAGGTAACAAGGCTCTCATCCCTGCAGCCACTGCCACCCCACGTGCGCATCTGGGACTCAGTTTCCCTCTCCCACTCTACACGTGCTGGGCCTGGGAGTGTTTGACAGAGCCGTGTGCTGTGTGGGGTTCTCCAAATCTGTAAGTCCCTCGCCGATCCTAACCCCTCCCCCTCGCCCCTAAAAGGAGGGCAAGTGCCCAGACCTTTTCACCCGCTCCTTGGGTTGAGGCCACGCCCACATTGTGACGTCACATAGGCCACGCCTCCAGCAGAATTCCCAGCCCCTCTGTCTGCAAGAAAGACCTTGTGATCTCTAGACCTGCCTGGTTATCCATTATGAGAGGGACCCTCTATCCGGATTTTCCAATTTGCCCCAGACTCTCAGTATTCCCTCTTTTTTTTTTTTTTTCCCTTTCGAAATGGAGTTTCCCTCTTGCCCAAGCTGGAGTGCAGTGGCGCAATCTTGGCTCACTGTACCCTCCGCCTCCCGGGTTCAAGTGATTCTTCTGTCTCAGACTCCCGAGCTGCTGGGACTACAGGCAGGCGCCACCATGCCCGGCTAATTTTTTTTTTTTTTTTTTTTGAGAGACGGGGTTTCACCTTGTTCGCTAGGCTGGTCTCAAACTCCTGACTTCAAGTGATCCTCCCACCTCACCTTTACAAAGTGCTGGGATTACAGGCATAAGCCACCATGCCCAGCCAAAATATGATTTAAAAAAAAAAGCCCACAATCAGACACTTGGATGTTGTGCGGCTGTCAAATTGCTCTCCAAATTCCTAAAGACTTACTCTTGCTTTCTGTACTTATCTCTGCCTGGACATGCCAAAAGCTGCCTGCAAATGGGCAAGGAGCAGCTGTGCCCTAGGCACTGGGTTTAAAATGCCTAGAGAGGGCTGGTGTGGCTCGATGGCTCATGCCTGTAAGCCCAGCACTTTGGGAGGCTGAGGTGGGTGGATCACGAGGTCAGGAGATCGAGAACATCCAGGGCAACATGGTGAAACCCGTCTCTACTAAAAATACAAAAATTAGCTGGGCATGGTGGTGCAAGCCTGTAGTCCCAGCTAGTCGGGAGTCTGAGGCAGGAAAATTGCTTGAACCCGGGAGGTGGAGGTTGCAGTGAGCTAAGATCGTGCCAGTGCACTCCAGCCTGGGCAACAGAGTAAGATTCAGCCTCAAAAACAAACAAAAACCCAACATGATACCAACTTTGTTAATTGCAGAATTTCAGGTAACGTCAGACATTCTATATGTAAATGCAAATGAGACGATGTCAGCAGGAATTCCTGGCTTCGGAGAAACAATAGCTGAGGGCAAATGAGATGAGTTTCTTAGGGATGAGTCATTTGAAGACCTAGTATAAAAACCATTTCAGATGTCTTTACAGCTCCTAATGGAGGGTGTCTTTTAATGTATTTCCTGCAACATGACCAGGGCATTTGAAAGTCTTTTTTTTTTTTTTTTTTTTTTTTTTTTGAGATGGAGGCTCACTCTGTCGCCAGGCTGGAGTGCAATGGCATGATCTTGGCTCACTGCAACCTCCTCCTCCTGGGTTCAAGCAATTCTCCTGTCTCAGCCTACCAAGTAGCTGGGATTACAGGCGTGTGCCACCATGCCCGGCTAATTTTTGAATTTTTAGTAGAGACAGGGTTTCACCATGTTAGCCAGGATGGTCTTGATCTCCTGAACTCGTGACCCACCCACCTCGGCCTCCGAAAGTGCTGGGATTCAGGCATGAGCCACTGTGCCCCGCCTTTTTTTTTTTTATATTTAATTTTTTTTTTTTAAGAGACAGGGTCTCCCTATATTGCTCAGGCTGGCCTCAAACTCCTGGGCTCAAGCAATCCTCCCACCTAGGCCTCCCAAAGTGCTACGATTACAGGCATGAGCCAGTGTGCCTGGCCTGAAAGCCTTACAACAGGCCTGTGTGGCGAATGCCCTCGTGAGCATGGGGGGAGGATGGGCCCTGACTCCCCTTGCCTCTGTCCCCCTCCTCTCTCCTCTGTAGAATGGGGGCAACCTGCTGTGTGCCGTGGACGAATCCAATGATCACATGCTCTCTGTGTGGGACTGGGCCAAGGAGACCAAAGTGGTGGATGTCAAGGTGAGGCGACTTTTCTCATCCCCTCCCCCTGGGTTCTACTGTGGGACTTGCCCAATCTCAGTGGTTAGGAGTCTGCAGTCGGACCCGTGTTGAAGCCTTGGCTTTACTACTTGCTGGCTGTGTCACTTTGAGCAAGTGGCTTGCCCTTTCAGAGCCTTGGTGGCCTCATCTATAATATGGAACTAATAGGCTGGGCAAGGTGGCTCGCACCTGTAATCCTAGCACTTTGGGAGGCCAGCATGAGAGGATTGCTTGCCTGAGCTCAGAAGTTTGAGAGCAGCAGCCTAGGCAACATAATGAGACCTATCTCTACTTAAAAAAAAAAAAATTGGCTGTGTGTGGTGTGCACCTGTAGTCCCAGCTACTTGGGAGTCTGAGGTAGAAGGATCAATTGAGCCTGGTAGGTTGAGGCTGCAGTGAGCCATGATTACACCATTGCACTCCAGCCTGGGCAACAGAGTGAGACCCTGTCTCAAAAAAAACACTAAATAAATAAAGTAAATCGGGGATATTGCTAGCATCTTCCTCATAGGGCCTTGGTGAGGAAGTTGGGGTATGGGTCGGGGTGGACCAGGCGCAACAGAAGGCTGGGTTTGAGGTGGCTGCTGACTCTGCACTCCTTCTGTGTCTCGATGTGCCTCTCTGGGAGGTGACCTATCTTATGGATGAGGCATGGTGAGGGGAAGAGATGCTTGCGTAAGGTTGCACACCTGTCCTGAGCTGGGGGCAGGAAACCTGGTGTTGTTTTTTTTTTTTTTTGAGACGGAGTTTCGCTCTTATCACCCAGGCTGGAGTGCAGTGGCACGATCTTGGCTCACTGCAACCTCCACCTCCCGGGTTCAAGCAATTGTCCTGCCTCAGCCTCCTGAGTAGCTGGGACTACAGGCGCACACCCCCATGCCTGGCTAATTTTTGCATTTTTAGTAGAGATGGGATTTCACCATGTTGGCCAGGCTGGTTTCGAACTCTTGACCTCAGGCGATCCACCTGCCTTGGCCTCCCAAAGTGCTGGGATTACAGGCATGAGCCACTCCGCCTGGTGGTAACCTGGGTTTTAGATTAAGGCTCAGTGTTTGGGGAAAGAGAAATGGTGGAGAGGCTGGGCTCTGGAATTAGGTCTAGGTGAGCTGAGTTCCAGACACAACTCTTGCCTAGCTGTGTGGCCTTAGGCAAATGGTTTACCCTCTCTGAGCCTCACTCAGTTTTTAACCTCACAATGTGCTGTGAGGATTAAAAGAACTAATGGTTAGGTCCGGCGCGGTGGCTCACGCCTGTAATCCCAGCACTTTGGGAGGCTGAGGCGGGCAGATCGCGAGGTCAGGAGTTCAAGACCAGCCTGGCCAACATGGTGAAACCCCATCTCTACTAAAGATACAGAAAATTAGCCAGGCATGGTGGCATGCACCTGTAGTGCCAGCTACGCCAGAGGCTGAGGCAGGAGAATCACTTGAACCCGGGAGGCGGAGGTTGTGGTGAGCCGAGATCCTACCACTGCACTCCAGCCCGGGCAACAGAGCAAGACTCCATCTTGAAAAAAAAAAAAAAAAAGGAAAAGTTCAGGTGTGCAGTGTACAACTCAAACAGCCATATAGGGCAGCCTGTGTGCGGCGGGTACAGTAGCCTCGGGGATTTTGAGGTCCTCATTCAGAATCTTCCCCACCCCACAAAGTGCTCCAATGAGGCTGTATTGGTAGCCACCTTCCATCCCACGGACCCCACTGTGCTTATCACCTGCGGGAAATCTCACATCTACTTCTGGACCTTGGAAGGGGGCAGCTTGAGCAAGAGGCAGGGCCTCTTTGAGGTGAGTGCCGGGGGCTTCGGGGGACAGGCTGGCCCTGAGAGAGGTAGTCAGGGATGGGCAGGGAGGTAGCAAGATCCCCCAGAGGGTGGCAGGGGCTTGGGATTACGGGGACACTGAGATGTTGCCTGCCAGGGCCTGTTTCTTTCTCCATGCCATGGTGGTGATCCACCTTAACCCTGGAGTTATGAGGGAGGCCAGGCACTGCGAGGTGGGAGGATCACTTGAGATCATGGCTGCAGTGAGCCGTGATTGAATGATCACTCCAGCCTGGGTGACAGAGTGAGAAAAAAAAAGTTGTGAGAATTCAAAGTGATGAAGAATATAGCAGCTCCTAGCAGATAGTAAATGCTCAATAAATGGATACTGTGGCAAGGTGGCTCTTACCTGTAATCCCAGCATTTTGGGAGGCTGAGGTGGGAGGATCACCTGAGCCCAGGAGTTCAGGACCAGCCTGGGCAACATGATGAGACCTCATATCTACAAAAAATACAAAAATTAGCTGGGCATGGTGGTACGCACTCACCTGTAATCCCAGCTACCCGGGAGGCTGAGAAGGGAGGATCCGTTGAGCCCGGGAGGTTGATGCTGCAATGAGCCATGATGGCCACTGCACTCCAGCCTGGGTGACAGAGTGAGACCCTGTATCCCCCACCCCCCCAAAAAACTGGGGGTTCTCTGATAATATTACAGTTGTCAATATTATAGATAATTAGAGAAGTCAGAGGCTGCCTGGCTGAGACAGCCACAAGCTGAGACAGACGAACTGAGTGGGAAGCAGAGGGCAGAAAGACCCAGGGTCTCCTCCCACAGGGTTCACTGCCTTTGGTGGAAATGGGAGTTCCACCCCACAAGGGAAGCCCAGAGAACGCTGGGCTTGGAGGGAGATGAAACAGATACTGAGAGGGTGGAGTGAGGCAGGGAAGGGGATGTAGAGAGAGAGGCTGAAGATGAGGGAGAAGGAGCCCACGACGAATGAGGGGCCAGCTGGAGGGGAGAATTAGGGGGACCAGGCCAAGCGTGGTGGCTCACACCTGCAATCACAGCACTTTGGGAGGCTGAGGCAGGCAGATCCCTTGAGGTCAGGAGTTCAGACCAGCCTGACCAACATGGCAAAACCCCGTCTCTACTAAAAATACAAAATTAGACTGGCCGCGGTGGCTCATGCCTGTAATCCCAGCACTCTGGGAGGCCGAGGCGGGCAGATCACGAGGTCAGGAGATCAAGACCATCTTGGCCAACATGGTGAAACCCTGACTCTAATAAAAAAATACAAAATTTAGCCGGGCGTGGTGGTGTGCGCCTGTAATCCCAGCTACTGGGGAAGCTAAGGCAGGAGAATCGCTTGAACCTGGGAGGCAGAGGTTGCAGTGAGCCGAGATTGTGCCACTACACTCCAGCCTGGATGACAGGTGAGACTGTGTCTCAAAAAAAGAGTCAGGGGGAGCAGAGAGAGGGCAGGAAGTGGGCCCAGGGGTAGGAATGCAAGACAGTTGTGGTCAGAACCTCTAGGCCACCTGAGCACTGCAGGCTGGATGGAGGCAGGTGGGAGAGAGGGATTACTCTATGCAGGGCCTTACACCCAGACGCATAGAGGGGATTCTTTGGCACAGTCCTGGGTGACAGATGACCTCTGGGAGGCCACCTGTTTCAGTGACGCTCTGACGCCTTCCTTTCCTCCCCCACCTTAGAAACATGAGAAACCGAAGTATGTGCTGTGTGTGACCTTTTTGGAAGGTGGCGACGTGGTCACAGGGGACTCTGGAGGAAACCTCTATGTTTGGGGCAAAGGTCAGTGTCATCCCATCTGTTTGGTCCCCAATCCAGTCTTCCCAAACACTCCTGGCTCTGCCTCCCTTCGTGGAATGCTGCTTGTGTGGAATGAATGTAAACGGATGAAACCCTTACCTGTCCGATTCCAGCACCTCCTCAAAGCTCAGCTCAGATACCCCATCTCCATGAAATCTTTAGGGACTCCCCCCGGCCTTGTCCTCCTGGAAATCCCATGTTAGAGATCGAGTCCAGATTATAAATCAATGGGTTAGCTCAGTTGTGGTTAGCTGGTGAATGGAGGGATGGGTGGATGGAAGGCAGGACGGATGGGTAGAATGGATACATGGACAGATGCTTTGTTCCAGCATGTGGCTCAATGAATGAATGAATGAAGGAATGAATGAAGGTGTCATCCCAGGAAATGGATGGAAGAATAAGTAAATGAATGTGTCATCCTCCTTAAAGGGAGAGTGACTGGGTAAAGGAACAAATGAGTGTTTGTCACCACTAATGGTCAGCTATGTTAGTGAACAGATTTTGTCTCAGGCAGTGGATCTATACAGCAATGAATGAATGAGCGAGTGAATGAATGAGTGTTTCAGCCAATGGATTAATGTGTTATGAAAAACAGATTGTTCCAAGAAGTTGATCAATGATTGAATGAATAAATGACTTGATTTAGGCTGGGCGCGGTGGCTCACGCTTGTAATCCCAGCACTTTGGGAGGCCAAGGCCGGCAGGTCACAAGGTCAAGAGATTGAGACCATCCTGGCCAACATGATGAAACCTCAACTCTACTAAAAATACAAAAATTAGCTGGGCATGGTGGCGCACACCTGCAGTCTCAGCTACTTGGGAGGCTGAAGCAGGAGAATCGCTTGAATCCGGGAGGCGGAGGTTGCAGTGAGCCGAGGTGGCACCATTGCACTCCAGCCTGGCGACACAGCGAGACTCTGTTTTAAAAAAAAAAAAAGTAAATAAATGACTTGATCGTTTTAGCCAATTGTTGAAGAAATGCTTTTTCCAACCAATGGATGAGTTTATTAATAAATTAATTTAAAAAAAAAAGAAAAAAAAGGCCAGGCGTGGTGGCTCACGCCTGTAATCCCAGACACTTTGGAGGCCAAGGCGGGCGGATCACCTGAGCTCAGGAGTTCAAGACCAGCCTGACCTACATGGTGAAACCCCGTCTTTATAACAAATAATAATAATAAATTAATGGGTTGAGGTTGGGAATAGTGGCTCATGCCTTTGTAATGCTAGTATTTTGGGAGGCCGAGGCAGGAAGATTGCTTGAGCCCAGGAGTTCTAGACCAGCCTAGGCAACACAGTGAGACCCCATATCTACAAAAAATTTAAAAAATAGCAGGCCAGTTGCAGTGGCTTACGCCTGTAATCCCAGCACTTTGAGAGGCCAAGGCAGGAGGATCACCTGAGGTCAGGAGTCTGAGACCAGCCTGGCCAAGATAGCGAAACCCCATCTCTACTAAAAATACAAAATTAGCCAAGTGTGGTGGTGAGTCCCTGTAATCCCAGCTACTCATGAGACTGAGGCATGAGAATCACTTGAACAGGGAGGTGGAGGTTGCAGTGAGCCAAGATAGTGCCACTGCACTCCAGCCTGAGCGACAGAGCAAGATTCTGTCTAAAAAAACAATAAAATAAAAAATAAAAATAACCAGGGGTAATGGCATGTGCCTGTGATCCCAGCTACTTAGGAGACTGAGGTGGGAGGATTAATTGAGACTAGGAAGTTAAGGCTGCAGTGAGCTGTGACCACGCACTGCACTCCAGCCTGGGCGACAGAACGAGACCCTGTCTCAGAAAAAAAAGGAAAAACCAAAGGGCTGAGGAAGGAAGGAAGGGACCCAGCACACAGCTGAGCAGGGCAGAGTGAGGGCACTTGCCCCCTAAGGCCCTTCCCTGCCCTTTCCACACCATCTGCCCCACAGCACATGGGTATGTTCGACAGAGGCATGAACCAGGTGTCACTCTGTGACTTTGGGTAAAGCCTTTTCAAACTCTCTGGGCCTCAGATAAGTGAATGAGAGACAGGGGATTATCTCTAAGCTTCAGTTCTGCTGGCCTTTGGGAGCCCGACTCCTGTGGGGTTACCCCAGGGCAGGGCTATGTAGTGGGAGGGGAGTTGGTGTGGGAGTTGGGAGGGCGTAGGTTCAGGTCCCAGCGAGGATAGTGTGCTCTCTGTGCGGCCTTGGGAAAAATCATGTCCCTTTGAGACACAGTTGACCCATCTGTAAAATGGGTATAATATCACTACCTCCTGACAGGGCTGTTCTGAGCTTTCCTTGAGGTCAGGCAGGTGAGAATAAGTTCTGAAAAATCGGTGGCAGTGTGTCTTTCCCAGACTAAACTCCCTGGGGCAGGGACTGAATCTGATTCCTTTATACATCGCCAGGCCCACCACCGGGCCGTCCTGCAGGGCCTAAAGGTGTTGGATGGGTGGGTGGGTGGAAAGATGTACATGTCTGGTGTAAAGAGGGCCCGGCTTGGGCCAGGGGCAGTGGCTCACGCCTGTAATCCCAGGACTTTGGGGGCCCAGGTGGGAGGATCACTTGAGGGCAGGAGTTTGAGACTAGTCTGGCCAACATGGTGAAACCCCGTCTCTACTAAAATTATAAAAATTAAGGCCAGGGGTGGTGGCTCACACCTGTAATCCCAGCACTTTGGGAGGCTGAGTTAGGTGGATCGCTTGCAGTCAGGAGTTTGAGACCAGCCTCGCCAACATGGTGAAACCCCATCTCTACTAGAAACATAAAAAATTAGCTGTCATGGTAGCAGGTGCTTGTAATCCCAGCTACTCAGGAGGCTGAGGCAGGAGAATCACTTGAACCCAGGAGGCAGAGGTTGAAGTAAGCCGAGATAGCACCACTACACGCTAGCCTGGGTGACAGAGAGAGATTCAGTCTCAAAAAAAAAAAAATTAAAAAAAGGAAGGGGAAAAGGTGGCTGTGAATGGATGGACATAGGCTTGAGAGTTCAAGATGCATTCAGGGGTCAGCACAGGGGGTGGCTTCTCCATGCTGACCCTGCTCCTGGCCACCCCGCAGGCGGGAACCGTATCACACAGGCGGTGCTGGGCGCCCACGATGGCGGCATCTTTGGGCTCTGCGCCCTTCGGGACGGGACGCTGGTGTCTGGAGGGGGCCGCGATCGGCGGGTGGTCCTCTGGGGTTCTGACTACAGCAAGCTGCAGGAAGTGGAGGTGAGAAGGGGCAGTGGGCTCAGATGGGGGTGGAGAGGTCCCCCCACCCCCCTAGGGCTCCCAACACTAGACCCTCCTCCCCCCAGCATGTCACCCCATGCCCACCCCCATGTGCGTCCTTCTCATCTCCCCTCTTATCTGCCCACCCAGGTCCCCGAGGACTTTGGCCCGGTGCGCACCGTGGCAGAGGGTCACGGAGACACGCTGTACGTGGGGACCACCCGCAATTCCATCCTCCAGGGCTCCATCCACATGGGCTTCTCGCTGCTGGTCCAGGTGTGCCTCTCCCTTGCACCCTCCCCCTCTTCCTAGCTCTTTACCTTGTCTCCCCTGCGTCATCCACTCCTTCTCCCCCCCACTCCCAGTTCTCACCTCCCTGCTCTGTCCCTTCTCTGACCTGTCCCTGACCCAGGACCCCTTCCCATGATCTAGCAACCGAGAGTTTAACTGGGAGCGTTTAACTGGGAGCGCAGCAAAGGCCCCCCGGCCCCTGTTGCAACTGTGCTGCATCGGGCCATGCTGACTGGGGGTGGCATCCTTCAGGCTGGTGAGTGTCCCTACAGGTTGTCCCATGGCTGCAGACACCCTGGTCACACACCTCTCCAGTCTCCAGCTCCACGGATTTGGGAAGGCCCTGCTGGATTCTGCCTGCATTTCTTCTCGCAGTTCAAATGCCTGCTCCTCCCTCCCTGGCCTCCTCCCTCCCTTCCTTATCCCTGGCCCAGTTAAAGAACTCACCTACCGGGGAAGCACTATATTTATAAATTTATCTTTGTCTCTTCTTTGAGACAGAGTCTTGCTCTGCCACCCAGGCTGGAGCACAGGGGTGCAATCTCAGCTCACTGCAACCTCTGCCTCCCAGGTTCAAGTGATTCTCCTGCCTCAGCCTCTCGAGTAGCTGGACCTACAGGCATGCACCACCATGCCCAGCTAACTTTTGTATTTTTGGTAGAAATGGGTTTCACCATGTTGGCCAGGCTGGTCTTGAGTTCCTGACCTCAAGTGATCCACCCGCCTCGGCCTCACAAAGTACTGAGATTAGAGACATGAGCCGTGCCCGAACTTTCTTTTCTTTTTCTTTCTTTCTTTTTTTTTTTCTTGAAACAGAGTTTTCTCTGTCACCAGGGCTGGAGTGCAGTGGCTCAATCTCAGCTCACTGCAACCTCTGCCTCCTGGGTTCAAGTGATTCTCCTGACCTCAGGTGATCCACCCACCTTGGTCTCCCAAAATGCTGGGGTTATAGGTGTGAGCCACTGCACCCAGCCCATACTATCATGCTGGTTATTATAGTTATTAATTGTAATATTAATATTACTTTGGGAGGCCAAGGCAGGCAGATCACTTGATGTCAGGAGTTTGAGACCAGCCTGGGCGACATGGCAAAACCCCATCTGTACTAAAAATACAAAACATTCGCTGGGCATGGTGATGCATGCCTGTAATCCCAGTTACTCAAGAGGCTGAGGCAGGAGAATTGCTTGAACCCGGGGGCGGAGGCTACAGTGAGCTGAGATCCCACCACTGCACACCTGCCTAGGTGACTGCCCTCAGTCAGTAATAGAGAGCCGAGGGTCAGAGCCATGAGGTTTAGTGCCCTCCATGAGGTCCCTGAGACTTCTGGGCTCTAGAAGGGCCTTCCCAGATCCTTGGAGCTGGAGGCCTGGGAGGTTGTGGCCAGGGTGCAGTCTGTCTGACCCCTGAGGTCAAGCTCTGAGCCACCATGCCCTCCTGCCTCCCATTGTGCAAAGAGGAAAGCAGAGGTCCCCAGAGAAGGGGCAGGATTTGCCTTGAGTCACACACCAGGGCATGGGTCCAGATGCCCAAGCAAGGCCCCCTTCAGAGACATTGGGAAAGGTCTTCCCTGGGTCCCACTGGGGCAGGGTGCATTGCTGGGGCTTATCCAGGACTTCCTGTGTAGCATTAGGGTTGGGTGGGAAAAGGCCAGAGCTGCAGTCTCCATCCATCCTGCCGTCCTCCCTTTCCACCAGGGCCACGTGGAAGAGCTGTGGGGTCTCGCCGCACACCCCAGCCGGGCCCAGTTTGTGACCTGCGGGGCAGGATAAGCTGGTGCATCTGTGGAGCTCAGAGACCCACCAGCCTCTGTGGAGCAGGATCATTGAGGTAAGGGGCCTGGGGACTGGAAATGCACCATTCTAGCAAAACTACCCTTCTCCACGTGTCAGGGCTCAGCACAGCAGACTGACACCTAACAAGGTCTTTTTGTGTTTTTTGTCTTGTTTTGTTTTGTTTTTGAAACAGAGTCTTGCTCTGTTGCCCAGGCTGAAGTGAAATGGAGTGATCTCAGCTCACTGAAACCTCTGCCTCCCGAGTTCAAGCAATTCTCCTGCCTCAGCCTCTTGAGTAGCTAGGATTACAGGCATACACCACCACACCCAGCTAATTTTTGTATCTTTAGTATAGACGAGGTTTCACCGTGTTGGCCAGGCTGGTCTCGAACTCCTGACCTTGTGATCCCTCCACCTTGGCCTCCCAAAATGCTGGGATTACAGGCGTGAGCCACCATGCCCAGCCAAACAAGGTCTTTTTAAGCAGGGGTGGGGATTTTGTCCAGGGAACTGGGTGCTTAGAAGCTCTCTCAGAAGGGTTGGGGGAGTGGGTTCTTAACTGGAAGGGAGCCCAGGACAACACAGAACCAACCCATCAGGGGAGCTGCTGTGAGGAGCAGGGGAGTCAGGAGCCACTGAGTTCAAGGAAGCTTCAATCGCTGCAACAGTCAAGTGCAGAGCTCATGGTACCATAGGGTAACCACCGGCCACGTATGGCTATTCACACTTCTTTAATTAAAATGTAAATAGAGGCCAGGTACAGTGGCTCACGCCTGTAATCCCAGCACTTTGGGAGGCCTAGGCGGGTGGATCACAAGGTCAAGAGATCAAGACCATCCTGGCCAACATGGTGAAACCCCGTCTCTACTAAAATACAAAAAATTAGCTGGCCGTGGTGGTACACCCCTGTAATCCCAGCTACTCAGGAGGCTGAGGCAGGAGAATCGCTTGAATCGGGGAGGCGGAGGTTGCAGTGAGCCGCGATCGTGCCACTGCACTCCATCTTGGCCACAGAGCAAGACTCAGTCTCCAAAATAAAAAAAATTGTAAACAATAAAAATGGCGCTGGGTGTGGTGGCTTATACCTGTAATCCCAGCACTTTGAGAGGCCAAGGCAGGTGGATTCTGAGTCCAGGAGTTTGAGACCAGCCTGGGCCACATGGCCAAAGTCCATATCTACAAAAAATGGAGGGGGGAAAAAAAAAAAGGTGGGCATGGTGACATGTGCCTATAGTCCCAGCTTCTCCAGAGGCTGAAGTGGGAGGATCATCTGAGCCCAGGAGGTGGAAGGTGCAGTGAGCTGAGATTGCACCACCGCACTCCAGCCTGGGCAACAGAGTGAGACTCTGTCTCAAAAAAAAAGAAAAATAATAAGAGGCTGGGCGCAGTGGCTCACGCCTGTAATCCCACCACTTTGGGAGGCTGAGGCACGCAGATCACCTGAGGTCAGGAGTTGGAGACCAGCCTGGCCAACCTGGTGAAACCCCGTCTCTACTAAAAATAAAAAAATTAGCTGGGCGTGGTGGCGGTCACCTGTAGTCTCAGCTACTTGGTAGGCTGAGCCAGGAGAATCACTTGAACTTGGGAGGCGGAGGTTGCAGTGAGCTGAGACCCTGCCATTGCATTCTAGCCTGGGCGGCAGAGTGAAACTCCATCTCAAAAAATAAATAAATAAAAAGAGACTTAAAATTCTGGATGCCCTTTGTCCCAGCATTCCCACATCTAGCAAATTACCTTAAAAGCCATCTTGGATGAATAAAGCTGTGGGAATTTAGGAGTAAGGAAGGATCCCGGGGCAGCAGTGACAAGAGGAATGTCTTCTGTTCAGGCTAACATGTTACAGGAATGTAAAGGGGAATGGCTGCCAGGGTGTCTGGGGTGGTGGGGTCCCAAAGGGCAGCAGAGGGAGGGGGAGAACCCTCATGCCAGGATTAGAGTTAGCCCTGAGGCAGGAGAATGGCCAGATGGACATGGGACCTCAGCTCTGAGCCCTGCCTCTTTTCTTCCCTTCTCAGGACCCTGCCCGCTCAGCTGGCTTCGACCCCAGCGGCTCTGTCCTGGCCGTGGGCACAGTAACTGGCAGGTAAAGCTGAGAAGGGCATTTGGGGAGGGCTTCTCTGCTCCCTGGGGGAACTGGCCCTTCTTCCCTTGTTCCTACTTTCCAAATCCCACAATTTACTCAGCTGAGATCCCTCAATATTCCTCTGGCTTACTGTAGCCACTGCTTCCTGGGTTCAAGCAATTTTCTTGCCTCAGCCTCCCAAGTAGCTGGGATTACAGGCGCCTATGACCATGCCCAGCTAATTTTTTTGATTTTTAGTAGGGACGGGGTTTCACCATGTTGGCCAGCCTCCCCCAAAGTGCTGGGATTACAGGCGTGAGCCACCGCACCTGGGCTTGTTTTATTTCGTTTTTTTGAGACAGAGTCTTACTGTGTCGCCCAGGCTGGAGTGCAGTGGTGTGATTTCTGCTCACTGCAACCTCTGCTTCCCAGGTTCAAGCAATTGTTGGGCCTTAGCCTCCCCCAGTAGCTGGGATTACAGGCACGCGCCACCATGCCCAGCTAATTTTTGTATTTTTAGTAGAGACGGGGTTTCGCCACGTTGGTGAGGCTGGTTTTGAACTCTTAACCTAAAGTGATTCACCAGCCTCGGCCTCCCAAAGTGCTGGGATTGATTATAGGCCTGAGCCACAGTGCCCAACCCAGATCTCTTCTGGGGTCCCTCTGATCCCTCCCTCAGGCCCCACAGATTGCGGCCCCTCTCTGTCAGATCAGCTCACCCCTCCTCCCCCCCACCACACCCTCTCCTTCAAGATGGCTGCTGCTGGACACAGAGACCCATGACCTGGTGGCTATCCACACAGACGGCAATGAACAGATCTCAGTGGTCAGCTTCTCCCCCCAGGTAAGCGGGCAGGCCTGGGACACCGGAGTGGCAGGGCCAGGGGACGGAGGCTCAGAGTTCTTGGCAGGGGGGAGGGGGTGGAGCCTGCGCTGCGAGGCCAAGGAGGGATGCAGTGGGGATGGAGCCTGGGACTGTTGAGGGGGCTGAGTCTGGGCAAGGAGGGGGCGGAGCCTGGGTGCCTCCTCATAGCCCCCTCCCCCTCCCCCAGACGGGGCGTACCTGGCCGTGGGCTCCCACGACAACTTGGTGTACGTGTACACGGTGGACCAGGGCGGCCGAAGGTCAGCCGCCTGGGCAAGTGCTCGGTGAGTGGGCAGTGGCCCCCAGCCCGCGCCGCCACCCCGCCCAGGGGGTGCAGAATTAACCAATTTTTACCTCAAGGGAGCGCAGGCTTCAACACTCAACTGATTTGTGCCCTGATCAGAGCAAGGAGTCTGGCCCCGCCCACACATTCACCACCTCTTGTGTTCTGAGCCAGCCCCTTTGTGTAGCCCCGCCCCTCACGTTCCGAGACCGCCCCTTTGTGTAGCCCCGCCCCTACGTGGAAAGCTCACCATCTGTGTAGCCCTGCCCCTCACGTTCGAGACCGCCCCTCTGTGTAGACCCGCCCCTCACATTCAAAGCCGGTTCCTCCGTGTCTAGCTCTGCCCACTTGTTTTAAACTCCCATTGTGTTCTAAGTGCTTTTTGTCTAGCCCTGCCCATCAGTCTGGCCCCGCCCACAGTAGTCTGGCCCCGCCCCCACACTCCAAAGGCCTGTGTATCTTTCCTTTAGTCCCCTTGTGTTCTCACCCTACCTCTGTATTTGACCTTCCACTTTCCTAATTTAATCCTGTCCCCCGTCTCCTTGGCTCTGCC
This sequence comes from Ateles fusciceps, assembly GCA_036589455.1. NCBI lineage: Eukaryota > Metazoa > Chordata > Mammalia > Primates > Atelidae > Ateles > Ateles fusciceps. The sequence continues at coordinate 1,359,542 of JAZHEH010000929.1, read as the reverse complement.
CTCTCCAGGCTCTAACACCATGCCTTCCCTCCCCCGCAGGGCCATTCCAGTTTTATCACCCACCTGGATTGGGCCCAGGGACAGCAGCTGCTTTGTCACCAACTCCGGGGGACTATGAGATTCTGTACTGTGAGTTCTCCAGGACCCAGAGAGGTTTCTTCCTCCGTCTCATTTGCATGTGTGATTTGCAGATTTCCCTGAGTTCTGGGAGGGGAGGCAGGGGCTTCAAGTCTCTCTCCGTTGGTGTTCAAGGCTATTTCTGATTTGGAATTCAGGGACCCCTGAGTTCTGATTTTCTCCCTGGTGTACTCCACTTCTAGCCAATTCCTCCCCTTTCTGGCCAGATGGGTAGGATGCAGATTTCTTTCTTTTTTCTTTTTTTTAAAGACGGGGTTTCACCGTGTTGGTCAGGCTGGTCTTGAACTCCCGACCCAGGTGATCTGCCCGCCTTGGCCTCCAAAGTGCTTGGGATTACAGGCATGAGCCACCACGCCCAGCCTAGGTTTCTTTTTTTAATTTTTGTATTTTGAGACGGAATCTCACTCTGCCACCCAAGCTGGAGTGCAATAGCATGATTTCGGCTCACTGCAACCTCCACCTTCCAGGTTCAAATGATTCTCCTGCCTCAGCCCCCCCCACCCCCCCAGTAGCTGGGATTACAGGAGCACGTCACCAAGCCCAGCTAATTTTATTTATATATTTATTTAGTGAGATGCAGTTTCACTTTTGTCCCCAGGCTGGAGTGCAATGGGGTGATCTCAGCTCACTGCAGCCTCTGCCTTCCGGGTTCAAGTAATTCTCCTGCCTCAGCCTCCCAAGTAGCTGGGATTACAGGTGTCTACCACCATGCCCAGCTAATTTTTTTTGTATTTTTAGTAGAGATGGGGTTTCGCCATGTTGTCCAGGCTGGTCTCAAACTCCTGGCCTCAGGTGATCCACCCGCCTCGGCCTCCCAAAGTGCTGGGATTACAGGCATGAGCCACCATGCCCAGCCTAATTTTTTTGTATTTAGCAGAGACGGCGTTTCACCGTCTTGGCCAGGCTGGTGTCGAACTCCTGACCTCAAGTGATCCAGCTGGGCTCGGTGGCTCACACCACCTACTGTTATTACAGGTGTGAGCCATTATACCCAGCCAGATGCAGGTTTCAAAGCAGATGCTTCGCTTATGCTGTGGGCTATGAGGACCCAGAATGTAGCCGTCTCAGCTAGTCCTGAGAGGTGGAATGAGCCCTGGGACCTTAGCCTCCTTTGTCTTGGACCTCAGCGCCCTCCGTCTAAGAAAGGGATGGGTTTACTCCAAAGTTCTTCCAACTCTGAATGTCTCCTCACATTTTCTGCCCCAGGGGACCCAGCTACCTGTAAGCAGATCACCAGTGCAGATGCTGTGAGGAACGTGGAATGGGCCACAGCTACTTGTGTCCTGGGGTTTGGGGTGTTTGGTGAGTTCTGGAATGAGGAGAGACATCCTCACTGGTGGTTTCCAGAGTCTTACTGCTTACCGCCAGTGTGGGGAAGCTCACTCCTTTACTGCATGTGGGCTGCATTTGTATAAGAGGAAAGGGCAGGGTGAGGTGACTTTAGAGCTGTAATAAAATGAAACCAAATGGGCGCGGTAACTGACCAGGAGAGTCCCACACTGCTGGTGCCCGGCTGCCCGTTCATTCAGGCATGAATGCAGTGAACACATACTCCTTAAGCAGTTCTGTGGCCGCCATGGGCTTGGCAGTGACCATGACGGAGGGCCCTGCTCTCCTGGGGCTCACAGTCTAGTGGAGGAGTTAGACTTGTCCCTGGACAGTGATGACAGAGTGAACAGGGCTGGGACAGGGAAACCCAGGGTGGGGCCTAGTCTGGGAGGGAGATCAAGGAGGGCTTCCTGGAGGAAGAGACATCTGAGCTAGGACCTGGAGAAAAAGGAGTTACTTTCCAGGGCAGTGAATAAGGAAAGCAGTCTCTAGGCAAAGGTAATACCACATCCAAAAGCCCAGGCATGACACAGAACTTGGAATTCAGAGAAATGCACGGAGGCGAGGCGGTGTGGCCAAATCATTACAAAGGTTAATGGAAGCACTGATAAGGGATGAGTCTGGAGCAGTGGGTGGGGCCCGCCGAGCCTTAGAGTCATAGGCTTTCTTCTGAGGTCACCAGGGAGCCATGGAAGGGTTCTGAGTGGAGCAGGGGCAGGCTCGGATTCACATTTTAAGAAGGTCATTCTGCTAGCTGGGTGTGGTGGCACACACCTGTAATCCCAGCTACTTGGGAGGCTGAGGCAGGATAATCACTTGCACCCGGGAGGTGGAGGTTGCAGTGAGCCAGGATCGCACTGCTGCACTCCAGCCTGGGCGACAGAGTGAGACTCAAAAAAAAAAAAAAAAAAAAGGTCGTTCTGACTCGTGTGGTCAGGTTGATATGGGCTGGGTCAGAACAAATCAGGATGGCTGGAGTGGCAGTCTGCTCCTGTTGGCAGTCTCTGCCTCCAGCTGACATCTTACCACTTCCCTCCATCTTGCCCACAGGGATCTGGTGCGAAGGGGCGGACGGCACGGATATCAACGCGGTGGCCCGCTCCCATGATGGGAAGTTGCTGGCTTCAGCTGACGACTTTGGCAAAGTTCACCTGTTTAGCTACCCCTGCTGTCAACCTCGAGTGAGTCCCTTGGGGGAGATGGCGGGGGACAGGGGCTAGCAAGCAGGGGGTGGGGACAAGATTCAGGCAGCTCTGGTCCAACCCCACCCCTTCTCCGAGCCTCAGGTTCCCCACCTTTACAAGGAGGACAGTGGTCTTGATCCCAAGGGCCTTTCTTAACCCAAAGGTGGATGAATTTCAGAGTGTGTCATGCTGGAGACGTGGCTCTCTGAAGTTTTGAGTAGCTGCAATTCTGAGCTCTTTGGTTCTTTTATCCTTGTTAACGCCTCAGTAAATATTTATTGAGCACCTACTGTGTACCTGGGCACAGGAGATACAACCATATCTTACTAGTTTTTAAGGGAGGCTGAGGCCAGGTGCAGTGGCTCACACCTGTAATTGCAACAGCTTGCAAGGCTGAGGCCGGAGGATCGCTTGAGGCCAGGTTCAAGACCAGCCTGGGCAACAAAATGAGACCCCATCTCTACAAAAAATACACAAAATTAGCTGAGCATGGTGGTGCACGCCTGTAGTCCCAGCTACAAGGGAGTCTGAGGCAGTAGGATTCTTGAGCCCAGGAGCTTGAGGCTGCAGTGAGCCATGATTGCACCACTGTACTCTAGCCTGGGTGACAGAGCAAGACTTTGTCTCAGAACAAAGACAAAAACAAAAAAAACTGGATGTTAATTTTACCATTCAGAGGTTGTTTCAACATTTTCCTAGGAAATTTTCAGAACATAAAAGCAGAAAGACTAGTACAGTGACCCCTCCTGTACTTACTACCCATCTTCAACCATTACCAGATTTGGCATTTTTTTCCATTTGTTTCTTCTTCTCCTTTCTCTTCTTTTATTATTTATTTATTGATTCATTTACTAAGACGGAGTTTTACTTTTGCTGCCCAGGCTGGAGTGCAGTGGCGCAGTGTCAGCTCACTGCAACCTCCACCTCCCAGGTTCAAGCGATTCTCCTGCCTCAGCCTCCCTAGTATCTGGGATTACAGGCATGCGCAACTACACCCAGCTAATTTTGTATTTTTAGTAGAGACGGGGTTTCTCCATGTTGGTCAGGCTGGTCTCGAACTCCTGACCTCAGGTGATCCGCCTGCCTCTGCCTCCCAAAGTGCTGGGATTACAGGTTGAGCCACTGTGCCCGACCTATTTATTTATTTTTAATTACTTGATTTATTTTTGAGACGGGATCTCGCTGTTGCTCAGGCTGGAGTGTAGTGGTGTGATCTGCCTGCCTCAGCCTCTCAAAATTCCGGATTACAGGCGAGAGTCACAGCACCTGCCCTAGTGTGTAGTTTGAAGAAACCACATATTTACAGAAGTGAGACAAGGCAAGTAAAACCTTGGTGAGGTGAGTCCAGTGGGCAACTGGGCCTTTTTAAAAAAGAAAAAAAAAGAAACCACATATGTGGCCACATGCAGTGGCTCATGCCTGTAACCGCAGCACTTAGGGAGGATGAGGCCATGGATCATCTGAGGCCAAGGAGGATCATCTTGAGACCAGCCTGACCGACATGGTGAAACCCCATCTCTACTAAAAATACAAGGATTACCTGGGCGTGGTGGCACGTGCCTGTAATCCCAGCTCCTCGGGAGGCTGAGGCAGGAGAATCGCTTGAAACTGGGAGGTGGAGGTTGCAGTGAGCCCAGGTGTGTCCCTACATGCCAGTCTGAGTGACAGAGTGAGACTTTGTCTCAACGATAAATAAATTTTTAAAAATAGATGCAAAAATTAGCCAGGCCTGGTGGTGCACACCTGTAATCCCAGCTACTTGGGAGGCTGAGGCAGGAGAATTGCCTGCCTAAACCTGGGAGGCACAGGCTGCATGGAGCCAAGATCATGCCATTGTACTCCAGCCTAAGCGACAGAGCAAGACTCCGTCTAAAAAAAAAAAAAATCAACACATATGTGACCTTTAGCCCTCTAAATTGAGCATTTCGTGTCTTAAAAAATAAGGGTAATTCTGGCCGGGAGCAATGGCTCATGCCTGTAATCCCAACACTTTAGGAGGCCAAGGCAGGCGGGATCACCTGAGGTCAGGAGTTTGAGACCAGGCTGGCCAACATGGTGAAACCCCATCCCTACTAAAAATACAAAAAAATTATCCGGGCGTGGTGGTGGGTGCCTATGATCCCAGCTACTCAGGATGCTGAGGCAGGAGAATCGCTTGAACCCAGGAGGCAGAGATTGCCAAGATCATGCCACTGCGCTCCAGCCTGGGACACAGAGCAAAACTCTGTCTCAAAAGAAAAAAAAAGATCAGGTGCAGTGGCTCACGCCTGTAATCCCAGCACTTTGGGAGGCCGAGGCGGGTGAATCATGAGGTCAAGCGTTCAAGACCAGCCTGGCCAAGATGGTGAAACCCCTTCTCAACTAAAAATTCAAAAATTAGCCAGGCGTGGTGGCAGGCACCTGTAATACCAACTACTCAGGAGCCTGAGGCAGCAAATTGCCTGAACCCGGGAGGCAGAGATTGCAGCGAGCTGAGATCACACCACTGCACTCCAGCCTGGAGTCTGCACAGAGCAAGACTCCATCTCAAAAAAAAATAACAATAATAATAATAATAATAAAATAATAAGGATAATTTCTATATATCCACAAGCCCCTGACCACTCCTACTCATTAGCATTAATTTCTTACATGCCTCATCCCTAGGAAGGCAAAAACAAGACGTCAATTCCCAAATATTATCTAATAGCCAGTACATATCAACATTTCCCTGATGTTCCCCAGACTGGCCTTCTACACATAGTTTGTTTGAACTAGAGTCCAAACGTTGCATTTGCTTATATCTCAGATCTCATCATGTAGACCAGCCTTCCCCGTGTGCACAGTACTTTTTCTATTTACGCCATTAACTTGTTGAATAAACCAATTCAGGTGCCCTGCTGGGTTTTTTGTATGTTTTTTGTGTTTTTGACAGTCTCCCTCTTCGCCCAGGCTGTAGTGCAGTAGCGTGATCTTGGCTCACTGCAACCTCCACTGCCTGGGTTCAAGTGATTCTCGTGCCTCAGCCTCCCAAGTAGCTGGGACTATAGGCATGGGCCACCACGCCCGGATAATTGTTTTTGTATTTTTTAGTAGAGACAGGGTTTCACCATGTTGGCCATTCTGGTCTCGAACTCCTGACCTCAGGTGATCTACCTGCCTTGGCCTCCCAAAGGGCTGGGATGACAAGCGTGAACCACCACGCCCTACCTAAATTTGTACTTTTAGTAGAGATGGGGTTCTACCATGTTGGCCAGGCTAGTCTCAAACTCCTGACCTCAAGCCTCCCAAAGTGCTGGGATTACAGATGTGAGCCACCACACCAGCTGTTCTGTTGATTCTTAAACAAAAGGCTTATTAGCCCAGGCAACATATGGAGACCCCATTGCTATAAAAATAAAAGATTAGCCAGATATGGTGGTGCATGTCTGTGATTCCCAGCTACTTGGGAGACTGAGGTGGGAGGATCCCTTGAGTCCAGGAGGTCGAGGCTGCATTGAAGCTGTGCTCATGCCTGACTTCACTCTAACCTAAGTGACAAAAAAAATAAATAAAAGAGGAAGAGCAGAGAAGAACCAGGTCAAGACAAGAGGACCATGGGGTGGCATTGCCCCCCACTGACCTTTCTTCACTTACTTCTTTCTTTATAACAGGCCCTCAGCCACAAATATGGTGGACACAGCAGCCACGTGACGAATGTGGCCTTCTTGTGGGATGACAGCATGGCCCTGACCACGGGGGGCAAGGACACCAGTGTGCTACAGTGGCGGGTGGTCTACGCGGCCAGGGCAGAGTCAGGTGTCAGGGCAGGAATTCTATCTTCGGGAGATGTCTATTGCCGAGTAGAGTAATATATACCCAGAGTATGTCTATAGCAGAGGGGGGTTATGGGGCGGGAGGGTAGACTGACAGACAGAAATCTCTTATTTATCCGGGGTGGGAAGAAGGGTCACATCGATTAGGGGATCCACCGGTGTTTGGTTTGGGGTGTTTTTAAAGTTTTTTCTTTTATAGCATCCAGAAATAAAGACACGTGCACTAAGGTGTGTCTGTGTATTTGTGTGGTGTGTGCCTAGACAGTCGTGTATGTGTATGGATGTGTGTGCGTATTAGTGTATTAGTCCATTTTCATGCTACTGATAAAGACACCCAAGACTGGGCAATTGGCGAAAGAAGAGGTCTTTTGGACTTACAGTTCCACGTGGCTGGAGAGGCCTCACCATCATGGTGGAAGATGAGAGGCACCTCTCTCATGGCAGCAGACAAGAGAGCTGGTGCAGGGAAACTCCCCCTTTTTTTTTCTTTTTTGAGACACAGTTTTGCTCTTGTTGCCCAGGGTGGAGTGCAATCGCACCATCTTGGCTCACCACAACCTCCACCTCCTGGGTTCAAGTGATTCCCCTGCCTTAGTCTCCTGAGTAGATGGGATTACAGGCATGTGCCACCATGCCCAGCTAATTCTGTATTTTTAATAGAGACGGGGTTTCTCCATGTTGGTCCAGCTGGTCTTGAACTCCGGACCTCAGGTGATCCGCCTGCCTCCGGCTCCCAAAGAGTTGGGATTACAGGCATGAGCCACTGCGCCCTGCGGGAAACTCCTTTTTTTTTTTTTTTATGGGGTTTCACCATGATGGCCAGGCTGGTCTTGAACTCCTGACCTCAGGTGATCCACCCACCTCGGACTCCCAAAGTGCTAGGATTACAGGCGTGAGCCACCGCGCCCGGCGGAGAAACTCCTCTTTTTAAAACCATCAGATCCTGTGAGACTTATTCACTATTACAAGAACAGCATGGGAAAGACCTGCCCCCATGATTCAATGACCTCCCACCGGGTCCCACCCACAACAGCTGGGAATTCAAGATGAGATTTGGTTGGGGACCCAGCCAAACCATATGAGTCTGTTACAGTGCTTGTGGTGAGGACCCATTGTTGCTTAGGTCTTCATTGGATGCAAGTGAGAGAAACCATCTTGCTCTAACTTGGTTTAAAATAAAACTTTTTGGCCAGGTGCGGTGGCTCACACCTGTAATCCCAGCATTCTGAGAGGCTGAGAGGGGGCGGATCACCTGAGGTTAGGAGTTCAAAACCAGCCTGGCAACATGAGGAAACCGTGTCTCTACTAAAAATGCAAAAAATTACCTGGGCATGGTGGCGGGCACCTTAATTCCAGCTACTCAGGCTGAGGCTGGAGAATTGTTTGAACCCTGGAGGCAGAGGTTGCAGTGAGCTGAGATTGCGCCACTGCACTTCAGTCTGGGCAACTAGAGCAAGACTCAGACTCAAAAAAAAAAAAAAAATGTCGAAGGCTGGGCTAGGTGGTTCAAGGTTGTAACTCTAGCACTTTGGGAGGCCAAGGCAAGAGAATCACTTGAGGTCAGGAGTTCAAGACCAGCCTGGCCAACATGGTAAAACCCCGTATCTACTAAAAATACAATTAGCCACAGTTCAGAGGATGGGGCCACAGCCACTGTGGGACTAAGGGAAGCAGGAAGGGGCCCAGGAAGTGAATGCACCCTGACCTCTCTCCCACTCACCCTGTAGATGGAGTTTGCACTAGACCTATCCTATCACCCTTAGGTCTAGAAGACAGTTTTCTGCTGCTCTTGAGTCAAAGGCTCCTCTCCACCTCCCCTTGAGGACTGACTCCCACCTTTCGTCCCTTCCCCCATTGCCCAGGTTCTGGGAAAGTGGCCCAGCGCTGCAGAAGCGGCCCTTTCATTGGAGCTCCTGGTGCTCTCTCGACCCCCTCGTGGCCAGACTAGGACCTGCATGGAAAAATGCACCCAGAAAGATCTACTGGAAAAGTGCTGGTGATTCTCCACATGACCCCCCTCCGCCACCGCCCCCCACAGGGTGACTCTCAGCCTTCCTTCCCCAGCTCGGGGCCCTGGGAGACTGCCCTGTGCAAACTCTATCCGCAGGGCTGGTGGAGAGAGGTCAGGGTATTCACTTCCTGGGCCCCTCCCTGCATCCCGCACTCACAGTGGCTGTGGTTCCCCTCCTCTGAACCGCAGCTCCTCTGGGAACTCCAGCTGCCCCTGGAGATGAGTAACAAACTCCCTCCCTGTCCCTTCTGCCCTAGGCTGGTGACGGCTTGGTGCCCACTTTGGCTGATCCCCTGGTGCCGCCCCATCCTTCGTGGCTTCCTCCACTCTGCCCATCCCTCTATACTCTGCCCATAAAACGCTCCCAGTTAAACCCTTGCAGTGGCCACTGGCTTCCCTCCAGGATCCTTATCAGTCTCAGCATAAATTTAGAGTGAGCCAGAGAGAGAAGGGGACCCTAAGCCTATCAATGAGCATTCAGAATATATATATATATATATGTGTGTGTGTGTGTGTATATATACATATATATTTTTTTTTGAGACAGAGTCTCTCTTTGTCGTCCAGGCTGGAGTACAGTGGTGAAATCTCAGCTCACTGTAACCTCCACCTCCCAGGTTCAAGTGATTCTTCTGCCTCAGCCTCCCCAGTAGCTGGGACTACAGGCTCACACCACCAGGCCTGACTAATTTTTGTATTTTTTTTTAGTAGAGACAGAATTTCACTGTGTTGGCCAGAATGGTCTCGATCTCCTGACCTCATGATCAGCCCACTTCGGCATCCCAAAGTGTTGGGATTACAGGCGTAAGCCACTGCGCCTGCTCTGTTTATTTATTTTAAACTATGACTTAATTTACAGGAATTTCTTTTTTTTTTTTTTTTTCAGACAGAGTATCACTCTGTTGCCCAGGCTGTAGTGCAATGGTGCGATCTTGGCTCACTGCAACCTCCGCCTCCCAGGTTCAACCGATTCTCCTGCCTCAGCCTCCTGGGACTACAGACTACAGACTCGCGTCACCACGCCCAGCTAATTTTTTTGTATTTTTAGTAGAGACGGGGTTTCACCATGTTGACCAGGATGGTCTCCATCTCTTGACCTCGTGATCCGCCCGCCTCGGCCTCCCAAAGTGCTAGGATTATAGGTGTGAGCCACCACGCCCAGCCGAGAAATTATTTTTATTTATTATTTATTTTTACAGGTGCATCCTTGTAGTCCCAGTTACTCAGGAGGCTGAGGCGGGAAAATCACCTGAGCTCAGGGAGGTTAGGGCTGCACTGAGTCATGGTCGTCCTGCTGCACTCCAGCCTGGGCAACAGAGTGAGACCCTGTATAAAAAGAAAAGAAAGAACAGGTTTGCTTCTGGGAGTGAAGTAGGCTGCATTGCCTAAAAAGGAATACAAAACAATATTCTGAGTTGATGAAAATATTCTTACAGTTTTTGGTTTTGAGACGGAGTTGCACTCTGTCACTTAGGCTGGAGCACACGTGCATGATCTCGGCTCACTGCAACCTCCGCCTCCCAGGTTCAAGCGATTCTCCTGCTTCAGCCTCTGGAGTAGCTGGGATTAGAGGCACCTGCACCACACCTGGCTAGTTTTTGTATTTTTAGTAGAGACGAGATTTTGCCATGTTAGCTAGTTGAGTCTTGAACTCCTCATCTCACGTGATCTGCCCCAGCCTTCCAGTGTGTTGGGATTACAGGTATGAGCCACCGCGCCCAGCCTGTTGGCCAAGCTGGTTAACTCCAGACCTCAAGTGGTCTGCCCGCCTCAGCCTCCCAAAGTGCTGGGATTACAGGCAAGCATGCTCCACCTCATGCGGCCGATATCCTGTGTCTTGATTTGGGTGTTTAATTACATGGTGTATCCAATTTTCTGATTCCTTATATTGTTCCCTTAAGATCTAAACATTTTAATTAAAACTTTTTTGAGACTGTTAATTAAATGTAATTTTTAATTACATTTAATTTTTAATCATGGCTAATTTTTAATTTTTTTTTTTATAGCGATGAGGGGTCTCACTTTGTTGCCCAGACTGGTCTCAAACTCCTGGGCTCAAATGATCCTCCCGCCTCAGCCTCCCAAAATGCTGGGATTACAGGCATGAGCCGCAGAGCTGAGTTTTCTTTTATCCCTGACCCCTGCCCGCCCCCGCACTGTTTCCCAGGCTGCACCGTTTCCCAGTGCAGAAGTGTGATCTTAGCTCACTGCAACCTTTGCCTCCTGGGCTCAGGTGATCCTTCCACCTCTGCGCAGTAGCTGGGACCACAGGCACATGCCATTCAAGCTGGCTAATTAAAATAAATTTTTTTTTTTTTTTTTTTTGGTAGAGACAGAGTTTTGCTATGGGGGTTGATCTCAAACTCCAGGCTTCAAGTGATCTGCCTACCTTGGCCTCCTAAAGTGCTGGGATCACAGGCATGAACCACCATGTCTGGCCAACATTTTAATTTTAATTAAAAAAAAAAAAAAGGAGGCCAGGCGTGGTGGCTAACGCCTATAATCCCAGCACTTTGGGAGGCCGAGGTGGGTGGATCACCTGAGGTCAGGAGTTCGAGACCAGCCTGGCCAACATGATGAAACTCCGTCTCTACTAAAAATATAAAAAATTAGTTGGACGTGGTGGTGGGCACCTGTAATCCCAGCTACTTAGGAGGCTGAGGCAGGAGAGATCACTTGAACCTGGGAGGCGAGATCACGCCATTGTACTCCAGCCTGGGCAACAAGAGTGAAACTCTGTCTCAAAAAACAAAAAGTCTGGGTGAGGTGGCTCACACCTGTAATCCCAGCACTTTGGGAGGCCTAGGCAGGAGGATCACTTGAGGTCAGGAGTTCAAGACCAGCCTCGTCAACATGGTGAAAACCTATCTCTGCTAAAAGCACAAAAATTAGCCAGGTATGGTGGCGCACGCCTATAGTCCCAGCTGGTCTGGAGGCTGAGGCAGGAGAATCACTTGCACCTGGGGGGTGGAGGTTGCAGTGAGCCGAGATGGTGCCATAGCACTCCAGCCTGGGGGACAGAGAAAGATTCTGTCTCAAAAAACAAAAAACAAGCTGGTTGCAGTGGCTCACGTCTGTAATTCCAGCACTTCAGGAGGCCAAGGCGGGCAGATCACCTAAGGTCAGGAGTTCGAGACCAGACTGGCCAACATGGTGAAACCCCATGTTTCTACTAAAAACACAAAGATTAGCTGGGTGTGGTGGTGCATGCCTGTAATCCCAGCTACGAGAAGCTGAGACAGGAGAATCTCTTGTACCTAGAAGAGGAGGTTGCAGTGAGCTGAGATCACATCACTGCACTCCAGCCTGGCCAAGATGGTGAAACCCCATCTCTACTAAAAAACTACAAAAATTAGCCAGGCGAGGTGGCAGGCACCTGTAATCCCAGCTACTCAGGAGGCTGAGGCAGAAGAATCGCTTGAACCCAGGCGACAGAGGTTACAGTGAGCCGAGATCATGCCACAGCACTCCAGCCTGGGCAACAGAGTCAAAAAATATAAAAAAAATACAAAATAAGGGAAACAGAAAAGTGAAGTGGAGAAGGATCCGGAGTGTTGGGGTGTGGGTGGCATGTTTTACAGACTTGATAGCATTGACACCATGAAATGAGACCCCCGTGAGAAAGAAACCATGATGGCTGGCCTCGGGGGGCTCAGGCTTATAATCCTAGCACTTTGGGAGGCCAAAGCAGGAGGATCACTTGAGCCCAGGAGTTTGAGGCCAGCCTGGACAACATAGTGAGACCCCTGTCGTAGAAAAAAAAAATTAAAAAACTGGCCAGGTGTGGTGGCGCATCCCTGTGGTCGCAGCAACTCAGGAGGCTGAGGTGGGAGGATTACTTGAGCCTGGGAGGTTGAGGCTGCAGTGAACCATGATCGTGCCACTGTGCTCCACACTGGGCAACAGAGTGAAACCCTGTCTCAAAAAAAGAAAAATAAAGGCCAGGCACGGTGGCTCATGCCTGTAATCCCAACACTTTGGAGGCCGAGGTGGGCAGATAGCTTGAGTTTAGGAATTTCAGACCAGCCTGGCCAACATGGCAAAAGCCCGTCTCTATTGAAAACACAAAAATTAGCCATGGCACCTGCCTGTAATCCAGGCTACTCAGGAGGCCAAGGCAGGAGAATCGTTTGAACCTGGAATCTTTTGAACCTGGGAGGCGGAAATTGCAGTGAGCGGATATTGTGTAACTGCACTCCAGCCTGGGTAACAGAGTGCGACTCTGTCTGAAAAAAAAGAAGCTGGGCGAGGTGGCTCACGAATGTAATCCCAGGAGCCAAGGTGGGTGGATCACCTGAGGTTGGGAGCTGGAGACCAGCCTGACCAACATGGAGAAACTCTGTCTCTACTAAAAATACAAAATTAGTTGGGCGAGGTGGCGCATGCCTGTAATCCCAGCTACTCGGGAGGCTGAGGCAGAAGAATCGCTTGAACCTGTGAGGCAGAGGTTGCAGTGAGATCTCGCCATTGCCCTCCAGCCTGGGCAACAAGAGCAAAACTCGGAAAAAGGAAGAAGGAAGGAAGGAAGGAAGGAGAGAAGGAGGGAGGGAGGGAGGGAGGAAGAAAGAAAGAGAAGAAAAAAAGCAAGCAGGCACCATGAGTGACCACCTTGATTCAAAAAGGAAACAGGCACCGGGATGTCCCTAGCCTAAGGTCTGACCAAGAGGCAGGCTGTAACCGCAACCCCAGAGCTCCTTCTAGGGGTGGCCCTGACTTTGGAGTTGGGGACCTAACAGAACCCTTTATTCTCTCCCTTGGTGGGGAAGATGCAGAAGGTTAAGGACCAGAAGATGAATGAGGGAGGCCTGGGGTCTCTAAGGGAGGCAGTGGCTCAACCCAGGGAAGGTCAGTAGAGGGGCCTCCTCTTCCCGTATCTCAGGGCTTGATAAAGTTGGGGGGTGTGTGGTTGGAGAGAGGGGACCTTCCAGCTGGGGGACTTGGAAGGATTGGGGGGTGTTCCAACAGCAGATGAGCTTCCCCCGGGGCTGGAGGCGTTGTGTGGGGGTGAAGCCTGAAAGGGCTTAAGGGGCAGCGGCAGAGATGGGGTTAATGGGGGCGGGCCTGGCCGGGGCGGGGCCCTCGGCTGGCGGCTTGAGCCCGGGGGCCGGGAGGAGTCGCCGCTGTTCTGCCCCAAAGGGGCGTCCGCTGGGTCCCTGCGCCGCCGTCGAGCCCGGACAAGGACGCTGCTGAGAGGCGCCGCCGCCCGCCCCGTCCAGCCGCCGTGCGCAGGTAAGAGCCGGGTCCTCCCCGGCCGCCCGCGGTGCCGCGAGGTCTCCCCAGGTTGCCCTGCTCGTGACGGGACCCGCTCTTCCCCGCCCCTTCGGGGGCTGCCTCAGTCTCCCGCGCCGTCTCGGTGCCCGCCCCCTCTGTTGCTCTGCTTGGTTCTGCGTCTGTCTTCATGTCCCGCCTGAGGTCTCTGGGTCTGTGGTCCCTCTGCCTCTGGACCTGTCTCTCCTTCTGTGTCTCTGGATGTCTCTGTCTGTCTCTTCATCTCTGCGTCTCTGTCTCCGTCTGTCTCTGTTTCTGGGTGCCACCTCCCCCTACCCCTACCCCTGCCTCTGCCTGTCCCCCCGTCCGCTGTGGGACCTCTGTGGACCTCTATGCCTCTGAGTCCCCGTTTCCCTGTCTCTGTGTGTCTCTTTGCTCTCTCCCTTCCTGTCTCTCCGTCTCCCTATTGCCCTGTCTCTGTCTCTCCATCTCTTACAACCCTGGTTTGGCACCTTCAGCTCTGTCGTTTCTCCTTCCAAATCCTCTGGCATCCCGGAACTTTCCTCTGGGCTGGGAAGCTGCATGGGAGTCGGGGGTTAGGGGGCAGGAGGCTTGTGACCTGGGGCAGGCGGACTCTAAGTGACCCCATGGCCCCCTTCACGGAGCCACCCCACTGCCCCTGAGGTCGCACCCACCCCGCCCGCCAATTTCAGGAATTCCTGGCTGGGGGGTGGACTTCCTCCCCCTACTTCCTCTCTTCCAGGATTTGGCTGGGTCACCATTAACTCTTTCCTGCTTCCGCCTCACTCTCCCCCCTGGAACTGGACAACCTGCCCTCCCAAACTAGGCTGAGGAATAGCTCTAGAATATCTATGACACATCAGTCGAGGGATGTGTGTGTGCGTACTCGGGCTGGATATGCATTGGGGAATTTGTTTGGCGCAGAAATTGAGAGGATGGGGCCACACCCCCCAATGCCCCCTCCAAAGCCCACCATCAGCCCCCCTCCTCCTGAACCAACCAAGAAGGCACCCGCCCCCAGCTCTGTCTCTGTAGATGAACTTGACTTCAGGTTTGGGTGAGGATAGGGGAGGTTTTCTTTTCTGGGGGAATCCCAGCAGAAGAGGATGAGCGACCCATGGGGGCTCCTGGAACTCTGGGAAATCATAGGATCAAGAATCTTGAACGTGAGCATCTTTGAATGGAAGGGCCCAGATGGAAGAAGATCAGAGGGGAGGCCTGGGAATTCCAGATCCTTCCAATCAAAGGTCCTCGGGATACTGCAGTCCTTCAATCCAAAAGAGGAGTGCCGAAATCTTGGTACTTTTCAGTGCTGGCAGCTGAGAACTGGAAAGGGTTTGTGGAGCCATCTAGGCCAACTCCCTGCCCCACCCTGTTCCCATTTTGTAGAGGGGGAAACTGAGGCCCAAGAGCAGACGTCCCCACAGTGAGTCAATGCCAGGCTGGAGGATTGGGACTCCAGTTTTCAACTGAAGCCCAAATCCAGAGGGCTGGCTTCTTCTGCTACCACTAAGTCGGATTAATTTTGGGAAGAGGTCTCAATGAGGCGGGAGAGACGCCAGGGTGAATATAAAAATGGCTGGAATCCAGAAGAGAGGGTTTTAGAAGCAGAGGAGAGAAAATATTTCTAAAACCATGGTGGTGGGGGAGGGAGAGGGGCAAGAGTTGGTTTGGGTGGAAGGGGTGGAGTTTCGGGAAGAGAGGGAGGGAGGTGGAGGGGAGGGAGGTGGAGGGGAAGCAGGATTAACTCCAGCCTCAGTCTCCTGACCCTCTGCCTGGAGCCCACCGTTCCCCTCGGGGACAGGGCCTATAATTTGGTTTGTGTCTAGACAAATAATAACTCAGCTGGTGTGAGCAGGGAGGGCTGAGGCTAGGCCCGCTAGGGAAAGGGTAGAGAGGCAGCCTGGATGCCTCCTGTCCCCCGAAGATGGTGAGAATTTAGGGCCCAGGTGAAGGTGGTAACTAACATGCCCCTCTCTTCCCTCTGTGAAGCCACAGTTTCTTAGAATTCTGCACAGTCTCAGAAATCAACTGCTGGAATGTTCAAAAGCAGACAAGAAAAGGCAGGGGGAAGAAAAGGAAGTGGGGCTCACCGTATTTAGTGTACGTTCCCATTTCTGTAAAAGAGAAAAGGGAAATACGTATTCCTGTTTGCCGGGGAAAGATAAAAATCATAGAGGGTGTAATAATAGACTATGAAAGCCATAGAATGCTTAAAAAAATCATAGCGCGTTCTAACAATAGAACTTTCGAATCTTGGAATGTGAGACTTCTAGAATATTGGAAACTTAGAAGGGTAGGTGCTTACAAAGCCGCGATGTAATAAATAGAATGAAAGAAGAGTAACGCTCTAGGAGGTTATAATAGAACATTCAACTGCGAAGTGAACTAAGGTTAGAACCTGAAGATCGCAGAACCGTAGGGACCCAGAACGTCAGAGAGGCAGTCTAAGGACTGGTATCCCTGATGGGCAGTGTGGGTGTGGGGGCACAGAGACCTCCTCGGTTGAAATGGGGAAACTGAGGTGCAGTGGGGCGGCTAGGGTGGCCCGGCTGCCCCCTGGTTTCCGCTGGCCGCCAGGGCACCAGGTGGGGGAGCGAGGAGTGGTGATCACATTTCGTCCCTAATGAGCAGACCGGAGCTGGCTGGTCCCCTGGGGCTGCCATGGGAAGGCGGGGGAGCAGGAGCCCACAGAGGAGGAAAAGGGGGAGGTGAGATAGCTTGGTGGCAATGGGGACGAGGCTGGTGAGTGAGCCTCGGGGAGTGCTGGGGGATGCGGGAGGCTGTGGCACTCCTCCCTGTAGTCCTAGAAACCCTCCAAGTTTTTCAGCTTTGCTGGGTTTTGGGGTGGCTGATAGGATGGAGCAGTCGAGGCTGCTAACCTGGGGGGCTGGGTCTGCCTAGTCTTACTTGTCCCCCCACTGTCGCTCCACTCTTGGATGTATTTCTCTTCCTCCCGATCCTCTGGAAGGGGCCATAGGGACCCAAGAAGTGCGGGCCTGTGGGACAGACAGGGGGAGCTTCTTGTGGACTGGGAGATTTGGGGGTTCACCTCTTCAACAGAGCCCTAAGTAAGGGGCAGAACTTAGATCCCAACCAAAGAGGGTCTTGGAAGGGAACAGGGTTAAGGGGATCAGGTGATGGAAGGTCGCTTGCCTTCTTGGTGGGGAGAAGGTCCGTATCTTCCAACAGGTTCTCAGAGGGGCCAGATAGGCTCAGAAAGACTTGAGAAAAATTACAGAACTTCAGAGAGTGAAGAGAAAAACCTCAGGGGAAGGGAAGCTGTTTAGTTAAGAGTGACAGGAGGTTTGCCCCCGACTTGAGACGTCAAGTAACTTAGACAACTGCCTTGCTGCTATGGGCCTCAGTTTCCCCATCTGTACCAAGAAGGGGTCAGAAATAGTCTCGCAGCCCCAGCTGTCACATACGCGTCGGCTGCACTGTAGCGTTCTGAGTCTGATGTTCCGTGCTGACTTTTGGGGTTTCCATGGTGGGCAGATCTCACGTGGGGGGAGAAGAGAGGGCTGTCTGGGCACCCCTCCCCCGCCACATCCAGCATATCCAAGATGCCATCAGGTTGGGGAGGAGGGATGGGAGGAAGGAGGGCTGAGAGCTGGACCGGTGCCCCCTCGAGGAAATTAGCAATGGGAAGTGCGTTTCCGCCTCTGGCTGCCGGAAACGTCTCCTGCCCGTGTACCCGAGTTAGGTCAGCAGAGCCCCGGGGGTCGACAGAAGTGGGGCAAAGGGGACTTCCAGCCCTCGGCCGGTGCCTCCTGCCATGAAGAACTGGTTCATTTCTTGTCTCAGCCCCCTAGTCCCCGTGAAATAATAATAACTCTTCAAACTGCACACCGTGGAGATGATAATCGCATTCTAGCAAGGATGTTACAGTCTGCTGTGATGGGTATAAAGGCTGTGCCCCCCTTTTACAGAAGGGAAACTGAGGCTCCTGGAGAAGTAATTCTCTCAATGTCACAGGAGGAAGGGGAGAGACTAGGGGCAGAGAGATGGGAAGAGAGAGGGCAGAGGAGTGGGGAGGGACGTATTTTGAGTGACTTGGTCAGGGCAGGAGGTTTCAAGTGGAAGGGAGGGTCGGGATGGCACTGTTCCAGCCCGGAGTACGCCCCCACCCATCCCAGCTCCACAGGACCCGCAAGCTTCTGCCCAGGAGTCTGGGGTGGGGGCAGCAGCTCCGCTGAGGACCCTACAGGGAGCAGGACATACTGAGAAGGACTCAGCCCTGACCTTTCAAAGTCAATTAAGAAGCGGATAGATCCTGCCCTTTCCAGCTCTCCCCTGCCCACCTCTTCCCCTGGGAACAAACTCCTCCCCCCTCCTTTCACTCTCCTCCTCAAACCCTAGTTTGAGCCTGGGGTGGGGTGGGGCAGCCTCATGGCCAGAGAATATATATATATTTTTTGAGATGGAGTTGCCCGGGTTGGAGTACAATGGTGCAATCTTGGCTCACCGCAACCTCTGCTTCTGGGGTTCAAGAGATTCTGCTGCCTTAGCCTCCCGAGTAGCTGAGATTACAGGCATGAGCCACCATGCTCAGCTAATTTTTGTATTTTTAGTAGAGACGGGGTTTCTGCATGTTGGTCAGGCTGGTCTCGAACTCCCAGCCTTAGGTGATCTGCCTGCCTTGGCCTCCCAAAGTGATAGGATTACAGGTGTGAGCTACCATGCCTGGCTGAGAATACATGTTTTCTACTCCATGCCTCTGGCCTCTGCAAAGCTTCTGGAGTGATTTCTGCCATTGGCAAATGGCCCTGTGCTCCCTGACCATGACCTTGGTAATTTATTGAGCACCTACTGGATGCCGGGCCTGTCCTGGGTGCTGGGGCTACAGCAGTCAACAAGACGCACAAAGTCTCTGCCCTCCTGGAACGCCTATTCTAGACAGACAGACACAAACAAGGCACAGGTGATGTGAGGAGAGGGTCGTGGGCCAGGGGGAGATTCGGGGACTGGGCGGGGAGGGACTCCCTGAGGAAGTGAAGGAGGGAACAGAGCTATTCAGACCATCTGAAGGAAGAGCGGTAGCTCACGCCTGTAATCCCAGCACTTTGGGAGGCCAAGGTGGGTGGATCTCTTGAGGCCGGGAGTTTCAGACGAGCCTGGCCAACATGGTGAAACCCCATCTCTACTAAAAATACAAAAATTAGCCGGGTGTGGTGGTGCATGCCTGTAATCCCAGCACTTCTGGAGGCCAAGGCAGGGGAATCGCTTGAGCCCAGGAGTTGGAGACCAGTGTGGGCAACATGGGGAAACCCCGTCTCTACAAAAAATAGAAAAATTAGCCAGGTGTGGTGGCGCACACCTGTCGTCCCAGCCACCACTTAGGAGGCTGAGGTGGGAGGATCATTTGAGCCCAGGAGGTCACGGCTGCATGAGTCGAGATTGCACCACTGCACGGCAGAGTGAGACCCTGTCTCAAAAATAAATAAATTAAATTAAATTAAAAAAGAAAAGAAAGATCTGATTTTCATGTTAGAAAGATTTTTCTGGCCGGGCGTGGTGACTCACGCCTGTAATCCCAGCACTTTCGGAGGCCAAGGTGCTTGGATCACTAGGTCAGGAGTTCAAGACCAGCTTGGCCAACATGTTGAAACCCCATCTCTACTAAAAACACAAAAATTATGCAAATATGTAGGGCATACTTGCGGGGAGGGGGAAAGAAAAAAAAATTAGCCAGGCGTGGTGGCGGGCACCTGTAATCCCAGCGACTCAGGAGGCTGAGGCAGAGAATTGCTTGAACTCGGGAGGCAGAGGTTGCAATGAGACAGAGGTTGCAATAAATAAATGAGTTCGAGCCACTGCACTTCAGCCTGGGTGACAGAGTGAGACTCTGTCTCAAAAAAAAAAAAAAAAAAAATCTTTCTGGCTGCCACATGGGAAGTGATTTGAAGGAAGCCGGAGCAACCCAGAAGAGCAGTGGTGATGACACTGCGGCCGTCCTAGTGAGCAATGCTGACGCAGAGTGGACAGCGGCAGGGGTCCGAGAGAGAGGGACACAATTCAGGAACCACTTGGGAGGTGGAGCCGAGGGGACTTTCCCATGGAAAGATGCTCTGGCGTCTGGGAGGCTCCTGTGGACCTCCTTTTTTCCCCTCTCTGGGCCTCGGTTTCCTCATCTGTCAGTGGACTCCACCAAAGCTTTTCAAAGTGCATCCTGGGGATCTTGAGAGGTGGCCTCGTTTCACCAGAGCAGCTAGCAGCTTGTCCTTTTCACTGTTTTAGATTGGGTTTCTGGTTAAGATCTTCTTGGGAAAAAAAAAAAGGCTTTACATCCAAAAGCACCAAACCAAAAGAGTCCCGAGATGGAATGGCTCCCGAAGGGCCCTGTGACTCTGGATTTGGCTCAGCTTCTTTCAGGGGGTTGATGACAGTCAGGGGCTCAGTCCATGAGTATCCTTTGCCATGTGTGCTGATCTTCTCAGATCAAAGGGGGTGACAGGCTCCAGGTTCTCCCCTCAAGAAAATTGCAGGGGAAGGGCAGAGACAGTGAAGGGAGTGGTCCCTGAGGGAGGAGACTACTGATGCTGACCCCAGGGCTTCCCCTCGCTCCCTGTGGGTGACCTTGACTGTCCCCAG
Source organism: Ateles fusciceps (assembly GCA_036589455.1). Classification (NCBI taxonomy): domain Eukaryota; kingdom Metazoa; phylum Chordata; class Mammalia; order Primates; family Atelidae; genus Ateles; species Ateles fusciceps. The sequence continues at coordinate 1,339,263 of JAZHEH010000929.1, read as the reverse complement.
CAGCTCCTGGCTCTCCCCTTTCTCTTACTCCTCTGCAGCTTTGGTTCCCCAGTCCCCACTGGCAGCCCAGGGCCCTTTTCTGTCCAGTTATTCTTTTTCTTTTTTTGAGATGGAGTCTCTCTCTGTCACCCAGGCTGGAGTGCAGTGGTGTGATCTAAGCTCACTGCGACCTCCGCCTCCTGGGATCAAACAATCCTTCTGCCTCAGCTTCCCAAGTAGCTGGGATTACAGGCACGTGCCACCACACCGGCTAATTTTTGTATTTTAAGTAAAGATGGGGTTTCACCATGTTGGTCAGGCTGGGCTCAAACTCCTGATATCAGGTGATCCGCCCGCTTCGGCCTGCTGGGATTACAGGCCTGAGCCACCAAGCCCGCCTGTCCAGTTAGTCTGGAGTGGAAACTGAAGCACAGGCTGGAGACAAGGACTGAGAACGGAGATGGCCACACTCCAGCCATCAGGACCTCGGACACGTCTCAGAACAGCTCTGTGCCTCAGTTTATCAAAGAAGAACAACTACTTTCGTCATAGGAGTCCTGAGAAATTTCAATGAAATGATATCCATAAATCGGCTGGGTGTGGTAGCTTACTCCTGTCATCCTAGCACTTTGGGAGGCCAAGGTGGGAGGAGCTCTTGATCTCAGGAGTTCGAGACCAGCCTGGGCAACATAGGGAGACCTCCGTCTATACTATATAAATTTTTTAACCAGGGATGGTGGTGCATGCCTGTGTTCCCAGCTACTTGGGAGGTTGAGGCAGGAGGATCACTGGGAGCCCCGGAGGCTGAAGCTGCAATGAGCTGTGGTCATGCTACTGCATTCTAGTCCGGGTGACAGAGCAAGACCCTGTCTCAAAAAAATAAATAAATGGCCGGGTGCAGTGGCTTACACTTGTAATCCCAGCAGTTTGGGAGGCCAAGGCAGGCAGATCACGAGGTCAAGAGATTGAGACCATCCTCGCCAACATGGTGAAATCCCATCTCTACTAAAAATACAAAAATTAGCTGGGCATAGTGTTGTGTGCCTGTAGTTCCAGCTACTCAGGAGACTGAGGCAAGAGAATTGCTTGAACCGGGGAGGTGGAGGTTGCAGTGAGCTGAGATTGCACCGTGGCCCTCCAGCCTGGGCAACAGAGTGAAACTCCATCTCAAAAAATAAATAAGTAAATAAAATAAAAGGCCGAGCGTGGTGGCTCATGCCTGTAATCCCAGCACTTTGGGAGGCTGAGGTGGGCGGATCACGAGATCAGGAGTTCAAGACCAGCCTGGCCAACATGGTGAAACCCAGTCTCTATGAAAAATACAAAACTTAGCTGGGCATGGTGGCACATGCCTGTAATCCCAGCTACTCCGGACACTGAGGCGAGAGAATTGCTTGAACTGGGACCCAGGAGGTGGAGGTTGCAGTGAGCCGAGATTGCGCCACTGCACTCCACCCTGGGCTACAGAGCGAGACTCCATCTCAAAATAAATAAATAAATAAAATAAATAATACACATCAAAATGCCTGGAATGGGATCTGCTAAGTAGTAGGGCTCAGTTAATGTTTATTGTTATTATCCTTTTTTTTTTTTTTTTTTTTAAAGATGGGGTTTCACCATGTTGGTCAGGCTGGTCTTGAACTCCCGACCTCAGGTGATCCGCCCACCTTGGCCTCCAAAGTGCTTGGATTACAGGCGTGAGCCACCACGCCCGGCCTTCTTCTTATCCTTGTTGACAAGAATGGGATTCTTGGATAAGGAGTGGGAGGCTGGCCCCAGCCCTGGTCCTATTGCTGCCATGCTGTGTATCCTTAGGGAGGTGACTCAACCTTTCTGGGCCCCTTCTGTCTGTCTGTGACATGATAGAGTTGCACTAGTCTGGCATTGCCTGAAGCATGATGTGATACCTGTGCCAATTTTACAGGGCTTCTTCAAGAAAGTGCTAAAATCTGAGTTGGGTCCCTTTTTTTTTCGACAAGGTCTCACTCGGTTGCCCAAGCTTGAGGGCAGTGGTGCAATCATAGCTCCATGCAGCCTGATGCTCCTGGGCTCAAGTGATCCTGCCACATCAGCCTCCCCAGTAGCTGGGACTACAGTTGTGTACCACCACACTTGGCTAATATTTTTATTTTTATTTAATTAGTTAGTTTTTAGATGGAGTCTTGCTCTGTCACCCAGGCTGGAGTGCAGTGGCTCAATCTTGGCTCACTGCAACCTCTGCCTCCTGGGTTCAAGCGAGTCTCCTGCCTCAGCCTCCCAAGTGGCTGGGACTACAGGTGCATGCCACCACGCCTGGCTAATTTTTTTGTATTTTTAGTAGAGACAGGGTTTCGCTGCGGTAGCCAGGATGGTCTTGATCTTCTGACCTCCTGATCTGCCCGCCTTGGCCTCCCAAAGTGCTGGGATTACCGGTGTGAGCCACTGCCCCCAGCCTATTTTTGTTTTTTGTGGAGAGTAGGTCTCACTAGATTGCCCAGGCTGGTCTTGAACTCCTAGGTTCAAGCAATCCTTCCACCTCGGCCTCCCAAAGTATTGAGATTACAGGCATGAGCCACTGCACCCGGCCTGAGTTGGGTCTTTATTCTAACATCTATCAGGGGGAAAATATGCCTAGCACCTCAAATACCTGTTCTCAGAGAGTGTTTGCTTAGGATGGGGCTGAGGTAGGCATTGTTGGGGTGTCCACTCTCTGCAGTCCACAGCGATTATGGTGAGGGGTGTGGGGGAGAAGGTAGGAGTGTCCATGACTCCCTCACTGCTGTCCTCTCTCCCCACAGGCACTGCAAAGTCAGCGTTGAACGGACTTCATCCAATCTCTCAGCCCCCCCCCACCGGGACCAGTCTGGAGTCTCTCCCATGCTCCCATTCAAACTCCCTTCCGTCCCAAACTCACTTCTGAGCTAGACCTTACTCACCTCCTTCCTGTTTCCTAAGACCCCTTCCTGCAGTCTCCAGACCGAGCCTTACGTCTTTGTTTTACCCTGTGCCAGACACCTCCTTTTCCAGAACCTTCATACTGGTGACCTTACTTGTCTCTGTTTCTTTCTGGGGTCCTAGGAAATGCCAGCACTCCCACCCGCATCGCCTGGACTTTCCAACACTCCCTGACTGCCCTGTGTGTCCTGTCTCAACACTGTCCCATGTATTTCTTGTGTCTTCTAGAACATTCCCCCCACCATTATTCCTTCAATACTACAGCAGTTAGGAACGGACTTCCTCATTGCCCTGCATACATCTCCTTCTCGCCGTTGCCCAGTGATGCTCTCCTCCTCCATAAACACTCCCCGAGACCAATTTTTGTGTCACCTCCATATTCCCTCATTGACACCCTGATTGACTCTATACATAACCTCCTTGACAACCCTCTTTATTAATCTCATCATCCTCCTGAGTTCCCTCCTGTCATAACTCCATCCCTCCTCCAGCTTTTCCCTCTCAAGCTCTGCCCTTTCCGGCTCAGCCTGTCTGACCTCATCTCTCTTCCCTGCCATGTTCCCCTGAGCCTCCAAGGAAGGGGCTCAGGGGGCCCCATGGCCTCCCCGCTCCCCGTGGCCCCACAGCCCCCGTGGGCCAGGGGGAAGTGCCCTGGAAGCCGAAGTGCCCACAATGGGCAACCAGACGTGGGAGGGGTGCCACGTGGACTCGCGCGTGGACCACCTCTTCCCGCCATCCCTCTACATCTTCGTCATCGGGGTGGGGTTGCCCACCAACTGCCTGGCTCTGTGGGCGGCCTACCGCCAGGTGCAGCAGCGCAACGAGCTGGGCGTGTACCTGATGAACCTGAGCATCGCCGACCTGCTGTACATCTGCACGCTGCCGCTGTGGGTCGACTACTTCCTCCACCACGACAACTGGATCCACGGCCCCGGGTCCTGCAAGCTCTTCGGCTTCGTCTTCTACACCAACATCTACATCAGCATCGCCTTCCTGTGCTGCATCTCGGTCGACCGCTACCTGGCCGTGGCCCACCCACTCCGCTTCGCCCGCCTGCGCCGCGTCAAGACGGCCGTGGCCGTGAGCTCCGTGGTCTGGGCCACCGAGCTGGGCGCCAACTCGGCGCCCCTGTTCCATGACGAGCTCTTCCGAGACCGCTACAACCACACCTTCTGCTTTGAGAAGTTCCCCATGGAAGGCTGGGTGGCCTGGATGAACCTCTACCGGGTCTTCGTGGGGTTTTCTCTTCCGTGGGCGCTCATGCTGCTGTCCTACCGGGGCATCCTGCGGGCCGTGCGGGGCAGCGTGTCCACGGAGCGCCAGGAGAAGGCCAAGATCAAGCGGCTGGCCCTCAGCCTCATTGCCATCGTGCTGGTCTGCTTCGCGCCCTATCACGTGCTCCTGCTGTCCCGCAGCGCCATCTACCTGGGCCACCCCTGGGACTGTGGCTTTGAGGAGCGTGTCTTTCCGCCTACCACAGCTCACTGGCTTTCACCAGCCTCAACTGTGTGGCGGACCCCATCCTCTACTGCCTGGTCAACGAGGGCGCCCGCAGTGATGTGGCCAAGGCTCTGCATAACCTGCTCCGCTTTCTGGCCAGCGACAAGCCCCAGGAGATGGCCAACGCGTCGCTCACCCTGGAGACCCCACTCACCTCCAAGAGGAACAGCACAGCCAAGGCCATGGCTGGCAGCTGGGCGGCCACTCCGCCCTCCCAGGGGGACCAAGTGCAGCTGAAGACGCTGCCGCCAGCACAGTGAACCCCGCCTGGCACAGAACCCCCAGTCCTCCACTCTCATCCCACCATCCCTTCTCTCCTGGTATGGTGTATGCAAATTGTATGAAAACAGGCTATGTTAATATTCATAAGAGTATCAGAACTTAGGAAGAGTGAGGTTGGTATGTCACTGGTCAACCTTCATGGTCCCAGATCCCATCACAGTTTGGTGGTCACGGAGGGCCTCCTGGAGGAGGAGATGAGTAAATATTTATTTTGGAGACATGGTCTCGCTGTGTCGCCCAGGCTGGAGGGCAGCAGTGCAATCCTGGCTTACTGCAGCCTCCACCTCCTGAGCTCCAGGAATCCTCCCACATCAGCCTCCCGAGTAGCTGGGACCACCAGTGCGCGCCACCATGGCTGGCTAATTTTTGTACTTTTTGTAGAGATGGAGTCTCACCGTGTTTCCCAGGCTGGTCTTAAACTCCTGGGCTCAAGAGATCCTCCTGCCTCGGCCTCCCAAAGTACAGATGTGAGCCATCATGCCTGGCCAGATAAATTAAGTCAAATATTTGGTTTCCAGAAAATAAAGGCAAATAGAGGTTAGATTTGTTTTTTCCAACAAGTGGATAAAAGTCTGTGACTCAGGGGGAAAGTGGAAAGAGAAGTGCAGGGAATACAAGAGTCATGTTTGCAAAGCCCCTGATCATACAGGGGAGGGAACATAAGACTGCAATTCTAAGTTTTTCTAGGTCAACAGCTATCTCCAGGTCAGGACTGAGGATGAAGAGGGGGAAATGTCAGAATCTGAGTCCAGGGCAATCAGGGCAGACGGCCTGGAGGAATGATGTGGGAAGGTGTGGGAAGGTTTGGGATAAGAGGAAAGGGTATTTACCCGTCATTCAACAGAGGTTTATGTAGGGCATTGTGCTGGGTGGCCCTGGGGGATACAGCAGTGACTGAGACAGGCTGGCCTTGCCTTCACAGGGCTCACCATACACAAGTAAATAAAAAATACGTCATGTTTGGAATTGCTAAGTGTGAAGGGGATATTGTTCTATGCAAAGCCAGTTGAGGGGGATAGAGGATGACTTGGAGTCGGATCTAAATGAGGAGGGCTTGCTGAGGTGGCTTTCCAGCAGACTTGAAGGATGTGTAGCACTCAGCCCTGTGGCTGTTGCGGGAAGAGCATTTCAGGCAGAGGGAACTGCCGGGTGCTAGGGCCCTGGGGTAGAGAGTGTATGAATTTCAGGCCGGGTGCGGTGGCTCATGCCTGTAATTCTAGCACTTTGGGAGGCCAAGGCGGGTGGATCACCCGGGGTCAGGAGTTTGAGACCAGCCTGGCCAACATGGTAAAACCCCGTGTCTGCTAAAAATACAAAATACTAAAAAAAAAATTAGCCAAACGTGGTGGCGGGTGCCTGTAATGCCAGCTACTCGGGAGGCTGAGGCAGGAAAATTGCTTGAACCCGGGAGATGGAGGTTGCAGTGAGCTGAGATTGTGCCACTGCACTCCAGCCTGGGGGACAAGAGTGAAACTCTGCCTCCAAATAATAATAATAATAATAATAATAATAAAGAGAGTGTCTAAATTTTCTTTTTTTCTGCTATTTATTTTTTTGAGTCAGTGTCTCACTCTGTCACCCAGGCTGGAGTGCAATGGCACGATCTTGACTCACTGCAACCTCCACCTCCGGGGTTCAGGCAATTCTCCTGCCTCAGCCTCCCAAGTAACTGGGATTACAGGCACCTGCCACCACGCCTGGCTACTTTGTTTTGTATTTTTAGTAGAGATGGGGTTTCACCATGTTGACCAGGCTGGTCTCTTGGCCAGGCTGGTCTTGAACTCCTGATTTTGTGATATGCCCGCCTCGGCCTCCCAAAGTGCTGGGATTACAGGCGTAAGCCACCGTACCCAGCCAAGTGTCTGAATTTGGAATGATAGCAGGTATGGTAGTGTGGCTGGAGCAGGGGTTGGGAGGACAACAGGAAAGGGGAAATGAGACAGGAGAGGAGACAGCAGGTCATGTGGGGCCATGTAAGTCCCGATGAGGACTGTGCCTTTTAATCTGAGACAAGTGGGAGCTATGAGGGGTTCTCAGTGGAGGATGACAGCGATTTGACTTAAGTATTCACAGTATCCCACCGGCTGCTGAGTGGGAAGTAGAATATGGGAGATAGGCTGGGTACGGTGGCTCCGGCCTGTAATCCCAGCACTTTGGGAGTCTGAGGCAGGAGGATCGCTTGAGGCCAGGACTTTGGGACCACTGTGGGCAACATAGGGAGACCCCATTTCTACAAAAAACTTAAAAATTAGCTGGGCATGGTGGCATGTGCCTGCAGTCCCAGCTACTTGGGAGGCTGAGACGTGAGGATCACTTGAACCAGGAGGTGGAGGCTGCCATGAGCAGTGATTGCGCCACTGTCCTCCAGCCTGGGCGACAGAGCAAGGCCCTGTCTTAAAATAAAAAAGAAGTATGGGAGACAAGGATAGAAGCCAGGAGCCCAGTGAGGAGGTGGCCGCAGTAGTCTAAGAGGGAGGTGCTGGCAGTTGGGGCGGGTGGGTGGTGGCTGTGGATTTAACAAGGAACAGTGGTCAGCCTTTGGATTTTTATTTTTGTTTGTTTATTTATTTACGTATTTATTTCAAGATGGAGTCTCGCTCTGTCGCCCAAGCTGGAGTGCAGTGTCATGATCTCACCTCACTGCAACCTCTGACTCCCGGGTTCAAGTGATCCTCCTGTCTCAGCCTCCCAAGTAGCTGGGATTAGAGGCGCGCACCACCACGCCTGGTTAATTTTTGCATTTTTAGCAGAGATGGGGTTTCGCCATGTTGGTCATCCTTCCGCCTCAGCCTCTCTAAGTGCTGGGATTATGGGCTTGAGCCACCGTGCCCGGCCTCGGATTTATTTTGAAGGAATCCTCTAACGGAAGACGTACAGGGGCCAGTGGGATTATGGAACACGAGTCCCTCACCCCATTCCGGGAAAAGGGTGACCAGGGGGTCTGAGCCAAAAAAACTTACAGGAAGGATCCCAGGCTATAGTCTAGGGCGGTCACCAGAGAGGCCACGCCACCAGTCCAAGGTCGCACGGCCGGTGAGTCAGCGCCGGAGCCATCCTAGGCTCCTTCTCCCCTCCCCATGCTTGTGTTCCCACGCCCCACGGTGGCCAAGGCTGCCCTCCCTCCCCTGGTCTCAGGAGTCACCATGGCCACTGTTTCATAACCAGGCTGGAGAGCAGGAAGAAGCACCCAGCTCTGAAAAGGCCTCGCCCCTCGGAGAAGGTCTCCGTTCCCCTTCCTCCTCACGGGTGTGCAAGCAGACTCCTGAGGTGCGAAGATCCACCCACAACCCTCCCACCCTAGCCCCCAACACACAGAGGTTCCCAGAAGACGTTCCTGGAAACCTTTCTCAGAGAAAGGAAGAGGAAGGAGGACAGGGAGGGGGGAAAAATGCACTCAATGATTTTTTGGGGGTGGAGGGTGGAGGGAGCGCAGAGATGTGGGAAATCCGGGCTTTGGTGCTGGAGGGCTGGAGAAGAGAGGGAGGCCTACTAGTCTTCCCCACCCTATCCCATTGCCATAAAGCTACTGGAATGGAGATGTTGGGGCTAGAATTTTTTTTTTTTTTTTTGAGACAGAGTCTCACTCTGTCACCCAGGCTGGAGTGCAACCTCCGCCTCCGGGTATCAAGTGATTCTCCTGTGTCAGCCTCTAGAGTTGCTGGGATTACAGGCGTGAGCCACCATGCCCAGCTACTTTTTTGTACTTTTAGTACAGATGGGGTTTCACTGTGTTGGCCAGGCTGGTCTCGATCTCCTAACCTCAGGTGATCCACCTGCCTCAGCCTCCCAAAGTGCTGGGATTACAGGCATAAGTCACTGCAGCTGGCCTGGGCCAGAAATTTTAATTTTTTTTTTTTTTTTTTTTGAGACAGGGTCTCCCTCTGTTGCCTAGGCTGGAGCGCAGTGGAGCTCCATCCCAGCCTCCTGAGTAGCAGGGACTACAGGAGCAAACCACCATGCCTGGCTAATTAAAAAAAATTTTTTTTTGTAGAGACAGGGTCTCGCTATGTTGCCCAGGCTGGTATCAAACTCCTGGCTTCAAGCAATCATCCGGTGTTGGCCTCCTAAAGTGCTAGGATTACAGGTGTGAGCCACAGAAACTTTTTGAACACAGTCTCCTTGAAGAATCAAATGAAAGCCTGGACACTACCCCTTTCAACCAAATGCTCATTTGCATTCATTCAGTAAAATTTATTAGGCACCTACTGTGTGTCAGGCACTAAGAGCTGATGTAACCAGCAGTGATTTACACAGAAAAAAAGTCATGTACAAGTCCAGAAGTTTCCTGAACCCATTGTGGGGATCCTTAGCTCCCCCAGTAGGTCCTGAGGCTCCAGGCTAACACCCTGCAGGGATCAGGAGAAGGCCCTGACCCAAGACTCAAGAAATCCCAGCCTCAGGCCGGGAGCGGTGGCTCACGCCTGTAATTCCAGCACTTTGGGAGGCCGAGACAGGTGGATCGACTGAGATCAGGGGTTCAAGACCAGCCTGGCAAACACGGTGAAACCCCATTTATACTAAAAACACAAAAATGAACCGGGCATGGTGGTGCGAACCTGTAATCCCAACTACTCGGGGAGGCTGAGGCAGGAGAATCGCTTGAACCCAGGAGGCGGAGCTTGTAGTGAGCTGAGATCCCACCACCGCACTCCAGCCTGGGCCACAGAGCGAGACTCTGTCTCAAAAAATAAAATAAAATAAAGAAAGACATTCCCACTTCAGCTCCACCCTGATTTCCTCTGGAACTCTGGGCAAATCCTTTTCATCCTCTGGCCTCACTTGACTAGTGTGTGAAATGGGAAGGCGGTCAGTCCCAAGTGGATGATGGACCTTAAGTAAAACAGTCCCAAATTCCAGTATACCTTCAGTCTGGAAGGGACCCTGGGAAAGGGTGTTTTTATGGAATCCTGGCATTCTTAGTAATTCAGAATATCAGGTTTCACACACCAGCACCATCATCACAGATGAGGAAACGCAGGTCCCTTAGTGCCAGGGACTTGACAAAGGACACTCAGAGAGTCAGAGTGGATGCCAAGGAAGTCCAGGGTCCCCCTGATTCTGTGTCCTGAATGTAGTTTTCCTCCTATACACCACTCCTCTGTACCTGTTTTCTTTCTTTCTTTTTTTTGAGATGGAGTCTCTGTCACCGGGGTTGGAGTACAGTCACGCAATCTCAGCTAACGGCAATCTCCGCCTCCCAGGTTCAAGTAATTCTTCTGCCTCAGCCTCTGGAGTAACTGGGATTACAGGTGCCCACTACCATGCCCGTTTTTGTTTGTTTGTTTGTTTTTTTAGTATTTTTAGTAGACACGGGGTTTCACCATGTTGGTTAGGTTGGTCTCAAACTCCTGACCTCAGGCGATCCACCCTCCTTCGCCTCCCAAAGTGTTGGGATTACAGGCGTGAGCCATGGCGGCCGGTCCTCTGTTCCTGTTTTCTTCTGTTCCTCTGCCTCCCAGAATCTCTCAATTACCCACCAGCACTCCATCATCCAGGAATTTCTCTCAACCCCTTCCTGACATTGTTTATATGATTTTGCTCCCTGCTGGGTAAGAGAGGACAGTCTGGGACATGTCCTTAAACTTCTTTCTGAACCAGTTCCCCTGGGGACCCTACCCCCTAATGAAGGAAATTGGGTTGCTTGAGAACGGGTATGGTTTCATTAGCCAAGATACTAGGCTATCAACCTAGGTAGGAACTTTGTGCCATCCCCTGCCCAGCTCTGGGCCTCAGCCTCCTTGTCAGTTACTTGGCAAAGGGTTGGATTCATTATTTCTGGGGGTGAAATGCACCCTCAGGCTGGATTTAGTAATAATAATACAATCATTAACTGCATAGCAGTAAGGGTTGTTCTGAATGCTTAACTATGTAACCGGCACCATTCTGAGCACTTCCCATGGTCCATTCATTGCTTTACACTCAAGATTCGCATAGAGGCCTCACAACAACCCAAAAAGGCAAGTGCTATTAGGATTCCCATTTTGTAGACGGTAATACTGAAGTGCAGAGAGGTTATGTCACTCATCTAATATCACACAACGAGGAAATGGCGGAGCTGGGATCCCAGCCAAGGTCTGTATGGCTACGAGGCTTCCTCTTAATCCCAATGAGAACCATAGCTTACAGGGGAAGGGGTATCTGGGACTCATAGGACTAATTAGGACTAATTAAGAGCCTCCCTTGGGTGGGGACGCCGACTCAGTTCGTGACGTCACGAAGGAGCACAGTGACGTCGGCTAAGACGGGCGTGGGAATCCACGCGCCTTCCAGCATCCGTTTAACGGCACCGCCCCCTGACCCGCCTCACTTCCGTGTATATTTGCATATTCAGCGAACGGACGTCCGTACGTCCGCCTCGACGAGGTGACGCCAGGGTGCGCCTCTGCAGTTCCCCTCGCCGAGCGTACGTACTTGCGTACTGACGCACGCATGGCCACGAGCGGGCGGGGGAGGAGTGGAGAGGTTGAGGCGCCCCGCCCAGTCGGCAAGGTTGCGCGTGCCCCTGTGAGACCGCCAAGATGGTGGTGGGCGCGTTCCCTATGGCGAAGCTGCTATACTTGGGCATCCGCCAGGTCAGCAAACCGCTTGCCAACCGCATTAAAGAGGCCGCCCGCCGAAGCGAGTTCTTCAAGACCTATATCTGCCTCCCGCCCGCTCAACGTGAGTCTGACCCCAACTCCCTCCAACCTTTTTCCTTTTTCCAACCCCTCTCAGGTGGTTGCTCAGGGGATGGACTTCTGTCCACGACCAGTCACAGCCCGAACCGGCAAAGTCCAATGGCCAATAGGGAGGGCTCCTGATAGAGGGGCGTGCGGCTAGCCCAATAGTGAGGGCGTGGCGTGGCGTAAGGGGCAGGCCAAGGCGCCACCGCGCGGTTTGGAAATACCAGCCAATAGGGGAAGAGAGTGCTTGGAAACTGACACCCTGTTAAACCAATAGTGTGAGGGATGGGAGAAATTTGGACGGCGCTTTCCGGGACAGAGGAGGTAGGGGAGGGGCTGAGGAGAAACCGGACGGGGTCCTTTGCCCGGCCATCCTTGGGCGACTCGATTTCCAAAGCTGCACCCGCTGCCTCAATTTCCCCACTGATCTGGGAGGTGAAAGGTGCTTGTATATTATCTGTTGAGGACATCGGCGTTCCTCAGTTTTACTTTAGGCAGTAAGTCTGGGCTAGGGGCATGGTTCAGGAGTGAAGTCTGGGTTCTGGGGGCACGGCCTGGGAATCTGGAAGAGGACTTTGACCCAGAGAGGACATTCACCTGTACTCATTAATGCGCTCATACGCCGTCCTTTCATTCGGTAGACAGACTATGTGGGCTTTGCTCAGCACTGGGAGATACACTCCTGATCCATCATTGTGAACCTAGAGTGGTCAGGAAAGTGCGAGCCTCAGAGCTCAGAGGAGCTGGCTGACCCAGGGACATGAGGCCAACAGGGCTGCCTAGAGGGGGCCCTTTGAGCTCAGATCTAAAGGGCATAGTAAGGTCCGGCGCGGTGGCTCACGCCTGTAATATCAGCACTTTGGGAGGCCGAGGCGGGTGGATCACATGAGGCCAGGAGTTCGAGGCCAACCCGGCCAACTTAGTGAAACCCTGTTTCCACTAAAAACACAAAAATCAGCTGGGTGTGTGGTGGCGCTCACCTATAATCTTAGCTATTTGGGAGGTTGAAACAGGAGAATGGCTTGAACCTGGGAGGTGGAGGCTGCAGTGAGCCTAGATTGTGCAGTTGGGCTCCGGCCTGGGTGACTGAATGAGACTGTTCTCAGTCAATCAACCAACAGAAATAAAGGGCAAGTAAACACCTAAAATATAAACTACTTTAAAAAGGTGATCTATGTGCTATGTGGAAACATAAAATAAGGGAATTTAGCATAATTGGCTGGATCAGGGAATCACTGAAACCACCTTTGCAAAATTATGACTGAGACAATGAAAGAGATCTAACTTAACTGTCTCCAAGCTGTCCTTGTTCATTCTGGGCGAAGGCTGAGCTAACTTTGGGAGAAACTTACAGTTTAAACAAACACAGTAACAGCTGTTTCCCAAAGCAGACCTCCTTCTTTTCTGGGGACTAACATTAACTACAAGATTAGAAATTATGATTTAGGAATCATGCAGCTGGAGGCTACAAGATTCTGGCCCTCCCTAAATGCTCCTGAGATCAGTGCTTGAGATATTTTGGAGACCCTGCACTTGATGGATCAGCTGGTCCCTCCCAGATCAATAAACTGGCTCATCTGATCTTGTGACCCCTACACCCAGCAACTGAGCGCAAGAAGACATCTCGGACTCCCTATGATTTCCTCTCTGACCATTAAGCACTCCTGGCTCACTGGCTTCCCCCCACCCACCAAGTTATCCTTGAAAACTCTGCTCCAATGGTAACAAAAGCCAAAATAGACAAATAACATCTAATTAAACTAAAGAGCTTCTGCACGCCGAAAGAAGCTAACATTAGAGTGAACAGGCAACCTACAAAATGGGAGAAAATGTTTGCAATCTGTCCATCTGACAAAGGGCTAATATCCAGAATCTACAAAGAACTTCAACAAATTTACAAGAAAAAAACATCCCCATCAAAAAGTGGGCAAAGGATAGGCCGGGCGTAGTGGCTCACGCCTGTAATCCAAGCACTTTGGAGGCCAAGGTGGGCGGATCACCTGAGGTCGGGAGTTCAAGACCAGCCTGACCAACATGGTGAAACCCCGTCTTAAATAAAAAAATATATATATATATATTAAAAAAAAAAAAAAAGTGGGCAAAGGATATGAACAGACACGTCTCCCAAAGGAGACGTTTATGTAGCCAACAAACATATGAAAACATATGAAAAAAAGCTCAATATCACTGGTCATTAGAGAAATGCAAATCAAAACCACAATGAGATACCATCTCATGCCAGTTAGAATGGCGATCATAAAAAAATCAGGAGACAACAAATGCTGGAGAGGATGCGGAGAAATAGGAATGCTTTTTTTTTTTTTCCTTAAAGACGGGGTTTCACCATGTTGGTCAGGCTGGTCTTGAACTCCTGACCTCAGGTGATCCGCCTGCCTTGGCCTCCAGAGTGCTTGGATTACAGGCGTGAGCCATCACACCCGGCCAGGAATGCTTTTACACTGTTGGTGGGAGTGTAATTTGTGGAAGACAGTATGGCGATTCAATTCCTCAAGGATCTAGAACTAGAAATACCATTTGACCCAGCAATCCCATTACTGGGTGTATACCCAAAGCATTATAAATCATTCTGTTAGAAAGACACATGCACACTTACGTTTATTTTGGCACTGTTCACAATATTAAAGACTTAGAACCAACCCAAATTTCCATCAATGATAGACTGCATAAAGAAAATGTGGCAATTATATACCATGGAATACTATGCAGCCATAAAAAAGGATGAGTTGATATCCTTTGCAGGGACATGGATGAAGCTGGAAACTGTCATTCTCAGCAAACTAACACAAGAACCGAAAACCAAACAGCGCATGTTCTCACTCATAAGTGGGAGTTGAACAATGAGAACACGTGGACGTAGGGAGGGGAACAGTACACACCAGGGCCTGTCAGGGGGTAGGGGGCTAGGGGAGGAATAGCATTAGGAAAAATACCTGATGTAGATGACGGGGTGATGGATGCAGCAAACCACCGTGGCACATGGATAACTATGTAACCTGCACATTCTGCACACGTACCCCAGAACTTAAAGTATTATAATAATAAAAACAACAGCAACAAAACTCTGCCCCAGCTGGGCCCATTGGCTGATGCCTGTAATCCCAGGACTTTGGGAGGCCCCTGAGGTGGGTGGATCACCTGAGGTCAGGAGTTTGAGACCAGCCTGGCCCCCCCATCCCTACTAAAGAAATACAAAAGTTAGCCAGGCATGGTGGCAGCCACCTATAATCCCAGTTACTTGGGAGGCTGAAGCATGAGAATCGCTTGAACCCGTGGGACGAAGGTCACATTGAACCGCCTCCGTCACACCACTTCACTCCATCCTGGGCAAAAGAGTGAAACTAGTCTCAAAAAAAAAAAAAAAAAAAAAAAAAATAAAAATCTGCTCCCTAACGCTCAGGGAGACTGATTTGAATAATAATAAAACTCCCAGCTGTGCGTGGTGGCTCACGCCTGTAATCCCAGCACTTTGGGAGGCCGAGGCGGGTGGATCATGAGGTCAAGAGATCAAGACCATCCTGGTCAACATGGTGAAACCCCGTCTCTACTAAAAATACAAAAATTAGCTGGACGTGGTGGCGCGCGCTTGTAGTCCCAGCTACTCCGGAGGCTGAGGCAGGAGAATTGCTTGAACCCAGGAGGTGGAGGTTGCGGTGAGCCAAGATTGCGCCATTGCACTCCAGCCTGGGCAACAAGAGCGAAACTCCGTCTCAAAAAAGATTAATTAATTAAAAAGAAATAAAACTCCCGCCTCCCGCACAGCCAGCTGTGCGTGAATTACTCTCTCTCTTTCAGTTCTCTTGTCTTGATGAATCAGCTCTGTCTAGGCAGTGGGCAAGGTGAATGAACTCCTTCGGTGGTTATACACCATTCATCTCTCCATCCATTCATTGCTTCCTTTAGTATTTTGTGAGATTCTGCCCTGTGCCAGGCCTTGTGCTGGCAATGCTGGCAAAACAGCAAGGACCCAGCCAGCACCAATCTGTGCCCTCAAGGAATTCCTAGTCCATCGGGGGATGGATCTATTCCCCATCAGTGGGCAGAGCTGAGATGGAGAAGTCTGCTGGGCACCTGCCTGACCTGGCATGGGGTTCCTGGCAGAGGAGACATCTGAACTAGGGTCTGAAGGGTGAGGACAGCACCGGAACCAGCAGCAAGGAAAGCATCGGGGCAGAGGGAGGAGCGTACACAAAGCTCACATGATTAAGGGAGTGCCCCTTTTCCCCCTGTAAGTCTGGATGCTTCAAGTTTGCTTTCCAGGGCCCAGGATTCTAGGTTCTTTGGTGTTTGGTGGGGTCTTTGTTGGGGCTTCAGGTCGTAAAGTGGGAAAGTAGCAGATTTCACAGTCACCTAAGTGCTTTCTTGTTAGCCGTCTCATTTGACCCCTACAACTGTTTTGTCCCCATCTCAGGAAAGAGGAATGACTTCCTCTGGTTTATAGAAGGGAAAATTGAGGACTTGAGGGCCGAAGTTAATTGCTCAGGTCATCCGCGGAGATTGGTGCCAGGAATGAACAAGGACAGCTTGGAGGTTAGAAGCAAGATGGAGTCAGTGGAACTTCGGGCTCTGGATTCCTGCACCCAGTTTGTTTCCTCTCTGCCTATCTTCCAAACACTGTGACACTCTTAGCATTGTGGTTTAGAAAATGGCCTCTGGAGTCAGACTGACATAGATTTGAATCCCTGCCCAGACTGGTGACTTTGGGCATGTCATTTAGCCCCTCTGAGCCTCAGTTTCCACTTCTGTACAGTGGGTATGATGTCATAATCACAGTAATGGGCTTGCACTTTGTGCCAAGCCATGCGCGAAGCACCTCCCAGCCTCTGGTATTGAGTCCTCAACCAGTCCTGATGAAGTAGGTACTATTATTATTCTCGTGCTGTGTGTATACTATGTATGCATTATGCTCTGAGTAATACTTACTGCGCTATTGTGAAGACTAAGTAAACGGACGTAAAATGTGAAGTCGGTGCCTGGCATGGGGTCATGGCTGTCATGTAGATGTTACAGACACAACAGCCAGGAAGAAAACAAAACAGCTTGCCCTCAGGTACCTTACATTCTTGTGGAAGAGGAAGCCAGACAATAAATGAAAGAAATAGTTGGCCAGGCGCAGTGGCTCACACCTGTAATACCAGCACTTTGGGATGCCGAGGCGGGTGGATCCTGAGGTCAGGAGATCGAGACCATCATGGCCAACATGGGGAAACCCCATCTCTACCAAAAATACAAAAATTAGCTGGTAGTAGCACTCACCTGTAATCCCAGCTATTCAGGAGGCTGAGGCAGGAGAATCGCTTGAACCCAGGAGGCGGAGGTTGCAGTGAGCTGAGACGGCACCACTGCACTCCAGCCTGGGTGACAGAGTGAGACTCCATCTCAAAAAAATAAAAAATAGTTAAATGTGAAGCATATTAGATAGCAATAATTGCCCTAGGAAAAAAAATTTACTATCATGCCTCTTTAATTTCCTTTAATTTACAACAGGGTTTGGCAATCCGGCCCACTGCCTGACTTTGTAAATAAAGTTTTATGGTAACACAGCCACCCCCATTTGTTTATATATTGTCTGTGGCTGCAGAATTGAGTTTGTGTGGCCTACATAACCTAAACTATTATTTATTTACATATTTTTGAGACAGAGTTTTGCTTTATCTCCCAGGCTGAAGTGCAGTGTCGAGATCCGGCTCACTGCAACCTCCATCTCCCAAGCAATTCTCCTGCCTCAGCCTCCCGAGTAGGTGGGACTACAGGTGCGCGCTACTACTCCCAGCTAATTTTTGTAGTTTTAGTAGCGTCAGAGTTTCGCCATGTTGGCCAGGCTGTTCTCGAATTCCTGACCTCAAGTGATCCGCCCATCTCGGCCTCCTAAAGTGCTGGTATTGTAACCACCCAAGGGGTTCACCTTGCCTGCTGCCTAGATCGACCCAATTCATCCAGACGGGAATTGCAATAGAGGAAGAATAATTCACGAAGAGCCAGCTGTGTGGGAGACTCGAGTTTTAATATTACTCAAATCAGTCCCCATTTGGGGAGCAGAGTTTTTAAGGATAACTTGGTGGTGGTTGGGGGAGCCAGTGAGCTAGGGGTGCTGATTGGTCAGAGATGAAATCACAGGGAGTCGGAGCTATCTTCTTGTGCTCAGTCAGTTCCTGGGTTGCGGGGGGGCGGGGGCGCTACAAGATCAGTTCCTGGGTTGCGGGGGGGGGCTAGAAGATCAGATGAGCCAGTTTATTGATCTGGGAGGGGCCAGTTGATCCATCAAGTGCAGGGTCTGCAAAATATCTCAAGCACTGATCTTAGTTGCATGACTCCTAAACCATAATTTCTAGTCTTGTGGCCAGTGTTAGTCCTACAAAGGCAATCTAGTCCCCAGGCAAGGAGGTCTGCTTTGGGAAAGGGCTGTTTGTTTAAACTATAAACTAAGTTTCTCCCAAAGTGAGTTCAGCCCAGGAATGAATAAGGACAGCTTGGAGGTTAGAAGCAAGGTGGAGTCAGTCAAGTTAAATCTCTTTCACTGTGTCAGTCATAATTTTGCAAAGGCAGTTTCAGGATTACAGGCGTGAGCCACCATGCCCTGGCCTCAAAATCTAAAATATTTACTCTCTGCCCCTTTACAGGAAGAGTTTGCTGACCCTGCTTTAGACTAGTATCCCTGCCCTTGTTTTTTATGACATTGACATTGGAGCCAGTTGTCTGATTGATAGCCTGTCTCGCATTCTGGAGTCTTCTGATTGCTTCCCCTGATTGGATTTGCGTTCCACAGACTTAGGTGCCTCCTAAGGACATCAAGGACATCCCCCTCAGGGGGGCCCTGAGGTCTGTTTGTTCCGTCATTTGTGATGGTAATTTGGGTCGCTTGGTTAAGGTGTAACCATGTCAAGAACTTTCCTTTTCCTCTTAGTAATGAATAACCAGTAGATTTGTTTAGAAGGTAGAGCCGGCAGGATTTCCTGTGGATTGAGTGTGAGACAGCTGGCTGGGGGAGGGGCAGCTTGGGCAGAAAGATCTGGAGCTCAGTCAGGGACAGGTGGAGCTGGAGATGCTACCAGATACTGTCATGCACTGGCTTCTTGCATTTACACCTTTTAATTACATTATTATTGTCTTCACACTGCTAATTGCCCTTTGCTCTGGCCCCCAGCCATGGCGATTGGAATTTCCCAGGGTGCACTGGTGGCCCTGCATTCTCTCACATCAGGCGTCCTGAGCTGACCAATAAATCCAGTATCTATCTGTACCTTTGGCTGAGATGCTTTTGACTAAGCAGGCTGGGCCCAGCTGTCTCACAGGAGAGGCTGGAGCGGTAGCTGTGGCTGCCTGAGGAAAGAGACAGTACATGCTAGAAGCATAAATCATCGATGATGCACCATGCTGGGGAGGCAAAGATCTTTTTAAACACAGAATTCCTTTGTTTAAATTATTTTAACCCAAAAGTAAAGGAGGTAGGTGATTCGAGGCAGGTTGAGCCCACGCCTGCAAAGTGCACTTTTGGCCCTTCCCGGGAGGCTGTGAGATGTCTCTGGGCAGTGGGAAAATACCATCTCATCTCTGCTTATTCCTTTGGCGTGTGCTGGTCCTTTTTCCGGTTTACCACACACGACAGGGAGAAGAGTGACTGGTCCCCCCAAAGATGTCCACATCATAATCCCAAGAACCTGTTGAATATGTTACCATGCACAGCAAAGGTGACTTTGTGATGAAGTGAAGGATTTGGGGATGGGGAGGTGATCTTGAATGATGCAAGTCAGGTCAATGTGATCCCAGGGGGCCTTATAAGGGAATGAGGGAGGCAGGAGAGGGAATGATTTGAAGATGCTGTCCCGCTGGCCTTGAAGATGGAAGAGGGGAGGCATGAGCCCAGGAATGCGGGCAGCCTCTGGTAGCTGGAAAAGCCAACGAGATGGATTCTCCACTGGAGACTCCAGAAAGTTACGCAGCCCTGCTGACACCTTGAGATTAGCCTAGTGAAAGCCATTTTGGACCCCCTCCCCCTCTTTTTTTTTTTTTGAGACAGAGTTTCACTCTTGTTGTCCAGGCTAGAGTGCAATGGCACGATCTCAGCTCACTGCAACTTCTGCTTCCCAGGTTCAAGTGATTTTCTTGCCTCAGCCTCCTGAGCAGCTAGGATTACAGGCGCCCGCCACTTTACCTGGCTAATTTTTTATGTTTTTAGTAGAGCCAGGGTTTCACCATGTTGACCAGGCTGGTCTTGAAGTCCTTGAACTCCTTGACCTCAGGTGATCCACTGGCCTCCCAAAGTGCTGGGATTATGGGTGTGAGCCACCACGCCTGGCTTCTTTTTTTTTTTTTTTTGAGATGGGGGTCTCACACGGTTGCCCAGGCAGGAGTACAGTGGCATGATCTGAGCTCCCTGAAACCTCTGCCTCCTGGGTTCAAACGATTCTCCTGCCTCAGTCTCCTGAGTAGCTGGGAGATTACAGGCGCATGTCACCACTCCTGGCTAATTTTTGTATTTTCAGTAGAGACAGGGTTTCACTATGTTGGCCAGGCTGGTCTTGAACTCCTGACCTCAAGTGATCCACCCACCTCAGCTTCCCAAAGTGCTGGGATTACAGGTCTAAGCCACTGCGCCTCGCCCCCATTTCAGACTTCTGACTTCTGGAAATGTAAAATAATAAATTTGGGACAGGTGCAGTGGCTCATGCCTGTTATCCAGCACTTTAGAAGGCTGAGGCAGGAGGATCACTTGAACCCAGGAGTTCAAGACCAGCGTGGGCAACAAAGCCAGAACTTGTCTCTACTAAAAACAAACAACAATTAGTGGCACGTGGTGATGCATGCCTGTGGTTTCAGCCACTCAGGCAGCTGAAGCAGGATTGCTTGAGCCCAGGAGAATGAGGCTGCAGTGAGCTGTGACCGCACCACTGCACTCCAGCCTGGGTGACACAGCAAGACCCTGTCTCAAATAGTAATAATAAATAATTTGTGTTGTTTTGAGCCACGGCATTTGTGGCAGTTTGTTGTAGTGGCCGTGGGAAATGGATACACCATGATCATTCATTCAGGTTGTTGAGGTCATTTTTTCAGAAGTGCTCGGCTTTGTGGCCATTCTTAGGAATTAGGCCGTGGACTTTGTTTCTTTTTTTTTTTTTTATACATAGCCATCTGATCCAAAACTTGGTGGCTTCACACAGTAACTCTTAGCCGGGTGCAATGGATCACGTCAGGCCAGGAGTTCGAGACCAGCCTGGGCAACATGGCAAAACCCCTTTTCTACTAAAAACAAAAAATTTGGCAGGCGCCTGTGTTCCCAGCTACTCGGGAGGCTGAGGGAGGAGAATCATTTGAACCCAAGAGAGTTCATTCAACCCAGACGTTGAGGCTAACTGAGATCATGCCACTGCATTCTAGGCTGGGCAACAGAGCAAGACCCTGTCTCAAAAAGACAAACAAAAAACCCAGTCACTCTTAGTTTCTGTTAGCTCTGTGGCTTGCCTGAACTCAGCTGGACAGTTGTGTTGCCGGGTGCTGCTTGGCGGGCTCTCCTCCAGGTGGAGGTGGAGGTGGCTGGGCTGGAGTCATCTGGAACTGGCACTGGGATTGGGGTGTTGGTTCCCGCTCAGCGTAGTCTCTGGGCCTCTCTTCTCCACGTGGTCTGTTCTACAGGGTAGCTGAATATCTCACATGGTTTCTCAGGACTCCCCAGAAGCCAGATTTTCATGCGGGAAGAAGCAGAAGCTGCAGGTTACTTAAGGGCAAGGCCTGGAATCTTCCGGCATCATTTCCACCACCCTCTATTGATCACAGCAGCCCCAGGCACAGACCACAGTGAGTGTGGGAAAGGACTGCACAGGGTGTGATACGGCGGGGTCCCTGACGGCAGTCTGACACAGAGTAGGCACTCTCGGCTTCGGATCTTGGCACTGTCAATTATTAGCGGTGTGACTTTGAGTAGGGAGCTTGACCTCTCTGAGCCTCCATTTCCATATTTATCAAATGGGGTAATAATAGAACTTACCTCCTAGGATTCTTGTGAGGATGCATCAGGATAGTGGATAGGAGAGCCCTGGCCCAGGACATACCCATCTGGTTGCTAGGACAGACTGGGAATATACATGAAATCCTTTTTTTTTTTTTTTTTTGAGACAGAGTCTAACTCTGTTGCCCAGGCTGGAAGTGCAGTGGCACGATCTCAACTCATTGCAGCCTTCACCTCCCAGGTTCAAGTGATTCTTCTGCCTCAGCCTCCTGAGTAGCTGGGATTACAGGCACCTGCCACCACGCACAGCTAATTTTTGTATTTTTAGTAGAGATGGGTTTCACCATGTTGGCCAAGCTGGTCTTGAACTCCTGACCTCAGGTGATTTGCCTGCCTCGGCCTCCCAAAGTGCTGGTATTATAGGCATGAGCCACGGTACCCAGCCATGTTTTATTTATTTATTTATTATTATTGGAAAAAAAAATTTTTTTTCTTTTTTTTTTTATAAGACAGGTTTTCACCATGTTGGCCAGGCTGGTCTTGAACTCCTGACCTCAGATGATCTGCCCGCCTCGGCCTCCCAAAGTGCTGAGATTACAGGCATGAGCCACCACGCCCGGCCTTATTTACTTTTTTATACGGAGTCTCACTCTGTCACCCAGGCTGGAGTATGGTGGTGCGATCTTGGCTCACTGCAACCTCTGCCTCCTGGTTTCAAGCAGTTCTCCTGCCTCAGTCTTCCGAGTAGCTGGGATTACAGGTGCACACCACCATGCCCTGCTAAGTTTTTGTATTTTTAGTAGAGACGGGGTTTCACCATGCTGGCCAGGCTGGTCTCGAACTCCTGACCTTGTGATCTGCCCGCCGTGGCCTCCCAAAGTACTGGGATTGCAGGGGTGAACCACCACGCCCAGCCCATGTTTATTTTTTATTAACAATTTTTTTTTTGAGGCAGAGTTTTGCTCTTGTTGCCCAGGCTGGAGTGCAATGGCACAGTCTCAGCTCACTTCAATCTCCACCTCCCAGGCTCAGGTGATTCTCCTGTCTCAGCCTCCCAAGTAGCTGGGATTACAGGCATGCGCCACCATGCCTGACTAATTTTTGTATTTTTAGAAGAGACTGGGTTTCACCATGTTGGCCAGGCTGATCTCGAACTCCTGACCTCGTGATCCGCCTGCCTCAGCCTCCCAAAGTACTCGGATTACAGGTGTGAGCCACTGCTCCCCTCTGGCTTTGACATTCTTTGTGGCTGTCACAGCTGGCAAAGTCGTAACGAAGGCACACAGACTGAGATGGAGGAAGTGTGTCATTGGCTGCATTTAATCTCACTGCTCCTTTTTTAGTTCCACCCTTTATTATGCCGAGGCATTTGCTGGAATTTGCTCATACGCTCACTCATGGCTAAATCTTCTGGCCGATTTCTGAACAGGACTCTTTTCAGAAGGCCCTGCATAGAGGGCTGGCTGAGTTGCAACCTGAGTGCATCCCAGGGAATCTACTTGCCCTGTCCGCAAGCAATATGCCAAGTGGACAGGAGAGGGCACCCGTGTCAGCCTGGGGATAGCACCTGCCTGTGAAAGTACCAGAGGTCATCTCTGTCATTGACCCTGGTGTAGCTCTGTATCAGTGTATGCTCAACTGTAATTAATTGAAAACCCAGTCAGTAAATGTCAATCAGTCCTTAAATCAAAAGGGAGTTTTTTTGCTGGCTTTTTAGTAAGCACTGAGGAAGGCCTCTTCATGGTTGGTGTGGTGGCTCAGTGGTGTCATTGGGAACCTGAGGTCTGTCTCTGCCGTGTTGATGCTCAGGCAGTCCTCATTGCCTCAGTAGGGCTGCTGCAGCTCCGGGCATCGTGCCTTTATGCTTCATAAGGGAGGAAGTGTGTGTGTGTGTGTGTGTGTGTGTGTGTGTGTGTGTGTGTGTGTGTGTGTGTGTTTAGAGGCAGGTGGCCAGCTAAGTGAGGGGGAACATCTTAAGGAGGAAAATCCTTTTCAGAGGCCCCCAGGAAACTTCCCCTCCACAGCCGGGTCACCTCCCATCCCTTGGCGTATGGGAGGTCGCGGTGGTGAGTATCGGCTTCTACACTATAATGGAGGCGGGGAGGATAGAATTAGAAAGACTATTACAAAGAATAATATAAATTAGCACTGGTAATCAGGAGCACTAAAGCTGTTCTGAAGTCTTTTTTCTTTTTTTGTTTTTTTGTTTTGAGATGGGGTCTCACTCCACGAAGGCTGGAGTGCAATGGCGCGATCTCAGCTCGATACAACCTCCGCCTCCTGGGTTCAAGCGATTCTCCTGCCTCAGCCTCCGGAGTAGCTGGGATTACAGACATGCGCCACCACGCCCAGCCAATTTTTGTATTTTTAGTAGAGTTGGGGTTTCACCATGTCGGTCAGGCAGGTCTTGAACTCCTGACTTCAAGTGATCCACCTGCCTTGCCCTCCCAAAGTTCTGGGGTTACAGGTCTAAGCCACTGCGCTCGGCCTCAGCCTCTCTGTTAACTGCTTCCTCTGAGCCTTAGAAACTCCAGAGTGTCCTTTATACCAAGTTGAGTTGGTCTCTCCAGGCCTGGGAGGAGAGTAGAGGTGGGGATCATTTTTTGGGGTGTGGCTGTGCCTCAGTCCATTAGGAGGCTGAGTAATTCATTAACTCAACAGATTTTTAGTCCCTGCTGTGTGCCAGAAACTGTTCTAAGAGGCATGACTCAGTAGTCGGCAGAACAAAGATCCCCTGTTCTCATGAGGCACATTTGAGGGTATTAGTTACTTGACTAGTGATGCCAGGGTACAGAGAGGTGCTTCATCCTGGATTTCCCGCCAAATTCCCTGGCTGAATCCAGCGACCCACACTGTGTCGCATCCCCCGTCCCAGCGAAGTCTCTGTAGCCAGGGAATGCAGTGCCCTAATTGGCCAGGCTCAGGAGTGCAGTTACCTCCTCCTGAATCCCTTGAACCAAAAGTTGGGGAGATAGGATCCCCCAAGATGCTGGGCAGATGGAACCAGTCCCCCTCTGGTAACTGGACCACTGTGTGTTGCTGCAGTCTCGGGTTGCTGTAATGGAGAGATGAAGCCAGGTCTCTGGGAGGAAGCACTGCCCCGCTACTGTGGCCCATACGGTTCTGTTGACACTTGGAGCACCTTTAGAGCAAGCTCAAAACGGACTGGATTGGGTGGGGCGAGGTGGCTCAACTCTGTAATCCCAGCACTTTGGGAGGCTGAATTGGGGGGGATCACCTGAGGTCAGGAGTTCAAGACCAGGCCTGGCCAACATGGTGAAACTTCATCTCTACTAAAAATACAAAAATTAGTCAGATGTGGTGGTACATGCCTGTAATCCCAGCTTTTCGGGAGGCCGAGGCAGGAGGATCACTTGAAACCAGGAGGCAGAGGTTGCAGTGAGCCGAGATCGCACCACTGCACTCCAGCCTGGGTGACAGAGCAAGACTCCGTCTCAAAAAATAAATAAATAAAATAAATAAATAAATAAACAGGCAGGATTGCCAGGTGTGGTGGTTAACACCTGTAATCCCAGCATTTTGGGAGGCCGAAACTGGAGGACCACTTGACCTCCAGAGGCTGAGGTTGTAGTGAGCCGAGATCACACCGCTTCACTGCAGCTTGGGTGACAGAGTGAGACCGTGTCGCAAAATCATCATCATCATCTGGCTGGATCACATCTAGGGAAGAGCAACCAGGGCAGAGACTGGCTTGAAGCTATGTTTACCCTGAATAATTTCTTGACTGATAGTAACAGCTTTCACTTAACATGCTTTCCATTATCTCAGCAAATGATCTTCACTGCCTTATTAGCGAGTTTATGACCATCCTGGTTTTATTCCCCACCCCTCTACACCACCCCCTTGCCACCCTGGGCCAGGCACGGTGGCTCACACCTGTAATCCCAGCACTTTGGGAGGCCTAGGCGGGTGGATTGCCTGAGCTCAGCAGTTTACAGCCAGCCTAAAAAATTAGCTGGGCATGGCAGGGTGTGCCTGTAGTCCCAGCTACTCGGGTGGCTGAGGCAGGAGAATTGCTTGAACCTGGGAGACAGAGGTTGCAGTGAGCCCAGATCACGCCACTGCACTTTAGCCTGGGCGACAGAGCAAGACTGTCTCAAAAAAAAAAAAAAAAAATAGAAGTCACATCCCCCACTGGCTCCCAAACTCCTCCTCTTATGTTTAATTATTAGCCCTTGATTATTTTGGTATATTCTTTGTTGAGATCTATGCAATGCAGTGTTCAGATCTAAAGGCCACCGTTCAGTGAGTATTGGTAAATGTACATATCATGTACCTAGGACCCAAGATAGAAAACATCATCATCTAGAAAGTTCCCTGCTGTCTCCCCTATCTGACTTCTCTGCTTACTGATTAGTTCTGCCTATTGTTCAACCTTATGTGAATGGAATCATGCACATATGTTTATGTTTAGCTTTTGTTCATTTGATACTTTTTATTTTTGAGATTAAGTCCCACTCTGTTGCCCAGGCAGGAGTGCAGTGGTGCCATCTCGGCTCACCACAACCTCCGCCTCCTGGGGATCAAGCGATTCTCCTGCCTCAGCCTCCTGAATAGCTGGGATTACAGGCGCACACCACCATGCCCGCCTAATTTTTTGTAGTTTTAGTAGAGAGACAGGGTTTCACTATGTAGGCCAGGCTGGTCTTGAAGTCCTGATCTCAGGTGATCCACCCTCCTTGGCCTCCCAAAGTGCTAGGATTACAGGCATGAGCCACCACGCCTGGCTATTTGATACTTTTGAGATACTTGTGGCTGCATGGTTGCATGTATCAATAGTTTATTTCTTCTTCCTTCTTCTTCTTCCTCCTCCTCCTTCTTCTTTCTTCTTGACAGGCCCTCCCTCTGTCACCCAGGCTGGCGGGCAGTGGCACAAACACAGCTCACTGCAGCCTCAACCTCCTGGGCTCAAGCGATCCTTCTACCTCAGCTTCCTGAGCAGCTGGGATCATAGGCGTCTGCCACCATGCCCAGCTCAAGTGATCCTCCCGCCCTTGGCCTCCCAAAGTGCTGGGATACAAGTGTGAGCCACCGCACCTGGCTAGTTTATTTCATTTATTACCGTTTTGGTTTTTTTTTGAGAGGGAGTCTCACTGTGTCTCCCAGGCTGGAGTGCAGTGGCTCTATCTCGGTTCACTGCAACCTTGGCCTCCTGGGTCCCTGTTCAAGCAATTCTCTCGCCTCAGCATCTGGAGTAGCTGGGATTACAAGCATGTGCCACCATGCCCAGCTAATTTTTGTACTTTTAGTAGAGACAGGGTTTCACCATATTGGCCATGCTGGTCTTGAACTCCTGACCTCGTGACCCACCAGCCTCAGCCTCCCAAAGTGCTGGGATTACAGGTGTGAGCCATTGCGTCCGGCCAAGACATCAATTATATGATGCGTGCTGTTTCCGTCAGTGGTATACTACTAGCAACTGCATGATAACTCAATCCAAGATAAAAATTTTAACTAAAATAACAAAGGCTGAAATTTTTTATTTTAATTTATAGATACATTTTTGTTTCAGAGACATATGATAGGACATTTGAGCATAAAAGAGTCACATTAGGATAAAACTTTATAGAGAAAGTAAAATGTAGGTGGGACTTCAAAGGCAGCAAAGAACAATGCAGACTCTTAAAAAAGAGCTGGTTGGTGTATTTTTAAATGGCTTTGGAGGCAGACAGAGGAGCAGGGGTCTGGGAGCCCCTGGGATGTCTTTGGCCCAAATCTTTCCCATCCCCATCACCCCGTGGCCAGGCTCACAGCTAAGTGGGGCCCCTATCTAGATCTCAGTGTCAGGTGTGGTTTTATCCCCAGCAACACCAGGCAGGGTCACTGGAGGTAAAGGGCAAGGCTGAGTGGGCCCTTGACATCTGCATTGCCCACCAGCCCCATGCCAGAGGAACTGGCTTATTTTCAATGTGACACTTCCTCCCTGGGCTGTTCCCAGAGTCCTCCTCCTTCACCCCTCAGTCAAGGAGGGGTCCTGGGCTTAACCCCACTCTCAGAGTCACCTGACATGTGTGGTCCTAGTCTCTAGTTTCTTCTGCTTCTAGCCACCGCCCGTTCCCCTGCCCCATTCCCATGGGTGCCTAGGTCTCAGCCTCCCTGCTGGCTTAGTTACCTCTCAGCCATCTGCTCCCACCTCAGTTTGAGGCTTGCTCTGATTCCCTCCCCTTCTGTCTACTCCCCCCAACCCCTTTTGTTTTTGTGGCTTCTGCTGTCTTTCCATCCATGACTGCTATTTTACTTGGGCTTGAGGAGGGAGCAGAGGTATAGGCTTAACCAGGAATACTGGGGCAAAGGTGGCTTATTTGATTTTTTTGAAAAAAGTTTGAATTATCTGTTTTGGCCAGGCACAGTGGCACACACTAGTAATCCCAGCACTTTGGGAGGCCAAGGCAGGCAGATTGCTTGAGCTCAGGAGTTCAAGATCAGCCTAAGCAACATGACGAAACCTCATCTCTATCAAAGAGAAAAAAAGCCCTGGTCGTTTTGGCTGGACACATTTTGGCCTGTAATCCCAGCACTTTGGGAGGCCGAGGCGGGAGGATTGTCTGAGGTCAGGAGTTTGAGACCAGCCTGGTTAACATGGTTAAACCCCGTTTCTACTGAAAATATAAAAAAATCAGGCAGGCGTGGTCACGCGGTCCTGTAATCCCACCTGCTCGGAAGGCTAAGGCAGGAGAATTGCTTGAACTTGGGAGGTAGAGGTTGCAGTGAGCCAAGAACACACCATTGCACTCTAGCCTGGGCAACAGAGCAAGACTCTGTCTCAAAAATAAATAAATAAATAAATAAATAATTGGCCAGGCACAGTGGCTCATGCGTGTAATCCCATGTAATCCCAGCACTTTGGGAGGCCGAGGTGGGTGGATCACCTGAGGTCAGGAGATCAAGACCAGCTTGGCCAACATGACGAAAGCTTCTCTCTACTAAAAATACAAAAATTAGTCAGGCATGTGCCTGTAATCCCAGCTACTCGGGAGGCTGAGGCAGGAGAATCACTTGAACCTGGGAGGTGGAGGTTGCAGTGAGCCGAGATTGCGCCACTGCACTCCAGCCTGGGCAACAAGGGTAAGACTCTGTCTCAAAAAAAAAAAAAAAAATTTACACACACACACACACACACACACACACACACACACACACACATTAGCCAGGCATGCTGGTTCTCGCCTGTAGTCTCAGCTACTTGGGAGGCTGAGGCGGGAGGATTGCTTGATGCCTGGGATTCAAGGCTACAGTGAGCCGTGATATCATCAACTATGCTGCAGGATTAAGGGGCCCAACAAGGCCTTTCGCACCTGGACAGGTGAACCTGGCATGAATTCCCAGAAGCAGAATGATTGACTCCAGGGTGCGCACGGATTTACACTTGCACCAGCAAATGGGTGAGAAGGTCCATTTCCTCACAGTCTAGCCACCTGGGGGCTGTTTCTGTTTTCATTTCTCTACTTTGAACTAATTTTAGACTCACAGAGAAGTTACAATAATAGTACAGAGAGTTCCCACATACCTTTCACTCAGAGTCTCCAGATGATAACATTTTACATAACCACAACGCAGTGAGGCGACCCAGGAAATTAACACTGCTGTAATGCCATTAGCCAGCCTGCAGGCCTCATCCCATCTCAGCAGTGTTTCCACTGGTGTCCTTTTCTGCCTGTTCCAGGATCTTCTCCAGAAACCTATGTTCATTTAGGTGTCATTTTTTTTTTAGACAGAGTCTGGCTCTTGTTGTCCAAGCTGGAGTGCAGTGGCGTGATCATGGCTTACTGCAGCCTCTGCCTCCTGGATTCAAGTGATTCTCCTGCCTTAGCCTCCTGAGTAGCTGGGATTATAGGCACTCACCAGCTACCACGCCCAACTAATTTTTGTATTTTTAGTAGAGACGGGGTTTCACCATGTTGGTCAGTCTGGTCTCGAGCTCCTGACCTCGTGATCTGCCTGCCTCGGCCTCCCAAAGTGCTGGGATTACAGGTGTGAGCCACCGCGCCCGGCCTCATTTATTTTATTTATTTATTTTTTTGAGACTGAGTCTCACTCTGTCACCCAGGCTGGGCAGGGTGCAATCTCGGCTTACTGCAACCTCCGCCTCCCGGGTTGAAGCAGTTCTCCTGCCCAGCCTCCCGAGTAGCTGGGATTACAGGCATGCGCCACCACGTTCGCCTAATTTTTTATTTTGGTAGAGACAGGGTTTTGCCATGTTGGCCAGGCTGGTCTCCAACTCCTGACCTCAAGTGATCCGCCTGCCTCAGCCTCTTTAAGTGCTGAGATTATAGGTGTGAGCCACCAGGCCCGGCCTTAATAAGGGAATTTCTAAACACTCCTCATTTGGAAATTTTTTTCTCATCTCTTACTATTTTTTCCCTGTCTTTTATGCTCAGTTGACTTCCTTGTATGGAAGATAAGGATTTAATGTTTTTCCTCTCTCTCTCCCATATTAAATACCTCTCACTCCTCACTAACGAAAGTTCCGGTTACCCATTCCTCGGGACTTAGCCTCTCAGTAGCCAGCATGTCCATCATGGCCCTGTTGGCATCCTGGGCTCCAGCAGTCGCTGCTGTGTCCTTATGACGACTCTTCACTGTCATTCATGGTAGAGTAGTGGCCCTTATGAGGAATACTTCCCCTTCATTTTACAAGGAAGCAGCCATCAGGTGCAGGCGTGTTCCCAATAGTGGGGGAGAGGTACTTTCTCCTGCTTATTTGTCCATAAACCCCCGAGGCCCCAGTCCCCCACCGTGGAGGGGACGTGTTGGGTCCTAGCAGCCCATTTCCTGAGGAAAGGGTTGCATTCCAGCCACCTGCAGTTTCATGCTTAGAAAAATGCTTGAACAGTAGTTAACTGCGGCCAAGTACATCACTTGACTTGACTCTGTGGGTTAAGATATCCCTCTTTTCCACTGGAAATCTCCTCCCTGGGCCTGGTCAGCCACCGTGTTGTGACCTAGAATGTCTGGAGCTCGGGGCTGAGCGAGATCTGAGCCCAGGGGTTTGGGTCCTGAAGTTCTGAGTGGCCCCTGGAAGTGCATGTGACAGTCGAGTGAGAAGAGGGCTTGGGAGATGGTGCCCTGAGAAATCCCAGCGACTGAGGCCAAGGAAAGGGTCTGTAGCAGAGACAGATGGATGGAGGGGGTGCCTGGAGCGTAGAGAAGCACACGTCTCTGGGAAGAGGGGTGATGCCACATTCTCTTGAGGGGACAGATAACCCCAAAATCATCAGGAGGGAGAGAGAGAAAGAAGGAGGACGGGGGGAGCCAGGGACAGGGAGCCATACCCAGTGTCCATGGGGACCTCCACAGATCAGCTTTTTCACTGAGGGCCTGCTCTGTGCCTGATCTGGGGTGGGGGGACAGTGCAGTGACTGAGTTAGCCTTAGGCCCTGCCCGCATGGGCCTTACAGTCCAGTTGCAGAGACAGACTTGTCACCATGCAGTGACGACTCAGAGCAATCAGAGCTTGGATAGAGGAGCCTAGGGGTCTGGAGGTCAGGGGAAGGGGGAGAGGACATCTGAGCTAGGATTCTCCAGTATGGAAGACAGATGAAAGGGAACGAGTCTGGGGGAAGAGTCCGGGAGGAGGTGGAAAACGATTCTCTGTAACCCAAGAGTAGATTCAGACCGGTGGGTAGGATGTACTTCCAGGAATAAAATTCCTAACAGGAGTCAGGAAGAGGATATTAGGTTAACATTTATAAACTGAGCATTTTGTCACTTACTCTGTCATTGCCATTCTCCCAGTCCTGCCAGTTGAGTATTTTAACCCCCAGTTCTGATGAGGAAACACCAAGGCTCAGCTTGCATTGCATATCCAGAAAGTCACAGAACCAGGATTTGAGTCCAGGTTGCCATTTATTAAGTCCTTGCCTAATAGTCCTTGCTGCTGTTTATTACGGCTGGCCTCATGTTAAGCCCAGGGAGCTTTGAGAACCTTGAAAATGTGTCTGACCCAGCCTGTGGTTCAGGGAGGGCTTCTTGGAGGAAGGGACAGTCCAGCTGAGATTTAAAAGATGAATTGGTATCTTTTTCCAAAAAAAAAAAAACAACGATGAATTGGGAGCCGGGCGTGGCGGCTCACGCCTGTAATCCCAGCACTTTGGGAGGCTGAGGCGGGTGGATCACGAGGTCAAGAGATCGAGACCATCCTGGTCAACATGGTGAAACCCCGTCTCTATTAAAAATATAAAAATTAGCTAGGCATGGTGGTGTGCGCCTGTAGTCCCAGCTGCTCGGGAGGCTGAGGCAGGAGAATTGCTTGAACCCAGGAGGCGGAGGTTGCGGTGAGCCAAGATCGGGCCATTGCACTCCAGCCTGGTTAACAAGAGTGAAACTCCGTCTAAAAAAAAAAAAAAAAAAAGAAAAGGAAAGAAATGGAAAAAGACAGAAAAAGAGGAGTGGAGGGGGCCAGGCATGGTGGTTCATGCCTGTAATCCCAGCACTTTGGGAGACTGAAGTGGGTGGATCACCTGATGACAGGAGTTTGACACCAGCCTGGCCAACATGGTGAAAACCCATGTCTACTAAAAATAGAAAAAATTAGCCGGTTGTGGCAGATGCCTGTAATCCCAGCTACTCGGGAGCCTGAGGCAGGAGAATCACTTGAACCTGGGAGGTGGAGGTTTCGGTGAGCTGAGATCGCACCCCAGACAGAATTGTGACAGCTAATGTAATGGTATTAGCCTAGGTATGAAATGCAAGAGTGAGTAAAACAGCCCTAGGCCCACCCCCTTGCAGAGCTTATGGTCCAGTGGAGGAGACAGATCTGTCATCAGTGACACCCAGGATTGGTCAGCGCTGGGATATAAGAGCCCAAGGGGCTGAGAGAGCCCAGAGGGGGCACCTGACCCAGCGTGGGCAAGTCCAGGAAAGCTTCCTGAAGGAGACAGCCAAGCTGCATCTGTGGAGGACAAGTAGGAATTAGCAGATATGTAGGAGAGAAAAATCAATAAAATCAAAAGATGTTTTTCTGAAAAGATTAATACTAATCAGAGGGGGGGGAAAAGAAAGAAAACACAAATTTTTATCAAAAGCCGTGAAAAATGAGACATCAATACAGTTCCTAACTGTAGGATAGCAGGAGGATATTAGGAACAACTTAAGCCAATACATTTGGCAATGTAGGCTGGGCACAGTGGCTCACGCCTGTTAGCCCCGCACTTTGGGAAGCTGAAGTAGGTGGATCATTTGAAGTCAGGACTTTGAGACCAGCCTGGCCAACATGGTAAAACCCCACCT
Source organism: Ateles fusciceps (assembly GCA_036589455.1). Taxonomy (NCBI): domain Eukaryota; kingdom Metazoa; phylum Chordata; class Mammalia; order Primates; family Atelidae; genus Ateles; species Ateles fusciceps. Next base: position 1,306,695 of record JAZHEH010000929.1, on the reverse strand, counting down.
CTACTAAAAATTAAAAATAAAAAATAAAAATTAGCCAGACATGGTGGCAGGTACCTGTAGTCCCAACTAATCGGGAGGCTGAGGTAGAATCGCTTGAACTCAGGAGTTAGAGGTTGCAGTGAGCCAAGATCACCCCACTGCACTCCAGCCTGGGCGCACAGAGTGAGACTCTATCTCAAAACAATAAAAATAAAAATTGGCAACATAGAGAAAACAGACAGTTTCCTTGGAAGCCACAATTTAGCAATATTGACACGAGAAGAAACAAAATCTGAGTAGTTGTATCTGTTAGAGATGTTGAATGCACCTTCCCATGAAGAAAACTGCAGGTCCAAGGCTGGTGCAGTGGCTCACACTTGTAATTCCAAGTTTGGGAGACTGAGGTTGGAGAATCTCTTGAGCTTGGGAGTTAAAGACTGCAGTGAGCCATGATCATGCCCCTGCACTCCAGCCTGGGGGACACAGTGAGACCCTGTCTTAAACAAAAAAGGAAAGATTCCAATGGCTTCACTGGTAAATTCCTCCAAACATTTAAGAGAAAGAACACTATCCGGGCACGGTGGCTCATGCCTGTAAGCCCAGCACTTTGGGAGGCCAAGGCGGGCAGACCACCTGAGGTCAGGAGTTAAATATCAGCCTGGTGAAATATGGTGAAACCCCGTCTCTACTAAAAAGACAAAAATTAGCTGGGCATGGTGGCATGCGCCCGTAATCCCAGCTACTTGGGAGGCTGAGTCAGGAGGATTACTTGAACCCAGGAGGCAGAGGTTGCAGTGAGCCAAGATCGTGCCTCTGCACTCCAGCCTTGGCGACAGAGCGAGACTTCGTCTTAAAAACAAACAAACAAACAAACAAAAAAACAGAACATACAGTAAAAACTGCATACAAATCCCCTGTAGAAATGGGGGGTGGGTGGAAGGGCGGCCACGTGGGGACAGAGCGCTCACCTTCCTAGCGGGGTTGGATGACGAGCAGTAACCATGGTGTAGATCTGGACAAACCTCCACTGAAGAGCTCAGAAATGAGTGAGGGCTGCTTACGGTGGGGATGTCCAGGAGATGGCACTCGAGGAAGACTCAGAAATGAGTGAGGGCTGCTTATGGTGGGATGTCCAGGAGATGGCACTCGAGGAAGACTCAGAAATGAGTGAGGGCTGCTTATGGTGGGATGTCCAGGAGATGACACTCGAGGAAGACTCAGAAATGAGTGAGGGCTGCTTATGGTGGGATGTCCAGGAGATGGCACTCGAGGAAGACAGGCTGGCGACGGCAGTAGTTGAGGGTTCCTCTGAGGAGGGGACTTCGACTTCACATTTTATAGTTTGAGCACTTTGTTTTCCTGCAATGTGTTACTTTTATTTGCGAGGCGGGGGGGTGGTGATGGGGGGAAATGGTAGATTGGTTCTTTTCTTCTGACCAATTCCTTCTGATTGCTGTGTGGAGGACAATTGCAGAGGGTGACATATGGGAAGGAGGCTGGAGGTAGGACTCACTTAAGCGTTAGGCTTAGATCTAATGAGCATCAATGTGCAGGCCCGGCCTCACACTGGGAGTGCTGGGGACACAGTAGTGACCATGACAGCCCTGGGCCCCGCTCTTGTGAGGCTTACAGGCCAGTGAGGGAGACTGATGGCAGACAGGTAACTAGATAGCCACCATTCCTGATTGTGATAGGCACTTGGAAGGGGGTAGACAGGGTGTATTCCCCCCTGTTCTCAAGGTCAGGGAGGGGATGTGGGTCAGAGCTGGGTTGGAGCCTGGACCAGGACAGCAGAAGGGAGTCCACTGAGAGAGACGTTCAAGATGCAGAGTGGACCCGACACGCAGCGGAGAGGCCGTGGGAGGAGGGTAGCAGCCGGGAGGAGACCCTGGTCTCTAGCCGGGGGGCAGGTGGATATGAGGCTGGGAGCTGGGTTCAGGTTCGAACATGCTGAGTGTGAGGGTTCTGGGAGACATCTGGAGCCTGTTGGCCCCCCCCAGGTCTGGTGAGTCCTCTGGCTTATCCCGTCCCCGGCGCCTCATAGCCATCCCTTCTTCATAGCCCTTCATTCCTACCTGGACCGTGTTTCCTGAACCCCCACATCTGACCGCTGGCCCGAGGGAGAATGCCGTCGGCCCCCACTCTGAAAGCCCTTCAACACGTGCCTGTGTGCACACACATACCCTCTTTGATTTGCTTTCCTGTGCCCTGGGTATGTGCCCACTCCAGTTGGCACACCCAGACCTACCTGCTCGTCCAGATCCCCATGCTTGGTCTACACTGAGACACTTGCAGTTGCACGCTCGGACCCTCACCCAGGAAGGCCAAAGGAGCTGGAGCCCTCGCCGCTCAGCACTCTGGCCACCGTGCTAGGTATCCCTGACGTGAAAGAGGCAGTGACAGTTATGGACCCAGCTCTGGGCCGACCACCAGGACTGGCGTGTGTCATTGTCAGGATGCTGTCCTTCCTGTGTTACAAAGGGTGGGGGGGTCAGGGAAGGCTGTCATTGTCCAGGCAGCAAGTGACAGAGCCCTGGGGGAGACTCCAGGTCGGCCTGACCCTAAGACGTCAGTGTGGGAGGGGTCTCCACAGACTGGACCCCAGGAACCCACAAGCCTAGGGCCTAAGCCACAGTCAGCCCTAGCAGAAACTGTAGCACCTGACAGTGACTGCCCAGGCTCTGGGCTCGCTGCTCAGGTCTTCCCCTCCAGCTCCAGCAGAGCTCCCCAAGCCTTCCTGCCACCGCACCCCACTTGAAGATGAAAAATGGTGTAGTGGCTGGGCGCAGGGGCTCTCGCCTGTTGTCCCAGTACTTTGGGAGGCCAAGGCAGGATGATTGCTTGAGTCCAGGAGTTCAAGACCAGCTTCAGCAACATAGCAAGACCACATCTCTACAAAAATTAAAAAAAAAAAAAAAAAATAGAAAAACAGCCAGGCATGATGGGGCACCTGTAGTTCCTGTGTTTCCAGCTGCTCCAGAGGCTGACATGGGAGCATTTTTGAGTCCAGGTGTTCGAGGTTGCAGTGAACTGTGATGGAGCCGCTGTCTTCCATCCCAGACAACAGAGTGAGATCCCATCTGTTAAATAAATAAATGTGACGCAGTATGGCAAGACTCCGTCTCTACCCAACCCCCAAAAAAGTAGCCAGTCGTGGTGTTGCATGCACCTGTAGTTCCAGCTACTTGGGAGGCCGAGGTGGGAGGATGACTTGATCCTGGGAGGCAGAGGTTATAGTGAGCCAAGATTGCACCACTGCACTCCAGCCTGGGTGACAGAACCAGATCCTGGCTCGGAAAAAAAAAAATCACGTGCCCTCTAGTATATTTTCAAGTTGACAACGGAAACTTGTCTTCACAACCTTAAGTAGTTGTGAAGGATATAATTTCTGGTTCTGATGATACCGACATGTTGAAACAGCTGGTAGATCCTTCCCTTCATGTTTATTGCGGTTCACTTACAATAATAATGATCTGATGCCTACCAATGTCTGGTTTAAAGACATATATATAAAAGGCCAGGCATAGTGGCTCAAGCCTGTGATCCCAGCACTTTGGGAGGCTAAGGCAGGCGGATCGCTGGAGCCCAGGAGTTCGAGACCAGCCTGGGCAACATTCTGATACCCTGATATTGATACTGAAGGTGTACCGGTAGTCCCAGCTACTCAAGGGACTGAGGTGGGAGGATCACTTGAGCCTGGAAGGTCGAGGCTGCAGTGAGCCGCGATTGTGCCACTACATTCCAGCCTGGGTGACAAAGCAAGTCCCCATCTCAAAAATATAAAAAAGAACAAGCTCTTCTTTTTCAGTCAGAAATTTCACATGGTTTCTTTTTGTTCGTGTACTTTTAAATTTACAGTCCACATACCCACAGAATTCCATCTAATGATTTATATGTCGGCAACCAAAATACATACAGAAATGTACATGTTAATTTCCTGTGACCATAAGGTTCTAAATGCTGAATTATTTTCTTCTGGATTGAGTTAACTTTGAAATTATTATTAGTGCACAGTTCCTTTAAAATGTTCATCTGTTATACATTTTCATGAATTATTACTAAACCTTAAAAGTAAAAGATGTTGGAAATGAATCTGCAAAGGCACTAGACAAGGGTCCCCTCTATGGTTTCCTGTGCCCTTGGATGAATATTAATTTGCAGGAGTGAGTCAGGGTACAGCGCCCATTCTGCATTGGTTTTAAAGACTCAAGTGCTGAGAATCTGCCTTCATAAAGAAGCAGCTAGGCAAGGAAGGAGTTTGTTCCAGCAGCACCACTCACCTCTTGAGCTGCCTCCAAGGTATGTGCCCCAAACCTCACTGTGAAGAGGCCCAGCTCTTAGCTCCGCCTTCAGGGCTGGTGAAGTTCTAGGACTGGAGCCATCAGACTTGCAAAAATGATTGATTACTGCGTGTTCAGAGGCACTTAGCGTCAACTCCGGCCTTGAGCTGCCCTTTCTTTGGAGCCAGGAGCCCCCACACCCTCTCCTTAACTGCAGCCCCAACTCTGCACTTGGGAAAATAACGCAAGAAAGGGGGTTGGTCTTTCTCCTGGAAAGTGGGTGGGTCAACAGTGCCAGGACAGGACTGCTGGGCTGGCGGTGGCTTAAGGGAGGAACACAAGGAGCTAAGCATCTGGCAAAGGGACCTTTACACCTTCCATGAACTTGGCGCTGTGGGAGCTCCTGGTGTCCTTCCTGGGGTGTGGCCCCCCCAAGTCTGAGGACCACCCCTCTGGGCAGTGTTTCTCATCCCTGGCTAACTTGCTAGAATCTTCTGATCTTTTCAAAGACCCCTGGGTTACTCAGGCTAGGTGACTGCATTCCCTGGGTGAGAGGGGCGGGGCTTGCAGGGGCACCCAGAATGCGGCCTGACTCTCTCTTCCCCCGCAGTGTACCACTGGGTGGAGATGCGGACCAAGATGCGCATCATGGGCTTCCGGGGCACGGTCATCAAGCCGCTGAACGAGGAGGCGGCAGCCGAGCTCGGCGCGGAGCTGCTGGGCGAAGCCACCATCTTCATCGTGGGCGGTGGCTGCCTGGTGCTGGAGTACTGGCGCCACCAGGCGCAGCAGCGCCACAAGGAGGAGGAGCAGCGCGCCGCCTGGAACGCGCTGCGGGACGAGGTGGGCCACCTGGCGCTGGCGCTCGAAGCGCTGCAGGCGCAGGTGCAGGCGGCGCCGCCACAGGGCGCCCTGGAGGAACTGCGCGCAGAGCTGCAAGAGGTGCGCGCCCAGCTCTGTAACCCCGCATCCCAGGCAATGCCTGCATCCAAGAAATAAGAGCTCGCTGGAGCCTGAATTTGGGCGTGGCCGTATGTACCTAACAGTGGCCTTCTTCCCGCACCACCGCTGCCTGCACTGGCCCAGTGGAAACCACCAGGATCTTGATGCAACTTGGTATTTGGTTACCCCGGCTGATGAAAGCAGTGGTTACCTGCCACTGGGACCAGCAGGCAAAGCGTTGCAACATAGCCCCCTCCGTCATCCTTCACCCCCAACCCCCACTCCAAACCAGGACGACCTGCAAGGCCCCAGCCAGCAGGACATCGCGGGCACTCTGGCAGATGAGAAAGTGGAACCTGGACTTGAGCTGACTGCAATGTATTATTGTTACCCCCACCCCTGGTGTACCTGATCAGTGTTAACCTTTCCCGGGACACTCCTCCCTTACACTGGAACACCCCCTTCCTTTTGTCAATCGGTACAGACCACTGTAAGGAAATGAAGTGTCTTGCAGTGGCCTTTTCTCCCCCATCACCTTCAAGGTCACCTCTAGCTGTGGATCACAGCTCTCTTCAGGAGAAAAAAGAGATGTGGCTGGGAGCTGTGGCTCAGGCCCGTAAACCCAGCACCTTGGCAGGCGGAGGCAGGCAGATCACTTGAGGTCTGGAGTTCAAGACCAGTCTGGCCAGTATGGTGAAACCCCGTCTATATTAAAAATGCAAAATTTGGCTGGGCACAGTGGCTCACACCTGTAATCCCAGCACTTTGGGAGGCTGAGGTGGGTGGATCACTTAAAGTCAGGAGTTCGAGACCAGCCTGGCCAACATGATGAAACCCCATCTCTACTAAAAATACAAAAACTAGCCGGGCGTGGTGGCACGCGCCTGTAATCCCAGTTACTTGGGAGGAGAAGCACTTGAACCTGGGAGGTGGAGGTTGCATTGAGCCGAGATGGCACCATTGTACTCTAGCCTGGGCAACAGAGCAAGACTCTGTCTCAAAACAAAACCAAAAATTAACCGGGCATGGTGGCGGGTGCCTGTAATCCCAGCTACTTGGGAGGCTGAGGCAGAAGAATTACTTAAAACCAGGAGGTGGAGGTTGCAGTGAGGTGAGATCATGCCATTGCACTCCAGCCTGGGTCACAGAGCGAGACTGTCTCAAAAAAAAAAAAAAGAAAAGAAAAAACCCACGAAAGGTCCTGGCCTGCAGTCAATCCATGGAATCACTGTACCTCCTTGAGGCCCCAAGTGGACTATTCCAGCAGAACCCCCTCATCCTTGAGTCTGTGGCACAACTCACTGGAATGGCGCTGCAGGGGCTTTTCTGGCAATGTCCTCCGACCCCCTTTCCGTGGTGGAAATTTGATCCTAATTAGGGCTAATCCAGCGTGTCCTTCAGCCTCGGCCTCCTGTTTCCTGTCCTCAGAGTCCCTGGACCTTGTACTGCATGGCGGGTCCTTTCTTACCTTCCCCACTGTGCTCAGTAGCATTTCTCAGGGCCCCAGTCAAATCCAAGTCCATGGATTCCGTTGTCACATCCTCCATCTTCCATCCACTTCTCCTGATCTGTGTGTTCTTGCCGTCTTGCAGCTCTGGACTGATCCAACAGTCCATCTTCATACAGAGGTATCTTCCGGCCTCCACAGCCGCCAGTCCCACCCCTATCCCACTGATTAGGCCACCAGTTGGCCTTAACTCCTTAATTTCCTGGGGCTGCCATAACAGGTCACCACTGGGTCATGAACTTGATGGCTGAAGTCCAACAGGAATTTAATTCATGTGCTTCTGGAGTCCCGAAGTCTGAAGCCAAGGTGCTGACAGGGACAGCTCACTCTTCCAGCTCCTGCTGACTCCAGGCCTTCCCTGGCTCTGCCTCCAGCTTCACGTGGCCGCCTCCTTCTGTTTTGTCTCTTACAAGAACACCTGTCATTGCAGTTAGGGTCGATCTTAAGTTCAGGATGATCCCACCTCAAGACCCTTAACCTAATCGAATCTTTTGAAAAACCTTTTTTTCAAATAAGCTGTCATAATCACAGGTCCTGGGGGTTAGTATGTGGACGTGTCTGTTGGGGGTCCACCATTCAAGCCATTCAGCCCACTACCACTCCCCCACCCCAAGAGTATGCTGGCGTCTAGGCGCAGTGGCTCACACCTGTAATCCCAGCACTTTGGGAGACCAAGTCAGGAGGGATCTCTGAGCCCAGGAGTTGAAGACCAGCCTGGGCAACATAGTGAGATCGCATCTCTACAAAAGTAAAAAAATGATTCAGACGCACTGGTGCATGCCTGTAGTCCCAGCTACTTGGGAGGCTGAGGCAGGAGGATCACCTGAGCCCTGGAGGTTGAGGCTGCAGCGAGCCGTGATCACGCCACTACACGCCAGCCTGGGTGACAGAGTGAGACCCTGTCTCAAAAAAAAAAAAAAAAAGTACTCTGGGACTCCTGCCAACCTTGCAGGCCATGTGGCCTTCTAGCTGAGAGGAACAGTCTGGGAACCGCCCTTTGCCACTGGGTTTCTCTTCCAGGATGCACCACTGAATCGGGAGGCGGGTGGGCCCCACTAGCCTGCAGTCTGCCCTTCTGACTGTAGCTGTCTCCCAATTAGAGGAGCTGCAGGGTGATGAAGGCATCCTGAGTATTTGAGAACCGTCACGTGGATCGCCACAGTGGGTACAGAGCTTATTAAAATCAGGAGGGAAGTGGGGGAGGGTTCTGCGGGGGGGAGAGGCCCAAAAGTCACTCTATGAGCTGGGGAAACTGAGGCCAAGGGTAAGCAAGGGGACTTGCCAGAGGTGCCACAGCCAATGAGGGGCTGGCTGCCCAGGGTGGTGAAGTAGTAGGGGCAGAGTGAGGAGAGAGAGGCAATGACTGATTGGAGGCTGGGGGGTGGTGATCTCTACACCGGCCCAGGGCATCCCAGAGGTGACGTTGGCAGTAGGGGACCCTCTCTATCCCCTCTCAGAGCAGCCCTGGATCACACCTGAGATTACAGCATTGAGTAAACGGGGTGACCATTCACCTGGGCCCGCTCCCGGGAGGCTACAGGTGAAAGAGGGAGGGCGGGATTTACCCCATTTCCACCCTCACCTCCCTCCTCTAAGGAGGTGAAAATGGCCTGAACCAAGATCTGTCAGATAGAAAGCCAAGAAACAGGTTCTGAAACAGCATTTTTCTGTTTTATTTTTATTTTTATATCTTTTTGAAGACAGAATCTAGCTCTGTTGCCCAGGCTGGAGTGCAGTGGCCCGATCTCAGCTCACTGCAACTTCCACCTCCCAGACTCAAGCAATTCTGCCTCAGCCTCCTGAGTGGCTGGGATTACAGGCACATGCCACCACACCCGGCTAATTTTTGCATTTTAGTAGAGACCAGGTTGCCCAGACTGGTCTCGAACTCCTGACTTCAGGTGACCCGCCCGCCTTGGCCTCTCAGATGCTGGGATTACAGGCGATAGCCACCTCATCTGGCCTGAAACAGCGTTTCAGTTCGTTCTAGAAGAGGGAGAGAAGCTGGAGCAGAGGGAACTGACCGAGTGGGTCCTGAGTGGGGCTGTGACCCAGGCCAGGTGTGGTGGCTCACGCCTGTCATCCTGGCACTCTTAGAGACCGAGGTGGACGGATCACATGAGGTCAGGAGATCGAGAACAGCCTGGCCAACATGGTGAAACCCCATCTCTACTAAACATCCAAAAATTAGCTGGGGGTGGTGGCGCATGCCTGAATCCCAGCTATTCAGGGGGCTGAGGTACGAGAATCGCTTGAACTCAGGAGGTGGGGGTTGCCGTGAGCCAAGATCGCACCACTGCACTCCAGCCTGGGTGACAGAGTGAGACTGAGTATCACACACACAAAAAGAAAGTGGTAGGAATGCGAAGACAGGCAGGAGGAACCCCAGTTCCTGACCCCAGCGCAGTCCTGACCCGATGGAGTGCTGCTCTCACATCTCAGAGACTTCGCACTCAGTCCTGCCCTCCCCTGACAGGCGGCCAGTCGTCGTGGGCAGCAGGGCCATCTGCTTTCCCCACTGCAGTGTCGGGGGTGGCCAGGGTGTGTGGAAATGGAAAGAACGTCCTCTCAAAATGTGAGAGGCCAGAGGATGGTTCACCGCTCGTGTGTTCAGCTAGCTAAAATTCCGTATACCTTGCGATTTGGGGAGAGGGTTAGAATAAATTTGTAAATAAAACTGATTGTCTTCGAGTTGATACATTCTTTTTTCATATTTAAAAAGTCCTTGTGGCCGGGCACAGTGGCTCACTCCTGTAATCCCAACACTTTGGGAGGCCAAAGCAGGTGGATCACCTGAGGTCAGGGGTTCAAGACCAGCCTGACCAATATGAAACCCCGTCTCTACTAAAAATACAAACATTGGCAGGACATAGTGGTGGGTGCCTGTAATCCCAGCTACTCGGGAGGCTGAGGCCGGAGAATTGCTTGAACCCGGGAGGCGGAAGTCGCAGTGAGCCGAGATCGCCATGAGCCATTGCGCTCCAGCCTTGGCAACACGAAGGAAACTTCATCTCAAAAAAAAAAAAAAGGCCAGGCTGGGTGGCTCACGCCTGTAATCCCAGCACTTCAGGTGGCTGAGGCCAGCAGATCACTTGAGGAGTTTGAGACCAGCCTGGCCAATATGGTGAAACCCTGTCTCCAGCAAAAATACAAAAATTAGCCAGGCGTAGTGATGCATGATGAGCCGAGACTGCACCACTGCACTCCAGCCTCAAGCCCGGGCAACAGAGCACGACTCTGTCTCATAAATAAATAATAAAGTCTATGTCAACCTTAGGAAAAATATCCTTCATTTATTCTTTCATTCAAAAAGCTCACTGAGGTGGTGCCGCACTGGGGCATGGGCCCAGCGTCCTCAGTAGGGCGTTGCCCACACACACACACACAAAAACCAGAAAAACTCACTGAGTTACCCACTCTATCCCACCCTGTGCCGGGGTTGCAGCGGTGACGGGGACAGCCCCAGCCCTGCCTTCACCAGGGCTTACATACAAATGCTCACACTTACATTTCTTCTCCCTGCCCCGCCTCATAGTTGTTTAGGAAGCAAGGACTGGGCTGAATCCAGACTCCTCCCCCTCCGGAGTGACTCGGGACTACAGGGTGTAAACAACAGAAACCCATTCATCCCAGCTCCCAAAACCCTGGGAGGCGCCTTGAGAGCTGTGCCTCTCCCATCTCCTGGCAGGCCGTGCTGTCCCCCTCGTTGGTTTCTGTCGGCCAGGCCCCTGCCTGGAGCGGGGCAAGATGGCTGAGAGCCACCCCAGGAGAAAATGGGCCTTATGTAAGCTCCAGCCTGATCTGTTGGCCCACAGAGCCGCTCCTGGGCTGGTCACCGTGTTGCTGAGTGGTGGGCTTGGGTCCCCCCAGTGGCAATGGCATGGGGCTGAAGTCGGTGTGGACAGGGAGAGGGGGGAGCTGGCATCGGATACGTGTACTGAGTATCAGCTGTGTACCAGGCGCCATTCTAGTAGCTGGGAACCAGTTGGGAACAAACAGAGGCCCTCTCTGAAGCTGATATTCTAGTGTCAGAGACCAGAAGTAAAGAAGGAAAGAGCTGGCCAGGCACGGTGGCTCACCCCTGTAATCCCAGCACTTTGGTAGGCTGAGCCCACTGGATCACAAGGTCAGGAGATGGAGACCATCCTGGCCAACATGGTGAAACCCTATCTCTACTAAAAATACAAAAATTAGCTGGATATGGTGGCGGGCGCCTGTAATCTTAGCTTCTCGGGAGGCTGAGGCAGGAGAATCACTTGAATCCAGGAGGCAGAGGTTGCAGTGAACTGAGATCATGCCACTGCATTCCAGCCTGGTGACAGAGTAAGATTCTGTCTCAAAAAAAAAAAGAAGAAGAAAGAAGGAAAGAGCTAATCCAGCATGGGGATGCTGGGAGTTGAGAGCAATGGAGGCGGGGGAGGAGCTCCGGATACACAGGGACCGCTGATCTAGACAGCTGGGCGTCGAGGAGGCAGCACTTCAGATGGAGGGAAATAGAGAAAGGGCTGCATCTTTGAAAGTCCCAGGACAGATGTGGAGTTGGCCTGCTCCTGGAACAGCAAGAGACTCTGGCTGTCTTTTTTTTTTTTTTTTTTAAGTAATAAAAATATATTGAGAATTGCCGGGTTGGTGGTTATCTCCTCCCAGCCTTGAGGGAGGGAACAAGGCTGTAGGAAATCACTGAGAAATCACACACTGTCCCAACAGCCCCGGCCAACACAGGGAGAAGGAAAGTAATTCCCCCAGAAAGGGGCTGGTCTTCAGTCTCCCTTCATCCAAGAGGGGTTCGGGGGACCTGTGCAGGGGGGACCATCGCATGGTACTGGAGCGGGGTAGGGCTGTGCGGGACCCCTGGCAGGCTCCTCAAAAACTGGTAAAGCAGATCCACTTCCTCTGGGGGTGGAGTTCTTGGTGAAGAGGCTCATTTCTTACCCTTTACGAGGCCGTCACTTCCTCAGGTGAAGCTTTCCTCCTGTAGGTTCAGCACAGGGTTACCAGCAGTGAGATAGATACGATTCTGTGATGCGGCCATCGTCCTGGAGATACTGCTCTGGCCGTCAGGATAGAGGAGTGGCTCGCTGACCAAGGCCTTCAGACCAAATCAAGGGGGAGCCTTGCTACCTGTCTTTGTAAATAAAGACTTACTGGAAGCCAGGTGCTCATTCGTTTACATATTTTCTGTGGTTGCCTTTGCAGTACAGTGACAGAGCTCTATTCTGCACAGAGATTCTAGGCCCCTGTGCTCTCTGGCCCTTTACAGAAAAAGTTTACCCTCCCCTGAAATAGAGTAAGCGAGGGGAGAGCTCGTGTGAGGGGTCAGGCAAGCAAAGGCTGCCCTTTGCCTTGATTGGCACAACTGTGGGGGTCATCCCAGCTCCAGAGCCCCCACAGGATGGCTCAGACCTGTGCCTCCACCACATCTGACTTCAGCTTCCCCCTCTGCAGAGTCAGAGTCCTCCTTCCCTCCCCCACAGGAAATGTCCCCAGCACTCAGCAGTAACCCCTACTGCACGCAGATCTCAGAGCCTGCACCTCAGTCCACAGCCACGTGCCACAATACGAAGCACAGCTTTGGGCTGGGCGCGGTGGCTCACACCTGTAACCTCAGCACTTTGGGAGACCAAGGTGAGAGGATCACTTGAAGTCAGGAGTTCGAGACCGGCCTGGGCAATACATGGTGAAACCCTGTCTCTAATAAGAATGCAAAAATTAGCTGGGTGTGGTGGTGCACGTCTATAATCCCAGCTACTTGGGAGGCTGACACAGAAGATTGCTTGAACCTGGGAAGTAGAGGTTGCAGTGAGACAAGACTGCACCACCGCACTGCAGCCTGGGTGCCAGAGGGAGAATTGGTCTCAAAAAAAAGATTAGCCAGACATGGTAGCACACAACTGTAGTCCCAGCTACTTGGGGGCTGAGGGAGGAGGATCGCTTGAACCCAAGAGGTCGAGGCTGCAGTGAACTGAAATCACGCCACACCACTCCAGCCTGGGGAACAAAGTGAGACCCTGTCTCAAAAAAAAAAAAAAAAAAAAAAAAAGCAGAGGCCAGGTGCCGTGGCTCCCACCTGTAATCCCAGCACTTTGGGAGGCCAAGGCGGGCAGATTGCCTGAGCTCAGGAGTTTGAGACCAGCCTGGGCAATACGGTGAAACCCCGTCTCTACCAAAATACAAAAGAAATTAGCCAGGCATGGCAGCATGGGCAATAGTCCCAGCTACTTGGGAGGCTGAGGCAGGAGAATTGCTTGAACTGGGAGGCGGAGGTTGCAGTGAGCCGAGATGGCGCCACTGCGCTCCAGCCTGAGCGACAGCGCAAGACTCCGTCTCTCAAAAAAAAAAAAAAGCAGAGTTTATATAATCCACCATATGCATATTTATACAATAATTCACAATTCTGTGTATGTATTTTAAAAGTGTATAATTCAGGCCTTATGTGATCTAATACACAGTGGAATATAAAATACATATTTGGTCAATGTGTAACATCATATATGCAGTGTATATGCTTATGTACGTACCATTGGAATGAAAGTTTCATTAAATACTCTTTTTTTTATTTAAAAAAATTTTTTTTCTTTTTTTTATAGAGATGGGGTTTCACCATGTTGGCCAGGCTGGTCTTGAACTCTTGACCTCCAGTGATCCACCCGCCTCGGCCTCCCAAAGTGCTGGGATTACAGGCATGAGCCCCCCGAGCCCGGCCTCATTAAATACTCTTAATATTTGCAGTCCGGTTTAATATTTCCTATTTTATTGTATTTCATTTCATGGAGAATAACTATAGATATATATGTATTCTATATGCTTAATATATATTATAAACATATGAAACCCATGATGTGTGTTCGATAACACATTGAATAATATGTTAATATCATACATTATATAATTATATGTCTCGTTAGAACAAAAGTTTCTCTGAATAATAATTGTTCGTATGTGTGCTGGGCAATTTTGTTACTTTTTATTCTCCTTTATTTTGTTTTTTAAAGAAAAGCATGGCTGGTCACACCTGTAATCCCAGCATTTTGGGAGGCCACAGTGGGAGGATTGCCTAATCTCAGGAATTCGATACCAGCTTGGGCAACATGGCAAAACCCTGTCTCTGTCAAAAATGCAAAAAATCAGCCTGGTATGGTGGTGCATGCCTGTAGTTCCAGCTACTCAGGAGGCTGAGACGGGAGGATCGCTTGAGCCCAGAGGCAGAGGTCGCAGTAGGCCATGATCATGCCACTGCACCCCAGCCTGGCCACAGAGTGAGACGCTGCCTCAAAAAAAAAAAAAAAAAGAAAACAACAACAAAAAAAGCATGTTTCATGTTCTCAAAGGATGAGCAGGAAAAAAGAAAAGCATGTACATATGATGTATGTATTTTACAAACCTGCATAATGTGGGCTCTCCTGGGCCAGCGTGGAGACTACCTTTTACTCTAGGAAGAGACTTTGCAGCTGGGATTACAGGAGTGAGCCACTGTGCTCAGCCTCTGTTTGTGTTTTCTTGTTTGCTTTGTTTTGTTTCGGACAGCGTCTTGCTCTTTCACCCAGGCTGGAGTGCGGTGGCACAATCAGCTCACTGCAGCCTCAGCCTCCCAGGCTCAAGCAGTCCTCCCACGTCAGCCTCCAGAGTAGCTGGGACTTTGTAGCTAATTTCTTTGTTTTTTCTTCTTGCATTGGAACTCAGCTAATTTCTTAAATTTTTGTAGAGATGGGGGTCTCTTTATGTTGCCCAGGATGGTCATGAACTCCTGGGCTCAAGCCATCTGCCCGCTTCAGCTCCCAAAGCACTGGGATTACAGGTGTGAAACACCACATCCAGCCCCGTTTTTCTCTGTTTTGAAGTAGATGCCCATCCTGCCTTGTCTTGATTTTCTTTTCTTTTCTTTCTTTCTTTTTTTTTTTTTTGAGTCAGAGTCTTGCTCTGTAGCCCAGGCTGGAGTGCAGTGGCGCCATCTCGGCTCACTGCAACCTCCACCTCATGGATTCAAGCGATTCTGCTGCCTCAGCCTCCTGTATAGCTGGGATTACAGGCACCTGCTACCACACCCGGCTAATTATTGTATCTTTAGTAGAGACAGGGTTTCACCATGTTGGTCAGGCTGGTCTCGAACTCCTGGACTCAGGTGATCCACCTTCCAAAGTGCTGGGATTACAGGCACGAGCCACCAGGCCTGGCTCCCATCATCCTATCTATGGCTGAATAATAGTCCATTGTAAGGCTAGACCACAATTTGTTCATTCATACATCTTCTGGACGTTGGGGTTGTTTCTCCCGCGTGGTGGCTATGAACAGGGCTCCTATGAATGCGCGTGTAGCCTGCAGTCTTTTTAGGCTTAGATCATCTGTCTGGAGAGCAGTGGAGCATCATGGGAAGAGTTTGGGCTGTGATCCCAAAATGCCTGCAGTCAATCCCTAGCTCTGCCTCATACCAGTTGGGTGAGCTTGGACAAGTCACTGGGCATCTTGTGCCTGATAACAGAACTTCCTTTGGAAGGTTATTGTGAAAGTGAATCAGTTAATACATGCAGAACACTTAGGAAGTTGCTTAGCACAGAGTAAACAGTTGCAAAGTAATTCCGCATTGCCAGTGACCTGAACCTTCCTGGGCTAACTGAAGCGGAAAAAGATCTTACTGGAGGGATATCAGGTAGCTCACCAGAGGCTAAGAAAACCAGCAGGAACCTTGAGAGTTTTATAGTTAGTGATGTTGATGCTGTAACAGAGACCCAAGATGTGTAATCATACTGAGTGAATGGAGTTTACTTCTTGCTCCTAAAATAGGAAAGTCGGCCAGGTGTAGTGCTCATGCCTGTAATCCCAGCACTTTGGGAGGCTGAGACAGGAGGACTGGTTGAGCTCGGGAGTTGAAGAACAGCCTGGCAACACAGCAAGACCCCTCCTCTACAAATAAAAATAAATTATACAAATTAAAATACAGCCGGATGCAGTGGCTCACCCCTGTAATCCCAGCACTTTGGGACGCTGAGGCAGGCAGATCACTTGAGGTCAGGAGTTCGAGACCAGCCTGACCAACATGATAAAACCCTCTCTACTACAAATCCAAAAATTAGGCATGGTGGCAGGCACATGTAATCCCAGGTACTCAGGAGGCTGAGGCAGGAGAATCACTTGAACCCGGGAGATGGAGGTTGCAGTGAGCCGAGATCATGCCACTGCACTCCAGCCTAGGCAACAGAGTGAGACTCTGTCTCAAAATCAAAAATCAAAACTAAAAATAGGCTACTCGTGGTGGCTCACACCTATAATCCCAGCACTTAGGGAGGCCAAAGCAGGAGGATCGCCTTAGCCCAGGAGTTTGAGACCAGCCTAGGCAATATACAGAGACCCTATCTCTACAAAATACAGAAATTAGTCAGGCATGGTGGCATGCTCGCTCCTGTAGTCCCAGCTACTAGGGAGGCTGAGGTGGGAGGATTGCTTGAGCCCAAGAGTTGTAGGTTGCAGCGAGCCAAGATCATGCCACTGCACTCCAGCCTGAGTGACAGAGTGAGACCCTGTCTCAAAATTAAATAAACAAATAAATAAATTAAATAAGACAAAACAGTGAAGTCACGGGCCGGGAGCGGTGGCTCACGCCTGTAATCCCAGCATTTTGGGGACTGAGGCAGGTGGATCATGAATTCAGGAGATCGAGACCGTCCTGGCCAACATGGTGAAACCTCGTCTCTACTAAAAATACAAAAATTAGCTGGGCATCGTGTCACGTGCCTATAATCCGGCTACTTGGGAGGCTGAGGCAGGAGAATCACTTGAACCTGGGAGGTAGAGGTTGCAGTGAGCCGAGATGGCGCCACTGCACTCCAGCCTGGCAACAGAGCAAGACTCCGTCTCAAATAAAAAAAAAAAAAAAAAAAAGGACTGAAGTCATGTACCACATAATGAGATTTCTGTCAACAGCAAACCACATATACAACGGTAGTCCCGAAAGATGATAATACCGTATTTTTACTGTACCTTTTCTATGTTCAGATGTGTCTAGACACGCGAATACCTATCATTGTGTTATAGCTGCCTGCAATTTTCAGTATAGTCACATACTGTTTAAGTTTATAGCCCAGGAGCAGAAAGCTGTGCCACATGGGTGTGTCACAGGCCACACTCTCTAGGCTTGTGGAAGCCCACTCTGTGATGTTTGCACAATGATAAAATCACTGAACAATGCATTTCTCAGAATGTATCCCCGTCATTAAGCAACTCATGGCGGTACTACCAGGGATCAGGCTGGCAGGGCAGCCCTCCTCCTCCACACGGTCATTCAGGGACTCAGCCCGTCGCAGCTCCGCCATCTTCAGCATGTTGATTTCAAGGTCGCCCTGGGGATGGTCTTTATGAGGAATGCAGCACAGCTTGTATGGACCGGGGCTGGAAGTAGCCTGCTTCACTTGGCTGACTGCTTTTTCCTAGAATTCAATGCCCTGGTCACACCTAAGTGCACGTAACTGTAGTCCCTGGCTGGGCAGCCACTTCCCAGCAAGGAGTCTGTTGGGTTGTGATGACATGAAGTATTGGTGGACTCCAAGGTCAGAGAGCTGCCAGCACCATGAGTACCACCCCCAACCACTGCCCTGGACCCACCCCTCCCCCTACCATGGATCCTAGGGATCTCTTTGCATCCTTGAAACCTTTCCCAAGATTTCAGGTTCAGGCTGGGTGTGGTGGCTCACACCTGTAATATCAGTACTTTAAGAGGCTGAGGTGGGAGGATCTTTTGAGCCCAGAGTTCAAGACCAGCCTGGAAAACATAGTGAGACCCTGTTTCTATAAAAATTTTTAGGCCGTGCTCGGTGGCTCACACCTGTAATCCCAGCACTTTGGGAGGCTGAGGTGGGTGGATCACAAAGTCAAGAGATGGAGACCGTCCTGGCCAACATGGTGAAACCTGTCTCTACTAAAAATACAAAAATTAGCTGGGCGTGGTGTCACATGCCTATAGTCCCAGCTACTCAGGAGGCTGAGGCAGGAGAATCGCTTGAACCCGGGAGGCGAAGGTTGCAGTGAGCCAAGATTGCACCACTGCACTCTAGCCTCACGACAGAGCAAGTCTCTGTCTAATAAATAAATAAATAAAAATTTAAAAACATAGCCAGGTATGATGGTGCGTGCCTATAGTCCCAGCTACTCAGGAGGCGGAGGCAAGAGGATTGCTTGAGCCCAGGAGGTCGAGGCTGCAGTGAGCCATCATTGCACCTCTGCACTCCAGCCTGCCTAACAGAGTGACTCTTTCTCTAAAAAAAATTTTATCTCATTTATTTTGTTTTATTTTTTAGTAGAGACCAGGATTCCCTATGTTGCCCAGGCTGGTCTCAAACTTCCGGGCTCAGGTGATCCTTTTGCCTCAGCCTCTCGAAGTGCTGGGATTACAAGCCTGAGCTGCTACACCAGGTCTCAATTAAAGGAGGGGTGACTATATATCCAGCCAAGAACAATGGACCTCCCAGACCCCCCTACAGTACAGGATGGCCGTGTGACATGGGGGTTCTGTGAAATCCAGTGGCTTTTTCTATAAAGAGTGACAGATCAGACACACACTTACTCTGGCCACCCCCTGCCCCTGCCTCCTGCCTGGAAGGAGGCCGTGATGCGGAGGGGCAGCAGGCGTCTTTTGGGCATGTGGCTAAAAGCCTCGCAATGAGGAGGGTAAGGCTGAACGAGAAGGAGCCTGGGTTCCCAGTGACATCGTGTGGCCTCCATGGCAGTCCTGGCTGCCAGCCTTTGGGATGCGGGGAGAATAAACAGTCCCCATATCGGGAAGCCAGGGGTTTCTCCAGTTTCTGTTGCAGGCTGTCCCTGACGCAGACTCACAGCAATGGTGCTTCCCCAATGCAAGAGAAGGGTTTAGATTCTGGAAAATCAAAAACCCCAGACATACAGGCATTCATTCCTGAGGTCTCTGAGTTTAGTGGGATCCACTTGGGCCCAGCATAGAAACTGTGACTGCCCCCCACCTTTCATGACAGCATTTGCCAATTCCAGTGAGAGGTCCTGGACCCTGGTGTTCTGGTTTCTGTTTGTTTTTTGAGACGGAGTCTCTCCCTGTCACCCAGGCTGAAGTGCAGTGGCGCCATCTAGGCTCACTGCAACGTCCACCTCCCAGGTTCAAGTGATTCTCCTGCCTCAGCCTCCCCAGTAGCTGGGATTACAGGCACCCGTCACCACACCCACCTGACCTCAGGTTGATCCACCTGCCTTGGCCTCTCAAAGTGCTGGGATTACAGATGTGAGTCACCACACGTGCCCTTTTTTTTTTTTTCTGAGACGGGGCCTCACTCAGTCACCCAGGCTGCAGTGCAGTCGAAGCTAACTGCAACCTCAACCTCCCAGGCTCAAGCGATCTTGCCACCTCAACCCCCCCACGTAGCTGGGACTACAGCTGCGAGTCACCATGCCCCAGACTGTTTTGTTTGTTTAAACAGCTTTATCAAGGTATAGTCTATGCACCGTGAAACTCACCTATTTCAAGAGTACAATTTGATGATTTTCAGTAAACAGACAGGTTATGCAACCATCACCACATTCCAATTTCAAAACATTTCCATCATCTCCAAAAGATCCCTCACGTTCGTTTGCAGTGACTCTCCATTCTCCTTCCTTCAGCCCCTAGAAATCACTAATCTGCCTTCTGCCTCAATAGATCAATAGCATGCCCTGTTTGGAACATATCACATAAATGCAGTCATACAATGCATCGTCTTTTACATCTGGCTTCTTTCACGTAACATAATGTTTCCCAGTTTCATCCATTTTATTTCATGAATATCTCGTTCCCGTTTTTTTTTTGAGACAAGGTCTGGGTCTGTCCAGGCTGGTGTGCAGTGGCATGCTCTCTGCTCACTGCAACCTCAGCCCCATGCCCACCCCAATAGCTGGGACTGCAGGCATGCACCACCACACCCTGGCTAATTTTTGCGTTTTTTGGCTGGATGCAGTGCTCATGCCTGTGATCCCAGCAATTTAGGAGACAGAAGTAGGTGGATCGCTCAAGCCCGGGAGTTTGAGACCAGCCTGGGCAATATTAGTGAGACCTCATCTCTACATAAACATACAAAAATTAGCCAAGCATGGCAGAAAAAATAAAAATATTAATTTGTATGTGTGTTATTTGTACAGACAGGGTTTCACAGTGTTGCCCTGGGCTGGTCTTGAACTCCTGGGTTCGAGCGATGCATAGCCTCCCAGAGTGCTGGGATTACAGGTGTGTAAGCCACTGCACTTGGCCTATGTTTAACTTTTTAGGAAACTACGGAACTATTTTCCAGAGTGGCTGCAGCGTTTTGTATTTCCGTCAGTGACATACGGGAGTTTTTGTTACTCTACAACTGATACAGTTTGCTCCGTGTCCCCACCCAGATCTCATCTCCAATCACCATCGCCACGTGTCGAGGGAGGGAGGTGATTGGGTAATGGGGGCGTTTCTTCCCATGCTGTTCTCCTGATAATGAGTGAATTCTCACGAGATCTGATGGGTTTAAAAGTGGCAGTTTTTCCCTGCCCTCTCACTTCGCCCTCCTGCTGCCTTGGGAGGAGGTGTGTGCGTCCCCTTTGCCTTCTGCCATGATTATAAGTTTCCTCGGTTCTCCCCAGCCATTCAGAACTGTAAGTCAACTAAACTTCTTTTCTTTATGATTACCCATTCTCAGAATTTCTTTATAGCAGTGTGAAAACTGACTAATACAGCAACTTTGGGAGCCTTAGGGGTTGTTCACTGTTTTGAGTAGCCATTCTAGTGGCTGGGAAATGGCGTCTCATTGTGAATTTGACTTGTCTTTCTCTACTAAGTCATGTGTTAAGGATCTTTTCGTGTGTGCATTGGCTATTCATATACTTCTTTGATGAAATGTCTATTCAAACCTTTTGTCTCTTTCTTCGACTCGGTTGCTTGACCTCCTATTGTTGAGGGTTTTTCTTGGTTTTTGTTTGTTTTTTAAATGGCGTCTTGCTCTATCGCCCAGGCTAGAGTGCAGTGGTGCAATCTCAACTCACTGCAACCTCCACCTCTCGGGTTCAAGCAAATTCTCCTGCCTCAGCCTCCCGAGTAGCTGGGATTATAGACGCCCGCCTCTGCGCCCAGCTAACTTTTGTATTTTTAGTGGAGATGGGGTTTCATCATGTTGGCCAGGCTGATTTCGAACTCCTGACCTCAAGTGACCCACCTTCCTTGGCCTCCCAAAGTGCTCGGATTACAGGCATGAGCCATGGCGCCTGGTCTGGCCTCTCGTGTTTATCTCATATGTATCTTTTTTTTTTTTTTTCAGAGCTAGGTTCTCCCTCTGTCATCCATGCTGGAGTACAAGGGTGTGATCAGGGCCCACTGCAGCCTCAACCTCCCTGGCTCAAGCAACCCTCCTGCCTCAGTCTCCCCATTGGCTAGGACTGCAGGCATGTACCACCATGCCTGGCTAATTTTTAAAAATGTTTGTAGAGACAGGGTCTGGCTATGTTGCCCAGGCTGGGCTCAAGTGATCCTCTTGCCTTGGCCTCCCAAAGCACTGGGATTACCAGAGTGAGCCACAGCGCCTGGCCGTATGTATCTTTTACATACATGTCTCCTATCTTTGGAAACTTACGTTTCTTCGCGCCACATTATATTTCGGGGATTTTTCTGTGTTGAAATATATAAAGCTTATTTGTTCTGTTTTTTTTTTTTTTTTTTGCAAATCATGACATTTGTGAAGTATTTCAGAATTGTGAAATGTGCTCTGTCGTCAAAACCATGCTTGTGGGTAAAAGGCACTGGTAAGGAAGCACAATGAGTGATTTCACCCGTTTTTGCTTGGTCTGGTTTTAACTACTGTCGTTGAAAATCATAGCTTAAATTATATATATTGTGACATAAAATCTTCAATTTCAGGTTTTCCTTTTGAGCTTCACTTCTGTAAGACTACTTAGATCTATGGTTTTTTGTTTGTTTGTTTTTGAGATGGAGTCTCACTCTGTCGCCCAGGCTGGAGTGCAGTGGCACGATCTCGGCTCACTGCAACCTCTGTCTCCCGGGTTCCAGCGATTCTCCTGCCTCAACCTCCCTGAGTAGCTGGGATTACAGGCATGTGCCACCACACTCAGCTAATTTTTGTACGTTTCATAGAGATGGGGTTTTACCACATTGGCTAGGCTGGTCTCGAACTCCTGACCTCAGGTGATCCACTTCTCTCAGCCTCCCAAAGTGCTGAGATTACAGGCATGAGCCACCATGCCCAGCCCAGATTTATAGTCTTAATTGATGAATGCAATTTGAATCTTTAAAAAAATTAGGGTAAAAGGCACATAACATAAAATTATATTAAAAGTATAAATATACTGTGTGTATATATATACACATATATGTATATATATGTATATGATATATATATATATATATATACACAACATATTTTCTTTTGAGACAGGGTCTTGCTCTATTACCCAGGCTGGAGTGCAGTGGTATGATCTCGGCTCACTGCAATCTCTGCCTCCTGGGTTCAAGTGATTCTCGTGCCTCAGCGTCCAGGTAGCTGAGATTAAAGGCATGTGTGCCATCATCTTGGCCAGGCTAGTCTTGAACTCCTGACCTCAGGTGATCTGCCTGCCTTGGCCTCCCGAAGTGCTAGGATTACATGTGTGACCCACGATGCCCGGCCTAAAATTATATTTTAAAAGTATAAAGGCCAGGTGCAGTGGCTCGCACGTGTAATTTGCAGTGAGCCTAGATTGTGGCATCGTACTCCAGCCTAGGCAACAAGAGCGAAACTCAGTCTCAAAAAGGGGGATATAAAATAGGCTGGGCAAGGTGGCTCACACCTGTAATCTCAGCACTTTGGGAGGCGGAAGCAAGAAGATGATACGACCTCAGGGGTTTGAGACCAGCCTGGACAGCATAGTGAGACCTCATCTCTACTATCAAAAGAATTAGCTGGGAGTGGTGGTGTGAGGCTGTAGTCCCAGCTACTAGGGAGGCTGAGGTGGGAGGATGGCTTGAACTAGGGAGGTCGAGGCTGCAGTGAGCCATCTTCATGCCACTGCACTCCAGCCTGAGCAACAGAGTGACCCTGTCTCAAAAAAAAAAAAAAAAGAAAAAATAAATATAAAAATAAAAATAAAAATATAAAATACCCTCTTAACCATTCATCAAAGTTTTTTTGGGGCGGATTTTTTGTAGCGACAAGGTCTCACTATGTCCTCCAGGCGGTCTCCAGATCCTGGCCTCAAACAGTCCTTCTGCCTCAGCCTCCCAAGGTGCTGGTGTTACAGGCATGAGCCACCATGCGGGGCCCTGGTGAGAAATGTTAAGTGTGTGAATATCAAGAAATGCTGAGTGTGTGATAGAATATATTGTTTGCTAGGAAGAACGATGGCAAGGAAAACCTAGCCGTCCCCCGCCCTGAGTAGAAAACTACTCGGGGCATTCCAAAGTGGCGGGACAATGTATGAACATCATAGACCTGTTAAAACCATTCCTGAACTAGCTGACCTGCCCCTGTGGCTCCCTCGTGGAGAATACTTTATAGGTTGTTTGTGATCAGTGATAAGTGGGCACCAGCTGCCTACGTGGCGTGTTTTGTGTTATGAGAAAATACCGACCATCTGTTTGTTAATAATGATCACCTGTTCAGAAGAGAATAACTGCAGGGGTCAGTGGCTGCTCGGGACCTTCAGCCTGGAATGTTGTCAGCCCCTGAGGCTCTCAGCTCTGAAGGCTGCTGGCCTCCCGGATAGACCCACTTTGCTGTTCTGAGTGTCTGCCTCTCATTTCCTTCACTGCCGCCTGGGTGGGGTCTCTATGGCCGAGCTGGCTCTCGGTTGGGCCCCAAACTCTTTCTTTTAACGTAAGGAATGTGCTATTATTTTCTCTGGGTCCTCTTAGCACAGGCTGCAGGCACGTCCCCATCCCTCTACTCCCCATTTCGAATGAGGACTGGACTTTCTCAGTCGTGGATCTGAACCCCTTTTGCCCTCTAGTAATAACTGACCCTCAGTGGCCACTCAGAGGGCTTAGTAGAAAGTTTTAAGGCCTCATCACAACTCGCTCCACCGGTGTCCGAGCCTGGGGGACTTCATTAGGCCATTGTTCCTCTTCGCACCAAAGAGAGTTTTCAGTCCCAGGCATTTGATTGCCGAGTGTGATTTCCCAACAGCAAGGAGTTAAATAGGCTTCGAGCAGAAAGTTGTGGTGAGAACAAGCCTGGAGCCTTGAAGTTTGAACTCTCAGGCTCCTTGGAAGGAGGCCAGGGCCAGATCTGGCTGCCCAAGGCAAGGGAAAGAGAAAGCCTGGTGGAAAGGCCTTGTGCTGGGAGGCGGCATTTATATCTCTTTACTCTCACCTGTTGTGCAAGTGAATCTCAAATGAAAGAGATCTGGGGGCCGTGCATACATACATGGCTGTAATCCCAGCACTTAGGGAGGCCGAGGCAGGCAGATCATCTGAAGTCAGAAGTTTGAGACCAGCCTGGCCAATATGGCGAAGCCCTGTCTTTACTAAAAATGCAAAAAAAAAAAAAAAAATTAGCCTGGCAAGGTGGTAGGTGCCTGTAATCCCAGCTGCTGGGGAGGCTGAGGCAGGAGAATGACTTGAACCTGGGAGGCAGAGGTTGCAGTGAGACGAGATCGTGCTATTGCACTCCAGCCTGGGTGACACAGTGAGACTCTGTCTCAACAATGACAATAACAACAAAAAGACATCTAGAAGGGTGCTAGGTATCTTAGGCTCATTTGGGTTCATGAAACCTTTTCATTGCAATACAGCATACCTAGGCTCACACCGGTAATCCCAGCACTTCGGGAGGCTGAAGCAGGCAGATCATTTGAGCCCAGGAGTTTGAGACCAGCCTGGGCAACACAGTGAGACCCCATCTCTACAAAAAATACAAAAATTGGCTGAGCATGGTGGCGCACACATGTGGTCCTAGCTACTTGAGAGGCTGAGGTGAGAGGATCACTTGAGCCCGGAAGGTGGAGGCTGTAGTGAGCTGTGATTGCACCACTGCACTCCAGCCTGGGAGAGAGAGAGACCCTGTCTCAAAAAAAAAAAAAAAAAAAAAAAGGGAAAAGATACCATCCTCTTTTGTGAATTAAGTCCTTCTCTACTGGGTTGCCTGCCTTTCCCCTTTTGATTAGCAGGAGGTCCTGTATGTCCCGAATTTGACTTATTTGTCAGATTGATGTATTGCAAATGGCTTCTTCCAGTTGATGACTTGCCTTTTCCCTCTCCTGCTGGTGTCTTTTGAAGAATGAAAGTTTTTTTGTGTTTTGTTTGTTTGTTTGTTAGACAGGGTCTTGCTTTATTGCTCAGGCTGGAATGCAGTGGCACCATCACAGCTCACTACAGCCTTCAACTCCCCCGGTTTATGTGATCCTCCTAGCTCAGCCTCCTGAGTAGCTGGGAGGCGGAGGTTGCGGTGAGCCAAGGTTGTGCCACTGCACTCCAGCCTGGGTGACAGATTGAGACTCCGTTTCAAAAAACAAAAAAAGTTTGAGACCAGCCTGGTCAACATAGTGAATCCCCATCTCTACTAAAAATATAAAAGAAAGGCCGGGCGAGGTGGCTCACCCTGTAATCCCAATACTTTGGGAGGCCGAGGCAGGTGGATCACCTGAGGTCAAGAGTTCAAGACCAGCCTGGCAAACATGGTGAAACCCTGTTTCTACTAAAAATATAAAACATTAGTCGGGTGTCATGGCAGGCACCTGTAATCCCAGCTATTTGGGAGGCTGAGGCAGGAGAATCACTTGAATCTGGGAGGCAGAGGTTGCAGTGAGCTGAGATCCTGCCATTGCATTCCAGCCTGGGAAACAAGAGTGAAACTCCGTCTCAAAAATAAAAAAAAAATTAGCCTGGCATGGTGGCAGGTGCACCACTATACCTGGCTAATTTTTTTATTTTTTGTAGAGGTGGAGTTTCACCATGTAGTCTAGTATGGTCTTGAACCCCTAGCCTGAAGCAATCCTCCCACCTTGGCCACCCAAAGCACAGAGTTTATAGGCATGAGCCAGTACACCCAGCCTCCTACGGTTTTTTCCTAAAGTGTTATTTTTGTGTCTCTCATATTTTGACCTACAATCCCTGTGGGATTAATTTTTGTGTATTATGTGAGGTAGATGTGAAGGTTTGTTTCCTTGTGCATATTCAGATGATCTAACAGCATGTCTTGAAAAGGTCATTCTTTTCCTGCTGCACCACAGTGTCATGTTTGTCACAAGTCATGTGACTGCATGTGTGAATATTTCCTACTCTTTACCATTGGCCTGTCTATTCATGTGCAAATACCACACTGTTTTGATTATTATAGCTTTATGATAGCTTTGTATCTGGTAGTGTAAGGTCTTCAGTTTTTTTCTTCACTATTGCTATTCTCTTGGCTCTTTGCGTTTCCATACACATTTTTTTAATTAATTTTTTTTTGAGGCAGGATCTCACTCTGTTGTCAGCTGGAGTGCACTGCAATCTCCACTTCCTGGGTTCATGCAATTCTCCTTTCTAAGCCTCCTGGGTAGCTGGGATTACAGGTGCATGCCACCACATCTGGCTAATTTTTGTATTTTCAGTAGAGATGGGGTTTCACCATGTTGGCCAGGCTGGTCTCCAACTCCTGACTCCAGGTGATCCACCTGCCTTGGCCTTCCAAAGTACTGGGATTGCAGGTGTGAGCCATCACACCCAGCAAGAAAACCAGTTTCTAGCAGGGTGTGGCAGCAGGCACCTTTAGTCCCAGCTACTCAGACTGAGGTGGGAGAATCTCTCAAGCTCAGGAGATTGAGGCTATAGTGAGCTATAATTATGCCACTGCACTCCAGCCTGGGTGGCAGAGTGAGACCTCCACTTTTAAAAAGAAGAAAAAAAAGTTATTATTTTCAAACAACTAAATTGTGTATGTGCAATTAAAAGAATTTATAAACAAACTATATGCCTAAGAAGAATAAGAACTAATTAGTCTGGGCACAGTGGTTCATGCCTCTAATCCCAGCACTTGGGAGGCCAAGGCAGGTGGATCACTTGAGCCCGGGAGTTCAAGACCAGCCTGAACAAAATAAAATTATAAAAATTAGCCAAGCAGGGTGTTGCATCTCTGTAGTTTTAGCTACTCAGGAGGCTGAGGTGGTGTGTTGGACACAGTGAGTTCCTCTTCAAAGGTTCCACTTGTCCTCTATTTTCAAAGCCTTACTTCCTTGCCTCCTTGCCCCTAGTTACGGTAAACAACCTTCCAGCCATTCCCAATCTGTAACCCACATCCGTTCCCAATCTGTAACCCACATCCGTTCCCCAATATGTAACCCACATCTGTTCCTTATTTGGCACCCTTAGTTTCAAAACTGCTCTTCCCACCGCTGTAGCCCCCACCCTGCTGCACTTGAAGTAGCCCATGGGGATTAGCTTAGATTGTGTGGTCTGACCCCAGCCAATGAGGACTGGACACAGTAGCAGGGACTGGCTATGTTAGGGATCAAAACCCCTTCCCTCTTGTGTTCATTGTGCTCTCACGGTGACCAGAAGTACGAGTAGCACTCTTCTGCAGAAGTAAATTTCCCTTGGTGAGAAATTCTTTGAGTGCTCATTTTCTTTGCGCTCCGAGCTCTTATTTCCAACAGGCGGATCACTTGAGGCTGCAGTAAACCATGATTGCACCACTAAACTCCAGCCTGGATGACAGAATGAGACCTTGTCTCAAAAAAAAAAAAAAAAAAAAAGAATTTATCAAGATCACTGAATATGGTACAGAAATCAATTTATTCCTATCATCAGTACCAGCAACAAACAAATAGAAAATGAAATGTGAAATGCTGCCATCAAAATAGTATCAAAATATCTAACACATAGGAATAAACTGGATTAAATATATGCAAGATATCTGTTCTATAAACTACAAAACATTATTGAGTTAAATTTCTTAAAGACCTAAACGAAGAGAATACCGTGTTCATGGATTGCATTGATAGGAAAATCTTTTCCTCTACCAATCTAGATTCTTGTTGTTGGGAGCCTGCAAATTAATTAGCAATAGACAGGTGGAAAGGAAAAGTTTATTTACACATTAGGCAAGGGAACTCTGTAATAAGTAACTCATTGAATACCTGGAAGTAAAGGTTTATTTACCAATTTAAGAAAAAGGGAGTTCAGTGAAAAAGTATACATGGTTCACTCTCTCTTTTTTTTTTTTTTTTTTAGAGAGAGTCTTGCTCTGTCGCCCAGGCTGGAATGCAGTGGTGCCTCTCAGCTCACTGCTCCACCTCCGAGGTTCAAGTGATTCTCTTGCCTCAGCCTCCTGAGTAGCTGGGTTAGCAGACACATGCTACCACGCCCGGCCAATTTTTATATTTTTAGTAGAGACAGAGTTTCACCATGTTGATCAGGCTGGTCTCAAACTCCTGACCTTGTGATCTGCCCATCTCTGCCTCCCAAAATCCTGGGATTATAGGCATGAGTGGTATGCACCTGTAATCCCAGTTACTTGAGAGGCTGAAGTGGGAGGATCTCTTGACCCCAGGAGTTCAAGGCTGCAGTGAGCCATGATTATGTCACTGCACTCCAGAGTGAGACCTTGTCTCAAAAGAAAAAAGAAAGAAAATTAAATTGTTAAAAATTAAAAAAAATTATACAATCTGTGTGAAAATGACAAAAGTGGACAGGGGAGGCTGGGCGTGGTGGCTCATGCCTATAATCCCAGCACTTTGGGAGGCCAAGGCAGGTGTATCACCTGAGGTTGGGAGTTCGAAACCAGCCTGACCAACATGGAGAAACCACATCTCTACTAAAAATACAAAAAATTAGCTGGGCATGGTGGCACACCCCTGTAGTCCCAGCTAATCGGGAGGCTGACGCAGGAGAATTGCTTGAACCCAGGAGGCAGAGGTTGCAGTGAGCTGAGATTGCACCATTGGCACTCCAGCCTGGGTGACAGAGTGAGACTCCATCTCAAATTTTAAATAAAAACTATGAAAATTAGGGGGAAAAAAGTTCTGAAAAGAAAAATCACCAAAGCTCCCCACTGGTGTAACAAAAAGGAGCAATGAGAAAAACAGGAAAGGAGAGTGAAGAGGTCGGTGCAGGGTGGCATTCCAGATTGGGACGTGCTCCAGAAGGGTAGGAGGAGAAAACGGAGAGGAGGCAATGGACAAGACACACACAGTCAGGGAGTCACCAAGACCACCCTCACTTCTGACGTTGACTGCAAGCTCAGGAGTCTCCAAGACCACCGTCAGTTTCAGCATTTGCTAGAAAGGCTCACAGAACTCACTACGATCAGTTATTCTCACAGTTGTGGCTCATTACAGTGAAAAGAGTCAGATTAAAATCGGCCCAGGGAAGAGGTCCATGGGACAGAGTCCAGGAGAGTTCCAAGTGCCAGTTTAATACCTGGTAGAGCAGCAATAACTTCTCCCAGCAATGATGAGTGACATAGTGTCACCCAGCAGGGAAGCCCACCTGAGCCTCTGTGTCTAGGGTTTTTAATAGGGATCAGCATGTAGACAAGGCTGACCGCGTGTGTGGTTCCCCTTAAATTCTAGCCCCTCCAGAGGTTAAGCTGATACCACATGGCCCAAAGCCACCACCATAAATCATTAGCACAAACCATTTGCTGTGACCCAAGGCCCCAGGTAACCAAAGACAGTCTACTCAGGCTAGACATTCCAAGAACTCAGATTACCTCCCAGGAGTAAAAGGCAAAGGTGAGACCTCTATTTGGATGAGGTTAATACTTTACTAAGCAGACAAGAAAAATTAAAAGGGCTAAAGAGAGAAATGTGATTTCTCTCTTTAAAATTTAAAAATTCGAAGGGCTAAAGAGAGAAATGTGATAGAAGAGCTTAAAGTAGGGGAATGAGAAAAACTCTCATCTTGGTGCAATGTCAGTGCTGCAGGGATGACAACAAGCCCCTCTGCCTTTACACATCATGGAACCAGGCCACCAAACTGCTGGGGAATAGGATTTCGAACTAGTCATTCTGCGGCTAGAATTTGTCATCTAATCTAATGTGAAGGTGGAAGAAGACATTTCAGATATTCAAAACACTGAGCTACCAAGCACCCTTCTGCAAAAGGTACTTAGGGATATACCTCAGAAAGACTAGAATGAAATTCAACAAAGAGGATGCAAGTTGCTCAAAAGAGGATGAGCAATATGAAGGAAGGTAGTGTGAAGACGTCAAAGGAGAACAGTACTGCAGCAGCCCGGGGAGCAGCCAGTGTGTCCATGACTATTTAATAAACAGAATAGGAGCAAACTTCTGGATGTTCTTGGTCCCATGGTGAATTTTTATGGGTCACATAGTTTGAGAATCATCATTCTAGGAAAAACTAAAACCTTCATACAGTCAAGTCAAAGCTGAAATAAAACAAAAATGTGTCAGGATATGAAGCAGTGTGTCCAGCCAGCGTTTAATGATAATGCTTCACACACCACTGGTTTAGTGAAATAAAAGTTCATCTTCATTATGGATCCACAAGATGAATATTTCCATAACCTTAATATTATACATGGTCTATATTTTCACTTTCAGGCAGCACAAAGTATTGTACAAAGCAATTACAAAGGTTATCAATAAACAGTAAAAAATTGGCCAGGCACGGTGGCTCATGCCTTAATCCCAGAACTTTGGGAGGCTGAGGTGGGTGGATCACTTGAGGCCAGGAGTTCAAGACCAGCCTGACCAACATAGTGAAACCTGGTCTCTACTAAAAATGAAAAAAAAAAAAAAAAAAAAAAAGTAGCTGACGTGGTGGCACACGCCATTGATCCAAGCTACTTGGAGGCTAAGGTACCAGAATGGCTTGAATCTGGGAGGCAGAGGCTGTAGTGAGCTGAGATCGAACCACTGCACTACAGCCTGGACGACAGAGCAACACCCTGTTTCAAAGGAAAAAAAAAAAAAGCATCAGCTCGAACCACTGCACTACAGCCTGGACGACAGAGCAACATCCTGTTTCAAAGGAAAAAAAAAAGCATCAGCATCTTCTGTGATGCTGTGTTTATAACAATGCAAAAGCTGACATTCCAACTTCACATGAATAAGGCGTTAGTTAAGGAAGTTTTCCCTAGAGGATTCCGGGTGTGAGGGCCGCGCTTGTCTTCCTTACGGCGCCCCCTCTAGCACCCGGGCGATTGTGGTGACCACATCCCCATTGCTACAACGGGGACATCGAGGCACAGAGGGGCGGGGCTTGCAGGGGGCTGCCCTGCAAAAGATCCCTGACTCCTCTCTTTCCCCGCAGTGTACCACTGGGTGGAGATGCGGACCAAAATGCGCATCATGGGCTTCAATGCCGCTGCAGTCAAGCCGCTGAACGAGGGGGCAGCCGCCGAGCTGGGCGCGGAGCTGCTGGGCGAAGGCATCATCTTCATGACCGCCTGCAGCTGCCTGATGCTGGAGTACTGGCGCCAGCAGTTGCAGCATCGCCGCAAGGAAAAGGAGCGAAGCGTTGCTAGGGAGGAGCTGCGGGGCGAGGTGGGCCACTTGGGGCTAGCGCTCGAGGAGCTGCAGGCGCAGGTGCACGCGGCTCCGACGCAGCTCGCCCTGGAGGAGCTGCGCGCTCAGCTACGAGAGGTGCGAGCCGTGCTCTGCCTTCAGGACCTGCCGCCTGCATCCCCCGCTGAGCCAGAGTCGGAGGAATAGGAGGCCTCGGGGCCCTGGTCTTGATGGTGACCGCTGCCTGGACTGCAAAGTCTCCGACTTGGCCTCTTCTCCGCACTGTAACAACCCGGACCGGCGCAGCTGACACCACCCAGTCCTTTGAGGGCGCTAGAGAGATCCTGGACTGGAGCTGATCCAACCTCCCTACTAGCCTGCCCCAGTGGTACCTTCCACTGGGACTCCCCCCTCATGCAGGTGGAACGTTCCAACAAGGACCCCGCCCTTACCCCGCCCCAGCCAGTGCATTGGTTGAGCACTTTGGAGAGACAGCATCTTTTATCAGACCCCACCTCTCTACCGCTAGGTAGGGCAGCAGGAAGTTCCCCTCTTTTGGCAAAACGAAATTGGATTCTGCACCTGGATTTAGCCGACCTCTCATTCTGTCACCCGCACCTTCACTCACCTGAGTGGACCCTCCCGCTAGGACGCTCATTCTTTGCACCGAACACCCCCTACCTCCTGATTGGTACAGACCATTGTAAAGATGTACAAAGTTCCTAGGGACTTCCCGTCCCGCCCCCTCCATCCACCTCAGTCTTAGGGGGAAAGTAGATAGGGGTGAATCCTGGACTGTGTTAGCTCCTATGAGTCACCACCCTGTGGCTCCTGACCTTAATCCACCGTTAGTACCTGCGACTGGCACCCTCCCCCTCCCTCAGTGGATCGTTCCAACAGCACACCCCTCTTCCTTCTGCCTACGGCACAACCCACTGGCATGGCTGTGCTGGGTCTTCCAGGGCAATGCCTCCCAGCCTGGCATTCTGTGGTCTGTTTCAGCAGGACCACTGAATCTGGGAGGAAACACTGGTCCTGAGCAGGGCTTACTCATTCTGCCTTTCAGTCTCGGTCACTTGGTCACCATTCCCCAATTCCGGACCCGCTACTACTGTCCTTTTACCCAGCCCTACCTCGCTGTCCTCTTCAGTTGCCTCTGCTAGGGACTGGCCTGTCCCTTTACTACCTAAGTCATTGTCAGGTCGCCCATCTTCCCTCCAATGGGCCCCTCAGAGTTCTCGGGGTTCGCTCTTCCTTCCTGCCTTTGGTATGGCCCAGGTCCCCCTCCGCCCTCCTTCACGCAAAGGCCTCCTCCAGGGGACTACCTGTCCCTCAGCCCTGAGGTCCCTCCATCCAAACAGGGTATTCCTACCAGGGCATGTGACCTACCCACCCGAAAACTGAAGGGGGCGTGGATGAGCTGTGTGACTCTGAATGCTACTTTTTAAATACTGTCAGTGTTTTATAATTAAAGGAACTCTGGGGTAAGATCTTAAGAATGTGTCTGAGAGCCATGACGTGCATCTACAAAATGTCACTGAAACTAGGAAATTAGTGTCATTGAAATTAGGAAAGAAGGCCGGACACAGTGGCTCACACCTGTAATCCCAGCACATTGGAAGGCCAAAGCAAGAGGACTGATCGAGGCCAGGAGCTGGAGACCAGCCTGGGCAACATAGCAAGACCGCATCTCTACGAAAAAGAAAAATATTAGCTGGGCGTCATGGCAAGTGCCTGTAGTCCTAGCTACTTGGGAGGCTGAGGGAGGAGGATCCCTTGAGCTCAGGAGTTCAAGGCTGCAGTGAGCTGTGATTCTGCCCCTGCACTCCAGCCTGGGTGACAGACCAAGACCCCAACTCATTAAAAAAAAAAAAAAAATGCCCGGCATGGTGGCTCACGCCTGTAATCACAACACTTTGGAAGGCCAAGGCAGTCGGATCACAAGGTCAGGAGTTGGAGACCAGCATAGCCAATATGGTGAAATCCCATCTCTACCAAAAATACAAAAATTAGCTGTGCGTAGTGGTAGGTGCCTGTAGTCCCAGCTACTCGTGAGGCTGAGGCGGAGAATCGTTTGAACCCAGGAGGCAGAGGTTGCAGTAAGCCGAGATCATGCCACTGCACTGCAGCCCGCATGAGACAGACTGTCTCAAATAAATAAGTAAGGAAGGAAGGAAAGCAGCTGGGAGAGTGTTAAAGTGGGGGCAGAAATCCTGAGTCCTTTCCCAAATTGGGAAACTGAGGCCTGGGCTAAGCAAATGGACTTCCCCAAGGCCACACAAAGTGAGGCTGCTTCTGTCCCCGCCATATTGAACGGCAGGGTGGAATGAGAAGGAAGTGGCCTCATAAGGGGCATGGGGAGGGAGGTTGGAGGGGGCAGAGATCATCCTGGCTGCGGGCCTGAGGATGAGGGAGCAGGCGCAATTTGCAGGGTGGGAAGGCAGACGAGGGAAGGTGGGTTCCTTGGCAGA
Source organism: Ateles fusciceps (assembly GCA_036589455.1). Lineage (NCBI taxonomy): Eukaryota > Metazoa > Chordata > Mammalia > Primates > Atelidae > Ateles > Ateles fusciceps. Next base: position 1,273,126 of record JAZHEH010000929.1, on the reverse strand, counting down.
GGCAGGGGTTCTCAGCAGAGGACCAAATCTTCCTGGAGGGGCACCAGGGGCCGAGCACGCCTCCATCCGAACAGCCTTTCAAATCACTCGAGATCTTAGCATATATAAAAACTGGCAGATTTATTCCGCAGGGGCCCATTTTCAAGAAGCTAGAGGTGAAGGTGCGAGGGGAGGTTTCCTCCCCTTTCCTTGTCCCTCATCTTATTTTCTCCAAGGGGTAAAAAAATGGCCTGGACCCCAAAACCTACCCAAATAAAAAATAAAAAAACTGAGGTTCCAAAAAGTTACAGCATCTTAATTCCTCATAGAAAAGGGGGAGGAGCCAGAGGGAAGAGGAGTCCCTGGGGTGGGGGGAAGCACCCCAGCCTGGTGAGACATCCCCTCTCCTTAAATAGCTGCCCCAAATGGGGCAAGGCCGGGGCTATAGCATTTAAAAACTCCCACACCCCATTTTATCAAAACCAAAGAGGAAAAAAAAAATTTCCCTTTTCCCCCAAAACCCAAATATATATATATTTCTTTCTTAACAAAACTTTGAAGGCATTAAGCGTTAAAGTGAATCTAGAACAAGGGAATGTGAAATTCCCCTCCTTCCTCCCCCTTTCTGTGGGGTTCATTGGTGCATCCCCAGCAGAGGGACCTGCCCCAAGGGGATGGCAGAGGGGAAGGACCAAAGGGAGAAAAGGGCGGGGGGACTCCCCAGCCAATCAGCAGCCAGTGTGGGTGTGGGCAGGGCGCCAGGGAAGCCGCGCCCCCTTGGAGGTTTCCAAGTGGGATGGGGAGTGGGAACAATGCATTCCTGTGTAGTCTTCAGCCAATTCCAAGTCAAATAGAGGCAGGGAAAGCAGGGTGACAGGCGGGATGTGCGGAAAGGAGAATTGGGTCTTCTGGGTCCCTGTGGTCAGGGAGAACCCCCGCTTCCTCAGCTCCTGGACAAAGGCTGGAAGGAAACAGAGCAGAGGTCAGGGGCAGAGTCTCTGCCTCTTCTTCCCTTCCAAAAGGCTCTTGTCTAGGGACATGATGCCTCCGAAATAAGTAAATGTTTAAGAACAAAACCAAACCAAACCACCTCACCTTCAATGATTTCCTCTTCACTTTCTGCAATTCCTTCTTCACCTCTTCCAGAAGCTCCTAAAATTAATGGGGTACAGCTAATCAGGAGGGGGTACTGGGACTTGCAGGAACGAATCTCCTTTATTTTTTGAGACAAGGTCTTGCTCTGTTGCCCTGGCTAGAGTGCAATGGCATGTTGACAGCACAACGAAGCCTCAACCTCCCAGGCTCAGCTAATCCTCCTGCCTCGGCCTCCCAAGTAGCTGGGACCACAGACACATGCCACCACACTCAGGTTTTTTTTTTTTTTTTTTTTTTTTTAGACAGAGTCTCACTCTATTACCAAGGCTGGAGTGCAGTGGTGCGATCTTGGCTCATTGCAACCTCAGCCTCCTGGGTTCAAGAGATTCTCCTGCCTCAGCCTCCCAAATAGCTGGGATTACAGGTGCACATGACCAGGCCCAGCTAATTTTTGTATTTTTAGTAGAGGCAGGGTTTCGCCATGTTGGCCAGGCTGGTCTCAAACCCCTGACCTCAAGTGATCCACCCACCTCGGCCTCCCAAAGTGCTGGGATTACAGGCGTGAGCCACTGTGGTCGGCCTTCTTAGGTAATTTTTAAAAATCATTTTTAGAGATGGGGTCTCCCTATGTTGCCCCAGGCTGGTCTCGAACTCCTGAACTCAAGCAATGCTCCCACCTCAGCCTCACAATGTGCTGGAATTACAGGCATGAGCCACTGCACCTTGCCAGAGTTCCCTCTTCTTGTTTATGGAAAAGCCAGAGGGAGTAGGTTTGAGACCCATCCCTACTCCAACACCATGACATGGCTGGCAAAGTCGCAGAGTGACTGGAGGATTCTTGGGGAGAGTTCTGGATCCTTGGAGCCGGATAAGTACTGGAGAACATCCAGTACCAAGGTTGCCAAGTGCGTTCCAGCCTCCTGCAAACTCTAATTGGTGAGGGACAGCTGGGTCAATGTGTGGAAAGGATTCAAGGCACTCATCGGGAATGAGCCTGATGATAGAATCACGTCTGTCACAGGCGCCAGAAAAGGGGGCGTGAGGTCAGGGTCATCCCTGATCCAATCCAGTCTGTCCATTTGTCAGATTGGAAACCTGAGGTTTCTGAGATGTTATCTAGGGTCATACGGCATGCCAGTGGCAGGGGCCAGACCTAAATCTCTCTTGCTGTGGCCCCCAACATCCTCCCCAAGCTACCTGTTTCACCCTCTCTAGGTCCGAGTCATCGCCGGAGCTGGGCGTGAGGGGTGGGTCTCAGAAGTGGTCACCGAAGAAGACGACTTCATCCTGGGGGGAGTTGGTGTCATTTGGGACAGCAATGAGATTAAAGAGAGGACCTGCTTCCCCGCCTCCTATTCCAGGGATCACATTGAGTTCTGCCTTATAAATTGGGCAAGTCCAAGTATTTTTGGGGCCCCAGTTTTTTTGTTTTGTTTTGTTCTGTTTCGGGACAGAGTGGCATTCTGTCTCCCAGGCTGAGTGCAGGCACGATGATGGCTCACTGCGGCCTCAACTTCCTGGATGCAGGTGATTCTCCCACCTCAGCCTCCTGAGTAGATGGGACCAAAGGCAAGTGCCACCATGCCTGGCTAATTTTTGTAGAGATGGGGGTCTTGCCATGTTGCCCAGGCTGGTGTCGAACTCCTGGACTCAGGCGATCCTGCCCAACATGACCTCCCCAAGGACCACAGTACTGATGGGCCTACCTTGGCAAGGTTGTGCTGTTCTTCTCCCAGGGTCTCCGCACAGATTCTGGGGAGAGGCAACAAATCAGAAAAATCAGGGACAAAAGACTGCCCCTCAATCAGTCTTTCTCCCCCAACCTCATTAGCCCCTGTTCAAAGACCCATCTCCGGAGACTACAATCCCCAGCACGATCCGCCCAGACTCCCGTGAGGGTGCTTAACATGTGAGAAGAGGGCATTCTGGGATTTGTAGTTTCTATGGCTGAACTGGGCTTTCACTCACCACTCTGGGCTGGGACTCTGGCCTCTGGCTCCTCCTGCTGGTGGGAAATAAAACTGCCATGAGCCAGCCCCTGCCACACCTCTGCCCATTTCCTCTTCCAGGTTCAAACCCCACACAGCCCAGTATCCCTACCCTCTTGGTACTGCCTAAGGGGTGTAGGGCAAGAAAACCGCCTGACTTACATGGGCAGATTCATCCTTGGGGGTTTTCTCCCCAACCTGTGTGGCTTTCCTTCTGCAATAGAAAAAAGCAAAAACACATGCTTCCGTCACTCAACCAGTCCCCTTCCCAGGGAAGTTCCAGAAATGTGGATCCTACGGCATAGAATTCTGAAACTCTGAAACCCTAAGGAAACTCTACATTTAGAAATTCAAGAGATTGGCTGGGTGTGGTGGCTGACGGCTGTAATCCCAACACTTTGGGAGGCCAAGGCTGGCAGATCACTTGAGGTCAGGAGTTCGAGACCAGTCTGGCCAACATGGTGAAACCCCATCTCTATTAAAAATACAAAAATTAGCCGTTCGTAGTGGCAGGTGCCTGTAATCCCAGCTACTCAGGAGGCTGAGGCAGGAGAATCATTTGAACCCCAGAGGCTGAGACTGCAGTGAGCTGAGATTATGCCGCTGTACTTCAGCCTGAGTGACAGAGCACAACTCTGTCTCAAAAAAAAAAAGAAAAAGAAAAAGAAATTTAAGAGATTGCGCTGGGCACAGTGGCTCACGCCTGTAATCCCAACTCTTCAGGAGGCCGAGGTGGGTGGATCACTTGAAGTCAGGAGTTTGAGACCAGTCTGGCCAACATGGTGAAACCCATCTCTACTAAAAATACAAAAATTATCCAGGTGTGGTGGCGTGCGCCTATAATAGGAGGCTGAGGCAAGAGAATCACTTGAACCTGGGAGGCAGAGGTTGCAGCGGGCCAAGATCATACCACTGCACTCCAGCCTGGGCGACAGAGCGAGACTCCATCTCAGAAAAACAAAACTTCAAGAGACTGCGTTCTAGAATCAGGGTGGAGGTTCTACAGTTCTTATATTAGGGATAGTTAAGATTCCGAGGGTGGAGCAGTGCTGTATTAGAATACTGAGATTGTAGGAACCTGAGTTTCCAGAATTCGGAGGCAGGATCTCCTATGGTTCTAGAATTCTGGGTTTTAGAACGTTCTACAGGCTACCTAGTGGTTGCAAGCCTCAGCCATTTCAGGAGACGACAAACCCTACCGTTATTTCCCAAACCTGGTTATCAAAGGGGGAACATTCACTAAAGAAACAAAGTAAACAGGAATCTGAGCCCTCCCCTGACTGGGCCCTACTGAACTGGAATCTCCAGGTGACTCGGGGGTCCAGGCTCAGGCTCACCTCCGGGCCAGCATGGCGTTCATCTCTTCCATGAGCCCCCACCTCCGCTTCGACCGCTCTCAGCTTTGGGGGCCACGGGCCCCCCTAAGGATTCCTCCTGCTGGAGAAATTTAAAGGAGCAGGAGCTTAAGGGGCTGGCCTTTGGGCCTTCCAGCCCTCCCGTGACACCGCTGGTAGCCCTGGCCTCATCCCGCATCAAAGCCCCGTCGCCCCCCTGGCAACCTCTCCCGACCCCTCACCTTGCTGACTTTCCTGAGTTTGGCTCCAGCAATAGCTGCAGCCAGGCCTGGGGCCCCGGCCCCCCACCACTGGGGCCCTGTGCTGCCGGGAGAGGTGGTGCAGGGGGTGGTCCTCCCCCGGCTCCATGTGCTGCAGCTGGGACCCCCGAGGGGGGCAAACCTGGGGGTGGGGGGAGGACCTGGAGGAGGGGGAGGTCCTGGTGGTGGGGGGTGGACCCCCAGCAGGGGGGAGCAGGTGGGCCTCCTGAAACAAACACAAAAAAGGGGACAGCTGAGAGAAGCCTCCTTCTTTACTGTCCAGCTGGCTGGCCCCTTCCTCCAGGGAGGCCCCCTCCCAACTCCCGAGGCTGTCCGAACATCACCTGCATTGGAGACACGGCGCTCTAGGTGCTCCGAAGGGCCGGGCTGCTGCCTGTGGGGGAGGCGGGGGAGCTGCCGTCAATCAGGGCCCTAAGGATGGCCAGCGAAGGGTCCAGCAACCTCTGTGCTCTCTCTTAGAGGTCTCCAGGGAGGGTAGCTCCTAATCCTCACCCAAGCCTCCCTCTCTTAGGGAACCAAGAAGGGGGCTGGGCAGGAGTGGGGAGACTGCAGGGCAGGGCAGTGACAGGGGGAGATCAGGATACGGGATCCCAGTCAGCAAACTGTCGGAAAAACCCGAATTACAAAATGCCCAAGATTCTTTTTTTTTTTTTTTTTTTTTTTTAAGACGGGGTTTCACCATGTTGGTCAGGCAGGTCTTGAACTCCCGGCCTCAGGTGATCCGCCCGCCTTGGCCTCCAAAGTGCTTGGATTACAGGCGTGAGCCACCACGCCCGGCCTCTTTTTTTTTTTTTTTTTTTTTTTTAAGACAGAGTCTCACTGTCACCCAGGCTGGAGTGCAGTAGCTTGATCTTGGCTCACTGCAACCTCCACCTCCCGGGTTCAAGCAATTCTCCCGACTCAGCCTCCCGTGTAGCTAGGATTATAGGCTCACGCCACCACGCCTAGCTAATTTTTGTATTTTCAGTAGAGATGGTGCTTCACCATGTTGACCAGGCTGGTCTCGAACTCCTAACCTCAGGTAATCTGCCCACCTCGGCCTCCCGAAGTGCTGGGATTACAGGCATGAGCCACCATGCCTGGCCACGAGATTCTTTCAGCCACCATATTCTGCTTTCCAGGAATCTGCAGGGACCAGAAGGTTCTGCAACTCTGAATATTACAAGTTTCTTGAACATTCTGGAAACTGCCCATTGGATGGGTTGTGAACTCTAGGAGTCAAGGGTTCCAGAACGTACGGAGCTCTGACAGTGGCTAAGGTTCCCCACCCAGGGCCCAGCCCCACCTTTTCTGCTGCTCCACCTCCTCCGGGGAGGGGCCGTTGGGGACCGACCAGGCAGGAGGTGCTGGGGGTGGAGGGGGCCCACCTCCTGGAAGGTGAGAGAGAAAGGGCCACGGGTCAGTGCGGGAACTCTGCTCAGCCCTCGGGCTTCTCTGGCTCTCCAGGCCTCCCAGGAATCCTGCCCAGAGGCGCTCACTTCCTCCTTCCTGGGACCCCAAGGCTCCACGCATCTTGGGAGGTAAGGCGGCACCAGCTTCCCTGGCCTGAGGGGCCCTAGGGCAGGTGCCGTTGTGGTGTCCCCCGTGACAGGAGAAGCTAAGGCCAGGGGACAGTCCTCCCCCTAAAGTTCTGCAGGGTGAAATCTGCAGGAACAAGAACTGAATTCAGGCTGATTCCAGCAGCCAGGCCCTTAACCACTGTTTTGTTTCGAGACACAGTCTCACTCTGTATCACCCAGGCTGGAGTGCGGGGGTGAAATCACGGCTCACCACAGCCTCAGTCTCCCCAGGCTCAGGTGATCCTCCCACCTCAGCCTCCCGAGTAGCTGGGACTACAGGCGCATGCCACCACGCCTGGCTAATCTTTGTTTTTGTAGAGACAGGATTTCGCCATGTTGCCCAGGCTGGTCTCAAACGCCTGAGCTCAAGCAATCCACCCGCCTGGGCCTCCCAGAGTGCTGGGATTACAGGCGTGAGTCACTGCACCTGGCCAGCTCTTAACCACTGTTCCAGGCACTTGGGCCTCCCCTAAGAACCTGGAAAGGTAAAGCGCTGCTTCCTCACCTACCTCCAGGCCGCTGGCCCCGGCACCTAAATTGAATTAGCTACGAATTAACAATGAATTAGCCCCATTTTACAGATGACTAAACTGAAGCCCACTCTATTTTTCCATGTGCCCCAGAGGTGCAAGCCCCTTCCGCAGTGGCACAGAAGCTGCCTCAAGAGCACCACCACTGCCCCTGCATTTGGTGACTTCAGTTCCACAGCAGCGATTCCAGGCCAGATGGACAACAGTCACCTAAAACCTCGCTGCTCAGAGCCACGTCCTTGGACCAGCAGCCTCGGGATCACCAGGGCAGTTGTGAGAATGAGTCTCAGTCCGCCCAGCCACCTGCACTGGAGCCTGCACTTCGACCAGATCACCAGGTAATTCATGTGCACGTTAACGTCTAAGAAATAGCAACGGGGAAGCCGGGCCTGTAATCCCAGCACTTTGGGAGGCTGATGCGGGCGGATCACCCAAGGTCAGGGGTTCCAGAACAGCCTGGCCAACATAGAGAAACCCTGTCTCTACTAAAAATACAAAAAAATTAGCTGGGCATGGTGGCGGGTGCCTGTAATCTGGCTACTAGGGAGGCTGAGGCAGGAGAATCGCTTGAACCCAGAAGGTGGAGGTTGAGGTGAGCCGAGTCTCGCCATTGCACTCCGGTCTGGGCAACAAGAGCAAAACTCTGCCTCAAAAAAAAAAAAAAGCAACCGGGCTGGGTGCGGTGGTTCACATCTGTAATCTCAGCACTTTGGGAGGCTGAGGTGGGTGGATCACCTGAGGTCAGGAGTTCAAGACCAGCCTGGCCAACACAGTAAAACTCCATCTCTACTAAAACGACAAAAAGTAGCGAGGCATGGTGGTGTGCACCTATAGTTCCAGCTACTTGGGAGGCTGAGGCAGAATCAGTTACACCCAGAAGGCGGAGGTTGCAGTGAAACGAGATCATACCACTGCACTCCAGCCTGGCGGACAGAGCAAGACTCCCTACTAAAAAAAAAAAAAAGACAGAAAAGCAACTGGGCTGGGTGCAGTGGCTCCTGCCCATAATCCCAGCACTTTGAGAGGCTGAGGTGGGAGGATCACTTGCGCCCAGGAGTTCGAGACCAGCCTGTAGACCATCTCTACAAAAAAATTGTTTTTAATGATCCAGGGTGGCCGAGCGCAATGGCTCACACTTGTAATCCCAGCACTTTGGGAGGCAGAGGCAGGTGGATCACTGAGGACAAGAGTTTGAAACCAGCCTGGCAAATATGGTGGAACCCCATCTCTACTAAAATACAAAAAATAGCTGGGCACAGTGGCACATTCCTGTATTCCCAACTACTCAAGAGGCTGAGGCGTGAGAATCACTTGAACCAAGGAGGTGGAGGTAGCAGCAAGCGGAGATTGCACCACTGCATTCCAGCCCAGGTGACAGAGCAAGACTCTGTCTCAAAAAAAAAAAAAAAAAAGCCAGGTGGTGCATGCCTGTATTTCCAGCTACTTAGGAGGCTGAGGCAGGAGGATCACTTGAGCCCAGGAGGGGGAGGTTGCAGTGAGCCATGATTGTGCCACTGCACTCCAGCCTGGGCAGCAGAGCAAGATCCTGTTTCTAAAACAGAAGTACCTGGGGAAAGGACACAGAAGCCTTCTGGGGGGAGGGACCTACCCATGTCTTGATCTGGGAGGTGGTTTCCCGGGAGAGTGCCTGTGTAAGGTTCATGGAGTACTGCTCCCTGAGAAATCGTGCATTTTTTTCCGTTTGTTTTCTTTTTGAGATGGAGTCTTGCTCTGTCATCCAGGCTGAAGTGCAGGGGCGTAATCTCGGCTCAGTGCAACCTCCACCCCTCAGGTTCAAGCGATTCTCGTGCCTCAGCCTCCCAAGTAGCTGGGATTACAGGTGTGCACCACCACGCCTGGCTCATTTTTGTATTTTTAATAGAGATGCAATTTCACCATGTTGGCCAGGCTGGTCTTGAACTCCTAACTTCAGGTAATCTGCTTGTCTCGGCCTCCCAAAGTGGTGAGATTACAGGCATGAACTACCTCGCCTGGCCAATCGCGCGTTTTATACATAGGTGCGCACAGGCACACTGGAACGCACAAAATCCTCATGATCATTTTCTGTGACAGCAATGAATTCGCTCCACTTTATCAATGAGTAAACCAAGGCCCAGAGTGGTAAAGCGGCATCCCCAGGACACACAGCCGCGTTCGATGGTCCCCTCTGCCCGCCCGCTGCCCAGCGCCGTTTCTGACCTTCCAACGCCTCTAGGGCACTGGCCATGCCCGCGGCAAACTGGGCGGCATCCTCCTTGCTGCTGAAGTTGAGGCCCCAGACCTGGCGGGCATCACGCCACTGATGGAAATTGGGGGTGGCTTGATTATACTTGACGCCCCGGACGATGGCACAGTTGATGACCACCTGGTGGAAGGGGAAGAGCGGGTGAGGGATGGCAGGTGGAAGGGTGGAGCAGGCAGGGGTTCAGCCTGCAGAGAGGGGGCTGGCGGGAGGCTGCACCTGCTGGTCGGGCTGCATCTTCCGGCCCACCACGCGGAAGGAATTGGCCGTGGGGTTGTGGTAGATCTGGACGCGGCTGAAGGCCTGGGGACCCATGCCAGCAGGGACCCATCTCTTGTTGCCATCATCATAAACCATCACAGTGGCCCGGCTGGAACAGATGACCGTCTCACTGCAGGCGGGAGGAAAAGGGAGAGGAGCCAGTTACCTTCTCATCTGGGTCTCCCCTGGGAGGTTCCAAGGGACAAAGGCAGTGTGGAAGGAAGAGAGGGAGATGCAGAGAGAGGCAGGAGCCAGGTGGACAGAAAGAGAGGGTGGGAGGCAGATCAGGAGAGAGAGGCAAACACACAGACAAGACGGAAGACAGACACCGAGAGGGGAGACACAAAGGAGACAGAAGACAGACACGGGGAGGGAGACACTGGGAGCAGAAGAGACAGACGCAGAGAGAGGTGGGAAGGGGAGTGCTGAGTGAACACAGGGGAGAGAGACTGAAAGACACACAGACAGATGAACAGATGCGCAGACAGGGGACCTGGAGGAAGAGGCAGAAAGACACAGAAAGAGAAAGATGGGCTGGGTGCAGTAGTTCACAGGTGTAATACCAGCACTTTGGAGGCTGAGGTGGGAGGATCACTTGCGCCCAAGCATTTCAGAGCAGCCCGGGCAACAAAGTGGGACCCCATCTCTAACAATAATAAGTTTTGTTTTTGAGACAGAGGCTTGCTCTGTTGCCCAGGATGGAGTGCGGTGATGTGATAACAGCTCACCGTGGCCTCAACCTCCTGAGCTCAAGCCATCCTCCCTCTTCAGCCTCCCAAGTAGCTGGGACTACAGGCATGCACCACCACACCCGAGTAGTTTTTTTTTTTTTGAGACAGAGTCTCGCTCTGTCGCCCAGGCTGGAGTGCAGTGGCATGATCTCCGCTCACTACAACCTCTGCCTCCTGGGTCCAAGCCATTCTCCTGCCTCAGCCTCCTGAGTAGTTGGGATTATAGGCATACACCACCATGCCCAGCTAATTTTTTGTATTTCTAGTAGAGATGGGGTTTCATCATGTTGGCCAGGCTGGTCTCGAACTCCTGACCTCGGTTGATCCGCCTGAGTCAGCCTCCCAAAGTGCTGGGATTATAGGTGTGAGCCACCACACCTAGACTACAAAAAAAAAAATTTTTTTTTAAAGAGACAGTCTTGCTCTATCGCCCAGGCTGGAGTGTAGTGGCGCAATCGTGGCTCACTGCAACCTCTGCCTCCCGGGTTCCAGCAATTCTCCTGCCTTGGCCTCCCAAGTAGCTGGGACTACAGGCGCGCGCCACTACACCTGGCTAATTTTTTGTGTTTTAGTGGAGACGGGGTTTCACCATGTTGCCCAGGCTTGTCTCAAACTCCTGAGCTCAGGCAATCCACCCGCCTCGACCTCCCAAAGTGCTAGGATTACAGGCGTGAGCCACCGCGCCCGGCCAAAACACTTTTTTTAAATGAAAAATAAATTAAAAGACTTTATTAGCATCATGAAGAAAGAAAAGTGAAAAAAAAATTAAAAGACATAACACAAAACTAATAAGAAGGAAAAGATAAACATGGAGAGACAGGCCGAGGGATGGAAGAGGCCTTGGCTGACACCAGGGAGGGGTGCAGGTTAGCAGAGTGAGGGCAGGAGGGAAGACTGAGGCGCCAGAGGGAGGCTGAGAGCGGAGCTGCACTAGGGGCCAGCACCTGCCTGGCCTGTTTCTGTATCTCTACCAAGGGGCTTGGACGAGTCCCGCCACCACTGGCGCTCAGGAGGAAGCCGGAGCCTGGGGAGGGGGAAGTGTGAGACCTGCAGCAGGTTGGGACCCACCCCAGACCTCCAGGCTCCTCCTCCAAAGGGACTTCCCGCTGCCCACCCACTGCCTGCTCCCCAGGGCACCAGTGGCCCTTCCGCAGACAGTCCCTGCTCTGTGTCTGGCCCATGTTGGGTGGGGCTGTGGATGAAGACACAGCAGTGACCCACAACCCCGGCACCACCCTCCTGGGGCTCACAGACCAGTGTGGGAGACAGAGCTGTCCCCGGAAGGTACCAAGCCAGGGATGGGGCCGAGGAGCCCAGGGTCTGGGGGGTGCCTTGAAGGGACGCCTGCCCCAAAGGGATGCCTGCCCCGAAGGGACGCCTGCCCCAGCCTGGGGAGTAGGGGCAGGACTTCCTGGAAAAGGCTGCGTCTGACTCAGCCTCAGGGGAGTTGTCAGTAAACTGGTGCTGATAGCCCCAGATCTGGATTCAAATCCCAGCACCTATTTCATGTGACTCAGGCATGTGACATTCCTACTCAAGAATTCTTCTTTCTAGCCTGTGAACTGGAAAAGTGACAGTCCTCACCTCCAGGGCAGTGGGGAGGGGTACATGAATCTGGGCACCTAAAGTGCTTGTTACAGCCAGGCGTGTGGCTTATGCCTGTAATCCCAGCACTGTGGGAAGCAGAGGCAAATGGATCACTTGAGCTCAGGTGTTTGAGACCAGCCTGGACAACACAGTGAAACCCCGTCTCTACAAAAACATACAAAGATTAGCCGGGCGTAGTGGTGCACATCTGTAGTCCCAGCTACTCAGGAGGCTGATATGCAGGAGAATTGCTGGAATCCAGGAGGTGGATATTGCAGTGAGCTGAGATCATGACACTGCACTCCCGCCTGGGCGACAGGGCAAAACTCCGTCTCAAAAAAAGGAAAAAAAAAAAATAACTAAGTGCATGGTACAGCACCCAGCAAACACCGAGAGCTCAGCAACTGTCCGCATCTGTCTCAAAGGCACCGCTGCGGCCCGGGAAAGCTACAACCCTCCGGACCTTCCCACCAGCCCCTCTGGGAGGTTCAATCCTCTCTCCCCCCAGTGAGGAAACTCAGGCCCAGACAGGAACTCGAACAGGAAGTGACTTGCCCAAGTTCACACAGGCGAAGGGGAAGCGCTGGCCTCCTCCCCACCCCACCCCCACTGGGCTTTTTCCTGAAATGGGGAAGTTGGTGGTCAGAGGTTTCCGGGGGAGAGAAATTATAACACCCCCCGCCCCCCACAAAGGCTCTGTCTGTAGGAGGGCTAGGGGCTGGGGCATGACACATTGGGAAGTCAGGGCAGGGAAAGTCCCTAGGCAGACTCAGCTGTGGTAGAGACCTGGGGTAACCCTGGCACCCCCAAATTTACAGAATTGTGCCATCTCCCTCTTACCAGGCATTTCAGGTGGATCAGGGGCCCTAAGCCCCTTCCCCAAAGTCACTAATTTTATTCTCACTGTAACTCATCCAGAAAGGCACTCTTTCATCCTAATTTTGCAGGTGAGGACTAGAAGGCCCAGAGAGGGTGTGTGACTTGCCCACAGTCACACAGCTAGTGAGGAGCAGAGCAAAGCTGTGAATTCAGGCTCCCAAGCCTTAACACCAGGGACTGTGTGGGCCCCACCCAAACACCAGGTGCCCTTTCCAGACAAGCACAGCCTCGGGGGCTGTTTCTGGCTCCTGCCACCCTGGCAGGGCAGGGTTAAGGCCTCGGCCTCACCCACACCTGCCACCCACACCCAGGGCAGACTCTGGCCAGGAGCCCGGGCTGCCGCTGCCCCACCCTGGCTGCACTTTGCTCTCCCCGGACTGCCCCGCCCTGCCGAGGCTTTGGACTGGTCAGAGAACGGGGTGCCTGCCGGGTGACCAAGGGCTGGTCCTGCCCCTCTCCAAGGCACACTGACCCCACTGTAGCAGAAGGATTCTGTTAAAACACGAGGTGGGGCCGGGCGCGGTGGCTCACACTTGTGATGTAGGCACTTTGGGAGGCCAAGGTGGGAGGATTGCTTGAGCCCAGAAGTTCAAGATCAGCCTGGGCAACATAGCGACACCCCCATCTCTAGAAAAAAAAACCCACAAGGTGAAATGTCCCTTCCTCTTCTCAAAAGCTCCAGGCTCCTACAGAATCAATGCCGAGTTCTCTCCAGGGCCTCCCAGGGCCTCCGTGATCTGTGTGACCTCAGATCTCATTTCTTCCTGCCCCTTTGTCCCCTGGGGACTGTTCCAGACCCTAAGCCTCCGGCTCCTATGCTGCTCTTCCCACAGGTCAGACGCATTCCTGCCTCGGGCCTGTGTGCTGCTGCCTCCTCGGCCCAGCCTCTCCCCCACTTCCAGGTCTCTCCTTAGATGTCACCACTTCCGAGAAGCCATCCCTCACGCGTTTGCTGGAAATGCTTCTCTCCTTTCATCCCCTGCTGCACATTTCATAGCGGGGGACCCCTGCCCAATGCAATACTTGTCTGTCTCCACCACCAAAAGGGCAGGGATTTCTGTCCCACTGTTCACTGCTGTGTCCCCCAGAACCTAGAATGGCGCCCAACACGTAGTAGGGACTCAATACTAAATAAACATCTGTTAAAAAAAAAAGACAAACTTTGGGCCAGGCGCGGTGGCTCACGCCTGTAATCCCAGCACTTGGGGAGGCACAGCAGTTTGAGACCAGCCTGGCTAACATGATGAAACCTCATCTCTACTAAAAATACAAAAATTAGTTGGTTGTGGTGGTGCACGCCTGTAGTCCTAGCTACTCAGGAGGCTGAGGCAGAAAAGTGGCTTGAACCCAGGAAGAGGAGGTTGCAGTGAGCCGAGATGGTGCCATTGCACTCCAGCCTGGGTGACAGGGCGAGACTCCATCTCAAAAAAAAAAAAAAAAGGCAAATTTTTACCAAGGGCACCTAACATTTCTCAGTCAGAGTCCCAGATACTGTTCTCGGTGTTGGCCTCCAGTTTCTATGCTGAACGGCTCTACAACCTCATGGGATAGGCTCTGATGCTCACCCTTTTGACAAGGGGGAACTGCAGGCACTCGCCCCGATAACATAGCGTAAGCAGAGGGGTTCATAGGTGAAACCAAGTTCCTACAAGTTCTTAACCTCATTTAAAGATGAAGAAACAGAGCTAAGTTGAAATCTTTAAAAGGCAAGGTACAAGGTAGGGTTGATCAGAGGCTTAAAAAAAAAAAAAGGTGGCCGGGCTCGGTGGCTCATGCCTGTAATCCAAGCACTTTGGAGGCCAAGGAGGGCAGATCACCTGAGGCCGGGAGTTCAAGACCAGCCTAACCAACATGGTGAAACCCTGTCTTTATTTAAAAAAAAAAAGTTAAAAAAAAAAGGTAGGCCAGGCATGGTGGCTCACACCTGTAATTCCAGCGCTTTGGGAGATCGAGGCGGGTGGATCAGGAGGTCAGGAGTTTAAGACCCAACTGGTGGACATGGTGAAACCCAGTCTCTACTAAAAATACAAAAATTAGCCAAGTATAGTGGCATGCACCTGTAGTCCCAGCTGCTCAGGAGGCTGAGGCAGGAGAATGGCTTGAACCCAGGAGGCGGAGGTTGCAGTCAGCTGAGGTCGCACCACTGAACTCCAGCCTGGGTAACAGAGCAAGACTCGGTCTCAAAAAAGAAACAGGTGAGGAGCGTATAAATACATCTGCACCCAGAGTGTTGCTATATGCAGAGACTGCGTCCCAAGACACTAACTGTGGCTGCCTCCAATGAGGGGAACTCGGGGACTGGGGAGGGAGGAAACGAATATTTTGCACCATTTATCTTTTTTTTTTTTTTTTTTGGAGACAGAGTCTCCCTCTGTCACCCAGGCTGGAGTGCCGTGGCGTGATCTCAGCTCACTGTAATGTCTGACTCCCGGGTTCAAGGAATTCTCCTGCCTCAGCCTGCCTAGTAGCTGGGATTACAGGCATGTGCCACCATGACCAGCTAATTTGTTTGTATTTTTAGTAGAGAAGGGCATTTCACCATATTGGCCATGCTGGTCTTGAACTCCTGACATTGTGATCTGCCCACCTTGGCCTCCCAAAGTGCTGGGATTACAGGCATGAGCCACCGCACCCCACCCACCATTTATCTTTTTTGAGACAGTCTCACTCTGTGTCCAGGCTGGCAGTGACTCGATCTCGGCTCACTGCAGCCTCCACCTCCCAGGTTCAAGCAATTCTCCTGCCTCAGCCTCCTGCGTAGCTAGGATTACAAGTGTGTGCCACCATGCCAGGGTAATGTTTGTATTTTTAGTAGAGACAGGGTTTCAGGGTTTGCCATGTTGGCCAGGCTGATCTCGAACTCCTGACCTCAGGTGATCTGCCTGCCTTGGCCTCCCAAAGCGCTGGGATTATAAGCATGAGTCACCACACCAAGCCACCATTTACCCTTTCAAACTGCTTATTATTTCTTATCATGGGTTTAAATTACCTATACGAACCGAATTCATTAGTTAATTAAGTTCAATAAATAAAACTGTAACCTACACAAAAGCTGGAACAGAAAATCTCAAAGCCAGGAAATGGGGGGGCCAAGGCTGTGAGATGGAATCGGTCTGCCCGTTTCCAGCGTTCTCCTGAAGTGTAGAACCCTCCATTGGACATGAGAGCGCCTTAATTTTCCAGCCAGCCCAGGACTCACTCCTCCCAGCAAGTCCCCCCACGTTTTACAAAACTCTAGTACATGGTGGATGAAAGACACTCAAGCTGCCTCCTTGTTATGTGGCTTTGCCTCTCTGAGCCTCAGTTTCCAGCCCTGGGAACAATAACGCACTGGGTTCATTGTAAGGATTAAGAGAGATAATGGACAAAAAGCCCTAAACGCCGAACCTGTAACTTGGTACGTGGTCCACATGAGGGAGAGAGCTTCCCATCACCAGAGGTAATCAAGCACGGTGAATCCAGTTTTCACAAAACTTCCAGACTAGAGTCTTGGTCTTTCCTTCACTGCCCCCCTGAACCCAAGACTTACCCCATACCCTCCTTATACCATAAAACTTGTGATACATATATACCACCCTTCCAAACAACAAATCTTCTGAGCAACCCTAAGCAGGGAAGCAGATCTAGACCCTCTGGGGCCTGTGTGCGCTACTCTAGTCCCTTCCTCCTGGTGGGCCTCAGTTTCCCCTAAGTGAACAGCAAGATAAATGTTCTGGCTTGGTTTCGTTTGGTTTATCTGAATTATCTTAAAGAGTTTTCACAATGAAAGCAGGTTCCTTTTTTTTTTTCTTTTCTTCACTGAGAACACAGAAACCATGTTACCTGTATTTGTTTTGTTTTTTTGAGACAGGGTCTCACTTTGTCACCCAGACTGGAGTGCAGTGGCATGAATACTGGTCATTGCGGCCTCAACCTCCCCAGCTCAAGAGATCCTCCCGCCTTAGCCTCCAGAGTAGCTGGAACTACAGGCGCATGCCACCACACCCAGCTAATTTTTGTATATTTTGTAGAGACAGGGTTACACCATGTGGCCCAGACTATTTTCAAATTCCTGGGTTCAAGGGATCCTCCTGCCTTGGCCTCCCAAAGTGTTAGGATTACAGGCATGAGCCTCGGGGGCTGGCCCTGTCTGACTTCAATAGGCACCTTGCCTAACTTTCCTGTAACTCAGTTTTCCTATCTATAAACTGGGTGCCAGGGTGGGGAAGGCTACAAGGTTGTAACAGTATTGTTGTTAGAATTGCTGTGAGGGGCCAGGTGCGGTGGCTCACGCCTGTAATCCCAGCACTTTGGGAGATCAACGAGGGTGAATCACCTGAAGTCAAGAGTTCTAGACCATCCTGGCCAACATGGTGAAACACGTCTCTACTAAAAATACAAAAATTAGCCAGGTGTGGTGGCAGGCGCCTGTAATGCCAGCTACTTGGAAGGCTGAGGCAGGAGAATTGCTTGAACCCAGGAGACGGAGGTTGCTGTAAGCCGAGATCATGCCATTGCACTCCAGCCTGGGCAACAAGAGCAAAAACCCTGCCTCAAAAAAAAAAAAAAAAAAAAAAGAATTTCTGTCAGGCACAAAAGTGCCTCGCACATAATAGATGCTTGATCAAATGGTCTCTTTTAAAAAATATAACAATGGCTATTATTGGAAGAAGCAAGAAACGGACGCCAATTCTCCCCAAGTCCTTTCTGCTGAGATTCTAGACCTCTGCCCCACTTCCCTGTCTTCCCAGCACCCAGCTCTGGTCCCAGACACAGCCGGCACTCAACAAATATTTGTCAAACTGGGAGAGAAAAAACTGTATCTTGTAATTTTCCATCTTCACATCCTCTCTTCCAACTGCCCCCAGGACTGTCCCAGCCAAACCAGCCAGAAGTCAGAGGACCCAGGTTCCTCCACCCCTCCTACATTGCCTAGGGATTTTTGAGAGATCTTGGCCATGTCTTTGTCTCTTTGAGCCTCAGTTTCCCCAGCTGGGTAACAGGGGCATGGGTTTTGAATCCTGGCTGTCCTTGAAGAAGGGGCACAGTCCAGGAGAAGTGGGATGTGATCACCTGCAGGAGAGACCCCCTGGAAAGGTGAGAGTGGCTTTCCAGTGGGACAGGCATCTGCTCACTTCTGCACCCCACCCCACCCCAGCACCCCCCCCACAAGCCGGGATGCTTGGCCACGGCCACAGCAAGAGGTGAGCCTTGTGGGAGGGCCAGGGCCTCCAGGGCTGACGGTGGTGGTGGTGGTGGTGGTGGTGGTGGGGAGGGCAGGGGGCCGGCCCAGACACCGCTCCTGCCCTTTTACGGTTGCAGTGAGTGAGGCAGCACTAACTCGGACATCCAACATCCGCCTTCCACCGAGCCTGGGACCGGAAACGCGGGGGGGGGGGGGGTGGAGGGGCGGGGCTGGGGGGCAAGGGGAGAGAAAGAGTCCCGGAGGAAGAGGGCGAAGGAAGAGAGCGTCGCTCCCTAAACTCACCCCTCTCCAGGGCGGACTTGGAAGGGATGTAGCTATAATGGGGAGTGGACAGGCAGGAAGTCTTGAGGGTATCTGTGGGTGTCCTCCTTGCTCCAAATTTTCCAGCCATGCCTTTCACGTCAGAAGAAAGAAACGGGGAGGGGGGATTCTTTAGTGGTCATAAAAAGGAATGCCACGCCACCCCGATGTCAAAGGGCAGGGGTGCAGGAAATGAGGATGTGGGCACCACGGGGTTAATCCCCAGCCGTCCCCCGGGGCCTCCATGCTCAGGCTGGGGGCTTGGGGGCAGGAAGTCCCAGAGAGAGTGGAGGAAGGGAGATAGTATTGTCAGGCTCTGGCCCCTTGGGAGAGATTATGGGGGGCCAGAGGAGGAGGAAATGGGGGGATGGTTGGGTCACCCTGCCCGCACTGGCACCGCCCTCAGGTGAGCCCAGGAGTTGGGGGAGGCCCCAGCCAGACCAAATCCCTGGGTCCCTCGGGCCGCCACCCCCAGGATTAAATTCCTGGGAAGATAGCTGGAATTATCTGGGAAGCGTGGGTCCCTGGGGGAAGAGGGCTATGACCTTGAAGCTTTCCAGCTCCCCCTCCTCCAACCCCAAGGCTCCGGATGGATGGGGGTGCGGTGAGCAAAGCGGGAGGGACCGTGGTGGGGAAAGCAGCCGGCCACAGCGATCGGTGCCCGCCCCCCACACCAGCTGTCTCGACAGGTGAGTCGGGAAGACAAAGGCCCCCTTCCCCCAGCTGCCGCGCCCCCTCCCTCCCCAGGGCTGCGCAGGTTGGGGAGCGGGGGCCGCCCTTCTGGCCCTGAGTCGGGAGCCGCCCTCTGCTTCGAGCGCCCGCTCCGTCCTAGGCACGGCCGACTAAGCAGACTGTGTGCGGGGCGACGGGGGAGTCCCACCAGACTCCAGAGGCTGCGTCTGGGTCCCTGGATCGGTTCACACGAGCCTCCTCCACAGGAAGACCTAAGTGCCCCCCCAAAATTCAGGGGTTTAAGAAGTACCCTCGAAGTTAAGGAGCGCGGTCCCACTTGGGGAGACTTTTTCCAGCACCACGTAAACGGGGGCCTCGCACACCCAGGATCTGAGTCTCAGTCTCTCTTCCAAGTCCCATGGTATCCCAAACCGGCCCCCCACAATCCTTCCCAGACCTCGAGCTGAAGTTTGGGGGGGAAGGGGAGGAGAGTCTGAGCCCTGCCTCAATCCTGGCATCCCTGCGGGAAGGCGCTGCCAACTTTGAGGTCCTCTGAAAAAAAGTCTTTAACAATTCGGGAGTCCTCCGAGTGCCCCCCAAATCTGAGGACTCCCAGGAGAACCTCACCGCTAGCACCCCCCGAGTCGTGGAGAAGTGATCGATGGTTCTGGAGCTCGTCCAAGAGGATTCAGCCCAAATCCGAAGCTCCCAAGGATCTGTCCCCAAATTCCAGCCCGGAGCGAGCTGGGGGGGGGGGAGGGGGGACAAAGGCGGGGCGCGGAGCCCGCCCGGGCGGGGACAGGTCGGGGGGCAGGTCCGGCTCACCTCATGGCTGCTCGGCGGGCGGGCGGTGCGCCCACGGGCTGGCTGCTCCCGGGGCGCCCCTGGCCGGAGATTCAGGGGTTCAGGTCTGGCTCCGGGCTCGGCTCAAGCTCCCCCAGGGTCCCGCCCCATAGAGTCCGGCTTCCTGGGCAGAACGTGGACCGGGCCGGGGCGGGTCTCCGGGCACCGCTTCCCTCAGGCGGCCTGAGAAGTCTCTGCGGCAGAAAGGGTGTGCGGCGTCCCCCTCCCCCAGCGCGCCCCCCGAGCCGGCGGCGGCTACAGTGTTACTCTTACTACTGCACTTCTCTTCGTTACATTTCGTTCCAAAATTCCACTCCCAGCACCCACAATGCCCCGCGCCTTAAAGGGGCCGCGCGCGCCTCCAGGCGAGGGGGTGGAGGGCGCTTAAAAGGGCAACTTGGCACCCTCGGCTTCCGCGATCTCGCTCTAGTCCCCGACGTTGTAGCCTAGGGGTGCACCCTGGGAGTCACCCCCACATGGAGGGGCAAGCTCGGTGGAGGGGAAGGGGACCTCCCTTGCTCCCTAGTTCTCTCCCACAGTGGGAATTCTCAGGAGCGTCTCGACTCTCGGAAGGGGCACGATTTCTGTCCCCAACGGTTTCTCCATCTCGTAATCCGCTCAATTTTGGGGGGCGAGGAGGACCCTCCTGCTAAGCAAGTGGTCCCACATTTTCTCCTTGAAATCCCATCTTTGGAACCCCGCCCCTCCCCAGCGTCTCTCTCCTGTCAATTTCGGAGGGGTTACTAAGGTTACTAAAGGGCTAGCGGGAGGTGGAGGGAATAGGGCTCCACCCCTCTCACCCCGCCCCTCCCGCCCCGGGAAGGTGAGGAGGAAGTGGGCCAAGGGGGGCGCGGTCGGCCGCTGACTCACAGCCGCAGGGTCTGGGGTGGGGTGGGGGTGGAAGTGGGAACCGGCGGGGAGTGCCGGAGTGGGGGGCCTGGCATTCGTCCTGGGTGGGCAGGAGACGCCTGGTTCTTCGATGTGTAAAGTCCCGACCCACGCACGCCCCGCCCTGACTCAGTTTGTCCTGCGGAGGACAGCAGGATCATCCCACCCGTCAGGAGGACTCGGAGGTGAGCAGACCCTCCCAGGAGCCCCCGCCCCCACACGCCGGCTGCCGGCGGAGCCCGGACACCCTCCGAGGCTTCCGCAGCGGGTCTGGCCGGCCCCGCCCCGAGTGACGTCACTGGCGTGGTCGCGCCCCCTTGGGTAGAGCGCCACCTGGCCCCTGTGGGGTGCCCGAGCCCTGGGAAACCAGTTAGTTCAACGTTTGCACATGGGTAAACTGAGGCTTGGAAACAGGAAACGAATCTGGCTTATGGCCCTCTTGCCTGAGCCCCCAGAACACGGAAAGCCACCTAGGTCTCAGTAAAAACTAACAATTCTCAGGGCCGGCTGACTAGGTGAGAGAAACCACCTTTCCAGCCTCTGCTCAAGCCGACTCCTGTGTCCAGATGTTGCCCTGACCTCCTTCACCTGGGCAGGCTTCGTTCCTTCCAGGCCAAGCTCTGACGTTAATTCCCCTCCCCTTTTCCACCCAACTCTGAGAGATCTTGAACCCTGATCCCCGGAGGTTACCATTGTTTCTCAGTGAGTCTCCTCAGGCTGAGTTGTCTAGGTGAAGGGGTAGACTTAATCAATTTCTTTCTTTCTTTTTTTTTTGACACACAGCCTCCCTCTGTCACCCAGGCTGGAGTGCAGTGGCGCCATCTTGGCTCACTGCAACCTCTCCCTCCTGGGTTCAAGCGATTCTCCTGCCTCAGCCTCCTGACTAGCTAGGATTACAGGCAAGATGGGGTGTCACCATGTTGGCCAAGCTGGTCTCAAACTTATGACCTCAGGTGATCTGCCTGCCTCAGTCTCCCAAAGTGCTAGGATTACAGGCGTGAGCCATTGAACCCAGTTGACTTAATCAAGTTCTGGACTTCACTTGCCCCAGCCAAGCCCTGAACAGCAGCTCAACAAACTTTTATCCAGTTGAATGAGAACCCCAGTTCTGTGTGACCTTGGGTAACTGCTTTCTCCTCTCTGGGTCTCAGATTTCCCATCTGTGAAATAGGAGGGGTGGCACTTCTGGGTGCCACCTACAGTACAGCAACAGTCAGCAAATGTGGTTTTTTGTTTGTTTGCTTGAGACAGGATCTCTCTTTGTTGCCCGGGCCGAACACAGTGACATAACCAGGGCTCGTGATCCTCCAACCTCAGCCCACTGAGTAGCTGGGACTATAGTTGCACACCGCTATGCCCCGATAATTTTTGTAGAGGCAGGGTTTCACTATGTTACCCAGGCTGGTCTCAAATTCCTGAGCTGAAGTGATCCGTCTGGCTTGACTTCCCAAAGTGCTGGGATTGGAGGTGTGAGTCACCACACCCAGCCAAGAAACTTTTTCTGTAAAAGTCTAAACAGAAAATCTTTCAGATATGCTACACAATAGGGTCTGGTTTACACACGCTTGGTTTTTGTTTTGTTTTGGTTTTTCTTACAATCCTTTAAAAATGTAAAAAAACAGCCAGGTACAGTGGCTCACGCCTGTAATCCCAGCTCTGGGAGGCTGAGGCTGGCGGATCACTTGAGGTCAGGAGTCCGAGACCAGCCTGACTAATATGGTGAAACCCTGTCTTTAAAAAAAAAAAAAAAACAGTAAAAAAACTTCTTAGCTTAAGTGCTGTACAAAACAGGTAGCAAGACCCCTGCGTTGGAGAACTCTTACATATGTACATAAGGATCTTTATGGCAGCAGTAATGTGAGAGCAAGAAATTGGAAATAGCTTGAATGTCCATCAAGAGGACAGGGGAGGCCAGGCACAGTGGCTCATATCTGTAATCCCAGCACTTTGGGAGGCTGAGGAGGGTGGATCACTTGAGGTCAGGAGCTCAAGACGAGCCTGGCTTGAACATGGTGAGGCCTTGTTTCTACTAAAAAAATTAAAAATTGGCCAGGCGCAGTGGCTCATGCCTATAATCCCAGCACTTTGGGAAGTTGAGGCGGGCAGATCACTTGAGGTCAGGAGTTCAAGACCAGCCTGGCCAATATGGCAAAACCCCATCTCTACTAAAAACATAAAAAATTAGCCAGGCATGGTGGTGGGCGCCTGTAATCTCACCTACTTGGGAGGCTGAGGCAGGAGAATCGCTTGAACCCGGGGGGGCAGAAGTTGCAGTGAGCTGAGATCATGTCACTTCACTTCAGCCTGGGTTGGGCAAAAGAGCAAAACTCCATCTCAAAAACAAAAACAAAAACAAAACGAAAAACCAGGCGTGGTACAAAGGGGGCTGAGATGGGAGGATCGCTTGAACCCAGGAGGTGGAGGTTGCAGTGAGTTGAGATTGGGACATTGCACTCCAGCCTAGGTGACAGAGCAAGACTCTGTCTCAAAAAAAATTAAAAAAAAAAAAGATGAAGATGGAAACCCTTGGACATCCCTTTTCTGAAGCGCCAAGTGAGCAGCAACTATAGAGAAGGAAGTGTGGACTGGGCGAGGTGGGTCGAGCTTGTAATCCGAGTGCTTTGGTTTTTTGAGAAGCCAAGGCAGGAGGATCACTTGAGGTCAGGAGTTTGATAGCAGCCTGGACAACATAGGGAGATCCCCATCTCTTTAAAAAAAAAAAAAATTAACTGGGTATGGTATCGTCCATCTGTGGTCCCAGGGGAGAATGAGGTAGGCGGACTGCTTGAGCCCAGAAGTTTGAGGCTGCAGTGAACTGTGATTGTGACATTGTACTCCAGCTTGGGATGGAGACCTAGACCTTGTCTCTTAAAAAATGGGAGGCACTGGCCAGGCACGGTGGCTCACACCGGTAATCCCAGCACTTTGGGAGGCTGAGGCCGGCGGATCACCCGAGGTTGGGAGTTTGAGACCAGTCTGACCAACGTGGAGAAACCCCGTCTCTACTACAAATACAGAATTAGCCTGGCATGGTGGTACATGCCTGTAATCCCAGCTACTTGGGAGACTGAGGCAGGAGAATCACTTGAACCCAGGAGGCGGAGGTTGTAGTGAGCCAAGAGTGTGCCACTGCACTCTAACCTGGGCAACAAGAGCAAAACTCCATCTGAAAAAAAAAAAAAGCATACAAAACAGGTGGCATGAAGTGTGTAAATGACATGGATGACATAGCATGAAAATATCCATTAAGTAGGTAAAAAGTTGCAAAAGATAGCCGGGCGCGGTGGCTCATGCCTGTAATCCGAGCACTTTGGGAGGCCAAGGCGGGGGGGATTGCAAGGTCAGGAGTTCAAGACCAGCCTGGCCAAGATGGTGAAACCTGGTCTTTGTTAAAAATACAAAGGTTGCAGTGAACCAAGATCAAGCCACTGCACTCCAGCCTGGGCAACACAGTGAGTCTCTGCTACCCACCCTGAAAAAAGTTGCAAAAGATACAAAGGGAATGAGAAATATCAAGGAAACACCCAAAAATACCATATATTAACACATGTAAAAAGTCCACTTTAAACTCATTGCAAAGATTACCAGTCAGATAGAGAGTGTGGGATTCTAGGGAATTTGGTGGTCACAGAGATTTTTTTTTTTTTTTGTAAAGATGGGGTTTTGCCATGTTGCCCAGGCTGGTCTCCAATTCCTGGAATCAAGCTGCCTTGACCTCCCAAAGTGCTTGGATTACAGGCATGAGCCACCACACCAAGCTAGAGGTCTCAAGTCTGTCTTGAAAATGCCAAATTTGACCAGACGTGGCTCACACCTGTAATCCCAGCACTTTGGGAGGTCAAGGCAGGCGGATAACCTGAGGTCAGGAGTTCAAGACCAACCTGACCAACATGGTCAAACTCTAGTAAATACAAAAGAATTAGCCAGGTGTGGTGACATGTTCCTGTAATCCCAGCTACTTGGGAGGCTGAGGCAGGAGAATCACTTGAACCCGGGAGGCAGGGATTGCAGTGAGCCGAGATTGTAGCATTGCACTCCAGCCTGGGCAACAAGAGTGAAAACTCTGTCTCAAAAAAAAAAAAAAAAAAGGCCAAATTGTATCCTGCTTCTAAATCTTCACACTGGCTATTCCCTCTGCTTAGAACACTCGTCGGGGTATTTGCAGAGCTGACTCTTCTCTGTCAGGTCTCTGGTCAGTTGTCCCCTCCTCAGAGACCTTCCCCGATTCCGCTGTTTCAAAAGCCATCTCCCCCACCATGGAAAACTGAGTGGCTGAAGTGTGAGGGGGATGGAGAAAGACTTCATTGTATGTCATCTTGCACTCTTTGCATTTCAAACCAAGTGAATTTAGTACTCATTCAAAACTATGTGAATTAAACGAATTAACAATTAAAAAAAAACAACCAAAGTAGGTTCCCTAGTCATTTTCTCACTACATCCTCCTGTTTTAGTTTCTTCGTGACGCTTGTCAGTCTTCAAGATGACTTTATTTTATTTTTTTATTACTAATTACAGATTGGGTCTTGCTATGTTGCCCAGGCTGGTCTCGAACTCTTGGGCTCAAGTGATCCTCCCACTTCAGCCTCCCCAAGTGCTGAGATTACAGGTGTGAGCCACTGCGCCTGGCGAGACGACTTGATTTATTGATTCCCTTGTTTGCTGTGTCTCTTGATCAGGAGGTCAGCCCCAGTGGGGCAAGGATCCTGGTGGGTCAGCCTGATTCATGGCTGTGAGGCTGAGGCCTGGCACACAGCAGGTGCCCAATAACGTATTTGCTAACAGACTAGGCAAATCACGTTTGTTTGTTTGTTTACAAGAAAATGTATTTGGAATCACTTATGTAAATACAATTTAATAATCAAAACTCTACTTCCCCTCAAAAACAGAAGAATAAGAAGAAGGAAAGAGGTTATTGGACTGGGTGATCTCTCAGAAATCTGTTCAGCTCTGAATATTTGAAAAACATTTGGTTGGGGGGGGTTTTGTTGCTTTTTTGTTTTTTTCGTTTGGGGCTTTTTCTTGTTAGTCTGGGTGATGGTGGAATTTCCCCTCTCGTAAGACTTATCTGTGAGAGGGAAGTAAGAGAAGGAGAAATAAGCATGTTGGGTTCCTACATTGGCCTTCCTTCCTTCCGCTGGTACATGTGGCTGGGGAAGGGGTCCGTTTTCTTCTTAGTTCTGTTGAGGCCCCAGTGGAGCAAAGGATCCCTAAAGGACAACAGCTGTCAGGCCTCCATGTCCAAGGCAGAGCCCAGATCTGTGGCAGTGGGCTTCCCAGCCCCACCCTGCCCCTTCTGTAACACAAAATGTGGGAGAAGGTAATTGGAAATCCTGTCTTCCCTTTCCTTTAAGGGACCGCCATACCCCATCTCACAATCCATTACGGTTTGAGTGGAGTGGACCCAACCCCCAACCTGGCCAATCAGAGACACAGTGACTGGTCAGGCATGTGACCTGGTGTGGCCAATGAGAACCAGCTCCGAAGGACCACTGCTGCAACTCCCCGGGAAATTGGCAAACTCTCTCCACTGGGGAGGTTAGGTTGCTGGGGTGTGAGCCTGGAGCTGCAAGTCTGTGCTACCTCAAGAGAAGACCCTGAAATAGTATGAATCCAACTCGAAGAAAATAAAAAGAAGAGTCCATGCATGATGACACCATCTGTCAACTGGATGCAGCCATGCCTTAAGGCTTTGAATACTTCAGTTACATGGCCCAGTAAATTCCCTGTTTTGCTTTCCGAGCTTGAGTTGGGCTTCCGTGGCCATTGCTCACAACTCAAAGGAAACACAAATACCTCCTTCAGCTACTGAGAAATTATCAGCAATCCTCCCTCATCCACATGATAATAATCAAACTCCCTTCTCTGCCATGCAAAGGCCTTGGGGCTCCGCCAGGCCCTGGTGGCTTACACTTGTAATCCCAGCACTTTGGGAGGCCGAGGCTGGTGAATCACCTGAGGTCAGGAGTTTGAGACCAGCCTGGCCAACAAGGTGAAACCTAGTCTCTTCTAAAAATACAAAATTAGCCAGGCGTGGTGGCACGTGCTTGTAATTCCAGCTACTTGGGAGGCTGAGGCAAGAGAATCACATGAACCCGGGAGGTGGAGGTTGCAGATTGCGCCATTGGACTCCAGCCTGGTCAACAAGAGCAAAACTCATCTCAAAAAAAAAAAAGGGCCTCGGGGCTCTAAACCCAGCTTCCTCACATTTCTTCCTTGATCCCACTCCATGCCCTTTTCCACCATCACCTCTTCGGATATCTCCAAAATCTCCTTACCTATCTGGGCCCCATTACAGCTTCTCTCGTCTAAGACCTGGACCATACTCATATATGTCCTGATGGTATCTGCTGTGCATCCAGGCCTTAGAATTAGTCATTAGCATTCCCTGAATGTTTCCACCTTATTCTTGAATGTGGGAGGCACTTAGGATGACGGGGCAACGTGGGCATTGCAGGGCCCACATTTCTTGGAGGGGAATCACAGTATCTTCTCTGCATCTGTGTCTCCCTCATCATGCCTTGCACAATGCTTCAGGTCAGGAGTTGGAATGTATTAATATAGCAAGCTGGCTGGGTTGCCGTGTAATCTCAGCACTGCGAGGCCAAGGCAGGAGGATCCCTTGAACCCAGGAGTTTGAGACCAGCCTGGGCAACATTGCAAGACTCTGTCTCAAAAAAAAAGAAGAGAAAAGAAGCCGGGCGCGGTGGCTCATGCCTGTAATCCCAGCACTTTGGGAGGCCGAGGCGGGCAGATTACAAAGTCAGGAGCTAAAGACCAGCCTGATCAACATGGTGAAACCCTGTCTCTACTAAAGATACAAAAATCAGCTGGGCATGGTGGCGTGCGCCTGTAATCCCAGCTACTCAGGAAGCTAAGGCAGGAAAATCACTTGAACCTAGGAGGTGGAGGTTGCAGTGAGCCAAGATTGTGCCACTGCACTCCAGCCTGGATGACAGAGCAAGGCTTCATTTAAAAAAAAAGAGAGAGAAAAGGAAGGAAGGAAGGAAAGGAAAGAGAAAAGAGGAAGAAAATATATCAGGCAAATCTCTTATTCTCACTGGCTTCAATATCCCCATCACTAAGATGGGTAGAGGGGCTCCTCTCCTAAGAGAAACATCGGAGAACACACATTCTTACCTCTCTGCACTCTTCTGAGACCTGGCAGAACTTAGAATAAGCTTCAGCGATGACAGTGGCCCTGGAGAGCACAGGAAGGCCCTCAGGAGGGGACCCTCCTCCTCCCACCCCACCCCCATTCCACCCCACCCTTCCTCGACCCAACTTACTTGCAGTCCAGCCCTCCCCCCAGGAGGTAAATCTGGGATGTCCTCTAAGGCCAGAGTCCTGAAAACTGTGTTCAGGCTGGGGATCTCCTGAGCAGAGGCACACAGTTCTAAGAAAGAGTTAAGAGTTAGGCTGGGCACAGTGGTGCACACATGTATCCCAGCACTTTGGGAGACCGAGGCGGGTGGATCACTTGAAGCCAGGAGTTCCAGACCCAGCCTGGACAACATAGTGAAACCCCATCTCTACTCAAAACACAAAAATTAACCGGGTGTGATGGTGCATGCCTGTATAATTCCAGCTACTTGGAGGCTGAGGCCAGAGAATCGCTTGAACCTGGGAAGTCGGAGATTGCAGTGAGCTGAGATCGTGCCACTGCACTCCAGCCTGGGCGACAGAGCGAGATTCCATCTCAAAAAAAAAAAAGTTATGGAAGAGCCCTTGCTGGCCAACCACCCCTCCAGCTGGGCACCCGGAGCCTGCTCACCAGCGATTCTACGGCCCAGGGCTGCGTCCAGTGTTAGCTCCCCTCCTGATCGCCTCCTCAGAAGGCCTAGGAGCCCCCGTGAAGCAGACCAGGATGCAGGTCATGTTGTCCAGGCTGCCCTGAAGCCGGTGGAGAAAACGGAGACAGATGGGGGGAGAGCCGAAGGCCGAGCTTCCCAGCAATCCCCAGGTTCAAGTCCCCAACTTCAATCTGATTATGCCCATTTGTCTCGTCCCACCCACCTGCCAGTCCTCTCCTACTGGGACCAAACTATGTCCTATCCTAGGCCCTCCTTATTGAGAGAACAGTGCCCTTTACCTACAGCTCCGCCCGCTCTGATGTTTACCTGCTCTTC
Source organism: Ateles fusciceps (assembly GCA_036589455.1). NCBI lineage: Eukaryota > Metazoa > Chordata > Mammalia > Primates > Atelidae > Ateles > Ateles fusciceps. The sequence continues at coordinate 1,244,646 of JAZHEH010000929.1, read as the reverse complement.
CACCTTCCAGTACTAATCATATTTCAGGCCCGGCTCCTACGACCTAGAACCGCTCCATTCCAAAAGACCACGCCCTTTCTCTTGAATCCTTTCCACTACCTCTGGGCCGGTGCCTCAAAGCATCCCTCAGGCTCCGCCCCCCGTATTTTGGCCCTGCCCACTCCAGGCCACGCCCTTCTCTTGAGACCCACCCCCTCCTTCTCTAGCTTTGCTCCTGCCTCTCCATCAAAGCCCTCCTCCCCTAAATCCCGAGGCTCTCTCCCTCTGAGGCACCAAGCCTCAAAGATACCACGCCCCACCCCCAGGACCTTGCACAGACACGTGTCCAACAGCTGCGCGCAGAGAAGCTCAGGGGCCAGGCCCAGGCGGAGACGCGAAGCCACCAGTCCCGCCAGGGCAGCACCAGACATAGTGTCCCAGACGCCATCAGAGGCCAGGAGCATGAACTCGTCCTCCGCCTGTCGTACCAGTGCGGCCACCTCAGGCTCCGCAGAAACGAGTTGTAGCTCGGGGGCCTCCCCGGAGCCTGCTTGTAGGCAAAGTCGCCCAACGCTCGCGACACCGCCAAAGAGCCCTCGACGCGCCGGCGGCGGATAGTGCCGCCCGCGGCGTGGATGCGCTCGCGTTCCCGAGGTCTAAGGGGCCGGTGGTCCTCGGTGCTGAAGGCCACGGCGCCGGCGCGGCTCAGCACGGCGCGGGAGTCACCGCAGTGCGCCAGGTACAGGAACCGCGGGGGAGACCAGCAATGCCACGGCCGTGGAGCCGCCCGTTTCCACGCGGGGCCAGAGGGAGCGCAGGCGCTCGTCGGCGCTCAAGAAGGCTCGGCGCAGCGCCTCGCGCACGCCCTCGGGCTCGCCAGGCTCCGGGCCCAGCTCCTCGAGCACATGACCTGGCAAGTGGCGTGCACCGAAGCGGGCAGCTCGAGCCCCACCGTGGCCGTCGAGGACGGCAAAGAAGGCCCAGCCCGGGGGCAGACCAGGTAACGAAAGCCAAGTGCAGTGAGCGTCCTCCATGCGCGCGCGCCAGCCCTGCGCTGCGCTCGCCCCAAAGCGCAGGCCCCACGACGCCGCGGCACCTCCGTGCGGCCGCTGGGCGCGCCGCGGCGCTGTCAGCAGAGACCCAGGCCCATCGGGGGCCCTGCGCCCCGCCTCCTCCTCTTCTTCCTCCTTCGCCTCCTTCTCCCTCTCTTTTTCTTGCAAGCGGTCCAGAGGAGACTCTGCAGCTGACGGGCCAGGGCCGCCATCCTTCAGCCCTGGGATCAGGAGGGCTCCACCCTGTACACCTGCCCGCCCCCTCCATTAATCCCCTCCGCTGTGAGATTTTAAACCACCTAAATCTCCTTCCTGTCCTTTGACCTGCACTTTAGGCGGGTTGCTAGAAGGAATTTCACTTCTGGGTCTCCTCTCTCCTGCACCTACAAAGCGGGGTTTGGGATCTCGATTAGGAAAAAAAAAAAAAAGATAATACTGTACCAGTAGCAGACTATTACCTAGCACTCATCATGTGTCACAGTTATACATCATCATCTCCAGTTTACAGATGGAAGAGAAACGGAGTCACAGAAGTAACCGGTGTTCCAGGGAAATTAACTCTAGAATCTGTGTTCTCAACACAACACGCAGTCCAAGCTCCTCCCACCTCCGTGGTACAGTCCACAGCCTCAAAACCTGTAAATACCATACTTGGCCGGGCGCGTGGCTCATGCCTGTAACCCCATCACTTAGGGAGGCCGAGGCAGGGGGGATCGCTTAGGTCCAGGAGTTTGAGACCAGCCTGGGAAACATAGCGAGACCCCGTCTCTACAAAAATTAAAATTTAGCCCGGCGTGGTGGAACGCGCCTGTGATACCAGCTACTCGGATGGCTTAGGTGGGAGGATCACCTGAGCCCCGGAGGTCGAGGCCGTGATTGCAGCATTCCACTCCATCCAGCCTAGGCGACAGAGCAAGACTCTGTCTCAAAAAGCTATATATATATATATATATATATATATATACACACACACATATATTTGGGTTTTTTTTTTAACTTTTTTTAGCCCCTGTTCTCTGGGGCTTTGGTTATTTTCTCTTCCGGGCCCCACCCATCCAGGATTCAAGCACACAGCTCCAGACCCGTCTAATTTTCGCAGACCTGGCATCGCCTGGAGTTCCGACCCCACCTAGTCATATTTGAATAATTCCCAGTTGCTTTAGCCCGCCCATGTTTGAGCTTCTACGCGTGCTTCAAAAGTTTCTGAATCGTTTCTTTCGGCCCCCTTTCTCGCACCCTCTGAAAATCTAGGCTCCTACCCTACTTCAGAGCATTAGAATCTTTCCACCCCCTCCTCAATGGCACCCTAGCTCCGCCCCCAACCCACGAAGGGATCCACCCTCCCATCCTCTCTGCCGAGGCTCCTTCACCATCCTCTCCCAGGTCCCTCTTCCAACTCCAGGCCTCCGCCCCTCTTCCCCTAAAGGCTGCGTCCTCTGCGGTCTAGGCCCCGCCCTTCAGGCCTCTTTTCACTCCTTCCTGATCACGTAGCCCACCCTCGTGGCCCCGCCCCCTTAGTAAGTAGGCCACGCCCCCGTGTCTGCTCCTCGGCGTTTCCCCCGCCCCTCGCCCTCCCTCTGGCCCCGCCCCCTCCTCTCCTCTGGCCACGCCCCCGGCGGCGCGCTGCAGTGCCTTCCCCCGCCGCGGCCCCGCCCGCCCCCGCCGAGCCGAGCACAGGGCGGCGGCGGCGGCAGCGGCGGCGGCTGGAGCAGCCCGGGAGGAGGAGGCGGCGAGGATGGCAGCGGCGTCGTGGGCGCGGCGGAGATGAGCGCCTGCGACCCCGGGCCCAGGGCGGCGCAGCCGGAGTGGGCGGGGTCCTGATGCAGGCCCGAGGGGGGGGGGGGCCATGGGGCAGGTCCTGCCGGTCTTCGCCCACTGCAGTGAGTAGAGGGAGGCTTGGGCCTGGTGTGGGCCCCGAGAGGTCCGGGGTGGGGTACTCCCTGGTGTCCCCTAGGCGCTTCCCCGCGGGAGAGCCGGGACTGGGGGGGAGGAGGCAAAGGAGACAAAGGAAGCTCTCCCCTCCCCCCCCGCTCTGGCGGTGACGGGGGCAGCCTGACCCGGAGGACCTGGACAAACAGGGCGGAGGTGGGGGGCACTGAGACGGCAGGCGGGGGGCGCGCTGCGCTCTGGGAAGTACCGCCCGGCCCCGCCCGGGAACGAGGACGTGCGCGGGGAGCTGTCCCCTGGCTCTGGTGCTGGCCGCAGCTGGCGGGGAGGGATTGAACGGAGGGTAAGCCAGGATGGAAAACAGGGGTCTGACTCCCCATCGCTCGTCTTCTCATCCCACCCTCGTTTTCTGCCCAAGAGGCAGCCCCGACCTCGCCCAAACTGTCCAACCCCCTGTCCCGGGAAAATAGCCGTCGGTGGGTTGGGGGCAAGGACTGATGGGTCCTAAGCGGGGGTTTACCACTGATTAATGGTAATGCTGGGGAAGACTTGCACCACTCCAGGCCTCCCATTCCCTAGCTGAGGAAACGAGGTGAGGGCACAGGGCGTCAGATTTCAATTCCAAACCGCATTGAGCATCATCTATGTGCAAAGCGCTGAACTAGCTCTGAGGGGCTGGATTCCCAGCTGAAAACGCCTGGCCTGATCCTCACAATCTCTGAGCTCACAGCTCTAACAGTTCATGTCTACCGTTCTCTGTCCCACACATGGGGGTTCTGATAGCTGAGGATTTCAACACCCTTAGATCTAGCCACTTCCATGTCTTGGGTGTCCAGATGCCAAAATTCTAAGAATTGGTGATTTCAGCATTTTCGAGTATCATCTCTACATGCTAAGATCTTGTCCTTACTTTGGCTTACAAAGGGAGGACCATCTCATCTGTCTCTCTCCCACCCCTCTTACCTCTCTGCCCTCACCTCCCACCCCTCTCCTCCTCATTCACTCCTCTCCAATCACATCTTCACACCTCTCTGTTCCTCAAAGATGCCAAGCATGATGCCTGATTCAGGGCCTTTGTATTGGCTTCCTTCTCTACCTGGAAGACTTCCCTGAACATCTGCAGGGCTTCCTCACTTCCTTCAGATCTCTGCTCAAACGTCGTCTTATCAGAGAAGCCTTCCTGACCACCCTATGAGAAACAGCTTCACTTTGTTCACTTTATCTTCCCCTACCTTTCTTTACATTGTGCCGTAGGCTCATCTGCACCTGACATCATATATTCACTTGTTTATTGTCTGTCTCTCCCAAAGAGTGTCAGCTCTAGGAGGGCAGGGATTTTGTCTGTTTTGTTCACAGCTGTAGACCCAGGACTAGAACAGTGCCTGGCACATAGTGGTGCTCAATAAATGGTTGTTGAACGAATGAGTGAATTGAAACCTCCTAAGATTCCTACTTTGAAGACTCTAAGATTCCTGGATTTGGACTTCTAAGTCTCTGAGCTTCATCAGGCAGTGATGTTAGGTTTTACAGTCTATGTGCAGAATGTTCTAAAAGTCCCGTGATTCAAATATTCTAAGATTCCAGGACTGGCACACTTCTGTGATTCGGACAGTCTAAGCTTCTAAGAGTCTTCGATTCTTTCCCTCTCGCAGAAGAAGCTCCGTCTACAGCCTCATCAACCCCTGATTCTACAGAAGGTAAGTGGAGAAGAGCATATGAAGGGGTTCAGGGGTGGGCAGCTCAGGGGCCTGCTAGAGAAAACAAGGTTCTCCCTCACCCGCTGCAGGAGGGGAACGACGACTCCGATTTCGGGAGCTGCACACAGCCCGGGAATTCTCAGAGGACGACGAGGAGGAGACTACGTCGCAGGACTGGGGCACCCCCCGGGAGCTGACCTTCTCCTACATCGCCTTCGATGGTGTAGTGGGTTCCGGAGGTCGCAGGGATTCAACTGCCCGCCGCCCCGCCCCCAGGGCCGCTCAGTCTCGGAACCACGAGACCAGCACCCTCAGCCCAGCCTGGGCGACAGCTTGGAGAGCATCCCCAGCCTGAGCCAATCCCCGGAGCCTGGACGCCGGGGTGACCCTGACACCGCCCCTCCATCCGAGCGCCCCTCTGGAAGACCTGAGGCTTCGGTTGGACCAGCTGGGCTGGGTGGCCGCCCGGGGAGTGGGATCCGGGGGAGGACTCTTCCACCAGCAGCTCAACCCCGCTGGAAGACGAAGAACCCGAAGAACCTGACGGATTGGAGGCGGGAGAAGCTGGGGAAGGTGAGATGTCCGAGGTGCTGGGACCGAAGTCAAGAGGGGGTGGGTGGTTTCTTCTCAGGGCACCTCCAAGAAGAAAGCTCACAGCCTTCTCTTCTACCGTGCCAGAACTGGACCTACGACTCCGACTTGCTCAGCCCTCACCGCTCGAGGTCTTGACTCCCCAGCTCAGTCCGGGCTCTGGGACACCTCAGGCAGGAACTCCATCCCCATCCCGATCGCGAGATTCGAACTCTGGGCCTGAAGAGCCCTTGCTGGAAGAGGAAGAAAAGCAGCGGGGGCCACTGGAGCGAGAGCCAGTAAAGGGACAGTGTCTCGATAGCACGGACCAATCAGAATTCACGGTGGAGCCACGCCTTCTAGGTAAGCAACACGTATGAACATGCTGCATTGGACCACAGGAGGCAAAGGGTGAGAGGATTTTGAATTAAAGGGACAAATCTCGCAAGGAACAGCAGATAGTGGAGAAGGGAGGAGGTATTGCTATTGGCTAGATGTGATAAACTCCGCCCTTTTAAAAAATTTCCCCGGTCAGGCAAGTTGGCTCACGCCTGTAATCCCAGCATTTTAGGAGCCCGAGGCGGGCGTATCACTTGAGGTGAGGAGTTTGAGATCAGCCTGGCCAACATGGTGAAATCCCGCCTCTACTTGGGAGGCTGAGGCAGGAGAATCGCTTGAACCAGGAAGGCGGAGGTTGCAGTGAGCCGAGATCGTGCCACTGCACTCCAGCCTGGGTGACAGAGTGAGGCACCGTTTCAAAAAATAAAAATAAAATAATTCTCCCTCTTCTGGAGTGCTCCTCCTAGTGGCTGATTTTGGACAGGCCAAATCCCTGAAGAAATACAGTTCTCTCCTTATTTAGATGTGACTGTAAAATATTTATAACTAAACTATGTGCTTTTTAAAAACTCTTCTTTTTGGCCGGGCACAGTGGCTCATGCCAGTAATCCTAACACTTTGGGAAGCCAAGGCGGGAGGATCCTTTGAAGCCAGGAGTGCAAGACCAGCCTGGGCAACACAGGGAGACTCCACCTCTATTTGAAAAAACGAACAGCCGGATGCAGTGGCTCATGCCTGTAATCCCAACACTTTGGGAGATCGAGGCGGGTGGATCACCTGAGGTCGGGAGTTCAAGACCAGCCTGACCAACATGGAGAAACCCCGTCTCCACTAAAAATACAAAATTAGCCAAGTGTGGTGGCGCATGTCTGTAATCCCAGCTACTCAGGAGGCCGAGGCAGGAGAATCGCATGAACCCGGGAGGCGGAAGTTGCGGTGAGCCGAGATCACGCCACTGCACTCCAGCCTGGGCAACAAGGGCGAAACTCCGTCTCAAAAACAAACAGAAACCCTCTTTCTTCTGACCACATCTATTGGCCAGTTGTAAAATTGACCCAGCCTTACTTTAAAATATGCTCCGCCTCCAGGAACAGCTATGGAGTGGTGAAAGACACCATTACTTTTGGCTGTTTACAAGACGGTTCCATTTTTGGAATTGTCCCCCACCTCTATTGACAGCCATTGGCTGAGTCCAAAGGGCCCCGCCTCTCTACTCCTGTCCTCCGGGTTCTACTGAAGTGAGCAAAATCCCTGAGAAGCAGCGGTGTCCCCCAGCCTCTCACTCGGAGCCGAGATGGGGAGTAAAGGTGGGCTTGCGGGACGGGCTGGACTGGGGCTGAGGTCAGCGCAACGCGGTCCATACTCACCCTTAGCTCCCGCACATCTGGGGCATGTTTATTATTGGTCTGATTCCCCCAGTGCTGCAGGGTGGGGCTAGGGGGCCGAGGGGCAGTCTAGGGAGGACCTGGAGGGAGCCTGGGGTCCCTTCTCCTCCGAGCCAGCACTTTGGGGCCCAGGAGCAGGGAGGTCCCCCTCCCCCAGCCTCGGGCCCAGGCAGCGCTGTCACTCAGGGGCCAGATGGGCCAGAACAGCTGCGGGGAGGCCCCCTCCCCCCCAGCCTGCCTAAACTTAGCCCCCGCCTCAGGCGACCTGGCCCCTCCCCCACTCACTTGCGCTGGCCACTAGGAGGCTGCCTGGGGGGGCCCCTGCGTTGGGAGGAAGGGGGGCTGCCCTATGTAGAGGTAAATGAGAGGAGATGCATTGGAAGAATATGGAAGTGAGGGATGAGCCTCTAAGAGGGATGGGTCGGAGGGGTCAGTTGGATCGGAGGGAGGGTGGGAGGACAGAGGGGATCTGCAAAGAAATAGAAAGGTACCGAGCTCCTGGTTTTCAGGGCTCAACTGAAAGCAGACTACTAAAGTTCCTTTTTATTTTTAAGTGACGAAGTCTCCCTCTGTCGCCCAAACTGTAGTGCAGTGGCCGGATCATAGCTCATTGCAACTGGAACTCCTGGGCTCCAGTGACCCTCCCGCCTCGGCCTCCCAAGTAATTGGGACTACAGGTGCAGGCCACCACGCTCTGCTAATTTTCTTATTTTATTTTATTTTTTTAGAGACGAGGTCTCATGCCCAGGCTGGTCTGGAACGCCTGGCCTCAGGTGATCCTCCCACCTTAGCCTCCCAAAGTGTTGGGATTACAGGTGTGAGCCTGTAATGGGATGAGATGAAAGTTGGGGTACAAAGATCACTGGTCAGGGCTCAGGTTGGGTTTAGGAGATGTGTTTAAGGGTCTCAGAAAGGGGTTAGAAATTTGAGTTAGGGCCTGGAAAGGAGTATGGTGTTATTAATACATTGAAGACTTAGAAACACGTGTTGCTAAGGGTATCAGAGGGGGTATCACTTTACACCTGACAGACTGGCAAAAGTTAAAAAGAATAACCCATTCCAGGGCAGGATGCTGGGAAAATATCTTTTTAAATTTTTTTTAAATGTTTTGCTCTTGTTGCCCAGGCTGGAGTGCAATGGCATGATCTCGGCTCACTGCAGCCTCTGCCTCCTGGGTTCAAAACATTCTCCTGCCTCAGCCTCCCAAGTAGCTGGAATTACAGACATGTGCCACCACACCCAGCTAATTTTTGTATTTTTAGTGGAGACAGGGTTTCTGCATGTTGGTCAGGCTGGTCTCGAACTCCTCACCTCATGTGATCTGCCCGCCTCAGCCTCCAAAAGTGCTGGGATTACAGGCCTGAGCCAACATGGCTGGCCCTTTTTTTTTTTTTTTTTAGACGGAGTCTTGCTCTGTCGCCCAGGTTGGAGTGCAGTGGTGCAATCTCGCCTCACTGCAACCTCCGCCTCCCAGGATCAAGCAATTCTCCTGCCTTAGCCTCCCTAGTAGCTGGGACTATAGGCGCCTGCCACCACGCTTGGCTATTTGTGTGTGTGTGTGTGTGTGTGTGTGTGTATTTTTAGTAGAGATGAGGTTTCACCATATTGGCCAGGCTGGTCTTGAACTCCTGACCTTGTGATCCACCCACCTCGGCCTCCCAAAACGCTGGGATCACAGGTGTGAGCCACTGTGCCTGGCCGGGAAAAGATCTTTCTCTTGCTTCTTGTGGAAATAAGAACTGTTATGGTCTTACTAGTTAGCAGTGTTTCAAAATTTATGACATTAAAAAACACATCTGACCGGACATGGTGGCTCACTCCTGTAATCCCAACACTTTGGGAGGCTGAGGCGAAGGATCACTTGAAGCCAGGAATTCAACCTGGGCAACATAGTGAGACCCTCTCTCTATAGAATATTTAAAAATTAGTCTGTTCGGGCATGGTGGCTAATGCCTGTAATCCCAGCTACTTGGGAGGCTGAGGCATGAGAATCTCTTGAACCGGGAAGGCAGAAGTTGCAGTGAGCTGAGATTATACCACTGAACTCCAGTCTGGGTGACAGAGGAAGACTGTCCTCCCCCCCAAAAAAATTAGCCAGATATGGTGTAGTCCCAGCTGCTAGGAGGCTGAGATGGGAGGATTGCTTGAGTCTCTTGAGGCTGCAGTGAGCCATGATCATGCCACTGCACTCCAGCCAGGGTGACAGTGTGAGACCCTGTCTCTAAAACTAAAAATATACCGTCGAGCGCAGTGGCTCATGCCTGTAATCCCAGCACTTTGGGAGGCGAAGGTGGGCGGATCACGAGGTCAGGAGATCGAGACCATACTGGCTAACACAGTGAAATCCCATCTCTACTAAAAACACAAAAAATTAGCCGGGCGTGGTGGCACATGCCTGTAATCCCAGCTACTCGGGAGTCTGAGGCAGGAGAACTGCTTGAACCCGGGAGGTGGAGGTTGCGGTGAGCTGAGATCACGCCACTGCACTCCAGCCTGGGCAACGAGCGAAAGTCCGTCTCATAAATAAATAAATAAATAAATAAAATACAAGGCTGGGCGTGGTGGCTCATACCTGTAATCCCAACACTTTGGTAGACTGAGGCAGGAGGATCACTTGAGGTCAGAAGTTTGAGACCAACCTGGGCAAAATGGTGAAACCCCGTCTCTACCAAAACATAAAAAAGTAGCCGTGTGTGGTGGTGTGCTCCTGTAATCTCAGCTACTTGGGAGTCTGAGGCAGGAGAATTGCTTGAACCTGAGAGGTGGAGGTTGCAGTGAGCGAAGATTGTGCCATTGCACTCCTGCCTAGGTGATAAAGCAAGACTCCATCTCAAAAAAAAAAAACAAAAACATAACCAGTCCACCCAGCAATTGCACCCTGGGAATCTATCTCAGAAATAGTCGCTCCAGGAGGTGAGAATATTTGTTGAGGATGTTGCTTGCAGTCCTGGTTGTGGTGAAGGGTTAGGAAACAAACGGAATAACCCAGCAATAGATACATGGTTAAGTAAAATGAATGATAGCACAGCTACACCATGGAATACTATGCAGCTCTTTAAAAGAATGAATTAAGGCTGGGTGCTCTGGCTCACGCCTGTAATCCCAGCACTTTGGGAGGCTGAGGCGGGTGTATCATGAGATCAGGAGATCAAGACCATCCTAGCTAACACAGTGAAACCTCATCTCTACTAAAAATACAAAAAATTAGCCGGGTGTGGTAGCACGCGCCTGTAGTCCTAGCTACTCGGAAGGCTGAGACTGGAGAATCGCTTGAAACTAGGAGGCAGAGGTTGCAGTGGGCTGAGATTGCACCACTGCACTCTAGCCTGGGTGACAGAGCAAGATTCCGTCTCAAAAAAAAAAAAAAGAATGAATTAAGGCCAGACCTGGTGGCACATGTCTGTAATCCCAGCACTTTGGAGGCTAAGGCAGGTGGGTGGATTGCTTGAGGCAAACATGGCAAAACCCCATCTCTACTAAAAATAAAATTAGCTAGGCATGGTGGCATGCTCCTCAGGAGGCTGAGGTGGGAGGATAGCTTGGACCCAGGAGGCTGAGGTTGCAGTGAACCAAGATCACACCACGGCACTCCAGCCTGGGCAACAGAGCGAGACTCTGTCCAAAAAAAAAAAATAGGAATAAATGAATGAAGAGGTAATCAGGGATGGTGGCTCACACCGGTAATCCCAGTGCTTTGGGAGGCCAAAGGTGGACAATGACTTGAGTGCAGGAGTTCGAGGCTGCAGAGAATTATGATCCCGCCACTGCATCCAGCCTGGGCCACAGAGCGAGACCCTGTCTTTGGAAAAAAAGTGGAGAGGGAGCTATTTCAGTTGATTAGGAGGAAAAGTAAAGTGAAGTGTGCATGATGCAGAAAAGCGTGTGTACAATTCCATTTTTCTTTCTTTTTTTTGAGACGAAGTCTCGCTCAGTCGCCCAGGCTGGAGTGCAGTGGCATGATCTCGGCTCACTGCAACCTCCACTCCCCAGGTTCAAGCAATTCTCCTGCCTCAGCCTCTCGAGTAGCTGGACATACAGGTGCGAGCCACCACGCCTGGCTAATTTTTGTATTTTTAGTAGAGACAAGGTTTCACCATGTTGGCCAGGCTGGTCTTGAACTCCTGACCTCAGGTGATCTGCCTGCCTCGGCCTCTCAAAATGCTGGGATTACAGGTGTGAGCCAGCACCCCCATCATAATTGTGTTTTTTGTAAGAAATGACCAAGATGCATCAGTTTGTATTTCTGTGTCCACACATAATTACATGGCGAGGAGTAAGATTAGGGGACTTGCTAGATGGTTAACTTGGGTTTTCTAGGGAGAGAAAAAGGGAGGTAAGCATGGAAAAAAAGAGGCCACTAAAAATTTGAAAATCAGGCTGGGTGCTGTGCCTCACAGCTATAATCCCAGCACTTTGGAAAGCTGATACAGGAGGATAACTTGAGGCCAGGAGTTTGAGACCAGCCTGGGCAACACAGAGAGACCCCCACCTCTGAAGACAAAACAAAAACAAATATTAGCTGAGCTGGTGGCGCACACCTGTAGTCCCAGCGACTGAGGAGGCTGAGGTGGTAGGATCGCTTGAGCCCAGGAGGTCAAGGGTGCAGTGAGCTATGATTGCACCACTGCACTCCAACCTGGGTGACAGAGTGAGACGCTATATCTCAAAAAAAAAAAAAAAAAAAAAAGCCAGGGGCAGTGGCTCACGTCTGTAATCCCAGCATTTTGGGAGGCTGAGGCAGGTGGATCACAAGGTCAGGAGTTCAAGACCAGCCTGGCCAAGATGGTGAAACCCCATCTCTACTAAAAAAACACAAAAATGAGCTGGGCATGGTGGCAGGCACCTGTAATCCCAGCTACTAGGGGAGGCTGGGGCAGGAGAATCACTTGAACCCAGGGGTGGAAGTTGCAGTGAGCCGAGATCACGCCACTGCACTCCAGCCTGGGTGACAGAGTGAGACTCCATCTCAAAAAAAAAAAAAAGGAAATCAGGTTATGCTCTAACAGGTGTGTTGAGAAGTCATTTTTCAGCTGTAGGACAGGGAAAGGGAGGTGAAGAGACCAGCCCGGTCAGGTCCAAGCCCTGATGCCCCCGCCCCTCCACAGTGGCGGACCTGCTGTACTGGAAGGACACGAGGACGTCAGGCGTGGTCTTCACAGGCCTCATGGTCTCCCTCCTCTGCCTCCTGCACTTCAGCATCGTGTCTGTGGCTGCGCACGTGGCTCTGCTGCTGCTCTGCGGCACCATCTCTCTCAGGGTTTACCGCAAAGTGCTGCAGGCCGTGCACCGGGGGGGATGGAGCCAACCCTTTCCAGTGAGAACCCCGGGCCCCTGCCCTCAGCCCCTGGACCCCAGGACCCCTGACCCTAGAGCATGACCCATGACCTCAAATCAGGCGCTACCTCCCACCCGAACCCGGACCCATCTTGATGGTTCTCATCCCAATCCTCTAACCCGCCCTCCAATCCAAATCTGATCTGAACCTGGTGCCTTCATCCTGGATCCCTGACCCTGACCCTGACCTCAGCCCTCTGCATGCGATTTGTCTGAGTTGCCCCTCAGTCCTAACTCTGGTCTCCCGACCCCCATTCCTCGCCCTTGTTCAGCCACCCCTGCACCAATCTGAGCCGGTCACCCACTGAGTCACCCCACACTCCTTCGTCCCCGCAGGGCCTACCTGGATGTGGACCTAACCCTGACTCGGGAGCAGACGGAACGCTTGTCCCAGCACATCGCCTCCCGCGTGGCCTCGGCAGCCACGCAGCTGCGGCATTTCTTCCTGGTAGAAGACCTCGTGGATTCCCTCAAGGTGGCCTGGAGCTCCCAGTCCCTCCTGGGTTCCCCCCATTCACCTCTGCCCTGCTAGGGGGTGGGGAGGGCGATGGCTGGGTCAATTCACAGCCTGGGAGGGAGTGCCTGGTGGGCTCTGCTGACCCTGACCTTCACCCCCAGCTGGCCCTCCTCTTCTACATCTTGACCTTCGTGGGTGCCATCTTCAATGGTTTGACTCTTCTCATTCTGGGTGAGCTGGGAAGGCCATGAGGGGCAAGGTGGGAGTTGGAGTCTGGTGGGAGACGGTGCTCCAGATGGAACTGTTCATCTCTCGGGAGCGCCCTGATGCCCCCCATCCCTGTACCCACAGGAGTGATCGGTCTGTTCACCATCCCCCTGCTGTACCGGCAGCACCAGGTGAGTGTGGCACCCTCAGCTGTCAGCACCCCAGCTAAACATGGGGGGGTCTGTCTCCTTCCAGAACCAAGGTCTCATTGACAGATGTGCAGACATAGGTATCCTGGCTAACTAACATGTCTCATTAGCATCAGCCAAGACAGGCTTTTTTTTTTTTTTTTTTTGAGACAGGGTCTTGCTCTGTTGCCCAGGCTGGAGTACAGTGGCACAATCTCGGCTCACTGCAATCTCCACCTCTCAGGTTGAAGCGATTCTCCTCCCTCAGCCTCCCGAGTAGCTGTGACTATAGGTGCGTGCCACTACGCCTAGCTAATTTTTTTTATTTTTTATAGACATGGAGTTTCACCATGTTGGCCAGGATGGTCTTTATCTCCTGACCTCTTGATCCACTCGCCTCGGACTCCCACAGTGCTGGGATTATAGGCGCCCGGCTTTTTTTTTTTGAGACAAAGTCTTTGTTACCCAGGCTGGAGTGCAGTGGCAGGATCTCAGCTCACTACAACCTCCACCTCCTGGGCTCAAGACAGTCTCCTGCCTCAGCCTCTGAGTAGCTAGGATTACAGGCGCATGGTCACCATGCCCAACTCAGTTTTGTATTTTTAGCAGAGATGGGGTTTCACCTTGTTGGCCAGGCTGGGCTCAAACTCCTGACCTCAAGTGATCCATCCGCCTCGGCCTCCCAAATTGCTGGGATTAAAGGCGTGAGCCACCAAGCCCGGCATTCACTCTTTTTTTTTTTTTTTTTTTTTTTTTTTGAGATGGAGTCTCACTCTGTTGCCCAGGCTGGAGTGCAATGGAGAGATCTCAGCTTACTGCAACCTCTGCCTCTTGGATTCAAGAGATTCTCTTGCCTCAGCTTCCCAAGTAGCTGGGATTACAGGCACATGCCACCACGCCTGGCTAATTTTTTGTATTTTTAGTAGAGATGGGGTTTCACCATGCTGGCCAGGCTGGTCTTGAACTCCCAACCTCAGGCGATCCCCCGCCTTGGCCCAAGTGCTGGGATTAGGCCTTCACTCTTGATTTTAATTGACACATCAGCTAAATGCCACTGCATTCCAGCCTGGGTGACAGAGCAAGATTGTTTGAAAATAATAATAATAATAATAAAACAAAATCAAGACTGGGATGGTTGTTGCCCAAAACACTGACGTAGGCAGGACCATCCTATCCAGAGACAGGTGGATGGACTGACAGCCCCTTTCCAGCACAGCTGGGAGCCAGATGATAATGTGTCCTGGTGGTTAGTCCTAACTCCGTCCCTCACAGGCTGGAATCACTAAGACTCATAATTAAACTCTATTTAAATCAGGCCAGCCACAGTGGCTCACAACTGTAATCCCAGCACTTTGGGAGATTGAGACAGGAGGGGTTGCTTGAAGCCAGGAGTTCAAGACCAGCCTGGGCAACATAGTGAGACCCTGTTTCTACAGAAAGGTTAAAAATTAGCCAGGCACGGTGGTGCACACTTATAGTCCCAGCTACTCTGGTGGCTGAGGCAAGAAGATGACTTGAACCCTAGGAGGTCGAGGCTGCAGTCAGCTATGATCACGCCACTGCACTCCAGCCTGGGCAACAGAGCAAGACCCTATCTTTTTTTTTTTTTTTTTTGAGATGGAAATCTCACTCTGTTGTTCAGGCTGGAGTGCAGTGGTGTGATCTTGGCTCACTGCAACCTCCACCTCCTGGATTCAAGTGACTCTCCTGCCTCAGCTGCCGGAGTAGCTGGGACTACAGGCAGGTGCCACCACGCCCAGCTAATTTTTGTATTTTTTTAGTAGAGACAGGGTTTCACCATGTTGGCCAGGCTGGTCTTGATCTCCTGACCTCATGATCCGCCTGCCTCATCGGCCTCTCAAAGTGCTGGGATTACAGGTGTGAGCCCCAAGCCTGGCCTGCAAGGACCTATCTAAAAAAAAAAAAAAAAAATGGCTGAGTGTCTTATGCCTGTATTCCCAGCACTTTGGGAGGTGGAGGCAGGTGGATCACTTGAGGTCAGGAGATCGAGACCAGCCTGGCCAACACGGTAAAACTATTTTTTTTTTTTCTGAGACAGAATCTTGCTGTGTTGCCAAGGCTGGAGTACAGTGGTGCAATCGTGTCTGTAATTAGCCTGGCATGTTGGTGCACACTTGTAATGCCAGTTATCTGGAAGGCTGAGACAGGAGAATAGCTTGAACCCAGGAGGCTGAGGTTGCGGTGAACCAAGATCATGCCATGAACTCCAGGTTGGGCGACAGCGCAAGACCCTGTCTTCAAAGAAATAAAAAAATAATAAAATAAATAATATACAAATCAATCCACTCAGAGACTTGCCGACCAGTAGCAATGCGCTCTGTTCTCATCCTACCCCACAATACACACACATGCAAACTCACTCAAAGATTAACCATTGTGCCCAGGACACAGCCTCACTGCCAGATACTTGTGCATTCCACCTGACATCGCTCTCCATACAGCCCAGCTGACTGACCCTACAACTGGCATCTCTGGCATCTAGTGTATTCCATGAAGTTTAGAGCCGAGGGTGGCATGGTGGGCCACCCCCTCACAACTCCTGATTTGGAGGTTGGGGAGGAAGCAGTCTCCTATGTGAGTTAGAGAAGAAACCCCTCCAATCCCTTCTTTCACCATTTTTTGGTCTCCCCAGGCTCAGATCGACCAGTATGTGGGGTTGGTGACCAATCAGTTGAGCCACATCAAAGCTAAGTAAGAGCATGGGGCGGAGGTGGATGGGAGGGGGAAGTGGGAAGCTTGGGAGCCTTTCCTTTCTGTCTCCAAATCTGGAGTAATGTCCCCTTGAGAAGGCTGAGGAGGCAATTCCAATGCGGGCCACTAGGTGGTGAGCAGGAGCTGGCTTCGGGCTTTCTGGCAGTTTTCCACCCAGCTTTCCCCGTAGTCCCCAGGTGCCCACCCCACGTCTCTTGCCCCACCTCGTGATTCCACCTGTTTCTCCTTCAGGATCCGAGCTAAAATCCCAGGGACCGGAGCCCTGGCCTCTGCAGCAGCCGCAGTCTCCGGATCCAAAGCCAAAGCCGAATGAGAACGGTGTCTCTGCCCGCGGGACGCCTGCCCCCACCCCCAGCAGCCCTCTGCCCCCCCCCATCACCCTTCCGTTCCCACCCACTCCCCTTCTCGGCCCGAGCCTTTTCCCGGTGGGTGTCAGGATCACTCCCACTAGGGAATCTGCGCTAATTCCCTGAGCGGCCAGGACTACATTTCCCAAGAGGCTCTTCTCCGGGAATCCAGGAAGACGAGGCACCTTGGCCGCAGGGCCTGCTGGGACTTGTAGTTGCCTGGGCAGGGCACCGCCCTGCATTTCCGTGACCCGCCGCTGGAGGCGCCGTGAGGCGTTGATGTCTCCTGGAAGCCACTAGCCCCAAGCCGGGGCTTTGCATGGGGCCCAGGGGAGGCCTGAGCTTGGATTTACACTGTAATAAAGACTCCTGTGGAAAACCCGAGGCCTCCTGTGCTTCCAGAGCCCTCCAGCTTTCACCCTGCTGCACTGAAAGGCACTTCAGTGACACTGCAGGAGAACCTTCCCCATCTCTGGGGAGGAAGCTCCCTCTGCCATCTCTGTAAGTTATGAAATGATTGTGGGGAGGCCGGGTGCGGTGGCTCATGCCTGTAATCCCACCACTTTGGGAAGCCAAGGAGGGCTGATCACTTGAGGCCAGAAGTTAGAGACCAGTCTGGCCAACATGGTGAAACCCCGTCTCTACTAAAAACAGAAAAAGTAGCCGGTGTGGTGGTGCACACCTGTAATCTCAGCTACTCAGGAGGCTGAGGCATGAGAATTGCTTGAACCTGGGAGGTGGAGGTTGCAGTGAGCCAAGATTACACCATTGCACTCCAGCCTGGGCAACAAAGCGAGACTCTGTCTCAACAAAAAAGAAATGATTGAGGGGAAGATGCTGACGGACCACCCATTCCGAGGTTAGCCAAGCCTTGGCAGCCACTTCCCATGCCTGTGCTCAAGGGAGACATCACTAATGGATCCCACACCCTGCCTACTGTGCAGCCACCTCAACTGAGCCCAAACCTATGTGTCCATCGGCTTCTGGATGTCCCTTCCCCACTAAATCTAACCAGACCTCTTCCTCATCCTGCCTGATTTCCAACTAAGGGATGTCCTCACTGCCCATGTTGTTACCAGACCAGACACCCAGGTATGGCTCTGGACTTCCACACACTCACCTCCCACAAATAATAAGTCATGATGCTATGTCTATTCTGCCTCCCAAACTTCTCTCATCCACCCACTTCTCTCCATCCTGATTGCCTCGGGAACAAATGCAGGGCCTCCCTGAACTTCCAGTTTCAAAACTGTAATCCAAGGCCTAGCATGATGGCTCACATCTGCAAAGCAATGTGGGAGGATCGCTTGAGGCCAAAAGTTTGAGGCCACCCTCAGCAACATAGTGAGACCCCATTCTCTGCATAAAATAAAAAATGACCCGGGCATGGTGGTGCGCACCTGTAGTCCCAGCTACTCGGGAGGCTGAGATGGGAGAATTGCTAGAACCTAGGAATTCGAGGTTACAGAGAGCTGTGATCATGCCACTGCACTTCAACCTGAGCAAGAGGGAGACCCTGTCTCTAAAAAAAAAAAAAAAAAAATCTACAGGATTGGCGTGGTGGCTCACACCTGTAATCCCAGCACTTTGGGAGGCCAAGGATCACTGAGGTCAGGAGTTCCAGACCACCCTGACCAACGTGATGAATCCCTGTCTGTACTAAAAATACAAAAAATAGCCAGGCGTGGTGGCAGGCACCTGTAATCCCAGCTACTCTGGAGGCTGAGGCAGGAGAATCACTTGAACCCCGGAGGCAGAGGTTGCAGTGAGCCAGGATCATGTGACAGAGCGAGACTCCATCAAAAAAAGAAAAGAAAAGAAAACTAAAGAAATCTAAACTGGGAAAGGGGGAAGCAAAGGGACGCTTGGGGGAGACTGGGAAGAGATGGAGGTCTAAAGATCCACAGATCTGGGTTTGAATCCTGGCTCCACCACCCCTTGGCTATGTGACCTTGAGCACGTGACTTGACCTCTCAAAGCCTCAGTTTCCTCAAATGGAAAACTGTCATTAGGCCAGGCACAGTGGTTCACACCTGCAGTCCCAGCACTTTGTAAGGCCAAGGTGGGAGAATCACTTCAGGCCACGAGTTCAAGACAAGCCTAGGCAACATAGCATGACCTCATCTCTACAAAAATATTAGAAAACCAGAAAACTGTCAACCATAACTATACCTACAGGTAAAGTCCTTGGCATGGGGCCTGGCATATAATAAATGCACAGTAAGCAGTTATAATATTGTTTCCCAGCTGGACCTGGTGGCTCATGCCTGTAATCCCAGCACTCTGGGAAGCTGAGGTGGGCGGATCACAAGGTCAGGAAATCGAGACTGTCCTGGCTGACATGGTGAAACCCTGTCTCTCCTAAAATACAAAAAATTAGCCACCACACCCAGCTAATGCGGTTAGCCAGGATGGTCTCAATCTCCGGAACTTGTGACCCGCCCACCTCAGCCTCCCAAAGTTCTGGAATTACGGGCGTGAGCCACCATACCCGGCGAAACAGTCTTATTTATTTATTATTGAGATGGAGTCTCGCTCTGTTGCCCAGGCTGGAGTGCAGTAGTGCAATCTCGGCTCACTGCAACCTCAATCTCCTGGGTTCAAGGGATTCTCCTCCCTCAGCCTCCAGAGTAGCTGGGATTACAGACATTTAAAATGTGCAAAAAAACATGCCTGGCTAATTTTTGTATTTTTCCTTGTGATGGGGTTTCATCATGTTGGCCAGGCTGGTCTCGAACTTCTGATCTCCAGTGATCCATCCACCTTGGCCTCCCAAAGTGCTGGGATTACAGGCGAGAGCCACCGCGCCTGGCAGAAACAGCCTTTACTGAGTTCCTCCCAGTCGCCTCATCCGGTGTCAGACGTTTATATTAGGATTTCTCCAGTGAGATCAGTTGTACTAGTCTGGTTATATGAATGAGGAAACTGAGGCTCACAAGAAGGATAGTGAGGCCAGGTGCTGTGGCTCACACCTGTAACCCCAGCACTTTCGGAGGCCAAGGCGGGAGGATTGCTTGAGGCCAGGAGTTCGAGACCACCCTGGACAACAAAGTGAGGCCCCAGTTTCTACAAAAAATTTTAAAATTAGCTGGACGTGATGCCTGTCATCCCACGGAGGCTGAGGCAGGAGGATCCCTTGAGTCCGGGAGGTGGAGGCTGCAGTGAACCATTTTCACGCCACTGCATTCCAGCCTGGGAGACAAAGTGAGATCCTGTCTGGAAGAAGAAAAAGAAAGAAAAAGACAGTGTTAATATTCCTTTATTCATTCCACAGACATTTACTGAATATCTGCTATGTTCTCAAGTACTTTTTAGGCACTAGGGATACAGCAATGATCAAAAACAAAAGTGCTTGGGAGGCTGAGGTGGGAGGATCACCTGAGGTCAGGAGTTCGAGACCAACCTGGACAACATGGTGAAACCCCCGTCTCTACAAAACATACAAAACTGAGCTGGGTTTTGGTGGTGGGTGCCTGTAGTCCCAGCTATTCAGGAGGCTGAGGCGGGAGAATCACTTGAACCCGGAAAGCAGAGGTTGCAGTGAGCTGAGATCACGCCACTGCATTCCAGCCTGGGTGACAGAGTGAGACTCCGTCTCAAAAAACAAATAAACAAACAAAACCAAATTGCATAGTTTCATGGCACTGATATTCTAGCAGAAACAGACAGACAATAAGCAAATAATAGACACAGAAAATGGCATGTGGTGATCAGAGTGTTGGGGAAACGTGTAGCAGGTTAAGGGGATGGAGTGGCAGAGCTCGCTTTTTTTTTTTTTTTTTTTTTTGAGACCAAGTTTCACTCTTGTCACCAAGACTGGAGTGCAATGGCATAATCTTGGCTCAATGCAACCTCCGCCTCCCGGGTTCAAGCGATTCTCCTGCCTCAAGCTCCTGAGTAGCTGGGATTACAGGCATGAAACACCACTCCCGGCTAATTTTTGTACACTTGGTAGAGACCGGGTTTCACCACGTTGGCCAGGCTGGTTTCGAACTGCTGACCTCAGGTAATTCACCCATCTCGGCCTCCCAAAGTGCTGGGATTACAGGCGTGAGTCACCTTGCCCGACCACTCGCTATTTTAAACTGGGTCGTCAGGGAAGGCCACACTGAGTGCTGATATTTGATCAGATGACAGAGTGAAGGGAGGCGGTGAGCCATGGAAACATGTGAAGAGGAGGAGATCCAGGCTAAGGGATCAGCAAGCACGAAGTCCCTGTGGAGGTAGCATGCTTGATGTGTGCAGCAAGACGTCTGTATGCCAGAAGCCAAGAATATGAGGGAAGAGGAATATGTGAGACAGGATCAGAGGAGTCACAGGGCTGGATTACAGGGATTTGTCAAGCAGGGTGAGAACTTTGACTTTTACTCTGAAATGGAAGTCATGGGAGAGTTTCACACAGGAGAATGGTATTGTTGCCGAAGAATCACTGACTTAGAATATTGAAGAATTTTTTGTGGTGAGTACACTAAAAGCCCAGATTTCACCACGATGCAATCAACACATGCATGTAGAAATCGGCACCTGTACGTCCTAAACATATAAAGATTTAAGAAAAAAGAGTCACCTTTTTTGTAATAAAAATTATAACACAAGTTCGAGTTCCTTAAGTAGATGAGCTGTTTTAACTGGGATATGGTACTATCCGTTTCTGAGCCTGTCTGTTTCCCCAACCATAAAACGCAAGTGCAGAAATTGATTATGTCTAGTGTTTAAACTCAATCGGGACAGGATGTCTGTTATCACCAGCACGGAGGACAGTCCCTGGGACTCCGTAGACGCTCAATAAACGTTTGAATGAACGCTGAGCTCTATGGAGTCACGCAATTCCACAAAAGAACAGCAGGTGTCGCACCAACCCTATAGCCACCTGCCCAGAGCCTTCGGGGCCAGGGTGAATCAGACTCTAACAGGAACCCACTCACTCCTCCGCAGAAGGAGAATTCGGAATTTTCCGAGAAGGCGATTCTGAATGCCGAATCGTGAATCTCTCCTCTTAAAAAAGCTGACTTTTCATTTTGGAAAAGGGGGTCCTGGGCCCTTTAACAGCTTGCCAGGTGCTCAGGCGCTGCTTCCCAGAATGCGTGGCGCTATGTAAATGAGACGGTTTTGTGAGCGAGGATGATTCATGTTGTGCGAAGTGAAGGCAACATTTTATAAGGACATTCTTCATGATAAAGGAGTGGGGGAGAATTTATAACCCTTGGAGCCAACCATCTCACACTTCCCCAAAGGACGCGACCGTAACTCTAAAAGGTAAGCATTTATGATCCTTATATAGCTTCTCGGAAAAGCTAGATTGTCGCCCGGATGAGCCTCAGTGGTCTGGGGTGCAGGCTTCAAACCTGTAGCTGTCTAGCGACAGAGTGGTTCAATTCCACCTTTCGGGCGACGGTTACTAGCTTCTTAGCTTCGCCGTCTCTTTCAAACCTGACTTTGTTTTACTGATTGCTCGGGACGCGCTCCTCCAGTCTGCACCTGGAGAGGTCGCTGCGGCTCTCCCCCATCGCAAACTATTTTCTCTGCCACTCCGATCTCTGACTGTCGTTACTTATTTCCCCCATCCGGAGTATCAAAAACCGCTCCAAAAGATGGAGAAAAACTCATCTACACGGTTCTGGGATATTTGCAGTTTGGAAATTACCCTCGATTTCTCCCCTTCAGTTGCTTACTCATTCAGTCATTTGCTCACTCATTTATTTAATCACGCATGCACTTATTAATCAAATACTTGCTCATTTGTTCATCTGTCAGTCACTCATCAGACAAGCATTTGCTGAGGACACAGCGGTGGTGGTGACAGCCCTGGCCTTGGTCTCCTGGTGCACTCACCCAGTGGGGGAGAGACAAACATTAAGCCATCATGTAATTACACATTTAATTAACAATTACAAAGGGGATAAGGGCTGCAAAGGAAACAGAACAGGGGAGGCCCTCTCATAAGGAGAACTGAGCTCATAAGGTGTCACGGGAACAGAGCAGACACTTGAAGGATGAGAGGGGGAGTATTATGGGATATCGAGGGATCAGGGTGACCCTAATCAAGATGATGGGGGTAATGATAGTTGCACCTTCACTCTGCACTTAGCGCTGGCAGACATAAGCCTTGCAACTCCTCAAAACAGTCCAATCATAACAGCCCCATTCTAAGATGAGGAAATGGAGGCTCAGGGAGATGAAGTCTCTTGTCCAAGGCAACCCGGACTCTTTTTTCTTTTCTGTTTCTGTTGTTTTTTTTTTTTTACTTTAAAAACTGAAGCCGGGTGCAGTGGCTTACGCCTGTAATCCCAGCACTTTGGGAGGCCAAGGCGGGTGGATCACGAGGTCAGGAGTTTGAGACCATCCCGACCAACATGGTGAAGCTCCGTCTGTACTAAAAATACAAAAATTAGGTAGCCATGGCGTCTCGTGTCCTTTCCTCCTGTGTCCGCCGCCTGCCTGCGGCCTTGGCGCCGCTGCCCCTGGTCTCCATGCTGGCCGCCGCCCAGCCTTTCAGCACCCCTCTGTGCTCCGCGGGGGACCCGGAGGAGGCCCGGGCCTTCACAGCCGGCCTCGGTCCTCGCGCAGGTTCCTAGAGTTACACAGTTGTGCCGCCAGTATTGTGAAGCACCCCCTTTGACATTAGAGGGCATCCAGGACCGTGTTCTTTACGTATTGAAACTCTATGACAAGACTGACCCAGAGAAGCTTTCCGTAAATTCTCATTTTATGAAAGACCTGGGCTTAGACGGTTTGGACCAAGTGGAGATTATCATGGCCATGGAAGATGAATTTGGGTTTGAAATTCCTGATTTAGATGCGGAAAAGTTAATGTGTCCACAAGAAATTGTAGATTACATTGCAGATAAGAAGGATGTATATGAATGAAGTATCAGACCCTTTGGCTTTGTTGAGAGAGGACACAGATGATACTGACGAATGTCTGGCAGTGAGGACACAGTTCGGTATTGTTGCTGGCTCTGACAGAGTAATTCTGAGGGACTTAAATTGTGTAAGTGTTTTTCTCTTTGAAAATAAATCTATAAAACAACAACAACAAAAAATACAAAAATTAGCTGGGCGTGGTGGTGGGGGTCTGTGATCCCAGCTACTCAGGAGGTTGAGGCAGGAGAATCTCTTGAACCAGGGAGATGGAGGTTGCAATGAGCCAAGATCATGCCACTTCACGCCAGCCTGGGCTACAGAGCAAGACTCTTTCTCGAACAAAAACAAAAACAAAAAGAAACCAGAAAATTGCTCCCTGTAGAGCCAGGCTAACTCATAGGCAATGTTTTTTTTTTTTTTTTCGGGGGTGGGGCGCCGGCAGGGTCTCGTTCTGTCACCCAAGGTGGAGTGAAGCGATGTGATCATGGCTCACTGCAGCCTCAAACTCCCTGGCTCGAGCAGTCCTCCCACCTCAGCCTCCTGAGTAGCTGGGACCACAGGTGCATGCCACCACTCCCAGCCTCACTCAGACCACCTGGCCCATGCTATTTATTACTGCTTTGTATTTTCCTTCCCAAGCCTGCTGCTCACCAAGCCCCAACTGTCTTGCCTCTTCAATGTCTGCTGAATCCTTCCCCCTCCTCTCTGTCCCATGTCCCTGGCCCTGTTCTAGACTCCTCCTCACCCCTTCCCCTTCGGGGGTCCCCACCCCACTTCCTCCCTGGTCTCCTGCTCAGTCTCACTCCTCTCCCTTCCAGTCACCCTCACAGTCACCCTCAGTCTGGGACCAGAGGGGTCTTTCCTAAATGACAAACCTGCTCCTGCCCCTCTCATGTTCAAAACCAGCTATGGTTCCCCAGTGCTCTGAAGAGAAGATCTAAACTCCTTAGCTGGGAATGTCATCATAATACCTGCAGAATCTGGTCTCTACTAACCCCTCTTTCCACATCTATGGCTCCAGTTCCCATGAACCTCTAAGTTTTCTCTTTTTTTTTTTTTTTTTTTTTGAGATGGAGTCTCACTCTGTTGCCCAGGCTGGAATGTAGTGGCGCTATCTCGGCTCACTGCAGCATCAGCCTTCTGCGTTCAAGCGATTCTCCTGCCTCAGCCTCCTGAGTAGCTGGGATCATGGGTGCCTGCCACCATGCCTGGCTAACTTTTTTGTATTTTTTAGTAGAGACAGGGTTTCACCGTGTTGGCTAGGCTGGTCTTGAACTTCTGACCTCAGGTGATCCACCCGCCTTGGCCTCCCAAAGTGCTGGGATTAGAGGAGTGAGCCACCACACCCAGCCCTCTAAGTGTTCTCAATGTAACAAGCCTTCTCCCCCACCAACAGATCTTTGCCCGTGCTATTTTCTTGGTCTCAGCCTTTTTCTAGTTCTTTCTATACTCTCTATTTATCCTCTAGGACTCAGCTCAGCTGGCCCTCCCTCCAGAAAGTTTTTCCCCGACTCCCGGTCCAAGCTAGGTGTGTCCCTGTTCTGCTTTCCTAGCCCTGTGGGCTCCCCCAACCCCATCCACTTTAGGTTGCCCCTGACTGGAACGGGGTGTGTGTCCCCCCAATGGACTGTGAGCCCCAGGAGGGCAGAACCTGATGCTCAGTCCCTGCAGTGCCTCCAACACTGCCCGGCACAGTTGGGTAGGTGCCAGAACATTTTTTTGAATGCATTAATAAATGGAATTCCACCATGACAGCTGCCCTTGCTTATGCATTTACCAACGCGTCTGAGCAACTGCTGTACCCTCACCTCAATTCCCAGAGGACTTGCTGTTATGCAAATGAGAGAGGGCTTGGATTTTGCAAGGGGGATGGCTCCGCTCTATCTTTGAACAACAAAAAAAATGACGATATATTTTCTTTGGTCAGTCTTGGGTTGGCCCCAATAGCGATCATATGAAAACAAAAGAAAACACATCTTCAGTGTAGTGATTGCAGTTTTTGTAGTTGTAATTGGTTAAAAAACAACAACAACAACCAAAAACCAAGATGAGTCCTCATTCTTAGCCTGAGTCGTCTTTAGAAGTTTGCTGTGCAAGTTTCTCAACAGCGTCTTCTTTGTTTTTCTTCTCAACATAGTGAGATGGGTTTGGGGTGGGGGACGGGTCTCACTGTGTTGCCCAGGCTGGCCTCCTACCTTGGCCTCTCAAAGAGCTGGGATTACAGGTGCAAGCCACTGTGCCCAGCCCATTAAGCTTCTTCTGTGTGTAGTTTATCTCCTTAGTATCTGCTTTTAACCCATTGAGTATACAAGCTCCATCACCAGGAGACCTCTGTCACTCCACACCTGCAGGCTAAACTTCTACCCCCTTCCTTTTCTTTTTGAGACAGAGTTTCACTCTGTTGCCCAGGATGGAGTGTAGTGGTGGGATTTCGGCTCACTGCAACCTCCGCCTCCTAGGTTAAAGCAATTCTCCTGCTTCAACCTCCCAAGTAGCTGGGATTACAGGTGTACACCACCACACCAGGCTAATTTTTGTAAATTTTGTAGAAACAGGGTTTCACCATCTTGGCGAGGCTGGTCTCAAACTCCTGACCTCCAGTGATCCACCCATCTCGGCCTCCCAAAGTGCTGGGATTACAAGCGTGAGCCACCGTGCCTGGGAGGCACTGCCTGTGTGTACAGGAAGTCCTTCTGACTATCTACCTTCCTTTCAGCCTGCTGTAGCCCCATTAACTAGCAGGAGTTCCTGCATGGGTGTGTGTGTCTGTGTTTGTGCATGTGTGTGTGATCTGTGTGCGTGTGTAGTCCTTCCAACAATCTAACCTCACCCCCTCTTACTAAAAGGAAGTCAGGCAGGGGGCATCAGGAGGAGATAAACACTGCACCCTGGCGAATGCGTTTTTAAGAGCTTTTTATTGGCAACAGTGCAGAACCAAGGGAGAGGGGACGGCCCATCGCCAGTCTGCCCCAGCCTCCCCCTGGGGTCAGGTGCAAAATACAAAAGAGAACCACAAATACAGCAGGGGGTTGGGGGGGCCAGGGAGTCATTGAATTGTGATTGGCAGGGCAGGCCCTGCTCACATTCTCACACTCGCACCCAGAATTCTCACAGATTGTAAAAATCTACAATCCCTCGGGCTTACTCACAGAAAATAAAATCTCATGTCCCCAGTGAACCCAGAGTCAGACAACAGCTGGGGCACCCTCAGGGACAGTCACAAAGGAGACAAGTGGAAACGGTCGGATGAACACAGGCGGGGAGAAAAGATGGAGGGAGAGAGACCGTCGGAACCATCAGAGGGGCTGGGACGATCAGAAAAGGGTCAGCCCAAGACAGGCTGAGCCAGAGTTTTCTAGAAGCACTTTCCAATTCAACGGCTCGCTTTGAGGGCCAACATGACCTAGGCTGAGGTTGCAGAAGCGCTCACACACTCACGCACACGCGCACGCACGCACACACACCCATATATAATATATTTATTTATACATAATAGATATAATTGCCTTTCAGAAACCAGGAAAGGGATAAATAGCTACGGAATGGGTCTGGGATCGGGATGGGAGACTCGTGACAAGGGGCACGTGGAATGTTTTTCATGCAGCACGGATGGAGGGCGGTGTGGCCCACCCCCCCGATATTAAAAAATATAAATTTGCCTCATAAAGAAATCCTCATGAGATGAAGCGCAGGGAATGGCGGGGTGGAAGAGCTAAAACCAGGATTGGGGCTGGGGGGGGACTTGGGCATGGGATTGTGAGATTCCAGCCCCATGAGTTTGCCAGTCCAAAAATATTGGGGGTTTAGGGGTACTAAAGCCTCAGCCCTGAAATCTTCTCCGGAAAAATGTCACACCCCCTTGCTCCCTTCCTAGAGAGGATGTTGGGGGCCAAGGGATGGGAGAAGGGCGTCCTAGGCTGGGGATGGGTCAGGGGCCTTGAAGAAAAAGGCCAGGGCTTAGGGCTGAGGGTCCTGAGGAGAGAGAGAGAGGCCACATAGATGGAGGACTGTCATCCCCTTCTCAGTTCTGTCACCCCCCTTGAGTCTAACTCACTGTTGAGGGGAAGGAGAAGGGGGGATGGATGGAAGGGAGACCGAGGAGAGGCTTCAGGGAGTGGGAGGCATTATTCCTCCAGAGGGGTGCTGCCCCACCCAGCTGCACCCCCACAATCTGGCCAACTCATTTCACAGTATAAATCACTCCAGCAGGACGGCATCACAGCACCCCCTGCTGCCTGAAATTAGAGCGGCCCAACGAGGAAGGCCAGGAGGGTCGGCTGGCAGGGGCCAGGGGCTTGGGATAACACTGTCATCAGAAACAGGGCTGGGGGCTGATTTCGGGGTGGGGAGCCTTAGGAGGCCAGAGATTCCAATCAGAGCCAGTTTTCCTGGGAGGGTGTGGCTAGACAGTCAGGGAAGGGCGTTCACATTTCAAAAGAAGTCTGGTCGGGGTGAGATTATTCTGAGGGGGCATCGAATTCCCTTTAAGGGGGGGGCTCAATTCTGCCCAGAGAGAAGAGGATCTAACCCCATGGAAATGTGGGATAAATAAGCTAAAGTCGGGAGTACAGGGGAAACCAACCTAGGCACCCCCCTAAAGGGTGGGTGTGGGAGACGCTGGCTGGGGGGGTGGCATTTTTCCTTGTTGAGCCTCTCTGGAGAGGACTCCAGCCCGCCGCCTCAGCCCACCTCCCACCCGGTCTCATCATCCTCACACAGGACTGCCCGAAGGTGGGCGTCACCCCACCCCCCGCCCCACCCATCCCCAGAGCTTAGGTTGACGTCAGAGAGCCAACAGGCAGCTGGGGGTGTCCATCCCCTTCCCACCCCCTGCCCCCAAAGTCACCAGCTCTCCGGCCTCGCCGGGGCACAGAAACAAGAGGCTGGACAAAATACAACGAATCCTCCTGTCCGATGGCATGGCGCAGCGGCCGCAGAGGGTCAGACGGAGGAGCCAGGGAGGCCGCACGCCCACTTTGTCTCTTCCCTCTCTCTCCTCCTCCTCCTCCTCCTCTTCCAAGTCTCTCTCCCTCGTGTGTTTGTTTGTTTTGTGTGTCTAAAGAGTTCACAGAGCAAGGAGGGAGGGCGAGTTCAGGGGATCGGAAGGCTGGTCACTGCCGCTGGTGCGCTGGGCGCCGGGGAACGCGGGAGACCTCCGGGCAGGTGAGGACAAACGAAGAAGTGTACGAAGGGTTAACAACGGGGAAGGGGTCGCCGAGGACTTGAACTTCACTGTGTGTAAAGAGAGAAGCTGTCAGGTTGGGGGGTGCGTCTTGGCTGGTCTGGAAGGGCAGGGGCGGTGGTGGCGGGGGCGGCAGCAGCCAGCTGAAGCCATCTTCCTTAGCCGGTGCTGAGCCCGGCAAATCTCTCACCTCCGCCAGCGGGCCCGGCCCGGGCCCCTCTTCGTAGGGGATCTTGCAGCCCGGTTTGTGGGCCACCAGCACAAACTCCAGACGTTCCTTCTCCTTTTGGAGCTCGGCGATCTCCGACTCCAGCTCTGCTTTTTCTTCCTCCAGCTGATCTGTCTCCTGAGGCCGGGGGAGGCCAGTCACCGAAGAGGGGGGAAGAAGGAAAAAGCATGTCAGTGACCGGGAAACTCGGGTCATGGCTCCCCTGGATTTGCTGCTGGAAGGCAGCCCCTGGCTGAGAGCAAACACCCCCGAAGATGGAATCCTGGTGGCCATGGGATTTGGGGCAAGGGTCTTGCCTTCTAGGAGCCTCAGTCTCCCCCATCTGTCCAAAGGATAGTAGGGAGGGGGCCAGGTTTATGGGGAAGTCTCTGGTGTGCAGGAGGCATGCAGAGGTTTGTTGAATGAATCGTTATGTGGTTGGTTTTGTTTTGTTTTTGAGACAGAGTCTGGGTCTGCCCCCCAAGCTGGAGTGCAGTGGTCCAGTCATGGCTCACTGCAGCCTGGACCTCCTGGGCTCAAGGGATCCTCCCACCACAGCCTCCAGAGTAGCTGGGACCACAGTGGTGTGCACCACCACACCAAGCTAATTTTTTTTTTTGTAGGGACAAGGTCTCCCTATGTTGCCCAGGCTGGTATTGAACTCCTGGGCTCAAGTGATCCTCCTGCCTTGGCCTCGCAAAGTGCTGGGATCACCAGGCATGAGCCACTGTTATGTGATTTTAATGTGTCCCCTTCTATTACCCCTCCCTCTCTACCTCCCGGGAAGAGCAGGAAAGTTGACATTCCCTCGTTCCCTCAAGGAGTAACAGCTCACTCTGCAGGCATACCGCAGGAACTCTAGACCACGGGTGGATGTAGTAAGGGAGTGGGTTTTGGGGGATGCCACCAGCACCAGGAGAACTGTGGGTAGCTAGTGCAGGAGGTGGAATAATTTCATTTCACAGGCTCTCCAGAATGTTAAGGGTAGAGGAGCCTGGGAGATTTGATGAGAGTTTGCAGAGATGGAGAAACTGAGGCAAAATGGGTTGTTACTTGCCAAAGACCAGATGGGAGAAATGAGAGGAGCCCCATGTGGCTCCTCGGGATGAAATGAAGGCTAGGAAACTAGGGCACGGGGTCAGGAAATGGGGAAGGCAGGAGTGGATTTAAGTATGTGGGGGTCTGTGTTCATGCCTGGGGCTACCCCATCTGGCCACACCAGTACCGAGTTCCATATGTGGAAGGTGTAGTTCTCACGCCAGGATAAGGGGACAGGTGGAGAGGTGGTCAGAGAATGGGGAGAGAGCTCCCGTCACCATCCCCTCTCCCCACCCCAGGGTCTGTCCTCACCGCCTGGAGTCGGTCGGTCAGCTCCCTCCGCCTGTTCCTGCATTTAGCTGCTGCTAGTTTATTCGTTCCCGGCGCACCCTTCGCTTCTCCTCTTCCTCTGGGGTGAGCTGAGTCGGGGGAAATGGAGGCCATGAGGTTTGGGGATACAGTGCTCCTCCACCCATTCTAAACCTCTACTTCTTTCAGAACCCCCAGTAGCCAAAAACAAGCCTCCAGTCCTCACTCATGTAGCAAGGATGTTGGGGTTTCTGTAACACGGAGGCCTTCATGGAGCCCCTTCCATTCATGAGAAACTTCCTGCCTCTCTTGCCTCCCCCCTACCCAGGCCAAGTTCTGATGCCCCTTACTCACCGTCTCCTCTCGGGGTCTCCTAGGCCGGGCTCGAGCTGGGCGGGCAGGCCCAGGCCCACTGGTGGTTCCGCTGGTGGAAGGCCCGCCACTGCCACTTGCTCCGCCACTGCTGTAGCCACTTATGCCTGGCGTGGAGTAGCTGGTTCCCGGCATGTCGTAGGGTCAACGACCGGGGGCTGGGAGGCCAGTGGCTGCCCCTGGGACTGGGCCATGGAAGAGATGAGGGTGGGTTGCACAAGCCACTGGAGATCCTGGCTGGTTGTGATCGCGGTGACCGTGGGCACGAAGGAACCGGGCATTTCCCCGAGACCGGCGCACTCCTACGGGGTGACACATACACACACAGGCGTAGACACACAAACAAAGACACCGACACACACATACCCAACACACATAACACACACCGACCCCGTGAGTGAGCACAGGGTGAGCGAGTGTGGATGTGTGTGTCACAGGGAAAAAGCCACAACACCCACCCTTCCACTACACCGTGACGCAGTGGTTAATGAGAGGATTTCTGCTCAACTGGCTTCTACCTCCTCCTTCTTCCTCGGGGAAAGGTTGCACGGTTCCAGCGGGTGGTGAATCACACCCCCGGCTTGGTGACTCTTAGGTGTGGGGGGTGGAGAGGAGGCTGGACACAGCCGGGTGACAGAACCCCCGGGACGGAGCCACAGCCACACACACAGCCACAACACCCCACCCCCACCCCAGAGACAAGGGGAGGGAGAAGGAGAGGCCTTAGGCCAAGCCTTTCTCTACACTCACACACACACACACACCTCTGCGTGAGGTCCCATGCAGGGGAGGGGGTCCCGGTGAAAAGGGTGTTTTGGGGGGACGGGCCTAGGAGTTTAGAACAACGTTTCAAGTTACTGTCTCTTCTCAGAGTGAGACTGACGAGTGACGGGGTAGGGTGAACGGACAGGTAGAGAAAAGTAACCACCGAGGCTCCCTCAGATTGTCGCGGAAGGGGATGGCTCGGGACCTGAGCCCCCCACGCCTCAGCAGCGCTCATCTCCCCCCCTCCCGTAAATGGACTCCTGGAACTGCTCTGAAGGCTTAACTACTCTCCCGGGGGGCGTGGTGAGGGATGGGCTGGCTCGCTGGCCAATCAGCGTCCTGGGAACCCAGAGGGGGCGGAGCTCCTGGAGACCACCTGGCTGGTTGCCCTTTGGTTCGCGGTTCTAGTCCGGTCTTGGGACACACCGCAGGGACCGGGCATCCGGAGCAGACGGAGTGGGAACGTGTCTCTGTGTGCCTGGAGAAGAGGGTGACAGCCACCGTATCTTCCCAAGAAACGCCGGCACACAGACAGACACTCCCTGCTCCTGAGAGCCCAGGGACCAGATCCCCGCAAAGGCCTCGCAGATCCATTGGATCTCAGAAAGCCGCTCTTGTCACGACAGGGGATCCCCTCGCTCTGCCTTTCTAGAGGTGCCGAAAGAGACCCAGCCGCCAAAGAACCACGGGTTCCGGGGACAGAGAGGGGGGAAGGAAACTGCACTCTACAAATAGGAAGGGAAAGCTGATTGGCCAAGACCCGCGCCCCGGCGGCCAATCGAAACGCCGGGCTGCCCCCTCCCTTAGCAACGTGGCCCCGGCGTTCCAAAATAGAACGCTCCCGGGACGTCAGGGGCGGGGCGGACGAAGGGGGCGCCGCGCGCCGTGCGTGCCCCGCGTCAGACGGAGGATTCCAGCGCGTCAGCCGTTACGCACGGGTCCCCCGTTACGTCTCCGCGCAGGAGGCGGAGGCAGCGCGACCGAGGGTTCGAGGCCCCTCTTCCCGATGGGTGGAGGGCGCCCGGCACCAAAGTGGGCGCTCCGAAGGAGGAGGAAAGGAAAGGAGGCTACTGGAAGCTTCTCCGGGATTTCCCCCACCTGCCTAACTGCGCTAGCTTCAGGTCAGGAACCCGAGCAGGGGACAGTCCCGAGGGCCGGCTCAAAGTTCTCAGCCCCGCTACCGCATACACGTTGCACTGAGCGGTGCATACCCCCTCCCAAGCTCCAAAGCCTGCCCTGCCTGCCGCGTTCGTTCCCTCACTGCGCTCCACTCACACAACCAACTGCAAACATCTCCCGACTCTTTGCAGTTTGCAAAGTGCGCTGTGAGCCTTTTCCATCTCAGATCTAGGGTTCTGACGCGTCTTTATGTGGGGATTGGGGGTTATTCTTTTCACCCTTGACTTAAAAAATAAAACGTACAAAGCAGCACCCCTACTATTAAAAACTTACCTGGGAGGCGGCGGCGGTGGGTGGACTGCCGAAGGAGTCCACCGAAGACAGATACTGAGACTCGGCAGAGGGTGAGGAGCTGCACCGGGAGCCGGAGTCGTAGTCTCCGGGAAAAGCCTGAAACATTTCCCTGGGCACAGGGGGGGCCCTGTGACCACGCTGAGGTCGCCGGGAAGCCAAGGCTATGGCCGGGTTGGGGAAGTAAGATGCGAGTCCGGGGTGAGCCGTGGAAGTCCCGCGTGAGCCGAGCGACTCCTCAAAGTACGCTGTCAGGGGAAGCTCGGGGAAGGAGCAGCGTCCCGTTCCAACAATGGCAAAGTTTCTGTGCAGTCTGTCTGCGGTGCCCAGGTCCGCACAGGATGCCGCTGTACCTCCTGAAAATGCAGACTCCGTAAGACCCGGGGGCGAGAGAGAGGGTTGCTCCCCCGAGGGGCAGAAAGCGATGTCCCGCCGTACAGAATCAGCTTCAGCTACGGTCTCCTCCACGCGTCCGGCGGGTCCCACTGGGGGAGGGGAGTTATAAAGAAAACGAAAAAAGTAAGTCCGTCCTCCAAAAGAAAATGAAGAAATATCTAGAAGAATCTTTCCAAAAACTTTCTCTCCGGAAAAAAAAAATTAACGAAATTTCATAACCCCCTAAGAAGAACCACAATAATCAAGTTTCCAAGTCCTGGCTCCGCGTGTTCCTGCCGTGGCCGTAGCTCTCAGTCTTATGAATGAAGCAGACCCGCCAGCCTGTATTTATTTGCCGGGACCCGCCCCCTGCTTACGTCACCCGCCCCTTGCTGGACAAACTTCCCGAAATCTCCGGCCCCGCCAAATCGAATCCGGCACCTTCCAGCGAGAGGTCTGTTCTGGACTCGATCTGGTTACTCGCACGACCCTCATTGCCCTGGGGGTCTCGGGGGGCTGCGTTCCGAGCCACTCGGCGGGAGGGGATCCCGGCCCCGCCTCTCTGGAGTTCCTGTGACGCAATTAGCCATATAAGGAGCTCGGCCGGCGCGGCGGAGTGTTTGTTTGGTATCCTAGCAATGACGTCAGAGGGGAATCCCTCGCTCGCTAGCGCGCACCCGGCGCCCCGCCCGCGCCTGCGCAGTGCCACGCCGCCCCGGGGGCTGGTATTAATAGGCGCTTAGACTAGCCCGGAGGGTCCCCGCTGACCTGGGCGGGGAAGACCCCAGCCTGCAGGTCGCCCTCATTTCTGGCGCCCCCACCCACCCTGTTCTACGGCTGGTGCAGCGCCCCCATTCGAGAAGAAGAGATCTCCAAAGGAGACGCTGGTTAGTGTGATGTGGTCACGTAGGTGGGGAAACTGAGTCCCGAGCGGGCTATGATGCCCAGGTGAAAGTGGAGGTAGTGGTGGGATTCCGAGGCTCGTCCCAGTTTCTATCTCGATCCGCTGTGGGAGCTTGGGAAATGTTTTCCCTCTCTGAACTTTAGCTTTAGTCTTCGCGGCTGGGCAAAGGATGTGTATCTTGGACCCTGCTGGCCTCCCAGCTCCGGCGTTTGGGAGGTATGCGGGTTTGGAGGGGGATGGGAAATGAAACTAAGGGAGAAGGCTCTCTTCTGATGGTGTTGGGAGCCTCTTTTCTACCTTTTAATCCCCTCGGAGACAAAGAATGTGTAAGGGGGATGGAGATATTATTATTAATTGCAATAATAATAATAATGAATGCCTTGTATTTGGCACTTGGCAAGCACAGCTTCTGTGCTACGCCTTTCAGAACAAGATTTGTAATCCTTAAAACAGCTGTGGGGAGGTTAAGAGAAAAATCTTCATTTATAAAAGAAAAAAAAGAGAGGTTAAATGACTTGCACATTTTTTTATTAAAAAAATTTGGGGGGGGGGCAATATATCCCACCTCATGAGACTAGTGGAAAGATTTCTTAAGGCTCCTGACAGATCGTAGGTGCTGGTTTTGTTACTAAAACAAAGTCTTGTGCTGGGCGCGGTGGCTCACGCCTGTAATTGCAGCACTTTGGGAGGCCCAGGTGGACGGATCATGAGGTCAAGAGATCGAGACCATCCTGCCAACATGGTGAAACCCCGTCTCTACTAAAAATAAAAAAAGTTAGCTGGGCATGGTGGCGTGTGCCTGTAGTCCCAGCGACTCAGGAGGCTGAGGCAGGAGAATCGGTTTAACCTAGGAGGTAAAGGTTGCAGTGAGCCGAGATCACACCACTGCACTCCAGCCTGGTAACAGAGAGAGACTCCGTCTCAAAAAACAAACAAACAGAAAGTCTTCCTGGCCTTTATACATGTATACCTTCCTGACCCATATCTGTAGGTCACTTAAATTTAACAAGATATTCAAACCCACAGTTGGCAAACTCCAGAGTTCCTACCTTTTCCATTTCTTTTCTGATTTCTGAGGACTGCCTGGTGGGCTGAAACTCCCTGAAAAACCTGTGTCTGGGGATTATTTAAATGATAATGGTGATAATAGTAGCTTCCACTTGTCAGGTCTTTCTAAGTTTTACGAACTCCCCTCTGACTGCTCTTAGCGTGCATTGTTGCAGTCTGCGCTCAGAGGGGTGGAGCTGACTGTCTGAGCAAACCTAGTTAGCAAATGGGGTTCAAGAGTCTGACTTGGGTTTTTATTTTATTTATTTATTTATTTATTTTTTATTATTATTTTTTTAAAGACAGGGTTTCACCATGTTGGTCAGGCTGGTCTTGAACTCCCAACCTCAGGTGATCGCCTGCCTTGGCCTCCAAAGTGCTTGGATTAGCTTTGTGAAGTGGCAGTATCGTAGCCAATGAGGTTTATCGGAGACGCGATTATTGCTGATTGAAAACTTTTCCCAATACCCCACCATGACGACTTGAAATATAGTCGGCATTGGCAATTTTGACAGTCTCTATGGAGACTGAATATTTAAAAAAAAAAAAAAAGAAAAAATTAAAAAACAAAGTGCTTGGATTACAGGTATGAGCCACCACGCCCGGCCTATTTATTTATTTTTGACTGAGTCTCACTCTGTTAACCAGACTACAGTGCAGTGGGACGATCTTGACTTACTGCAACCTCCACCTCCCAGGTTCAAGCAATTCTCCTGCCTCAGCCTCCTGAGTAGCTGGGATTACAGGTGCACACCACCACACCTGGCTAATTTTTGTGTTTTTAGTAGAGATGGGGGTTTCTCCATGTTGGCCAGGCTGGTCTCAAACTCCCAACCTTGGATGATCCTCCTGCCTCGGCCTCCCAAAGTGCTGGGATTACAGGCGTGAGCCACCACGCCTCGATTGACTTGGGTATTTCTGAGGCCACAGCCCCCAACTCTTAAGCACCCACTGGGAAGAGTGCCACCAGCTACTTCACAAACCTCAGAGACCCCAGCACTTCCCTCCCAGTGCACAGCCTGGCCCAACCCTCGGCACAGAGGAAGAAGCACTTTTAAAACATTGGATTTCACAGGTTCAGAGAGGGGCAGGGCCTGTCTCAGGGTCACACAGCAAGTCTGTGGCAGAGCCAGGGTGATGGTTCTTAATTTCCAGGGGAGTCCTGATTCCCTGCCCCAATAGTAGGTAGGCTATAGGGAGATGTGGAAGGCTAGAGGGACATGGGGGGGCATAGGTGGAGGTTCAAGTTTCCAGACAAAAGTCCAGCCTCAAGTCCACCCCCTACCCTGTTCCCCCACACCACCTCTGTCTGCCACCAGCCAGGAGGGAGGGACAGAGACTGGGGGATGACACAGCAGCCACTAGTAGGCAGTGACTCGGCCCCAGCACCAGACAGGGAGTGACCCCTCATTCTCCTGTCCCATCCAAGCCCCTCATCTCCTCCTCCATGGAATAAAGAAACACACAAAGACCTACACTGGCTAGCCAGAGACTCACACCCAACACAGGCGACACAGACATCCACACAGCCGCCCACCAGGTCACATGTGGGCACTCAGACGTTCACCCAGAGCCACACAGAAACAGCTTCACAGACACATGCCAGCATGTGGAAACACACCGTCATATGGTTACCAACACGCACAACACACATCCCTACACACACAAGAAGACACAAGGTTCAGGTGTACAGCTAAACAGGGACAGGGACAGACCCCCAAAACACACAGAGACCCCTAGACCTTTACTACAGATACACATATGATCTCACACACTGACACACAGCACTCAGAGATCAAGAGAGCAACACACACACACATACACACACACATAAATATACACACATACATATACACACACACATACATATACACACACATACATATACACACACACATATACACACACAGACCAGCAACTACACATCCTGCAGATGAACTTGTGTAAAGATCTTCACACAACCATAACAGGAGCTAATTCTTCCCAAGAGCTTATATTAACTTATTTAATTCCTACAACACTCCTGTGAGGTACAAATGGTCACTTTACAGAAAGGAAACAGAGGCCCAGAGACGTGAAGTCATTCACCCAGAGTCACACAGCAAGTAAGTAGCAAAGCTGGAATAACACCCTGCAGGGTGTCAGGCTTCAAAGTCTGTGCTTTGAACTATTATTATTATTTGAGATAGAATCTTGCTCTGTCATTCAGGCTAGAGTGCAGTGATGCAATCATAGTTTACTGTAACCTCGAACTCCTGGCCTCAAGCAATCCTCCTGCCTCAGTCTCCCAAGTAGCTAACACTATAGGTGCATACTACCATACTCAACTAATTTTTGTTTTTCTTTTTGAGATGAGTCTCGCTTTTTCACCCAGGCTGGAGTGCAATGACGTGATCTTGACTCTCTGCAACTTCCAGTTTAAGCAGTTCTCCTGCCTCAGCCTCCCCAGTAGCTGGGATTATAGGCATGTTCCACCACACCCCGCTAATTTTTGCATTTTTAGTAGAGATGGGGTTTCACCCTGTTGGCCAGGCTGGTCTCAAACTCCTGACCTCAAGTGATCCACCCGCCTCGGCCTCCTAGAGTGCTGGGATTACAGGCGTGAGCCACCGTGCCTGGCCTAATTTTTTTGTTAAAAAAAATTTTGAGGGGGCACTATATCCCACCTCATGAGACTGGTGGAAAGATTTCTTAAGGCTCCTGGCAGATCGTAGGTGCTGGTTTTGTTACTAAAACAAAGTCTTGGCTGGGCGCGGTGGCTCACACCTGTAATTGCAGCACTTTGGGAGGCCCAGGTGGACGGATCATGAGGTCAAGAGATCGAGACCATCCTGGCCAACATGGTGAAACCCCGTCTCTACTAAAAATACAAAAATTAGCTGGGCATGGTGGCGTGCACCTGTAGTCCCAGCGACCCAGGAGGCTGAGGCAGGAGAATCGCTTTAACCTAGGAGGTAAAGGTTGCAGTGAGCTGAGATCACACTACTGCACTCCAGCCTGGTAACAGAGAGAGACTCTGTCTCAAAAAACAAACAAAAAGTCTTCCTGACCTTTATACATGTATACCTTCCTGACCCATATCTGTAGGTCACTTAAATTTATCATGGGCCCCAGGCACTGTGCCCCTTGGCCTAGGGGAGAAGTTGGACCTGGAGACACATGTACACACACACCCGCACTCACAGACATGACACACATACCTGCTCGAAGAGCATGGAATGGGTAAGTCAAGTTCTTCTCCATAAGGCTCAATCCTTGCCAGGCGTGGTGGCTCATGCCTATAATCTCAGCACTCTGGGAGGCCCAGGTGGGCAGATCACTTGAGCCCAGGAGTTCGATGCCAGCCTGGACAACAATGGCAAGACCCCATCTCTACTAATAATACAAAAACTAGCCAGGCGTGGTGGCGCCTGTCTGTAGTCCCAGCTATTTGGGAGGCTGAGGTGAGAGGATCGCTTAAGCCTGGGAGGGCAAGGCTGCAGTAAGCCACGATCATGCTACTGCACTCCAGCCTGGGTGACAAAGTAAGACCCTGTCTCAAAAATAATAATAATAAGGCCAGGTGCAGTGGCTCACGCCTGTAATCCCAGCACTTTGGGAGGCCAAGCTGAGTGGATCATGAGGTCAAGAGATCGAGACCATCCTGGCCAACATAGTGAAACCCTGTCTCTAGTAAAATACAAAAAAAAAAAAATTAGCTGGACATGGTGACACGTGCCTGTAGCACCAGTTACTCAGGAGGCTGAGGCAGTAGAATTGCTTGAACTTGGGAGACGGAGGTTGCAGTGAGCCAGCATCGAACCACTGCACTCCAGCCTGGGTGACAGAGCGAGACTCCGTCTCAAAAATAATAATAATAATAATAAATAAAATAAAAAGCTCCTCTTGAAAGGAGAGCTTCCAGGAGGAAGACTTGAGTGTAAGGAGAGGGCTGGGTCTCTGCTGTGGCTTCCAAGGGCTCAGCTCTGCTTGGGAGAGATGGGTGGGGGAGCCTTAGCCTTCTGCCCCCACCAGAGTAGAGGTGGGTGACAGTGCCCACCCTGGCCTTCCTCAGAGAATCCTGTAAACAGCTCCAGGCAGAGTCTGTGAAGGCCAGCCACAGCACGGTCTTCTCATCTTCCTTTGGCCAAACCCCTGTTCATCTGTTCCTCAGTTTCCCCATCTGTAGAGCAAGAAGGTTGAGTGACAGCGGTTTATGGAATTCCTTTCCAGTTCTGAAATTTAGTAATACAGAGGAGGAGGAGGGCAGGGTGTGATGGCTCACGCCTGTAATCCCAGCACTTTGGGAGGCCTAGGCAGGAGGATTGCTAGAGGCCAGGAGTTCAAGACCAGCCTGGGCAACATAGTGAGACCCTAACTCTACAAGAAATTTAAAAATTAGCTGGGCATGATGGTACACACCTATAGTCCCAGCTACTTGGGAGGCTGCGGCAGGGGCATCACTTGAGCCCTGAGAGATTGAGGATACAGTAAGATATGACCGTACCACTGCACTCCAGCCTGAGCAACAGCTTGAGACCCTGTTCCCCACCCCCCAAAAAAATAAAAATAAAAAAATAGAAAGGAGGAAGAGGAGCTGCGGAAAGCAAGCACTTAAGCTGTGCTTAGCGCTTTCACACTCATCATCTCAGTTAATCCTCACGCCACGTCAGTCCCCCTATGTGGATTCTGTTTTGATCTCCTTGAACAGAAAAGGAAACTGAGGTACAGGGAGGTTAATTAAGCCAGAGAGCAGCGCTTCTCAATTCGTGGTGACCACAAATGCCTGGAGAGCCGGCAGATCTACCGTGGTCATCTTTTTTTATTTTATTTCCTTTTAATATTTATTTATTTATTTGAGACGGAGTTTCGCTCTTGTTGCCCAGGCTGTAGTGCAATGGTGCAATCTCGGCTCACTGCAACCTCCATCTCCTGGTTTCAAGTGATTCTCCTCCCTCAGCCTCCTGAGTAGCTGGGATTACAGGCTTGTGCCACCACCCTGGCTAATTTTGCATTTTTAGTAGAGATGGAGTTTCTCCATGTTGGTCAGGCTGGTCTCAAACTCCCAACCTCAGGTGATCCGCCCACCTCAGCCTTCCAAAGTGCAGGGATTACAGGGCTGAGCCGCTGCGCCTAGTGTATTATTTTTTAATTTTATTTTGATTATTATTTTTTTGCCTGAACATAGCTATAAACTGTTCTGAGATATTTTATGTTAAGACGGAGTTTCGCTCTTGTTGCCCAGGCTGGAGTGCAGTGGTGCAATCTCGGCTCACTGCAACCTCTGCCACCCGAGTTCAAGTGATTCTCCTACCTCAGCCTCCCAAGTAGCTGGGATTACAGGTATGTACCACCACACTTGGCTAATTTTTGTATTTTTTTAGTAAAGACGGGGTTTTGCCATGTTGGCCAGGCTAGTCTCAAACTCCTGACCTCAGGTGATCCACCCACCTTGGCTTCCGAAAGTGCTGGGATTACAGTGGTGAGCCACGGCACCCAGCCTATTATTATTTTTAAGATGGAGTCTTGCTCTGTTGCCTAGGCTGGAGTGCAATGACACAATCTTGGTTCACTGCAACCTCCACCTCCCGGGTTCAAGCGATTCTCTTGCCTCATCCTCCCGAGTAGCTGGGATTACAGGCGTGTGCTACCATGCCCGGCTAATTTTTTTGTATTTTTAGTAGAGACAGGGTTTCACCATGTTGGCCAAGCTGGTCTCGAACTCCTGACCTCAAATGATCCACCTGCCTCAGCCTCCCAAACTGTTGGGATTACAGGTGTGAGCCACGTCAGCCGGCCATCTTCTGCATTTTCAGCAAGCCCCCTGGTGGTTGGAAGCTTTGGCTCCAGGGACACCCCCTGGGAGGAGCCAGGTCTGCGGGTTTCTGAGGCTCCAGAGGAGGGGGAGGGGCATGTTCATGAGTGTGCACGTACCGCGGGTGTGTATTGGACTGTTGTGCCTGTGATCTCTGGGAGGGCAGATCCACGCTGATTTAGTTAGGGCCGCCTCCTTGGTGCTCAGCATTGAATAGTGAGTGTGACTGGGTGGCTAAGCCACCCTGCATGGAGTAATCCCGAGGGCCTCCTGGAGGAGACATCCATGGAGTCGGGTGCAGTGGTACACACCTGTAATCCCAGCTACTTGGTGCTGAGGCACGAGAATCTCTTGAATCCAGGAGGTGGACGGAGGCTGCAGTGAACTGAGATCAGGCCACTGCACTCCACCCTGGGTGACAGAGTGAGACTCTGTCTCAAAAAAAAAAAAAAGAATAATTGTTTACTGAGTAAATGGATCTTCGCCATTCATTCATTTATTCATTCCTAAACTCTAACAGACTCTCAGACAGAAACATATCTGGCCCTCTCTTCTGCTGTGAAGACCGAGACAGATACATACGTAGACAGGCTGAGATGTCCACCTACACACCCTGAGGTACACACCAATTTACAGATCTCAACAGGCACACGCCTTTCACCTTTGTCTGTGCAGGCACCTGATGACTGTTTATTTTTGTTTTTGCTTTTGTTTTGAGACAAGGTCTTGCTCTATCGCCTAGGCTGGAGTGTAGTAGTGTAATCTCAGCTCACTGCAGTCTCCACCTTCCGGGCTCAAATGATCCTCCTGCCTAGGCCTCCCAAAGTGCTGGGATTACAGGCGTGAGTCGCCCGCGCCCAGTGGCACGATGACTATTTGAACACACAATCACACACATAGAACAAAGCACGTGCAGTTGTGTGTACACATCACATAGGTGTTTACACCCCAGACACACAGTAAATGACACACACCTTTGTCTACATAGACACACAGCTACACACACACACAAATGGGTAGAGCTAGGACCACCACTGTCACAGCGATATCCTCAGAGCTGTGGATTTGAAGAATTTCTTTCTTTTTTTTTTTTTTTTTTTTGAGACAGGGTCTCCCTCTGTCGCCCAGGCTGGAGCGCGGTGGTGCAATGTCAGCTCACTGTAGCCTCCACCTCCCAGGCTTAAGGGATCCCCCTGCCTCAGCCCCCCAAGTCGTATCTGGGACTACGGGTGCCCGTTGCCATGCCCAGCTAATTTTTGTATTTTTTGTAGAGACAAGGTCTCACCATGTTGCCCAGGCTGTTCTAGAATTCCTGGGCTTAAGTGATCCACCCGCCTGGACCTCCTGAAGTGCTAATGCTACAGGCCTGAGCCACTGCTCCCGGCCTACGTGAAGAATTTCTTAGATATCCATACAGGCATGTGTGTGAAGGTTCACTCACAGTCATGCCGGTACTAAGAGCTCCTGAAGTCCCACTGACTTGCTCGGAGTGCCATTGAAATCTACAGAACAAGGCACTCCAGGCACACAGATACACAGAATCACACACCCAGCTTCCACTGCCATGCAGTCTCTTCCACACTCGCAACTACACACACACACACGGATTAACATACATGG
Organism: Ateles fusciceps; assembly: GCA_036589455.1. Taxonomy (NCBI): domain Eukaryota; kingdom Metazoa; phylum Chordata; class Mammalia; order Primates; family Atelidae; genus Ateles; species Ateles fusciceps. Next base: position 1,202,523 of record JAZHEH010000929.1, on the reverse strand, counting down.
GCATGTACAGAGTAAGGCACACACACACAGGTGCAGATACAGAGCAAAGCAGAGAGCCACCCTCAGTTGCTGACTTGTTCCAGGGCCTGGCTAGGGGTCATGGTCACTGTGGGGACTGTCTCTCACCCACTCCCAACCCAGAGTGCACACCATGTGCAACTGACTATAACCACTCCAGGCATTGGGTGGCAAGAGGCTGGAGTAAGCCAGGAGGACTTCCTGGTGGAGGCAGATCTAGACAATCATCATCTAGTTCTGAAGAGTTATGAATGAGGAGGGAGTCCCTGAAGCACTCTCTCCCTGCTACAGATATATATAACCAAGGAAGAGACAGCAGGAAGGACTACAGGGAGGTAAGAAGTAGAACTGGACCAAGGCAGTGAGACTGACTTTTTGGAGGCCTTCCTAGTTGGACTTAGGGATAAAAATAATATGTGCTTGACCAGGCACAGTGGCTCACGCCTGTAATCCCAGCACTTTGGGAGGCCTAGGCGGGTGGATCACCTGAGGTCTGGAGTTCGAGACCAGCCTGACCAACATGGTGAAACCCTGTCTCTGCTAAAATTACAAAAATTAGCTGGACATGGTGGTAGCCACCTGTAGCCCCTGCTATTTGGGAGCCTGAGGCAGGCGAATCTCTTGAATCTGGGAGGCGGAGGTTGCAGTGAGCCAAGATCCCACCAATGTACCCCAGCCTGGGCGATAGAGAGAGACTCTGTCTCAAAAAAAAGAAAAAACAACAACAGGCCGGGCGTGGTGGCTCACGCCTGTAATCCAAGCACTATGGAGGCCAAGGCGGGCAGATCACCTGAGGTCGGGAGTTCAAGACCAGCCTGACCAACATGGTGAAACCCCTTTTTAAAAAGAAAAGAAAAGAAAAAACAGCAACAAAAAAGAAAATAATATGCTTAGTACTAAGACTCATAACAGAGCCACTTGCGGAAGCTTACCGTCTATGTGCGTACCAGGTGCCACACATATAGATGCAGATGATTTTCTTTTCTTTCTCTCTCTCTCTTTTTTTTTTTTTTTTTTGAGACAAGGTCTTGTTCTGTCGCCCAGGCTAGTGCAATGGCACGATCTCAGCTCACTGCAACTTCCACCTCCCAGGCTAAAGCGATCCTCCCACCTTAGCCTCCTTAGTAGCTGGGACTACAGACATGAGCCACCATGCCCAGCTAATTTTTTGATTTTTTTGTAGAGATGGGATCTCACTATGTTGCCCAGGCTGGTCTCGAACTCTTGGGCTGCAGCGATCCACCCACCTTGGCCTCCCAAAGTGTTGGGATTACAGACGTGAGCCACCGAAGAGTGAAAGAATCACTTGAGTGCAGGAGTTCGAGACCAGCCTGGGCAACATAGTGAGATGTCATCTCCAATATTTAAGAAAAAAAGTGTAGAATGCCTAGAACAGCCGCTGGCAGAAAGTAAGTTCCCCCTAAGCATAAGCTATTACAATAATGGGGATTTCTTGGAGGAGGATAGGATCTTGCTCTGTTGTCCAGGCTGGTGCACAGTGGTGCGATTAATAGCTCACTACCGTCTCAAACTCCAGCACGGTAGCAGTCCTCCCGCCACAGCCTTCTGACTAGCTGGGACTGCAGCCGCACACCACCACATCCAGGTAATTTTACTTTCTTCTTTGCAGAGAAGGGGTCTTGCTATGATGTCGAGGCTGGTCTTGAACTTCTGGCCTCCAAGGTATCCTCCCACCTCTGCCTCATGAGTCACTGTGCCTGGCCTAATAATGATTGTTATTACCCCTGCTCAAGAGCTGAGGAAACTGTCCCTTAGGCCTCAGTCCCTCAGGGAACTTGCCCGACCAGCAGGCTCGTGGGCAGTGAGGCTCAGCAGGCCTGGAGTGGGCGGAGTCAGGGCCTCCCCAGGGCTGGGTGTTGAGTGTGCTGTGCGCCCCTGCGTGTGTAAGCACGTTGGTAATTCCATTGTTCTCTGACTGACTCTTATGACCAAGTCTCTTACGACTTGGTGATTCTCTACGCAAACACTCAGACCCCAACCCACCCCTGTGGGTCACCCAGCCTCTGCCCACAAGCCGCAGCCTCTCCGTCACACCACATGTGCTTCCTCCTTACCCGCCAGGGCCTCCCCCACAGGGACTCCTTCCCCAGACTTTCTCCTTCCTGCCCCACATGGACTCCTGCGGCTGGGTGGTCTCTGGCTGTAGCCACCCTGTCCCTGACTCAGGCCCCATGCCCCCTCACTGACCCTTATGTGGCCAGCCCAGCCCCCGCAGCCAGACGGCCACTCAGGGGGTGTTGCAGGGGGTCACAGCAGGCCACGTGCCCAAGGTGGCTGAATTCCGCCTGTGATTCAGTCGGCTTGTCTAGGCTGCCGGGGTTGCCCTGGCTGGGTGATGTCAGCGGCCAGGTATGTGGCTGGGGTTTCTCCCAGGGTGACTCAGGCTCCTGAACTACTCTCTCCCCTCCTGCAGACACTCTGGGCTGCTGTCCAGGGCGGGCAGGCGGCTGGCCGCCCGACACTCCTTTCCCAGGCCCCCTCCAC